>OY977936.1:41411294-42747960 GCA_963854355.1 Epinotia brunnichana | reverse complement strand
ATGATGACACAGTTAAAATTGCGAGTAACTTATTTTACGTTAAAAGTTAATCCTTCTCGGCATAACCTGGTAATGAAAATCATCACTAGTGGTCTTGAGATAAGTTGCTGGTAACCAAACAATAATGAAGTCAACATCAATTAGATCCATCGAATTGCTGTCAGATCTCTTATTGACAATAACCACCGAAATAAAAGTGAATCAGCACCAAAGCCTACTGCCACATACTAACAAGTGAACTCCCAGGATACTACTATTCTTTTGATCTCAATAATATGGTAAAATAGATATGAGCAACGTATACCGATTTCAGTAATTTATTCGGTATAAATGTAACTATGAACAAATACACTGATGAAATCAGAACGAAACTTGAGAATAACATCATACTGTCTAAAACTTCCTCCTCCTGTCAACAAGAAAAATATAGGAAAACCACAGATTGCTCCCAAAGGTAAAATTGTAACCGTCAAATTGATACAATTCATTCGCAATTTATTATTTGTGTCTGCAGCTTATAGTCTCTGAAGTTCGTACACCCTTGAACCTCTGACATCTTGATTGCAATCAGAACAATGAATCCGATTCACCAGAAAACATTTAGGTCATATTTTCAATAAAAAAGTAACCATCAAATATAGTACCTACATACCTGAAAGAACAGGCTTTGCTCTTTGTTTTTTCCAGAGAAAAGGAGTTGATTCTTTTTCACCTCCGTAAACCCGTGTAGTAAATAAATTGCATTGAAATCTGATGCGCTGTTTTCGACAATCCATTGACACTCAAATAAATATACCAATGCTGCTCATTGAATAGTTTAGAATAATTATATTTTGTATATAATCCCATAATTTGTCATTGAGTCAGTAAAAAATACAATGCTATACATATTTTTTGCATTTATAAGGTGCAAACCAGCCACGAATGTACTTTTACCTACTTTAGTATGATACCAATAAATATTTTTGATTTTGATTGAGAGCCGTACCAATTACCCTATTTATAGTAACATGACATTAAAATGTACTACATATGGAAGGTTAATTCCTTATGATGTCTAAAAGGTCTT
Source organism: Epinotia brunnichana (assembly GCA_963854355.1). Taxonomy (NCBI): domain Eukaryota; kingdom Metazoa; phylum Arthropoda; class Insecta; order Lepidoptera; family Tortricidae; genus Epinotia; species Epinotia brunnichana. The sequence continues at coordinate 42,746,891 of OY977936.1, read as the reverse complement.
AAATGTTTTGCACCACACTAAACATTGATCAATGGTTCTGTTATATAACTTGGTTTTAACTGTAACCTTTGCATAAGGAGCACCTCTGACATAATACAGTGATAGTTTGCTGTAAGTATGTTTTCTGAAAAGTCAGAAACATTTAAACCGATTAAGGCTTGGCATCTCAAATTTTGGTAAAAATGAGTTGTTTAGTAACCAGTTTATACCTTATAACGTAACAATTTTCGTGTTGGAAATTAGATATCATAATCTGCAAGATATAAGAAGTGACATTGTTTTCGTGGAAATCCATTTTAACGTAAGAAAGTGGAGAAAAATAAATCTAAATTCAACCCTATTTTTTCACTTGTAACCAGTTTACTGCTCCATTTTTTATCAGAAAGAGATGAAATTTTATAATCTTCTTCATAAAGTAATGAACATTAACTTCATTTTCTTACTTTCTTAAATTTCGTCTCGTTTCTAAAATATTCCGAAAAACATGATATCCGCGCTTTCGACCACGCACTTTCATCTCGCTCACGCCCACGCTCAGTGAGAGGGAGAGAAGACCATGAACGTGCGGGGCCTTAAGACAGGATTTTAATAATGTTAATCTCTTTCTCGTGGATGGTTTAAAATCTTTAGATTACCTTTATGAACAGTAATCTGTTTTGAGTCAATAATGCACATGCTACATTTAATATTGGTTTTGCAGGAAGTTAGGGGCAAATAAAGTGTTAAACAGATGAAGACTGGCTTAGATCCCAGCATGCTCCACCATGTCGCGAAGCCACTTCTGGCCGCGAATGAGAACCTATAGCACTCAAGCTAAGACACCCGTATTCGCATATATGCAACTATAAACATACCCTTACAACTTGCGGAATCCTTTATATATCTGACATAGGGGCTGCCGCCTCGTGCGTACCAGCTCCATATGACGTGTGGGGACTTTCGTCCCCGAGAATGTCCTCCAACCTCCCCTTTATAGACATCCCTTACCACCATTGATACTGTCCCAATTCACACACTATTGTTCCAGTTACCCGGGTGCACCTTGACTGATGATGATATGGCCTGAAGCCGAGACTACCGAACTACCCTGTTGTTACACTTGTAACTAATCCTCTAACACTAAAGAACTCCACAAATAAGAACTGTGTTGTGTGTCCTACAGGTCACGTACATGCGCGACCTGTAGGAAAACCTTATTCATCTACATGATATACCAATACGCCTCCCAAAGAGAATGAGACCTGTGGACGCACATAAATACATCGCATCATAAACAATCATCGTCCGATCTGTGAAAGCACATGAACACACGTGTAAATGATACCAAATCGTTACAATATCATAGGACGCATCGAAAGTGATTATGGAAAGAGCTCACCCTGGTTTTCCTCCAAATCAACCACTACAAACCGCACTTAACTGTTCGTTCCCAATATAGCTGTTAGAAACTCTGACAGCCCGCCTACCCGTCAACCTTGTTATAAAAATGATTCGTTGTCGGTGTTGCTACATAAAATAAATCGGCTGTTTGAGACATAATTATAAACACCAATGTAAATACTATCGTGAATCATGACCATTCACGACAAATGTCGGGTGGTTATTACCGCGAATACGATGGCCCATCATACAGGACAGGACGCAACTAGGCGTTAAAGGGAGAAAGACATATGTACTTTCATCTCATTCCCACCGCCTATTGTGTGGAGCTAGCTTATATGCACGTCCTGAAAGGCTAGCACAAGACCGCGTGCGGGCTGTTTTGCGCCGAGGCAGTCTATCCGTCTCTTTCTAAGTGTTCTATTTAGAAACACACGGATAGATCTCGATCTTGTGCCAGATGTGCAGATGTCCGAGCACGGGAAGACAGCGTCCAGACGTCTGAGCGCGGCGTACTGCATACGGGGCACACGATATAAGATAGAGCGAGTTAGATTATATAATGTTTCCTGTATCGCTCTATCTTATAGCTTTTGCCCCCGTATACAGTCAGCCGCGCTCGGACGAATAGAATCGCTTTTTGTTATAATGTACAGTTAAAAATCATAGTTATCGATAAGTATCCATTATTGAAGAAACGTAACTTTAGCGGATCCAATGATGGACACTATCTATTTCAAATAAATTAACCTAACCTCAAATTGTTCAATTACAACATTATTTGAAAGATATTTATATCAATCCATAAAATAATCTGAATTCAAATAGCTTTCATAGTAAATAAATAATTGGCAAAAATCTACACTCACTTCCTTAAGCATTCGGTTAAGAAATCATGATTTGTTCACAGAAGCGCTGACCCCCACTTGATTTTTAATTCACCATCTTTAAACAAAACGACCTATCTCAATGATATTGTGCTGGATGAAAGTAGGGATAGACACTGTGTATGGTTCAGTGTTGCCATATTAGAAAAAATAGTTGCTAGTCTTTATTTTCAACGGTTAAAGAAAAAAACCGGCCAAGTGCGAGTCGGACTCGCGCACGAAGGGTTCCGTACTATATTCTATAAAAAACTATTTTATTCTGTGTTTTAGTATTTATTGTTATAGCGGCAACAGAAATACATCATCTGTGAAAATTTCAGCTGGAACTATCACGGTATCAGTGAGATACAGCCTGGTGACAGACAGACGGACGGACGGACGGACAGCGGAATCTTAGTACTAGGTCCCGTTTTACTCTTTGAGTACGAAACCCTAAAAAGTAACCATTACTGGCTCCATTCCATTACTGGTGCCACTACGTTACCTTTTTTTTATTAACCCTTTGACAGCCACAGTCGGCTATGGCCATAGAGGTAGAATAGATAGAGGGACTCAACCACACATACAAACATGAGTGACAAAGATGTATGCATATACAATACCTCAAGTGGGAACGAGATACAGTGTCATATTTTCTGTCCCTCATCGCGTATACGGATTTTTTGTTTGCCACCAGCTTGTTTGCCACCACAGCTGTCAAAATGTGTACTGAAACTGACACCACCATGACGTCACCGATATAACAAGACTAAATTATAAATGACATTAGACGTCAAGAATGTATTAGCTTCTGATACTTCTTAATTTAGTATCGTCCCTTTTGGGGTATACGCTAGGACGTCATCTATATATCATCTGTCTACGGCTATGGCTGACAACTAAAAGTCGTGCCCCTGACGCCAGAGCCATAAAATAAAGATAATAATATTAATAGTACCAAACATTCACTCCAGACTCGTAGTCACACCATTTTGTCCACACCAGTGTGACTATTAGTAATTTACTTTCCTCGTGGTCACACTGTTTGGTTGACCATTAGTAAGTTACGAAAACATGAGACTGTGGTCACACTACTAGTGCGGGAAATTTAATGTGCAAATGATCAAGCATATTTTATAACTTATATTGATTAGTCGGCAATCATTAATCAGTTTGGCATTCTGTTAAAATAAAATAAAACACGTATGTACTTAAGAAATTGTAATTTAATCTAATAATGAACTGAACTCGTTAAGATTTTCGATTATCCAATATATCTCAATATCTCCAAAAAGTGACCGACACTTATTTCATTATGTAGAAGTTGCATCTGAGCAGAAATAATAATTTGGTCTTTTTCCTTTTCTAGCTTTCTTCATTCACTTGGTTCCCCTTTACTTAAGTTTGCAATTTTAATGTTTGTAATAGTTATATCATCGTGTATAACTTTTAACAATTTATTGATAGTGACATAATTTTTGTTTATACTTTTATTTATTATAGAATTGTAACTTTCTGCCACATTGTTTGTTCTATGTCGCTCATTGCTGACACTCCCACTCCCTTATACAGGTGTCATTTTTAAGCCAGGTATTCGTCATGTAAGCCATAAAGGCGTTAATTTTCTTGTTATCAAAATCATTGCATTGCGACTGTATATAACGCCAACCCCTCTCTTATTCGGCCTCGGGTAAAAGTGGAAGAGCAGTGCACAGACCTACGATGCGGCGGTAAAGCTTTTTTTTTATGCCTATAGACTTTGCTTTCCTCCATAAACTGTTAGTAAAATGGTAATAGCACTTTTTGATTTCAAGACCAGGAAAAAAACAATTTGAGTGCATTTGAAGTTGCTGACTCGAAGTCTTGGTGGAACTTAACAGGTTTCCATTCCGGAAACAGAGACTGCAAAATGTCAAACAGAGCCGAATACGACTCTTCTTTTTTGTCACTCATCAGGGCGAAAACAAGCGGTACGACATTAATTGTTCCTGAGGAACTTCCCAAATCACCGTGAATAATAAATAATTGATAAAATGGTTTGGGTGCACTTTTAAAATGTACCGTCGCCAAAATATTCCTTTACTACACCAAGTAGCTGTTTTGCTTCTTCTGAACAAAACACCAACATTCGATTGTTCTCGTAACGGTAGTCAGCCACCATAAAGTTTTTATATAGTGCTGGAACCTCAACCTCGCTGAGCTCTTTAAAAACGGTTTTATTCATTTCCAATTTACGTTTCCTAGCAGAATACAAGCCGCCCTTAACATTGCGAAACGACGGTAGTTTGGTGACAAAATGTATGCCTTGGTCATATAAAAGGTTTATATGCTTTTTGTAAATAACAGGCATGGAATCTGCTGAAGTACCGGCCTCCTCCTTCATATCAACTATCGCTATTGCTAAATCGTTTTTGATTTGATCGGGCTCACACTCACCGCTATGGTTTACCTGTTTTATAGTTTGGCCATCCTAAAGCAAAAGACAATACATTATTAGACCGATAAGACAAAATCCATAAAGTAATCCATACTAATATTATAAAGCGAAAATAACTTTAAGTCTGTCTGTTGCATTTTCACGCCTAAACCTCTGAACTGATTTAGGTTTGGAGATATTTTGAGCCCAGAGGATGAAGATTGGATAGTTTTTATCCCAGAAATGATTCCTTAATGGGGATAATAAATAAGATAGGACAAGAAATAGTAAAACTTATTATATAAATATATATCTAACTTTAAATTTAAGTATGTTTGAGCTCCAATCCAAGTTATCTAACAGATATAATTATCATTAAAGTCTACTTACTTTGACAGTGATAGACCCCACACATTTTGATTTTCGGCGCCGGCTACAAAACCATATTACACTATCATTTGCATACACTTTTTGTTTGTAATATTGGTGTCCATGGCTTAAAAGCACTTCACCACCTTTTCTTTTAATTATTTTAAATTCATTAGTACTCATTTTAAGTATGATTACGCATAAAATACTATTACTGATACGCAGAAAATTCAAGTATGATATTGTAAACCACCGGACAAACAATTGAATAGACACATGTCAAATAAAGGATTTCGACTTACCATGAAGTATTTACGAGTATTTACAGCCTTTTACATATATCGCCTATTTTATCTAGTGCTTCACAACACTCAATAATTATGATTTTATTAGTAAAGTGCGATCTTGTTTAAAGTGGTATGACCACGAGGAAAGTAAATTACTAATAGTCACACTGGTGTGACAAAATGGTGTGACTACGAGTCTGGAGTGGATTTGTGTAAGATTGTCCCCAAATATTTATTTATATAACAATAAAATAAAATAAATAAATAACGTTTTATTTTCAGGCATTGACCACCCATATCAAGATCACATTCACATATACATTACAAACAAAGATTGTAAAAATAAAAGCATAAGATAAAATAATAAAATTAAAATTGCAAAAATACCTACTACTTTTTATTCTTGTTCTGGTGAACAGAAAGCCAGTACCTAAAGATAGAGGTATTCATATCGCGATATGCGTTTTCCACGATAGTGTTCCGTGAGCGTCGTATTCCCTACCAGAAGGAGGCGATGCGGGCGCGGACCACGGCGAAGAAGTCGGGTATTCCGGCTTCTGCGAACATGTAGGAGGCACTGCACGAACGCGGCAGCCCCATCAGAATCCGAAATATATTATTATACTGAACCCTGATGGAGCTGTACGCTTTCCTGCTGTGCCTTACCCACAGTTGACAGGTGTAGAAGGAAAGACAGTATGCGTTGAATACAATAATCAACCACGCATGCAACATAATTCAAATTTGCGAGCACTATTCCGGCAGCGCGCCGTCAGATACATGAAAGATAATTCCACATTTCCTTTCCAATTCACCTCATGAACTGCTTTCCGAGAGCAAATGCGTTGATTGTTACAGAAAAACCTCAAGTCGCTATATGTGGGCTGATAATATTTGAGGAGTTCTGTCGATTCCTCAAGGATCTCAGAATTAACATTTCATTTGTTGCTACATCAACGGAATAATGTCAGAATCTTTGACGTAGGTACTTTACAGGAGTTCCATGAGTCATCTGTGGTCTTCGTCATCAGTTCCACTTCACCAAAATTGCGATTTCCGAGGGTGAATACTAAATACACGAGTTATAATGAAAAATATCGAAATTACTACAGGCGTGCCTATAAAATTTGAGGGTTACCCTCAATTTCTCTGGGATCTCATCATCAGATCCTGACTTGGTGACAATGGGACCACCTCAAAAGTATACTCTTCCGATTAAAAAAAGAATTTTGGAAATCGGTCGACAATTGACGGAAAAATCGGCGAACATACATTAAAAAAAAGAACAAAAAAATACATATAGTGGAACGTATAACCTGCTCCTTGTTTGAAGTCGGTTAAAAATGGGGATTTTCAAAGTTAAATAATACTATATAGTTAGTGTACCTTACCGTCGCTATTTTGTTCTTCTATCGTCTATTTTATTCGGGTATTTAATATGATTTATTTGATTATGAAAGAATATGCGATAATACTTTTTATAGGTAACAGTAGGTAAGTACGTGATACTTACCGTTATAAAAAGTATTATCGCATATTCTTTCATAATCAAATAAATCATATTTCTAACGTCGATATCTGTTGGCTTAGCAACTAGATGAATCTATTCAGTCTTATACCTAGATTCTCGTTAGATTGGGCAGATACGTGGAAATAAAGAGAAATCTCATCTTGGCGCGGCTCGTCCCAAATATCCGAGCACCTTTACAGCTTCTGGCACAGTTAAGGCATTTTTTATGTTACATCGGTCGTGTCCTGAATCTTTATGGGAGATTGCTAAAAGTTTTAGAGGTATCGCACTTTTATTAAACCTCTTAGTAACGATAACCGATAATGTTCCCTTATCCAAAACAATATCCGGAGAAAAAGGTCGCTGTGGCGAACTTTTTAGGGATCGATGCTGAATTAAATCGGATTTAGATGATGGTTAATTTCTTAGTTCCTATACTTATGTAGTGTAAAGTTATTTTCCTTTTGCACTTGTTATGGATCTAAATTACTATCTAAGTACCTATAGTTTAACTTATTTCAACTGGGCTCATGAATGGTACTTTGTTAGCCAGGTATACAATGCTATTATCTGTTTTTGTTTGCGGACGCGTGCCATTTTTTGCAAGAAAAAGTTTGGCGCCACATAAAATGTTTATTGTATAATGAACTCTATCGTCTTTTTCAATATATTCAAAATGGACTAAACGATAAAAAAACCCGCTTCCGGCGAACTAGGTAGAAGACGCTGTGTGTGGTATTTTATCTCGTAGCTAATTTTGAATCTATTGTAAAAGAAGATAGATTTCATTATTCAATTTACGTGGCGATAACATCTTTTTTTGCAAACTTTGGCACGTGTTCGCAAACAATGTCAATTCATAAGCTCAGACAAAGGGTTAATGAGCCCAGTTGAAATAAGTTAAAGTATACAAGAAGTTAAAAAAAAAAAAAGTTTAGGTTGACAAATAAAAGCCAAGTGCGACTTCGTTCGACTCGCGCACCGAGGGTTTTGTACACATTTGTGGTGGGCGTGGGAGCTACGAGTAAATAGTCGCACCATAACAAGAATCGAGTCTCATATACCTATTTTAAAGGTACCTACTAGAAGCGGTAAAGATTTCAGTTATGTTACGTACTGCATAAAAAATTTAGACTTGGCAGCTACAAGTTTGGGAATATTATGTACTAGCTGTTGCCCGCGACTTTGTCCGCGTAGAACTTATACTTAGAAAATATAATGCAAACAAACTTCTACTTACCATCTTAAGGGATGATTTCCGAGGCAAAAACTATTCTATATCCTTCGAAGGGTCTCAAATTATCTCTATACCAAATTTCATCTAGGTACATGAATTTTATCCAAACTTTCACCCCCTATTTCATACCCCTAGGGAATGATTTTCGGGATAAAAACTATCTCATGTCATTCTTCGGGACTCAAACGACCTTTATACCAAATTTCATCTAAACGGGATTCATCCAAATTTTCACCCCCCATTTCACCCCCTTAGGGAGTAATTTCCGGAATTAAAACTATCCTATGTCCTTTCCCAGGACTCAAGCTATCTCTATACCAAATTGTATTAAAATGGGTTCCATCCGAATTTTTACCCCTAATTTCATCCCCTTAGGGGATGATTTCTGGGGTAAAAACTATTCCATGTCCTTTCCCAGGATTTAACCTATATCTACACCAAATTTCATCAAAATAGATTACATCATAATTTTCACCCCCCCCCCCCCCCCTTGATTATGATTTCCGGGATAAAACCTTTTATATGTCCTTCCCCGGGACTCAAACTATTTATATACCAAATTTCATCTAAATCGGTGCAGCGGTTTAAGTAGCTCCATACAAATTTCCAGCCCCAATTTCAGCCCCTCAGATATAAAAATTACCCTTTATCCTTCCCTGGGGCTCAAACTACCATATATATCAAATTTCATCTAAATCGGTTCAGCGGTTTAGGCGTGAAGAGGTAACAGACAGACATTTTTCATTTTTTTCATTTTCAAAAAAATATGGAAGTATGGATTATTAGTATGGATAGTATGGGTTCTTTCCGCTTGTCTTCCAAATAGAGGTGTAGCTGTAGACTCACTTCAAAAGAAAGAAGAAACGAAAAACTCATTCAAATATCTCAAAAAAATACGAAGCTACAACCGTTTTAATGTCGCTTGTTAGAGTGAGAAAACGATCAGGGACCGTGACGTCACGATCCTCGAGCGTCATAGTAAAAAACAATCGTTTCATTATAAAGGTGCGTTTTGCGGAAAAGAGACGCAACAAACCCCCTCTTAAAACTATATACACTTATAACTTAGTGATTACCTATACGAGTATAGCCTCTTGCGTTGTTTTTTTTTCGAGATAATACAACATTATGATTATTTTGTTTAGTGTCTACATCCCTATTTTCGATAAGATAAGATAAAATAAGATTTCTTTATTGTCAGAACTGTGTACATTTAGTTGTTTTGGGTAAAATAAAGTCCAACAGCTTGCCCATTTCGGACGTACAATATTAAATTAAAAAAAAGCTAGTCAAATATACTAAAACAATAACAAAAATAGTATTTCCAAATAATTTTAACCACACATAAAATATTAATTTAGATCTATACGACATCCGTATTTTCTTTTAAACCACGAACTTCGGAATTAGAAAATATTCGGGTATCTCTATCTCTATCGCACTAACAAATGACAGGAATGCAGATATACGAACTTCGAGTTTCGGTTTTCTTGGTTTGGCTGAATACGCAAAGAGCGCGCGCGCGTGCCACTCAAAAAAACCAAGTTTATATTGTTCGAATTTGTTGTTACATTTGTAGAAATTACGCCTTAATTCGACATTTGCGCATATAAGTTCGCATATCAAAATCGATTAATTTTATATTTGCTTTTAGTACCTATGTGTCTCGTCAATGTATATCGTAGACGGGATTAAAATTATTAATAGGCGAAAGAAAAGCAAAGAAATTCCGCCATTTTGTCCGTAGTATTTCTTATTAGTCTGGGATTTTGACGTTTCTTTTAGCTGACAGATGTGGCGGCGATATACTTTAAGAATAATAAATGAAAAATTAAATGAAGTCGTATATTACGGAAAATAAATTAATTGTCGCAGTCGGATAAAAACTATCCTAAGTTGCAGCTTGAATAATAATGTTCCTACATAAAATGTTTCATATTTTTCCGTCCATGGGATGCTGAGAACATTCGTACCGCAGAAAGCTTAGTTTCAAACTGGCTGATTCTTTTTTTAATTTAGAGATTTATTATAAGTGGAGATTAGGTTTCCATTACTTTCTATACTGCTGTTTGAGAGTCAGTAGCTTGCTCCTCAATGTCTAGACAAAAGCTCTACAAGAAGTCCCTTCTTTAAAAAGGTTGAAATTGCTGATAGTGCTGCTGCCCTGCATAAGGGGAATGTTTATTCAACATATTATGTTGAATAAACATTCCCCTTATGCAGGCTAGCTCTAAATATTATTCAGAGCTAGCCATCGTATCTGATGAGTGATGACCCTTCCACCACCACCTGTGGACCTCACTGGTAGGCTGTAAGCTCAGCAACAGTAAAGAAAAGGGGTGGATTGCAAAAAAAAAATGTACGTGACGCAATAAGAATATTCTCAAAAATATGACACGAAGGAAACAATTGGATGGTACAGTCGCCATCACATACATCGGAGCAAACAAGCAGCTCACAAACATCGGAACACACCTCTATTTTCAAGGCATTAGGGTGCATGTGCCGATATTTTTGAACACCTATAGTGTACCTATGTATGTGATGGCGAATGTACATTTGTGAGGAAAAATATTAAAAGCAATGAAATTACCTAGATAACACATTATTGTTTTTTTCTTGCAAAAAACCGCACTGTCACCCTTTTGCGTACCACAACATAAAAACGAATAGAGCTATATCGACTATGCCACAGAATAAGTAATAGTACAAGTACAGAAGTTGCACTAACTAGCAAAAACAGCGTTTAGGCATAAGAAACATGCCTACTCTCTCCTTCTCTGTCTATCGTATAACTTGTATTCATTCACGCACGGCACCTGTAGCGCTAGGGCTGTCACGCCAAGAAAACAGCAATGAGGGCCAAAATTTGTGATTGAGAAAGAAGTTTATTAACATTTGGTTTGTACCTACACATTACAAGCCCCATAGTAGGTACATATACATACATATATATACGAGCGTTTTTCGACGATGTAAGCATTTTTCCCTGTCACACTTGCCTGTTGGCAAAAAAGTGATGAAGCCCTACCGACTTACCTATATGTATATGTATGTAGTGTTGTATTTTGTTATAAGCACGTTCTCATTTAATTAAAATAGGACAGTACAACCATTATACCTAGCTAAGTAAAATACATTTTCAAACCCGTGCTTCATTTTGAAGAAAATTACTGTAGGTATCCCGTTAAAAGTAATAAGTAAGTAAGTAGGTACCTACCTAACCAGCCGGTTTGTATTGTAACATGTATTTACGTATTGTTGTTGTACATTGTAGGTATCTTGCAACTTCATAATATTATTATGTGGGTTTAATAATTGACCAGAGATTTAACTGGGGTCCGCATATAAAGCATGTATGCGATAAACTAAGAGCACTACTCAGTAAAATACACATTTTAAAATATAAACTACCTTATCGCACACTTAAGCTATTGTATACCTCCATGGCAGATTCAGTGGTTACATACGGACTAAGCAGTTATGGTAGAACTTACAAAACTTACCTGAACGATATTTATAAACTACAAATTAGATTACTTAAAAACATTGTACCCAAAAACACAAGGAAAAAAATATCCCCAAACTATGAGCGTTTGTTTAATTATTGTGAAGTAATGTCAGTGTTCAATAAAGTTAAACTATGTATTTTGAGGGAAGAGTATGCGTACAAAGAACATTTAGTATTATATGTAAGAAAAAGCAACCTTAGACAAAATTTACCAAAACAAGCTATGTTCAAATTACCTAATTTTGTCAATGTTCATGGGAAAAGAAACGTCAGATATCTTCTTCCTTATATAATAAACCAACTACCAAAAGAACTACAGCATAAATACGTAAATAGCTTACAATCGATACCTAGTATCAAAAGGTATCTGACGTTATCTGAACCCAATACGAGTGTATTGTAATAATTATGAGCCTATAACGGTGATGTATTCAAGTAAATTAATGTACCATAGCGAACTATTCATCAGCATATAAACCCTAGAGGTTTCCGCTGGTGAAAAAATGTATACCAAAACGTACTACTCAGATTATATTGGTCAATAAATTAAAAAAAAAAAAAAGTACCTAAGTTATACTAAATAAGTACTTACTTATTAAATAAATAATTAAAAACAGGCCAAGTGCGAGTTGGACTCGCGCACGAAGGGTTCCGTACCATTATCTATAAAAACGGCAAAAAATATCAAGTTTGTTGTATGGGAGCCCCCCTTAAAAAAATACTCTATTTGTTTTTAGTATTTGTTGTTATAGCGGCAACAGAAATACATAATCTGTGAAAATTTCAACTCTCTAAGTAGCTATCACGGTTCTTGAGATACAGCCTGGTGACAGACAGACGGACGGACGGACGGACGGACAGCGAAGTCTTAGTAATAGGGTCCCGTTTTACTCTTTGAGTACGGAACCCTAAAAAGAAACTTACCGTTCACAATTTGTCGGCAGGTAAAAAAAAGATAAACCATTGTTCCTTTGGGTATTTAAACATCCATATATGTACAGAACACCAGCGGCTGTTATTAGTTTTCATCGTGGCCATCGAACTCCGTAAAAACTAACAGAACAATAATTAATAATAAGTACGCGCGGTTCGTCGCGTTCAAGTCGGCGGCGGCGGCGGATCACGGCACGACGCACATGTGCTCGCTCGAGCGGCGCCAGCCTACGACTGACTGGCTCCTCGAGGTTTCGCGAGCGCTAGGTATTTAACGCGACGCGCTCCACCCACTGCAAGCCCCTTGACTATGCGCTTGTGTTTGCAGTAGACTAATTGTTGGCAAACATAAAAATGTTACGGATGCATTTAATCTACACTCAAGAGTAAAAGTTTCGGGTCAGTGAAATACCGTCATATTTCCTAAAATAGTGCAAGGTTGTACAGTTTTTTAATCCTGTCATGATCTTTAATCATTTAACATCTAAACTGCAGAAATAAAAGTAAAAAAAAAGACACGTTACCAGGTTTAAATCGGACTCGTAAAAACCCATGAAAAAAACAACGTTAAGGTGGTTCGATTGCCATACAAAGCGTTATTTGACATTCGCAGGCTAACGGCGTGATATTTTAAGAAACTTATGAAACAAACTTTCATCAAATGGCTTCCCATTAGCGCCAAATTCCCCCTTTCCTAGAATAAACTTGTATAAACTAGATTAATTTGAGAAAAATATTTTTCCCAAAATATCACATCCCAAACCAATTTCTCAAATTAATCTAGTTTATACAAGTTTATTCTAGGATACGGGGAATTTGGCGCAAATGGGAAGCCAATTTATGAAAGTTTGTTACATAAGTTTCTGAAAATATCACGCCGTTAGCCTGCGAATGTCAAATAACGTTTTGTATGGCAATCGAACCACCTTAACGGAGCGAGATATCGCAAAAATCGTTATATTTGGATGTCGATATTTTTATGATAGGATCCCGGAAATTGCTAATACATTTGAGTATTACGAAGAATAATATATTATGTAAATAAGACTAGTGTAAAATATTTAAAAAAACCTATTGCGGTTATTTGATTTAGGGTGACCCGAAACTTTTGCTCTTGAGTGTATACAGGCTGTTACAAAAATACCCGTGAAGCGGAAAGGGGGTAAATCGTTCCTTATTATACAGGTTGGCTCATTCAAATCGGTCAGTATGGGAATGTCTGAAACTATAAGACATACGAAGATTTGTTCTTAGTAACCATGTCACCGATTTTGATAGAAATAAAAACTGCATTCATACAGCCATAGAGATAATTTTACATGCCTGAACTTGTTGAATATTGTAACGGTGGTCACTTCGAACTGAATGATAAATTAAAGTATGTCAAAACAATGCATTTTATTCATTTTAGATATCATGTTTCTTAGAGACATTTACAGCTTAAGACCTACACAATCGATATTTAAATAGAAAAAGTGTAAGTTTATTTTTTCAAAACAACCGGGTTCGATTCCCGAGCTGGGTACAGTTTTTTTTCAAATGTATGAATGCAGTTTTTCTTTTTATCAAAATCGGTGACATGGTTCCTAATAACAAATCTTCCTATGTCTTATAGTTTCAGACATTCCCATACTGACCGATTTGAATGAGCCATCCTGTATAGAGAGTCGATTTACAAAATTTGAAAACCGTAGTTTCGCAGTATGACTTACCGCCAAAATCAATAAAAAAATCGGCTAAGTGTGAGTCGGACTCCCGCACGAAGCGTTCCGTAAGTACCATTATCTATAAAAACGGCAAAAAACCACGTTGTAGGTATGGAAAAAAAAAAACATTTTTTTTTAAATATATATTTTTATTCTGTTTTTAGGGTTCCGGACCAATAAGGTAAAAACGGAACCCTTATGGTGCGATTCCGTCCGTCTGTATGTATGTCTGTCTGTCTGTCTGTCACAAATCTAAATATCTCAGGAACTACTAATGCGATCAATTTGAAATTTGGAATAGTTGTAAACAAAGCTAATCCACGTGTAAGGAAAATTAAAAAAATCAAGATATATTTTTAATTTCTATAAAAAAGGAAGGGGAGGCAAAAATTTAAAGTCTAGTTAGTAGGCCAAGTGGGGTATCATATGAAAGGGCATGAATAACACATTCTAAAACAATATTTTTTTCTATAGTGGTAAAATTTTGATTTACTTACAAAAAAAAAGTGTAGAAAAAAATACCCTCCCCCCCCCTTTACCTCCGAAGTTAACGAGCGAAAAATTAAAAAATAATATATGTTATTAATATGAACGTAAATATTACCAAAAAAGTACAACGAGACCTCTATCTGGCGTATTTTTGTTTATTCTTCAAAAATCATTTCATATTTATGTTTGTAATGTAATACTTTTGTGTTGAATTGTTTTCCTTCTAATTTGTATGGAAGTATTATGAAAGTACCTTCTAGCAAATAAAAAAAGAATTATCGAAATTGGTTCACTTGCAAAATAATTATCTCTGAAAAACCAACATAGACCTTTTCTTAATAAAGCGTGGTGAAAGTTTATGTTGCTTATTATTATTTTTTGCTGTTAACCCAAAGCAGTAGCAAAGACGTTTGCAATCGCAATAAAACAATTGTGACGTAGGTAAAAACAATAGTTTCATTTTGCCAAATTACATGTGTAGTGTCAACGAGAAGCTTCCTATAGATTCAGATTCGTTTACGCCATACATGGCCGTATTTGATTACGTTCACTTAGAAGTTTGAATTTTTCACGGCGTAAGGGATAGCGTGCCCTCGGGATTGTATTTGAAAGAATTTCAATTTAATACTACCGCTCTTGTCAGATGGACACCAAAGTGATCCTATGGGCTCCTTCTTTCCTTTTGAGGTACGAATTTTCACTACATATACTAACCTGCTACTTACGATCTACGGCTGACGTACGATAAATGGTTAAACCAGGGCGTCTTCGCTCAAATGTGCGACTTATACTTTTTTCTCAGAATTGAGATTCTTTTGGTCTTTCCTGTTCAGAATCATGGGCATTCTTAATCCCGATAAATAAAAAAGTGTCCCCAATTTTTTATTCCACTATGTGACGTTTTTTCATACATTCTGTATGGATACCTACTATGGATGGACCGTCAAATAGTGGAATCCCAAAAAAAATATGGAAAATTGGGGACACCTTTTTTCTTTATCGGGATCAAGAGTGGTCATGATTCTGAATCGTACAAAACCAAAAAAAACTAAATTCTGAGAAAAAATGTAAAATTTGCACATTTTAGTGAAAACGCCCACCAATATAATGTACATTGATCCAGTAGTCGTACGACGAAAATTCAAGAATGATCAGAATTTACTGGCTCACTAGTAAGTCAATCATTAGCCTTAACCCATCTATGCATAGGTCATGAGGCAGTTTAATATACTAAAAGCAGTTCACGACAGGGTGTCCCCTGCCTCGGCGGTCCCCAAACGCTACGATCGCGCCACCACCCATCCAATCCATTCGAGGTGTCACCGTCACTCGGCCCACGCAACAAAATTTAATAATGATACTTAGGCAAGCAGAAATAGATACTACTTACAATACAATACAAATACCCGATATGATGCGCGTGTATTGTCCAATAAGAGCGTAGGTATACAAGTGTGTGTGTTTTAGATGTGTGCGTGCTTTGTCTTGTCAATTACTTGGGCTTTGTGTGGGTTAATTCGGGGGGTTAAACGGTACTTGCGACAGGCGTACTCAATACAAATCGGCCGGCATGTCCGATCTCCTTATATTCATACATCTGTGGTCCTTACGCTATACAACGACGGACAATAGATGGTCGTATCGCTAAAGAGCGGTGTTTCCGGACAGCTTTTGGGTATAGTGGAAATGGAACTAAACAAAAATAAAATTGATTACAGGTGGTTTTTGTCCTTCCTTTCGTCGTTGCTTGACGTTTGTACGTGAACGTTGATTCAAAGTCAAAGTCAAAGTCAAAATATTTTATTCAAAATAGATTCATACAGAACACTTTTTGAAGGTCAAAGTATATTTTCTTAAAGTTCGAAAGGGTAATTATAGTTGTTAATATAAAAATATAAAAATGTCAAATATCACTAGTTTACATGTTTACATGGCAATATGTTATAAGTAGGTCAAAGTTCATTTACATTTACAATTAGGCACATGTTAACTTACGAACATAAATTCTGTTTTCACAATGTCAAAAATAGAATAAAAAATATTATTAGAACTAGGGAAAAATATATGTCAGGATTATATAAAACAAATTAAAAATTAGAGTATGTCAGATTGTCAGTACACAGAGAGAAAATAATAATAATAAAAATCATTTAAAGGCGTCTTTGTCATTTATAAAGTCGCTTATCGTGTAATAGGCCTTACTAACTAAATGGCTTTTTATAAACAACTTTAACTTATTTAATGACAAACCTTGTACATTTTTGGGAATTTTGTTATAAAAACGCACACAATTTCCCATAAAAGACGAACTCACCTTTTGTAAACGATAACGGGGCACGGAAAGTTTATCCTTATTTCTAGTATTGAGCGAGTGATAGTCACTATTTAGTTTAAATAAATGTAGATTTCGTTTAACATACAAAACAATTTCAAAAATATATTGAGAAACAAACGTCAAAATGTTGATTTGCTTGAATTTTTCTCTTAATGAAATGCGAGATCCTAACTGATAAATCGCGCGAATCGCTCTTTTTTGTAAAACAAAAATGATATGGATATCAGCGGCTTTACCCCAAAGCAAAATACCATAGGTCATAATGCTGTGAAAGTAAGAGAAGTAAACAAGCCTAGCTGTCTCAACATCGGTGAGTTGCCTTATTCTTTTGACTGCATATGCTGCCGAACTAAGCCTATTACCCAACGAAGAAATATGTGATCCCCATTGCAGTTTATGATCCAGTGTAATACCGAGAAAAACAGTGCTATGAGAAAATTCAATGAACTCATCATTAAGTTTCACCTGTTCATTCTTACTGGTATTGACTTTAGCAAGACTGAATTTAATACATTTTGTTTTCTTGCTATTTAAAAGTAAATTGTTAACGGTGAACCATCCCGCAACCGAGTCTAGTGCTGCATTCACTTGATCGAAATTGGTTTCCTTTCTGCCAAGTTTAAATATTAACGATGTGTCATCAGCGAATAACACAATATCGTGTTTGTTCTGCACGTGATAGGGCAAATCGTTAATATAGGCCAAGAAAAGAAACGGACCAAGTATTGAGCCTTGTGGAACTCCTATAGAAATATTAGACCCCTTAGATTGTATCCTATTTATTTCCACATGTTGTGTTCTATTGGATAGGTAAGATTTTATAAAATCTAATGCACGATGTTTTACCCCGTAGTGGCTAAGCTTTAAGATAAGAGTGTCATGGTTTACACAGTCAAAGGCCTTTGACAGATCGCAAAAAACACCAATTGCATCCATAGACTTTTCCCAAGCATCAAAAATGGTTCGTAGTAGTTCAACACCAGCATCGGTTGTTGATCGGCCTTTAGTAAATCCAAACTGATTTGCATGTAAAAGTTTATTCAAGTTGAAGTGTGATAACATTTGGTTCAAGATAATCTTTTCAAAAATTTTACTTATTGCTGGGAGTATAGAAATTGGTCGAAAATTTGTAGGGTCTGTTTTCGTGCCAGTTTTGTACACTGGTATTATTTTACTTTGTTTCATTAGGTCTGGGAAAATTCCAATGTCTATGCAACTATTAAATATATAAGCAAGATATGGTGCTATAGCTACTATTATTGCCTTCAACGCTCTAACTGAAATGCCCCAAAGATCTTCGGTTTTTTTCACCATGAGTGTATTGAAAGATGTTACAATTTCTTTTGGAGATACGTGCGTAAATTTAAAAATAACTTCGCATTCATCCACACAATTTTTCAAAAGGATTTTAGCAGCAACAGGAGAGCTATTTAATGACCTCGTCGTTTCAGTAGGAATATTGGCAAAAAAATATTCGAATTCCTGTGCTACTTCAAAATCAGTGTTAACTAATTTGTTTCCGATACGAAGGCTATGTTGAGATCCATTCTTTTTTATTCTGCCAGTCTCGCTGTTTATAATTTTCCAGCAGGTTTTGATCTTATCAACGGAATATTTTATTTTATTTGAAATAAACGAGGCTTTCGCTGCAGCACAAACTATTTTAAACGTTTTAGAATAACGCCGAGTATAATCTAAAAATTCAGGGTCATTTTTAATTTTTTTTAGATCATATATAGACGGTTTCTACTTTTATAAATGCCAGGCGTAGCCCAATCGCTAAACACAGTTTTATAATTTTTTTTAAATGTTTTTAATTTCACGCAAGAAATAAACTCTTCTTCAATGCAACGAAATAGAGTAGAATACATTAAGTTCGGGTTTTCAAGCGTAAACGGTAAAGATGAAAGGCGCTCGGTCACGCATTTATTGAACTGGTCTAAGCGATCCATCGTGAGGGGTCTACAAACTACGTTACTCTGTACGGAATCAACTTTTCCATGGAAGGAAGCCAGCTGGCCACAGTGGTCCGAACTTAACTTATTCAGTATACAACTTTGAATGGGATCTATATTGGAGAAAATATTGTCAATACACGTGGCACTAGTGGCCGTGATCCTAGTGGGCTCAGAAAACAAATTAAATTTATACTGCCGTTTACCGGAGATCTAACTATTCTATAGAAATCATTAATAGTAGGTACATTGTGCGACGACTTACCAACCTCGGTATTCATCACATTTGCGAGGAAATAAATGCATTTAAACAAAATTAATACTAATCGCAACAGAAAATACTAAATGTCAATCGTCCATTTTGTTAAATTTGACGTGAGGCGC
The DNA here is from genome assembly GCA_963854355.1 of Epinotia brunnichana. Lineage (NCBI taxonomy): Eukaryota > Metazoa > Arthropoda > Insecta > Lepidoptera > Tortricidae > Epinotia > Epinotia brunnichana. The sequence goes on along the minus strand of OY977936.1, from coordinate 42,727,513 downwards.
GTGAGGCAAAGACCCTCCGGCATGCAGCCACGATTACTGTTATAATAAACATTTTACACAGACACAAAAATACTTAATTAAAAAAAATTAACTTAAAAATATTTAAGTTAGGTAATGGGGAATGGATGAAAATTTTAGAAGTGCCTGATTTTTTTTTGGTGTTAGGAATAACCTTCCTTAACACCAGAAAAAAAATGCAGACTTTTCAGGTACGTCAATTATTTTTGAAAAATATAAACAGTTTCCTCACTTACGTTTTGGGTTTAGGACGGCGAATGAGACATTTTCCTTGATTCGTCTCATATTACAAAAATACAAAAAAAAGACTTTCAGCGTTTTGAAAAAATCTATCCCTAAGGGGGATAAAAAGGGGTGCAAAGTTTTTATCAGGGAAAGTTTATGTTTTTGAGTTAGAGACTTGAAACTTTGTAGAAAGATTACTTATTAAAATACAAAAAAAGAACACAAATCGTTTTATAAAATTCCACCCCTAATAGGGTTAAAAAGGAGAGCAAGCTTTGCATGGGCAACACTTTTTTTTGAGTTAGACTTAAAACTTTGCAAAAAGATTACTTATTAGAATACTAAAAAAGAACTTTCAGCGTTTTAGAAAACTCCATCCCTAAGGGGATCCTTAAGATCCTTAAGAAGGGTAGCCAGTGTTGTGTGGGAAAAACTTTTTTTTTTACTAGACTTAAAACTTTTAAAAATGTTACTTATTAAAATTAATAATAAAGTACTTTCAGAGTTTTAGAAAATTCCACCCCTAAGGGGGTTAAGAAAGCTTTGTATGGGCAACACTTTTTTTGAGCTAGAGACTTAAAAGTTTACGAAAAAAGTTCTTTCAGCGATTAGAAAAATTCAACCTCTAAGGGGGTTTAAAAGGGGGTTCAAATTTTAAATGGCGAGCAATAAAATTTTAAAGTGTGAGTAAGAGATTTTTAACTTCGGTCTTATTCTTTACGTTAAAAGACTACAAAACTGATTTCAGAGTTTTTCCAAATTCATCCCCTAAGAGTGTTAAAATTGGTTCAAAGTTTGAGTATTTCAAGGCATTTTTAAAGTATGAGATTTTTAACTTTGGTTTTAGACTGTTTGTTCACAAACTAGAAAATGAACATCAACTTTTTTTTTAATTATCCCCTAAAAGAGGGTTCAAATTTTGTATTGAGAGAAATCATTTTCTAAGACGATAAAAAGTTCTACGCGGACGAAGTCACGGGCAACAGCTAGTCCTTCAAATAAAATTCATTTTCATTTAAGGGGGCTCCCATACAACAAACGTGATTTATTTGCCGTTTTTATAGATAATATTACGGAACCCTTCGTACGCGAGTCCGACTCGCACTTGGCCGGTTTTTTTTACACCACGTCCTTATGGTAAGTGGTTACCGTAGGCTATGGAAGCTTGCAACTCCATAGTTTATGTGTGTATCAAAACACCCTAACAAACGTCGTCTTCGTCAATAATATTTAATTTTAGTGACGATTCATATTTTACCAAGCGTCCGTAGTTCCAAAATCTGATTTAGGTAGGCAGATATCTACGCTTCACTTGAAATTCGGAGCTATTCGCATTAGTTTTATGGAGATATTTTAAAAGTCGGGCCGAGCTGCTGGGTACCAACGGGGTCACAGGTGCTGTATAGTGAATGGCCATCAGATATGGTGGTTAGCTATATAGGGTATTCGGAATAACGATGTAGAAACTTAAGGTTGTGATACACTGGACTATTAAGAAGATGTTGAACCTTATATGTCTTAGTCCAATCTTTGATGGTAAGTATTTGTTTTTTTATCGCGTTTATAAAAAGTTTATTAAGTAAGTTTCTTCGATAAAAAAAAACTCACAGGTTTAGTTTAGGTTTACATATAAGGTTCAAACTATTCCTAATAGTCCAGTGTATCACCTCCTTAAGTATCTACATTGTCATTTCGAACACCGTGTACTTATATCGAATGAAAAGTACCGAACAATTGGCGGTATCGACAGGGTATAGTGTATGGGCGTAGTGGGTTGGATGGTGAGAAGGGCTTCACATTCAAAGCTACATTAGCCCTACGCTAATGTAGCTTTTATGACATTGCATCAAATAGGCATTTCTCTAATACAGAGTATCAGTATTGGCAGAAGACTGAGGAGGCGGGTTCCGGCAGGACTTTTGACCACACAAGTACCTAATGGGCGAGTCAAACCGGCTATGATACTGCAATGAGGAAGGTAAGTGGGGAAACTACACCAAATAAGGTACCTACACGTCATTTTGCCTGGATTGAGGGCCGTCAATCCGTCTTTGTAATCAAACTTAAGATTTATTTGGCTGTTTCGAAGTGTGCAAATGCCACTCATGCCAGTAACCAACGTCCATCGGAACACTCGTCAAGCACCTTCAAGTGTCTATTAACTACTTCAGGGTTTCGTTGACTCGTAAATACAGCTATTTCCGTGTGATGTGGAGTGAACGTGGGGGATAACCGTATGTTTTACTTAGTTTTCCGCCCGAAATCATTGCTTAAGGATTTACCTCTCCCATTTCTGGGCTTTGTTTATTTACACGAGTTCAGGGAACATACGTAAGTGGCGTTTGATTATTGCAGCAGAATAATCTAATACTAGCTTTATACGCGGCTCCGCCCGTTTGGGATTTGGTCAGTGTCAATTCTACTTCCTGCCCCAGGAAGTGGGTGTCAAAAACATTACACTCCTTTTAGTTCGGCAGTCGTGTTAAAAGTAAAGTAGGCTAAGGCGATCCCCAATGTTTAACAGCTTTCTATAAGCGTATGAAAAGGTCTATAGAAATACTGAGTTCTAGACCTTTCTGAGCTCAACCGTCCATTTATCTCCCTCAGGGGGTGGTTCCTGGAATATAAAAAATCCATGTCCTCTAGAAATCAAACTACGTACTAAATATTTTTTTGTATTCAGCAGTAGATAACTTCTGCTGGAATAATAATTTCATGATCCGAACAGGATTCGAACCTGCGACGCTCTGGCAAAAAAAGTGTTCTGGTAAAAAGAAGCCTAAGTCTTAGAAGTACCTACACGTCGCTGCGCGCCTCCTTAGGGCGTTGTAAGAGCGAAATTATTAAAGGATTCGTTGACCGAGCATTTGGTTGCAATAGCTTAGTTCGTAGCAGCGACTGGCCGCGCCCATACTTACAAATTTCCATCTAAAGAGGCTCAGCCATCAAAAGGTAAGTGAATCAGCAGTTTTTGCCCATTAATTTCAGGTAGGAATATTAAAAAGGTACCTACCGAAAATGACATACCACATACCAGTCACATTTAATAGGGAAGATTACGCAAAACTCTTCGTAGGTAGCGACACTAGCAGCGTTGACATTGTATCTCGTTCCCACTTGCGGTATTGTCTATGCAAGCACCCTTGTTACTCATTTGGCAATCAATTGTGCATGTGTGTGTGAATCCCTATATTCCTATACTGGTTTACTATTAGTGGTAGTGCTGCCTCTGGCGGCAGAACATTGCAGTAATGTTCCCTATTACACTATCATCATAATAGCACCAGCGATATTGAAAATGGGGGGTATCTACTTATTTATTTACGATATCCCTACATTTGATAAAGTATACGATCAAGAACTTTAATTGTTGAGCCATTTAGGACTCAACTAATTTTGGTTTTTTAATAGTTAAGCTATGAAGTGTCCAGTACAAAGTGAGCTTTAAATGGCTCTTCAACAAACAACAAACAATTAAAGTCCGTGACTATACTTCGAACAAAACAGGCGACAAACAATAAGAACAAAACATTTCTCTGTCGTCTCTTGCATTTGACATTTAGACCTTTTGTCATGTCAAAACGTGGAGACGTTATCGTTAATGAGTTTGGAATACAACAGCGTGTGTGATTGATATAACCCAAGTGACAGTGATTTAGACACACTAGGCATATGATTCCATTACGCTCATGAGATAAAATCTCACCCATTCCGTCGTAAATCATGTAAGGGGGGCGGAAGAGCGCTGTAGGTAAGGTTGGGTGGGACGTAATAAAATGTTCACTTCTAGATATTTGCATAGGAGGAGTTATTTTACATCATTGAATATATAATAACACTACTAACACGTCGACGAAAAAACAACGTTGCCCCCTCTACAATGACCAAGTCTGTGTTTGCAATACAAAGCGCAATCTGCACACGTGTATAATGTAGTCAATGAGAAGATAAATATTTATGTAATGCAATTGCACAAATGTAAGTTAGTTGTCAGTGAATGGCTGAAAACACTGAATTACAATGAGACTGAGTCACTACTATCGAGATAAAACTCTTAATGTAAACACACACACACACACACACGCACGCACGCACGCACGCACGCACGCACGCACGCACACGAACACACACACAAAACTTTGTAAACTAATATTTAAATTAAGTAAATTATTTCATATATTATATAGCAACTTGTACCGATGGAAGAGCGGGACTACCTGACACAAGTATTTATTTACTTACTAGGTAGCCCCAAAGGACCTTTGTAAAAGAACAAAACTTATGAAATAAAAACATTTTTCATTTTCATATTCATTTTCATAATTCCCTGCCATATCTACTGTGATAATTTATCAACAATATGGGACACCATTAGATTTTTCCAATAAGCTAATACTGACCAGCAATTGTCCCTACTGTCAAGTGGTGGAAAGTCACAGCACGGACAATATATTATGTAGCTCACTGGTTCAGTAATAATAGCCTAATCACTTTTGTGGAACACCTTCTCTTAGCAACTAACGTTTGGCAAACTGATTCATTTCGGAACTTTTCATTTCCCAAACTCTGAAACTGTAAATATTTCAGGATTTATTTCATGGCCATCGTGTAGAACCTTATAGGTTTGATTAGGTTAGTTTAAAAAAATCCTGAAATATTTAACAGTCTCAGACATATTAAGAGGTTGGAAAATGAAAAAATGCGAAATGCCAAACGTTAGGTTGGGAAACATTAGTAACCCACTTTTGTCTTGAAGAAATCTACAACTGTGGTGAAAAGTATTGAGCACACTTTTTTGGCTTCCGTTGCCAAATTGGTAAAAACACAACCCATATAGTTTCGTCATTTCCATCTATCCATGTCCGTATGTCACAGGCATTTTACTCAAAAACTATAATGTATAATATATGTAAATTAAATTTTCACTTCTCATGCTCGAAAAGTAAATTTAGCCCCTAGGGAAAATATGTACGTACGTATTTATGATTTTTGAAACATTTTAATTTCTAAACTTCACAGTTTTGAATCCACCAATCACAAACCTTTAAAAAACATGTGTATTTGCTATCGACCAATCAGGAAACAGAATTAATTTCAATCACTAGGCGTTTTTTATTACCTAACTCACAATCATTAATAGTTATTTGTGTTTCAAGGGAGCAAAATGATGTATTTACGGCGCGGGATGTAGGTACTCGTACATTGAATCCAGAGTGAAGCGAAGGATTTTACGATATAAGGTAAAAGTACGTTTCACCGAACGCTTAAGACCTCGATGTACGTTAATTTTTTGAATAAGGTCTGCGAGTTTCATAGGGCTATGTACAAAAGTACAATTGTAATTTAGATACATTTGTCATCATTTAAATGTACCTAGAAATTAATAACATACTTACCTATAGATATACTAAAAATATATTTTAAAGTTTTTTGGGTCAGTTTCCGTGGTTTGTACCATTTACCGAACTAAGAAACATGATTTGCACATAATACCGAACAGGCGCGCCGCTTTACCGAACTAGGGAAGAAATGTATGGGATTTTCGCGCTGCGTGGTGCTCAAATTTTAGTTGGTTTATTGTTGATTGAGATTATTTTTCAAACTAATTGCGCTAGTATTGTTACTTCAAACATCGAAGCGGGATGTTAAACTTGGAAATAAAACTTTAGTTCAGATAACACATAAGTTATATTTCTATTCACAATAATTAGGTATGATAATATTTTTAATTAATTTGCCTTTGTGAGTTGTAGACATTCAACCCTTAATTGGGCATGGCGTGCGAATGGATGTTAGGATGTTAGAGGTATCTTCATATTTTTTATGCGGGTAAAGTATTAAAACACCATACATAGAGTTTATGTATTTGATAAAATTAATAAAAAAAAAACGTGGGAAATATCTTCCTTCAGACTGATATAAATATCTGGCTTTCACTCAGTAAAACTTTTCATCACTCTCCAATAAGGTCAGAAGAAAAATATTTCCCACAAGGTGCAAAATAAACTTCTGTAGCGGTCAGAAGTACCTATAATATTTCACACAAATTTGATACTCTCAAATAAGACTGAAATTCTAACATAATCACGAGAATATCACTTAAAAGGCTATAACTTGTAAAGAACATAAAAAAACTCAAAATTTATCCATAAAACTAATTGAAAAAAACTACCAGACTATTTAATTCAAAAATATGGGAATATTAAAAAAAACAAAAAATATATAACAGAATATGATTAGCATAAAATAAAAATAATTAATCATATTGTTATTGCACCAAATATATGGTTTCAAAATAAAGTAAAAAAGAAGCGGGTTGTGTCGGAGATACAACCGATAATTAAGTTTAAGTGGATACTTCTTTGTTGGCTGTACCCGTAAAATATATATCTGAATTAATTCACTAAAATCTGTATAAGTACAGATAAATCGGTATATATGGCAACATTGAAAATGGCGGTCATTTCAGCATTATTTTCATGTCCACCACATAAACTAAATAACATTTTGTGATTAACAACTAATCTCCACTTATAATAAATCTCTAAATTAAAAAAAGAATCAGCCAGTTTGAAACTAAGCTTTGCGCGGTTCGAATGTTCTCAGCATCCCATGAACGGAAAAATATGAAACATTTTATATAGGTACACTATTATTCTAGCTGCAACTTAGGATAGTTTTTATCCGACTGCGACAGTTAATTAATTTTCCGAAATATACGACTTCATTTAATTTTTCATTTATTTTTATTGAAATCAAACGCTGCTCCAACTGTCAGCTATAAGAACCGTCAAATTTTCGTCCAAATGGCGGAATTGCTTTGCCTTTCACTTATTAATAATTTAAATCCCGTCTACGATAGACCTTTACGAGACAAATGCTAAAATATAAACCATAAAAAAATATTCGATTCTGATATGAGAACTTATATGCGCAAATGTCGTTTTATGTCGTAATTTCAATAAATGAAATCAACAAATTTGAACAATATAATTAACACGAATTTGTTTTTTTTGAATGACAATGGCACGCGCTCGGCGCATTCAGCCAAAGTACCTGCGGCGCTACCACGAAAACCGATACTCAATGTTCATATATTTGCATCCCTGTCACTCGAGTATGGTTAGTGCGATAGAGATAGAGATACCCGAATATTTTCGAATTCCGAAGTTCGTGGTTATAGCTCAGGAATCGAAAATATGGTAAATAATCATAATGTATTTTCTCGAAAAAGAATTTAAAATAAATATAGTCAAATGGAGAAAAAAACAAAGCAAGAGGTTATATAGGTAATGATTAAGTTATAAGAGTCCAAAGTTTTAAGAGGGGGTATGTTCTGTCCCTTTTCCGCAAAACGCACCTTCATATGAAACGATTGTTTTTTACTATGACGCTCGAGTATATTGACGTCACATTCCCTCATCGTTTTCTCACTCTAACAAGCGACATTAAAACGGATGTAGCTTCATAATTTTTTGAGATATTTGAATGGGAGTTTCATTATCTTCTATCTATTTATACATAATAAATGCCTATGTCCTGACTGACTTATTCACTCAATCACTCACTCACTCACTCATCAACGCACAGCCGAAACTACTAATCTTAGAGAGTTGATTTTTGCACATTATGTTGCTTTTATAACGTGGGCTAGGGATAAAAAGGGATTTTTGAAAATTCTACCCCTAAGGGGGTAAAATGGGGGTGCAAAGTTTGTATGGGAGAACTTTTTTTTTGAGCTATAGACTTAAACTTTGTAGAAAAATTAGTTATTAGAATACAAAGGAAACACTTTCAGCGTTTTGGAAATTTCCACCCCTACGGGGGTAAAATAGGGGTGCAAGGTTTGTATGGGGGAAACAATATTTTTTTTAAATAGAGACTTAAAACTTTGTAGAAAGATAAGTCATCAGAATACAAATTAAGTACTTTCAGCGTTTTAGAAAATTCTACCCCTAAAAATAGGGGGCTAAAATAGGGGTGCAAAGTTTGTATGTGGGAAACTATTTTTTTTAGCTAAAGTCCTAAAACTTTGTAGAAAGATTATTTAAATACAAAGAAAGTACTTTTAGCGTTTTGGAAAATTTCACCCCTAAAGGGGTAAAATAGGGTGCAAAGTTTGTATGGGAAAAACATATTTTTTTTTAATAGAGACTTAAAATTTTGACGAAAGTTACTTATTAGAACATGAAAAATACTACATTCGGCGTTTTATAAAAATCATTCCCTAAGGGGGTTAAAAAAGGGTGCAAGGTTTGTATGGGGAACACTTTTTCTGAGCTAGACACTTAAAACTTTGTAGAAAGATTACTTATAAAAATACAAAAAAAAAGACTTTCAGCGTTTTGAAAATATCTATCCCTAAGGGGGATAAAAAGGGGTGCAAAGTTTTTATCAGGGAAAGTTTATGTTTTTGAGTTAGAGACTTGAAACTTTGTAGAAAGATTACTTATTAAAATACAAAAAAAGAACACAAATCGTTTTAGAAAATTCCACCCCTAATAGGGTTAAAAAGGAGAGCAAGCTTTGCATGGGCAACACTTTTTTTTGAGTTAGACTTAAAACTTTGCAAAAAGATTACTTATTAGAATACTAAAAAAGAACTTTCAGCGTTTTAGAAAACTCCATCCCTAAGGGGATCCTTAAGATCCTTAAGAAGGGTAGCCAGTGTTGTGTGGGAAAAACTTTTTTTTTTACTAGACTTAAAACTATTCAAAATGTTACTTATTATGGGCAACACTTTTTTTGAGCTAGAGACTTAAAAGTTTACGAAAAAAGTTCTTTCAGCGATTAGAAAAATTCAACCTCTAAGGGGGTTTCAAAGGGGGTTCAAATTTTAAATGGCGAGCAAAAAAATTTTAAAGTGTGAGTAAGAGATTTTTAACTTCGGTCTTATTCTGTACGTTAAAAGACTACAAAACTGATTTCAGAGTTTTTCCAAATTCATCCCCTAAGAGTGTTAAAATTGGTTCAAAGTTTGAGTATTTCAAGGCATTTTTAAAGTATGAGATTTTTAACTTTGGTTTTAGACTGTTTGTTCACAAACTAGAAAATGAACATCAACTTTTTTTTTAATTATCCCCTAAAAGAGGGTTCAAATTTTGTATTGAGAGAAATCATTTTCTAAGACGATAAAAAGTTCTACGCGGACGAAGTCGCGGGCAACAGCTAGTCCTTCAAATAAAATTCATTTTCATTTAAGGGGGCTCCCATACAACAAACGTGATTTATTTGCCGTTTTTATAGATAATATTACGGAACCCTTCGTACGCGAGTCCGACTCGCACTTGGCCGGTTTTTTTTACACCACGTCCTTATGGTAAGTGGTTACCGTAGGCTATGGAAGCTTGCAACTCCATAGTTTATGTGTGTATCAAAACACCCTAACAAACGTCGTCTTCGTCAATAATATTTAATTTTAGTGACGATTCATATTTTACCAAGCGTCCGTAGTTCCAAAATCTGATTTAGGTAGGCAGATATCTACGCTTCACTTGAAATTCGGAGCTATTCGCATTAGTTTTATGGAGATATTTTAAAAGTCGGGCCGAGCTGCTGGGTACCAACGGGGTCACAGGTGCTGTATAGTGAATGGCCATCAGATATGGTGGTTAGCTATATAGGGTATTCGGAATAACGATGTAGAAACTTAAGGTTGTGATACACTGGACTATTAAGAAGATGTTGAACCTTATATGTCTTAGTCCAATCTTTGATGGTAAGTATTTGTTTTTTTATCGCGTTTATAAAAAGTTTATTAAGTAAGTTTCTTCGATAAAAAAAAAACTCACAGGTTTAGTTTAGGTTTACATATAAGGTTCAAACTATTCCTAATAGTCCAGTGTATCACCTCCTTAAGTATCTACATTGTCATTTCGAACACCGTGTACTTATATCGAATGAAAAGTACCGAACAATTGGCGGTATCGACAGGGTATAGTGTATGGGCGTAGTGGGTTGGATGGTGAGAAGGGCTTCACATTCAAAGCTACATTAGCCCTACGCTAATGTAGCTTTTATGACATTGCATCAAATAGGCATTTCTCTAATACAGAGTATCAGTATTGGCAGAAGACTGAGGAGGCGGGTTCCGGCAGGACTTTTGACCACACAAGTACCTAATGGGCGAGTCAAACCGGCTATGATACTGCAATGAGGAAGGTAAGTGGGGAAACTACACCAAATAAGGTACCTACACGTCATTTTGCCTGGATTGAGGGCCGTCAATCCGTCTTTGTAATCAAACTTAAGATTTATTTGGCTGTTTCGAAGTGTGCAAATGCCACTCATGCCAGTAACCAACGTCCATCGGAACACTCGTCAAGCACCTTCAAGTGTCTATTAACTACTTCAGGGTTTCGTTGACTCGTAAATACAGCTATTTCCGTGTGATGTGGAGTGAACGTGGGGGATAACCGTATGTTTTACTTAGTTTTCCGCCCGAAATCATTGCTTAAGGATTTACCTCTCCCATTTCTGGGCTTTGTTTATTTACACGAGTTCAGGGAACATACGTAAGTGGCGTTTGATTATTGCAGCAGAATAATCTAATACTAGCTTTATACGCGGCTCCGCCCGTTTGGGATTTGGTCAGTGTCAATTCTACTTCCTGCCCCAGGAAGTGGGTGTCAAAAACATTACACTCCTTTTAGTTCGGCAGTCGTGTTAAAAGTAAAGTAGGCTAAGGCGATCCCCAATGTTTAACAGCTTTCTATAAGCGTATGAAAAGGTCTATAGAAATACTGAGTTCTAGACCTTTCTGAGCTCAACCGTCCATTTATCTCCCTCAGGGGGTGGTTCCTGGAATATAAAAAATCCATGTCCTCTAGAAATCAAACTACGTACTAAATATTTTTTTGTATTCAGCAGTAGATAACTTCTGCTGGAATAATAATTTCATGATCCGAACAGGATTCGAACCTGCGACGCTCTGGCAAAAAAAGTGTTCTGGTAAAAAGAAGCCTAAGTCTTAGAAGTACCTACACGTCGCTGCGCGCCTCCTTAGGGCGTTGTAAGAGCGAAATTATTAAAGGATTCGTTGACCGAGCATTTGGTTGCAATAGCTTAGTTCGTAGCAGCGACTGGCCGCGCCCATACTTACAAATTTCCATCTAAAGAGGCTCAGCCATCAAAAGGTAAGTGAATCAGCAGTTTTTGCCCATTAATTTCAGGTAGGAATATTAAAAAGGTACCTACCGAAAATGACATACCACATACCAGTCACATTTAATAGGGAAGATTACGCAAAACTCTTCGTAGGTAGCGACACTAGCAGCGTTGACATTGTATCTCGTTCCCACTTGCGGTATTGTCTATGCAAGCACCCTTGTTACTCATTTGGCAATCAATTGTGCATGTGTGTGTGAATCCCTATATTCCTATACTGGTTTACTATTAGTGGTAGTGCTGCCTCTGGCGGCAGAACATTGCAGTAATGTTCCCTATTACACTATCATCATAATAGCACCAGCGATATTGAAAATGGGGGGTATCTACTTATTTATTTACGATATCCCTACATTTGATAAAGTATACGATCAAGAACTTTAATTGTTGAGCCATTTAGGACTCAACTAATTTTGGTTTTTTAATAGTTAAGCTATGAAGTGTCCAGTACAAAGTGAGCTTTAAATGGCTCTTCAACAAACAACAAACAATTAAAGTCCGTGACTATACTTCGAACAAAACAGGCGACAAACAATAAGAACAAAACATTTCTCTGTCGTCTCTTGCATTTGACATTTAGACCTTTTGTCATGTCAAAACGTGGAGACGTTATCGTTAATGAGTTTGGAATACAACAGCGTGTGTGATTGATATAACCCAAGTGACAGTGATTTAGACACACTAGGCATATGATTCCATTACGCTCATGAGATAAAATCTCACCCATTCCGTCGTAAATCATGTAAGGGGGGCGGAAGAGCGCTGTAGGTAAGGTTGGGTGGGACGTAATAAAATGTTCACTTCTAGATATTTGCATAGGAGGAGTTATTTTACATCATTGAATATATAATAACACTACTAACACGTCGACGAAAAAACAACGTTGCCCCCTCTACAATGACCAAGTCTGTGTTTGCAATACAAAGCGCAATCTGCACACGTGTATAATGTAGTCAATGAGAAGATAAATATTTATGTAATGCAATTGCACAAATGTAAGTTAGTTGTCAGTGAATGGCTGAAAACACTGAATTACAATGAGACTGAGTCACTACTATCGAGATAAAACTCTTAATGTAAACACACACACACACACACACACGCACGCACGCACGCACGCACGCACGCACGCACGCACACGAACACACACACAAAACTTTGTAAACTAATATTTAAATTAAGTAAATTATTTCATATACTAGCTGTTGCCCGCGACTTCGTCCGCGTAGAACTTTTTATCGTCTTAGAAAATGATTTCTCTCAATACAAAATTTGAACCCTCTTTTAGGGGATAATTAAAAAAAAAGTTGATGTTCATTTTCTAGTTTGTGAACAAACAGTCTAAAACCAAAGTTAAAAATCTCATACTTTAAAAATGCCTTGAAATACTCAAACTTTGAACCAATTTTAACACTCTTAGGGGATGAAATTGCAAAAAGTCTGAAATCAGTTTTGTAGTCTTTTAACGTACAGAATAAGACCGAAGTTAAAAATCTCTTACTCACACTTTAAAATTTTATTGCTCGCCATTTAAAATTTGAACCCCCTTTTAAACCCCCTTAGAGGTTGAATTTTTCTAATCGCTGAAAGAACTTTTTTCGTAAACTTTTAAGTCTCTAGCTCAAAAAAAGTGTTGCCCATACAAAGCTTTCTTAACCCCCTTAGGGGTGGAATTTTCTAAAACTCTGAAAGTACTTTATTATTAATTTTAATAAGTAACATTTTGAATAGTTTTAAGTCTAGTAAAAAAAAAAGTTTTTCCCACACAACACTGGCTACCCTTCTTAAGGATCTTAAGGATCCCCTTAGGGATGGAGTTTTCTAAAACGCTGAAAGTTCTTTTTTAGTATTCTAATAAGTAATCTTTTTGCAAAGTTTTAAGTCTAACTCAAAAAAAAGTGTTGCCCATGCCAAGCTTGCTCTCCTTTTTAACCCTATTAGGGGTGGAATTTTCTAAAACGATTTGTGTTCTTTTTTTGTATTTTAATAAGTAATCTTTCTACAAAGTTTCAAGTCTCTAACTCAAAAACATAAACTTTCCCTGATAAAAACTTTGCACCCCTTTTTATCCCCCTTAGGGATAGATTTTTTCAAAACGCTGAGTCTTTTTTTTTTGTATTTTTATAAGTAATCTTTCTATAAAGTTATAAGTGTCTAGCTCAGAAAAAGTGTTCCCCATACAAACCTTGCACCCTTTTTTAACCCCCTTAGGGAATGATTTTTGTAAAACGCCGAATGTAGTATTTTTCATGTTCTAATAAGTAATTTTTCGTCAAAATTTTAAGTCTCTATTAGAAAAAAATATGTTTTTCCCATACAAACTTTGCACCCTATTTTACCCCCTTAGGGGTGAAATTTTCCAAAACGCTGAAAGTACTTTCTTTGTATTTAAATAATCTTTCTTCAAAGTTTGAGGACTCTAGCTAAAAAAAATTGTTTCCCACATACAAACTTTGCACCCCTATTTTAGCCCCCTATTTTTAGGGGTAGAATTTTCTAAAACGCTGAAAGTACTTAATTTGTATTCTGATGACTAATCTTTCTACAAAGTTTTATGTCTCTATTTAAAAAAAATATTGTTTCCCCCATACAAAATTTGCACCCCTATTTTACCCCCTTAGGGGTAGATTTTTTTAAAACACTGAATCTAGGTACTTTATTTGTATTCTAATGAATAATTTCTCTACAAAGTTTTAAGTCTCTATTTAAAAAAAAGTAGTTTTTCCCATACAAACTTTGCACTCTATTTGACCCCTTTAGGGGTAGAATTTTCTAAAACCCTGAAAGTTCTTTATTTGTATTCTAATGACTGATCTTTCTACAAAGTTTTAAGTCTCTATTTAAAAAAAAATGTTTCCCCCATACAAACCTTGCACCCCTATTTTACCCCCGTAGGAGTGGAATTTTCCAAAACGCTGAAAGTGTTTCATTTGTATTCTAATAACTAATTTTTCTACAAAGTTTAAGTCTATAGCTCAAAAAAAAAAGGTTCTCCCATACAAACTTTGCACCCCCATTTTACCCCCTTAGGGGTAGAATTTTCAAAAATCCCTTTTTATCCCTAGCCCACGTTATAAAAGCAACATACTGTGCAAAAATCAACTCTCTAAGATTAGTAGTTTCGGCTGTGCGTTGATGAGTGAGTGAGTGAGTGATTGAGTGAATAAGTCAGTCAGGACATAGGCATTTATTATGTATAAATAGATTGAAGATAATGAAACTCCCATTCAAATATCTCAAAAAATTATGAAGCTACATCCGTTTTAATGTCGCTTGCTAGAGTGAGAAAACGATGAGGGACTGTGACGTCAATATACTCGAGCGTCATAGTAAAAAAACAATCGTTTCATATGAAGGTGCGTTTTGCGGAAAAGGGACAGAACATACCCCCTCTTAAAACTTTGGACTCTTATAACTTAATCATTACCTATATAACCTCTTGCTTTGTTTTTTTCTCCATTTGACTATATTTATTTTAAATTCTTTTTCGAGAAAATACATTATGATTATTTACCATATTTTCGATTCCTGAGCTATAACCACGAACTTCGGAATTCGAAAATATTCGGGTATCTCTATCTCTATCGCACTAACCATACTCGAGTGACAGGGATGCAAATATATGAACATTGAGTATCGGTTTTCGTGGGTACTTTGGCTGAATGCGCCGAGCGCGTGCCATTGTCATTAAAAAAAAACAAATTCGTGTTAATTATATTGTTCAAATTTGTTGATTTCATTTATTGAAATTACGACATAAAACGACATTTGCGCATATAAGTTCTCATATCAGAATCGAATATTTTTTTATGGTTTATATTTTAGCATTTGTCTCGTAAAGGTCTATCGTAGACGGGATTTAAATTATTAATAAGTGAAAGGCAAAGCAATTCCGCCATTTTGACGAAAATTTGACGGTTCTTATAGCTGACAGTTGGAGCAGCGTTTGATTTCAATAAAAATAAATGAAAAATTAAATGAAGTCGTATATTTCGGAAAATTAATTAACTGTCGCAGTCGGATAAAAACTATCCTAAGTTGCAGCTAGAATAATAATGTACCTATATAAAATGTTTCATATTTTTCCGTTCATGGGATGCTGTGAACATTCGAACCGCGCAAAGCTTAGTTTCAAACTGGCTGATTCTTTTTTTAATTTAGAGATTTATTATAAGTGGAGATTATATAGCAACTTGTACCGATGGAAGAGCGGGACTACCTGACACAAGTATTTATTTACTTACTAGGTAGCCCCAAAGGACCTTTGTAAAAGAACAAAACTTATGAAATAAAAACATTTTTCATTTTCATATTCATTTTCATAATTCCCTGCCATATCTACTGTGATAATTTATCAACAATATGGGACACCATTAGATTTTTCCAATAAGCTAATACTGACCAGCAATTGTCCCTACTGTCAAGTGGTGGAAAGTCACAGCACGGACAATATATTATGTAGCTCACTGGTTCAGTAATAATAGCCTAATCACTTTTGTGGAACACCTTCTCTTAGCAACTAACGTTTGGCAAACTGATTCATTTCGGAACTTTTCATTTCCCAAACTCTGAAACTGTAAATATTTCAGGATTTATTTCATGGCCATCGTGTAGAACCTTATAGGTTTGATTAGGTTAGTTTAAAAAAATCCTGAAATATTTAACAGTCTCAGACATATTAAGAGGTTGGAAAATGAAAAAATGCGAAATGCCAAACGTTAGGTTGGGAAACATTAGTAACCCACTTTTGTCTTGAAGAAATCTACAACTGTGGTGAAAAGTATTGAGCACACTTTTTTGGCTTCCGTTGCCAAATTGGTAAAAACACAACCCATATAGTTTCGTCATTTCCATCTATCCATGTCCGTATGTCACAGGCATTTTACTCAAAAACTATAATGTATAATATATGTAAATTAAATTTTCACTTCTCATGCTCGAAAAGTAAATTTAGCCCCTAGGGAAAATATGTACGTACGTATTTATGATTTTTGAAACATTTTAATTTCTAAACTTCACAGTTTTGAATCCACCAATCACAAACCTTTAAAAAACATGTGTATTTGCTATCGACCAATCAGGAAACAGAATTAATTTCAATCACTAGGCGTTTTTTATTACCTAACTCACAATCATTAATAGTTATTTGTGTTTCAAGGGAGCAAAATGATGTATTTACGGCGCGGGATGTAGGTACTCGTACATTGAATCCAGAGTGAAGCGAAGGATTTTACGATATAAGGTAAAAGTACGTTTCACCGAACGCTTAAGACCTCGATGTACGTTAATTTTTTGAATAAGGTCTGCGAGTTTCATAGGGCTATGTACAAAAGTACAATTGTAATTTAGATACATTTGTCATCATTTAAATGTACCTAGAAATTAATAACATACTTACCTATAGATATACTAAAAATATATTTTAAAGTTTTTTGGGTCAGTTTCCGTGGTTTGTACCATTTACCGAACTAAGAAACATGATTTGCACATAATACCGAACAGGCGCGCCGCTTTACCGAACTAGGGAAGAAATGTATGGGATTTTCGCGCTGCGTGGTGCTCAAATTTTAGTTGGTTTATTGTTGATTGAGATTATTTTTCAAACTAATTGCGCTAGTATTGTTACTTCAAACATCGAAGCGGGATGTTAAACTTGGAAATAAAACTTTAGTTCAGATAACACATAAGTTATATTTCTATTCACAATAATTAGGTATGATAATATTTTTAATTAATTTGCCTTTGTGAGTTGTAGACATTCAACCCTTAATTGGGCATGGCGTGCGAATGGATGTTAGGATGTTAGAGGTATCTTCATATTTTTTATGCGGGTAAAGTATTAAAACACCATACATAGAGTTTATGTATTTGATAAAATTAATAAAAAAAAAACGTGGGAAATATCTTCCTTCAGACTGATATAAATATCTGGCTTTCACTCAGTAAAACTTTTCATCACTCTCCAATAAGGTCAGAAGAAAAATATTTCCCACAAGGTGCAAAATAAACTTCTGTAGCGGTCAGAAGTACCTATAATATTTCACACAAATTTGATACTCTCAAATAAGACTGAAATTCTAACATAATCACGAGAATATCACTTAAAAGGCTATAACTTGTAAAGAACATAAAAAAACTCAAAATTTATCCATAAAACTAATTGAAAAAAACTACCAGACTATTTAATTCAAAAATATGGGAATATTAAAAAAAAAACAAAAAATATATAACAGAATATGATTAGCATCAAATTAAAAATAATTAATCATATTGTTATTGCACCAAATATATGGTTTCAAAATAAAGTAAAAAAGAAGCGGGTTGTGTCGGAGATACAACCGATAATTAAGTTTAAGTGGATACTTCTTTGTTGGCTGTACCCGTAAAATATATATCTGAATTAATTCACTAAAATCTGTATAAGTACAGATAAATCGGTATATATGGCAACATTGAAAATGGCGGTCATTTCAGCATTATTTTCATGTCCACCACATAAACTAAATAACATTTTGTGATTAACAACTAATCTCCACTTATAATAAATCTCTAAATTAAAAAAAGAATCAGCCAGTTTGAAACTAAGCTTTGCGCGGTTCGAATGTTCTCAGCATCCCATGAACGGAAAAATATGAAACATTTTATATAGGTACACTATTATTCTAGCTGCAACTTAGGATAGTTTTTATCCGACTGCGACAGTTAATTAATTTTCCGAAATATACGACTTCATTTAATTTTTCATTTATTTTTATTGAAATCAAACGCTGCTCCAACTGTCAGCTATAAGAACCGTCAAATTTTCGTCCAAATGGCGGAATTGCTTTGCCTTTCACTTATTAATAATTTAAATCCCGTCTACGATAGACCTTTAAGAGACAAATGCTAAAATATAAACCATAAAAAAATATTCGATTCTGATATGAGAACTTATATGCGCAAATGTCGTTTTATGTCGTAATTTCAATAAATGAAATCAACAAATTTGAACAATATAATTAACACGAATTTGTTTTTTTTGAATGACAATGGCACGCGCTCGGCGCATTCAGCCAAAGTACCTGCGGCGCTACCACGAAAACCGATACTCAATGTTCATATATTTGCATCCCTGTCACTCGAGTATGGTTAGTGCGATAGAGATAGAGATACCCGAATATTTTCGAATTCCGAAGTTCGTGGTTATAGCTCAGGAATCGAAAATATGGTAAATAATCATAATGTATTTTCTCGAAAATGAATTTAAAATAAATATAGTCAAATGGAGAAAAAAACAAAGCAAGAGGTTATATAGGTAATGATTAAGTTATAAGAGTCCAAAGTTTTAAGAGGGGGTATGTTCTGTCCCTTTTCCGCAAAACGCACCTTCATATGAAACGATTGTTTTTTACTATGACGCTCGAGTATATTGACGTCACATTCCCTCATCGTTTTCTCACTCTAACAAGCGACATTAAAACGGATGTAGCTTCATAATTTTTTGAGATATTTGAATGGGAGTTTCATTATCTTCTATCTATTTATACATAATAAATGCCTATGTCCTGACTGACTTATTCACTCAATCACTCACTCACTCACTCATCAACGCACAGCCGAAACTACTAATCTTAGAGAGTTGATTTTTGCACATTATGTTGCTTTTATAACGTGGGCTAGGGATAAAAAGGGATTTTTGAAAATTCTACCCCTAAGGGGGTAAAATGGGGGTGCAAAGTTTGTATGGGAGAACCTTTTTTTTTGAGCTATAGACTTAAACTTTGTAGAAAAATTAGTTATTAGAATACAAAGGAAACACTTTCAGCGTTTTGGAAATTTCCACCCCTACGGGGGTAAAATAGGGGTGCAAGGTTTGTATGGGGGAAACAATATTTTTTTTAAATAGAGACTTAAAACTTTGTAGAAAGATAAGTCATCAGAATACAAATTAAGTACTTTCAGCGTTTTAGAAAATTCTACCCCTAAAAATAGGGGGCTAAAATAGGGGTGCAAAGTTTGTATGTGGGAAACTATTTTTTTTAGCTAGAGTCCTAAAACTTTGTAGAAAGATTATTTAAATACAAAGAAAGTACTTTTAGCGTTTTGGAAAATTTCACCCCTAAAGGGGTAAAATAGGGTGCAAAGTTTGTATGGGAAAAACATATTTTTTTTTAATAGAGACTTAAAATTTTGACGAAAGTTACTTATTAGAACATGAAAAATACTACATTCGGCGTTTTATAAAAATCATTCCCTAAGGGGGTTAAAAAAGGGTGCAAGGTTTGTATGGGGAACACTTTTTCTGAGCTAGACACTTAAAACTTTGTAGAAAGATTACTTATAAAAATAAAAAAAAAAAGACTTTCAGCGTTTTGAAAAAATCTATCCCTAAGGGGGATAAAAAGGGGTGCAAAGTTTTTATCAGGGAAAGTTTATGTTTTTGAGTTAGAGACTTGAAACTTTGTAGAAAGATTACTTATTAAAATACAAAAAAAAACACAAATCGTTTTAGAAAATTCCACCCCTAATAGGGTTAAAAAGGAGAGCAAGCTTTGCATGGGCAACACTTTTTTTTGAGTTAGACTTAAAACTTTGCAAAAAGATTACTTATTAGAATACTAAAAAAGAACTTTCAGCGTTTTAGAAAACTCCATCCCTAAGGGGATCCTTAAGATCCTTAAGAAGGGTAGCCAGTGTTGTGTGGGAAAAACTTTTTTTTTTACTAGACTTAAAACTTTTAAAAATGTTACTTATTAAAATTAATAATAAAGTACTTTCAGAGTTTTAGAAAATTCCACCCCTAAGGGGGTTAAGAAAGCTTTGTATGGGCAACACTTTTTTTGAGCTAGAGACTTAAAAGTTTACGAAAAAAGTTCTTTCAGCGATTAGAAAAATTCAACCTCTAAGGGGGTTTAAAAGGGGGTTCAAATTTTAAATGGCGAGCAAAAAAATTTTAAAGTGTGAGTAAGAGATTTTTAACTTCGGTCTTATTCTGTACGTTAAAAGACTACAAAACTGATTTCAGAGTTTTTCCAAATTCATCCCCTAAGAGTGTTAAAATTGGTTCAAAGTTTGAGTATTTCAAGGCATTTTTAAAGTATGAGATTTTTAACTTTGGTTTTAGACTGTTTGTTTACAAACTAGAAAATGAACATCAACTTTTTTTTTAATTATCCCCTAAAAGAGGGTTCAAATTTTGTATTGAGAGAAATCATTTTCTAAGACGATAAAAAGTTCTACGCGGACGAAGTCGTGGGCAACAGCTAGTGGCAAATAAAGAAGGATTAAAACAAGTAACAAACAATTATTTGAAATCAGATTAGCCTTCTCTACAAAAAGTTATTCCGGAAGTCACGTGATACATTTTGAACTGTACCCCTATACAAGAACGCGAGCAAAGAAGTATCCACTTCAAAAATCTTACATGTATCGTACTATTTTTCCGTAGGTGGGCAGTTGTTCCTTAAATGTTTGGAAGCGCTGGCCTTTACAAGACCGTTCAAAAAATAATACACATTAATATCGACCTAGTTCGTAACGAAATAAGGTTGATATTTTAAGGACCGCCAAATAGTAGCATAGCTGAGGCCAACGTGGTTTCGGTAGCAGGTACTACGGGTATGTTTCAGCGGACGGCCGTTCGGTGAATTGAACATGCAAATTATGTGGAACCTATCACGCAAACAGCATTTAAGAAATAGTGTTTATATCGTACCTATTAATTATGTTATAATTACAAACTTTAAATTTTTACAAGGAATTAGAACCTATTGCGAAACCATAAATACAAACGGCTCGTGCTACTATTGATGTAAAATATGTGTTATGATTTTTTTAAATAGCCTTGTCAAATAGCTTATTTTAACGGCAAAAAGTCTTGAAAATTATTCATTTCAAAAACAGTTTTACAGAAGTCCATTTTGATTATCAATGTTCGGTAATTGCTCATAAAATTTGCTATACTTTTAATTATTTGAAAAGCAAATTAGTTTTAATAAATAGTTTATTTCAACCTATAAATAAATAATCTCAATAATAGATGGTTTCCCTGATTCCGGACGCTGTTCGTAGAAACCTTCAAGTCTAAACGAGGGTAGACACTTCACCGAATCCTCATTTTAGTTGAACTCTTCAAATATGACTGCACTAAAATGAACTTGTTTTTACAAATCACAAAAACCAATTAAATAATAACTCCGCAAAACCCAATTTTTATTCATAAATTGGCCTCGAAATGGTTTTATGACCTTAAGAAGTTCACTCAATTTTTTACCGATTTTCGTAAGGAATCCCATACAAAACGGCGATCGACTGGCTCGATTAATTATCACGGCCCCATTGAGGTCTAAAATGGCCGTTTCTTCCGCGTAGTGGGGAAACAATCACAACGTAATATTAGCTGTACTACTCGACTTACAGCTTAAAATAGGGTAAATTCGGCGATACGGCAGATCCGGTGAAGGGTACTTTTACCTTAATCCTAAGCGTAGCGAGGGATTCTAAGTTAGAATCCTGAGCGTAACGAAGGATTTAAGCGTTAACGCCCATGACGAAAATAATTTTGCTCCTGCGTGTCATACAACTTTTCACAACGACAATGAGGAAAAAAACAAAAAATATATAGGTAAGTATATAAAATGTTCGTTTTTAATCGATTACGATGAAATTACAATCGATTATTTTATAAAGATCTGTGTTAAATTGGCACATTTCGTAACTTATACATGCCAATCATTCAATTAACAAAGTAGCTCGAACAGAAAAATTGCATTTTGATCCGTCTCGTCGTGAAAACTGAATTTTCCGAATGAAAGGTGTGAAAAAAAAAATCGCCTCTGACCGTGTACAGCCGCGTCCAATCGTTCAAGCGCTATGAGATTGAGCGGGATAGACTGCTGTCTATCTCGCTTTATCTTATGCCCTGTATGCTGTTCGCCGCGCTCGGCCGTTTGGACGCGGCTATAAACGGTCAATGGCGTTCATTTGTGGTGTTATTATTTTATATCTGTGTCAAAGCAGTTTATTTAAAAAAATATGCTGCCTAATTGAACAACCTTTTCGCCGCTGATATGATATGATTTATTTATCTCACAATATACCATTTCACTTAAAACTAACACCTTGATCCGCCTTATTGATTTGTGGACCTTTGTTTTTAATATTTTCTCGCGCAGTCGAAGTGAAAAGTAGAGTCCTCACTTCGCTCGGTAAAATAACCATCTCGTGCTAATATGGCTTATTTTCGACCCTTGTCATACAATCTACTATTGGAATATAGCTGTATTTTGTAAGCCGCTACATAATTGTATTAGTCAAATGACGTATCCTCCCATAGCAACACACACTAAACGCATGTGTATTCAATCAAAATATGTACATGGCTCCTATGTCGGCGAATTAAGGTTTAGACTTTCGGTAGGTTACTTATTTTTGTTTTTACACATAATCATAACATAACTGGGTCGAAATCAAAAAAGATGCCCATAGTTAAGAGCCTTAGATTATATTAAGCATAGATTAGATTAAGGCTCTTAACTATGGGCATCTTTTTTGATTTCGACCCAACTGTAAGATTAATTTTAAATTTATTTGTTAGGTTTACATGTAACTTTAATTATCATGTCATGCAATGTGATGTTGAATATTTTTTTCTATTCTATTCATAATATTATTATTTATGTGAGGATTAATTCGTTACATATTTTTGCACTTCACTGTCCATCGACAATACCCCATAATATTAGATCGATGCCTTTGTTCCGCAGCAAAAACCAATTGAATTGCAAATTAAGTTTCTATCATCAAATTCTTGTATAAAGAAAACTCAAAATAATTATTTCGACGTTCAATCTTACTCATGAACAACTCCAATGTTTTCTGTTTCCGTTCAATTTCCTCCAACGACAATTCCTGCCGGCCTTAATGGGTTGAGTTTCACTTTTCTAAGCAATACGACATAGGTAAGCGGCTTCAGCACAGCCTAGCCCTTTTAAATGAGATTGCTTTTAAGAATTTACCGTCCATAGGTATGCCTTTATTACCGCACAAAGCGGTCAAAACTTAGTTTGTTTATTTATCTTTACATTGTTGCTTGTCTGTTTTATGTTTTTTATTCTGCCCTTTTATTCCCTAAGTAGATCGATTCTCGTCCACCTGTGTAAGAGACACGTCTATTTTTCCACGTTTACACAGAACAAAAATAAATAAAGAGACACAATACCTACTTTTCGGTTATAACTTTTTCTCAAATATGCACGAAAATATTGTTTTTTTTTGTTTTTGAATATTTCACATCTCAAATTAGGTACTTCATAAATTTCAAATAAAAGAGAAAGTTAACAATTTATTGCTCCGAGAGTCTGACCAGAGGCTCTAGTATGAGTTTTATCCATGCAATACGTTTTCGAACGAGTCTGCGTTTAGTCTATATGGCAACGCGAACAGCGCCTCTGCCCAGCTAGCACACTAATCGGACATATATTTACGTTCGGACGTATAACTTTACGATTGTGCCCATTTTTACGTTACTTAGCTAACATGGTAATCACGCAGCATATATTTATGCCATAGCGTAAAATATACGTAGCAAAATTATTACATTCATTTCATTCGTTCAATAGTAGTCTATGGTTAGAAGCCCATTATAATACTACCTAATTAAAGAGTAATGATAAGCGCTGCACAGTTTACTAAACAGTTGTTCTGCTGTATTAAGTTGTGTTATAATAGTTTGTTTGTTATAATTTACTTTACTCCCCACCCCGCAAAAAGTTTTACGTAGTGGTTTTAAGTGATGAAGCGAGTACCAAAACACATGTATGTTTATAATTGAATCAATAATATTTGTAAATTTGTGTAATATATTTTATTACAACACAAGCAAAAAA
The DNA here is from genome assembly GCA_963854355.1 of Epinotia brunnichana. Lineage (NCBI taxonomy): Eukaryota > Metazoa > Arthropoda > Insecta > Lepidoptera > Tortricidae > Epinotia > Epinotia brunnichana. The sequence continues at coordinate 42,703,238 of OY977936.1, read as the reverse complement.
TCTTAATCATTGGGTTATTTATAGGTAGTAATCATGATCTAGATAAAATTCAAAATGCTAGATCATTGTTTCAGGAGATGATAGGAGTTTTGAAACTGAAACCGTATGTGTTGTGACAGAAATCGGGGAAATCCTGCGAAAATTATATTGTTTTCATAGTGTTAAAATTTATCCGGGGTCTCGAGTGACCTACATAAAATTTCGTCCGTCAACGGTTCATATCGTCAAGTTTTATGTGCAAAATCAAGAGCATGTTAGCATTAGACGTAAAAAAATAGTTTTATGTGCAAGACATATAAATGGTCACATTTTACGTAGATAACGGTATACCATGTTAGCTCATTACGGTAAAATTTTATACGTTGGTTGTGGACATAAAACATGTGCATAAAAGTCGTCATCTTGCTAGTGTGCTAGCCGGGCTGGTGGTAACTATTAGGAACTACGCGTTGCCATACACATTGAAACTAAACGCAAACGCGTTCGAAAACGTATTGTATGGATAAAACTTATACTAGAGCCTCAGTGTAAGGGTCAAACTGAAAACCATGCAGCGTTGGGCCGTAGCTAGTGTAGCTACTAACTGCAACAATGCTGAGTCTAGCCTCTTTTTTACAAGCTTTCTATTAACTTGCACTGTACTCGTATGTAGGTAAGTAATAACTATTGAACTATGTGTAGGTGAAATCTTGCAACTCAATTTTGAATATCTTCAACCGATTGAGCTGAAATTTTGGGTAATGGTATAGTTTGGATGACAATTCATTAATTATGGTACCATCGAGCTGATCTAATGATGGAGACAGAAGGTGACCATGGGAATTCAGTAGGTACTTAACCGACGTAACCCCGTTGAGTTCGGGCTCGTAAGAATCGTCTCAATGAGTAGTTAGCCTTATTGAGCTTACCGTGGGCCTAGGTTGATTTGTGTAAGATTGTCCCGTAATATTTATTATTATTTATTATAGTTGATGACGGCATACGGAAAAGTACAGTCAGCAATAAAAGCTTGTACCAAACATGTCATTTTATTTTGACGGAAACTTACAGCATCACACATTGCTAGTGACACGACTCGTTGGCCAGAGTCTCAGAGGGATCAGAAACCGTTATTTTTGTAAACCGGTTTCGGCCAATACCTCCAAACCGAAATGAATAGCGTTTTTGGTTGTCGTTACCGGTATTTAAATGTTATTTTTTCCTCAAAACCGTTTAGGTCAATTTCGTTTCTGTTGAACGAGATTAACCGGTTTTATTGAAGTCGACAGAGATCGAGAGAGTCGTTCTTTTTCGCTTTGACGGCGGGGCACCGACAGGGTGACTAGGTATCTTCCGCCGCGCGGGTGCGTTAATATTTTTACAAGCTTTTTATTAACTTGCAATGTATCTAAGTAAATATGTATGTAATTTGTTCGGGTGGAATCTTGCAACTCAATTTTGAAGCAGATATCTTCAACCGATTGAGCTGTAATTTTGGGTAAAGGTATAGTTTGGGTGACAATTCAATATTATGGTACCATCGAGCTGATCTGATGATGGAGACAGAAGGTGGCCATGGGAATTCAGTACTTAACCGACGTAGCCCCGTTGAGTTTGGGCTCGTTAGCATCGTCTCGATGAGTAGTTGATGACTATATACAGAAAAGTACAGTCGGCAATAAAAGCTTGTACCAAAAATGTTATTTTTGACAGAAACTTATTTACAAGGTTTTATTTACCTTGCCCTTTTAGTTAGGGATGTATGTATGTGTGTATATACTATATGTATTATGGAATCGTAAGTTAGCCATAGAAACTTCTAAATTGAACAGTGGCCATGGGAACTTCGTAATAAAACGACGCTATAACATCGAGTTTGGGCTTGTTAGATTGTTTTTTACAAGGACTTTGGTACTGGATAATTTCCAGAGTCTGATGATGGAGCTAGAAGGTGGCCATGAAAACTCCTAAACCATACAATAGAAACCCATCGAGTTTGGACTCACTTGTTTGGTCTTGGCAAACACTGGGGCTGGATAAATTCCAGGGTCTGATGATGGAGCTGGAAGGTGGCCTACCATCGAGTTTGGGCTCGTTAGATACGTCTTTACAAGGAATTTGGTGCTGGATGATTTTTAGGGTTTGACGATAGAGCTGGAAGGTGGCAATGGGAACTTTATAATAAAACGACGCAATCCCTTCGAGTTTGGGGTCGTTTGATACATCTTTACAAGCACTTTAGTGCGGGATGATTTCCAGGGTCTGATGATGGAGCTAGAAGGTGGCATGGAAATTCTTGAACCATACAAGAGAAACCCATCGAATTTGGATCATTTGTTTGGTCTTTTCAAACACTCTGGTGCTGGATGATTTCCAAGGTTTGATGATGGAGCTGGAAGGTGGCCTGGGGATCTTTTCAACTATACGAGATAAACCCATCGAGTTTAGGATCATTTGTTTTGGCAAACACTGTTGCTGGATGATTTCCAGGTTCTGATAATGGTCCTGGAAGGTGGTTAAAGGAATTTCCAAACTAAACAAGCCCGTCGTGTTTGGGCTCGTTTGATTTGTCTTTGCCAGCACGTACCACCCAACATGATATTATACAGGCCTTAAAGATGCTGCCGGAAGGTAATGGTTAAAGTTAAAAATATTTTTATAATGAAACTATTCTTGACTTGGGTATGTGCAACCCTCACTTACTCTGCTGTCTTAGTGACCCGAAGTGGATCTTGGCCTGCGATATGAGTTGGCGTCAGCGAGCTCTATACTGTGCGATCTTCTCCCAGTTTTCTGCATGCAGGGCGTGAAGGTCTTTCGCTACCTCGTCCTTCCAGCGATATTTAGGCCGACCAACGGGTCTTGACCGCTTGGCCGTCCTACGTAGGCTCTCTTCACCGTCCTGTCTACTGGCATTCTCTCAAGGTGTTCAAGCCATCGGAGTCTTGCAGATTTGATTTCTCCTACGATGTTGGGCTCGGAAACCATATCTTCCGCTTCTTGGTTTTTTCGAATACTCCAGCTACCATCTTTCCTCTTTCGAAATATCTTTCATTCGGTAATAAGTAGCTTGTTTTCTTTCTTTAGTGTTTTCACGATTCGCAACCATTAATTAGAACTGGTCTAATGACAGTCTTGTAGATCCGAATCTTAGTTTTCCGGCGCATGATCTTGGACACTAACACTTTGTTATGTCCCGCCTCACACCTTAGAGCATCCTGGATACGAAATTAAACTTCTTCTTCTCTGCCATTGGTATCAGTTATCACGCAGCCCAGGTATTTGAATCTCTCAACCCCTTTATATGAGAAACCGTTTACATCCAAGTTTTCTGTGGGCTCTAAAATGTTTGTGGACCTTCGCATATGTATATAGATATTCCCTCTTCTTTTTATTGATCTTGAGACCGACCGTTATGGCTTCATTTGCCAGAGCCTTTGCCTTCTCTGCTACAGTCGCGCTGTTCTCTCCCAGCAGTGCAAGGTTGTCTGTATACCCAATGATTGGTTTGTGTTGGCCGTTTAACACTACCCCGCCGTCTAGTATTTCTACTTTTTTAACGACGTATTCGAGTACCAGGTTTAAATAGCATGGGTAACAACGCATGGCCCTGCTCAAGACTAGTGATGACATCAAACTCGTCCGTCAACTCTCCCCTAACTTTTACCCGCAACTTACTCACACCAGTAGCAACATCTTACGAGTTTGTTGGGGATTTTCAAGTTTCTGACAATAGAGGAGAGTAACTGTCTGTCTATACTGTCATAGGCTTTAGCAAAGTCAACGAAGAAGGAGTGTATTCCTTGCACAAATTCCCACTTTTTCTCCATGAGTTGCTTGAGACGAGACTTGGTCTACAGTGCTCCGGTTGCGCCAAAAACCCTTACATAAAATTATTATTTTCGTTTTAGTACAACTAAAATCTTACTTTATTCAACCTTGCTTTTAAAAAAAGGTTTATTTTTCGAGAGCAACGATAGGGTGGGAGACAGGGGTAAAAGAGAGGCGAAATTGTATATCTATTCTGAAAGGTCTGTCAAGTTTGACTTTATAAAACTGACTTCAAAAAAGGTTAGGTTAAATTAAATTTTCGTGACTATTCGAATGTCAGATAAAAAAAAAGCTGGTCACCATTTCGAACTTTTTTATTTATGGTCTGACTAAGTTTAATATCGATATCTGGGGCCCGATATGTACGAATCTGAGGTAAGAATTTGTTTTTTTACATTTTAAAGTCCGTTACAAATTGATTCAATCCGAGAAGTAGATTAACTTATTGATACGAAGTTGTGATCAGTTTTGTAAAAGGCAGCCACCATTTTAAACGATTTTGTTAATGGTTCGATTTCGTTCATGATCGATATCTGAGATGTAATTTTTTTGTGCGATTTCAAATCTGACCACAAATTCATAATAATAAGATCATTTCTTTTTTTAACTCTTTGTAAGTAAAATACACAGCTAACTAAGGACTTCAAAAAGGGAGGAGGTTCTCAATTTGGATGTGTATGTTTTCTTCTGTGGGTCCCTGATATACCAATACTAGGTCAGAATTGAAAAAAGTAACTGCTGATAATTTGTGGGTTAATACTTAACCATTGATGTGCCATATCCAGTTCACTAACATGTTTGGAGTGCCTAGCTAAAACATTTTTTTTTGTCTTTTGATTACACGACTAGGTGATAAACGTATACTTACTCTAAATTTAATTGAAATACACTTTACAGTATTTTTGTTAAATGCCTCTGATATACGAACAGACGGGCATTACGAAGCTATAAAGCTATATAAGCTATAAATAACCGGGTTGACAACCTCCTCCTTTTTTTGAAGTTGGTCAAAAAAGACATGCAACTGAATTGAGAATATCCTCTTTTTTTAAGTCGGTTAATTAGCTATGTATGTGACAGAGTTAGGTAAAATAATTTATCATTTTGGTTTTAATTCTTGCCAGCTCCTTGAAAGTTGTAACTTAACAAAACTATAATATATGTCAGATAGAAACACTCATAAAAAGCACACATAAAAATAACACACACACGCATATGGCACATATAAAGGTTGCTTAGCTGGGGAGTCAAACGGCGAACCAAACGAAACATAATTACTTTAAAAACAAAGTTTAGACCGACTTCAATTCAGTATTTCGCCAAGGTACATAAAAATTTCTACATTTCCTTTCCAATTTACCACATGGACTGCTTTCCAAGAGCAAATGCGTTGATTATTACAGAAAAAACACAAGTCGCTATTTGTGGGCTGATAATATTTGAGGAGTTCCGTCGATTCCTCAAGGATCTTAGAATTAACACTTCCTTAGTTGCTACTTCAACGGAATCATGTCAGAATCTTTGACGTACTTTACATCTTTGAGGAGTTCCATAAGTCACCTGTGGTCTTCATCATCAGTTCCACTTCACAAAAATTAAAATGTCCGAGAGTAAATACACTAGTTATAATAGAAAATACCGAAATCACTACACGCGTGCCTATAAAATTTGAGGGTTGCCCTTAATTTCCCTGGGATACCATCACCTGATCCTAAATTAGTGACAATGGGAACACCTCAGGAGTATACTCTTTCCAATAAAAAAAAAATTTTGGAAATCGGTCCACAATTGACAAAGAAATCGGCGAACATACATAAAAAAAAAGAAACACAATGAAACATATAACCTCCTCCTTTTTTTGAAGTCGGTTAAAAAATACAAACGAATCCTCATACGGAATAAAAATAGCACGAGACGGCTGCGATGCGTCGGCGCTTTCAAAGTAAATCGTGCGCGCCAATCACGGCGCGTGGCTGAGTTTAACCAGTTCAATATTGTTGATCGGAAACGTTTACATTTCGTTCTTCTTGAATACCGGTAACCGAAATGATTTAGATCTTTCGTGAAACGTTACTGTGATAAACCGGTATACGGAAGAACAGAAATAATAACCGTTATAACCATAATAATTTTGGTTATTATTAACCGGTTCCGATCCCTGGGCCAGACTACTGTTAACTACAAAATTACCTTTGTTTCCTTTTTTCACGGCATTCATAGTTAGATTATCCCATTCGATTCGAGGCCACGCATCGCTACGTGTGCTACGCCGAAACTCGTAGCAGACTTTTTTTGCTTTGTAGCGGAAATCGCTCGTAGAGGATCATATATGAGTCATTGGCCTTGATTGGGATACGACAATAGTTCCATAAGACTTACTGTACATACTACTTGCAGCCTTTCCTGTACGTAGGTAACTATAGCAAGTGACGCGAAATATGTCTAGGTCGAATAAATTCAAAAATCAGTAGGATGTCTCCTTTTAGAAAGTCACTTTTAAATCGCTCATCAGGTTTAGATTGCGTTTAGTAAAAGGTAGAATGCGTGGTAGGGAAGAATCATATGTTTTATTCCAGAAACCATCCTTAAGCCGCGGACCGCATAGGTTCCAGGAACTACTCGTACATATAACATCCAATAAAATTACATGGATACGCAAGCTTTCATTCCAGGAAAACCTTGGTCAATAAAAGTATCTCAAAGTTCCCGACCACTCAAGCATCGTGATGGTTTGACAGCTAAATGGTGAAAGCGAATATTACGACTAAGCAATTTTTCTCATAAGTAATAGGTAAATTGCTTCGTCGATTGATTGCCTCACGCGAACTAACAGGCTGATTCGTGACTCTAGTTTCTAAACCTTATTATTTGAAAATTATTACCATATTTCTTTATCGCTAACAAAGTTTAAACACTTGATTAAAAATAGAACTTTTTGGAATGTAAGTGTGAGGTTGAAGACGATGTATTAGGCGAACCCTTTTCACGTAGGTATACAATCGCCTCAGGGAGCATGCGTGGAAGGTAAGTACGTGCTTAGCGAAATCTTTATGACTCGTATCTCGAAGCATTTTACTGTATATTTTGTTACAATATCTTACCTACACCGTCGTTTGCTGGCATTGGCAATCGAAGACCTAATACAAATGTTTGTATGGGAGCCAATTAGGAATCAATTAGGGCCCACGGATCACGGTAAGGTATGTGTAGGTACTTAAATAACACTTTTTACTTACAATGCCTCCCTGAAAGAGAAACAAAACATCATTGGTTACCTATTTCAGAGCCAGAAACTGTGAAAGGTACATAGACATCATTGATATTATGCTAGTTATATTTATCTGAATTATGATGATGAAATCGAGATGATTTAAACAATACCTCCATTTGGGTGCAAGTGTACCTAATATTCATAATATACGAATGTATTCCCCGTCATTGTCAGCTCATCACTCATTCATTCAACACGGCCATACCTACGAGGAAACTTCATCGCAGCGAGCCCAACTTGAAGCATAGTTTGGTGAAATTTCCGACATTACCGTGGTTGGTAAAAATATATATCTATCTCTGGAGTAGTCCTTTGTTACGCTTACAGGAAAATTTTGTATATAAAATAAAATTTGTTATATTATGAGTGTAATTTTGCCACAAAAATGTTCAGTTAGCTTTTAGATTACCTATACAGGGTGACTGGTAATTCGACCTATTCCTTGAAAAGGGTTATACTAGAGCTAATTTGCAACAATTTATGTCCAGTCAACCAGGGGTCAAGACACTATTTATTTTTTATTTTTCGAGTTTTTAGTTTGTTTGCCTTGCAGCCTTAAAGTGCTGATTGTGACAAAAATGTTTTTTTACCATCCAAATGGAAGTACTTTTGTCACAATCACCAGCTTAAGGCTGCAAGGGGATTTTTTTTCATACAAACTAAAAACTCGAATATCTCGGAAACCAGCGAGTTTCGACCCCTGGTTGACTGGACATAAATTGTTGCAAATTAGCTCTAGTATAACCCCTTTCAAGGAATAGGTCGAATTACCAGTCACCCTGTATATGGTTCCCATTTAGTTAATAGATTATTTTATTGAGTAGGTACTTAAACATACAAAATATCATGTAGAAGACATAGGTAAAACAATATTTCGTTACATCAACATAGAATCTTCAGCAATAAAAAATGTTTTCGGTAAATATAAGTCGGCCATTTCGGGTAGGTACTTAACACTTCGCGGATCAGACGTAGGGCATCTATTTACATCAATAAAACTTATATGAGGCCACTATAAAAACCAAATGTTGCTCACATCAGCACTGCCTTCGCAGAACGGCGAGTATCGTCACAAAGATCTGTCAACCTACGTTTCATTCGGCTGAATTTGTAAAGATTTTTTTGTGGACCTTCTGAACTTGATAGTGATTGATTAAGGCTTTTATTGAAAGGCATCCTTCAATGCGCGACATTTTCATACCTACTTAGAATTGCTTGCGTAGGTAGCAATTGTTGGCGATTATTTTGCTATAAGCACTACATAATAAATAATTGGCTTTATCTATTAGATATGTCTTGTTGTTTTAATATGTGTAAAGTGTACCTATTTGTTGCGCAAGTATGTTTAGTATACGAATAGCATATTTGCATTAGGTTTGCCGATATAAAATAAGTAGTTCGATAAGTATATTCACATACTCAAGTACTTAATTAATGGCATTATAATTTAAATGAATATTAACTACTTACCTGTTTTTGGCGGCAAAGGAAACATACGATAAATATCTAATTGGAAATTTCCATGCACTTGCGCAACCACTCACTGACGTTATTTTCAGTAGGTAGATACTACCTTTTCAACTACCTTTTCAACAGCTTCGTCAACTTTTACCTACTGATACAGTAGGTAAAAGTTGACGAAGCTGTTGAAATATTATTTAAATTTCTCGCAGTTTAATAACAATTTAGGACCGAGAAAGCACAGCTTGAATAGTTCATTGTGGAAAGTTTGCAGAAGTTGTCCGCGGAGATGCTTACATTTGAATTAATTTATAGTCTCTTTATTTTTATTTCAAACGGATATTTCGCGGATAAAGTCTCCTGACAGCGATTGCCGGGAACTAAATGATATCGAAAAATGTCCAAATTACATCTGGGGGCACGGTAGTGCTCCGCCAAGACGAGCCAAGCGAAGCGCAAGGGCAGGCACTACCTACCTTTTCTCGAAACGCTTCGTCGTTTTTTTGAACCCTCATAACTTGTGTTTGGATTATACCAGATAAACAAAATTCTCGGGATAGTTGGATTTACTAACACTCAAAGATTACCGGAGGATTATAAAGTTCTTCGATGTGTGTTACATGAGCATACATTTGTAGTAAGTCTTTGCATCCAGAAACGTTGGTAAACCAAGCCATAGGTACCTACTCGTTTACACAAAACTGCATTCTATAATATATCTCACCACAATCAAACCACCAGAGCATCAATAATATCATCATAAATACATTTGGACGTTCGTTAACAAAGTAATAAACAACTGTTGGTAATGTGGTGTCGTTATCATTAAACCGAAATTAATAATTCCGTTTTACTTTTAACTACATTGTGTTCACAAGCGGTGTTCGATTCTGTTTGACGATACCTACTAGAACTATAACACTCGCACATATCTGTGTATACTGTTTTGAATTATTTGATGTACTAACGAGCGCATTCATTCAATTCCTAACTTTTTGTAATAAAAAAAATGAAACGTCAACCCACAAACATAAATATGTGAAATATATACCTATGTATTTAAGTAACTTTTTGTACAAGGGTTTTTTTTTTATTTGAATTATGCAAATAAATATTATGGAGTGCTATGAGCATTAGTCAAGGATAGGAGTATGCTACCTAATTACTCGTAGATGTTAGTGGGTACTTTTATTTCCAACGTCAGTGAGTTTTAATTTACCTACCTTATTCTTTTTATTTCTCTATTTCTGCTCGTATACTTTATTGTTTTTAGGTAAATAAAATTCAAGAGCAATATGTTCCAACATTTGATTATATTAGACGGTTTTCTACAAAAATCTCTTCTTTATTCAAATGGTTGAATGGCCGTTATGTAAACTTATTGCTGTCAGGTCGCATAAAACACGGCCGCCAGTGCATCCGTTAAGAACCCTTCTGCAGGACGCGACCCGACTGCAATATACGTCGAAATTGGAAATTGTCGCATGGCCAGCTGCTATTATTAAACCTGGATACTGGGTGTTGTCTGTTACAGTAGCAATAATTCAAAATATAACTCCTTATATTAATAACAGTTAACGTCCAAAGATCCCAATGTTTCAGTTGTTTAATTTAATCGGAATTAGGTAACAGGCTCACTCACTGTCTTAAATTATCACCACTGGGGATTGTCATATCATATTTTGTTTCTTTTATAGGTACCTACATACACAATTATTTGCCAGCACAAATGGACCTCGTCCCAAATTAACCAAAGCTTATACTATGTATAATGTAATGGTACTTGTGCCCGTCTAGATGCATAACAACTATTGTAATAATATCGATTGTCATAACACTTGACGCATAAAGTTGATATATTATATATTTTGTTTTTGGCATAAATTGTACTATGGCATAATTGTTCCCTGTTATAATTATACGGAGTCATAATTGGTTTAACCATAATGTAGAATGTCATACATTTATTTAGTCGTAATATTGATAATTACAACTAATTAAAAAAAAAAACCAGCCAAGTGCGAGTCGGACTCGCGCACGAAGGGTTCCGTACCATTATCAATAAAAATATTTATTTTATTTTGTTTTTAGTATTTGTTGTTATAGCGGCAACAGAAATACATCATCTGTGAAAATTTCAACTGGAACTATCACGGTATCAGTGAGATACAGCCTGGTGACAGACAGACGGACGGACAGCGGAGTCTTAGTAATAGGGTCCCGTTTTACTCTTTGAGTACGGAACCCTAATAAAAGCTCATTCGTATCTCTTGTGATCCCAGAGCTGGCGCGTTTCTCGGTCAAAGACTTAACATTGCTGTGCAGCGTGGAAACGCCGCCAGCATCTTGGGGTATTTTCCACCAATGCGCGACCTTGTGGACGCGGCTAGACACCCGCCTACTTTTTTTTTCATGGTTTTTTTTTTAGTTTAATTGATTTACTTATTTTTGTGTTATGTTAAGTTAGTTTTAGTCATTTTAGTTCATAGTTTCATGTACATATTAGTCTGGTTTTGAAATCAATTTTATTTTACTAATTTATTATACTTTCTGAAAATAAAGTTCAAGTTGTGTAGGCAGTAGGGAACCGGGGCTTAGTAGCAAAGCCGACTCGGATCGTGGATAGGTTAGGACACGAATGACTATTTACAGTTATGCATAATGATGAGTATGACGAATCCCTATCAAAAATATGACTTTAACCCGTACCAGACGATATTATTACCATAATTAACAAGTGTATCATGTTTTACTTAACACATTCACTGCCACTAATCGCTACGCGCTACGCTCGTAGCTGATCCTGTGGTTTTCCCGCTATGTAGAGGAAAGCGAACCCGTCAGGCCTATTGAACCAGTGTAAACAAGACCTCTGATTACGCTTAGTCGCGGCGTCAAAATGTATTATAAGCACGGGTGAGGTGATGTTAAAACAATTTACAGAATAGCATAGAATAGAAGCACACTATATAGGTACACAACCGCTGGCGGGACGCGAAGCGAGACGTTAAAAGCCCGCCTGAGAATCTTTTCTCGACACGCAACTTATTATGTACCTAAACTTTTTTTACTTGGCTTAAAATAAAAACAACCGTTAGAACCAGTTTAAGGTCCCGTCCTCCAATCTAAATGATCGGAGTGACACGAGCGGAAGACTCACACACAGCATCCCAAATCACAATACGAGTACACGTGCCGAACGGAAAACCAGCCACCAAATTGGTTAGAATATTATTTCCCAGTAATGTAAATGCGACCCGCTCTTATTTATGTTGGTAAAAGGACGGGAATATGTCGTTGTACACTTGTACACAAAAGAGTATCGAATTCTTACAGAGATTTATCATCTCCGAGGCAACACATTATAATGGAAGACATAAATTACTTATTATACTCTTTGATTGGCAGATTCGGTGGCATAGTCGCCAAAATCGTGCCGAAAAGAAAAACAACCTGTAAGTATAGGTAATTATATTATTTTGACCATTGTTTGTCTAACGAAATAGTCTCAAATACGTGGAGGGCCCGCGTTTCACATGTTTGGGTTACTTAGAAATTGGAATACAATAAGAAATAAATAAACGAATAAACGACGCGACTTCCTGGCTTGGCGGGGCGGGATCTGTATGCGGGATTTTGTACTTACGTGAGCTTGCTGATGTCGCACAGATTTCATCACTTGTCGGTATACTGTCAGATTGACAGTATTTAATTTCCGGAAGCGGGATGGTGCGCTCGCAGTATTTCGTCGGGTGACAAGCAAGTCACTAACAAAACAATCAATGCTCTTCAAAACCTCGTATCTCGGTACGTAGTCGATATCGAGATACAACCTTTGATTTAAGTAGGTACCTATTTGTTACTTAGTGAGTTTTGCTTGTCACCCGACGAATTTTACTACGTTCGTACCGCCCCGCTACCGCGCATCCCGCACCATTCAGGAAGCATTCATTTACCCAAGAAGCTTTCTTATTATATAGGTGGAGGTTGCTTTTGAATTGAACACAGATTTATGAATATAAGGAGATCGGACATGGCGGCCGATTTGTATAGAGTGAGCCTGTCGCAAGTACATTAACTCACACAACGCCCAAGTAATTGACAAGACAAAGCACGCACACATCTAAAACACACACACTTGTATACCTACACGCTTATTTGATAATAAACGCGGCATCATCTCCACTTATAATAAATCTCTAAATTAAAAAAAGAATCAGCCAGTTTGAAACTAAGCTTTGTGTGGTACGAATGTTCTCAGCATCCCATGAACGGAAAAATATGAAACATTTTATATAGGTACATTATTATTCTAGCTGCAACTTAGGATAGTTTTTATCCGACTGCGACAATTAATTAATTTTCCGAAATATACGACTTTATTTAATTTTTCATTTATTTTTATTGAAATCAAACGATGCTCGAACTGTCAGCTATAAGAAACGTCAAATTTTCGTCAAAATGGCGGAATTGCTTTGCCTTTCACTTATTAATAATTTAAATCCAGTCTACGATAGACCTTTACGATACACATGCCAAAAGTTAAACCATTAAAAAATATTCGATTGTGATATGAGAACTTATATGCGCAAATGTCGCATTATGGCGTGATTTCAATTAAAATTTTCAACAAATTTGAACAATATAATTAACACGAATTTGTTTTTTTTTAATGGCAATTTGTCATTGCTCTTTGCGCATTCTGCCTAAGTGCCTGCGGCGCTACCACGAAAACCGAAACTCGAAGTTCGTATAACTGCATCCCTGTCACTCGAGTATAGTTAGTGTGATAGAGATAGAGATACCCGAATATTTTCGAATTCCGTAGTTCGTGGTTATAGCTCAGGGAATTGAAACTACACCCCGTAAGCCGCGTCCGCTGCGCCATGTTTTCGTGGTTTTTAAACGTCAAACATCTTTTGCCAATCAAAACAAAACCCTATTTGTTTGCCGAACCTGACGGAAAACATGTTAGATGTTTAAAAACATTGAAAACATTGGTGCAGCGGACCCGGCTGTAGGTAGACACTAAATAAAATAATCATAATGTATTTTCTCGAAAAAAGGATAATAGAGAAAAAATGAACGGAAGAGGTTATATGTATATAATAGGTAATCTAATCACTAAGTTCCAAAATTTGATGTTCTGTCCCTTTTCCACAAAACGCACCTGAAACGATTGTTTTTTACTATGACGCTCGAGGATCTTGACGTCACAGTCCCCGATCGTTTTCTCACTCTAACAAGCGACATTAAAACGGTTTTGAGATATTTGAATGGGATTTCCGTCATCTTCTATCTATCTATACCTACATATAAATGCCTATGTCCTGACTGACTTGCCCACTCACTCATCAATGCACAGCCGAAACTACTGGGGCTAGAGTTGAAATTTACACCAGAACTACCTTTTACAACGTAGGCAACAGATAAGAAGGGATTTTTGGAAATTCTACCCCTAAAGGGGTCAAATAGGGGTGCAAATTTTGTATGGGGGAAACTTTAATATTTTAGCAAGAAACTCAATACGTTGTAGAAAGCTTACTTATTAAAATACAAATAAAGTATTGTCAGCGTTTTGGAAAATTCAGCCTCTTAGGGGGTTAAAAAGGTTTGCAAAGTTTGTATGAGCGAAACTTCTTTTTGAGATAGAAACTTAAAAGTTTGTAGAAAGATTACTTATTACAATACAAATAAAAAAAACAGCGTTTTGGAAAATGGTATGAAAATGGGGTACAATGTTGGTAAAGGGGATTTTTTTGAGCTAGAATCTCAAACCTTTTTAAAAAGATTACATAATAAAATAAAATAGAATACTTTCAGCGTTTTAGAAAAGTCCACCCCTTAGGGGTGTATAAAATATTTTTTTTTAGCAAGCGACAAATCTTTGTTGAAAGATTACTTATTACAATAAAACTTTCAGCGTTTTGGAAAATTCCACCCCTAAGGGTGATTAAAACGGGTGAAATTTTGTATCGAGGAAACTTTTTTTTTGAGCTAGAGACTTGAAATTGTGTAGAAAGATTATTTATTAGAATACAAATATATAGGTAAATTACTTTCAGTGGTTTGAAAATTTCCACCCGCTAAGAGGGGGATAAAGAGGTGCAATGTTTGTATGGGAAAACTTTTTTTAGGTAGAAACTTAAAACTGTGTAGAAAGATTAAGTACCTACTTATTAAAATAAAAAAAAAATACCTACTGCCAGCGTTTTGGAAAATTTCACCCCTTAAGGGGTTAAAAAGGGGTGCAAGGGTCGTATGGGAAACACTTTTTTTTAGCTAGAGACTTGATAGTTTGTAGAAAAAATACTTACCTATTATAATAAAAAAACCGAGTGTTTTTTTTTTTTTTTTTCCCTGAAAAGCGTTCAAAGTTTGTATGGAGAGCAAGAAAATTTTAAAGTATGATATTTGTAACTTCGATCTTAGCCTGTTTAGACTACAAAACTTATTTTAGCATTTTTTGAAATATATCCCCGAAAGGGGATTATAAGGGTGTTCAAAGTTTATACGGAGAGCAAGCTATTTTTAAAGTAAGGGATTTGTAACTTCGGTTTTAGACTGTTTGCTAAAATACTACAAAACTTATTTCAGCGTTTTTTTAATTCATCGCCTAAGAAGGTTAAAAGGGGGTTCGAACTTTGTATAGAGAGCAAGACATTTTTAAAGTAAGAAATTTGTAACTACGGTTTCAGACTGTTTACTATGAGGGTTCAGAGAGGGTTCTTAGTTTGTATAGAGAGCAAGACATTTTGAAAGTAAGAGATTTGTAATTTCGGATTTAGATTGTTTTCTAAAAGACTAGGCACAAAATTAATTTCAATGTTTTTTTTTAATTCATTCCTTCAACAAACATTTAGACGATAACATGTTATACGCGGACGAAGTCGCGGGCAACAGCTAGTTTGATAATAAACGCGCATCATATCAGGCATTTTGGGAAAAAACGTAATATTCTCTGCGATCAGCACGCGTGCACAGTATGGCAGTGTATGCCCATTGAGCATACAGCTGCGACACGGCCGCCGGCGGCTTGTCCTCTCTCTAGTATTCTATGCTCTGAGTTTTAAAACATTCGTTGAAGCAAAGAAAAGCGGCCAAGTGCGAGTCGGACTCGCTCATGAAGGGTTCCGTAAAATAAATTGCGGTTTACGATTTATGACGTATTAAAAAAATTACTTACTAGATCTCGTTCAAACCAATTTTCGGTGGAAGTTTGCATGGTTATGTACATCGTATATTTTTTTTAGTTTTATCATTCTCTTATTTTAGAAGTTACAGAGGGGGAGGGGACACACATTTTACCACTTTGGAAGTGTCTGTCGCGCAAACTATTCAGTTTAGAAAAACATGATATTAGAAACCTCAATATCATTTTTGAAGACAAATCCATAGGTTTGATGAACAAATTTTTTTTGAGTTTCAGTTTTAAGTATGGGGACCCCAAAAATTTGTTGTTTTTTTTTTCTATTTTTGTGTGAAAATCTTAATACGGCTCACAGAATACATCTACTTACCAAGTTTCAACAGTATAGTTCTTACAGTTTCGGAAAAAAAGTGGCTGTGACGTACGGACGGACAGACAGACAGACATACAGACATGACGAATCTATAAGTTTTCCGTTTTTTGCCATTTGGCTGCGGAACCCTAAAAATTACCTTGAATGACGTCACGTATTCCTTCCATCTCTTTCTTAAGAGTGTTCATGATTGTGTACCCTACGTTAGGAATAAATTACGAATTTTAAGATACTTGATACTCATATATGCAAATTATTCTAATTACATCATCCTACTATCTAGGATGAATAAATAATCTAAAAGACAGGTAGGCATCGTATTATCTTCAAATACATTGTACAATGTTTGTTTATTACATTGATTCTTATGTCTAGTTTAGATTTATTAATGAGTAAGTATTTACTCGTATTAAGATATAAACATAAAGCATATCGTAATCTGACCGTTTTCTTTATTTCTGGGTTGTTCTCATATTTATTTATTAATGAGTAAGTATATACTTGTATTTATTAATGAGTAAGTATTTACTCGTATTAAGATATAAACATAAAGCATATCGTAATCTGTCCGTTTTCTTTATTTCTGGGTTGTTCTCATATTTCGCACCAGATATGACACACAATTTTTAAGGTTCCGTAGCCAAATGGCAAAAAACGGAACCCTTATAGATTCGTCATGTCTGTCTGTCTGTCTGTCCGTCCGTATGTCACAGCCACTTTTTTCCGAAACTATAAGAGCTATACTGTTGAAACTTAGTAAGTAGATGTATTCTGTGAACCGCATGAAGATTTTCACACAAAAATCGAAAAAAAACATTAAGTTTTAGGGGTCCCCATTCTCAGAACTGAATTTCAAAAAAAAAGTAAATCGTAAACCGCAACTTATTTCACGGAACCCTTCATGTGCGAGTCCGACTCGCACTTGGCCGCTTTTTTCTGTTTGGCCTAGAGGTTGACTGGCAGAGAATGCCTTATGGTATTAAGTTCACCCTTTGTATGTATAACTTGTTACTGTGCAATGCATTTTAAATACATAAATCAGGATGTCGCCGTATTGTCATTTTGCATTAAGTTTAAAAACACGAACCATTCTGTTAGAAACTTGAGTCAATTTAGAACTCCACGGAATTATGAAAGTTAATTTAGGTTGGAAGATAAGTAGTAATGGATTTAACGTCATTTGACAGCTTGAGCCCTTAATCCACCGCCGTCGGCGCTGGTTTTTGCTTTACTGAACTCGTTTAATGGAATATGGGGTCCAATGAAAAATATGCAAAATGGTTACCTATGCATTTTTTTATTAAATGTGAGATTGCGTTTGTCTTTTGTCTAACCTGATGGAAAATTAAGACATGGCCTAATGGATCACGCTCACCCAGAAGATTCCTGTTCAGTCCTAACCTTTTCATTTATTTAATTCTTAATATGTATTACGTTTTTAGCGTAGGTACTATTACTATTAGTAGGTTTAAACTATTGTCGGTGCTTCTTTATTTTTTGGCTCGTTCAGATTTCTTTTATGAAAAAAGTAATTCTAATTCTCCAAATCTCCAATTTTTTATTCATATAATGATTAATGAATACATTTATGTCAAGTAAAGTAGTAAATCCCAACCCACAACGTACCTAGGCTTCGTCAAGTGAGTAGATACCAAAACGCATCTCCTTAGGTACCCAATAACAATGATATAACACGTCAACAATAAATTCTAGCTTTAACTAACAAAAAGCGGCCAGGCGCGAGTCGGACTCGCCCATGAAGGGTTCCGTAAAATATATTGCGGTTTACGATTTATGACGTATTAAAAAAAAAACTACTTGCTAGATCTCGTTCAAACCAATTTTCGGTGGAAGTTTGCATAGTAATGTACATCATATTTTATTTTTGGTTTTATCATTCTCTTATTTTAGAAGTTACAGGGGGGGACAAACATTTTACCACATTTCATATTCATATTCATTTATTCGTTGCAACCATGGTATTCACAGGATGTTCTTAAAATCTAATTAGTACAGACATGGACCCTACAAGGGTGTAGCAACATATTTATGTACTAAGCTAACCTAAACTAAGCAACATATATATATAGAATCAACATTATATATCTACACGTTAGATAACAATATTTATAACACTATTTATATATGATGATATCTCACTTATATTTGCTCTACTACTTATTAAATTATTAAAATTTAATGGCCCATGAACTCCTGCAGAGTTTCTTTGGAAGTGTCTCTCGCGCAAACTATTCAGTTTAGAAAAAAATGATCTTAGAAACCCCAATATCATTTTTAAGACCTATCCCATATAGGCATATGGTTTTGAAAATATACCCCACACGTATGGGTTTGATGATTTTTTTTTTTGAGTTTCAGTTCTAAGTATGGTGAACCCATAACACTGGCGATGTTGCCACGCTGAATAGCTTAAGAATTTCTAAAGCTAGGTCCTGACTGAAATTATAATTCTTCTTTTGAAAATTTATTAATTTATTTGTCTGTTTGTATTTATTTATTGTACTAATCATCGTAAGGAAACCGGTCTAATCCCAATAAGGTTTAGTTTTCCCTCTGGGTAGGAAGGTCAGATGGCAGTAGCTTTCGTAAAACTAGCGCCTACGCCAAATCTTGGGATAAGGTGCCAAAGCAGACCCCCGGCTCCCCCCTCTATTATACTATTAATTTCAAGTAGAATCGTAGAAAATGGAGCAGGTACAGGATGCACAGTATACCCCCCACTTTCATCTAACATTCGTTTGGGCACTACCAGGAACAATGCTAGGAGGATGATGAATACATTTTATAATATACCTAATGTCAATAATCCACAAGCTTTTGTTATCTGTTTCTAATTACGTAGGTGCCTGATTATTATCCTGGACCCACGACCGTGTCTGGATATTTATAAATGAACAAGCGTGTCTGGATATTTATAAACGACAAATGAAGGAGGAACTTGAAGATATATTAAATGTGAAATTCACCTTGCATTATTAATACGAACTCTCGTTGTCTAGCGAACAGGAGGGAGTGTATTTGGAATTAATTAACTAAGAAATTCAAATACGAATCTTCATGTCCCTTATTTGATAGCTCCTTTCAGCGTAACATGACCCGCTTTGAGCCAGCTCTAACGTATGGTGTACATTTTGAATAAGATTATGAAACCTTGCATATTCAATTGATTATTTGTCGTCAATCCCTGCCTACTTGAAAGAGAAAAGCGATACGCGACTTTGATTAGAATCCTTATTATAATCAGTTGTAGCTAGAATTAAGGGTGAATAATGAATCTATTCAAGGCCGACCATGACAACAACAGTGACCATTGGCTATGTCTTTACGAGCGATTTTCGCTGCATATGTAAATTAACAGGTTACGGGGCTACGGCTACAGGTGTATTGGTTCTAAGTTTTAATAATTCTTTATGTAAATCGGTTAAATCTCTTATTTACAAGTAGGTATGTAATCAATTCTAACTTCACGATATCGTGGGTAAGTTATTATGTATTTCATAATGCACCGAACACTATAATTTTATCATCACAGTGAAATATTGTTATTTTTTTCACTCTTTATTATATAGGTGCTCTAGTTATTTTTCGCGTTTATCCGAACTTATCATTGCGATGATCGGAAATATACAACCGTAATGTACCTATGCATAAGTGCCAGGGGTATTTGAGAATATTATCTCCGCGCACCCAGTTCGTTTCCTTAATTTGCCTTGGTGGAAATACGTGTACGAAGCTGATTTTTAGGACTCTTTGAGGAGGTAAACTTTAACGAGTTTTGCTTCAGTACTGTTTACAATTTGCGTTGCTTATAAAATTGTTATATAGGTATGAATAATTGTGCACATTAGCTTTTGCATATGAATATTAATGAATTTCCATGGTATTGTTATATGTACAAGAACTTTGTAGATCATAAAAACATCATTGACGTATTATTAACATAAGAACTGACTGAAGCCTCTCAATCCAATTGATCAATCTAAATTTTACATAATATCTACTTAAATCGAAATCATAAATAATCGGTACTAATCAAATTCTTATCATTATCACAACACAATGATCTGTTGTATTCATAATAACTGTCACGAATCTTAGCCAATTTAGTTAAACGAGCCTTTACGAATGTATTTATACACTAAATAATAGTTTAATTTCATCACTGACTCCATAATCGAAACTTTGACGCCGTATTTGATGGCTTAAGGCTGGAATTAACAGCCTGCTGGTAAGAAGAGGTTGTTTAATGGGCCTTAATAATTTTCGATAGTGTCGGTAATCGATCACGGTCTCCTCCGCAGCCGGCACCTGTCACCGAGACGACATTATTTAAATTAAATTTCAAATTTCATTTACATTCTTATCTCCCCGTTTGGGATAAATCTGAGAGAGAAATGTTTGATATTTCTATACGATTCTCAGTGAGATTGTTGAATTACGTGTAGAAATAAATTGACTTTCGTTTTGTCACGTGTTGTTACATAATACTTATATTATAACCAGTGATCGGAAATTCGGATGCTTTTATACCTATTCTTGGGCTTCAGTACCTACACCGCGTTGTTGTTGAGTAGCATGGATGCGGACTCAATATAATTTTACTAATAAACTTCTCGGGATTTCCCGGAATACCGAAAATTAGGATAACATAAACACTCCTATTTGCAAAATGTTATTTATTTCATGTGTGTTTCATTTAACTAACAGTACAGTATTACTTAACATCAAACTAACTAAAACTGTATTGTTACTTTTATTTAATCGTAATCGCTATATAAAAGCATCAGAAATAGAAATAGAAATAGAAAAGTTTATTTCTCCGAATATGGTACAATTGTTGGTATGTCTTACACATTTCAGTTTCACATATCCTGCCGATATCGGCGTAGAAATATTATTGAATTTAAGTAGTTAAATCATAAACATTCAAATTATCAAGACATAAATATTAATTAAATACAACATACAATACGACAAATTAATAATAAAAGTAATAATTATAAAATTAATAATTTAAAAATTCATTTACGGAATAAAAGCAAATGTCAAGCAGCCAGTTAAATAATTTCCTGTCAAATTGATTATTTGGTAAACATTTCATGTAATTTGGAACATTATTGTACAATTTTATTGCCATAATATAAGCATTCTTACTAAAAATTTTCACATTCTGTCTAGGCTCATAAAGCTTGTGCGGATATCTACCATTGGTTTTATTTAGGACAACGTTATACAAAGGGAACTTGTGCGGATGTCTTTTTACAAATTTAGTCTCCACTTATAATAAATCTCTAAATTAAAAAAAGAATCAGCCAGTTTGAAACTAAGCTTTGCGCGGTTCGAATGTTCTCAGCATCCCATGAACGGAAAAATATGAAACATTTTATATAGGTACATTATTATTCTAGCTGCAACTTAGGATAGTTTTTATCCGACTGCGACAGTTAATTAATTTTCCGAAATATACGACTTCATTTAATTTTTCATTTATTTTTATTGAAATCAAACGCTGCTCCAACTGTCAGCTATAAGAACCGTCAAAATTTCGTCAAAATGGCGGAATTGCTTTGCCTTTCACTTATTAATAATTTAAATCCCGTCTACGATAGACCTTTACGAGACAAATGCTAAAATATAAACCATAAAAAAATATTCGATTCTGATATGAGAACTTATATGCGCAAATGTTGTTTTATGTCGTAATTTCAATAAATGAAATCAACAAATTTGAACAATATAATTAACACGAATTTGTTTTTTTTGAATGACAATGGCACGCGCTCGGCGCATTCAGCCAAAGTACCTGCGGCGCTACCACGAAAACCGATACTCAATGTTCATATATTTGCATCCCTGTCACTCGAGTATGGTTAGTGCGATAGAGATAGAGATACCCGAATATTTTCGAATTCCGAAGTTCGTGGTTATAGCTCAGGAATCGAAAATATGGTAAATAATCATAATTTATTTTCTCGAAAAAGAATTTAAAATAAATATAGTCAAATGGAGAAAAAAACAAAGCAAGAGGTTATATAGGTAATGATTAAGTTATAAGAGTCCAAAGTTTTAAGAGGGGGTATGTTCTGTCCCTTTTCCGCAAAACGCACCTTCATATGAAACGATTGTTTTTTACTATGACGCTCGAGTATATTGACGTCACAGTCCCTCATCGTTTTCTCACTCTAACAAGCGACATTAAAACGGATGTAGCTTCATAATTTTTTGAGATATTTGAATGGGAGTTTCATTATCTTCTATCTATTTATACATAATAAATGCCTATGTCCTGACTGACTTATTCACTCAATCACTCACTCACTCACTCATCAACGCACAGCCGAAACTACTAATCTTAGAGTTGATTTTTGCACAGTATGTTGCTTTTATAACGTGGGCTAGGGATAAAAAGGGATTTTTGAAAATTCTACCCCTAAGGGGGTAAAATGGGGGGGTGCAAAGTTTGTATGGGAGAACCTTTTTTTTTTGAGCTATAGACTTAAACTTTGTAGAAAAATTAGTTATTAGAATACAAATGAAACACTTTCAGCGTTTTGGAAAATTCCACCCCTACGGGGGTAAAATAAGGGTGCAAGGTTTGTATGGGGGAAACATTTTTTTTTTAAATAGAGACTTAAAACTTTGTAGAAAGATCAGTCATTAGAATACAAATAAAGAACTTTCAGGGTTTTAGAAAATTCTACCCCTAAAGGGGTAAAATAGAGTGCAAAGTTTGTATGGGAAAAACTACTTTTTTTTAAATAGAGACTTAAAACTTTGTAGAGAAATTATTCATTAGAATACAAATAAAGTACCTAGATTCAGTGTTTTAAAAAAATCTACCCCTAAGGGGGTAAAATAGGGGTGCAAATTTTGTATGGGGGAAACAATATTTTTTTTAAATAGAGACTTAAAACTTTGTAGAAAGATTAGTCATCAGAATACAAATTAAGTACTTTCAGCGTTTTAGAAAGTTCTACCCCTAAAAATAGGGGGCTAAAATAGGGGTGCAAAGTTTGTATGTGGGAAATTATTTTTTTTAGCTAGAGTCCTAAAACTTTGTAGAAAGATTATTTAAATACAAAGAAAGTACTTTCAGCGTTTTGGAAAATTTCACCCCTAAGGGGGTAAAATAGGGTGCAAAGTTTGTATGGCAAAAACATATTTTTTTTTTAATAGAGACTTAAGATTTTGACGAAAAATTACTTATTAGAACATGAAAAATACTACATTCGGCGTTTTACAAAAATCATTCCCTAAGGGGGTTAAAAAAGGGTGCAAGGTTTGTATGGGGAACACTTTTTCTGAGCTAGACACTTAAAACTTTGTAGAAAGATTACTTATAAAAATACAAAAAAAGATTTTCAGCGTTTTGAAAAAATCTATCCCTAAAGAAGATAAAAAGGGGTGCAAAGTTTTTATCAGGGAAAGTTTATGTTTTTAAGTTAGAGACTTGAAACTTTGTAGAAAGATTACTTATTAAAATACAAAAAAAGAACACAAATCGTTTTAGAAAATTCCACCCCTAATAGGGTTAAAAAGGAGAGCAAGCTTTGCATGGGCAACACTTTTTTTTGAGTTAGACTTAAAACTTTGCAAAAAGATTACTTATTAGAATACTAAAAAAGAACTTTCAGCGTTTTAGAAAACTCCATCCCTAAGGGGATCCTTAAGATCCTTAAGAAGGGTAGCCAGTGTTGTGTGGGAAAAACTTTTTTTTTTTACTAGACTTAAAACTATACAAAATGTTACTTATTAAAATTAATAATAAAGTACTTTCAGAGTTTTAGAAAATTCCACCCCTAAGGGGGTTAAGAAAGCTTTGTATGGGCAACACTTTTTTTGAGCTAGAGACTTAAAAGTTTACGAAAAAAGTTCTTTCAGCGATTAGAAAAATTCAACCTCTAAGGGGGTTTAAAAGGGGGTTCAAATTTTAAATGGCGAGCTATAAAATTTTAAAGTGTGAGTAAGAGATTTTTAACTTCGGTCTTATTCTGTACGTTAAAAGACTACAAAACTGATTTCAGAGTTTTTCCAAATTCATCCCCTAAGAGTGTTAAAATTGGTTCAAAGTTTGAGTATTTCAAGGCATTTTTTGGTTTGGTTTTAGACTGTTTGTTCACAAACTAGAAAATGAACATCAACTTTTTTTTTAATTATCCCCTAAAAGAGGGTTCAAATTTTGTATTGAGAGAAATCATTTTCTAAGACGATCAAAAGTTCTACGCGGACGAAGTCGCGGGCAACAGCTAGTTATCTCATATATATATAAGCAGGGCAAGGGGAGAACCTTTAGCTCCTTAAATATTGGTCGGCAATGGGCCAAATAATGGGCTCCATAGGCAGCTTCGACTCATTTTTTTTGTGAGATAAAAGCTCTCTGTACATCAACCGAATTACCCCACATGATTAATCCGTAACGAATCACAGATGATACGTATCCGTGATATGCGGAAAGTGCAGCCTCCCTAGATGCAACGGTTCTGAGATGCCGTAGGGCGAACACGAATCGGTCTAACCTAGAACAAATATTATCTATGTGGTTTTTCCAATTGAGATGTTTGTCAATTGTAAGGCCAAGGAAATTAGCTGAATCTATAGGTTCAATCATGGTGTTGTTCAGGTTTATTTTAATGTCTAATTTGGGATTATTATAATTCTGGAAATGTATTATTTTTGTTTTGTTTATATTCAGTTTCAATTAATTATCTTCTAACCATTTGACAGCGTTACATAGATCATTATTTGTCTCAATTTCTAGTCCTTCCTTATCCTTACTTTTAATAATTAGAGTAGTATCATCCGCAAACAATATACAACTATGTTTCAAGGTTGACGGCAGGTCATTAATGTATAACAAGAAAACTAGGGGACCTAAGACGCTGCCTTGCGGAACGCCATTTTTAATTAAGTCTGGATTAGATTTGTATGTCTGTTTTTTGTGGTCTTTTATCCTTGTTATTTCAGTGTATTGTCTTCGATTGCACAAATAATTTTGTAGCCAGTGGTGTGCGTTACCCCTTATCCCATACTGGTCAAGTTTGTCGAGCAGTGTTTTATGACAAACTAGGTCAAAAGCCTTACTCATGTCCAGTAAAGCGCACAATATTGATTGCGTGTCATTTAGATGCTTTGTTACATTTTCGATCATCGCAAAACACGCAAGAGACGTGGAGCAGTTTTTTCGGAAACCAAATTGATATGGATTTAGAACCTCAGCTTTTCTAAGGAAAGTTTCTAGCTACTATACATTGCCTTTTCGAATACTTTTGACATTATGGGTATTAAGGCAATGGGTCTGTATTTATCCATCAATGTTGGATCGCCTTTTTTAAATAATGGTTTGACTATTGAAAGCTTTAAGCGTTCGGGGAAGCACCCCTGTTCAAATGATAGATTAATGATATAGCTAATAGGTAGAGCTATTTTATGTGCACATAATTTTATTATTTTAGTAGTAATTTCATCATGTCCAGTTGAATTTGTATTATTTAAAGATTTAATAATTTTGACAATTTCGTATTCATTCATCGCAGTAAGAAATATACTATATATATATATATTTTTTATACTGGAATTATTATTGTTGGAATACGTGCTGTCGTGAGATTGATTAATAAAGAATTTATTAAACAATTCACAAATCTGTTCAGGTTGACTATATATGTCATTGTTTCACAGAATTTCCGAATACTGCTGAACTGATGTATGTTCTAGGTAAATAATAGACGAGCTTCAGAATAGGAATGAACTCTTTATTTAGGTGAACGCTGGCTTATATACACTCTCTGTAAGGCTGCGTGGTGGGAACGCTAACAATGGTACATTTACGATAATGGGTTTAGTTTAACGATGATGTGATTACTCGTGCGTAAACCATCAAGATAGGAATCGAAGGTTATCTCCCCACCACACGTCCTCCGTTTTTTTTTTGAGACAAAAATGTGTAGACATATTTTTGGCTTAAAAATATCTCAAACAATTGGTTTACATAAGTACTCAACCTTATTCTAATGAATTTAATACATTTGTACTTGAAAGTATCTTAAGTTTATGTTGTATACATTACTATGTGTTTTTCAATATTTCAATGTTAATATTAAACGTCCTGTATATGGGTTCTGAATCGACTTACATGTTATCTTAATGCTCATATTACGAATACATAGTTGTGCTTAACAATACTATGTAACTGATACCTATGAACTTGAAATGTTCCATATTGGGATTGGAACTTTGAACATCGCTGGTGTCTTTATTCTGGGTGGTCTAAAATGCATGATGTCGCTCTCGCTCTTTTAGTTATTAGTTTAATTTTGTTCTGCGTCCTAGTCGGTTTATACCTTGTTTTTGTTTTATTTTAGAGAAAATTTGAGGTCGCAGATATCCTTGAACAAAGTGTGTCATGTTCAGTGCCGTGTTTGGTGCGCGTCACGGTGTTTCCGTTTGTATGTGTTAAAGTTTGTTTAAATTAATTTATAGATTCACGCCTTCACTCCCAAATGGGGTAGGCAGTGCTCATGAAATTTTGAAAGATGGACAATATAACTTTGTGCATTGTGAAATAAGTCTTATAGTTTGCTGCGTTTCGGTAAGTTTTTAATTTATGTTTTATTGTTAACAGTAATAGAGTTTAGTTTTGTTACTTAATAGAGTTATAATGTGAAATAAAAATATAATATAATTAATTTAATATTAAATCTCTTATCTTATGGTTAGTATACTTAGTTATGTTTTTATTCTAAAATGTATACTTATATATATATATTTTTATGTTTTACTTTTTATTTTATTTGATTTCTGCTACATGATTAAACTATGATATAAATATATATTTTCTTTTCTAATAAGACATTGGATTAGAAAAATTAAAATTTACCTGAATGCTGCTAAATAATAGCAAGTTTGTTATGCTATGATTTTATGACTTTTGGTACGTTTCTACGTTTTTATATTTCTATTTACTTTGACTTTGAATAATTCATAATTGTCTTGGTTACAATATTTTTATATTTATTTGTTTACGTCATTATTTGTTGGAGCTGGCCGGGTACTGCTAGGTACGCATTTATGGGGAAATATGTGTGCACTTACTACTTATACTTCTACTTCTTTATTTCTTCTTTACTTTTCAGACAGTTATTTTAACACTTCCCCTTTTATTATTATTATTTATTAAAAAAAAAAAACTGTGTCCAAAAACCTCCATGGTTGGTAGCTCGACCAAACCATGTTGTGATTCAAGGATGTACTGCCTGCTTGCACCTTGGCATACCCTGCAATATCACCTATACCTTTTCCGTTTCATGCATTATGCATGGTACACGGTGCGTTCCGCGGCTGCGCGAGGAGCCTCTCGGAGGCGTGATGCTAACGAAAAATGTATTTGTGATATTATGTTGCTATTTTTACTGGTAACACGATCTACTAGTTCCAGTGTTTTCTAATTTTGACGTTTGTTGAAAATTTACTTCTGATAGAGTATTTGCCAAAAAAATAATAATATAAATGTAAAATTATTCTCTAAATTATAATAATATTATGTTATAAAATGCGTTCTAAACGTCGTTATTTTCTTGAATAGTTTTTTCTTCAAAGTTTTTTGTTTATTTTTTTTATTTTTTTTTAATATTTGTTTTAATTAAAATATTTCTACGTTTATTTTTAAACATCATTTACTTAATTGTATTACGTTATTATTTTAATAATTATACTTGATATATGCATCTTATTGCATCTCGTTTACGTTTAATATTTTTATTTTAAGTTATCAATGAATGCACGCTTGGATGACGAAACTATGGAAGTATTTACTAAACAACTATATTATATTCCTTAATTGAAAACAAAACTTTCTTTAATTTATTAGAACAGTCATACGATTAATTTACTTTCTTCTACCTAGGATACTGTGTTTATAAACATTATAATTAATCGTTTTTTGTTGAAGTGTTTGCCTCACTTCTGCATGAGTGCATCTCGAAATGCCATACTCAAGGCTGGTACACTACGCATTAAATGCGGGTCGGCCGACCATATATAATAAAAATAATAAGGATACAAGAATAGGATATACCTATATTTATTTATAAGCGCGCGCACATATACAAGCGCATGTATATGGCCAGACAGTTCATTTAACCCTCATGTACTGAATTTATTCTTACCATGCCTCTTTATGGCATGATAACATATTTTCAGCCAGCATGGGTCTAAAGACCTTCATGATTGATCACTTGATCCCTCATGATGGCTCTAAAGATTTCCTGTCTGCTTGTATCCCGTGTACCAAAGCCAATACGTACCCACTTTGTCAACGGCGCTTGCCAAACCGTACCGGCTTGGTCAACGGCGCTTGCCAAGCTACCATTGGTCAAGTTAGGACATATTTTTATCCTATGAACGTTTTAATACTATAAAGTTCACTCTGACTGTCTATCCTACTACATATGCACGAATCCTGAGAACATTGACATATAAGAATTTCAACAACTTTTAGGTGATCAGTCTAATCGTTCTGTGAAAAACTTAGATGTTTTAACTTTCTCGGACACGTACTGAATACTTTTTACATATTTACGATACCTACTTGTTAACTTTAAATTACTATTAAAAAAATACTTATTATTTCTATACTTTTGTTATTTATATACGTAGGTAAAAAGCTTTTTTTTTTTTCCATTTATTAAATAGTAAAAGCCGGTACACTTATAATTAGTTGTTATAGTTAAATATTGTACAATCTGTTATTTATTGAATTTATGTTCTTTGTGAAAGCAATTTCTTTACGGGTCATGAATAATATTGGTGTGATTTTAAAATTAAATAAATTTGTAAAAAAAAATGTATTTATGCACGAAGCTTCTTTGTATATGTTAAATATGTGTTTTAATTTTAATCGTCATTTTTTTTATTATTATTATTTATAATTATTTGTTTTGACATGGCGTGCCTATCCTTTCCTGCAGGACACGTACGTCGCTTCGCGTCTTAATTTGTATTATTATGAAATCATTTAATGGGGAAAATATAAAATTATGATTTTACGTATTTTTAAGTAATTTGGGTACCGTACTTTTAACTATTTAATTTTTATTTATTACTTGTGTGTCGTCATCCAGCGGCACGTATTAAATTATCATTTGCAATATATTCGTTATTTCCAATATTATTTTATATATTCTACTAACGCGAATTTATAAATGAAACATAGTTTCATTGCATTTTATTTTTTTATTTTTATTTAATTTGAATTGTCTGATATTATTTATTTATTTTTAGTATTGTAAATTTTTAAGGATTACCACCATTTTTGGCTGCGCAGTCCAATCACAGTTGGAAACCTTATTTTATTATATATTAGCTGAAAAATTACTTGTTTTTGCTCTTATATTTGTTAATTTTCTAAATTTAAGTTTACCCATTTAAAAAAAATTACGTGATTAAATATAATAAAAATAAAAGTTTGTTCCCTCATCTTAAATATTTCCTATCTTAAATATTATCATGTATATTATCTAGTTCGAGTTTATTACCTAGTGTCACTATTTTCTTTAAAAAATATATATTTTTCCCTTTTATCCTTTTATCTGGAATTAATATAATGAATCTTACAATTTTTTTTAATTTTTTTTTTACTAACTTATTTCATTAAATATCTATTTTTCTCTGATAATATTTTAACTTTTCATTTTAATGCATTTCATTGTACGGATTCTACCTACTGGTATCATGGTATCGGTACTTTATATCTTATTTAACACTACGTCGTCGCGTACATTAACTTCCGTCGGAGTCTTTCGCTCCTAATAATAGGCCGCACCTTTGCGCCTGTTTTTAGAGCCACTTTAGTGCTCTTTCTATAATAATATTTATAATATCCATTTGTACCGTACCAGAATATTCAATCTTTTTCTTGCTTGATAGAAAATTTATTTTATAAGCAATTAAACCTTCGCTTAGTTATCAGATGGCCAGTCCAATAACTAGCTAATGTATAATTGTCTGTAATATTGCGAAATTAAAATTATATTTGCGAATTTAATTATGGTGACACTAGTTTTACAAAAATAAACGTTAAAATTACGTTACGTTTTTTAGGTTTTTAAAAAAAAAAAATTAATGTTAATTAAAACAATACGATACGCTTTCGACGTCCTCGTGGTGTCCTGTAACGTATAACGTTAAACATAAATACCTACTTCTTACCAGAAATAGGTTTTAATAAACAAGTTTTATTTCTTAATTTATCTCGTTGCGTAACCTATTTTAATTTTGCCTTAAACAGAGAAAACCTCTACTCATCATACTGTCTAGGCGCGGGAGTTTGGAACATTCTAGATCTGTGACGTAGGTCGACCTTCCGCTATTATGTTTTGCCCTCTGCGGCCGAGACCGCGAGCTCGAGCGCGGTGGGTCGTTCAATTGCCACCCAGCTGCGACGCGGACAAGGCGCTGCGCACCTTTATTAAATAAAGACGCCGCTATTAAGCGGACGTACCTAATTTCTCAATCCGTGAAGTGAGTGTAGTTTCCCGTAATTGGGTAAGTGTTGCACAATTGCTCCTTATTTAAATGAATGTAGTTATGTAAATCGTGGTTTAGCTGGTGATTACTTCCATCGGGATTAAATTCTTTTGTCTTGGACGCCGAACACGCCACGCCCGCGTGTCTCGTCCTTAAGTTATTAGTACGACGAATTTGAACATTAATTTGAACTGTATACTTTACGAATATACTACCAGCTTAATCACGTGTAGGTTTTTCCACGCTTTACTCGATTGCGTACTTGTTAATTCTAGGTTAGACTAGGTACATGCTACATCCATGTGTTACCTAAATATCTTATTTTATTCAGTGCTGTACTGTGCGATCTAGTGTACTATTAATGGTTAACGAATTTAATGTCATTGCTGTAATTTCCTATGCGGAAATTATGTATTTCCGTTACTTCACGCCATGTGTTTTTGCCTGCGTGGCATTGTTTTAAGCTTTGGTTTACATTTCTTATGCTTAATCATATTTTAAATAAGTCAGAAAAGGCTTACTACTTTAATATACAATGGAAAATGTCCACGGTATATAATTTCCGAATCATAAATGTACTGAAATCATCCGAGAATCCTATGCTAACGCACCACGCTAAACAACTGCACTCCTCTGGCCTTGCTTTTGCATTTTCCTTCTTGCTTATTAATTTTGATGAATTTATTTATTACTTAGAAATATACATAACCTCTAAATTTATTCAAATAGACTGTAAACTAGTGCCGTGCACCTTTCAATCGTTTTGGTTCGATTAGTTATCAATTAATTTAATAATTAATTGATAGATAATCTTATTTCTCTTTCGGAAATTGCTGACTCACGCTTAACATATGATTCTCGCCGCCCTGCTTTGCTTATTTTGTACCTGGACTGCACCACCATCATTCTTGAATGCTCCTTTCTATAACTTGCCCCACCCCCTTGCGTGAGCACATGGTTCTGCAGTCCAGGTCGAGAATGTGGACGCCTTATTTACCCTAAACGTGGACGCGTTGCAGGAACTACGCTTACCTTTGAAGCCCGAGGCAGACGCTCCCCCAGGGAGTAAACAAGTTGGAGGCCCCTGGCGTGTGACGCTCTCCCGGCACTTACATCTACCAGCGCGTCCACCAACCACCTCGGACCATCATCGTCTCCTGCCATCCGCTGCGTACCGCGAGGGGAGTGAGGGTACCCGGAAGGACCGACCACCCCTCAAACAGACCTGGCATCTAGCCATAGCCCGACCTAGGCGAACGAACCGCTCTTAACTCATCAATAAATTCTTAACTACCATCTTATTTTCTAATTTTGCTCCTAGATAGGTACCCCTAGTTAGGGCTCCCTATCTACGTGACAGTCCGTGTCGTATCTCGTCCTCGAAGCTGTGATGGCTGCAGTCTGCTCCTTCGGGACGGCTGCGTCGGCTGCTGGTTCTGATGCCGGGCCGGGAAAACCCTGGACTCCCTCGAACATGGGCCGGGATAACCCTGGACTCCTCTTCTGTCTTCTTACTTGCTTGGCGTGGCGTGGTCGTGGATTGGCTGGACCGTTGCTGCTGATGAGTGCCACGACGATTTGATTGCTGCTGAAAAGGTTCTCGTTGCTGAAGAGTTGGTTGATGCGCTGCGATGGTTGCTGCTTAGCTGGGCTCGGGACTGCCTCAAGCAGCCCTACTCGCAAGAACGCTTATGAAGGGATCGGCGTGGAACGCGGCGCGAATTTATTTTATCTTATTATGTAGCGGCAAGGCAGGTCGCCGTGAAGCGACCTGCCCTGGCAGGAACACTATGAAAATGTCCTGCCAGGCCTGGCAAGGATCGCCATGAACTGATGTATGTTCTAGGTAAATAATAGACGAGCTTCAGAATAGGAATGAACTCTTTATTTAGGTGAACGCTGGCTTATATACACTCTCTGTAAGGCTGCGTGGTGGGAACGCTAACAATGGTACATTTACGATAATGGGTTTAGTTTAACGATGATGTGATTACTCGTGCGTAAACCATCAAGATAGGAATCGAAGGTTATCTCCCCACCACACTGCTTATAATAGTTTGACATTATATGGAGTTCGTCAAGATCCCAAGTTTTCAACCTGGCGCTCTCTTCCGGGTCATATCCTCAAAAATAGAAAGGTGTCTAGAGTGAGACCGATCCCTAAGGCGGGTGACACTTCCGTCGTTGAGAATCATAGACCTATAGTCGTTCTTCCCACCCTGGGTAAACTGTTTGAGGCCATACTTCACCGAAATCTATCCTCACAGTTTCGACCTTTTTTGTGTGACGCGCAGCATGGCTTTCGACCTAGTCGCTCGGTCAACACGAATCTGTTGATACTAACGGACTACATTGCTGCGCATATTGATATGATTCAGGTTGATGTCCTCTATATATATTTCACGAAGGCTTTCGATCGCGTCGATAATGACTTGCTGCTTAGGAACCTTGATGAGATTGATTTCTCTCCCATGTTGCTAACGTTTTTTGCCAACTATCTGCGCGATCGGCAGCAGTTCGTGCGACATGGATGCTTTGTTTCGACTCCTTACCATACCAGGTCTGGAGTCAGTCAAGGCTTCATCTTAGGGGCCCTTGTTTTTTGGGATTATGGTTAACGATCTCAAATCGGTTCTTCGGGCGGCTTAGTGTCTCTTTTATGCTGATGATCTTGTGAAACGTTACAAGAGGACATCAACTTGGTGTTTCGGTAGAGTATGGAAATTAAACTTCATTTTAACCCAGCCAAGTGTTGTGTGTGTACAATTAGCCGCTCTCGTATGTACAGTCGCCATCACATACATTGGAGCAAACAAGCACGTCACAAACATCGGAACACACCTCTATTTTCAAGGCATTAGGATGCATGTGCCGATATTTTTGAACACCTATAGTGTACCTATGTATGTGATGGCGACACTACATATGCTCAATATATACTAGGGTCAGAGCCGATAAACTGTGTCTTCTCCGTCAAGGATCTGGGTGTAGTCTTCGATACGCGGCTCACTTTTCACGAGCATATTTATTCCCTTGCCATGAGCTGCTTTCGAAGACAAGGTTTCGTAATCCGAACTCTCCGCCATTTTCATGACCCAGTGGCCATAAATGGTTTACAATGCCTTAGTAAGGAGTAAGCTGGGGACTTCGTCGATCGTATGGAACCCCTACGAATCGACGTATGCCCTTCTTCTTGAGAAGGTTCAAAAAGCATATTTAAGGTTCCGTTATAAAAAAATATGCGGTTACTACCCGTGTCTATACCCAACGAAGTACCTTCTCGGTTCCCTTGGGTACAACTCCTTGGAGGTTAGACGGAGTTATCAACTCTTGATCACGGCATGTCGAGCCTTGCGGGGTGAGTCGGACTGTCCCGAACTTGTAGAGCGTCTCGTGCGACTGTGTATGTCCCGGATGTCCCGAGAATAGCCCTGTTGGCCATGCTGCCGGCTCGCACCGTGTCGTGTAGGAACTCTCCGCTGCCCCGCGCTCTTTCACAGCTCAATGCGCTCCTGGCATCGACACCTGAATGTGACTTGTTTGCGTGGCGATGGGCGGCAGTACCTGTGTAGTGAGTGCTTGAGATTCTGTGAGGCAATGGATGCTAGTTGCTCTACCTGTTCCAATATAATTTGTTTGTTATTTATTCTTGTAAAATATAATTTTAATTGTACGACGAAATTGATGAATCATCTCAAAATCAAGTACAATGCTCTCTATGCTCCCAAACCAGGTATTTTAAAAATTAGCGCGGTCTTAGAGTACACTTGGGTAGAAAACATAAAACTCCAGACATCACCCCACGCTGACCCTCCAGTTTCTACGCCAGACCATTCAGTCGATATTTCAGTGATCTTAGGTCGCTTAAAAAATAGCACTCGTTTGATTACACGAGTGCTATTTTTTAAGCGACGAGTGTCCCACGAGGTGCAAGGCTTTCGGTATCACAAAAACTTACCTCGGCCATACAAACGGTTGTATCCGAAAAAACGTACCAGGCTTGGGAGCAACTTCTCACCTTTCCCTATCGAATCCTACACGTCTCCGACCAAAGTAGAATTTTAATTGTTAGTTTAAGTTTTGTGACGCATTGGTATGTCAAACTGTAAAGTCATGTAGTTTTTATCAATTAATAAATTGGGCCACGGGTGCAGTAATTGACGTCTTGAAAAACAATCACTTGAGTAATTACTTATGTCTATTACTTACTTACGAAGGCTCAAGTTTGAATATGAATTTTGGTTAAACAAGCGCTTTAATAGACTTTTATTCCTACCTTTCAAGTTTAATATCTTCGTTTCTTTACTTTGCCATAATGGAAAAGCTTAATTTCGATATTATCCTATTTTGCCATGATTTGCAATTTTCAATTCTGACCGACCAATGTTAATTGGTTTTACATTACGCAAATTATTTTTTTAAGCTAGGCCATGCAATTGTTGGTGTGGGGTCGGTGCTGTGTCAGTAAGTTGTGTCTGCTGGTAGTTAAGTCAGTTTAGATACAGATTGTTTCGCCTACATTTTAACAGGTAGGTGCGTCATGATGGGCGCGTGATGCGCATAAGCGAGGCGATATGATTACAGTTATTACGTATCGCACCGCTTCCACGCAATGTAAAATATTTCTGCGCAAATGTTATACAGACATTATAGTGACGAGTAGGTAGGTATGTAAAGTAAGTTCATTTCCAAAGTAAAGTACAAAACCAAATACCGATTCAGCCCCACGAAATGCGAATGTTGCCTTAGTTTGTCTACATACGTTTGCATGTATCATCAGTCATCACGTGCAGAATGTATGGACCAATCTGGGCGCACTTTTTTACGGTTACCTGTCTGAATAACTAAATTTCATTTTCCAACTGTACGGTTTGTCAGTTTTTTTTTATACTTACGACGGTGGCAAACAAGCTTACGGTCTGTATTTGTCCTAAAAACCGTTTTATCTAGGTAGCCATGACATTTTCAGGATGATTATAAAACAAACCTAACCTAACCTGGGTTCTACGCAATAAGTATTAATAGTTATTTTCTCCAACTTACTCGGAAATGTTTCCATTAATGGAGTAAAAACACACCTCGAAGTTTATCGTTATATGCATTGATGAGATAATAAATTAAAAAAAATGGAAATACTTCCCGGACATGCCCGGGAAGTAAATATTATTGTGCAGGTTACTTACTTTTAATTTCATGCAAGACTACAAATTCACCATACAGCCAATTGTCCAATAGTCACGTACAAAAACCGACATAGATAGAATAATAATTGTGTCCAAATCATAAGACAGTTTTTTTAGACTTAATTATTTTCTCGGACTGATAAATATTTTGTAACAAATGTATAGTTTTTTTAAATGTCTAATGCGTTTAGGGATTGTCGATTTAACTAAATGTAATAATGCCTATATTTATATTTACTAATACTATAAGTTTTCTTTTATTTATTTTCATTGCTATGTTTTATGTGGAATCAAATATACAATTCGGACCCAATACTTTAAACTTTAATATCCTTAAAAAAAAATTAGGCGGGAAACTGGAATTCATTTTGTCAAAGATTTTCTGCCGTGTTATTTTTACGAAAATAAAATGAGTTCTACAAATAGTGACGAAGATATCCCAATGGGTACACCACCAGAATTAGCAGCAGAGGCAAAGTTGGCGAGAGCTAACTTGCTTCCGCCTAAATCCGAAGAAAAATATTTAAGAACGTTCGCAAATTTCAATTCCTGGCGAAAGAAGAAAAATACCAGTTCGTTGTCGGAAAATGTTATTTTGGCGTATTTTAACGAACTTGCAAAAGATAAAAAACCTTCTACTCTGTGGGCAATGTACTCAATGCTGAAAAGTACTATAGAACTAAAATATAATATAAACATTAAGAACTACGCGAACTTATTGTCATTTTTGAAACGGAAATCATCCGGTTTCAAAAGCAAGAAATCGAAGATTCTTACCAATGAGGATATCACAATATTCTTAAATGAAGCTCCAGATGAGATTTTCCTAGCAATAAAGGTAAACATAATATTGTATAACTGACTTAAATATTATTTTCCATATTTGGACTCTATCCGTCGTATGTTAACATTATTATTTATTTGTTTCAGGTTGCTCTCATTTTAGGCGTCAACGGTGCATGCCGAATGATCGAGTTGACTAATTTAACAGTAAACGACATAACGTGCCATGATGATATACTTCTGGTAAAACTACGGGACACAAAAACTAAAATCGACCGCATGTTCGTTATTCCAAATGAGTTTGTGCCAGTTGTAAAAAAATACCAATTACTTCGTCCCAAAAGTACCAATTCGGACAGATTTTTTATAAATTATAAAAATGGGAAGTGTGTCAATCAAGTAATTGGACGGCATGCAATGGCGAAAATGCCAACACAAATCGCAAGCTACTTAAATTTAGCTGACAGCGATTGCTACACAGGCCATTGCTTTCGGCGGTCATCGGCCACCTTGCTAGCTGACTCCGGGGCAAATTTAACAACCATAAAGAGGCACGGTGGTTGGAAATCTGACGCAGTAGCCGAGAGCTATATTGAAGAATCGGTGCAAAACAAAAAGAACATATCCGAAAAAATTAATCAAACTATCACCCTTCAAACAGAATCTCAGCCATCTACATCGAATCATCAATGTAATAAAATATCAAGTCCGAAACCATCCACCTCCCGCATAGATTCTGCTCCCTTATCACCTAATCCGCAGCATTCTAACACACAATCAACAACAACTTCTAATCAAGAAAATATTCAAACCAACATAAGCGTTCCGGGGAAAAATATAACTCTGTCTTTCACGAACTGCCCTAATATGAATAATGTATCTATAACATTCAATTAAAACTCCTGACATAAGGTTTATTTTTATTACTATTAAAGTGTTGAATTTGTTTAGATTGTAGGTAGATTGTTATATAAACATGTGCGAAATAAATATAACCTTTTAAGATTTTGTTTTATTTCCTCGCATATTTGGAGAAAAGCAGTATACAGGCCTCGGCAGGAATGTCATTTCGTGGATGAGTATGGTTTTGAAGGACGAGGCATAGCCGAGTCCTTCAATAGATACGAATCTTTTCCCGGCCTCTGCAGTAATATACTATTGTTATACAAGGGGGGAAAGTTGTATTTTACCTGCGAGTGTTCATTTGAAACACGAGCTAGCGAAAGGATTCTATGATTGACCACGAGCGAAGCGAGTGGTTCAAAAATAGAATCCTGAGCGTAGCGAGTGTTTCAACACACGAGACGTAAAATAACTTTTCACCCGTGTATAACACTAATCTTTTCACCTCACTACAGCAAGGAAAATAAGAAAAAGGGTAAAAAAAGTAAAAAAAACAAAAACAAAAAAGTTAAATAAAGTTTAAAAAAAAGTAAAAAAAAAATAAAACACGTAAAAAAAAAGTTAAAAAAAAGTAAATAACGTTAAAAATAAAAGTTAAACAGAAATATGTCATAAAATATACCTACAAAAAACAAAAATAAACATTTAACGTTCTACGTCAAAGTACTTTTAACGTTCTACGTCTACTTTCTTCACATGTGGATAAAAAGCGATTTTCTCAATAGTTAACAAACAAACAAAAAAGACTTTCCGAGCTAGTGAGGTGAAAAAAAATAAAAGCATTTGGGTTTTCGAGATGGCTTATTTTTGCCGAAATTAAAATTCGGACAAACGATACAGTTGGGAAATAAAATTTAGTGATTGCGATAGGTTACCCTTTTTATTTACATGGTTTTAGACATGTTACTGTTCAAATTTATAGCAAAAATTCAAATTGAAAAAGTCGATTCTAAGATATTCAGATGACCATTTGTGGTGTAATAACACACACTCCGCAATACCTAACACAGGCACTGCCATCGATTTCGTAACGTGTAGGTACAACTACTCTACGAGCGTAAACCGATACTTAACAAGGGAAACACTATATGTTAAGGAAAGCGCCTACGGGGATAGCGCCCACCTAGCTGAAAGTGTGTAAATCACGAGTTTAGCAGGTATTTAGGTAAATCTTTATTCATTTTGTGTCGAGACAGAGATATGGAAATAGTGTTACCAGCTAGGAAGTAGATATTCGTATTCTGCCTGATAAATAAGCCTGTAGAATCTGTAGATCCAATCTTGCGGTCTATGTCTGAGCTATAAACACGCGAATTCCCGACTCAGTTTTCTAGGTTAACGCGTGCCCCCGTCTGGAATAAGCGATAAATTAGAAAATTTATTAAAACCTCCCATTTCCTTTGTCCCCGAGTGAAATGACAAATTGCTCGGGTTATTTATACTTTTGTACCTATACTACAAAAACAATGTATTCTTAAATCCATAGAGACGTACACGAAAAATTCGGTTTCTTTCTCAGTTTTATAATAAATTCATCCTAAAAAAATATTTAGAGTAAATAAATCCTTACTTTCCTGTTTACTTTGCTTTTCCATTGTTATGAAATAAAAGAAACGAAATATGTTCTTAAAATACCATCGTTTTATATCCTTATTCAGAACGAACATTACAAAGGTGAAAGTTAATTAAAATAATGGAAGACCGTGGGGTCACATAATAGAATTACTTTGTTTCTTGCCTTGTACCGCAAACCGGGAATAAAGTACAGTTCAACTTTGCTTTTTAAGGTTCCGTACTCAAAGAGTAAAACGGGACCCTATTACTAAGACTTCGCTGTCCGTCCGTCTGTCTGTCACCAGGCTGTATCTCAAGAACCGTGATAGCTCGAGAGTTGAAATTTTCACAGATTATGTATTTCTGTTGCCACTATAACAACAAATACTAAAAACAAAATAAAATATTTTTTAAGGGGGGCTCCCATACAACAAACGTGATTTTTTTGCCGTTTTTATAGATATTACGGAACCCTTCGTGCGCGAGTCCAACTCGCACTTGGCTGGTTTTATTTATTTTTCAGAAACTATCAAGATTGTGTAACGAGCGTTTTTATAATGGAAGTGGAAGATTGCAAGTATTGCAACTAACGCGCTCCCGTTTCATTCGTACTATTTGTGCAGAAAAAATATCCGGCACGTTAATACTTTTCTGGTGGTTTTTAATGACTTGCGTCGTAGGTGAAGATGCAAATGGGTGTTCGGGTAAGGTAAAGAGATTAATGTATCTGATACCTTGAGCACCTTATGGAGAATTCCCGCAGTTTGGCTCGCTGCCCGCCCACGGTCGGAAGCATCTATCGCTTTAAGTTTCAGTATTGGGAAAAAACATCCTTCTTTCTATTGAGGAGAATAAAGAGACGTCTTGTGTCAGGTTGTGTTGGTTCCAGTAATATAATGTTTTTGAAGCCGATTATCTCTGTATTAAAAAGATTTAGTAAACATCCGAGTGCTTAAAATTTTCAATCTTAACTCATAACAATCGGTCCACTATTAGTCATTTACCTACCTTAGCTTAAATTATAGTGTGTACGTTGCCGAAAGCAAATGCTAATAGCTACCTAATTTAACGTAGTTATTTACAGCAATCGATAAAAAGTTACCAGAAACAATTCAGTACCTACACCAACAGCAATAAAATAGTCCAGCCAGAATGATAATGGGTCATCAAAAGAAGGTTTAACGGGATCTGAAATCGTTTGGTTCTAGTTTGGAAGTCGAGACGTATAGTTTACACAACAATCGATAAGCGGTACAATGCAATATAGGCTATCCTGTTACATGAACGGATGGTAAAAGGAATAGGAGAGCGTTGCGATGTGATGTGGGAATATTCACTTATTTGCTTTTGACACCTCAACCTCTTATAACGAAAGTAAAGTGAATACGAATAGGTATTTATATTTTGGCTGGGCTCTTTGATGTCAAATTTACTCCTATATATTCGTGCAGAACATAGGTACTTAAGATTATAGAATTTCTTTATGGTACAAACTTTGGAATTGAGTCGTTCCAACTTGAATTTAATACGATTCTCATCATATAGCTATCCCGCAGCTACAGTTAATGTACCTATGTAGAACGAATTTTTACTCAAATGAAATTTGACTGCAAATTACTAAGTAAGTAACTTCCTACTAAGGCCTAAGCCGGAGAATTTGCACCTGTGATTTACTTTCAGCTAAATGAGGACATGCCAAACGGCGTCGTGTCGGAAATGACATCTGCGTAGCGAGGCGTAGACGCGCAGTTTCGACATCTCATTCCACTTATTTCACCTATCTTTTGAAACGATTTTTATATGGCTTTGCCACATGTGTAAGGTTTTTGAGATAGATATGAGTACCTACGAGCACGCGAATTATGCTAGACTTTCTTCAGAAACGTATTTTTTACATCAAATATCGGGACGATAACCTTATTAAATTTTTCGCCTTCACCTTACTTCACCACCAACACGACCATCATCATCCTCCTAGCGTCATTCCCGGTTGTGCCCTAAAGGAGCCCGGACCCCTTTGACACCTAAACCCAAGATTTGACATAGGCACTAATTTTACAAAAGCGACTGCCATCTGACCTTCCAACCCAGAGGGAAAACTAGACCTTATTGGGATTAGACCGGTTTCCTCACGATGTTTTCCTTGACCGAAAAGCTAACGGTAAATATTCCGTATATAAGTTCCGAAAAACTCATTGGTAGGACGTACGAGCCAGCATTCGAACCCACGAACGACCGCTGCCACCAACACGACCAAGACTAAATAATTAATTTATGGCGTGACGAGCAGCGTCCTAAACCTTATTTTTGTACTCGTCGATTAAAATATGTGTATTAAGATTTCATAGAGAATACTGCAACGTCACTCTTTTCATAGTTGTAGTCCATGTTACTGTCGAAACAATCGAAATAAATGTTTCGATACGCTCCAGACAACGAAAAAAAATTGAAAATAGAACTAAAATAAATTCGACCAATCACGTGGCTGCTTTACCGAACTGTAATGAATTGGACCAATATAATCGCTTTGATTTTTGAGTTTACTCGTTGATGTCGTACGCTCGTATAAGATATCAACGAGCGATAGGCTGCACTTCGTTTCAACAGTATCGAGTTTGTTTAATTAGTTCAGTTGACTCGTAGAAAATTAATTTTAATGAACTCGTACAAAAAGTATTGTTCACAATAGTGTTATAATCAAGCTTTTTAATCTCGTACCTTACTTAGGCCACTCAGCAAACACGGTACTCGACTAAAAAGCTCTCTATTATAACACGATTGTGAAAAATACTATTTTGTGCGCCCGCAGCGAGGCTTAGATGAAATATCTAAACAGCCAATACAAAATAAAATAAATATTTTCTTATTCAATATAAATTCATGTACAATGTTATCAAAAGTAAATAGTTGTACTAAATGAAACGTTTCTATATCATATCCAACAAGAAATAATCAATTGATCCACAAGAAGGATTTAATTTGTTTAGTCGAGTAAGAATCCATTTGTCGAGAATTAAAAACAAACGTATAACCCGGTCAATTTAAGAATGCGCCGAGTCCATACATACACCTTGCTGCAAGGTGCCAACGTGTCTTAATCGGGATATAAACATAACTACACTAGTGTCGTAATGTTATTAAACACGCGTGTTTAATACCCAGGATTATGAGCCCAAAAGCGGCACAATAAGAGGCAAGTTACGAGCAAATGTGTTGAAAACATTTTTATAATGCTCTTCGATCAGTAGGTTTAATAGGAAGGATCTGCTTTTACGCTGTATAAGTTACCATCCACGCAAAACTAACATGTGGACTGGCTTAAAGTATCTATATCAAATTCCACCCAGACAATACCCAAGTACTCCAAAAGTTTTAAAGAGAAAATAGCAAAGTTTGTTCTTTAAATGATTATCAAACCTGCATTAGTTGGGCTCGTCGTATTGGTGAACGGCGTAGCTGCTCAAAAAAGATGGTACAAGTAAAGGCTCTTAGAAAACCGAATGTAATTTCTAACTTTGAGGTTGTAGTTTGTGACTGCTACCTACCCGTTTTGAAATATGTAATTGAGCTTA
Source organism: Epinotia brunnichana (assembly GCA_963854355.1). Taxonomy (NCBI): domain Eukaryota; kingdom Metazoa; phylum Arthropoda; class Insecta; order Lepidoptera; family Tortricidae; genus Epinotia; species Epinotia brunnichana. The sequence goes on along the minus strand of OY977936.1, from coordinate 42,660,634 downwards.
TGTGCCGCTGGGTAAGATTTAGTAAACTATTTGAGGCGTGTCCTCTTTAGTCGAGCTTCACTCACCTCACCTCATTGGGTTAGTAGATTTCATTCATTAAAACATTTTTTATTTTTATTTAAACCAATCAATTGATTACTTCATTATTAAAACAGCCGTGTATTGTTTTTCGTGAATATGTGTATGTTATTTTACGAATATTCTTTAGCGTCATAGTTCTAATTATTTATTTACTTAAATGTTATTGCACAAAATACAAAAAAAATGTACCTGTACACGCGTGTAGGGGTGTACTTTGAAGAAATTAGTAGATCACGATTTGGTAGATGCACGTAAGTATAATAAAGTTATAGAGTGATACAAGGTGTTTCGATCACAGTTCATTTATTGTATGTTGGGGCAGGAGCAGCCCGTTGAACGTTAGTTTGCTACTGTCCGCTGCGCCCCCTCTTCACCGCGCCCCGCGCACTATGCACTTTGCCGGCGACGGTTTCCGATGATTCCCGATCAAGAACGAGGCGTAGACAGTTTACCAATGGCTAAGGCCTCCACACACCGGTCGCGGGTGCGGGTAGGGTGCGGGCCCGCGCAATTTGTAAAACATTGGAACTACACCTAAAACACACATCGAACGCGGGCCCGCAGCGCTTAGTTACAACTCGGGCAGCGCGGCCGCGGTAGCAACGCGGGCCCGTCGCGAGCCCGCGTTACTACCGCGTTGGTGCCGCGTTCACAAGGACGGCAAAGAGAATACGCCCGGCAGGCCGTATGCTTGTTTGCCACCGTCGTCGTAGTAGGTAAGTATTACAAATAAACACATCTAAGTTTTTTTTTGTAGAAGCCTAATAGATTAGGTATACCATATTCTATTACGAGTATGTGAATATTTAATGTAGGTATTGCAGTTCTAACAATTTTAAATTTAATATGGTACCTATGTTGGGGTAAGATCGGATCAATTAAGAGCGGATAATTCAAATCAGTATAAGTCTGTACTATCCAAATGAAAGAATTAAAACATAGGTACCTACTTATCTATTAACACAAAACAATCAGGGGGCTACCGCGAAACTGAAAATAATTTCGTCCGTGTAATCTGTCTTGCTTGCTCGAGGGACAGAAAGGGGGTTATATTAATATATATGCATTATATACACCACGAACGAGCTTCGTTTTCGTTTTGCGATAGATAATCAGAATCAAAAATGAGAGAAGGTACCTACAGGTCATCACAGATGTTGGCAACTTGGCACGTAAGTACCTAATATCCTATCTGTCTGTTGTCCATCACAGAGTGGACAGCCCGGCTGTGCTCGAGAGGATCGGGTTGGTGGTTCCGAGGATCCTCCAGAATTTGGATGGCGTGGCGGTAGCGCCTCGCCGCCGGCCGCGCCTGCTGCAGCATGTGTCCGCTCGCACGTGCTACGCTCGACACGCTCCTACCGCGCGCGCAATATCCTTGTTACACCAAATGCTCACTCAGCACGAGGAGGCTGACATGTTTGCTGATCGCTTTTCTAAATTATGCCGTATTGCTAAGCAGTTTCTTGACAATTTAAATTTTAATGAATAATTATTTATTATTTGAATGTATGCTATGCTATCTATCATTTTTAAAGTACCTATTTCATAATTTCGAATGTTCTATATAAATGACGACTTTTCTTTTTGACATTGTGTTCTGTTATATGTAATAATTTATCGTGTAAGTGTTTTGGTGTTACTATATGCTGTAAACTTACATTGTATTTAAATGAATAAATGAAATGAAATAATAATTACTCGAGGTGGTAGTAGGGATCAGCAATTCAGCACACTTATGATTCGAAACAACTTTAACCAATAAGCAAAATCCGCAGTTAATACTCCGAAGCCTTTTACATGAAAAAACACCCCCTCTTCCGAGCTCGGTAAACAAAAATTTCATTAATCTATTAGTTATTTTCGCAAACAGAGAGTTGACCGTGCAATTGGAAAAGGCTCGATGCTATTAATTGTCCACCGAGTAACAAGGGGTTTTTGTGAAGTCGCACTTGTAGGACCGAGAGGCGGTCGATGCCGGGCGGGGTTGTGCCATACGGCCTCAGTGTGCCTCGCGTCTGCCCCCACGACGCTCGCCCGCGCCCGTGCACTCGCCGCGACTCCCCGCGACTCGCCCCGACTCGCCCAGCATCGCCCAGCCGCCCGCCCGCCCGCGGCATGTAGGAAAAAACGCTACAGGTGCCCGCTTTCCTTACTCGCCACATGAAAAATTAGTGTATTTGCATAAATAAACAGGAAAAAAAGTTTTTTTTTCGTTATGTAACGTGATATTATGTTTTGTCTGTTATGTTTGTATTAGACAACTCTCCGAAGTTGAAGAGAAATTAGTTTTATAAAAGTTTTAAAAAATCGATAAAGTAGTAGTAAATAGCTATTCCTGTATCTGTTATAATTATTTAAACTTAACAAGTTATAGAAACTGACACAAAGTACTTTTAAAGCATTTTGCGCATTTACGAGTATCTGACAACTAGGAGAGTTTTGAGAGAGAGGAAATATAATTAGCTATAGATTGACGGTTATCGTTAATCTTATAAAAGTTTGTAAGGTCGAGTTTGGCCTGGCTGTTCAATGCGCATGATCTGCGCAAGAGGAGTCAAAACTTGGTACATAGGTATACTCGTACTACGGGGGTGTACCTGTAATAGGGTTAGGGCAAAATTTCCTGTGACCTGGATTTTATTCGCCAATGCCGGCGCGCTTCCGCGGTGGAGTTCGAGTGAGCGTCTTGGTGGAAACTTAACGGGCCCTTATCTAACGAGATTATTATTTACTAGCTGTACCCGCGACTTCGTTTGCGTAGGATTAAATGTGTTCCTTCTCTTTGGACCATGGAGGACATAGGTACCTACTTATTGATTATTCATTAGGCCTGCCTAAAATAAGCGCGGCTTGTGGTGGCGGCCAGATGTATAGCTACTATGATAATCAAGGCCGCGTGTGTCTGAAACATTAATTATCATAGTAAACAATTGGCCGCCACCGCAGGTCGCGTTAGCTTGTGACAGGTTTTATAGTATTCCGACAATTCGACCGAAGTTCTGTATAAAATTTATACAGAACTTCGGTCGAATTGTCGGATTATGGCCAGCTCAGCATACAGGACGCAACTATGCGTTCAAGTTTTACTTAAATCCGTTATATCTAATGTCGGTGTAAATTTTAATAAGTCAATATTATTTTTACTTTACTTATTTACAGAAATTGACGGCTTTTAACGGATCTGTATAAAACTGAGTTTAACTATATGTGCCTATAAAAAATAGAACAATTTGTAAAAAAAGGTATAATCATTATAAAAGACATATCTACATCCTTATCTACAAATTATGGGTTTCGCATGCTATGATCTAATTTAAAAGTCGAATCAGCATTTTTAGATTTGAATTGTACAACGTAACAGTTTTTTATTACTTATTAGTATGAAAGACTGTATGTCTTCACATTAGTATTTAATCATGCCATGTACATGCAACCACGTGGTGGGTAGTGACACGTTTGCTTCTACTAAAACAATTAATTAAAAAGTATAAAAATTATATAACATTTAGCAAGTAGGCAGTAGTGTCATCTACATAATGTCTTAGGTACACATATCTATCAATATACAGCCTAAAAATAAACGTGTTACTCTCAAATTTTTTTTTGTTTTAAGACACGGTTAACATATTGCTGTCCGAATATTTATTTACACAGTCATCAATTTCTCGCCGCAACATTGTAAGGAACATAAGTTTGGTTGGGAAACCGTATTATTCGTAGCATTATCAGATAGTTGTTATGAAAATCATCGATATCATGACCAGTAAAGCTTGTCGGTAAGTTACAATTTGATCAGTCCAAGCAACACTTTAAAAAGGCCACTAGTCATAAATATTGACTACACGACGGATTGACGTCTAAATAGACGTGTATTTTTTTTAAACTACCTTTTGTAGTTGTCTCTAAGGGTAAGGCCTCCCGTTTCCGTCATCAGACTAACTTTATATATATATATATATATATATATATATATATATATATATTAGGTATCATTAGTTAAAAAAATACTTCTGTAAGTTGATCATATTTGATGTACACAAATTAACATTATATATTACTTAGGTACTATAGATACCCTACCGTTTAACTCAGACGGCGCGTGGACGCTGCTGATGCTGCAAAGTAGCAGGGGTGACGTCAAAAAGTAAGGACTTGCCGCCCACTAACCGCCCTACACCCTTTGACGTCTCCCCGCTTGTGCCGCGCGCCGATCAGGGACCATCTGAGTTAAACGCTTGGTCTAAAGTGCAAGTTAAATAAAAGCTTGTAAAAATGCAGTCACTTGATGAATGATGAATTACATTGTTAGACATTGTTACGTTTTTTGGGAATAATTTATGCTTTTACTATTGAATGGCAAAACCGAAGCTTGCCACGTTTACCTACCTGACTACACATTTTTATATGGACCATACAGATAGATGATATCATATGTGTATCAGCCTAGCTAGCACACTAGGTTTTATGTCGGCGAAAATGTACTGAAACGTCACGTAAAACGCGACATAAAGCCTAGTGTGCTAGCCCCCCGGATCTACATGTTATTGTAATTACGAACATGATACACGGCCCCTGTGGCGCCATCAACCCCTAATTACCGTGCATTACACACGGGAAGTGTTCCGAAACCACGTTTACCTACCTGACTACACATTTTTATATGGACCATACAGATAGATGATATCACATGTGTATCAGATCTACATGTTATTGTAATTACGAACATGATTCACGGCCCCTGTGGCGCCATCAACCCCTAATTACCGTGCATTTACACACGGGAAGTGTTCCGAAACATATATAATTTACATAATTTGACGGTACACTATTAATGACAATGATGAATCTGAGACGGTATGTTCGCTGAGTTACTTAGTAGGTACGGCATAAATTATTTAGTGCAAAACTTCTTGATAAACTATGTTAGAAGTTTTATTCTCCGGTGTGTAAACACATACATCAGCGGCATCGCTGACTCGAGAGAGAGCAACGTAGAGTTGACCGTGCGAGAAACAGCTGCTAGTGAGATCTATGCCTGCTTTGCGCAATGTCTGGCCCTGGGCCTTGTTGATGGTCATGGCAAAAGCAACACTAACAGGCAGTTGAATCCGTTTAAATTGAAATGGGTAATTATTGGGAATTATTGGAATGCGCGGAATAAAAACACATTCTCCTGCACCGCAACCGGTAAGTATTTCCGCTTCGATTACGTTCCTCTGTAACGCAACTACTTTTAAACGCGTTCCGTTGCATAATTTTGGGGGGCTTAAATTTCGCATTAAAATGATAGGTACGCCTATTTTGAGTTTGAGTTCATGCGCTGGGAGACCAGACGCTGATAATGAGTTTAAAAATTCTACCGGGTACGTTGTAGCCTCTTCTCGATCGATTACTCGGTTTATCGAGGTATAAGTGTGGAACTGCCCTTCAACTTTTTCCATTATGTTTGAGTTGATTGTTGTCGCCTGATCATTCCGAGGCGTAAGAATGGCTCGCTCGCAAAGCCAGCTGTTCTCCTGATTTATTATGTCATGTGGGTCGCCATACACCGACGAAATAAGTTCGTTGAGATTGGATACCAATTTACATATGTCGTTTGTTAAAGTTATTTTGCCTTCTACTACGGGATATCTGCCTTCGCCTATGCTTAGCAACAATTCGGAGAACTGTTGAGCATTTATATTTCCCCCCAGTAGAGCTCGCATATTGGTTGTTAAATTTAATTTGTTAACATATGGCCACAGATCAGATTTTTTAAAGCAAGCATTCACTTCATCCGCTCTCGTTCCACGGGTTACGACTGGTAATGTTTGGCGAAAATCTCCACAGAAGAGTACAGTAAGCCCGCCCATGAGTTGGTTATTTTGGCGTATGTCTTGAAGCGTTCTATTTACTGCTTCAATTGCTTTGCGATGCGCCATTGTGCACTCATCCCATACAATTAGTACACTGTCACGCAATACTTTAGCCTTTTCACAATTGCGCGAAATGTCGCAGACGGGAGTTTCAGTGACATCTAATTGTATGGGAATTTTTAGCATGGAATGTGCAGTTTTTCCTCCGGGCAGTAACGTGGCCGCAATTCCAGATGATGCCACAGCTAAGGCAATTTGACCTTGGATTCGAACTTGTGCAAGAATGAGTTTCGTCAAAAAAGTCTTTCCTGTGCCTCCCGGGGCATCCAAAAAATACAATCCTCCGGATGCATTTGAAACACTTTGGAATATTATATCAAAAACTCCTTTTTGTTCTGTTGTGAGGCTTGAAACCCCTTCAAGAGCAACAGTAAGTTCTGCGAAGTTATAATTAACTTCGGTTGCGTATTCTCTATGAGTGTCGGTTTCATTCAGGTCAGGCTCAGGCAGACCGTAGTGTGGTAACGGGTGGCCGCCAATTGAGATGACAATTTCTTGCAAGTCACACAAACAACAGTTTAATTTGATATTGCGCATGCGGTCATCGAGCTCGTGATGAGTTTCAGGACCTGATGTGCGTAAATAGTCCTCTGCCAAGTAGTTTTGGTATTTTAGCCACAGGTGATTGGCGTCGGAAATCCCGCAAAAAACTAACATCACGGCAAACAACTGTCGTAAACGATGTGGACTATCACCAAGTGATGCTTCTGATAGAGCTTCGTCCCAATGCTGGTCATCGTCCAATAGTCCGCGAGCCCGACAAGCTGCCTGGAAAGTCGGGTACTCGGTGCCATTGAAAATTTTTAAATCTGAAAAAGACGTCGGTCCTCTAACATTGTGCAAAAGCAACCGCACATAAAAACATTCTGCGTTATTGGGGTGCACGGTGTACACCCTTCCAATAACGTGTTCTCTCATGATGGAGGGAAAATTTTCAACAGGCGTTCCACGTCGCCGGCGTGTAAACAATCCGTGTTGTTTGTCATACGTATAGTACGATGGAACTTCGTCATAAAGCAATGTTTTTGCAAAATCGTCTGCCTCGCATAACGAAAAGAATGCCGTTAATGTTGTTTGCCTGGGATTCTCTAACTGTTCTGTTAAATTGTTTGTATTGAAATAAATACGTTGCCCACCTTCTACGTGAACGTTTAGGTGTATCACAGGCGGAAATCGTTCAAAAATCGGAAAACTGAATATCCGCCATGCTGCTTCCGAGGAACTAATGTAACGCCCCGTTTGGAATCTGGTTACTTCGTCACGGTCATTACTTGTAGCAAGCGTAGCCTGATCGGTTCCTTTATTTACATACTTGAAAATGTATTTAATCGATTTTATACTGTTACACAGTTCCACGTTTACATGACCCTGAAACGTTCTCGACAATACAGGTGAGAATGGTACAACCCACCGATTGTCTACTTCCAACAACCGTAGCATTGCAGTAAACCCTCCATGGTCTGGAGCACGTCGCCGGTATTTAGGATAACCATCTTCACCTGTAATTGTCTCTTGTAGTAGGCTTTTCGGAAATTTTTTAACACATCGTCCGTCCTGCATGCAAGGAGAGCTATTGTTTAAAGGGCCACAAGGTCCGTGAATCATGTGTTGCTTCACAATTGCGTGTAAAGCAGGATCTGAAATGGGATTTGGTATTTCTGCGCTTATTACTTTATCTACGTCATGGGGACGTATTTTTTCTTTAAGCCATAAAAGTATATGAGCGTGTGGTAGTCCTCGCTTTTGCCATTCAATGTTATATGTAAAGCACAAAGATGCGCCATACATTTTTTCTTTTGTGAGTAAATTAATTAATAATTTAAGTTTTAAATGAAAAACTCTACTTATTAAGTCGTGTCGGTCATACGGAACTTGACCTGGCAGCAGCTCTTGAGTTATTTCATTCCATTTAGGATTTGTAGTAGCAGTGATAAATAAGTCTGGCTTACCATATTTGCGAACATACGAAAGTGCGTCTTGCACTTGCTCGTGCATGTTACGTGGACTTCCGATGAAGCTTGAAGGTAAAATTACCAAGCGCCCCATGTTCTCGGAATTAGTATCATTTTGCAGTGCATCTTGGAGATCTGCATAATTCTCAGCTCGTAACTGCCTTTGATGAGTGCGGATATAAACTAAACGCTCAGTTTCGATTTTTGCGTACATGTCAACAATGAATTGAGAAAATAGACCGCGAAAACGTTGTAAATACGTAAATCTGTTTAGTCGGACCTGCAAAAGGTAGCAGTAAAATTGTAGCGCCGTGGCTTTTTTGTCGTTTCGTATTGCCCCAGTGGTAGGATCAAGTTGTCGTATTGCAAAGTTATAACCATCTTCACCGCGACAGTAAATAAGCGGATATTGTAATGAATCGTAAGAACGATGGGTTTCACTTATACGTTTCAGACGGTTATCTCGTGCACGTAAGACAATATCACGTTTGTCGCACTGTTGGTCTACCAGAACAACAGCTACTTCGTTGGTAGAAGGAGGGTTGTAGCGACCGCGGTGTTCTGTAGGAGGTCGTTTATCAGCACTTATAACAAATTTGTACTCCTCCTGCTGATCAGGAGGTATAGATTCCAATGCGGCCTTAAAATCGGACAAGTAATGGTTAGACTGATGAAGCATCTCCTGAAGATCAAATATGAGACCGGAGTTTAAATTTGTGAAGTGTTGGTTCCTGATATTAGCCTGCTCTTGGTAATCGGAAACAAAATAAATTTGCAAAAATTTAGGATTTTCTTCGGGCAATAAAGATCCTATTAGGTGATACACTTGTCCTTGCACTTTAAAGGTAGGCATAAATGTCCCGTGTATCACCTGTTTTGCACCAAAAGACGTCATTTGAAAAGCGGCATTATATGTACGAATATTGGCTAGAAATTGTTGTGATAATGGATGTTCTCCATTCAAAAGTGACTTTATAAGTTCAGGCGGATTTGAAAATAAATCAAAACGAACTTTGCCACCTGAACAACAGAATCCCATCGATTCTTTTGCCCACTTCAAAGCTTGACAATTACCGCAAACATTAACCATTCTCCCAACTGAGGCAAATTCTTGGTAATTAATATTAGGTAAGTAGGCAAAACCACTATTTTCTATTTGATCCCATCGAAGTTGTATGAGGTTTTCTTCTTCATTAAAATGTGCGGAGCTTGGTGTAAATGTCTGCGAAGCCCGTGACATGGCATCTTCATCGCCGCTTGCGGAGAAAGGCACCGGGCTCGGTGCAAATGTCTGCGAAACCTGTGACATGGCGACTACACCGCTGCCTGCGGACAAACGCGCCGAACTTGGTATAAATGTTTGCGAAGCTTGTGACATGGCGTCTTCACCGCTGCTTGCGAACAAACGCGCCGAGCTAGGTGTAAAAGTTTGTGATATGATGTCTTCGTCTCTGCTTGTAGACAAAGGCGCCGAGCTTGGTGTAAATGTTTGCGAAGCTCGCGCCACAGCGTCTTCACTGCTGCTTATGGAGAAATGCACCGAACTTGGGGTAAATGTTTGCGAAGCTCGTGACGCAGCATCTTCATCTTCACCGTTGCTTGCGGAGAAATGCGCCGAGGTTGGTGTAAATGTTTGCGAAGCCTGCGCCACAGCGTCTTCACTGCTGCTTATGGAGAAATGCACCGAACTTGGGGTAAATGTTTGCGAAGCTCGTGACGCAGCATCTTCATCTTCACCGTTGCTTGCGGAGAAATGCGCCGAGGTTGGTGTAAATGTTTGCGAAGCCTGCGACACAGCGTCTTCACCGTTGCTTGCGAAGAAATGCGCCGAGCTTGGTGTAAATGTTTGCGAAGCTCGCGCCACAGCGTCTTCACTGCTGCTTATGAAGAAATGCACCGAACTTGGGGTAAATGTTTGCGAAGCTCGTGACGCAGCATCTTCATCTTCACCGTTGCTTGCGGAGAAATGCGCCGAGGTTGGTGTAAATGTTTGCGAAGCCTGCGACACAGCGTCTTCACCGTTGCTTGCGAAGAAATGCGCCGAGCTTGGTGTAAATGTTTGCGAAGCTTGTGCAACGGCGTCTTCACTGCTGCTTGCGGACAAACGCGCCAAGCTTGGTGTAAATGCTTGTAACGATTGTGATGTGGCAACTTCACTGCTGCTTGCGGACAAACGCGCCGAGCTTAGTGTGAATGTTTGTGAGGCCCGTGACATGGCGTCTTCACCGCTACTTGCGATCAAACGCGCCGACCTTGGTGTAAATGTTTGTGATGTGACATCTTCGTCTCTGCTTGTAGACAAATGCACCGAGCTTGATGTGAATGTTTGCGAAGCTCGCGCCACAGCGTCTTCACCGCTGCTTGTGGAGAAATGGACCGAGTTTGGTGTAAATGTTTGTGAGGGCCGTGACATGGCGCTTTCGCCGCTGCTTGCGGACAAACGCGCCGAGCTTGGTTTAAATGTTTGTGAAGGCCGTGACATGGCATCTTCACCGCTGCTTGCGGACAAACGCGCCGAATTTGGTGTAAATGTTTGTGAAGCCTGTGATATGACTTCATCGTCTCTGATTGCAGACAAACCTGCAGAATTTGGTATAAATCTCTGTGAAGTCCGTGACATGGCGTCTTCGTTTCCACTTGTAGACAAACCTGCAGAACTTGGTGTAAATGTTTGCGATGTCCGTGGCATGGCGTCTTTTTCTCTGGTAGCAGACAAACGCGCACAATTCGATGTAAATGTCTCTGAAGTCTGGGAGATAGCATCTTGTTCTAAGTCTGAAGTCGCTGAGCTTTGAGTAAGCTCCTCTGATATTCGAGCCTCTGCTTTGCGAACGCTCTCTCGTCTTCTCTTTATAGCGACCCGAGTGCGACGTGAAAGATTTGTCTTTCTGCGAACCATTTTATTCTTTATTGGGTCATGTCTCTAGTATAAGTAGTTACTTTCGAATGCTTTCTTGACTCAAAATCGGGAACCAAAATAAACGTTCTGTTCTTCCTGTAAACAATACAACAGTTAACGGTTTATACACCTATACATATGTATATAAATTATGTTCGATAAACTGCCACTGATAAGGAGTCATTTTTGTAGCTATTGTAACATCTGTGTGAACAGGCTATGTGGGTCGTCGGCCTACCTCAATTGGAATCCATATTCCTGATCAATTTTGCTACAAATATAGTCATACATTCACAGTCGTGAGGAAACATTATTTAGTAGGATTATATGTTTTGTCGCCACAGCACGGCTATCACAAGACGGCGCGCGAGCTCTCTCGATTTTTCTCCCACTATACATCTCTTTCTAAGTTTTCTAATAAGAGAGAGACAGATAGTGCGAGAAAAATCGAGAGAGCTCGCGTGCCGTCTTGTGATAGCCGTGCAGGTCCTAATAGCGCGATAGGTTTTAGTGTCAAGTTTTACGTGACGGTTCAGTACATTTTCGCCATAAAACTTGACGATAAAAGCTATCGTGCTAGCTGGGGCTCTCGGTCGTCGTGGCATGGTATGGCATGTACGTATTATCCATTGCAGTCGGTCATATAGCTACCCACAGGCAGAATTCCGTTGCGAAATTCTGCTTGGCAGGCCACATGTAAAGGTTCCTCTACTTAAATGACGACGAACACAAACTACCATCACGGCGGCAGTACTTATGCGGATGAGATAAAAGTAGGCCCTTTCTCCCTTTAACGCATAGTTGTATCCTGTATGATGGGTCATGAGGTATTGATGGCCCATTATCAAGAGCATGCCTAAGCGGAATGACGGCTACCGCCATGGTACCGCGTATGAAATCGGTGCTAGAGGCGCTAGAGTGTATGGAGCCAATTAACATAAATACTTATGTAATACACGGCCAGATAATGTACCACTTTTTTGGGCCGTGCATTATGAGCCCGAACAAAAGTGGCTTCCAATTATTGCCCCGGACCAAGATTGATGTGATGAATTCAATTCGGCCAGGTCAATAGTAAACTTGACAGCTATTGTCAAATTTACTATTGACTGCCACCGCGGGCCGCGCCAGTAAGGCGTGGCCTGCGGTAACGTCAGTAATAAACTATACGATTATTATTACCCGACTGCCGAAGGAGAGGAGGGTTATATAGTTTACTATTGACGGCCGCGCTAGTCTGTGAGAGGCTTGAAGCCTGAATCACACTGACGCGTCTTGTGTGATTCACTCTGAAAGTAAACTTGAAATTAGCAGTCAAGTTTTATATTGACGGCCACCGCAGGCCACGCTAAGCCATCGCTAATCGCTAAGGGTTAACTTATACCATATAGGTAAGTTATATGTAACTACACCTTAAGGATCAAGGCACGCATGTTTTGTACGAAGTACAACGTACCTAGTACCTACCTACCTATTTCACTCGCGAGGAAAACACATTACATTAGATTATAAGGTACCTACTTACGTTTTCGCTGACCATTCTTTGCAGCATTTAATATTTATATTAACCTACACTACACGAGTTAAGTATGATACCTATGATATGAAATGAATAAATAATGGCGCGAACTTTTTTTTGTACCTATATACCTACTTACTTTGATATTGAAATACCTATGCGCGCGCATGTAAGACAAAAAAGGCTCCAAACAGCCAATATAATATCAATTAATTCATAGTCAGTCAAATATTTTGTGGAAATTATTAAATAATATAATGAAACGTTACGAAGTATGTTTACATTGTATTATTATATTATATATTTCGATATTTTAATCATAGGTTTTAAAAAAGTAGTAAGTACAACTTGATTATTTAAAGGCGTATATAGACGGGCGACCACGGAGGACTCTGGTTTTGCCGGACACCGTGCAGCGTGTAATGGTTCGCGTTCGTTCTTTTGTTCAGTGTGTGCCCACCATAAGAGCTGTTAGGCCTGAATTACACTGGTGCGGGCTACGGTGGCGGACCATAGTAAATTTGACAGCATTAGACAACTCTTCTATTGTCCGCCGCGGTCAGGCCGCGCCAGTGTGTGACAGGGCTTAAGCCTGCACCACACTGGCGCGGCCTGCGGTGGCGGACAATAGTAAACTTGTCATTAGCTGTTAAATTTACTATTGACCGCCACCGCAGGCCACACCAGTGTGTGAGAGGCCTAAAGGAAACGCTACACCTACGAATTTTCCGGACGGCCAAGCAACGTCACAGAAAATCTAGTATGGAGTGACCTTGATTTGGCCGGCCGCCGTGCTTCCGACACGTATCCACACGGACTGAATCACGCGTCGGCTGGTGTGCAGTCCGGCCGATATCGGCCCGTGTAGCGTCTCCTTAAACGGTCTTGCATTGTTTCGACCATGGCGGCCATTACACAGTGAGTATTATCAGGCGACCCACTCATTTTACAATCCCAATCACAGGCATATTGACGTGTATTACAGGATTGAGATAATAGAGCAGAAAATCCGGATAATTTTAAAATCCACCCAAAGATAAGAAATAATCTATCAGCGACTAAAGCCACACCACACGATTCTGTTTGATGGATGGCGCCCATACACGGTGAAGTATTATCACGCGATCCATGCGCATTCTCTTTCTCAATTACTTGATTGACACTTGAGTATTTTAGCAATATTTTTATTATAATCATATTGTGATACTCGAAATTGTACGGTGATATATTTCTAGCTTCTCTATCTTTAATAGGTTATGACAGACAGCTAGAAAAATATCACGATGATAAAAGTGGGCGCACGTTATGGCGTTCTATATTATTTGTCGCACCAACTTGCTTTAGTAAGAGCCATGAAGTCTCTCACAGACTGGCGCGGCCTGGCCGCGGCGGTCAATAGTAAACTTGTCATTAGCTATCAAATTTACTATTAACCGCCACCGCAGGCCGGGCCAGTGTGACTCAGGCCTTACACGCCTAGCAAATTGACACAACCACTTACTATAGTTGGAATGGCGGCCAATACACGGTGATTAAATACTGATGATCCACCATAGCTGTCTCTTTCTACAAAATGCAATAGAAAGAGACAACTATGGTGGATCATCAGTATTTAATCATCGTGTATGGCCGTCTATGAGGAAACCGTATATATCTTTCATTCCAAGGCCTGAATCACACTGCCTGCGGTGGCGGTCAAAACTTGCCAAAACGGACCCGGGGCTACTTTAGGGCACAACCAGGAATAACGCTAGGAGGATGATGATTTTAAGGAGTTCTATACATCTAATGCCTAGTTTACACTATGCCGAAGTGAGCAGGGAAGTGTAGGCAGAATGGGCGTAAAATGCGGTATTACGCCCGTTCTGCCCACTTCCCTTCCAACTTCCCTGCTGACTTCGGCTTTGTAAACGTAGTATAACATTTTGTCACAACAACCGCCTTCAAACTGACTTTACAGCTGCGTCGGTAGATTGCTGTGACAAATTGCTAGTTGTATAATAGCCTTAACTACATCAAGTTGGTTTGACAAATTGCATATATTTGTGCTATATATCAAAAAATAAAATAATTTATTTCAGTAACTTAAATACATATACAAGTATCTGTGCTGGTGCCTCTTTTTAAGTATATAATATACTTGTGCTAAGAAGATCACCGCTCTTCCACATGTTGTGATTTAGGTGTAGGCATAAGTAACTTAAAATATAAATTAGAAAGTAAACATTTTATATTATACTATGTGGTAAGTGTGTGTGTGTGTGTTTGTGTGTGTGTGTGTTTGTGTGTGTGTATCACATTTAACATACATTACATTATACATTGTACTCATATTATTGGGCCGTGTATTATCACCCTGAGGAAACTCGGTACGGGGGGATGCCACATTAAAATTTGTCCGGGCTGATAATGCACGATCCAATCATTCACGTACATTGGACGCGAATTATTGGGCTGTACATTATCATGGCCGTGCATTATCATGGCCGTACATAACCGGCACCTACTCTACAAAGAGAATATAAACACTACGTTATACTCTACTCCGTGATTCCCGAATAAATTATAACCAACAATAAGGATACAATAGCGAAAACGCTGGACGTGGTGTTTGTGAAGTGAAGATCATTGATTTGTAAAGGCATTTACCAAAACCGAATCGTATTCTCAATCCTACAATCGAGTGGTTACAAAACAAACGCTGATGCCTCTCATAGGACAGCTTAACCTGTCCTACCCCACGACTCGCGCACTCATTAATGAGCATAAAACTAATAATAAGATTTGGTAAGTTATGATACTAATATGCTTTATTGATTTGGAGATTCGTTGCATTGACAGTGAGAGACTTACGTAGATTCCTCACAGTGGGTGACCTTACTAACCATCACAAACACAACACTGTCTTCTGGAAGGTAGAGGTTGTTCTCCAGTTGGGCTGCTCCAAATATGAGTGAGAAGACATACTGTGCTAGGGCACAGTATGTCTCAAGCTAGGGCTTGAGCTATAAGACAAACTCACTCTTTTGTGTACCTATTTAATGTAATACTACAGTTATAAACTTTTTTGTTGTAAAAACCTAATCTATATAATAATTTATTTTAGGTATGGATTTTCATGGGCCATGGATTTTCTCAACCAAGGAACATAATAATTATAATATGATGTGTAAAGACAAACCAAAAAAAATGGAATTGTGTTCAGTTGAGTATGCAGAATAAGAAAAGGAAGAAAAACCACTCAGCAATTGGAAAGCCAAAAATAATGAACGATTTACTAAGTTTCAATTATTGTGCTTATTAAAATTGATGTTTGTTTTGTATCTAATTTTATTTTTCACTGGGCACATTATCATATTTGGCAGATGATTATTGCCGAATTATCTATCATCATCATCATCAGTCCTTCCCCCAATGCTGAGGATGGTGACTTCATGTCCTATTGTTGTTGACCAGATTACCCCATGGGCTCCTAACACCCACTTTATGCGTGGCCTCATGCAGATGTAGTTGCAAGGGTTCAGTGATTTGTATGCTCGATTTAGCAGGTGCTCTGCCGGTGTGCTGCATCATAATAATCCTCTCCAGGTTATCTGAAGAACATTGTCTATACTAATATTACAAAGAGGAAAACTTGAGATTGTAACTTTGTATGTAATGGTTGCCAAAGTAATGGGTAATCTCTGGAACCACCAAACCGATTTTAAAATTTCCTTTACCTGAGAAGAGTGACTCTAAGATAAAAGTTGATGGAGAAAGTTTAGAAATTCACAGTGCTGTCTTTGAATTGTTGTATAATATGTACTTGTAATATATGAAATTAAAAACTGCCAATACATCAGATAATTTAAGATTAACATCCTATACTAACCTTTCCTTTCATCACATTGACAGTTGTTATGTGGCAATGACAATTTGTTGTACATTGAGAGCTCTATATGTAAAGAAGATTGCCATAGAACAGCATCATTACTTATTATCTTGGCAATATTATGTCAATTTAAGGTTGTGAAATATCTCCTATCATCATCATCATATCAACGGAAAGACACCCACTGCTGGACATAGGCCTCTCCCAAAGCGTGCCACAATGGCCGGTCCTGCGCCACCCACATCCAGCAGACTCCCGCATCCTTTACCAAGTCCACCTTGTCTATCTCCTATAAAATATCTATTTGCCCAGACATAAGTGGTGAACCTTTTCTTCAGACTGAACATTGCATTGCAAAGGATAGACCTACTGGGTGAAAGATATCATACACTTTGGTTAAATAATCTATATGTTTACTATATGTTTATTTTAAAGAAAATATTCACACAATTAAAATATATTAAATTTTACTAAAAGAAGATTGTAGCTTTACAATTTTGCATGTACCTACTTAATGGGTACCTACATAATATCCAGAACCACTTATTCATTTCACCTGCATGTTGAATGCAAAGGTTATAGGCTATATTTTATCCCGCGAGTTTGCCTGCATTCTTTGCAATACACGGGTAGCTAGTAGGTATACATCGTGTAAAATCAAATGATAGGGAAGTACAAGTAATACATTTTGATAATACAACCAAAATCAATGTTGAGAGTACATAGCTGTCCAGCAAATAACTAAATTACCTATACAAGTAATACTTGTCTCGGTGTTTCTTCATAATTCTTTTTACAATTAGGTACGTCCCAGTTATAAGTTAAAATTCTTGTTAGTTTTCAATGCTTAGATTGACTCAATTCCGTCTTTACGGATTTGTTATGTTGGCCGTCTCTCTTATCTGCAAGAACAGTATCACGCCTGTTTCTCATCTCGAATATTTAATTAAGTAGCATTAACATCAGAATCTCGATTCACTGTATTTTCACCTATACTTACTCAATTTTTCACCTATATTCAATTTTGACTGATATTTCCCATGGGCCTTTTAAATATAATTTCATGATGATCATAATCTTTTGAAACTTGTATAAAATTGCCGAGATATTTTTGGTTGACAAATTTTATAGTACACATCAAATATCAGTTATATCATTCATATCATAACCCGCCATGAATATTTTGACTTCGCAGTTCGCTGACAGCTCACCTGTCAGTGTCACCTGACAGTTGTAGCAGCGTTTGATTTCAATAAAAATAAATTAAAAATTAAATGAAGTCGTATATTACGGAAAATAAATTAATTGTCGCAGTCGGATAAAAACTATCCTAAGTTGCAGCTGGAATAATAATGTACCTATATAAAATGTTTCATATTTTTCCGTTCATGGGATGCTGAGAACATTCGAACCGCGCAAAGCTTAGTTTCAAACTGGCTGATTCTTTTTTTAATTTAGAGATTTATTATAAGTGGAGATTACAGTCTTGAGCCTCTTGCAAATAAGTACACTAAGTTTCTTCTAGGATTTATTTCAGAGCCGTATTTAGATATACGTCTTGAAAGTTTTGGATTTATACTGTACGGTTCGGAACAGTTTTATTATTTAAACGGTTTTTCGGCCGCTAAAGTATTAAAAATTGTTTGTTTCTTCAGTTACAGTCGGGGTACGAAAATCTTCGCCAGTTATTATTTAATTAACTTCATTACTTGCTATTTCAAAGATATCATGTCAGAATCTTGGACGTACTTTACATCTTTAAGGAGTTCCATAAGTTATCTGTGATCTTCAACATTAGTTCCACTTCACCAAAATTGCGATTTCCGAGGTTAAATAATCGAGTTATAATAGAAAATACCGAAATCACCACACAATGCATTTTCCTGGGATCCCATCATCAGATCCTGACTTGGTGACAATGGGACCACCTCAGGAGTATAGGTAGGTACTCTTTCGAATAGAAAAAAATAATTTTGGAAATCGGTCCACAATTATTGACAGAGGAATGTGCCCTGTAAGAGGAGCAAATATTCAAAAGGACGCTTCCTTAGAGCATTTGCAGTAACCATAGTTGTCGGTGTTGTTTTTTACTCTATTAGTTTAGTCTAGATTTAAGCGAATGCTTCGGATCAGGCAGGTAACTGAATAGCCCCGGGGCTCTTTCACGATTACATCTCGGAGTTTATACTGAATACAATATTCATACATTATAATTCGAATTCATAACCCTAAGTGTTTGACTGCTTCCCCACGAAACGAGGCTAAGCGTACCTACAGATCTACAAACATCACTTGTAGTTTAACGTTGCTTTGCGTAGTTTCGATGAAAGAGCAAAATTTATAATGATGTTAATATAACTTTACTTATGTGCATGATATAAATTTTATACTTGCGTCGATTATTGAGTTTGTGAATCTGAGCTGCGGCTTATTCTCAACTCTACCGCCGCCGCTCGTGGAAAGTTTCGGTAAACCTCATGTATATTAAGAGACTCATTTTCCGCACAGAAGGTACTAGGTATTTGTACATGCGTTGGTTTTAGATAAATGGTATCATTCGAACATCGATTTTTACTTTCGCCTTATATATGTATGCATATATTATCATTGAAGCTTGAAGTCGATTAGACATGAATCCAATGCGATTACCACGTTTCGTTAGGCAATATTGCAATGATTAAAACCAATGGAATCGCAACCCGCTTTAATAATAGATATCTAAACCTGTCAGATATCTTGGATTTTACTTACAGGCCTTCGTTCGACATACCTAAGCCTAAATCATGTAAGCACCTACAGAATACATATGTACCTCAATCTCGTTATATCTGGAAACTTATTCAATTTAACGTAATCGTATTAAATTGGAATTGGTTTTTGCATTATATTGCACGCGCTCGCTCTGACACGCATCAAGCAAGGGTGAGCGCGCGCTGTATCGAAACAGCAAACCGATTTCATTGCAATACGTTAAGTCATACCTATTCATTGTTTCATTCAGTTTATAACTAGTGTAGGGTATATATTTTATACAGGTTGGGCAGGAGCAAAAAATTAAACGGTATGTTGTGAACAATTATTTCCGAGTGGTTTTAATTGTTTTTTTTTTATGAGCCTATTGTGTGTCCCACTGCTGGGCAAAGGCCTCTCCCCGTGATCTCCATGCGTCCCTACTAGATGCCTCTTCCGCCCAATTGCTGAGGAATACATCCAGGTCGTCCCGCCATCTCCGTCTAGGTCGGCCCCGTCTGCGTCGCCCGTCATATGGCACCCACTTGTTAGCTATGCTAGCCCACCTATCTGGATGCATGCGACAGACGTGGCCGGCCCAGTCCCACTTGAGCCTGGCCGTTTTTACACCCACATCAGCTATGCGTGTTTTGGAGCGCAGTGTAGTGTTTCGGACCCGATCCGTCCTTTTGACACCTCCACCGCTCCATAGCGCGTTGGCAAACCTTCAATTTGGACTTCTGGCTCTCAGTGAGTGACCATGTTTGGGCACCGTAGGTTAGGACAGGTAAAATACACATATACCTATATTTTTTTAATTTTTTTTTCTTCAAAATAAGTATACTTGTATTTTTTTCTCTTATGAAATGCTATAAGTAACTTTTTATTTTAAAAACCCTAAAATAAATAAAATAAAAAATAAAAAATCACACAGACATCTTTTAAAAACAAAAATACAAAAACTATTATGACTCATTACATGATGTTACCTCAAAATCTGCATTGACTGCTGTGCTTTGATCTCGTGGTGCCAAGAAACATTACTTGGAGGTCATACCTCTAACTTTTAAGCAAATGAGACACAAGGGGTTACTGTAGATGCTCTAAGGAAGCGTCCTTTTTAGGGTTCCGTAGCCAAATGGCAAAAAACGGAACCCTTATAGATTCGTCATGTCCGTCCGTCTGTCTGTCTGTCCGTCCGTATGTCATAGCCACTTTTTTCCGAAACTATAAGAGCTATACTGTTGAAACTTGGTAAATAGATGTATTCTGTGAACCGCAATAAGATTTTCACACAAAAATCGAAAAAAAACATTAAGTTTTAGGGGTCCCCATACTCAGAACTGAAACTAAAAAAATTTTTTTTTCATCAAACCCATACGTGTGGGGGGGTATCTATGGATAGGTCTTCAAAAATGATATTGAGGTTTCTAACATAATTTTTTTCTAAACTGAATAGTTTGCGCGAGAAACACTTCCAAATTGGTAAAATGTGTGTGTCCCCCCCCCCTGTAACTTCTAAAATAAGAGAATGATAAAACTAAAAAAAATATATGATGTACATATTACCATGTAAACTTCCACCGAAAATTGGTTTGAACGAGATCTAATAAGTAGTTTTTTTTTAATACGTCATAAATCGTAAACCGCAATTTATTTCACGGAACCCTTCATGTGCGAGTCCGACTCGCACTTGGCCGCTTTTTTTTTAATATTTGCTCCTGTTCCAGGGCCCACCCCGTATAAGAATCATTAACACAGATATAAATATGAATAAAAGAGAAATGTAACTGTCATTTAGTTAATGATACTAAAAGTCTCATATGAACTTTGAATTCTGGGGGAAGTTGCAACCTGTCAACTACATTGACCCATATCTAATAAATGTTGCCCACTGAAATAACAAATAGTTTACTTGAAACATTCACCCATATGCTTACAGTTCTACATTACTTCATTAGATCCATTGTGAGGAAGCTTCAAAACGTTTCATTGAAACCTGTAGATGCAACTTTAGATTAAGCGTACCTAACTTTTAACAGTGAGCATTTTCAACTTTTAATGGATATCGATAGTGCGGCACATGTGAATTGCTACTGCCCGGGAATTAAAAATAAAAGTTATATTGCTACGAGCGATAATTGCGGCTTTCTGCGCCCGCAATATTGCGATACATATTACGTTAGGGCCTTTAATATTATTTTAGTTCCTCACAAAGGTTTTGATGGAAATTGCTTCTGTTCGGAATAAAATAAGTTTGGCTTCTTTAACTTAAAACTTTACGTGCTTATCGAAAACTAAAGGCAAGTTTTTAGCAATAAAACAAGATATTTAAGGACATGGACTTTATCGAAAGAAAACTAAAAAACTTAAACCCAAATCTATACCAGATAGTGATGTACCTACCGGGGAATCTACCTGGAAGCGGAAATATTCCCGTATGGGAAATTCCTGTATTCATTGTAATAAAAGTTAATTACAATGAATACTCTGATCAATAAAATGTCTATCCCCAAAAATTGCATTTCTAATACTAATTCTGGCTTTATTTTATCTTTATTAACATTGAATATGTGAATATTTTCTTATTTTGTATTCTAATGAATCAACTTTTTACTATTCGCTGTTTAAAAGGAGATTACAAGAAAATACGATGTCTGCTGTTGTTAATTGTTGTTGCATTCCTTACTCAATTAATTATAGCGCAAAACTAAAAAAAGAAAAGAAAGAAAGAAAATACATTTATTCATGGTTTTGAACCATGAACACAGGAAAAATCATAAAAGTCACAAAAATATAATCAACGCGCCATGAAATACACAACAACAACTACAACAACATGACTACATGACAACTGTATTAAAAAATATTAATTTGCCCTCTATTTCGACCATAGTATAAAGACGGCAAAGTATGTTATCTTCCTACAAACGCACCGCGCGCGGCTTGTATGTGTGCGCCACAGTATCCGTCGCACACTCAAACAAAATCTCGACCCGTTTCTCAGTGCGATTTTGTTTGAGTGTGCGTGGCGCGTGCGGCGACGTATAGATAGTATAGCGCACACATACAAGCCGCGCGCGGTGCGTTACTATGTTTCGACGGTTGCCCAGCGGACGTAAAATGTTCCGGACCCGATTTATATGAAAATAGTGGTTTGTCCCCTGGACAACCATGTTTTCTGCTAGAATACATTGTTTATCATGTTCAGATAGACTGTTTATCTGGCTATAAGAACTTATAGATCTTATCAAATACACATGTTGTGGTTACTAATAATGAAGAAAAAGCGAAGATTAAAAAAAAAAAAGATGATAGACCCATTTCGTACATACTTTTTTTAACTAACCTGTGATAATTCGTATCGTTTGTAATTTTTTTATTCCCAGGTACAATGGGAATACTCCCATTGTTCCCGGGAATATTCCGAGGAATAATGTGAATATGTCCGGTGACATAGGGAATTTACTTTTGCGGATAAATTACACTGTTTAATGTCTTGGTAAAAAATAGAAGGGCCTAAGTTTTCACATAAACTAAGTACACAATTTCAAAATTCCCATATGTTCCCTTATATAGGAATATTCACGGGAATGGCACATCACTACTACCAGATATCTGCTGAATAGAGATTTCGGAGCTTAACGGTCATAAAACCAAAACTTTGGCAATTTGTCACACGCTAGTTACACTAGATAGTTTATGTTTCAAGCACAACTATAATATGGGAGCATAATATTTATTTAGGACCAAACATTATGCTTTAATTATCCATACTCGTAGAATGTTGTTATTTGAATAAAGTCTAAGTCTGTAGACTTTATTCAAATAACAAGATTCTACGAGTATGCCCATTTGTATTTTCATATTATTATGACCAATTATGAGAAAATAATTACGTCATTATCATTTCTTCAGCCCTATCCCATTATGAGTACTTATTGGGCAAAGGCCTCCCCTTTTTTGATTTTCCACCTAAGTAGTTTATGGTATTAAGTTCGCCTTTTGTACTACAAGTTGTTCTTTTGTGCCATAAACAATAAATAAATATCATTAAATCATTGTAAAGCCATGATAAACATTAATAAAAGGTCATTTAAATTGTGCATATAAACCAAGATTGATTTAAAAATAAACTATAGCTGAACCCACTCTTATTAGGCGCAATAAGAAATAAGTACCTATGCGTAAACATTTTTTTTTTGTTGTCATGTTTGGATAGTTTACATTATCAGTGATAATTTATTTTATGGTGATAATTTATCACTTATCACCATAAAATGAGTTTGCACCTGCATACATTCCAGATGTGAAACCGATAATTTTTTTTATTGACGCAAAATCTAGTCATGTAATTGCATAACAAAACTCGTCAAACCGTTAAGGCAGAATTAAAGAAATAGATGGTGTTGCAATACCTATACATTCAAAACGACATACAACACCCTTGTGGCAGTCAGGCAAAAACATGACCATGTATTTAGTGACTGATTTAAAAAAACCGGCCAAGTGCGAGTCGGACTCGCGCACGAAG
Organism: Epinotia brunnichana; assembly: GCA_963854355.1. Lineage (NCBI taxonomy): Eukaryota > Metazoa > Arthropoda > Insecta > Lepidoptera > Tortricidae > Epinotia > Epinotia brunnichana. Next base: position 42,637,130 of record OY977936.1, on the reverse strand, counting down.
GGTTCCGTACCATTATCTATAAAAAAAACTATTTTATTCTGTGTTTTTATCAGTATCAGTATCACGGTATCTGTGAGATACAGCCTGGTGACAGACAGACGGGCGGACGGACGGACGGACGGACAGCGGAGTCTTAGTAATATAGTCCCGTTTTACTCTTTGAGTACGGAACCCTAAAAATCAAAGCCGTCCATTATCGCAAAGTTCTTATAATCTCCACTTATAATAAATCTCTAAATTAAAAAAAGAATCAGCCAGTTTGAAACTAAGCTTTGCGCGGTTCGAATGTTCTCAGCATCCCATGAACGGAAAAATATGAAACATTTTATATAGGTACATTATTATTCCAGCTGCAACTTAGGATAGTTTTTATCCGACTGCGACAATTAATTTATTTTCCGTAATATACGACTTCATTTAATTTTTAATTTATTTTTATTGAAATCAAACGCTGCTACAACTGTCAGGTGACACTGACAGGTGAGCTGTCAGCGAACTGCGAAGTCAAAATATTCATGGCGGGTTATGATATGAATGATATAACTGATATTTGATGTGTACTATAAAATTTGTCAACCAAAAATATCTCGGCAATTTTATACAAGTTTCAAAAGATTATGATCATCATGAAATTATATTTAAAAGGCCCATGGGAAATATCAGTCAAAATTGAATATAGGTGAAAAATTGAGTAAGTATAGGTGAAAATACAGTGAATCGAGATTCTGATGTTAATGCTACTTAATTAAATATTCGAGATGAGAAACAGGCGTGATACTGTTCTTGCAGATAAGAGAGACGGCCAACATAACAAATCCGTAAAGACGGAATTGAGTCAATCTAAGCATTGAAAACTAACAAGAATTTTAACTTATAACTGGGACGTACCTAATTGTAAAAAGAATTATGAAGAAACACCGAGACAAGTATTACTTGTATAGGTAATTTAGTTATTTGCTGGACAGCTATGTACTCTCAACATTGATTTTGGTTGTATTATCAAAATGTATTACTTGTACTTCCCTATCATTTGATTTTACACGATGTATACCTACTAGCTACCCGTGTATTGCAAAGAATGCAGGCAAACTCGCGGGATAAAATATAGCCTATAACCTTTGCATTCAACATGCAGGTGAAATGAATAAGTGGTTCTGGATATTATGTAGGTACCCATTAAGTAGGTACATGCAAAATTGTAAAGCTACAATCTTCTTTTAGTAAAATTTAATATATTTTAATTGTGTGAATATTTTCTTTAAAATAAACATATAGTAAACATATAGATTATTTAACCAAAATGTATGATATCTTTCACCCAGTAGGTCTATCCTTTGCAATGCAATGTTCAGTCTGAAGAAAAGGTTCACCACTTATGTCTGGGCAAATAGATATTTTATAGGAGATAGACAAGGTGGACTTGGTAAAGGATGCGGGAGTCTGCTGGATGTGGGTGGCGCAGGACCGGCCATTGTGGCACGCTTTGGGAGAGGCCTATGTCCAGCAGTGGGTGTCTTTCCGTTGATATGATGATGATGATAGGAGATATTTCACAACCTTAAATTGACATAATATTGCCAAGATAATAAGTAATGATGCTGTTCTATGGCAATCTTCTTTACATATAGAGCTCTCAATGTACAACAAATTGTCATTGCCACATAACAACTGTCAATGTGATGAAAGGAAAGGTTAGTATAGGATGTTAATCTTAAATTATCTGATGTATTGGCAGTTTTTAATTTCATATATTACAAGTACATATTATACAACAATTCAAAGACAGCACTGTGAATTTCTAAACTTTCTCCATCAACTTTTATCTTAGAGTCACTCTTCTCAGGTAAAGGAAATTTTAAAATCGGTTTGGTGGTTCCAGAGATTACCCATTACTTTGGCAACCATTACATACAAAGTTACAATCTCAAGTTTTCCTCTTTGTAATATTAGTATAGACAATGTTCTTCAGATAACCTGGAGAGGATTATTATGATGCAGCACACCGGCAGAGCACCTGCTAAATCGAGCATACAAATCACTGAACCCTTGCAACTACATCTGCATGAGGCCACGCATAAAGTGGGTGTTAGGAGCCCATGGGGTAATCTGGTCAACAACAATAGGACATGAAGTCACCATCCTCAGCATTGGGGGAAGGACTGATGATGATGATGATAGATAATTCGGCAATAATCATCTGCCAAATATGATAATGTGCCCAGTGAAAAATAAAATTAGATACAAAACAAACATCAATTTTAATAAGCACAATAATTGAAACTTAGTAAATCGTTCATTATTTTTGGCTTTCCAATTGCTGAGTGGTTTTTCTTCCTTTTCTTATTCTGCATACTCAACTGAACACAATTCCATTTTTTTTGGTTTGTCTTTACACATCATATTATAATTATTATGTTCCTTGGTTGAGAAAATCCATGGCCCATGAAAATCCATACCTAAAATAAATTATTATATAGATTAGGTTTTTACAACAAAAAAGTTTATAACTGTAGTATTACATTAAATAGGTACACAAAAGAGTGAGTTTGTCTTATAGCTCAAGCCCTAGCTTGAGACATACTGTGCCCTAGCACAGTATGTCTTCTCACTCATATTTGGAGCAGCCCAACTGGAGAACAACCTCTACCTTCCAGAAGACAGTGTTGTGTTTGTGATGGTTAGTAAGGTCACCCACTGTGAGGAATCTACGTAAGTCTCTCACTGTCAATGCAACGAATCTCCAAATCAATAAAGCATATTAGTATCATAACTTACCAAATCTTATTATTAGTTTTATGCTCATTAATGAGTGCGCGAGTCGTGGGGTAGGACAGGTTAAGCTGTCCTATGAGAGGCATCAGCGTTTGTTTTGTAACCACTCGATTGTAGGATTGAGAATACGATTCGGTTTTGGTAAATGCCTTTACAAATCAATGATCTTCACTTCACAAACACCACGTCCAGCGTTTTCGCTATTGTATCCTTATTGTTGGTTATAATTTATTCGGGAATCACGGAGTAGAGTATAACGTAGTGTTTATATTCTCTTTGTAGAGTAGGTGCCGGTTATGTACGGCCATGATAATGCACGGCCATGATAATGTACAGCCCAATAATTCGCGTCCAATGTACGTGAATGATTGGATCGTGCATTATCAGCCCGGACAAATTTTAATGTGGCATCCCCCCGTACCGAGTTTCCTCAGGGTGATAATACACGGCCCAATAATATGAGTACAATGTATAATGTAATGTATGTTAAATGTGATACACACACACAAACACACACACACACAAACACACACACACACACTTACCACATAGTATAATATAAAATGTTTACTTTCTAATTTATATTTTAAGTTACTTATGCCTACACCTAAATCACAACATGTGGAAGAGCGGTGATCTTCTTAGCACAAGTATATTATATACTTAAAAAGAGGCACCAGCACAGATACTTGTATATGTATTTAAGTTACTGAAATAAATTATTTTATTTTTTGATATATAGCACAAATATATGCAATTTGTCAAACCAACTTGATGTAGTTAAGGCTATTATACAACTAGCAATTTGTCACAGCAATCTACCGACGCAGCTGTAAAGTCAGTTTGAAGGCGGTTGTTGTGACAAAATGTTATACTACGTTTACAAAGCCGAAGTCAGCAGGGAAGTTGGAAGGGAAGTGGGCAGAACGGGCGTAATACCGCATTTTACGCCCATTCTGCCTACACTTCCCTGCTCACTTCGGCATAGTGTAAACTAGGCATTAGATGTATAGAACTCCTTAAAATCATCATCCTCCTAGCGTTATTCCTGGTTGTGCCCTAAAGTAGCCCCGGGTCCGTTTTGGCAAGTTTTGACCGCCACCGCAGGCAGTGTGATTCAGGCCTTGGAATGAAAGATATATACGGTTTCCTCATAGACGGCCATACACGATGATTAAATACTGATGATCCACCATAGTTGTCTCTTTCTATTGCATTTTGTAGAAAGAGACAGCTATGGTGGATCATCAGTATTTAATCACCGTGTATTGGCCGCCATTCCAACTATAGTAAGTGGTTGTGTCAATTTGCTAGGCGTGTAAGGCCTGAGTCACACTGGCCCGGCCTGCGGTGGCGGTTAATAGTAAATTTGATAGCTAATGACAAGTTTACTATTGACCGCCGCGGCCAGGCCGCGCCAGTCTGTGAGAGACTTCATGGCTCTTACTAAAGCAAGTTGGTGCGACAAATAATATAGAACGCCATAACGTGCGCCCACTTTTATCATCGTGATATTTTTCTAGCTGTCTGTCATAACCTATTAAAGATAGAGAAGCTAGAAATATATCACCGTACAATTTCGAGTATCACAATATGATTATAATAAAAATATTGCTAAAATACTCAAGTGTCAATCAAGTAATTGAGAAAGAGAATGCGCATGGATCGCGTGATAATACTTCACCGTGTATGGGCGCCATCCATCAAACAGAATCGTGTGGTGTGGCTTTAGTCGCTGATAGATTATTTCTTATCTTTGGGTGGATTTTAAAATTATCCGGATTTTCTGCTCTATTATCTCAATCCTGTAATACACGTCAATATGCCTGTGATTGGGATTGTAAAATGAGTGGGTCGCCTGATAATACTCACTGTGTAATGGCCGCCATGGTCGAAACAATGCAAGACCGTTTAAGGAGACGCTACACGGGCCGATATCGGCCGGACTGCACACCAGCCGACGCGTGATTCAGTCCGTGTGGATACGTGTCGGAAGCACGGCGGCCGGCCAAATCAAGGTCACTCCATACTAGATTTTCTGTGACGTTGCTTGGCCGTCCGGAAAATTCGTAGGTGTAGCGTTTCCTTTAGGCCTCTCACACACTGGTGTGGCCTGCGGTGGCGGTCAATAGTAAATTTAACAGCTAATGACAAGTTTACTATTGTCCGCCACCGCAGGCCGCGCCAGTGTGGTGCAGGCTTAAGCCCTGTCACACACTGGCGCGGCCTGACCGCGGCGGACAATAGAAGAGTTGTCTAATGCTGTCAAATTTACTATGGTCCGCCACCGTAGCCCGCACCAGTGTAATTCAGGCCTAACAGCTCTTATGGTGGGCACACACTGAACAAAAGAACGAACGCGAACCATTACACGCTGCACGGTGTCCGGCAAAACCAGAGTCCTCCGTGGTCGCCCGTCTATATACGCCTTTAAATAATCAAGTTGTACTTACTACTTTTTTAAAACCTATGATTAAAATATCGAAATATATAATATAATAATACAATGTAAACATACTTCGTAACGTTTCATTATATTATTTAATAATTTCCACAAAATATTTGACTGACTATGAATTAATTGATATTATATTGGCTGTTTGGAGCCTTTTTTGTCTTACATGCGCGCGCATAGGTATTTCAATATCAAAGTAAGTAGGTATATAGGTACAAAAAAAAGTTCGCGCCATTATTTATTCATTTCATATCATAGGTATCATACTTAACTCGTGTAGTGTAGGTTAATATAAATATTAAATGCTGCAAAGAATGGTCAGCGAAAACGTAAGTAGGTACCTTATAATCTAATGTAATGTGTTTTCCTCGCGAGTGAAATAGGTAGGTAGGTACTAGGTACGTTGTACTTCGTACAAAACATGCGTGCCTTGATCCTTAAGGTGTAGTTACATATAACTTACCTATATGGTATAAGTTAACCCTTAGCGATTAGCGATGGCTTAGCGTGGCCTGCGGTGGCCGTCAATATAAAACTTGACTGCTAATTTCAAGTTTACTTTCAGAGTGAATCACACAAGACGCGTCAGTGTGATTCAGGCTTCAAGCCTCTCACAGACTAGCGCGGCCGTCAATAGTAAACTATATAACCCTCCTCTCCTTCGGCAGTCGGGTAATAATAATCGTATAGTTTATTACTGACGTTACCGCAGGCCACGCCTTACTGGCGCGGCCCGCGGTGGCAGTCAATAGTAAATTTGACAATAGCTGTCAAGTTTACTATTGACCTGGCCGAATTGAATTCATCACATCAATCTTGGTCCGGGGCAATAATTGGAAGCCACTTTTGTTCGGGCTCATAATGCACGGCCCAAAAAAGTGGTACATTATCTGGCCGTGTATTACATAAGTATTTATGTTAATTGGCTCCATACACTCTAGCGCCTCTAGCACCGATTTCATACGCGGTACCATGGCGGTAGCCGTCATTCCGCTTAGGCATGCTCTTGATAATGGGCCATCAATACCTCATGACCCATCATACAGGATACAACTATGCGTTAAAGGGAGAAAGGGCCTACTTTTATCTCATCCGCATAAGTACTGCCGCCGTGATGGTAGTTTGTGTTCGTCGTCATTTAAGTAGAGGAACCTTTACATGTGGCTTGCCAAGCAGAATTTCGCAACGGAATTCTGCCTGTGGGTAGCTATATGACCGACTGCAATGGATAATACGTACATGCCATACCATGCCACGACGACCGAGAGCCCCAGCTAGCACGATAGCTTTTATCGTCAAGTTTTATGGCGAAAATGTACTGAACCGTCACGTAAAACTTGACACTAAAACCTATCGCGCTATTAGGACCTGCACGGCTATCACAAGACGGCACGCGAGCTCTCTCGATTTTTCTCGCACTATCTGTCTCTCTCTTATTAGAAAACTTAGAAAGAGATGTATAGTGGGAGAAAAATCGAGAGAGCTCGCGCGCCGTCTTGTGATAGCCGTGCTGTGGCGACAAAACATATAATCCTACTAAATAATGTTTCCTCACGACTGTGAATGTATGACTATATTTGTAGCAAAATTGATCAGGAATATGGATTCCAATTGAGGTAGGCCGACGACCCACATAGCCTGTTCACACAGATGTTACAATAGCTACAAAAATGACTCCTTATCAGTGGCAGTTTATCGAACATAATTTATATACATATGTATAGGTGTATAAACCGTTAACTGTTGTATTGTTTACAGGAAGAACAGAACGTTTATTTTGGTTCCCGATTTTGAGTCAAGAAAGCATTCGAAAGTAACTACTTATACTAGAGACATGACCCAATAAAGAATAAAATGGTTCGCAGAAAGACAAATCTTTCACGTCGCACTCGGGTCGCTATAAAGAGAAGACGAGAGAGCGTTCGCAAAGCAGAGGCTCGAATATCAGAGGAGCTTACTCAAAGCTCAGCGACTTCAGACTTAGAACAAGATGCTATCTCCCAGACTTCAGAGACATTTACATCGAATTGTGCGCGTTTGTCTGCTACCAGAGAAAAAGACGCCATGCCACGGACATCGCAAACATTTACACCAAGTTCTGCAGGTTTGTCTACAAGTGGAAACGAAGACGCCATGTCACGGACTTCACAGAGATTTATACCAAATTCTGCAGGTTTGTCTGCAATCAGAGACGATGAAGTCATATCACAGGCTTCACAAACATTTACACCAAATTCGGCGCGTTTGTCCGCAAGCAGCGGTGAAGATGCCATGTCACGGCCTTCACAAACATTTAAACCAAGCTCGGCGCGTTTGTCCGCAAGCAGCGGCGAAAGCGCCATGTCACGGCCCTCACAAACATTTACACCAAACTCGGTCCATTTCTCCACAAGCAGCGGTGAAGACGCTGTGGCGCGAGCTTCGCAAACATTCACATCAAGCTCGGTGCATTTGTCTACAAGCAGAGACGAAGATGTCACATCACAAACATTTACACCAAGGTCGGCGCGTTTGATCGCAAGTAGCGGTGAAGACGCCATGTCACGGGCCTCACAAACATTCACACTAAGCTCGGCGCGTTTGTCCGCAAGCAGCAGTGAAGTTGCCACATCACAATCGTTACAAGCATTTACACCAAGCTTGGCGCGTTTGTCCGCAAGCAGCAGTGAAGACGCCGTTGCACAAGCTTCGCAAACATTTACACCAAGCTCGGCGCATTTCTTCGCAAGCAACGGTGAAGACGCTGTGTCGCAGGCTTCGCAAACATTTACACCAACCTCGGCGCATTTCTCCGCAAGCAACGGTGAAGATGAAGATGCTGCGTCACGAGCTTCGCAAACATTTACCCCAAGTTCGGTGCATTTCTTCATAAGCAGCAGTGAAGACGCTGTGGCGCGAGCTTCGCAAACATTTACACCAAGCTCGGCGCATTTCTTCGCAAGCAACGGTGAAGACGCTGTGTCGCAGGCTTCGCAAACATTTACACCAACCTCGGCGCATTTCTCCGCAAGCAACGGTGAAGATGAAGATGCTGCGTCACGAGCTTCGCAAACATTTACCCCAAGTTCGGTGCATTTCTCCATAAGCAGCAGTGAAGACGCTGTGGCGCAGGCTTCGCAAACATTTACACCAACCTCGGCGCATTTCTCCGCAAGCAACGGTGAAGATGAAGATGCTGCGTCACGAGCTTCGCAAACATTTACCCCAAGTTCGGTGCATTTCTCCATAAGCAGCAGTGAAGACGCTGTGGCGCGAGCTTCGCAAACATTTACACCAAGCTCGGCGCCTTTGTCTACAAGCAGAGACGAAGACATCATATCACAAACGTTTACACCTAGCTCGGCGCGTTTGTTCGCAAGCAGCGGTGAAGACGCCATGTCACAAGCTTCGCAAACATTTATACCAAGTTCGGCGCGTTTGTCCGCAGGCAGCGGTGTAGTCGCCATGTCACAGGTTTCGCAGACATTTGCACCGAGCCCGGTGCCTTTCTCCGCAAGCGGCGATGAAGATGCCATGTCACGGGCTTCGCAGACATTTACACCAAGCTCCGCACATTTTAATGAAGAAGAAAACCTCATACAACTTCGATGGGATCAAATAGAAAATAGTGGTTTTGCCTACTTACCTAATATTAATTACCAAGAATTTGCCTCAGTTGGGAGAATGGTTAATGTTTGCGGTAATTGTCAAGCTTTGAAGTGGGCAAAAGAATCGATGGGATTCTGTTGTTCAGGTGGCAAAGTTCGTTTTGATTTATTTTCAAATCCGCCTGAACTTATAAAGTCACTTTTGAATGGAGAACATCCATTATCACAACAATTTCTAGCCAATATTCGTACATATAATGCCGCTTTTCAAATGACGTCTTTTGGTGCAAAACAGGTGATACACGGGACATTTATGCCTACCTTTAAAGTGCAAGGACAAGTGTATCACCTAATAGGATCTTTATTGCCCGAAGAAAATCCTAAATTTTTGCAAATTTATTTTGTTTCCGATTACCAAGAGCAGGCTAATATCAGGAACCAACACTTCACAAATTTAAACTCCGGTCTCATATTTGATCTTCAGGAGATGCTTCATCAGTCTAACCATTACTTGTCCGATTTTAAGGCCGCATTGGAATCTATACCTCCTGATCAGCAGGAGGAGTACAAATTTGTTATAAGTGCTGATAAACGACCTCCTACAGAACACCGCGGTCGCTACAACCCTCCTTCTACCAACGAAGTAGCTGTTGTTCTGGTAGACCAACAGTGCGACAAACGTGATATTGTCTTACGTGCACGAGATAACCGTCTGAAACGTATAAGTGAAACCCATCGTTCTTACGATTCATTACAATATCCGCTTATTTACTGTCGCGGTGAAGATGGTTATAACTTTGCAATACGACAACTTGATCCTACCACTGGGGCAATACGAAACGACAAAAAAGCCACGGCGCTACAATTTTACTGCTACCTTTTGCAGGTCCGACTAAACAGATTTACGTATTTACAACGTTTTCGCGGTCTATTTTCTCAATTCATTGTTGACATGTACGCAAAAATCGAAACTGAGCGTTTAGTTTATATCCGCACTCATCAAAGGCAGTTACGAGCTGAGAATTATGCAGATCTCCAAGATGCACTGCAAAATGATACTAATTCCGAGAACATGGGGCGCTTGGTAATTTTACCTTCAAGCTTCATCGGAAGTCCACGTAACATGCACGAGCAAGTGCAAGACGCACTTTCGTATGTTCGCAAATATGGTAAGCCAGACTTATTTATCACTGCTACTACAAATCCTAAATGGAATGAAATAACTCAAGAGCTGCTGCCAGGTCAAGTTCCGTATGACCGACACGACTTAATAAGTAGAGTTTTTCATTTAAAACTTAAATTATTAATTAATTTACTCACAAAAGAAAAAATGTATGGCGCATCTTTGTGCTTTACATATAACATTGAATGGCAAAAGCGAGGACTACCACACGCTCATATACTTTTATGGCTTAAAGAAAAAATACGTCCCCATGACGTAGATAAAGTAATAAGCGCAGAAATACCAAATCCCATTTCAGATCCTGCTTTACACGCAATTGTGAAGCAACACATGATTCACGGACCTTGTGGCCCTTTAAACAATAGCTCTCCTTGCATGCAGGACGGACGATGTGTTAAAAAATTTCCGAAAAGCCTACTACAAGAGACAATTACAGGTGAAGATGGTTATCCTAAATACCGGCGACGTGCTCCAGACCATGGAGGGTTTACTGCAATGCTACGGTTGTTGGAAGTAGACAATCGGTGGGTTGTACCATTCTCACCTGTATTGTCGAGAACGTTTCAGGGTCATGTAAACGTGGAACTGTGTAACAGTATAAAATCGATTAAATACATTTTCAAGTATGTAAATAAAGGAACCGATCAGGCTACGCTTGCTACAAGTAATGACCGTGACGAAGTAACCAGATTCCAAACGGGGCGTTACATTAGTTCCTCGGAAGCAGCATGGCGGATATTCAGTTTTCCGATTTTTGAACGATTTCCGCCTGTGATACACCTAAACGTTCACGTAGAAGGTGGGCAACGTATTTATTTCAATACAAACAATTTAACAGAACAGTTAGAGAATCCCAGGCAAACAACATTAACGGCATTCTTTTCGTTATGCGAGGCAGACGATTTTGCAAAAACATTGCTTTATGACGAAGTTCCATCGTACTATACGTATGACAAACAACACGGATTGTTTACACGCCGGCGACGTGGAACGCCTGTTGAAAATTTTCCCTCCATCATGAGAGAACACGTTATTGGAAGGGTGTACACCGTGCACCCCAATAACGCAGAATGTTTTTATGTGCGGTTGCTTTTGCACAATGTTAGAGGACCGACGTCTTTTTCAGATTTAAAAATTTTCAATGGCACCGAGTACCCGACTTTCCAGGCAGCTTGTCGGGCTCGCGGACTATTGGACGATGACCAGCATTGGGACGAAGCTCTATCAGAAGCATCACTTGGTGATAGTCCACATCGTTTACGACAGTTGTTTGCCGTGATGTTAGTTTTTTGCGGGATTTCCGACGCCAATCACCTGTGGCTAAAATACCAAAACTACTTGGCAGAGGACTATTTACGCACATCAGGTCCTGAAACTCATCACGAGCTCGATGACCGCATGCGCAATATCAAATTAAACTGTTGTTTGTGTGACTTGCAAGAAATTGTCATCTCAATTGGCGGCCACCCGTTACCACACTACGGTCTGCCTGAGCCTGACCTGAATGAAACCGACACTCATAGAGAATACGCAACCGAAGTTAATTATAACTTCGCAGAACTTACTGTTGCTCTTGAAGGGGTTTCAAGCCTCACAACAGAACAAAAAGGAGTTTTTTATATAATATTCCAAAGTGTTTCAAATGCATCCGGAGGATTGTATTTTTTGGATGCCCCGGGAGGCACAGGAAAGACTTTTTTGACGAAACTCATTCTTGCACAAGTTCGAATCCAAGGTCAAATTGCCTTAGCTGTGGCATCATCTGGAATTGCGGCCACGTTACTGCCCGGAGGAAAAACTGCACATTCCATGCTAAAAATTCCCATACAATTAGATGTCACTGAAACTCCCGTCTGCGACATTTCGCGCAATTGTGAAAAGGCTAAAGTATTGCGTGACAGTGTACTAATTGTATGGGATGAGTGCACAATGGCGCATCGCAAAGCAATTGAAGCAGTAAATAGAACGCTTCAAGACATACGCCAAAATAACCAACTCATGGGCGGGCTTACTGTACTCTTCTGTGGAGATTTTCGCCAAACATTACCAGTCGTAACCCGTGGAACGAGAGCGGATGAAGTGAATGCTTGCTTTAAAAAATCTGATCTGTGGCCATATGTTAACAAATTAAATTTAACAACCAATATGCGAGCTCTACTGGGGGGAAATATAAATGCTCAACAGTTCTCCGAATTGTTGCTAAGCATAGGCGAAGGCAGATATCCCGTAGTAGAAGGCAAAATAACTTTAACAAACGACATATGTAAATTGGTATCCAATCTCAACGAACTTATTTCGTCGGTGTATGGCGACCCACATGACATAATAAATCAGGAGAACAGCTGGCTTTGCGAGCGAGCCATTCTTACGCCTCGGAATGATCAGGCGACAACAATCAACTCAAACATAATGGAAAAAGTTGAAGGGCAGTTCCACACTTATACCTCGATAAACCGAGTAATCGATCGAGAAGAGGCTACAACGTACCCGGTAGAATTTTTAAACTCATTATCAGCGTCTGGTCTCCCAGCGCATGAACTCAAACTCAAAATAGGCGTACCTATCATTTTAATGCGAAATTTAAGCCCCCCAAAATTATGCAACGGAACGCGTTTAAAAGTAGTTGCGTTACAGAGGAACGTAATCGAAGCGGAAATACTTACCGGTTGCGGTGCAGGAGAATGTGTTTTTATTCCGCGCATTCCAATAATTCCCAATAATTACCCATTTCAATTTAAACGGATTCAACTGCCTGTTAGTGTTGCTTTTGCCATGACCATCAACAAGGCCCAGGGCCAGACATTGCGCAAAGCAGGCATAGATCTCACTAGCAGCTGTTTCTCGCACGGTCAACTCTACGTTGCTCTCTCTCGAGTCAGCGATGCCGCTGATGTATGTGTTTACACACCGGAGAATAAAACTTCTAACATAGTTTATCAAGAAGTTTTGCACTAAATAATTTATGCCGTACCTACTAAGTAACTCAGCGAACATACCGTCTCAGATTCATCATTGTCATTAATAGTGTACCGTCAAATTATGTAAATTATATATGTTTCGGAACACTTCCCGTGTGTAAATGCACGGTAATTAGGGGTTGATGGCGCCACAGGGGCCGTGAATCATGTTCGTAATTACAATAACATGTAGATCTGATACACATGTGATATCATCTATCTGTATGGTCCATATAAAAATGTGTAGTCAGGTAGGTAAACGTGGTTTCGGAACACTTCCCGTGTGTAATGCACGGTAATTAGGGGTTGATGGCGCCACAGGGGCCGTGTATCATGTTCGTAATTACAATAACATGTAGATCCGGGGGGCTAGCACACTAGGCTTTATGTCGCGTTTTACGTGACGTTTCAGTACATTTTCGCCGACATAAAACCTAGTGTGCTAGCTAGGCTGATACACATATGATATCATCTATCTGTATGGTCCATATAAAAATGTGTAGTCAGGTAGGTAAACGTGGCAAGCTTCGGTTTTGCCATTCAATAGTAAAAGCATAAATTATTCCCAAAAAACGTAACAATGTCTAACAATGTAATTCATCATTCATCAAGTGACTGCATTTTTACAAGCTTTTATTTAACTTGCACTTTAGACCAAGCGTTTAACTCAGATGGTCCCTGATCGGCGCGCGGCACAAGCGGGGAGACGTCAAAGGGTGTAGGGCGGTTAGTGGGCGGCAAGTCCTTACTTTTTGACGTCACCCCTGCTACTTTGCAGCATCAGCAGCGTCCACGCGCCGTCTGAGTTAAACGGTAGGGTATCTATAGTACCTAAGTAATATATAATGTTAATTTGTGTACATCAAATATGATCAACTTACAGAAGTATTTTTTTAACTAATGATACCTAATATATATATATATATATATATATATATATATATATATATATATAAAGTTAGTCTGATGACGGAAACGGGAGGCCTTACCCTTAGAGACAACTACAAAAGGTAGTTTAAAAAAAATACACGTCTATTTAGACGTCAATCCGTCGTGTAGTCAATATTTATGACTAGTGGCCTTTTTAAAGTGTTGCTTGGACTGATCAAATTGTAACTTACCGACAAGCTTTACTGGTCATGATATCGATGATTTTCATAACAACTATCTGATAATGCTACGAATAATACGGTTTCCCAACCAAACTTATGTTCCTTACAATGTTGCGGCGAGAAATTGATGACTGTGTAAATAAATATTCGGACAGCAATATGTTAACCGTGTCTTAAAACAAAAAAAAATTTGAGAGTAACACGTTTATTTTTAGGCTGTATATTGATAGATATGTGTACCTAAGACATTATGTAGATGACACTACTGCCTACTTGCTAAATGTTATATAATTTTTATACTTTTTAATTAATTGTTTTAGTAGAAGCAAACGTGTCACTACCCACCACGTGGTTGCATGTACATGGCATGATTAAATACTAATGTGAAGACATACAGTCTTTCATACTAATAAGTAATAAAAAACTGTTACGTTGTACAATTCAAATCTAAAAATGCTGATTCGACTTTTAAATTAGATCATAGCATGCGAAACCCATAATTTGTAGATAAGGATGTAGATATGTCTTTTATAATGATTATACCTTTTTTTACAAATTGTTCTATTTTTTATAGGCACATATAGTTAAACTCAGTTTTATACAGATCCGTTAAAAGCCGTCAATTTCTGTAAATAAGTAAAGTAAAAATAATATTGACTTATTAAAATTTACACCGACATTAGATATAACGGATTTAAGTAAAACTTGAACGCATAGTTGCGTCCTGTATGCTGAGCTGGCCATAATCCGACAATTCGACCGAAGTTCTGTATAAATTTTATACAGAACTTCGGTCGAATTGTCGGAATACTATAAAACCTGTCACAAGCTAACGCGACCTGCGGTGGCGGCCAATTGTTTACTATGATAATTAATGTTTCAGACACACGCGGCCTTGATTATCATAGTAGCTATACATCTGGCCGCCACCACAAGCCGCGCTTATTTTAGGCAGGCCTAATGAATAATCAATAAGTAGGTACCTATGTCCTCCATGGTCCAAAGAGAAGGAACACATTTAATCCTACGCAAACGAAGTCGCGGGTACAGCTAGTAAATAATAATAATAAACCATTTATATCAGGCATCTAAGGCACATAGTAACATTTACCTTAAAAATTGACATAAATACTTACAATTATAAAATTAAAAACTAATTATTTAGGCGACAAAACGGCGTGGCTCCGATGTGATAAGTCTTATAATATCATGTACATGTTCCGTATCGCGGAAATACAATAATCACACCTTATAGAATTAGTTCTAAGCGTAGCCTATTGTCCGATGTGTTAAGTTGGTCCAACGAGTGTTAATTACGTATTATTGATACAGTGACATCAGATACCGGAGAGGGACTCAATTAGTTAATGTCGATCCGGGCGATAGGGCGTGACCACACGTGCACAAGTACCGATCGGAATGAAAACAAAAGCACCGACATAATACCCATTTGTTTGTTCCACCTAATGGACTCACAAGAGTTTATTGGACGTGAAATAATCGCAGGCAATTTGACTATTAGATATAAAAGGGTATTGCGATATCCGCAATTTGGGCTAAATTATAATAATTATTTTCTACTCGTCGACTTTATCTTTGAATTAAGATTTCGTACACGAAACTAAGATCACATACTTTTTAATCCTGGAGCTCCACGAGCTCGTCACGAACTCGTATGGTTTCATAAGATAACCGCCAGCAGTCATCTTATGAATCCAGGAGCTGTATAAGATAACTGTGAAGACATCAACGCGCAAAATTACTAAGCTGCTGCGCTTCATTTCAGCACGGCGATTTTCAATAGATACCAAGTTTGTTTAATAAATTATTATTTCCGTTGACTCGTAGAAAAAGTATTGTATACAATAGTTATATAATTAGCTTTTTAAGTCTCGTACCTTAATGAGGCCACTCAGCAAGCTTCGTGGCCTAAACGTGGTACAATCGCCATCACATACATAGGTACACTCTAGGTGTTCAAAAATATCGGCACATGCACTCTAATGCCTTGAAAATAGAGGTGTGTTCCGATGTTTGTGACGTGCTTGTTTGCTCCGATGTATGTGATGGCGACTGTACTCGACTTAAAAAGCATCCATTATATTATAACGATTGCATAAACTACTATTATATTTCGGACTGGTTTTTTTTAACATCCATATATTGTTAGCAAGTCTTATCCTAGTTATATTAGTATGGTAATTGGCTCTCTTAAATTTGTGACTGACACTGATACTCTTGGACAGTACCTAAGCATATATTACATTTTCGCATTAGATCAGTTCCGCAAGCGAAATCGGTGCAGTAAGCCCCGCTATTCTGTAACTTGTTTTAACCTCACCTCACGCTCACGACTTATCTTGACGCCGCGATTTGTAGTAACTAAGCGTTATCAGGGCTGTTATTCGCTACGCGTTAATGCGGCTCACCTCGCCGGTCACCTGTTACGAAACTAGACCTCTACCTTCACTTAATTACTACGCATCATGGTGTCAAGGTATAATTGAGGGTGAGTGTTGAGGTGAGCTTAATAGTACATTGTGATTCAAGTGAGGTATGTTGATCATTACATCAGAGGCGGAATTGTCACGCGAACCGAAGAGAGCCGAGGATGTAATTATCAAAGCTCACGCGTGTCATACGACGTTTTTCAACACATTTGCGAGGAAAAAATCCTTTTCATAAAATGAAAATGTTACAGGCTCCTCAGTTGTTTCCTTTAGTTATTGATGACAACAGGTTTTTACTCACATACATTTGTACATCTCCAAGAATGTGCAGTGGCGTCAATTATATTTATCACTTTTCTATTCACCACGAGTCAACATTTTTAATAATAACCAAACACGCATCATCAATGTTTACAAATATTTGTGAAATTACTTATAATGGCGCGCAACTACTTTTTTTTTCGTGAAGTTCGCGCAGTGCGCCCGCAGCGAGGCTTAGATGAAATATCTAAACAGCCAATACAAAATAAAATTAATATTTTCTTATTCAATATAAATTCATGTAAAATGTTATCAAAAGTAAATAGTTTTACTATATGAAACGTTTCTATATCATATCCAATAAGAAACAATCAATTAATTCACAAGAAGGATTTAATTTTTTTAGTCGAGTAAGAATCCATTTGCCGAGAATTAAAAACTAACCTGTATAACCCGGTCAATTTAAGAATGCGCCGAGTCCATACATATACCTTGCTGCAAGGCGCCAACGTGTCTTAATCGGGATATAAACATAACTACACGAGTGTCGTAATGTTATAAAACACGCGTGTTTAATACCCAGGATTATGAGCCTAAAAGCGGCACAATAAGAGGCATGTTAAGAGCAAATGTGTTGAAAAACAAGTTACAGAATAGGGGGGGCAGAGGTCTAGTTTCGTTAGGCGTGAAGCGCATTCATTCATTAGCGCGTTCCCAATAACAGCCCAGATGTCAGTCAAGTCAGTACATATACTTTACTGCACCTAGTTGCCTATATCGCCTAAATTTATGAGCGTTTCAGATTGACGCGGGTTGCGCGGAAGCAGGACGGTATGAATTCAATAAGTACTGCATGATTACCGCCTTGCATCAGCGCAGTATGTCTACTAATTCAATTTAATACAGACAGTACACCGCCAAATGTCGGAGCGATATCATTAAGCCTGTCGGTAAAGTACATAATACCGCACGCTGCATGTAATCTTAAATTGTTATCGATTTGGTATCAGAGGGGTGATCACATTAAGTTTGCGAACGCACGTTAACCCATACTTGATTTTCCCATACTAAAAGTGATATTTATATCATACAATGCGTTACATAATCGATCAACCTGCATGTTCATTCTGATACGTCAGTCTCCGTTCAACAGAGTACCTGAAAAAAAAAAGATAACTAGGTCTTACGTAAACCAAACCTTTACCGGATTCCTAGCTCTGAAAATATGTAATGGCTATTATTAGATAACACGTCAAAATTCCCCTCTCATCCAAGAGCCTCCTCTCTTGGATGAGAGGGAAATCTTGACGCCTGTGCCCAGTAGTGGGACTTAGATAGGCTGATTTATGATTTTATTATTTTTATTACTTCAAGATTAAGGTGGTTCGATTGCCATACAAAGCGTTATTTGACATTCGGAGGCTAACGGTGTGATATTTTAAGAAACTTATGTAACAAACTTTCATCAATTGGCTTCCCATTTGCGCCGAATTCCCCCTTTCCTAGAATAAACTTGTATAAACTTTATACAAGTTTATTCTAGGAAAGGGGGAATTCGGCGCAAATGGGAAGCCAATATATGAAAGTTTGTTACATAAGTTTCTTAAAATATCACGCCGTTAGCCTGCGAATGTCAAATAACGTTTTGTATGGCAATCGAACCACCTTAAGTTAAAAGTACGTTTGAATTTATCTTTCAACAGCTTGAGTCATTATGTATCGTGAACTTCAGTTTGCGAAAAACTCCTTAGAGAGCAAATCTCTTAACTCCTAAGACATAGCCTACATCAGACTTGGTATAATCCCCTATTGAATGGAGCCAGATGCTTTTCGGTGTCTCGAAAATTTATTACACCAGATTAAGTAAGTACGGTTTTGGGGTGGAAATAATATATATTTGGTTTGAGGTACCCTCCTCCATACTAGAGGTGGAAGTCTTGTGTGAAAACACGTAGTAAGAACGAGATATCTAAAAATTATTCTGGCCATTAAATTGAATTATGCTTCGCTAGCTGCCTGCTGCTAAAAAAGTGACTGTTTACGGGCTCCTGCTCAATAGTAATAGGTAATCTGTGTCAGAGGTATAAAAGTTACGGTATTTCTTCTGAGACTATTGTGCCTCAGGGTTCTACATAAGGTAGGTATCTATTTGTAATCAACAAGATGCCCGCGTGGCTTTGCCCGCGTATTGCAAAGAACGCAGAAAGAACTGCAGTAGGTCAATCACGTAACGCATTGTACGCGCGTCTGACAGTAAAATCACAATCTAACTGTAATTTTTCCATATAAAATTGACATTTAGACCTTACAGACGCGCGTAAGAAAATTTACGTAATCGATCCACTGGATAAAAGATAGCCTTTAACCATCCAGAAAGTCAATTTTACTCGCAGGCGAAATAATTTTTGAAATCGGATAAGCGGTTCCGGAGATTACCCATTACATACAAACTTATAAACTTAACAAAGCTACAATATCACAGACTTTTCCTCTTTATAATATTAGTATAAAATTATAGATATAGAAGTATAGACTAGTTACCCGCGGGATGAAGTATTATATTATATTAGATGAACATAGTCTTTAACCTAAGGTCCGCGATGTATACTGGTGAAAGTACTAGAGTTTTGAAATGAGATAATTAGTCCCGGAGATTACCCGTTACATACGAACTTACAAACTAACAAACATTAGGTACCCGTTAAATAGTAACTTACAAACTAACAAACATTACCCGTTACATACAAACTAACAAACATAAGGAACCTACCCGTTACATACGAACTTACAAACTAACAAACATTGCACAATACTGCACCGCAAATTACAGTCGCCATCACATACATCGGAGCAAACAAGCAACTCACAAACATCTGAACATAATTCTAAGTTTCGATCAAACAGGAAAATTGAAAAATTATTCGCCACGGGCGGGATTTGAACCCACGACCTCTGGAATCCGTCCATTGCTCTTATCCAACTGAGCTACCGTGGGTCTCGCCAATGTCAACGAATCTTTCAATCCCTTCACTCTTCTAATTAACCTTAGGGAGGCTAGTAGCGACATCTACCGTGAAGTTGTTACAAACTTCTGATACGACACCAACGTCCCAAGTTACATTGAGAATCGTTAGTAACAATGCGCTACTTCTTAAGGTTAATTAGAAGAGTGAAGGGATTAAAAGATTCGTTGCCATTGGCGAGACCCACGGTAGCTCAGTTGGATAAGAGCAATGGACGGATTCCAGAGGTCGTGGGTTCAAATCCCGCCCGTGGCGAATAATTTTTCAATTTTCCTCTTTGATCGAAACTTAGAATTTCGTTAGCGGACGTTTCTGCTTGGTATAAATTTATCTGAACACAACTCTATTTTCAAGGTATGTTTTAGATATTTTATTTTATTAGTTGTTGTTAGATATTTTTGAACAACCTGTAGTGTTCAGATACGAGTATATGTGATGGCGACTGTACAATATACGTCGTCTGAGATGTTCTTGAAGGTCTGAAGTAATATGACTGCTGGCTGATCCCGTTCTACCCTCCCTCCACCAGAAAATATTATGAGCTTCCAATCTCTCAGCTTACGAGTTATCTGTTTTGCTAAGTTCCCTAAACTAGGGTGGTGTTTATTACGACCAAGAGAAGCGACCGTTTAAGTGCAGCTGCTTTAGAATATTCAGTTGATCCACGGCTCGGCTAAGCCGGCCGGCATTAGTCGCATCAATGAACTCCAATACCTACTATTCTATTGGCTATCCGTTCCGAATAACTGGAATAAACACGTTTTTGCGCTCCACCAATTTGCTTTATATTGCAGTTTCAATACTGTTTTGAATTAATTCTTTTTTAATTAGTTTGCTGAATAATTGGAAATCTAGGAATAGATAGGATACGTATATACTTTATTCTTTATACATACATGGACTGTACATAAATAAATGACTTACGAAAGTGCATCTGTAACGTATTTTTTCTACTAAATTCTGTAACTTACAAAGCATTCACGTCCCTTCTACCAACGGACATAAATATTTAATTATATTTCATGAAAAAGCTAGGTACTTTACTTCTGTCTAAACTTCACAAGATTAAGGGATTTTACGAACAACGTTAAACAGTAACTGGAACACAACCATTGCTAAATATTAGTAAATAAGTTACATTTTAAAAGGTTTACCTTCTTATAGGGTTTAGTTTGCAAAGTGACGTAAAAGCGAATTTCGGCTTTCGAGAGGCGTAGGCGGCCATTTCTGCCGTGACGTGGGCGGATTGAGTGTGGGAGACCTTTACGGTGCTTACCTTGTCTCCTTTAAAAGAATATACCTACATGTTTTTATCTCAATTCAGTTCTAATGTAGGTTTCTTTTTCATCTTTCGATACGATCAGATGTAACAATAATAAAATAATGTTAAGAAGACCTTTTGTATACTATTTATAAACATTTTCTTTATTTATAACTCGCATTCGCGCTGTAAACGCGTCGTTTAAGTAGGTAGGCGCGTGAATAGATAGGTACGTGAACGTTAAATCTCAAAGTATTTAAATATTTAATAAGAGATAGTATTTGCGAAACTAGAGACATAATAATATATTACTTGCGTGAAAATTAACGTTAAAAGTCGACATAGTTTTGCGGTTTGAGTTTTCTTTTACTGGTTTAGATTTTAGAATGATCAAAACTTAACAATGATTGATGTCGTGGTTGCCTTGATTTGCAGCTGAAGAGTTTGTGAGGTACATACACGTTAATAATTTTGCGATACTTTCTACTTACTTGTGTTTTTAATTTGCCACTCTTTAAAACTTTGCAACGTTGTAAATATTAACTTCACGAAGTATTTAAAGAGCAATAGTAGTTTATGTGACTGTACATAATGAAAGGCATTAAACATGAGCGTGGCTTTATGAAACGAGCCGAAGGCGAGTTTCATAATAACATCACACGAGTGTTTTAATGCCTAATTATGTACAGTTACATACACTACTTTATCTATCCACATATCATAAGCCTCCATGATGCATTCAGGAGCCGCTAATTATGACCGGCATCGCGGCGTTGTTTTCTGGCAGCTGTCATAGTTAATTTTTTTAATTCAGAGTCAAACTAGAGTCGGATCCAACTAATCCAACTCTCATATCGTTCGATATCTTACTTACGTGCGACATTTGTCAAATTTGTATGCAAATTGACAATTCATTTCGAACTAAACGTCATCTCGACAGATATTAGAAAAGAGGTCAAATCAAATTTCTTTGTTTTTCAGAGACGATCGAAATTTGAATGAAATAATGGGCTTGTGACCTTAAATTTGTTTACGATGCCATTCGAACCAGTTTTTGTAGATGAACAAATGTTTGTATGGAAGCAACTACATTTAAAGGACATTAATACCCAAAAAATCGAGTTAAAGACGGACCTCGCTGACAGCAGCCGAAACGCTTCATACTGATTGGCTTTAAAGTATGACGTCACACCGTGCAATTTGTACTAACCGTTGCATGGAAAATGAAGTAAATTGCTGTTTCGGTCGCGAAACACTGCGTTTAGGTCCATAGTTGTCATACAAATTTGTTTCTATAAAAGCGTAAGGATTCTATTGGTACCTTTAAATTTACTCTTGGATAATAAATAAAAAAACTTTTTTTTCTAAACTTTCAAGGTTCATATCTTTTTATGATTTGAATTATATTTTGTAATTTATACTTTATTACAATCATTTGATAGTTTACTATCCATTTAGCAATACGACGTTATCAGTTTTAACACCACGCAACAAGCCTATTTTATCGAAATCGATGTTATTATTTAGCAATAATAACATTTTCACAGATAAGAAATTTGTTCTAACAAAACTGTCTATTTTTATGGTGGTCATACATAATGTGCAGTTCTTGAACGCATCATGGAGGGTTTATGATATTTGGATAGATAAAGTATTTTAAACTTGCGTTAAGGGTAAAAGCAGGTCGCGTGGCCTGGCAAGGTCGTCATCGCGTCGTCACGTGCTTTATGAGTTTTATGACCAGCAACGCCTAGGTCAATTTGACAGAAACGTATTGAACTGGAACTGGCATTGTATTGATTGCGCGCTTGCATTAAGAGGATAATCCGGCACACAAACTCTAAACTTTTATCTATGTATGAATAGTTTAAATACTTTGAATTTTGGAGGAGCGGACAGTTAATAGTTAGTATGAACAGGACGACCCGTCTACTATCTTAGATTCGATTACCTACTCAATTATTAATTAGATTTGCTTTGCGCAATGCTCGTCAGAGAAATTTATGTCAAGTGTAAAGGGTATCAAGTGAACAGGATGTTAATCTCACTCAACAGTTTGTATTTCAATGTGATATCTATGTATAGCGCGCACTTGTTAAGGCACGTTAGTTCGGCGCACGTCGAGTCTGATTGATCTCTATAACTCAGTTTTAGTTGTGCGCGATTCTTTTTTTTTCACGATTAGTTATACCAGCAAGAGTACAAGCTGTGAATCACAAATAGGAACTTCACTTAAAGGCCAATGCCAATGTTTTGCTAAGTTCCCTAAACTAGGGTGGTGTTTATTACGACCAAGAGAAGCGACCGTTTAAGTGCAGCTGCTTTAGAATATTCAGTTGATCCACGGCTCGGCTAAGCCGGCCGGCATTAGTCGCATCAATGAACTCCAATACCTACTATTCTATTGGCTATCCGTTCCGAATAACTGGAATAAACACGTTTTTGCGCTCCACCAATTTGCTTTAGGTTTTATTTCGACGTGATATTGCAGTTTCAATACTGTTTAAAATGAATTATTTTTTAATTAGTTTGCTGAATAATTGGAAATCTAGGAATAGATAGGTAGATACAGGATACGTATATACTTTATTCTTTATACATACATGGACTGTACATAAATAAATGACTTACGAAAGTGCATCTGTAACGTATTTTTTCTACTAAATTCTGTAACTTACAAAGCATTCACGTCCCTTCTACCAACGGACATAAATATTTAATTATATTTCATGAAAAAGCTAGGTACTTTACTTCTGTCTAAACTTCACAAGATTAAGGGATTTTACGAACAACGTTAAACAGTAACTGGAACACAACCATTGCTAAATATTAGTAAATAAGTTACATTTTAAAAGGTTTACCTTCTTATAGGGTTTAGTTTGCAAAGTGACGTAAAAGCGAATTTCGGCTTTCGAGAGGCGTAGGCGGCCATTTCTGCCGTGACGTGGGCGGATTGAGTGTGGGAGACCTTTACGGTGCTTACCTTGTCTCCTTTAAAAGAATATACCTACATGTTTTTATCTCAATTCAGTTCTAATGTAGGTTTCTTTTTCATCTTTCGATACGATCAGATGTAACAATAATAAAATAATGTTAAGAAGACCTTTCATATACTATTTATAAACATTTTCTTTATTTATAACTCGCATTCGCGCTGTAAACGCGTCGTTTGAGTAGGTAGGCGCGTGAATAGATAGGTACGTGAACGTTAAATCTCAAAGTATTTAAATATTTAATAAGAGATAGTATTTGCGAAACTAGAGACATAATAATATATTACTTGCGTGAAAATTAACGTTAAAAGTCGACATAGTTTTGCGGTTTGAGTTTTCTTTTACTGGTTTAGATTTTAGAATGATCAAAACTTAACAATGATTGATATCGTGGTTGCCTTGATTTGCAGCTAAAGAGTTTGTGAGGTACATACACGTTAATAATTTTGCGATACTTTCTACTTACTTGTGTTTTTAATTTGCCACTCTTTAAAACTTTGCAACGTTGTAAATATTAACTTCACGAAGTATTTAAAGAGCAATAGTAGTTTATGTGACTGTACATAATGAAGAGCATTAAACACGAGTGTGGGGTTATGAAACGAGCCGAAGGCGAGTTTCATAATAACATCACACGAGTGTTTTAATGCCTAATTATGTACAGTTACATACACTACTTTATCTATCCACATATAATAAGCCTCCATGATGCATTCAGGAGCCGCTAATTATGACCGGCATCGCGGCGTTGTTTTCTGGCAGCTGTCATAGTTATTTTTTTTAATTCAGAGACAAACTAGAATCGGATCCAACTAATCCAACTCTCATATCGTTCGATATCTTACTTACGTGCGACATTTGTCAAATTTGTATGCAAATTGACAATTCATTTCGAACTAAACGTCATCTCGACAGATATTAGAATAGAGGTCAAATCTAATTTCTTTGTTTTTCAGAGACGTTCGAAATTTGAATGAAATAATATTATCGAAATCGATGTTATTATTTAGCAATAATAACATTTTCACAGATAAGAAATTTGTTCTAACAAAACTGTCTATTTTTATGGTGGTCATAATGTGCAGTTCTTGAACGCATCATGGAGGGTTTATGATATTTGGATAGATAAAGTATTTTAAACTTGCGTTAAGGGTAAAAGCAGGTCGCGTGGCCTGGCAAGGTCGTCATCGCGTCGTCACGTGCTTTATGAGTTTTATGACCAGCAACGCCTAGGTCAATTTGACAGAAACGTATTGAACTGGAACTGGCATTGTATTGATTGCGCGCTTGCATTAAGAGGATAATCCGGCACACAAACTCTAAACTTTTATCTATGTATGAATAGTTTAAATACTTTGAATTTTGGAGGAGCGGACAGTTAATAGTTAGTATGAACAGGACGACCCGTCTACTATCTTAGATTCGATTACCTACTCAATTATTAATTAGATTTGCTTTGCGCAATGCACGTCAGAGAAATTTATGTCAAGTGTAAAGGGTATCAAGTGAACAGGATGTTAATCTCACTCAACAGTTTGTATTTCAATGTGATATCTATGTATAGCGCGCACTTGTTAAGGCACGTTAGTTCGGCGCACGTCGAGTCTGATTGATCTCTATAACTCAGTTTTAGTTGTGCGCGATTCTTTTTTTTTCACGATTAGTTATACCAGCAAGAGTACAAGCTGTGAATCACAAATAGGAACTTCACTTAAAGGCATTGTTGTTGATACTGAGGAAAACGCGAAAAATCCTTCCATTGAGCAAAAGTCATTTAATCCAACTTCATATTATTTTACAAAAGTCATTAATCTTCTATTTAAAAATTAAAGAAAGCAATACATAAAAAAGGTAAATACCTATATAAAAAAGGTTGGTCGGTCGGCAACAGTTGTGTTAAGGGGACGTAGGCTCGTGGTCTTCTCTCCCTCTCACTGAGCATAAGCGTGAGCGAGATGGAAGTGCGTGTTCGGAAGTGCGAATATAATTTTTTTGTTCGTTTCAATAAATAAAAAAGTAATAGCTTAGTTCCCTCAAACATGATATTGCCGATTTTTAGAACCATTTTTAATATGTTTAGCTGTTGTGCATAATTATTTACGAATTTTTAAAGTGTATTTTAGACCTATGTTCGTGACTTTTTTCTATCGAGCGAAAGTCAATAATTCTGGTTTCGAATAGCTGTTGTCCCTCGAGAAAAGCCTCATAATTGCTAATTCAATTTAAGGCAGCCGTATTATAATCTTAACAAGAGCTAAGACTTTCTAAAAATCCGTTTCCAGAGCTGACGTCACCTTAATATTCACCAAAAATTACTTTATTTTATGAGTCGATAAGACTCAACAGGATAATATCTACAAGAGTTGCTTAACTTCAAACTCGGATAAATCCAATTCTGTCATTTTGTAAGATTTTGGTATGAAATAAAAGGGTAAAAAACTAGTTTTGTTATAATTTAATCGGTTTAGTATAATTTTGTCTGGTTTTTGAGAAAAATACATTTAAAATCATAATATTTTATCAAAATCAGATAAATCCATATGACAGTTTTTTTCAAATGTAGGTAAGTCCATCCAAGCCAATCAGCGAAAGAAGTTTGTTCAACATGGCTGACAATTTTTAATCGTATTTTTTTCAAATCTAGATAAATCCAGGTCTGTTAAATCAAAATCATACAAATCCACACTGAGTGTTTTCAAAGATAGATAAAAATTACAATCGATTATATCAAATGAAGGTAAATCCAATCTAAATTTGTTGCTGAATTTGCCGAACAGGATGGTTTTATTTAAAGCTTTAGCCATAATAAAAAAAAACTGCCTTTCAAATCACCGAATTAAGCTTATTATCACTTTTTTTTCAATTATCTCGGAAGTGGTTAGAGTGGATTTATCTGAGTTGGAAGTTAAGCGACACAATTATGTTATTAAATAAATACTACAGAAATTAAAACAAAAATTGTGTGGCTTTCTATCAGAATTTTAGAATACGCCATAGCGTAGGTATGACATCAGACAATTTTTCCCGAAGTATTACATACGTGAAGCGTTTTCAGCACATTCGTGATAAAGCCGTCAGGCGCCGCTTTGTGCAAACCCTCTGAGCTCACGTTCAACTCGAGTGCTAAGTGCATCACCTTGTTTATTCATACCAGAACCATTCACTTAGGTACGGCCCTTTAGATCATTTTAGGATCATACAATGCAATCTGTAATATGCTATCAACAAATTACTCAATTTTATGTGCCGCTATTTCAACATCAGTTATTTATGGCTATTAAAAATTAACAGGCTAAAATGCCATGCTTTCATGAATGATGACTGGGGTAAAAGGATGCACATTCGTACCTATTTAATAAAACACGTCTCTTTTAGTTTGGCCCTGACCAAACGTATTCCACTTTTTTAGTCTATTGATACACAACCTTTTTCGTGAATAGTTAAGTTGTCCGTCGAATTTACATTTAGGTCGATGCTGACAAAGGGTAAGGTAAGGATTGTCCTCCGCGTTGGTTAGGGGGCGATAAATGAGAGGGTAGGTTAGTTAAAAGGAAACTCACCTGCAATTGATCTTGGCTAACCAGACATTTTTCAACTCATGGCAGCGCTTGTGTAGGTAGTGCTTTTAGCGATATCGTACGTGTGTATTCATGAAACTGATATCATGTATCTTCTGAGTACCACTTTACATTTTATACACGATGCAGTGAGAGTTTATCGCCCCTGCCAGACTGTTTATGACGTGTAAAGATTGAAGTCTTCACTGTGAAATAATGCTTGTCGACGCTTTACATGCAGTAGACTTAATAGACTTTGGCGGAAAAGCGAACAGAATGGCGATTCTCTCCTACACTGACAAATATAAATATAATTATGACGTTAATGAATGATGCTTCATAATCTGTTAAACATCTTAGAGAACAAGGTTCTTACCTTAAAAGAAAATGCAATGTAGATGTCAGTAATAAACATCTAAGCAAACTACTTATTTGAAATGGAATGAAAATAATGAAGGTATTTGAAATG
Source organism: Epinotia brunnichana (assembly GCA_963854355.1). Lineage (NCBI taxonomy): Eukaryota > Metazoa > Arthropoda > Insecta > Lepidoptera > Tortricidae > Epinotia > Epinotia brunnichana. The sequence continues at coordinate 42,609,050 of OY977936.1, read as the reverse complement.
AACATTTTCCCCGCAAATTATAATACATAATTTACTTTAAAAACAAAGTTTATACCGACTTCAATTCAGAACTTCGCTAAGCCACCATGTACTTAAATGACAATTTCCACATTTTCTTTCCAGTTTACCAACGAACTACTGCTTTCCGAGAGCAAATGCGTTGATTATTATACAGAAAAAAACGTACCAAAGTACCGTACCGTAAAAAGTTCCATCGATTCCTCAAGAATCTCAGAATTAACACTTCATTAGTTGCTACTTCGACGAAATCATGTCAGAATCTTTGACGTACCCACTTTACATCTTTGAGGGTTTCAATAAGTCATCTGTGGTCTTCATCATCGGTTCCACTTTACCAAAATTGCGATTTTCGAGGGTAAATACACGAGTTATAATAGAAAATACCAAAATCACTACACGCGTGCCTAAAAAAATTCAGAGTTGCCCTCTAATTCCCTGGGATCCCATTCTCAGATTCAGATTTCGTGACCGATTTCCAGTAGACTCTATTCTCCTGAGGTGGTTACCTCAGGAGAGAAGAGTATACTGGAAATCGGTCTACAATTGACGGAGAAATCGGCGAACATACATTAAAAAAAAACATACAGCGGAACATATAACCTCCTCCTTTTTTGAAGTCGGTTAAAAACAAGAGATTCCCAAAGATTTTAACAGTTGTAAAATCATGGTGACTCGATGGAGTGAATTAAAAATATACCAATTTAAATAAAAGTGTTAACCCCAACACAAGAACATTGGCCAAATATGTAACATGATGTTCACATAATATGACATTTGAGCACTATTAGGTGTCAAGCATAGGGATTTTTGCCTTGCATACCTATCTATATCTATATTTCTAAGTTTTTGATTTATATTGGAAACTATAAGTCTATTTAGTACTAAGATAGCGTGTACGAATATATTTGTATGACCGTTTGTTTCATAATAAATAAATAAACATTTTGTTAGAGTTTGTACAAACTTAGTCTGGAAAACTTGATAGTGCTGTTTCACCCGGTGTATGTAATTTTTTCGTTATGTCCGAGAACCTCAGATCAAAATCGCTCAAAAATACTCTTGAAAATGTTTTCCGTTTTTCGTGAATATAACAAATGAATGAAAAATGAGAGACTTTTCAGTTGGACGAAGGCATCACGGCGGTGATTTTTCGTACTTAGCACGGGATATCCGCTGAACGGGAGAGTATTAATAACCGACTACCTGCTGAAAAGGGAAGAAGCCCAATCTGTGAAAATAAACGAGTTATTTAAATAAGAATGCCACAAACCTTTGGCATATACCGGCCCAGCTGAACTGTAATTGCTTTGAAATATTGATATTTCGTGACTCACGAGTTTTACCTAAGTACGAGTATAATATATCTGCCTCCTCTTCTTGCCTCTTTTCTGAGGTGTTTTTGGTTAGAATAGAGATCAGAATTATCGTAAATAATTCAACAATCACTAATAATAAGCCATTGTTGTAGCCGAGCGGTAAAGCACGTGACTTTCAATCTAGAGGTCGCGGGTTCGAACACCGGCTCGTACCACTGGGTTTTATACAAAAATACTTAAGTACGAAATATAATTTGTACCTACTTATTTAACAGTGGCTTTTAGGTGAAGGAAAAAATCGTTAGGACACCGGTCTAATCCCAATAAGGTCTACATTTCCATGTGGGTTAGAAGGTCAGATGGCAGTTGCTTTGTAAAACTAAAGGCTATAGGCCTACGTCAAATCTTAGGATTAGGTGCCAAAGCGGACCCCGGGCCACTTTACGGAAAAAAATGCCAAGAGGATGACGAATTAATTACTCATTTAATGTATGTCTTTTAAGCGACTAAGTATTGTCATTGTGACTATGTAAATTAGAAAAATAATTATTTTCTAAATTAGTCGTGCCTGAGCGTCTATGAAACTAACTAGACGATGTAAAATCAATATTTACTTAGGTCGCTCCGCATCTGATTGTTTTCCTAATTAGTTCAACCTGTTCATTAAAATAAAAAGCAATGAGGCTTTCTTAAATGTTTGTCGCAATTAAATATTAATTTTGTTACCTCTCCACACGACCACCATTTTCCGTTTTTGTTTACAATCATAAGGTCGGAATTTCAAGGAATGTAGCTGTGTGAATGAGATAAGTGTATGTTAGCGGTACGAATTCAGTATTGTAGGCTTATAGCTAGCTTCCAAAGGCTTATAGCTAGGGTCCACTGATTGACCTTAATTTATAATAAACGCGCTCCCATTAAAATACTCCTAATGAAATAGGGTCAATTTTACTAGGTGGAATATTTTTCTATAAAATAACAGTTAAAACTGTCATAAAGCTTGGGTCAAGCTGCTTCGTGGTACCTAAGCCAGTCCTGTCTAAATAGACATACAGTCAGATGTACTCTATGAGTAAACATCATCAATAAACATCATATAATCAAACCTGAAAAGGTTTTTATTTAAATCACTTCTCGCGGAGTAATTTCTAACTTATTCTACAGTAGGTATTCCATTACTCCAATTTAGGGAAATGAAGAGTGGTGGTTTCCCCCTTGCCTTTTACACCGCAGTTTACGGACCGAGTTTGTATCGTTCCGTGATATGTGAACAAGAGCCTTACCAGAATACCAACTTCGTTCTCCAGCCAGTACCTTTGCTACTGCTGCCTGACTTCAGAGTTTTGCTTATTTAATGGCGGCAATAACTCGCCATGTCATAGAATTAGCACTGGATAAATATTGCAGCATTATATAGAAATGCTCCTTCTACAAGACTTTCCACTACACCCTGGTAAACCTGACGCTGTACGGTTGGGAGCTGAATATCATATTTGATGTCCATTTGGCTTTACACCGCCTGCGGACCCGGGTAGTACCTAACACATAACCCTACCAAATAATCATCATCCTCCTAGCGTTATTCCTGGTTGTGCCCCTAAAGGAGTCCGGGGTCCGCTTTGACACCTAATCCCAAGATTTGGCATAGGCACTAGTTTTACGAAAGCGACTGCCATCTGACCTTCCAACCCAGTGGGAAAACTAGACCTTATTGGGATTAAACCGGTTTCCTCACGATGTTTTCCTTCACCGAAAAGCAAACGGTAAATATTTAGCCGGGATTCGAACCCACCACGACCGCCGCTTGACAGCCGTATGCCTGAACCACTAGGCTACCGTAGCTCTGTAGGCCAGTCCGTAGTGGTTCAAAGCACAGAGGGGTACGTTTGCAAAATGTGGTGTAGAAGTTTTTTTTATTTTTATGTTAACATCGATACAACCGAGCAAATATCAAAAATGGTTACACGAGATATCTTGGGACAACTTTTGGCAGCCACAAATCCTCGAAATTTTGGGACCTTTTTTGGTTTCTCACTTGTAGTTTCTATACGGTGCATCCTAGCGAAAAGTTACCCACTATAGTAGTTTATGCTACTGATACATAATGAGAGGCCTTAAAATACGAGTGTAGTTTTATGAAACGAGCGTCAGCGAGTTTCATAATAGGATCACACGAGTGTTTTAAGGCCTAATTATGTACAGTTGCATACACTACTTTATCTAAACACATATCATAAGTACTCTAAGATGGATTCAGAAGCCGTAGGAAAATGACCTGCATTGCTACGAGTGCTACCTGTAAGTACCTAATCTTAAAAAAAAAGAAAAGTGAAAAATAAAAGAAAAAAAAGTAAACAAAAGTTAGAAAAAGTAAATAAAAGTGAAAAAAGTAAAAATCAGCAAAAAAATGAAAAAAAAGTGAAAAAAAGTAAAAAAATAGTAAAAAAAAGGTAAAAAGGGAATAAAAGTGACAAAAATTGAAAAAAAAGTAAGAAAAAGTAAAAAAAAGGTGAAAAAAGTAAAAAACTGCAAAAAAAAATGAAAAAAAAGTGAAAAAAGTAAAAAAAAGGTAAAAAAGGAATAAAAGTGACAAAAAGTAAAAAAAAAGTGCAAAATCAAAATACCTCTAGAGATAGAGGTATTTTGATATTTGCTCGGTTGTATCTATATTACATGACATAAAAAATAAAATCTTCGACACCACTTTTTGCAGAGTACCCTGTGCTTTGAACCTCTACTGACTGGCGTAGGCGAATATCTCCGACTATTTTTACTTAATCGAAAAACTTGCTGAGAAATCTTATATTTATTTTAGAAGGCCTATCGTTTAATGTGCCACACGTGGACATACGATGTTTTTAATTTTTTTGACTTGCAGTTACATGGAGTGACCTCTAAAATATTTTTTATTATGTAGCGGCTAATAAAATACACCTACTTATCCTTATTCAAATACACCTTATAGTTTTCGAGTAAAATGCCTATGATATACGGACAGACGGACAGACGGGCAGACATGACGGAACTACAAGGGTTCCGTTTGGCTACGGAACCCTAAAAAAGGCCCTCTAGGCATTGTACCTGCTGGCGGTATTTCTTCATTGAACTGCAATGCTGATGCTTTGCACGAGAAAACCGCCAGCTCTTCGATTACCAGTTATGATGACACTAATGCTGAAATAGCTCTCGATTCTGTAAGTTCCTACAATTGCGGAGCTAAAACCTATAGTTAAATTCAAAATTGAAACGCAGAAGCCTAAAAACCACTATCTTGAAATATCTTTGTATAAAGTCTAATTTAATTAGACGCATAATTTTATGTTCTTTAATTTCCTAGTGAGTAAGCTAGGATGCACCGTATAGAAGCTACGAGTGAGAAACCAAAAAAAGTCACAAAATTTCGAGGATTTGTTGCTGCCAAATGTTGTCCCAAGTTATCTGATATAACCATTTTTGATATTTGCTCGGTTGTACCGAAGCAAACAATATTTTATAAAAAAATCTTCTACACCACCATTTGCAATAAAGAATTACTGTACGGACTTCTGGCCCTACCAAATAATATAAGACATAAAATATTATTTTGCGAGCGAGGGTGTAAAATGTATTTTTTTTACAGACAGTGCCACTGTACAAATTCGTTTGAAATAACTGTACTTGAGTCTGCCTGCGGGTCTAACGAGAATTTCACAAGGGTTTTCTGAAAGAGAATGTAAAATACCCTCTTACATTAAAACATCATAAATTCAAGAGTATCTCTCGGATATCTTTTGTTTTGTACAAATATTTATTTTTATTTACTGTTAACTCGCGCCTGGCTTGTTACGTTGTTCTGAATGAATTTCGAGGAGCTTTTACAACATAATACATATATTTCAGCATCTTTTCTTCTGAAAAAGAACGAAATTAAACTTGACTTAGCAACCAAATTAAACTTGACTTGACTGCCACTCAAAAAGCTACCAGAAACAGAAAGGGAAAATATAATCATTCATACTAATCAGCAATGATGTAATATAAAAAATCTAATCAGTCTAAAGCTAGTATTTAAAGTTTATACAATCAAGAACGTAAAAGCAGTCTTACCTACCTTATCTTACATATTTAACGTAAGATTAAATTACTTGGAAGGCACATTTTTATTTTTTTTTATTTTTTTTTAATAGCCTTAAGTGTCCCACTGCTGGGCAAAAGCCTCCCTCTGTTCCTTCCACGTATCCCTATCCTGGGCAGTCTCCCACCAGTCTTGGTCGAAGACGTCAAGCTCGTCTCGCCATCTCCGACGAGGTCTACCGCGACGCCGTGTTCGGTTGTGTGGGACCCACTTGGTGGTGATTTTAGCCCACAAGTCTTCCGGCATGCGGCAGATGTGCCCGGCCCAGTCCCACTTAAGTTTGGCGGCTGCGTGAGCTACGTCAGCTACTTGCGTTTTGGAACGCAGTATTGTATTTCTAATGCGATCTGTTATTTTCACGCCCAAAATACTGCGTTCCATGGCTCTCTGACAAACCTTGAGGCTCATTTATTAAAAAAATATATTTACACAAAATTGGGATGATGACTAAGATTTTTTTACGATGCCATTCGTACCAGTTTTTGGAGAGGAACAAATGATTGTATGGGAGAGCAACTACAATGAAAGAAAACAGAATTTTTTGGGTATTGATACCCAAAAACTTGAGACAATAATTGAACTTGCTGGTGACAGGCAGGTGACGCTTCATACTAAATGACACACAGGTATGACGTCACACCTGTTATTTGTACTAATCGTTGTATGGAAAATCAAGCAAATTGCTATTTCGCTCGCGAAATACTGCGTTTAGGTCCATAGTTGTCGTACTTACAAGTTTGTTTCTATAAAAGCGTATGTAAGTAAGAATTCTATTGGTAGCTTTAAGTTTACTCTTGGATACTTAATAAAAAAAATCCATATTTTTTCAAAACTTTCAAGATCCATTATCTTTTTATGATTTTTACTATATTTTATAATTTATTACAATCATTTGATAGTTTACTATCCATTTAGCAACACTACGTTATCAATTTCAACATGAGGCATCATGCCTATTATTTACCTACTTTATATAAACAGTTTTACCCCATTTTATCTATTTTTATTGGTGATGTTGCATTGCATTAAGCATTTTGAAGAAATACCTACACTGTTGTTGTAGGTACGAGTAGCACGCTAAAACTTTTACGAGGACAGGTAACAAAGCTATTTTAGGAACTTGTGGAAGTGTGAGAATGGAATGCCCTCGAACGCCATACGAGATTTCTACTTTTTAAGTTTTTCTCTTAAAACAGATCTCGTGTTCTATCATTGAAATGGGTATTTTTTTTCGAAAATCCCAAAACAATGAAATCACAATTGATGGTAATAGCGAGTTATTTTGTATAATATGTGTACGTACATGTAAAAAATAAACTCGTAGTAAGAAAGACTTTGGTCTGAAATCCACAGGTTCAATTGTTATTTTGTTTAGGAATGCGTAACTGCGCGTCACCCAACCGTTCTTGGCATACCAACGCGGGCAGCTAAGAATTCCCAATATTCTCGGTCTCGTAATACCGTTGCCTCGGTCGCATGCCCATTGCCCGTCATTAACTTTCAACAATTAGTAGTTAAGTAATTACAACCTACAACTTATAATTACTGAAATGAAAACAATTTCCACAAATAACTTTTAAAATGAAGACATTATAAAAAAAATTGTCTTTTTCATGACGGCGGCTACGTTTTGAGGTTCATCAAGGAGTAGTCATTTCGCAAAATTCCATAGACTATTGTGACTGCGTCCCATTAGGAGGATCGATTACTTATTTTCTGCCTTTGTGGTATAAAAAACTCTCTAATGTTGAAACTTTGTAACTAATGACCAATTCATACAATACCTACAGATTTTTGTCTACGTAAATAACAAAACTCATCAAAAGCCTTTATTTTGAAAACATCGCAATCAGCAATCCTTCGTTTTATGAAAGCATCAAAAGCCCAGAGGCTTTGTTAATTTGTTATAGCAATGAGTGCCGCAAAATAAAATCCGACACTTTTCCATTTAAACTTTCGGTATCGATCCGCAGCGGCATCCCTGACGCACTCGCTTGGCAGATTAATTTTAAAGTTGCCCGTCGAATTCTGCTACACCGGTGTGCTTCAATTAATTTTCTTTTATCGTTTAGTTGCATATGCCTGGAATAATATTATGGTATGGACTAATATCGACGCTGTACTAGTACACTTTATGTCAAAGCAAAATGGGTTAAATTCGGACTGAGAGGAGTTTTCTTCATTCGAATTTTAAGCCATGTCACTTTGACATAGAGTATCATGCCATATACTTAGTACCTACAGTGTCAAGCACTCAGACGTTTACCTTACCTACTCAATAGCATCGAAAATAGGCATCTGTTTGGAAGTTTTTGAGTGTTGAACAGTGATTGTAACTATAAAGTGAGTGATATTCTTAAAAAGTTGAATGTTTGTGAGTTTTGACGAAAGAAGTCACAGTTGAAATTTTATTTTTTGACATTGTACTTATGAAATGTTCTACAAGTAATTAAAACGATAAGCTTGTGAATACAATATCAAAGGATAACATTTTTTTTCAGAGTTATTCAATAGTTCATATGTTTCAAAAACGATACCTACTCTAGCCTTAGCTACTCGCCTTAAATTACAAATACATACTAGGTAAAACTCGTGTACCTTAGGTACATGTACCTATTTGACAACATTCAGTATTTATTGTTTACCACATAAATATATATTTCGGTAAAAATACCCGCAGAAAGCAAATATAATAATGTTGGCATACTCATTTTTTGATTAAAGAGGCTGATGGGGAAGATGTGCCCAAATATAGCTGATGAAAGACTTCCGGTTGTCAGACGTCAATTATACGTAACATGTTCGACTCTCGATCATCCAAATTCATAGTTATGCTTATATTCGTTTTCATGTACATTCGCGGGATATAATGGTTCTTCACTTTTGGATTTTGACAGTTTAGACATACCTAAGGTCGAAAAGTGGCGAACCTTTTCTTTCCCCTACATACAAGTCAATATTGAACTGGCCATTCCCCGGGGCTCTACTGCTACTATGTCTATATTATTTCGCTGTGAAGTTTAAATGTTAAAAGATATCAAATAGCCAGTCATATACAAGCTATAATTTAGCTTGCTACGATATCAAGTTTATTAGCGACAAAATAGTCCTGTCCTGTCTGTGACGATAGATCAATCCCAACCGATAGATGAGCAAGTTGCTGCTAAATATATATTGTTCTTGCTGTTGTTACCAGGAGGCTATAAGGTTATGCCTATGCAAGTAGGTACTCGCTGTTAGCAAGTTGACTACGATCGGGAATCATATCCCTGACTCCGGGACGGCGGTATGCCCAACAAATGTCGATCGTACCGTCCTTGAGGATATATACTTCCGGGTGGTAGTTATGCGTCTTGATAACTTCGTCCGCAATAGTAGGTACAGGCAAAACCATCGGTTTCCCCAAAGAGATTCCCAATACGTAACCAGTTCACTAACGCGAGGTCTATTGGGCCCTGTGAAGGCCTTGTAGAACCTTACAATATACACTAGTTGTATTATAGCCATAGTATAAAGAGGGCAAAGTATGTTATCTTCATACAAACGCGCCGCGCGCGGCTTGTATGTGTGCGCTATAGTATCTTCTAATAACTCAAACAAAATCTCGATTTTGTTTGTGTACTAGAGCGCACGCATACAAGCCGCGTGCGGTGCGTTTGTATGAAAATAACATACTTTGCCCTCTTTATACTATGGTATAGCTCCTTACTATTCCATACAGACTTGCGGTTCCAAGTGCTCAATAGGTACCTTAAACAACGCTTATATCACGCTTAGGATCAGTGTATCTCTAAAGTTAATGAGTTTTATGGCAGGCACTCGTCACGGCGGTTTGAAAAAATATTAATTCAGAACCAAGTCTTGAAAAGGACAAAAGCTTGCGGAAATCATTAAAACGATAAAGACCGACATTTAATGCCGGCAAATTAATTGTTTCCATTTGGCATGATAATGCGCTTTGCAAATGAGAGAAGTATATTCAATTAATATCTACTAAATAGTAAATAGTTAAGGTCTGAAAAACGCAATAATGAGAAAGGAATTCTTCTGCAGTCCAGTTCGATTAATGGAAGTTGTAGCCCTGTTTTGTCGCTTACAGGGAAAATAATGCAACGTTTGCAATGACATTTATTTATGATAAATATGAAAATAAGACTATTTCATAATTAAGTTTACCTTAAGACTCGAACCCCCGAGAAAATAATTACACAGCACTCTCAGTATTTAGCTTAGCAGAAGTTAATTAGTTGAACTACTAGCTGCAACAGCTGCGACGGGGTACAGTCTGGACAATGTTTATTGAGTAAAACAACAAACCCGCACAGTAAAAGCTATTAGTCCATTAAAAAAACAACATTGCAAGAACATCACATTAAGAACTGATTACCTAATTATGCAGAAACCAGTATTGAGAAACAAAAGTCGTATGTACCAAAGTTATAAATTAACGTACAAATGTAAGTAAAAAAAGAGACCCTGTTTATACTGATTAAGAGTCCAACCAAAAGTTAGGCCTAAAACGCGCTTAAATTTCGCTATATATATACATGAGAGACGAGATCGTATAGGTCTGCAAATACCTTATGTTTTTAAAAGCTACCAGAGGCCCTAGCACACTAGGCTTTATGTCGTGTTTTACATGACGTTTCAGTACATTTTCGCCGACATAAAACCTAGTATGCTAAGCCCTCAGATCGATTGAAATATGCCGTATATGTAGGTACCTATTCTGCTTCATAAAAAAGAGGATGTATAGAAAAATCGTCTTTATTTATGTTGGAGTACATTTACCTTGTGGTGCAACATTTGCTATGTACGGAACTTACCTAAACTGTTATGCTCGTATATAGGTATGTAGTTTTACGTTCATATGTATCTCGTACGCCTCACGTTCAGTTTTCCGCCTTCGTTTCGCTTCAGTGAATTGTACCTTGTACTTGGGCTTAAAGGCCTCCACACACCGGTCGCGGGCGCGGGTCGGGCGCGGGACCGGTGTGTGGAGGCCTTTAAGCCCAAGTACAAGGTACAATTCACTGAAGCGAAAAGAAGGCCTTTACTTACCGGTATCGGTATGCATTTCATGTAATTCTAACTTTTTAGATAGCAAGTGCATTTATTGTAATAATACAAACAAATTTGTTTAAAACTGAAAACCATCAGCTTTTAGTTGAAGAGTAGTATAATAATACCGTTCAATCGAGGACCCTTGGCCTACCCTGCCACGAAAGTAAAATGTTTTGTAGAGCGTTAGATCAAGTTGTTCCCATTTATCACATAGACGATTAGATGTACCTAAGCGTAACGTTGATGGATGACTGGTAAAGAAACGATTTCGTGCAAGCAAAGGCTCAGGACGTAATGTTTCATTGTGTTGTACATTTTGATTTTTACCGTATTTTGCTCAAACTCAAACACCAGAAATCACGTAGGTAACATAGTAGGGGACAAAATGACTAAACCATTTAAGTACATATATACAACTTTATTGTCCTAATATTAAGGTCGTACCCATACAATCCTGTAACTTTGCCGCCATCGTTTTTTTTACCGTGGCCGGTAAACGTTCTCGGCTATAAAAAGATAATCAATTAAATATCGCAAATTTTAGCCCCAGTTGTGGGTACTCCTCCAAGGGGTGTGTAATGATGATGGGTATAAAAATGAATTATATATTTTCATTGAGTAGGTATTATAACATTTGATATAATTTCAAAGTATATAATCACTCATTGTATATAAAATTCGTTTGGTATAAACAATTATTTATTTTAACCATTGTAAGGTATAATTCTTATGTTATATATGTCACCGTTAGATTGTGAACACCGTCAGTTTATAATTACTCGCTATATTACAAACTGTCGAAAAATTGTGAACTGTCAAAACCGTTCACAATTTAACGCAATATTTTTCGTTAGTTTATAAACTTTCAATGTCGAATCGTCAAATTGTGAACTGAGAGATCAAATCGGCTTGCTATGGAACGTACACAAAGACTAGGTAGGTTAGGGTAGTTAGGTATCTTCATTTGCCCGAAAGGCAAAGCGGCCAGAAATAGGAGCCCCGCGCAGCGGGGCTCCGTCGACACTGCTGGATGCCGAAATAAATGGAATAAAATGTGTGAATAACCAAAAAAACAATCATATTCTGACGTAAGTGGAAACTGAAGCAAGATAAATAATTCGCTCAACCAAACAGCGCACGGGTTGCGTTCCGAATCAGACAAATTTGATCCAGTTCACAATTTGACGATATGACATTGTTAGTTTATAAACTAACGAAAATGAATGCGTAAAATTATGAATTATTTTGGCAGTTCACAATATTCCGTCAGTTTACAATATAACGGGTAAGATTATAAACTGACGGTTTTCACAATCTAACGGTGACATATACAAGTTATACTACATAACTATCAAGAAGTATACTGTTTTTATTACAACAGACTGGTAACGCCTGGTAATAATTAATTTGAAAGATCTACTTAACCTACTTTTCTTGTAGCTGTTCGTTTCGTGTAAGGGTCACGTTTCTATTCTAACCTATCCTTCTTTTCTGACAGCAGTTCGTTTTGTGTAGGGGTTGCAGTTCTAACCTAACCTAATCTCGTTTTCTACAGAAGTTCGTTTTGTGTAGATGTACCTTTTTTGTTATACCTAGTTTAGTAAATCTAGGATAATGTCTTTAATACAGTGTACCAAAAAATATTATGCGGACTGCATACTTATTCCAAGAAATTAACATAATATCATAATATAACATTATAGGAAAAGTATGTTATATAAAATTATAATTATATCATAAAATCTAAATATATCATGCGTTGTTATATGACTCAAGAATATCAAATGAGCGTTATTGCGACTAGCATTAAGTATTACAAAAAAATATAGGCATCGTTACACACCCCCTCCGAGATACAAAGCTTGTGTTTTAGTTCAGATGATTATCCTATTTACTTGACACAAATTCAACGCTGTTAAGGAGAGCCCGGTTTTTGCTCAAACCTAACAACCTACCTATACATATTTAAGAAGTCCGAAATGAGCAAGACGGAAATTTCGGCCCGTAACATACCAACGGAGATATATTGAGGGTTCATTGAATAAAATGTCATGCGGACGGGTTTCATCCCTTTATTATCATAAGGGACTGATGTCCAATGATAACACAGCCCTTTGCATTACACGGCTTGCCTTATACTTGTAGAACTTGGGTCCTGGCATCCCCATTACTCCTTTCAAGTAGTTTCGTTAGTACCGCAAGCATTTTCATAATAAGGATTCTTGTAGGTACAGTAGTGCCCAACTGATATGGCGCGCGGATTAAGCAATAATAGCCTTTCGGTCAACGAATTAAGCGCTTTGACGCGCGCCATATCAGTTGGGTACTACTGTACCTTTGTGTATTTAGAAAAAAGTTTTCTCTCCTACAACTATTATCATAGGTCGATATGTGTAACAGATTGTCCGCAAATATTTATTATTTATTATTATTTTTAATATTATTTATTATTGCCGTAAAAATATAATAGGGAGTTAATTACAAGCCTTTATTTGTCGGCTCAATTGCTTTAAAGGTTAACTGGAAGAGATCCCTTACAGGGTTAAGTTCGCCTTTGTACCAACTTAACCTATTTTGTCTGTATTTTTATCAATGTCTTGTGTACTATAAAGTATTTATATACATACAATACATAATTCAGTCTTGAAATTTTCAGTTTTAATGGTTCTTAAAATAAAATTTACTTACCATTACAACTCAACTTAAAAATCTGTTTTGTGACTAATTTGGTCATGTTCTCATGTCTTACCAAATACGGTGCATGACAACAGTAAAAAAATATTATTCTTACACTTAAAAAATTCAAGAAAATACTCGAAAACCATAAAATAAAATCATCACGCTATAGTACATTGTTTAACAAGGGCGTATGAGGAATATTGCAAACGAGAGTCTATCAGGAGCCCGACGCCGTAAGGCGGAGGGCGTTTGATGACTCGAGTTTGCAATATTCTTACGCCCGTGTTATACACAATGTTTTTCATCACATTTGCGAGGAAATAAAAACTACAAAAGACATAAAAATCTAAGTTTCATACAACCACACCAATCAAAAATTAACGAAATTGACAACTTCACATACAGATTTGCGAGTGGAGGGCGAGGGGGCGGGGCGTGGCGCCCCAGGGCCTGCTAGATTTCTTTCAACCAATCACAGAGAAGAATTCTTGTGACGCGCGGCCAACTAGATTTGCCAACCAATTTGTTTGATTTGCTTTTAACCAATCAGATCACACACAAGCTCATTACTTCCCATGGGCCATTATTTCCCGCGGGATCAATTTAGGCCATTGTCTTTCTGTATACAGGCAAGGAATAACACCATTTATGAGCAAGTGTGATGAAATAATATTTTTTTACTATTTTAAAGATTTTAATATTGTTTGACCATAGACAATTGTGATGCCACTTTTTTCTATATCCTGACAATCTTTATACTAACAGAGTGCGTAAGGCGTTTCATATAAAGGTGCTGATCAGTCAACGCCCTATTGTTTAAAACCATTCACAATTTTATTTGTTGTTTATTTTGATTTCAGAATTCGCAGCGATGACAATGCAGCACAAGTGAAAACAAAATGCTAAACACCAGTAACTAATTCAGATATCGGGCGGTGATGACAGAGTGACACTATTGGTGATGGTGCTACCACCATGGTTATGGCGGTTCTGGATAACTCTGCTCGTTTGTTCAACAAGAGAAGGTCAGTTTCATTTAGGTATCGAACACACCGAAGCTTAGTTAATACTCTGACGCCACGTTTACGATTACATTTTACTACTTACTATACTTTTTATGAATACAGTCGAGGGTGAACGAATACGTACATAAATAAGGACATAAATATCATTATCTACGCACATATCATTAGTGCTCTAAAATGCGTTCAGAAACCGTCGGTAATGACCAGCATTATTACAACCAATTTTACTATGACAACTTTCTTGTCTGCGGTAATAGGTAAAATCTGTACTGTAATGTTATTACAGTACAGATTTTGGTATCGTTATGAGTTTCAATTTGGAACAGCTGTCAAAACTCAAGTGGGTCTCTATTCTAGTATCTATAGATATTAACAGTTATCGATACGAAACGTCAATTTATTATGTTTTTTAATTTTACTTTTTTAACATTTTTTTTTACTTTTATAAAAAAACTGCATTCAAATTGGTCAATTTTGTTTAGGAGCTACAATACCACAGACAGACAGACGGACATACACACAGACACACAGAAACACTGACACGGCAAACTTATAACACCCCTCTTTTTCAATTGGGGGTTAAAAATAGTGCGGCCACGTATATTACAGGCTAGAGGCTTGTCTCGTGGATATTGATCGCTCATAGCAGTGAATTACATAGCAAGCTATTACTAAACGTAGGTACTTAGGTATACAATAAATCAAAGGCCGCAGGTGGCGTGCTCACTGCATTTAGAATCATAACTATTTCTGTAATGTATGTATACAGTCTGGGATTTTATACAATTGTGGAGAGGTCAACCACCCCGTGTATTTGTATGCAGCGGAGGTACGGGCGTTCGTCCCAGGGGGTGCAAGGGTGTCAATTCCCAAATACAATTACATCTTGCATAATGTTATTCGGTTACAGTCTCCGTTAGGTATGACGTGACAAAGAACTTTGTTTACATGTTTCAGCTAACTCCTAGTTCTTGTTCAACCACTTTACAATTTGCGTTTTCTAATTTATGATGAAATTGAAGGCAAGAGAGGCAGAGGAAGGCCTAGGCTAACATATTCTAGTCAAATAAAACATAAAGATGATGTCGAGTTATATGAGGAAGTCAAGAGGCTGGCAATGGACAGAGAAAAGTGGCGGTTACTCCACCGACAAGAGCAAGGCTCTTAAGTAATGATGATGATGATGAATTTATGATCAGTAGACTACTGAACATGAATTAGAAAACGCAAATCATTGCCAGCAATTTAAGATCAGGAAATATTTGCTGGTGCCATTTTTTTGTTATTGGCCGTTGACACATCACTAGGAAATGCCGATTTGGGTGTCTCAGTTAGAAATCACTTAGGTACCTATTTAAATATCATTTAAACCTACCGTGCTATTAGATTTGTGTAAGATTTTTAACTTTTATTTATTAATGAAATTAAAAGTGCAATAACTATACGTTCACACACTACGTACTATTAAGAAGTCAATCCAGGCACATGTGTAGTGACGTGACACGTTCGAATATTGTGTCGATATAATGGTGTCTCAAGCGTGAGTTAAGTGCAGTTCGCTCAGACTTAACTACACTGATATATTTGTGTATTGATTTATGTAAAATTGTGTAGTTATTTTATTAATTGAAAAATGTTTATTACTATTTATACTTTTGGAAATTGCTAAATAAAATCTCATGAATGAATAGGTATGAATACGAGTAAATACATGCAAAAAGTAAATAAGTAGGGTCATTTCGCCGGTTGGCGACCACCTAATTTCATGTGCCGGTTAGCGACCACTGAGCTGACTTGGTGAACTGAAAGCATATTTTCTCGTTTTTTTTGTATGGAATAGGTCCATAACTACAAACAATAAGGCATACGGCTGACTGTTTCAATAGGCTCTGTAGAATTGATGTTATCTTCAATTGAAAAAACCATGTTCTTCAAGTGGTCGCTAACCGAAGGTGGTCGCGTAACCGGCGAAATTACCCTATGTTATTTTTATTCTATGGTTCACATGTCATTATTCAGAAACTTCATAATTGTGCAATGTGTCAGGATTTACTTCATAGCGGCGGGGTACTGTAGTTATTGCACTTTAGATAAGGACTACAGAATACGCCCCAGGACGTAGTTATATTAGGTCAATCTTTATCTGCCACGATAGCTATGCTCCTTTCTGTCTGAAACAGCTCTTCTGAGACTTGTATAAAATATTATCTTTCAACGTGCAGTAAGATAAGTAAATATTTGATATACTTGTATATTAAGACGATGCTCGGGTGGCCATTTTTCCATACACACGTAATCCAACGTTTTCTCCCTGGATAATAACAAAAGAGCAAATATTTTGCATTCATATAATAAATACTGACCTCTGACATGTGCCTATGTTTCGTTTTACCTAATTATTTGTTTATTTTAATAATTAGAGACCCTTTTAAACCACGAAATTCACCGCTTTTCGGCGCCATAAACACACGCTCAGTAAACTAATTTATCGAACACAAATGAAAAACAGAAAACCTATAGACATAGCCAAAGCCCTCTTAATAATATTAATGAAATAAAAACTAAAATTGGTGCAAAATTGGAAGAGAAAATAGGGTGCTACGAAACCCTGTTTTTGGTGGGTCAGATCGGTCCAAATCGGTTCGGATCGGTTTCAAAATTAGAAAACTGGGGGCATTGCACGCACACATTGATGATTTACGGACACATTCACAGAAACACCTCTAATTAGCGCGAAACGCGACGGAAATAGGTTTTACAAAAATCCATTTTTTAAAAGCTCGCTCACCGCGCGTCCTCTTATGTACTTTATTCATCGTACCGCCTCCGCATATTCCGTCAAATCAGCAAGTCGCCTGATAAAAACTTAAATTAATACTTACAAATTAATCTAGATTTGATACAGCATGACATGTCTATTAATTATTAACTAGCTTTTGCCGGCGACTTCGTCCGCGTAGAACTCGTTTATATCGAAGCTCGATACAAACTTTCACCCTCCATTTCCCTTTTAGGGGTAGATTTCCGATATAAAAACTATCCTTTGTCCTTCCCCGAGACTCAAACTATCTATATCATCATCATCATATCAGCCGAAAGACGTCCACTGCTGGAAGTGATCAATCCTGCGCCACCCGCATCCAGCGGACTCCCGCGACCTTTACCAGGTCATCAGTCCAGCTTGTGGGGGGGGGGGGTCTACCAACGCCGCGCCTACTAACTACCTCTATACCAAATTTTATCTAAATGGGTTGTATAGTAGTTCCATACAATTTTCACCCCCCATTTCACCCCCTGTAGGGATGATTTCCGGGATAAAAATTATCATATGTCCTTTCCCAGCACTCAAACTATCTCTTCACCAAATTTCATCTAAGTAGGTCACATCACATCCAAATTTTCACCCCCTTAGGGATGAAACTATCCTATATCCTTCCCCAGGACTCCCAACTATCGCTATATCGTAAATGGGTTCCATCCAAATTTTCACCCCCATTCCACCCCCTTAGGGGATGATTTCTGGGATAAAAATGATCTTATGTTCTCTTCCCGGCCTCTAACTATCGTCCAAATAATAAAAACTACCCTATGTCCTTACCCAGGACTCAAACTATCTCTATACCAAATTTCATCTAAATCAGTTCAGCCGTTTTCACGTGATGCGCGGTCACATAAACAGACAAACAGAATATCTTCCATGTACAGACTTTTAACCCTCTTCAGCTTAATTATATGTATAGATAATAGATATTGACTTCTAGGTTTTAAATTGTTTTGTGAATTACTTATTATAAAATTATTTATATTATTTTGTGAATGACTTAAGAATTATAAAATTATTAATATTGTTTCGTGAATTACCTATTATAAATTATTAATATTGTAGATGTAAGTTATGCATGACATGTTTTCCTAACCCGACAAATTTTAGTGTTGTAAATTCGTCTAATGTTTCTCATCTTAATTAAGGCTTATGATAGAGTAATGAAAGATGAACTATGGTCGGTGTTGTGCACGTATGGGGTAGACAGCCGTCTCGTTCAAGCACTGAAATCTTTATATAAGGATCCCAGTGCTTGCGTGAGAATAAACGGGTCATATACTGACTGGTTTAACATCGAAAAGGGTGTAACATCGAACAGGAATGTGTAGCGTCTCCGTGGCTATTTACTCTATTCATGGACAGCTGTCTGCAGGATCTGAAAGGTGATGAATGTGGTTTGAGAATGAAAGAGTTACGCGTCAAATGTTTCCTATATGCTGACTACCCTGTACTACTTGCGTCGTCCGCTGAGGAGTTACAAATGTGTAATAAGTAAGACGAAAGTGATGGTATTTGAAAAAGATGGAATTATGACAGACTGCGAAATAATGATTGGTAAAGAAAGACTAGAACAAGTAAAAGAGTTGTTGTATTTGGACACTATTTACTGGAGACGGAAAGCATGAGAAAGATATTGAAAGGAGAGTGAATGCAGGGAATCGAGTGAATGGGGCACTGAATGCCTTTATGGGCAACCAAAAAATATCGCAAAAAGCACGCGTGGCTGTGCATAGGGGAGTGTTGGTGCCCACACTTATGTATGGTAGCGAAAGTTGGGTGTGGCAGAAAAGACATCAAAGTCGACTGAATGCAGTTGAAATGAGAGCGTTGAGAAGTATGTGTGGAGTGAAATTGAGTGATAGAGTCAGAAACAGTGTGATAAGAGATAAGTGTGGAATGGATGGAGATATAGTCACGAACATTAAGAAGGGTATGTTAAGGTGGTTCAGGCATGTAGAGAGGATGGATGAAAGAAGATTAACGAAGAGAGTGTATATAAAAAGAGTGGAAGGCCAAGTATGAAGGGGAAGACATAGGCGAACTTTATCCGATCAAATTGGAGAAATCTTACAAAAAGGCCAGATCAAAAGTACCATAAACCGACGAGCATGTATGAGAAATGTTATGAAAGTGAGTGAAGTGAAAGTGGTTTGTCAGGATCGTAGCAAATGGAGATCCGTGATCTCTGCCTACCCCTCTGGGAAAGAGGCGTGATTATATTTATGTATGTATTGTAATGTACCTATTCGACACAAAACACAATGTATATGTTAAGACTAAAATAAATATCAAGTCAGAAATTCGCCTAAACCACGCCACTGTGGCTAGACACAGCAGAAATAAAATAATTACGCCTGCGGTGGGGAGTGTACATAAACTCGAACTGTAGTCACGACGAAAAGGAGAAGAATCACACACTTTATATGAAAATGAATTAAGTACTTGCAACAGTCATCTCCACTTATAATAAATCTCTAAATTAAAAAAAGAATCAGCCAGTTTGAAACTAAGCTTTGCGCGGTTCGAATGTTCTCAGCATCCCATGAACGGAAAAATATGAAACATTTTATATAGGTACATTATTATTCTAGCTGCAACTTAGGATAGTTTTTATCCGACTGCGACAGTTAATTAATTTTCCGAAATATACGACTTCATTTAATTTTTCATTTATTTTTATTGAAATCAAACGCTGCTCCAACTGTCAGCTATAAGAACCGTCAAATTTTCGTCAAAATGGCGGAATTGCTTTGCCTTTCACTTATTAATAATTTAAATCCCGTCTACGATAGACCTTTACGAGACAAATGCTAAAATATAAACCATAAAAAAATATTCGATTCTGATATGAGAACTTATATACGCAAATGTCGTTTTATGTCGTAATTTCAATAAATGAAATCAACAAATTTGAACAATATAATTAACACGAATTTGTTTTTTTTGAATGACAATGGCACGCGCTCGGCGCATTCAGCCAAAGTACCTGCGGCGCTACCACGAAAACCGATACTCAATGTTCATATATTTGCATCCCTGTCACTCGAGTATGGTTAGTGCGATAGAGATAGAGATACCCGAATATTTTCGAATTCCGAAGTTCGTGGTTATAGCTCAGGAATCGAAAATATGGTAAATAATCATAATGTATTTTCTCGAATAAGAATTTAAAATAAATATAGTCAAATGGAGAAAAAAACAAAGCAAGAGGTTTTATAGGTAATGATTAAGTTATAAGAGTCCAAAGTTTTAAGAGGGGGTATGTTCTGTTCCTTTTCCGCAAAACGCACCTTCATATGAAACGATTGTTTTTTACTATGACGCTCGAGTATATTGACGTCACAGTCCCTCATCGTTTTCTCACTCTAACAAGCGACATTAAAACGGATGTAGCTTCATATATTTTGAGATATTTGAATGGGAGTTTCATTATCTTCTATCTATTTATACATAATAAATGCCTATGTCCTGACTGACTTATTCACTCACTCACCCACTGATCAACGCACAGCCGAAACTACTAATCTTAGAGAGTTGATTTTTGCACAGTATGTTGCTTTTATAACGTGAGCTAGGAATAAAAAGGGATTTTTGAAAATTCTACCCCTAAGGGGGTAAAATGGGGGTGCAAAGTTTGTATGGGAGAACCTTTTTTTTTTGAGCTATAGACTTAAACTTTGTAGAAAAATTAGTTAATAGAATACAAATGAAACATTTTCAGCGTTTTGGAAAATTCCACCCCTACGGGGGTAAAATAGGGGTGCAAGGTTTGTATGGGGGAAACATTTTTTTTTAAATAGAGACTTAAAACTTTGTAGAAAGATCAGTCATTAGAATACAAATAAAGAACTTTCAGGGTTTTAGAAAATTCTACCCCTAAAGGGGTAAAATAGAGTGCAAAGTTTGTATGGGAAAAACTATTTTTTTTTAAATAGAGACTTAAAACTTTGTAGACAAATTATTCATTAGAATACAAATAAAGTACCTAGATTCAGTGTTTTAAAAAAATCTACCCCTAAGGGGGTAAAATAGGGGTGCAAATTTTGTATGGGGGAAACAATATTTTTTTTAAATAGAGACTTAAAACTTTGTAGAAAGATTAGTCATCAGAATACAAATTAAGTACTTTCAGCGTTTTAGAAAATTCTACCCCTAAAAATAGGGGGCTAAAATAGGGGTGCAAAGTTTGTATGTGGGAAACTATTTTTTTTAGCTAGAGTCTTAAAACTTTGTAGAAAGATTATTTAAATACAAAGAAAGTACTTTCAGCGTTTTGGAAAATTTCACCCCTAAGGGGGTAAAATAGGGTGCAAAGTTTGTATGGGAAAAACATATATTTTTTTAATAGAGACTTAAAATTTTGACGAAAAATTACTTATTAGAACATGAAAAATACTACATTCGGCGTTTTACAAAAATCATTCCCTAAGGGGGTTAAAAAAGGGTGCAAGGTTTGTATGGGGAACACTTTTTCTGATTTTTTCACTTAAAACTTTGTAGAAAGATTACTTATAAAAATACAAAAAAAAAGACTTTCAGCGTTTTAAAAAAATCTATCCCTAAGGGGGATAAAAAGGGGTGCAAAGTTTTTATCAGGGAAAGTTTATGTTTTTGAGTTAGAGACTTGAAACTTTGTAGAAAGATTACTTATTAAAATACAAAAAAAGAACACAAATCGTTTTAGAAAATTCCACCCCTAATAGGGTTAAAAAGGAGAGCAAGCTTTGCATGGGCAACACTTTTTTTGAGTTAGACTTAAAACTTTGCAAAAAGATTACTTATTAGAATACTAAAAAAGAACTTTCAGCGTTTTAGAAAACTCCATCCCTAAGGGGATCCTTAAGATCCTTAAGAAGGGTAGCCAGTGTTGTGTGGGAAAACTTTTTTTTTTACTAGACTTAAAACTATTCAAAATGTTACTTATTAAAATTAATAATAAAGTACTTTCAGAGTTTTAGAAAATTCCACCCCTAAGGGGGTTAAGAAAGCTTTGTATGGGCAACACTTTTTTTGAGCTAGAGACTTAAAAGTTTACGAAAAAAGTTCTTTCAGCGATTAGAAAAATTCAACCTCTAAGGGGGTTTAAAAGGGGGTTCAAATTTTAAATGGCGAGCAATAAAATTTTAAAGTGTGAGTAAGAGATTTTTAACTTCGGTCTTATTCTGTACGTTAAAAGATTACAAAACTGATTTCAGAGTTTTTCCAAATTCATCCCCTAATAGTGTTAAAATTGGTTCAAAGTTTGAGTATTTCAAGGCATTTTTAAAGTATGAGATTTTTAACTTTGGTTTTAGACTGTTTGTTCACAAACTAGAAAATGAACATCAACTTTTTTTTTAATTATCCCCTAAAAGAGGGTTCAAATTTTGTATTGAGAGAAATCATTTTCTAAGACGATAAAAAGTTCTACGCGGACGAAGTCGCGGGCAACAGCTAGTTGAATATAAAAGTATCATGAGATTGAGATGTGATTGTATGCAAGCCAAATCAATGTTCTGGTTTTAATTGCTAATGTTTTAAGGAAACGTAGGTATCTAATTTGATACTACTTAGTCTTCAAAATTATGGATGGATTGTAAATTGAATAATAAGCCGTATGGCATAACAAATGACCAAAGTCTAAGCAAATTATCGATTCTCCTATATTTATGTTTACCCAGTAGTCATGCACTTTAATACGTATGTACCTATTCAGCACATAATTTCTGCCGGTGTGGTTTCTCACGCTGCCACTGCAATCTCTATTGCAATGGGTCTCAATCTGGCAAATGCGTTTTGCATTCCGATTACTTTTTAAAATCGCTCAGACGCGTTTAGGTGGGCGCGTGAGAAAGCGAGTTCGCGAACCACATTGAAATTGAATAGGTACTCATACTCAATTTTATTTATAATGCACAAATAAGGGATAAGTTCGCCGGCGTTGTACTTTAATCTATTCTGTGACATGTATATTCTTTAACCCGTTATTGTGTAAAATAAAGTGCTTACATACACACATACATAAGTACACACATACAATAAAAGTCGCGATATAAACATTAGTATAATTCAATTAATTTGAAGTAATGATATAATTAGTTTTATTATACCTAATAGGTATTTATTAACTAAACTAATTATTAAAGATGTCGTTTTTTAAATGAACCTACTCATATTCAGAATATGTATACTTCTATAAGTATAAATATCCTGAAACCATACGATAAATAAAATAATATAATTTATTACTATTATATTAGTATTATTATATTATATGTAAAGGGCTTTATATATAACCTTAATAAGACTTCTTTGGCCTCTCTCTACTTACTAATAGCCTCTCTTTACTCTCTAATAATAATATGATATATTATTTTATTTATCGTATGGCTATACTGTTTTTATAATCTAAATTTACATTCTGCCAGGTAGTTAGCAGCTGCACTCGTGCAATATATAATAATATCCAACAAGCAAACTTTAAGTTTATAGTGGATAAAGTATATATAAGTGGATAAAGTTTACTTTTTATGCAATTTTTGATTTATGGGTCTATTGCCTGTCAATAAAGAACTTTATTATTATTATTATTTAACTATCAGTACTATCACATCCCAGAACTACTTTCTATGAGAAAATTATTCATTCTATTAAATATGTACACTTAGAGTACCTACATCACACTTTAAAATACGATCCACCGTTACTAACTGGAAGGCGCAAATACAATGTTGCCCCGGTACCTACGTACCTGCTTGTAGATCTCAATTTGCAGTGTACATACCAGTATTGTAAGCTATCTGCTCGTAAACTAAGAATATTTATGCACAGTCTTCTTGCATTTATACTGTTTTAGTATAAGTGTAAGAAGTCTGTGACGAACTGGTTACAGTACCTTAAATATGAAGACGCTGATGCACTTCGCTGCAGCACAACCTAAAAATAATTTTAGTTAGGGAACATGCAGCAAACGCTAGCTGTAAAGGCCGGGTCGGGTCGTGGCTGAAAAGAGTTTCAGCCACGATGCATTTGCTGAATGTTAATATTATTTACTAAAAGAAGGTATTTGTGCAAAGTGACTCGGAGGATGGTACAATTAAATATCTATCCACACACTGACTTCAACGCTACGCCTTGTTCTCGCACAAATGGTCCCAAGTCTTATCTTGGTGTTTTATTTTTATGACCGTCCCTTTTACCCATAAATGAATTAATTAAGTTACGATGTAGTTCCACATTAAACACACCAAAATAAGAAACTTCCGTAAGGCCTCTACAAATATCTTCATTTCATTATCGACAATACAGGTTGAGTTTTGTTGTCAAAATTAAGTAAAAAATAATAATACTTGACATTTTTTTAACTTAATAAATAAATCTTATAAACAAGATTTAGAAAATTATTATGAACACGTAATTTTTTTTATAATTTTTTTTTAAGTGTAGATATCCTTACCAGCAAGGTACAGGGGGTAAAAAAGTTCATGAAACAATATTCGATTTAAGCAGACATTTTTTTAACTTATACTTGTCGCCTAGTTATCTACGTAAAAAGTTCACAATGGACCTTACGTTTAAAATGAATTAAAGGTACCTTTAAGATACCTTTATTGTATTTTACCTATAGACTTAAAAATGTAATGGATTTCATAAAACTGTGTTTTGGTTACATCAGTAACATCAATTATTGCAAATTAAACAATTGGAACCAATTTAGGGAAATCATTTGCAAGGCATACGTTTGTTCAGCTATAGAGTTTGCTGTTCTGGCAATAGGGGTGTAAACTCAAAATGTATTATTACTTCAAAAGAAAGAAGGCAAAAAATATGCCTGATGACGAAAATCTGCTTGCTAGAGAGAGAAAACGCTAGGGGATCGTGATATCACGATGCTCTAGCGTCATAGTAAATGACAATCGTTTCGTATGAAGGTGCGTTTTGCGGAAAAGGAACAGAACATACCCCCTCTTAAAACTTTGGATCCTTATAACTTTGTGATTATTTAAGTTCTTGTGTTGTTTTTTCTCCATTTGACTATATTTTTAATACTTTTTCGAGAAAATGCAACATTATTGATTATTTTATTTAGTGTCTAAATACACCCCTATTGACCTTGAGTTGGCAGAGTTTTAATTCCACAGGCATTTTTGTTAAACATTCTGATAAGCATTCAAACTGCCAAATGGAGGGTCTCCATTACGGTGGTGTCCCGAATATCCACAATAAACTTAAGTCAGAGACGTCAGCTCGTGTTACGATTTTAATAGCGGGACGACGTGCGAGTAAAACATAACTAAGAGTATATTGGTGGATTTTTTTCCTCGCACGGCGCTCCGCTACCTCTCACAGCTCTGGTGTACCCAACCTTAATCTTGGTTTACTATAAACTCGATTATATTGCTGAATGTCCAATAATTAACATTAACATTGTAGTTACCCCGAAAACTGAATAAATATATACAAATATTAGAGGACACCCGTATACCCACGAATCGAGCTAGCCCCATAGTAAACTTAATAAGGCTTGTGTGTGGTATGGGTACTAGACGACGATATATTTACATACATACATACATACATATAATCACGCCTCTTTCCCAGAGGGGTAGGCAGAGATCACGGATTTACATTTGCTACGATCCTGACAAACCACTTTCGCTTCACTCACTTTCATAACATTTCTTATACATGCTCGTCGGTTTAGGACACTTTTGACTTGGCCTTTTTGTAAAATTTCTCCAATTTGATGGGAGAAAGTTCGCCTAGTAGGTCAATCACGTAACGCATTGTACGCGCGTCTGACAGTAAAATAACAATCTAACTGTCATTTTTCCATATAAAATTGACATTTAGACCTTACAGACGCGCGTAAGAAAAGTTACGTGATCGACCCACAGGTCTTCCCCTTCGAACTTGCCCTTCCACTCTTTTTATATACACTCTCTTCGGTAATCTTATTTCATCCATCCTCTCTACATGCCCAATCCACCTTAACATACCTTTCTCAATTTTCGTAACTATATCTCCATCCATTCCACACTTATCTCTTATCACACTGTTTCTGACTCTATCACTCAATTTCACTCCATACATACTTCTCAACGCTCTCATTTCTACTGCATTCACTCGACTTTGAAGATTTTTCTGCCACACCCAACTTTCGCTACCATACATAAGTGTGAGCACCAAACCAACACTCCCCTGTGCACAGCCACGCGTACTTTTTGTGATATTTTCTGGCTGCCCATAAAGGCGTTTAGTACCCCATTCACTCAGTTCCCTGCATTCACTCTCCTTTCAATATCTTTTTCATGCTTTCCGTCTCCAGTAAATAATGTCCCCAAATATACAAACTCTTTTACTTGTTCCAGTCTTTCTTCACCAATCATTATTTCGCAGTCTGTCATAATTTCATCTTTTTCAAATACCATCTCTTTCGTCTTACTTACATTCATCTTCGTTACCATCATTTGTAACTCCTCAGCAGACGACGCAAATAGTACAAGGTCGTAAGCATATAGGAGACATTTGACGCGTAACCCTTCCATTCTCAAACCACATTCATCACCTTTCAGATCCTGCAGACAGCTGTCCATGAACAGATTAAACAGCCACGGAGACGCTACACATCCCTGTCTAACACCCTTTTCGATGTTAAACCAGTCAGTATATGACCCGTTTATTCTCACGCAAGCACTGGAATCCTTCAGAAGATTTCAGTGCTTGAACGAGGTGGCTGTCTACTCCATACGTGCACAACACCGACGATAGTTTGTCCCTCATCACTCTGTCATAAGCCTTTTCCAAATCCACGAAAGTGCAATAGACCTTCTGACCTTTGGCCAAATACATATCGGCTATGCATCGTAAGGAAAAGACTTGATCCGTACAACCCATACCCTTTCTAAATCCTGCTTGTGCATCCCATACTTTCTCATCGGTCTCTTTCACTACTCTTTCAATCAACACTTTAAGTAGTAGTACTAAACATCCAAGACTCCAAAACAAATATGCATGTTCATCACACAAATATTTGCCCTTACCGGGATTTTAACCCAGGAGCGTCAGCTTCGTAGGCAAACAGGTCGTCATCCAGGTCCATCCTATCAAAGAAAACGTCTGCGTGCTCGACGCTGTACTAGTGTACCTATTTATGGCATGGGCACTCTATGTCAAAGTGACATGGCTCAAATTCGAAAGAAGAAAAATCCTCTTAGTTCGAATTTAACCCATATTGCTTTGACATAAAGTGCCCATGCCATTATAGTGCTTAAAACTTCTGTTATTGTGTTAGTTAAGTCGGGATTAGTTTTATTAGGTACAAAAACTTGACTTGCATTGTATGAATTGGAGATTGTATAATTAGTATGGCTTTAATGAAAGTAAATTGGTGAAAAAATCACAGAATACTTAATATTGCCCGAAAAATAAACTTTGTTACGTCTGATCAACACTTCATTCAAAGCGAACGTGAAATCTCAAGGCTAAATTGCCTGGTTTGAATAAATTTGGCTCCTTCGGGAACTCGCCTTACAAAGAGTATTTTTTATTACCAACCAATTTTTGTTAATAAATTTTAGGTACGTTCAGATTTATTCTTCAGTTTATTACAATGTTTTGGATTTTTCATTACTTACGGGTATACCTACACTGGCGGGCAAAGAATGCGGTTCGGTAAAATACCGTCGTTTTTCCTAAAATAGTGCAAGATTGTACAGGTTTTTTAATCCTGTACCTAATCTTTATTTAATTTTACATCTAAACTGCAAAATTAACAGTTAAGAATAAAATTAATTACCGTCATTTTTGGATATTTATATTATGATAGGATCCCGGAAAATGCTTGTACATTTGGGTATTACGAAGAATAGTATACCTATTATGTAAATAAAACTAGTGTAAAATAAAAAATAAAATCTATTGCGGTTATTTAATTTAGGGTGACCCGAATTTTTTGACCGTGAGTGTAGTAAGCTACCTATACCTATTCAATATTATATTATCTTATTTTCTAACGTTGGAGGCTTTTTAAAATATACAAAAGCTACTCGGCGATCACTATCAATATAACCCAAACACAGTCATATAGATATATGCCTTCTGAACGTTCACTACGATGTTGTTCTGCTCCATCATCAGACCCTCAGGAATACATGTAAATAAGGTACTTGGAAAACACTATCAATAGATCCCACAAAATAGAATTGATATATGTTTATGCCCTTTCAAAGTTCTCTACGATGTTGTTCGCTCCATCATCAGACCATCAGCAGTAGGTGCATGTACAGAAGCTACTTGGAAACACCATCAATGGAACCCAAACACAGTAGAATCGATATATGCCTTCTCTAAGTTCCCTACGAAAGTGTCCTGCTAAACCATCACTGATAAACCACAAACTCATCACCGAAATCTGCAACTAAATCTGAGAAGCTGTTTATGAGATAGGTAATTGAGAAAAATCATTTTCACCTCACTAGCTCGGAAAGCCCATTTTTATTCTTTAAAAACAGATAGCAAAACTGCATTTTATCCACAAGAGTGCAAAGAATATTTGAAATCCGAACGTGTTATTAGTTACTTTCTTAAACATAATAACATGTAAAGGCCAGTCCAGACAGGACATTTTTCGCCCATCAGATTTATATTATTTAGGTACCTTTTATTGAATGTTTTATTCTTTTTTTTTATGTTTTTAATTCTTTTTTTCTTTTTTAAATGTTTTTTTGTTTTATAAATCTTTTTTCTTTTTCTCCTTTTTAAAAATGTTGTTTCTCTTTTTAAATGTTTTGTTTCTTTTTGAATGTTTTTCTGTATTTTTTTTCTTTTTTTTTAATGTTTTTTTGGTCTTTTTATACGTTTTTTTCTTTTTTTTAATTCTTTTCTTCTTTTTTTAATGATTTTTGAAATTCTATTTATTTTTTGATGTTTTCGTCTACATTTTAATGTTTTTTTTTATATTTTATTGATTTATATGTGTTTATTCAAGGTTTTTTTTTATTTTTTCAACTTTAAAAAAAACAAAAAAAAACTTTTTTATGTTTTTTTCTTTTTGATTTATTTTTGTGGGTTTTCCACGTTGTTTTCTTTTTAAATATATTTGTTTTAAGTATTTTGTCTTTTTTATCAATTTTTTACGTTTTTTCTTTTTTTAATGTTTTTTGTAACTTTTTTCTTTTATTATGTTTTGTCTCTATTTTATTGCTTCGTTTTTCTTTTTTCAATGATTTTTGCTTTTTTCTCCTTTTTAATGTTTATTTATTAATGTTTTGTTTTGAATGTTTTTTTTTCTTTTTTTATGTTTTTTTGGTCTTTTTTCTCTTTTTTATACGTCTTTAATGTTTATTTTTTATTATTTCAAGGTTTTTTGAAATTCTTTTATATTTTTTTGATGTTTTTGCCATACTTTAATGTTTTTTTTATTTTTTATTGATTTATATGTGTTTTTCAAGGTTTTTTTCTTTTTTCCACTCTTTTTACATGTTTTTTTATTGTTTTTTTTGTCTTTTTTTACGTTTTTTCTCTTAATATAATGTTTTTTGTAAATTTTCTTTTTACATGTTTTTTTTTGTTTTTTGTCTTTTTTTGTCTTTTTTTACGTTTTTTTTCTTAATGTTATGTTTTTTGTAACTTTTGTCTCTATTTTATTGCTTCGTTTTTCTTTTATCAGTCTTTTTTAATGTTTTTTGAAATTATTTTTGCCTTTTTTGAAAGTTTATCTTTATTTTAATGTTATTTTTTTTTGTTTCTCAATGTTTTTTCTCTTTTCCTCTTTATTAAATGTTTTTTTTTAATTTTGTAATATTTTGTTTCTTTTTTCATGTTTTAAATTTTTTTTTCTCTTTTTAATGTTTTTTTCCTCCTTTTTAATATTTTTTTAAAAATTTACTTTTTTGTTTTTTTTCCTCGCTTTAGTGAGGTGAAAAGATTTGTGTTACACACGGGTGCAAGTTATTTTGACGTCTCGTGTGTTGCAACACTCGCTACGCTCAGGATTCTATTTTTGAACCACTCGCTTCGCTCAGGATTCTATTTTTGAACAACTCGCTTCGCTCGTGGTTCAACCATAGAATCCATTCGCTAGCTCGTGGTTCAACCCTAGAATCCATTCGCTAGCTCGTGTTTCAATTCCACACTCGCGGTTAAAATACAACTTTGCACCCTTGTATAACAAATAACTATTAAAGCTGCGCTCCCTGGTGAGTAAACATCATAACACCTATCCAAGAACCACCCGTGATGAACCAAAAGCCCATTTCTGAAAACCGCATCTAAATCGGTCAAGCCCGTTTTGACATAACTGGGAACATTGGAGTACACAAACAGACTCTCACCCTAAACGCATACATACCGTCTCCGTTCCGACGTGGGTAAAAATTGCAAGACCTGTGTTAAAAACTACGAGCACAATAAAACTGCAACAAATGTTTTAACAATTTCCGTGAATCGTACAATTACCTTCTTTAGAAGCATTTCAAACCATTACGAGATAAATCGATTTCAGGTTCCAACCAAACAACATACAAACTCATTCGCGAACAGATGAAGTTATTGCGAACAATGCAAACTCCAGCGTTCATTGTTCCGAGGGAGGACTCAATAGAATATTAGAAGAGAGCTAACTCAATAATTGCATTCACTTATCAAATGGAACAGGCGTGGAGGACAAAGCTTGCAATATACCGATGTGTCAGTTGCACGGAACCGGCGGACCGCGGGCCATTTCGCGCGACCCCAATGCCATGTGTGCGGAAGAAATGTATTACACTTTATGTAATAGGGTTGCAATAATAGTTATAGCCACATTTGATAATATTACGCATTTACACACGCAACGTGAAATGTAGCAGTTGTACGAAGAAAAGTAATCATGTTTATTTGATGCAAAAATATATTTTTTTTATTTACAGGCTGGAAAGATTAGTCGAGCCCTGGAGGGAAACTACTTTAAATCATTCATCTGGCTCATTTTACTTAAAGAAGACATTCCTTTATTTTTAAAAAGAAACAAAACTGCATTCAAAGATTTTCAAAAAAGCCTTACACGGGGCCAGGAATCGAACCCGGTCGAATCTGTCTAAAAATCTGAGTTCGTTTTTTTGCGTAAATTAATAGTTCTAGGTGTAAGGAACCATTGTTGCTAAGGAACTCTGTATCTGCAATCACAGTAAAATGCTGAATTTCATAGTTTAATGTACGGAAATGGACCTCCCCATACTGACCCGCTTAGTATGTCTGTATGCAAGTATGGGGAGATGTGACATCTGAAACTAGACGAAATTGGTAAATTCGAAGTTTGATTTATTTATTTTCATTATTTACACCAATCTTTTCAAAACTGTAATAAAATATAATTCCCATAGTTAGGTACCCATAGTAGGTATACATACCTACTGTTTGTACGAGGTGATCCATTTCCGTATTTAAACTGTGATGTATTTAAATTCGGCAAGTGTTCCATACATCCAGAAATATATATTTATGCAAAAAATTAACGCAGATTTTTAGACAAATTCGACCGGGTTCGATTCCCGGCCGTGTGTGGAGGTTATTTTGAAAATATTTGAATGCAGTTTTGTTTTTTTTTTTAATAGAGGAATGTCTCCTTTAAGTAAAATGAGCCAGCTTAAGGATTTAAGGTAGTTTCCCTCCAGGGCCCGACTTATCTTTCCACCCTGTATAGAAATGCAAATTATCAACATCACTTAATATGAAAATGGTTGACCCTCTATATTATACTTACTAAAAGGATTTGCCCACGGCTTCGCCCGCGTAATTACATGTTATGTACAATATTCATGCGAAGCATGGAACGAATTGCTACATATAAGTTAGATGAATGCATAAAATTTTGATGAAAGCGCTAAGTCAATTATCTGGTTTATAAATAAAGAACGTAGGTACATACATAATATGTATACGTATACGAACTTTCAAATTTCTAAGTTTATAAATGAACGCCTTATCGGTACAACTCCTATTTTACCCCTCTTTAGGAGACAAGTTTAAAAAAATATATTTCGGGATAGATCTATAACAGAAACCTGCTGCCCTGCTTTAATTTTTCTAGCCACAGTATATCATTAAAAATCATACATTAGGTACTTATGTGAACTTTCAACCCCCATCCTAACCCCTTCAAGGGATGAATTAGAAAAAATGCCCTAATCAATGTTTTTGACTGTACATTAGGAGCTTGTGACCGAAGTTTTAAACGTCTTACTTTAAAACCGACATGTTTCCCATACGAACTTTCAACTCTTTGTTAGAGAGAGTTTCAACCCTTAGAGAATTAATTTTTATAACAACGCTACGCTTACGCGATTTTTTTTTTCATCTGTTTTGCTTTTTAGTAAGACACCTTCATACAATTATCCAAGTCTATAACTTTCCAAATTAACGATTTCCATACAACGGTTCAACCCCTATTTCACTCTCTTAGTACCTACACGTCCACGTACCTACTGTAAATAATAAATGTTCTAAATTTCATGCTTATAATTATCTTTAGCGGTTTAGGCTG
Organism: Epinotia brunnichana; assembly: GCA_963854355.1. Taxonomy (NCBI): domain Eukaryota; kingdom Metazoa; phylum Arthropoda; class Insecta; order Lepidoptera; family Tortricidae; genus Epinotia; species Epinotia brunnichana. The sequence continues at coordinate 42,576,505 of OY977936.1, read as the reverse complement.
TGCGCTGTCAGTCAATCGATGAGTAACGCAAGAGTTTTATATGTATAGATTACTAATATTCTCAAAAGTACAGTCGCAGTCACATACATGGGTGCACTATAGGTGTTCAAAAATATCGGCACATGCACCCTAATGCCTTGAAAATAGAGATGTGTTCCGATGTTTGTGACGTGCTTGTTTGCTCCGATGTATGTGATGGCGACTGTACGGGGTAGAGTATATTTCCCTGTATTTTTGATTTGAAGTTTCCAGGAAGTAGGAAGCTTAAACGAGAACTTAAGGTATGCATTACCTACCTACCTTTAAGACAATTTTATATTTAATCTTGTAAGATTTTTATTCCAAAAATATCATAAGCACTCCCCAATTCCACATAGGTACATTGCTAGTGTCATGACGTTGATTTCCAGATCAAACAGTCGACCAGATTTTAAAAGTCACTCAGAATACCAACGGCATATTCAAATATACCTCGTGTATAATTAACCAGCACAAAATTACAGGATGTTGAAAATGGTCTGAATGGCTTCGAGAAAAGGATGGTACGGCCGTGCCTCTTTGTTTTGCTCGACTTGGCGAGGGCACTACTGTGCCCCCAGATTACACAGTATATTCCAATAAGACCGGCAATGTGGTACATAGTTGTGTGGCTTCGAATTGAGCAGTTATTGAGAGCGTTCTGAAAAGATTCGTAAAATGTGTGACAGGCGGAATTGGCTTTAACTCACTTGGATCAACAAGTGCTTTCGCTACGTCTTCGTTTTCGTCAGGCTAGAACAATGAAATAGAAAGCTTGAGCCGCATGCTGCTGAACGAGGCACACATTCCAATAAAATATAGTCCAAAATATAGTTGTTTAGCCAAAATTAGGCCTTAAAAAGTCTTGCAACTTTGGACATGTTCACAAGAAAGACTGAACTCTTAACTCATACCAAAAAATGTTTGTGGCCCGCGTATCTATTTCAAGTTGAAATTTTCAACATTCAGTTTACTTTTTTTCAAATCAGAGCTCGGAAAAAATATGTCGTTACTTTCCACAGTCCTATTTGACAGAAAGAAAAGATGCCGTAGGCAATACAAAATTCCACTAAGTCACGAAAGCTGAGCTCGGAGGCTTTACAAATAGTTTTCGATTGTGTACTTACGACAGTAATTGAAAAGCTTTGTTCATTTTCTAAACATCGGCAACCCTACGGATTGCGGTGGCTTGATCTTTGTCTGATAATTTATTAAGCGCTCAATCTGAATAATAGTCGTTTGCTATCGGAGATTTAGCATGGCTTTGTTAATCTTTCTTAACCTTTTATTTAACATGAAGTCTTCTTGGAAATAGTTTGCTATATAATACATCGCTTCTTAGTACTTATTCTTCACTACTTGTTTATGTTTGTATTTTGTTCTGAAATAAGGCTCGAGTAAACTTCACTTTACTTCCTTAAAATTTCTCGCAAGTACCGTAAACCTTAGGAGCAATCTACGTATCACAATTTGATTTCAATAAGCTTCGCTTGTTTAGGCACAGGCGACACGACGGGCGAACTTTCAGGCGACTATGGCCGGCGGCCGCGGAGGCGGAATACGCCATAGTCGCCTGACAGTTTGTGCAACATTAATACGTAACATTTCGAACGTTCAACTCAATTTTCATTTTCCCATACAAAAACTTATAAAGCGTTACGCAATCGACCAGCAGCAAACGCGACCTAACATGTCAGAAGTAGCACGAAACACATTGAAATCAAATTTGCGTGCCAGATGCTTCAGATTAACCGCCTTATCCATCGTGGGCACGGTCTTGCGTCGGCGTGTCCCACACAATGGCGCCCGGGAACTCATCGGTGCCACGCAAACACTACGAGTAGGAAACTTGACTCTGGTTCCGAGTGCTTTAATTATTGTATTTACTTACTCTTGAGTTGGGAAACCAGATTGGTTCCAATATTGGCTGATGCGGTACAGTTTTATTTGGAAAGATAGTTTTTCTGTTTGGCCAGTGATAGAATTTTAACAAAACAGTAGGTATAATATTATGAAGGTACATTAAGGAGAAAGTAGAGTAGTAGAATTAAGTTATAGAGTTTCATGCGTATGAAGCAGCAAGCACCTCTAGTATTTCATTGTATTTTAACGTAAAATAATCGTGGCAAAAAAGTGTTGATGGCAAGCAGAAACCATAATCTGTGAATGCTTGAACTCCAGAGGCATTACAATAGGCGTTGCCAACCCTTCACTAATTTGAGGATTTGTTGTGCCGAGAACGAAAAATGGAGATGCTTTACGCTTGACATTAGCGCATCCTCTGGAGCTTTGGTGACCTAACTCACCCCATTTACCTAATTTAAAATTTCGTCGTAATCTTAAATGATAATATTGCATCAAAATGTTGCCTATTGACTGTGCTTGATGAAATCGTTAAAGTGTAATGAGATGCCACATTACCCGTTTTACGATCCCGACATTTTTATTGCGGCAATTTGCGTCGTCGGGCAACGATTACGATTGATTTTTAAATTTCAATTTCGTACCGTAAAATGGGGTGAGTTGGGTCAAAATATACATTCAAACCTCGATAAAAAAATATTCTTACGTGTGGCTCCGGCTGAATGAATTTTAGTTTTTTAATGATTATCTGTCGTTTAATTTCATAATCATAACGAGAAACACAAAAATAGTGGGACATCCCACCTCACCCCGTAGTGGAGTTAGAGGGGATAGCAATGGGGTGAGCTGGGAAAATGTATGGGGAAAAACTTTCGGATTGTGAATTTTGGATTAGCTTGCCTCGACCCACGCTCCGCTCATATTTATCACTCCTCTTTCGCATGATCGCTACCCGCAATCCTGGTTCCCCTCCAGGCCACGTATCTTTCCCCCTTTCACCTCTAGAGACTCCATTTTTTTTAATGTTATAATTTGGCTACTCCGTGTTACCGCAAGATAAAAAAAACATGTCTTAAAGTATAATAAAATTACTTTTAGAGCAACAGGAGCCATAAAATCAAAGTTGCAACTGAAAATATTCGCGCCCCTACTGCCCCCGCAATCCCTACTCACCCTATTTTACAGTACCCATTCTATGAATATTTTTATGGCCAAAAAACATTTAATCTTCTTCCAGCTTTTCAATCAAAATGAAATATGGACCACAATAATTGAGACAATCTCGTGAGAACTCATGGACGACACGACCTCTTGAACGGGAGGACAAATAAAGTACAGTGTTTGTTGATTTATTAGGCAGAGTTCTTGCAAAATTCCTACAACAAGGAGTAAGAGGGGAGACAAGTATTTTAACTTCTGTTCGGGGGGCAATCGCAGATACATATACAGATACATTTACCATTTTAACCATGTTTATGTATATTTATATTTTTGATACTTAGAGGTCTCCCGGAACCTCGATATTAACTTCAGACACTACTCAGACCACTAGCAAAGAAGTTGGCAGTCACTTTTCCGATATTTGTGCTTGGATTCTTATATGGAGTCCTCTAAGATCCTCAGATATCGATTTTGATAAAAATACCTGATGAACAAAATAGTTCAAAACGGCGGCCACTTATTCCGAATCGATCCTCAGACTAGTGTTGAAATACGTGTAATTTAAGAAGCTCTGATATCGATTTTGGGGACATTCGAGCGACTAACAAAGAAATTTTGAATACTGACCTCGGATTCGTGATGAAACGCAAAATTAACAAGTCTTTTTTTTCAATTTGTCTGATGATTATTTGCGGACCTCTTAGCCCCTCAGATATTGTGTTTGAACATTATTAAATCAATCGATATAAAAAAACAAAAAAAAGCAGGTCACTTTCCCAGAGATACATCGATACAAGTAGTAATGAAGGGATGGCCGTAAGCTCTCTAAGTAAGCTTTGACAGGATGGCTCCAAACCAGAGATTACCCTGCCCTTCCACGTATTTTTTTGAAGGAATAATCAACCGTAAAATTTCCTAATACAAAAAATTACATTGAGATCTACCTACTTAACTACCTATAATTATTCAATCGACCAGCTAAACTACTTCACGTCAGCATGGTATAGGTTTAGTCATTAATATCAATTATGTCCTTGCTATGCAAGCTTATTTATTCATTGTGTAATATTCCGAGAAACACTAATGATTAAAACTTGTTTATAATTTTATTGGTTGGAGTTATGAACTATGGTCTCGAATTGTGGGGTACGGCTGCAGAGTGGCAACGTGTATTCATACTACAAAAGCGTGCCGTACGTATTATCTCATTTGTCCCTCCACGCACTTCAGCTCAAAATCTCTTTAGAGAAAACAATATACTCACCCTGCCCTCGCAGTACATATATGACGTTGCTAAATTCGTCAAAGAAAACATTGACACGTTTCCCCGCAAAAAGATAACTCGCACAAGACAGGGGTCCCTGAACCAGCTCCTCACACAAACCACTCGACTGACCAAATCAAGTAAAATCATCTCTCAAGTGGGGCCAAAAGTATTTAATAAACTACCAGTTGCAAATGCGCGTGTCAGATTATAATATAAATATGTGTTATATTTTAAATAGATTATTTGATTAATTATTAGAAACAACTATTACGTTAATAAAAATAAACCAAGATCACCGGAAGTACGTTTAATGTAGTTCGAATGGAAGTGAGGGTTTGCATAAAAACGGGTGTCCGCGAGTAACGACAGAAGACTCAACCGTCTACTAAATATCGACTAAATCTGATCTGATGGTGCTAGTTAGTGTTTCGTTATTTGTTCGTGTAAATCCTACTCAAGGAAGTAAAAGGTGTAATTTGGTTCAGTACTGCAGAAATTGAATGTTAGTAACGTTTAAATAAGTACAGTAGGTACATATTAATCAAATATTATGTTTCTATTCGATTTATTTTACTCGCCATCCAAAGCAATGTCCCTTTTTCCACAATAAATAGAATTAAATGATGTTTTAGTTATTCATTTGTGTAACGTTTAAATAAGTACAGTAGGTACATATTAATCAAATATTATGTTTTTATTCGATTTATTTTACTCGCCATCCAAAGCAATGTCCCTTTTTCCACAATAAATAGAATTAAATGATGTTTTAGTTATTTATTTGTACTCGGCTTATATTCTTTGCATAATTTTCCTAACACGCGGGTAGTAACTCAACTTTTTTAAGAAAATTAAAATCGTGGCTTCTCACCCACTCTTTTTATGACATTAAAGATTTTTTCAAACCACATGCTCGACAATGCCGAATTATAGGTCATGTAAACCCTACCGAAAGCAAGACATTAAATCCCTTGGTATTAGCCGGGTTATAATGTTGTACTGAATTTCATTATAACCCGCTGGTTAATAATATGATTTCACTTTTCATAATTCTTATTACTATATGCATAAAGTTTAATTTTGCTAACCACAATTTGTCCTAGGCCATGGCCTACTTGATTTGACAAAATAAATGAAGTTTGCCTCCGTGTGCCGTTTGGTCCGGAGGAGCGCGGTGGTCGAAATTCGAATCTAGGACCACGGCTTGTGCTTTCGAATTTGGAACGCCGCGCGCCTTCATTTGTTCACGCGTGACGAACAAATCGAGTTCTTGTAGGTGCCTATAGAAGATTTAATTTCAAAAATAATATTGAAAATGTCGAGTGATGAAAGTGTTTTGACTCCTGAGTTTATCAAATTAGATGCCATAGGCATTGTCAACAATCTGCTGCCAGAGAAGTCAAAGGAAAAATACCTAAAAGCCTACAACGATTTTGACAAATAAAAACATTACCTTATCTTTCCATAATTGGACTAACGTGCCTAATGTTACTATGTACTTTTAATTTGCTAAATAAACATTATTTATCTACTGAGCCTGTTTTTTTGTCTCGCATAAGGTGTGAAAAGTAGAGTATACACCTCGGGGATAAGACTGTTTTAGTCTTGGGCGGTTGAACCCCTCACTGCACTCAGGACTCAGTCTTAATTCCCTCGCTTCGCTCAGGAATTAACTTATAACTCCCTCGCTACGCTCAGGAGTTAAATTATGAGTCCTTCGTTACGTTCGGGATTCAATTCGCTCCCGTGACATAAAACAGTGCTTTATCCCCTTAGTGTATAATCTACTATTATGAGTTACCACAATAATAATGTAATATGTTACCACACCTAGTTTATAAATTTTATTTAATCTAAACAAACGATGACATGTATAATAATATTATAAATAGATGACTTATGACTTATGACTTATTTGGTACATTTACGCCTAACGTCAATATTGCCGTAAATTCTTAATATTTTTATCTTTAAATTATTGTTTTCCACCATGACGATGCAACCCGTGTCGAAACGTCAGAAGTAAAGGTAAATAATTACCGCGTTAGACCCGTGAAAAATAATAATTTAAGTGTACAAAGCGCGAGAGTTTAAAGTGTTATACTTTAATCTTTAAAATTTTAATCTATAATTTTTAGTGTTTTATCATACAAATGTTCCGCCATCTCTGCAACCTCTCGCTAGTTGACAACGGTTGGGCAAAATGGCACAATAAAATAAATACAATAAATAGGGGACAAATAAACAAATTGAGCTCGCCCACTACAAAGTTCAATAAGTGTTGTGGTATGGGTAATACGCGACGGTGCATGTAATAAATACATACAAATAACTATGTTCAAATACATAGAAAACATCCAAGACTCAGAAACAACTATTCATGCTCATCACACAAATATTTTCGCTTACCGGGATTCGAAATCAAGACCACCTAGGATATTTCCCGACGTGAGGTTTTATAGTTCTACCTGGCTTAGTCCATGAAACGTTCAAAAACTCGTTAGTAGCTGACGATGAAGTTGATTTTACGTGTCTATGCCTTGTTTAAGGTGTTACACGGGCGATAAAAATTGCCGAATTGCCGAAATTTCTGGGCAATTTTGACGTCAAAGCCATATCAAGCATTATTACTCTAGTATGGCGCCATTCTGGCCCCACTCAAATTGCCCCACATGCAGCAACTCGGGAAACTAGGCAATACGTTCATTCATACTTGAGAAATTCAGTAAAGCAACAACTCTGACTACGAATGCGCCGTTTTCCCTCCCCTTGTGCCAACACCGCACTGCACTCGCCCCAAAATCATAATCTCTGACTCTGAACTATGGACGAGGTAATTCTAGCTGCGGCAGCTTGCAGTGCATTTATAATAATGACTTGAAAAAAAGAAGAAAAAGAGAGACTAGTATGGATGCGTTCATATCTTGGAAGAAGAACACCAAATATATATAAGGAATTAGATGACGTCTTATTCAAAAACTTCACAAGGATGTCCTGAAGTGCGATCGCGCTGTTTCCCCTCCCTCTACGCCTGGACCGCGCTCGCCCTAATAGAAGCCCTCCGGGGTATGTTGGGCCAAGTGTCAGAATGTCCAAGGTGTCATATTGTCCGGATGTTATAAAGACCGTTAGTCAATATGTACCTACAAGTATCTGAATGTCCAAAAAGTCTTAATACCTTGTTTAAAACCAAACTGACGGGTAGTTTGGCTCGTCGGGTGTGCGAGCGAGAGAGTTGCCACGGACGGGTGGCCTTCGGAAGGTTCGGGAAAACGCGCCCGCGCCGGGCGACATTTAGTTGCCCTTGAGCAAGCTTACGGCACGGTCGCGAAGAAATCTTAAGACACGGTCGCGAAGAAAATCTTGGTTCATCTCGAACGGTTGCATCAGAATAAGGGTGCCGAGATTGAAGAGTTACGTTCTGTCGCTAACGGTAGCGACAGTCGAATAGATTAGTGAGTTCGGTAGACAACACGGAGTACCTGCGGACGTGACTGAATGGAGGGTTCCAGCCGGGCTGCGAAGCCCCAGTCCTCGCCGGGGAGTTGCCGCGTGTCATACAACATTCATACAAATTACACAATCACAAATACATGCAAGCTGGCGATAGGTGCCGCGGAGTGAAGATTCTGGTGAGTAGGTAATTGTAATACATCAGGCTAGCGTTGCGAATCGCAACCAGAAGTACGTACAGGACTTAGGCCTATAACTGTATAAAATTTCAGCTGATGGGCCCATGAGGTTTTTGGCAGTCCTGTGGCGTACAACCTAGATGTTATAAAGACCATTAGTGAATATGTACAAGTCTCTGCATGTCCAAGGAGTCATAATGTCTAGATGTTATAAAGATTATCCAATATGTACCGCCGCCGCTTCGCAAGCCGCTGCCGCGGCACGCTCGCTTCGCTCGCTCGGCTCACGCGCTGTATGGTCGCAGTTCTTCCTAACACTCCTCCTCGCTTCGCTCGTCGTCTTACTTACACCGACCTGCCTTAGAGTAGAATAGGTAGGTAATTGGGTGTTTTGATATCGGACATTATGGCAATTAGACCTTTTGACAATTTGTTGTTTTGGTAGCTTGACATTATGACAACTGGGCATTTTAACAATTGGGCATTATTTCGTTGTCATTTTGACATCTTGGACATTCTGACACTTGGCCCAACATACCCCGGGGGGAATAGAAGAAGTAGTAGATTTTAATTCAGTTAAATAATATTCCTTTTAATTTCAATGAGTGATTCATGATGATGACGATTGATTAAATTAAGTAGTAACTCATCTTAATAGTAGCGAATGCTTTGTAAATTTCACCATCATTCATAATTAATTTATTTGTTGTAGTATGGGTCTTACAAGATGTTACATATAAATACAGTTCCAGCATAATCCTGTTAGGGCGCAGCAACATTAATATAAAACTATTTATACTAAAATAATGCATGCAACACACTTGCATAGGAATTCAAACTTTAAATTGAAATAACAAAAACAAGTTACAACAAACATTATACACAAATCATTGTTACAATTTTACGCAAGGGTATCAATAGGTAATATTATATCGTGTCAATTATTATTTAATTTTACATTCAGATGTCAGCAGGCTAAACTTTGGGTCTCATCTATCATAAATTAATTCCAATGGTAATAGCATTTAATAATCTTCGATGACAAAAACGCGACGTCCGCGACGCAATGCTCCGAAATTACTGCGTAGGCGGCGTACCACCTTGTGAGAGACGCGACTATAGTGCATTTCCATTGTAAGCATTCCTACGCCGCGTACAAAGTCACACCGGACGCGACATACGGCGTCTGTTGCAGACCACCGCCTTAGACGTAAACCGATGCTATGAAGCATGTGGTGTTGTCTTCCTGGTGGTGAGTAAGGTCGCCAGAGCTCCCTGGGATGCGCTGTGTTGGGAGTGAGGGATCTGCTGTCTCTATCAGCCACCACAGCGAATTCTCAGGTGAATAAAGGGTCGGCAACGCGCTTGTGATTCTTCTGGAGTCACAAGTGTCCATAGGCTACGGTACCTGCTTGACATCAGGCAGGCCGTAAGCTTGTTTGCCACCGTCGTTTTATAAAAAAAACAAACAAAACTTCCACATCGAGCTACGCCGAATCGCAAATTACATACAGCGTATTTTAAAATTCGGTTCGGCTGTCTTTGGGTCAAGCTTGTTTTTGTCTGACCAGCCTGTTATCCTTGTTTGCCCCGGAATTTATGTTAACACGTATTCCGGTATAACAATCAAAAAGTTGAACGGCATCCCATTTGTTAGCAACCCTATAGTTGGGAGCAAACACCGCCCGACACGTTCGGCTCGTATGTTAGAGGGACTAAGTATGTAGGTACACAGCTATGGGCTCCTTTCGGCTAAATTGAATACACACCCGAGTAATCCACACTAACAGAAACAAATAGTACCTACAAACCGGCATGTGTTTTCATAAACATCACAGAAATAGTAGATTGTACACCAAGCGCATAAAACGAGCCATTTAACCTGAGACGTTTATATATGGATAGTTAAGTCGAGGGGTAAAATGGCTCATTTATACCCGAGTTCTTTTCACTTCGATTGCGAGTAAATAACAAATAATTGCATAATTAAATGAAATAGGTAAATAAAGGTTTTCACGGATGTTAAATTTGTTAAAGCAAATCAAATAAAATGACAAGTTTATTCTACGAAGTTTTATTGCGCGTGTGGCTGTTAGGCCCGATTATCTTAGTCTTTAAAACAAATTTAATTTGTGCACTAGAACATAAAAGTGGCATTTTGTGCATGCACACATCCAGCACAAAGGCGAACGTGCGAGCATGTGAAGTGAAAAGTATATATTAATCACTATTAAGAAGACGTACTATTCCTCATTCTACGAGTCATTAAGAACCATACTGCATATACCAAATGCAAATAATTATGCTTATATCTACTTAGGTTATTGCGTGTTTAGGTCAAACAAACAAACAAGACTTCAGGAAATATTTGTGACGGTTTCTTGCCGAAAAATCAAAGAATTAATCCTAAGAATGCACGCTCTTTTGACGTTCAATTCATTCAAAATAATTTATCATGAGCTTGGGTAGTAGAAATCGAGAGAAGTGTTATACATAGGAATAGGTCATAGTATGCTGAAAAGAAAACTCAGACAAAAAACGGACAAAGTAAACGAAATACGTATTTATAAACCAAATAATAAATATACTTACACCGAGACTGTAACTGGCCTAATACTAAAAAAATCCAGATCTGGAGCCAGCTGAGCTACTGACGACGTGACAGCAGCGACCAAACCAGCGGTCACTATGTCAGGCACTGAAATTTGTAGTATTTGTATTTGCCGCTAAACTAGGCAAGTACGAGTACCTTCAAGTAACCATCATGTATCGTATGTCCAGGAAGCGGTCAAGCTACGGACGTGGAGGTGAAGCTGACAGCGCCAAGCTGGGTGGCGCGTGGCGGCGCAGCCACACTGCGCTGCTTGCACCAAGTCCCACCGCAGCTCCTCTACAAGGTCGAGTTCCTGCGCTCCGAGGCAAAGCTGCTCCAGTACGTTCGCGAGCGAGTGCCTCCTTTCACTAACTACACGTTCCCCGGAGGACGGTTAAATGTAAGTCATGTCTGCTTTGTCTGCATCAAGTTCCACCGCTGCTCCTCAACAAGGTCGAGTTCCTGCGCTCCAAGGCGAGGCTGCTCCAGTACGTCCGCGAGCGAGTGCCTCCTTTCACTAACTACACGTTCCATGGAGGACGGTTAAATGTGAGTCATGTCTGCTTTGTCTGCACCAAGTCCCACCGCAGCTCCTCTACAAGGTCGAGTTCCTGCGCTCCGAAGCAAAGCTGCTCCAGTACGTTCGCGAGCGAGTGCCTCCTTTCACTAACTACACGTTTCCCGGAGGACGGTTAAATGTAAGTCATGTCTGCTTTGTCTGCACCAAGTTCCAACGCTGCTCCTCAACAAGGTCGAGTTCCTGCGCTCCGAGGCGAAGCTGGTCCAGTTCGTCCGCGAGCGAGTGCTTCCTTTCCCTAACTACACGTTCCATGGAGGACGGTTAAATGTAAGCCAAGTCTGCTTTGTCTGCACAGTTTCTCTAAAAAGTCCCGTCACAGCTTCTCTAAAAAGTCGAGTTCCTGCACACCGAAGCTAAGTTATAAGCGTAACGTGGAGAGTTTCGTTGAATAATGTTGAGTTACCTACCTGTCTTACTAAACATTATATTTACTTAATCTAAATTATATCTTATAGCAATAACTTTTCGGTTGACGGTAATTTACCATTTTAACATACTTCATACTCGTAGTAAGTTTCAGTCGGTAATGAGAATGCTCACTTGAGCATGAAACAAATCATTAAATTCAGTAGCCGGGTTATAATTTATTCAAAGACCTATTTTGGGTTTCGTCAACTTTTTAAACAGCAAGCGTTGAGAGAAATTCTCACATTTTTTTAATGAAAAACGTCGCTGTAAAACAACTTTTAGCCACAAAGCGCCTTTGCCTAGTCTGGCGGCGAGAGCCGGGTGGGTAAAATTGTAGGTATTGTCATAGCAATCCAATTTAATGCACGCTTGGAAATGACAGAACGACAAGACTAATCCGAAAAGCCTCTGGGAACCGATTTTTGACTTTCGAGCGCTCGACTCTTTCACTCAAAAACTGTCAAAAATTATGTAATGCTATTTTGAAAGCGATAGAAAATTTTAAAACGAGTGGTTTTGACCACTCGTGTTCAATTCTATCGGTAGAAAGTAAGTGCCTGCAATTTTGACACTACAAAATTTTCGAGCGCTCGAAAGTCAAAATTCGGTCCCCATTTCGAGGCCAATATGTCTTCCTTGAAATATGAAACACTCATCTTTGAGTTACAACTTCCTTATTAAGGATAATTTAAAATCTAGGGCAGACTAGAAACACCTGCGTCATGGAAATTACTGATGCATAAAAACTCTTTATTCTGACACGGACACATTGCCTCGTAGCGCGAACCTAAGCGTTTAAGAACGAGATAACTTAGGCAATTACTACTAACTGATTGCTAACACCTAATTTTGTAGACAAGTTCAGACTGCTATTAACTTCAGATTTACCTGTTCAATTTAAGCCAGCTGTTCGCCCTTAAACCTTTGCTTTACACTCTTTACAGTCACAGTGATGCCACCCAAATAGGATGACCTCACATATTTCTTTAGTAAATACGAAAAAAGTTCCAATGTTTTGGGGAGCACTATTAAACAAATAAAAGTAATTTGACAAAGTTTTACTCCCAGAGTGTCAGAACTTGACCCAAATAATGAATTGCTCAAACGCAATAGAAGTAATGGAACCAAGGCTATAGATTTATTTAAGCTTTGTTCGGGAAGCAGAGTTAATGGCTCGGTATTGATTATACCTGCGAAGTGTAAGTACAAAGGGGAAGAGTTGATAAAGAGAGCTATTCCATCAATGAGCAAAAGTACTGGTATGCCATCGTTTGACAACATTATGATGGACTTACTGGTCCGTTCATTAAATATTAATTACACAAATAAATTTGACAATTATTACTCGACAAAAGTTCATGTTAAACAAGCTGCCCTTCGCCCGTGTATTGCAAAGCACGCAGGTCGCGGCCATAAGATATAGCCTATAAACATCCAGAAAGTCTATTCTACACGTGAAATATGTTTTGAATTCGGATAAGCAGTTCCGGAGAATATTTACAAAAAAAATAACTTACTGACTTGCAAAGCCCTGTTTTCCCGCCCTGCCTTATCTTCTTTATAATATTAGTATCGAAAAATTCATTTTGTAAACGCGTCGATTGATGAAACAAAGCACGGAAAACAAACATTTCAAAAATGCGTTATTTGTCTAGTATTGACCAAACTTTTACTGTTTCTTTACTTGCCTTAAAAAGTGAGGGGTTAGTTGATTGGTACCTACCTAAAGTACCGATTTGGTCTGCAAGTCAAGAGTTGGCAAAGGAAGTAGGAGTTTTAAAAAATCTATATAGCAAGGTGCAACTCATAGTAGGTATTTCATTTATTTTTGTCACCAATAGACTTATAATAGTTATGTGATATTAGGCATACTTCGGGAGCCTCGTAGCAAATATAGTTAGGAAACTGCGTTAGGTTGTATTAGGTTTCTTGTGCCGTCGTTACACTGATATGAATCATAAATAATAATCATGGCAAAGAAAATGAGCACTGATGACACTGAACTACTTACTATCATTTCACATGTATTTCAAAGAGTGGAGGAATCAAAATATTCATAGGTAGGTACTTAATGTGACGAAAGAGTTTGACGGCATAGTAAATATAATTAAACGTGTAAGTGTAACAATATTACATTATTCAGGTTGTTCTACTGGGAGTTATAATTTTATTAGCATCATCCTCACTGATTATGTTTAAATTGAGGCACTACGTCAAGTCGCTAATCACTTTCAAAGTTGCAAAATTTGCAATGTATCGTACACATGCTACTCTCGCTAATGTCGTACATGTATTTCATATTAATTTTACTCTTTTGTATTATCTTCTTCCGCACACACTTTATTAGCTTGTTTAAACTTATTAAACTCGAAGAGTTCCTCTCTCGTACGCACATGTTGTTCGTTACTTGTAATTACCAAGTTAAGCATAATTATCCTGCCTGTGAAATCCATTACAGTATTAGTTAGGAGTAAGTAAGTTCTGGTAACAGTGGAAATTATGATTAAAGGGGAATATTTTGGTACTCTTTTCATTAAATATTTTGACCTTGTCGTCAATAGGTAGAATTTCATATTTATTAAGATAATTACCAAATTACAGACGAAATTATTAAATTAACGGAGGCTAATGTTTATTGACTCGAATGTGTTGGTTTAACACATAACTACTTCGTATTTCGTTTAGATTAGAAACTCGCTTGATAGACTCTACGTATCCGTCATGCGATTTCTTGGAGTCCCAACTGTTTCAATCAAAACCGAAATATATGAATCGTGCTTTCTTTATCAAGTAATGTTTAATAACCGAAACAATTATAGTGAAGTATTCCCCTCAAAACTAGTTAAGCGAAGAAAACTAACTCGAACCGAACTAACCGGCGACGTGAGCTCCAAAAACTGATTTTTAAAAAATCGTAGCTCTTGTTTGGATTATAATACGGCTGCCTTAAATTTAATTAGCAATCTTGAGGTCTTTCTCGAGGGAAATCAGCTATTCAAATCCTGAGTTTTTGACTTTCGCTCGATAGAAAAAAATCACGAACATAGGTCTAAAATACACTTTAAAAAATCATAACAAATTATGCACAACAGCTAAACATATTAAAATTGGTTTTAAAAATCGGCAATGTCATGTTTGAGGGATATCAGCTATTACTTTTTTTATTTATTAAAACGCACAAAAAAATTATATTAAAAAACATGATATCCGCGCTTCAAAACACGCACTTCCATCTCGCTCACGCTTATGCTCAGTGAGAGGGAGAGAAGACCACGAACCTACGTCCCCTTAAGATTCTAAATATTCTGAAAAAAGGGTATGATTATTTATTTCGCGTTCTCTGCTATTTGTACGAAACATAATGATGATGAAAATGCATTGTGAGAATGTCATGGGCTATATTGTTCAAAAGCTGTGTTTTAACATTGAAAATATTTTTTCGATCGCTTCAGTATAGCCTCCAATTTCAGCGAGAGTGATACATTGCCCTGGTCTCGTGAGTTTTAGGGCTACGTGGATGATTGAGGTGTCAAAAGATGCCTTTTGGCAAGGGTTACAAAATGGTAAAAAAATAACCATAAAAAATAAATCTCCTTATAAAAGTTGCTTAAATGTCGAATGTGTGTTCTTGAAAACGAAAAGCGATATCGAAAAAATTAAAAAAAGCCCTAGGTGTATTGAGCTGGCCTACATTTTGCAAAAATGTGAACCTCTCTATCTCTTACGGTCTAGGCAGGAAGGTGCCCTTTATGTGGCGCAATTTCAGGGTGCGGCTCGTTATGTTCTGCAATACGAGTGTCTAAATCTATAATATATTTTACATAATGACTTAAAGATGTAAATAATTTATAATATACAAATGTTAAAAAAAGGACTACGTACTAGACTTATAAATAAACCAAAAGAGTGTTTTGTTGTTATTGGAGTGTTTATTTGAGGTTTCAGTTCTTATTTGTGATTATAGTATATGACGACGCGCGAACAAAATTTAAAACACATAAGGAAATACAGATTTCTTCATGCAATTGATTGTTTGTGATTATAATATAATTATGTTGACGCGTGAACAACATCTAAACAAATAATGAAATACAGATTTCTTCATGCAATTGTCAGTTAAATGCAAATGGTGTTATCTACATATATATAGGTATAGGTCGGCATTGGGCTTTGATTTTACTTTGGCAAAAAACAAAAGGAATGTTAGAGTCGTTAGAAACCATCATAAGTTAGGGGTTTTGGACAAATAGTTTGTGTCAAGTGGTTGTACATGGCGACGGATACACTAAACTTGTGTATCGAAGTAAGGTAATAAATTAAGTCAAGTTAGTGATTTTAAGTAATAATTTAATATTTACGAAACGTTGTTTATGAAATGATTGGATACAGTACGGCGGACTTGCAAACGATGAAAGCGACTCAAGGCGACTTTGACCAATGAATTTACGTATTTTAACTAATTCAAAACAGGCTGATTACTTATTTGTGATTGGGTGATTACGACACATGCGTATTTTGATAAAATATCAGTTTTATTCGGCAATTTGTTAGTAGGTAGTCGTTTATAGTTTTGTCAGTCGCTGGATGAGAAAGGTAAACATTAATAAATAAGTTAGGTACATGGTTCAAATGATGCTCAAGTTAAGTATAAAGAGTTTGAATATGTTATCTTAATGGCTACTGATTGTCATCCTCCTAGCGTTATTCCCGGTTGTGCCCTAAAATCCCAAGATTTGGCATAGGCACTAGTTTTACGAAAGCGACTGCCATCTGACCTTCCAACCCGGGGGGAAAACTTGACCTTATTGAAATTAGACCGGTTTCCTCACGATGTTTTCCTTCACCTTAATGGCTACTGATTGATTCAAGCTAAATATGACAATAAATTAAATACTTGTACAAAGCCAAATCAAACTAATCTTAAAAGCAAAGAAAAAGTTGTTAAGACAATTGTTTCTCTGTGAATAGATTAGGAAGCGGTAGAGAAATGAAAAAATGAAAAAGATGGGACTTTATTGTTCATAGGGTCGCTTACAAACAATATTACAAAAATACGTGTCGCAGTAAAAAAATAAATAAGTTAAAATTAATAGTATTAACAGACGATCGAACGGTGCGGTGCACCGAGAGGGACACAACTATCTGAAACAATAAGAGACAAGACATTTCTCTTATTATTTCAGATAGTTGTGTCCCGCTCGGTCCACCGCACCGTTCGATTGTCTGTTAATACTATAATATTTGCTTCATAACCATGAGTTTTAGTTTAGTTTAATTCATTAAATTAATTTTCAATGTACCAGAAGGGCGTGTAAGGCACATGTGATTTTTTTTCTTATTTCTAACATTGCTTGTTGTTATCAGATGTCACTGGCGACCGAGAACTCCATAACCATTGAGAACTTGGACCCGTCGGCCTCCGGACTGTACTGGTGCGAGGTGTCCCTCGAGACTCCCATATTCACGGCCGCCTCGCCGCCCCATCAGCTGACTGTCGTATGTGAGTGAGATATTATTATGCCCACAAAACCCGCACACTGAATACAGAATAAGCTCATTTGAATAAATACGAATACATATAAGCCTTGTTATGTCGCCCGTGGGTTTGTCGATTTATTTACAATAGTTTGGAAAATAATATTTATAACGCTTTTTTTTATTGTTTGGAACCATACGCTAAGGAGGATGCCACTTTGTTTATATCTTTATTCCTTTAAATTTGGATGATGAGCACGTAAGAGTATTTATACCTAAATCGGCGGCTATAATATTAGCCATAACATAAAATTTATTGAGCTTACGATTGCTTGCCATTGCCTCGATTCGAGGCGATTTCCGACTACCACGCCCCCTTGTATGAGGCAAGCTTATGTCTTCCGCGCACGAGAAAACGAGATGGCTCGGGAATAGCCTTTTTCGACAAATTTCGACAAATAGGTAGGGGAGATGCGGATAAGACGAAGACGCTAAGGTAAAAAAACCGGGTATTTAAAATGATATCAGAGTTATTTATTAATCAAACATTAATTTCCTATTATAGTTTTAAGGATGACTCACGCCAAAACGGGCCGTGTCCGTGCCGGGCCGTTTTCTAAGAAAAACGACGGCGTTTTTGCTCGGCCGAGCCATACCCAAGCCCGGCCGAGCCACAGCTGAGGCTCGGAAGCGGCTCGGTGTCGGCACTGCCTGGCCGTGGCCCGGCCGGGCTTGGGTATGGCTCGGCCCCGCAAAAACGCCGTCGTATTTCTTAGAAAACGGCCCGCGCCGGACACGGCCCGTTCGAGCGTGAGTCATCCTTTATTTGGCACAGCTTTGGACTTGCTAACTAATCATAAAAAAGTAAAAATTTGCAAAAATGGAAAATGGTTTATCATCAAATTGTCGACACTCACTTCGTCGAATTTCACGTCAAAGTCAACGTTTCATGTATTTTCATTTCGTCGACAATTCATTTCGTGGAACGGTCATTACAAGTAAATTTAAATCGTGTATTTTTACTTGTCAGATGATTAATTAAATAGTTGTATTATGTCATGGAAAACGTTGTGTGATTAATTGGGGTGTCCCTTGTTTTGTCGACAAACTTTTCATCGAATTTCATTTCATCGAAAACGTTTCAAGTAACATTTAGTTCACGAATTATCATTTGGTGTAATTTTATTTCATGACCAGATTATTCCAATTTTTATTATTTTATAGAATAACTGTTCAGGGAATATTATTTGGAAAATTATTATTTTTGTATGAATTTTAAATGGCAGAATAACAAACCAACGAATTTCATTTGTTCGGAATTGTATTACAGCATTACAAAATAATCAAATCTAACTGATTACAGCGGTTTAACTAGGTTAGGACAGCCAGAAAAACGGCGGAGCCCCCCGCAGTAAAAAAAACAAACAACCGTAACAATTGTATTATAAATAGGTTAGGTTAGGGTTCACTTGTGTCCCTCAGAGCGGAAATAGGCACCCCGCGAAGCGGGGTGACGTCGACACGCTGGCGGTTAGGTTAGGTTAAAATTCTGTACTTTGGAAGGCACGCTAAGCAGTTGATCCCGGCTGCTGTCTATGACAGTAGTCGTTAAGCCGAGTTAGAGGCCTTTAGGCGGCTTAAAGACCTCTGAAAGTCGAGTTGCCAACTCACTCGACACAGGGGGGACCACTGTCACTCGCGTCCGCAGGAGCTACCACAACCCTGCACGTGTCCCCTGGGTGGTACTAAAGCCATTGCATTGCGTTCTGTTCTCAACATAATGCCATAGATAACTGTGTAATGCCAACTATTTATCTTAAATTTAAATAAGTAATAAGCCTTGTAATAATTTGTATGTTAATTAAAAATATTTGGAACAATAAATCACAAAACGTTTTCCATGACATAATACAACTATTGAATGAATCATCCGACGAGTAAAAATACACGATTTACAATTCCTTGTAATGACCATTCCACGAAATGAATTTTCGACGAAATGAAAATACATGAAGCGTTGACTTTGAAGTGAAATTCGACGAAGTGAGTGTCGACAATTTGATGATAAACCGATTAATTGTTTCAAATATTTTAATTAACATACAAATTATTAAAAGAATTATTATTTAAATTTAAGATAAATAGTTGGCATTACACCGTTATCTATGGCATTATGTTGAGAACGGAACGCAATGCAATGGCTTTAGTACCACCCAGGGGAGACGTGCAGGGCCGTGGTAGGTAGCTCCTGCAGACGCAAGTGAAAGTGGTCCCCCCTGTGTCGAGTGATTTGGCAACTCGACTGTCAGAGGTTCTTAAGCCGCCTAAAGACCTCTAACTCGGCTTTACGACTACTGTCATAGACAGCAGCCGGGGTCAACTGCTTAGCGTGCCTTCCAAAGCACAGAATTTTAACCTAACCTAACCGCCAGCGTGTCGACGTCACCCCGCTTCGCGGGGTGCCTATACCCGCTCTGAGGGACACAAGTGAACCCTAACCTAACCTACTTATAATACAATTGTTACGGTTGTTTGTTTTTTTTTTACTGCGGGGGGCTCCGCCGTTTTTCTGGCTGCCCTAACCTAGTTAAACCCCTGTAATCAGTTTAATTTGATTATTTTGTAATGCTGTATTACAATTTCGAACAAATGAAATTCGTTGGTTTGTTATTCTGCTATTTAAAATTCATACAAAAATAATAATTTGTCAAATAATATTCCCTGAACAGTTATTCTATAAAATAATAAAAATTGGAATAATCTGGTCATGAAATAAAATTACACCAAATAATAACTCGTGAACTAAATGTTACTTGAATCGTTTTCGATGAAATGAAATTCGATGAAAAGTTTGTCGACAAAACAAGGGACACCCATGGAGAATACACCATCTTACCCCACATGTGGGGCAAGACGGGATACTATAAAAAGGGGCAAGATAGGATACTTTATCATAATAAATTTAAAATTTGACACTGACATGAAATTCACTGCGAACATCTCATTTCAACTGACTGTGTATGCGCAACTTTTTTGATAGTCTGACTCTGACTAGACGTACCTATCTTTCTTTACAATCATCTAAAGAATTTAATTCAATTTTAAAACTAAAATGGAAATGTTAACCACGAGAAACTTCTTAGGTAATTATTTTTAACTCACCGTTCGCTTAATCAACGTCGTGACTGAAATAGTTTTCTTTTGGTGAAACTTGTGTCTGTGAATCCTGTGTGTCTGTGTATCGGTATGTCTGTGTATCGTTGTGTCTGTGTATGTATCTGGTGTGTCTGTCTGTGGCATCGTAGCACCCAAAAGGATGAACTGATTTGAGTGCGGCTTTTTTTAATGGAAATTCCGCCTGTCGATATGGTTTTTAGCCGCAGATGCTTGTTGTGTAGGGGTTGTTTTTAAATTTAAGTTAATGTAGTTATTCGCTATTCCATGACATAAGGTGACATAGTTAGCGGCCATAAAGGATCTATCAGGATATAAATAACGTAATACTTTCCCGTGAGGGCCGGTTATCTCCGCTCGTTTTCTTTACCAAAAATAAAGGAGTGCCTTAATGAACTTGAGCCAAGCTACACTGATGCCCTCGCTCTCATTAAACATACACCGCTAAATGCGAGCAACGGTTAGTTATTAAATTTCCATTACTTTAAACTATGTCGACTTGGCGGAGCGAGATCGGTATGCGGTATATTGAACTTTAACGAACCTAAGTTTACTGATGTTGCACAGATTTCCTCACGTCGGTATACCGTCAGTATTCGGTGTCAGTACCCATTATTTACTGCGTGCCTATATTTAAATGGGTGCTTACTGACCGGCAAGGGATGCGCGGAAACGGAGCGGTACGATCGCAGCACTGCAAGCGCACCGTTACGCTTGCGCGCATGATATTACTATTGCGCAAATAATACTGATAGTGTACCGACAAGTCAAACAATCTGTGCGACATCAGGAAGCTCACGTCAAAGTACAAAATATCACATACCGATTCTACCCCGCCAAGTCAGCCTTCGTAAACGCAATTTTTCGTGATAACAACAACACATGGACAAGGATCAGATATATAAGTTTCTGTCAAAAAAAATTTTTTTTGTACACCACCATCAACTACTAATTGAGACGATTCTAGCGAGCTCAAACTCAACGAGGTTGCGTTGGTTAAGTACTGAATTCCCATAGCCACCTCCAGTCTCCATCATTAGATCAGCTCGATGGTACCATAATATTGAATTGTCATCCAAACTATACTTACATCCAAAATTTCAGCTCAATCGGTTGAGGTTAACTGGCTCAAAATTCAGCTCCAAGATTTGTCCCACACTAACAAATGAACATGTCAAGTTAAAGAAAATCTTGTAAAAATCAGTTCATAAGTGCCTCGTTACCGTTCCTAGGTGCTGGTCTTTTGATGGGTTGGGATGGGGAGGTGGATTCATAGTGTAACACACGCTTAAGAAAATAAAATAAAATATGTGTTTCATAACATTTTAATAGTAACCGTTGTCAACAGATGCGCAGAAGCACCCACCGATCATAACGTTCGGGAAGCCCGATGCGGTGGTTGGCGGGCTGTTGCGTGCCAACTGCACAAGCGCGCCGGCGGCACCCGCGCCGCGTCTCACCTGGTACATAGACAATGAAAAGGTATATATAATTATAAAAAGAAACTGGTCAAGTGCGAGTCTGACTCGCGCACTGAGGGTTCCGTACACACTTTCATACAATATACCCGTCTCTCCCTACCCATTTAACAACGCATAGTAGAAGTGCGCGACTAAGGAAATCGGTATGTATGTTGGTTTTTCAGCGATAATTCGATGTCACCCTAACCGATTTCAATATTTTGTATTTTATTTGAAAGAAGGTATACAAAAATGAATTAATTAAAAACTAAGCCCAGAAATGATTCTTATAATGTTAAAGAAAAATAACCAAAAAAATATAAAATAATATTTATAATACCTAGTGTTAATCTTATGTAATGAATGATTTTAAAATGTTCGCTTGGTAAACTTTGGAGATATGTAAAAAAAAAAACCATAATCGTGCGTTAGGCTCGTTTACAATTACATATAGCAAATTTAGTATTTAGTAGTTCCTGAGATATTTAACGTTTGTGCCAGATACACGGACCGACGGACAGAGTCGCACCATAACGATTCCTTTTGTACCTTAAAAATAGACATGCGATCCTAAGCAAATCTACATCAATAGCATTGCTTTGGCTGTGGGTTTTAGTTAGTTATACTGGGCGTTTTCCGCAAGTCGACATCCATTGTGCCTATTTTGCGTGAAACGGCGGTGTGGCGCTACTCTAACCACCCCAGCTCGTTTAAAAAGTTGGTGAGTGCCTTGGTGTTGCTGACTGCGTCCCGTAGTGTGTTTGGAGAACCTAGGTGCTTCATTCTGTATACTTCTACCTCCTTGCAGTCCAGTAGTATATGTTTGGTCGTTTTTTCTGCCTCCATGCACGCTCTGCACATGGGGCTGTCTGTGATACCTAATAAATAAGAAATAAATAAATATTATGGGACAATCTTACACAAATCAACCTAGGCCCACGGTAAGCTCAGTAAGGCTTGTGTTGTGGGTACTAGGCGATGATATATATAATAGATAAATACATATAGATACTTATATACATATATAACATCCATAACTCAGGAACAAATATTCGTGATAAACACACAAATAAATGCCCTGACCGGGATTCGAACCCGGGACCTCCAGCTTCGTAGGGAGAGTCACTACCCACTGGGCTACGGAGGCCGTCAATTTTATAATTATATATTTTTGAATTCCCATAAACTAAGTAGCTTGAAGTGTTCTTTAAAAATTATCCCTTCTGTTTTATTTGCATCGTGGAATAGGGGAGGATGTATGCCGCAGGCGGTACGCGCCAGGCATGGATCGGAAATTGACTATGTCACCTAGATTTCACCACGTGTACGTAACAATAAATAGCTTGCCTAGAAGATGTTTGTACGACGTATACCTAAACTATATAGGTACATAGTAATTTCTGATCAGGTTAACCGTATATAGGGTAATCTTTGGAATTAGACATAGACCTAGAAAAACTTTATTCAACATCACATATTGAGCATATAGTGTACAAATAAGAAGACTTAAAATTAGATTAATAATCTATACAGTACCGTACGATACGAAGCATAACAATGTGTGATGCTAAAAAGGGGCTAGTTGATAAAGATTGTTTGGCCAACATTTGTCAGTAGGTCTTAAGATATAGGAACATCGATAAACAAAAAAAAAACAGAAACGGTGAAGATGAATTACGAGACGACCAATTAAGAACTAATCTCTCCATTTAAGTATTTTTGAAAATGGATGCTAACTCCCGCTACAAAGATCCGTTTACAATCAATTTATATGCTAATGGGCAGGCGGGCTAATGCAACAAAATCATTGAATGCACGAAGAAACGCCTCCACTTCTAGATACCTAACGCTAGTACCTAATCTATCATAAACTAGTAGTGTAGGATGTGCCTACGATGGGTAAGACAATGTAACATTATTTTTTTACTTATGTAATTATTTCTTAGTCAATAAATTAATTAAAAAGTAGTGTAGCGCTTAGTCATGAACTGGCAAGGCCCAGCACGGTTAGCACAAGACGGCGCGCGAGCTCTCTCGCACTATCCGTCTATTTCTAAGTTTTCTAAAAAGCGCTCGCGCGCTGTCTTGAGCTAAACGTAACGGTAGATAACTGCCAAGATTTTCCCTTCACGGAACCTTATGTTACCATATTCTACAGGTGGACGAAGAATCCGTACGCTACTTCTCATACCGGGTGTCCAGCTCCACCCGTACGAAAGGGGGAGGGGGCTACCGCCACAGGAAGCATCAGCACCGCTACATCGCGCCGGAGTTCAACTACACGGCCAAGTACTGGGCGCTCGTGAGCGAGACCACCGCCGCACCCGCGCCGAACCACACTAAGCACGCTAAATGCACGCACAATGAGCAGAGTGAGGACTTTGCTAAGGTAAACTCTACACCAAAGCTTATGAATCTTTTACAGATTGCGCAAGATCGGATTTAGTGGCGAAGGGTTGTTATGGTAGGATGCGACCACTAAGACGTTGTTTTAACTTTTTGAAAACAGAAAAAGGACAAGACAGCTATGTATATGCTCCGCTATTTCCTAACTCACTATTCTCTTGCTACCTCAGCGGAAGACTGCCGCTCCTGTTGAAGCTTACATGATCATGTAGAAAAGTGTATCTGGAACACTTAGCAGGAACAAGCAGGAGCAGGGTAGCAGGAACTTTATGAACAGGTACGTTTATACGTACCATAGATATTCATAAAGTTCTTGCTTTAATCGTATGATTAAGACGGATGAATGATTACAGTTATTTTGAACCGAATTCAAAAAGCAGGAAGTTCTCAATTTGTTGGAATAATTTATTTTTAATTTATTAGTAGGTATGTTCCCCGGTTACTCGAATGCGCCTTTACCGATTTTAAACATTATTTTTTTGTTTGAAAGTGCATCCCTATCAAGTCCCATGGTCATCAGGTCTGGATATGATGATGGGAGCCTGGTTAAATCAAGGGAACTCTTCTAATAATGCGAATCACTGAATTGAAGTCGGTTAAAACTATGTTTTTAAAGTCAATTATTAGTAGGTATCAAGCGCACACTCAATGTGCCTTTGATCAAGGAAAATATATCGAAGTACGTACCTACCTACTTTAGATCGCCTATTGTGCTCGTACTATTGTATCCTAAGTTAATGAATTACGATTAAAACTGCCATTATATTTAACATATACAACCATCTCTCTACCATGCGTACCAACACCTTAACCCAAGCCAAAGGGCGCGCTTAGACCAATCGAACGAACATCTTGGCATTTAAATATTCTATCAACTTTCCTTGAAAAATCAACCAGGGGACCGATTTTTGACTTTCGAGCGCTCGAAATCAAAAGCGAGCGGTAGAAAATAATCGCATACGAAAATTGGTCACGATTATTTTCGCATGAACCCAATAATAGGTATTTTTGAAATTCATCACTCGAAAGCTAGTGGTTTGGCTATTGATACTTTTGTGCTTCGTTGTACGCAGAAAGTCGATAAGTACTGGCTATTTAAAATTGTATTCTACACATGGAATAAAAATAAAATATCATTAGAAGGTGTATTTATAGCTATAATATTAATATTTAAGTGTTTTTTTGTGTTTTATGCGTTACATAACAGAAAAAACTAAGAGGCTAGTAAAAATACCTAGTAAACGAAACGTTTAGTTTCCCGCCTGTTATAAAAGCAATACAAATTATAAATGATAGGTACCTACAATTTGTCACATCAACTTTCTTTAGTTAAAATGAGACAGCAAATCATACTTTTCATCAAGTTGTTGTGAATAATTGCCAGGCCTTTAAATATCACTATATCTCTGTCCCTTTTTAACCTGTGCAAAGAGAGAGAGAGACGGACAAGTTAAATTTATTTAACTTAAAAAATACCTACCAAAAGACTACGATCTTTGATTTCAGCCACAAAATTCGGCAGAAAAATAATATAAAATATATTAATCGTACACCAGCTAATCAATCAATTGAATCAGAAGGTATCTTTATTTATCTCTTTCTAAGTTCATTGTCAGTCCAAAATTAAATACAAGTGACGTGTCCAAATTGAATTTTCTAGCACTCGTAATTCAAAAATAGCATTTCATAGTTTTTGACAGTTTTCGAGTGAAAGAGTCGAGCGCTCGAAAGTCAAAAATCGGTCCCCTGAATTGAAAAATTTTGAGAAAAAGTTTTGAAGTAATGGCTCCCTGGAAATAGCTTTGAAGCTTAGCGAGTTAGGTATTATCATATTATGTATGAGACCCTTTGGCTACACTTGGGCCCACAGGGATCTTTTGTGTTTTCAAGATGTAGATACGGTCGACTTCAAAGTTAGGTATGTTTACAATTTTTTATTCCTATGTAATACGACGAAATATGTGTAATTTTTTTTGAAATCGTCTGTACTTATGAATTAAACTTGGTGTAGTTACAGAAAATAACTATAATTTTACCCCTGAGCTTTACAAATACTAAAAGCAAAAAACAGTTTTACCTACCGTACAGTATCACGCCAAGCGATTCAAGTGATATTACCTACGTACTTTGTTTAAAAGCAATTTTACTCAATGTGTTTATATCGTTGTTTTAATTAGATACAGATCCAATTTTTTTAGAGCACGAGAAACCGACAACATATAGGTAGTTATAAAGAAATTTTACTGTAGGTAGTATTGTATAATTCACATTTTATTACCTACCTATTAAGTTACCAAGTTACTAGATTTTACTTTATTGTTGTTTCTACACATCAACGTTTTCCAAAAAAATGCTCTTTGACAAATGTTGATAGTAAATCTTAGCAATCTTAACCTATCACAATGAAATGTTATGCCTACTCTAACACGCGTTCTGTTTCAATGAGATGCCATTTATTTGATGGTTATAGTCTATCTTCCCCTCACAACGGAACATCTTGACAAATTGCATAAGTTACTCGGTCGGTTGTTTGTTAAGCCAGAAACATGTTAATCTAACAAGTGTCCTATACATTTTGAGAACAGAAGAAATATTTAATATGGAGTGTATACCGACTGACAGCTAGATCAACTGTATGATCTAAAATAACTTAACTTTATAGTGGTAACAGTTAAGGTAAGGTCTTTCGTATTCCTAAAATATTTGAAAGACAAAGTATCATTTTACAAATGTTTTTCTTTAAATTCTACTTCTCGTATGTAAAATAAGCTGTCCTTTAACATTTGCAAACCATTTAAGTACTAACTAGCCACTTGCCGGTGGGTGGCATTCGATTGAGCTGAAATTTGGCATGCTAGGACACTGATTGACAGTCACGGCCAACTGTTTTTAGTCAAACAATCGGCCGAGTAGGTACTCTGTGTTGTCAATAGAGTATTATACTAGTGCCTATCTACTCGTCACGTGTCATGTACCATTATTCACTAAGTACTACATATAGACTCGCCACTTAGAACATTTTTGGAATTCAGTACTATTTAGCAATCGCCCAACAGCCCCCGACTATGCGAAGGTGCATGCGCAAACTTAATCTGCCAGAGAAATGCTCTATACTATATAACTCAATGTAACTGTCCTTCTCAGATCCGCGACCGACCCCGCGTGCCCGCGCCGATGCCGATTTCCCTGTGGGTGTCGGTAGCGGAGTTGCGTGCGCCGGCGCACGGGCGTTTACAGCTCACGTGCACCGCCACAATCCCTGATGAGGTGGGCCCCGGTGAGCGCTACGCCGACATAAAGAAGCAAACTGTTACAGGTAAGTCGTTTTTCTCAAACACCATCCTCCGTTTTTTCCCGGTTGTCATCATCATCATCATAATCACGAACATGAAAGTTTATTTTTATGCTGATATTTAGGATTTTTTTACAGAGTTACCAAGCCATGTTTTAATATTATGTTCGGTTATTGTGTTTCTTTTTCAGTGTACAGTAATTTTTCTGTAGTAGAATTCTTCATTATTTCTTTACACTGGAAGCTCAAACATCAATACTTTCGTCAGATCGTGAACAAGCCTCGCCTTAAATGTCGTAGCCTCCACCGTAGTGTCTGCTTACTATTAGGCAGGTCGTAGTCTTCACCGTAGTATCTGCTTACTATTAGGCAGGTCATAGCCTCCACCATAGTGTCTGCTTATTATTAGGCAGGTCGTAACCTCCACCATAGTGTCTGCTTACTATTAGGCAGGTCGTAACCTCCACCATAGTGTCTGCTTACTATTAGGCAGGTCGTAACCTCCACCATAGTGTCTGCTTACTATTAGGCAGGTCGTAACCTCCACCATAGTGTCTGCTTACTATTAGGCAGGTCGTAGCCTCCACCATAGTGTTTGCTTACTATTAGGCAGGTCGTAACCTCCACCATAGTGTCTGCTTACTATTAGGCAGGTCGTTGCCTCCACCATAGTGTCTGCTTATTATTAGGCAGGTCGTAACCTCCACCATAGTGTCTGCTTACTATTAGGCAGGTCGTAACCTCCACCATAGTGTCTGCTTACTATTAGGCAGGTCGTAACCTCCACCATAGTGTCTGCTTACTTTTAGGCAGGTCGTAGCCTCCACCATAGTGTCTACTTACTATTAGGCAGGTCGTAGCCTCCACCATGGTGTCTGCTTACTATTAGGCAGGTCGTAGCCTCCACCATGGTGTCTGCTTGCTATTAGGCAGGTCGTAGCCTCCACCGTAGTGTCTGCTTACTATTAGGCAGGTCGTAACCTCCACCATAGTGTCTGCTTACTATTAGGCAGGTCGTAGCCTCCACCATAGTGTCTGCTTACTATAAGGCAGGTCGTAACCTCCACCATAGTGTCTGCTTACTATTAGGCAGGTCGTTGCCTCCACCATAGTGTCTGCTTACTATTAGGCAGGTCGTAACCTCCACCATAGTGTCTGCTTACTATTAGGCAGGTCGTAACCTCCACCATAGTGTCTGCTTACTATTAGGCAGGTCGTTACCTCCACCATAGTGTCTGCTTACTATTAGGCAGGTCGTAACCTCCACCATAGTGTCTGCTTACTATTAGGCAGGTCGTAACCTCCACCATAGTGTCTGCTTACTATTAGGCAGGTCGTAACCTCCACCATAGTGTCTGCTTACTATTAGGCAGGTCGTAGCCTCCACCATAGTGTCTGCTTACTATTAGGCAGGTCGTAACCTCCACCATAGTGTCTGCTTACTATTAGGCAGGTCGTAACCTCCACCATGGTGTCTGCTTGCTATTAGGCAGGTCGTAGCTTCCACCATGGTGTCTGCTTATTATTAGGCAGATCATAGCCTACACCGTAGTGTCTGCTTACTATTAGGCAGGTTGTAACCTCCACCATAGTGTCTGCTTACTATTAGGCAGGTCGTAGCCTCCACCATAGTGTCTGCTTACTATTAGGCAGGCGGTATGCTTGTTTGTCACCGTCTTAGTATTAAAAAGTACTCATTTACCACAGCAATGTTCTTTCGCTTCCGTCTCTATGTTAAACGAGGTTTAAGGCGACGTAGGTCTTCTCTCCTTCTCACTGAGCATAAGCGTGAGCGAGATGGAAGTGCGTGTTCGGAAGCGCGGATATCATGTTTTTTATTTTTTATTTTTTGTGCGTTTAAATAAGTAAAAAAGCCAAATAAGTAAGCTAGTTTTAGATAAATTCCCTCAAACATGATATTGCCGATTTTTGGAACCAATTTAAAATGTTTAGCTTTTGTGCGTAATTTGTTATTGTATTTTAGTGTGTTTTTTGTGTGTTTTTGTGATTTTTTTCTATCGAGTGAAAATCAAAAACTCAGGATTCGAATAGTTATAGTCCCTCGGGAAAGGCCTCAAGATTGCGAATTAAATTTAGGGCAGCCGTATTTGGACTTTTTAAAAATCCGCTATCTGAGCCTACGTCGCCTGAACATTTTTTTTTCATAATATCAGTTATTGGCGTTTGTGTCGCTACTTATAATATCAGTTATTGGCGTTTGTGTCGCTACTTATAATATCAGTTATTGGCGTTTGTGTCGCTACTTATAATATCAGTTATTGGCGTTTGTGTCGCTACTTATAATATCAGTTATTGGCGTTTGTGTCGCTACTTATAATATCAGTTATTGGCGTTTGTGTCGCTACTTATAATATCAGTTATTGGCGTTTGTGTCGCTACTTATAATAGTTTTAAGTTAAGTCCCCACTGAAAATCAGTGCCTCAGCTTGCTGGGTCTTGCCGTGGCTTCATGCTGAGTTCTGATATGGGGATTCTGTTAAACGTCCTCGAATTAAGCCTTGTCTTTTCTTTCTTTTAATTATGCAAATTGTGACGTCAAATAAATGTATTTTCTTTCTTTCTTCTTTCAATTGATGGCGCACAATCAATATTAACACGATTACTTCTTTTGCAGTTGCTGTGAACGAGTTAAGCATGAAGAGGCCATATTCAAACACAAGTCCAGCTAATTCAACGTCTGCCTGCCTGCAAATTTATCAACCATTTTGGTTTCTCAGCTGGAGTCTGCTGGTCAATCAGTACTTGTCAATCTCTGGCCCGGAACTCTTAAGCTTTAAAATCTTGAAACTTTAAGTTTCATCTGTCAAACCTTGACTATTTTAACGATATTATTATTTATTGATATCATATATTTACCCTCGTCTCACTTTCAAGGTAAATGGTTGTCTTTTTAATTTTTAGTAATCAGAAACCATTTCTTATTAACATGTCGCTTCTTTAAAAACTATTTTATTTTAAAATAGGTATTCCTGACGTATTTTTTTAATATTTCTACAGCATTATTTACTAAAGCTGTTATAAGATTCATATTTTTAGTCTAAACGTCTACTTTTAATATGAAACCTAAGTCAATTATGATTTTACCCGAGCTTCTTATAACCTAAGTCAATTATACGACTTTAAACCTGATCTTATTCTTCTCCGACAGGGTTACATGAAATACAACTTGTAATAATCATAACTTCAACTATCCTGTAGGTAAAATGCATTAAATGCCTTAGAAAATTAGAGAGACTTACTAAATAGGTACGTACTAATACCATATTCCTTTTTGATCGTTTCACTCACATCACATCAGCCTATTGCAGTCCACCGCTGGACTTAGGCCTCCCTCACGATACGCCACAAGGCCCGCTCTCCCGTTTTCGCCATCTGGTCACTACCAGCTACCAGCAAGTCATCGGTCCACCTGACCTAAGGGCTACGTAACCGTTTCAGTATGGATTTATTATCCCATCTACCTATGGGTTTGGAAGCAATAATGAAATTCTAACTTATTGTTCAAGATTCCAAACTCGGATATTTCAACTACAAGTTGATAGAAACTTTTTACGGCTTAGATTAGCAGCTTATTATTAGCGCGTTCGAACAATATGAGTGACTTATGTGGTACAAATATTCAGAACGATATGACAAAAAATTACATAATAAAACATTAAATTTTCTGCACTTTTAGTTAAAATCGTTTTTTTTTTTGGCATATTATTAAAATATTTTTGGTAATACAGTCGTCATTAAAGATATGTTTACACTTTTGTACGTTAATTTCTTTGTAATAAGGCGTAAAACGTATACATATCTTTGACGACGACCGTACCAACCAACCGGTCAACCTACCGTTTCGATTAATACCAAGTACCTAGGTCACACAGCATCATATTTATGTACTTACAGTCTATATTTAATTGACCTATAATTAAATGAATCAAGTTTTAACTGATTCTATACTTTCATAATGTATTTAACACACGATGATATTTATAATTATGTTAAACAGAATGCTCATATGCATAATCTGGTTAAATTCAAGAACATTACCGGGGCTACCTCAAGCGTGTTATCGCACTAATGGATCCTTTAAATAATCATGCGACGACACAATTCCGTCATGTAAGTGATGCACTGTTTGTCGGCTTTTATATAATAACTGTTATTTTTCTTGGCATCTCTGCTGCTGTCGGCTGTATTTTTAGTTGACTTCCAAGAAACCAAAAGGTCTTTCTTTTTATTTCGACATCTGTTTTTTTAGAAAACTCTAACTTCCCGAGTGGAAAAAATACACGTAAAACGATTAACCTACTTGTTTTAAGGTGCCTCGTGTATTCATGACCAGATCGGATCAACGCAAATCGGTAGAGGTACAAATAATATGTATTACTTGTTAGTTATAAAATCGAATTGCCAACCCTATTTTGAATATTAAACATACCCCCAAAATAGAAAATACTTCAAAATAACGTTTTAAAGTGTTCCATGGAGTCTTAAAACCTATCATTACACAATTCCGGGATACTGGGAATCCTGAAAAGAGAAAATACGACAGTATTAAATGTGTTTTATTGTGTTTAGCATTAAAAAGCGAGAACTTGCGCTTATAGTCTTATGACCCGATTTTGATCAATATATTTGTTAAAATCAATTAATCAACATATCACGGACATCAATTTTTGTTAATTGGCATAGAGGTACATTTTTGGCAACTCTGTTTAAAAGAAAATTGATGACATATTATATTTAATTATTATGAATAAACTTATTATTTTAAATGTTAAGACAATAAAATTCATAGCAAAAGATTGCTGTTTACCGCATTTAGCTGCCAGGTCCTCATGGATTAAAACATTTTTGTATAGATTTATGGCCAAAGATATTAATATAACGTAGCTAAAAATGATTGTCGTACGAATATACGTAGTTGTTTTTTTTTAATAACCATGAAAATGGTTCTTATTTATATTTTGAAACTCTGAAAAGGCAGCAATTGTATGTCCATTCTGTTTTTAGAGATACTTAACTGAAGATAACCAAAACACGTCACAAGTAAGTTAAAGCGATAACGATAATATTACCTATATCAAGCGTTTCATAACATAATGCCTCAATTTCCATACAAATTAGCTCATCGAAATTCTACAAGATATTATACAAAGCTTTTACAAAGTGCTCCCTACAAATAGAATAGGATTTAAGATTCGGCTAGTCTCAATTTGCAGACATCTGTTACCTAATCCAGTTCCGCAGAGAGAGGAGAACAGATTGGTTATTTAGGGTTAGAAAGCTCTTAGCCTAATCTGACTTCTCCTGTACTGGAGCGAATTGTAGTAGACAGTACGACAGATATTTACGATGCCTATGTTACTACCAAAGGTCGAATAATAATGAATTATGACATCGGGTTACATGACCTAATCAAAAGGAGAGTTAACTAATGACGACGACGTGGGAATAAAAGTTAAGATAGCGATCACTATTGCCAATTCTCCTGGCACGAATCATATTACTTATTTTCTTATTTATGTATGTTACAAAATAGTATTACGAATAAATTTAATACTCGATATGGCGTACACTCACACGAGTCTTATAATGTTGTTGAATATTCAATATAACATCTGGAAAATTACTTGCTACCGCTTTGAATGTTGTCCAATTTTCTTATTAAAGTGTATTTATAGTCACTAAATGTACACATTATTTTAATAAACATTGGGATTATTATCACGTACAATTATGTGAATTAAAAAGCTAACTACTCGTATTAAAATATAAAATGCTGTTGATGGCCTTTGTTGTTCATTCATTCCAATTTAGAACCTTTTATTAATCGTAAACTGAATTTCTAATCTATCAATTAGTTGTCATACTCGTAGTTACAATAATTAAAATACCACAAATGTTTGTATTTTATTTATTATAGTTGTCATTTCAGAATATACCTAATGTTGAGCGGATTTTACTATGCTTCACTAAATCTGTAATGTTTTTCCTTATTGTTATATCATAGGTAGGTACTTATTATTATATTTGATCATTATTTACTGATTCACTTATAAGTTAAATTATCAAATTGGATTGGTTTGGTTCTATGTAGAACCAGCCATGTTTTTATGTACCATTTATTTACTGGAATCAATTTGTAGATTTTAAAATGTCTATGTCTTGTCTTTTGTAAATATGTAATAGATACTTATCCACGTCACAATTATAAACTTCAGAATATTTCGTGTTGGTAGGCAATTTAAAAGTGAGAAAGTATTTTAAGAGTTCAATTATTATAGTCTGTGTAATTCAGCAGAATATTTTCGATAATGATTAGAATAAAGCTGTAAAAACAGATTTATGTATGTTAACGTAATCATAATTGCCAAAGAAGGGTTTGACTTTAAAAAATATAGGATTGTCAAAGTTTTAATTATATTTTTGTTATGTTTTTTAAGTTACCTAAGTACTTATATGTTTTTCTTGTAAAGTGAATAATCACCGTCTCCACTGTGGATTCTATTCTATTTTCTTTTTTAAACAAGAAATATCAAGTTTGAAAACATCCTCCGAAAAGTCATTCCCGTCGACTGGTGTTCAACGTCTTCCTGCAGCTCTTTACACTGACTATTGTAGAAAATTTATTTGTTAGGCTAAAATATGTGATATGTTAGGAAAAATGTGTACATGTAATGCGAATCGACATATTTATTTTAAAACATTGAGCTATTGTATAGATAAATTGTATTCAAATTATATCATAATGTATGTAGATACTTTAGCCGTACTAGAAAAAAACGTCAAGATGTTAGTACATTCAGTAAATGGGTCCCATTCAGGAAAAAAAAGTTGCTATACAACTTCTAAGTTTGTTAATGTATGATTAATGTTGAACTATTAATATTACAAAAATGAATTATATTTTAACTCATACCCACAGTCATTATTTGATATTTATTAATTTATTAATACTTGCAAACTTCGCTCTTCAAAACACTTCGCTTTATTGCTTTTTAATTAGAAAGGCGAAACACTCGTCTATATAATTGTGTCTATAGCATTATCTACTGTTATAATTATAGTACCTACGTTGTGTTAATAAAGAGAGACAATAAATAATTGCTAACGAGATTCGATCAAAAGAGCACATAGCGACTCCGATACTTACAATGATTACAGGTAGAGATCTGAAGTTCCTGGGAATATTCTCGAAAGTTTCTGATCTGTGCAGGGAATATAGGGGAATATTCCCAGGGTCGGAATACTTCACATACAACACAGGAATACCGAAGACTGATTACAGGTTTGTAATATATTGGCCACCAGTGTAACAAACGAGGTTTTTATACAGGGTGACATCAGAGACGTGATCAGAAACGACATACATAATTAAGTATTGAAAGACGAAATTAATAATAATAACGTTGCTATTACAATGTTTCTACTCGCATTATTTACCAAATGTTCAAATTATTAACAGATTTTTAACAAAAATTTGGTCATCACGA
Organism: Epinotia brunnichana; assembly: GCA_963854355.1. Classification (NCBI taxonomy): domain Eukaryota; kingdom Metazoa; phylum Arthropoda; class Insecta; order Lepidoptera; family Tortricidae; genus Epinotia; species Epinotia brunnichana. The sequence goes on along the minus strand of OY977936.1, from coordinate 42,541,671 downwards.
CGTTTTGTCATACTCCATACAGCGAGTGTCAAAAGTGATAGGGTGACTATGACGTAGATATTAAATTCATCATCACATCAGCCAAAAGAGGTCTACTGCTGGACATAGTGGACATAGGCCTCCTCTAAAGAGTTGCAAAGTGACCGGTCCTGCGCCACCCGCATCCAGCGGTATACAAATAATATCTTTATAAAAGAAAAACCTGCCTTATTGGACGTTGCCATGGGGCAATACAATGCAACTTGCCCAAAATAGAGGAGTTTAGACAACGGCGATGAAGAGCTCCGCTCCGCGTACATAAAAGAAGGGCTTTAATTAAGTTTTACCTTTATTCGACGTGACAACTATTGCATTGGAAAGGCGATCAATTACAGAGTCGGAAAAGTGATAATTGATTATGTCTCCGATTTCATCCTGCATAACCATGGCAATAAGTAAAAAAATGTCTTGCAATAATCTGGAAGCTGCATACTTATGAATATCTACTGGCAGGTCAACATGGCAGATAATGTTCCTTAACATGTGAATGATATAAGTCGTGGAGACTATTGTCCGCGCAGCGTACTATGCAGATTTTATAGTCGCGTCGTCGACGGAAGTCGTATGCAACTGTTAGATTTCACATACGGTCAATTTACGAGCAAGTAAGTGTGATGCCTGATTAAGACGTTGTCAATGTTTCTCTTTATGATCATTTTTGTCGCGCCACTTGACAAAATACCTACTTTATGTAATGCCGTCTCCGTCAATATAGTCTTTTAAATGTGTTTACTATTTATTTTAAAGGACAAGGTCGAATTATTAGCAGAAGCAAATAATTAAATGATTTATTAATTAATTGTAATCAATACTTATACTCGGGTGATTTATATTGTTAAAGATGGTGTTGATTATGAATGGGTTAGTGTTCTAAGTAGGGTACCTACGTCATTACAGTGAGAACCAAAAACTTTGTAAGTAGGCAGGTACATAATAGAAAAATACGTTAATTTATTTTAAACATGTCGTGATATCCCAACCCAAGCGATCCCTAACGAATAGATCCTTGTTTCTAAGACCAAATACACAGCATTAAAGAATTTAGAAAAGTTGGCTGTCATTAGATGGTAATTGCGGATTAAGGAGCTATCCTTTTAATTATTTCCTCTTGTTACAGCCGCATCCTGTATTTATCTTAAATATAAGTGCTTACCTACAGGTTGTCAAGCTTCTAAGTACCCACATTAATATTTTATAACGTTTCACTGATTCGTTGGGTTATGAAAATGGGACCCAAAGTAATATTCTTTGTTGCCGTACCTCTCGAATTGTATTTAGGTAAACACATTATTTATTAAGGATGAGGTATTTGTTTCCAATTCATCTAAATATAGACATCGCCTGAGATAATTTACTGAAGTTATTGTCAACAAACGAAAAAAGGAATGGAAATTTTACGGTACTTTGTCCTTAATTAAATAAAAATTACCTTAATTATTTTTAATTAATTTTTAATTATTACATTATTAATATAATATTTGATTTAGTAAATTCTCGCTACAACATAATATTATTTACAAGATGGACGTACAATGTAATTAAAAATAAAAAGCTTATTATGGCAAGAACTTGTTTTATTTTAATTAACTTCTGACAATCCCACTGACTACCTACATTTTCAATACGACAGATTCCTATATATTATATCATAATTATCATTGGCTTCAACTCTGTGACGTCGGTCGTGAAAATCCGTGTAAATTAGATTTACTTACAGCTGACTTCATTCTCGTTAACAGGCGTCCCTTGGGAACATTCACCTGACAAGGCTACATAAATATGACTGTCACTCGCAGTAGCACCTCGCATCGACCGATCTCCTTATGAATAATTCACCAGCTTCTCAACTCGGTTATCGTTCATAATTCGGCTCACAATGATGTTTTGCCTCATACGTAACGCAATAAATTTTATTTCTGTTCAGATGGTGATCGTATTTGTGAATGATATTATTATACTTCCCTTATGGTGCCTGTGTTGCTTTGTACCGGACGCGAGGGAGCAGGCTTTAAGGTTCATACAAATATTATGCGTACCACTTTTGCCCCTTTATGTTTCGGGTCAGATTACGATATGAAATTAATAAATGAGACACATTATAATACCGTACCTCGTATATGTAGGTAAGTTTCTTAGTGTCTATTTAGCTCTTAATTCAACTCCTGAAAGGAAAGTTAAACAGCTATGAGAGATAGGTATTTTCGGCAGGCAAGAGGCCGACCACTCTAGGAAAAATAATCACTACTAGTATAGCGTTCTTCCATTATAATAGGTATGTACACATTAGGCGGGATTGCAGGGACATCTACTTCGATGCTTCCATGTTGGCTCAGATCGTACTGATATTACTTACGTAAGTGCGTACGTACTTATAGACACCAACCTTTAACCCCTAAAACGTCAATTTACCTAAGTCCTGCCAACGAGTTTTCTATCTAGAGATTATCTCTTCCTATGTCTCCATCTCTCTAAGTGTTTAACAACTCTTGTTCGTAGAAACAATATGTAGAAACACGGCACTGTGAGAATTTCTACTTTGACATAGTGTTTTCTAAACGACTGCAACGCTATACACGGATCATGAATCATTTTGTATGATGAAAGCCTTCGTAATATAATATTCGTAAACTTGACCTCAAACCTTGATACCATATCGCAAACGAGATTCGCTATTAGTGCATAACAGACTCTAGTTTAGCGTAATCTCGTCACGTAATCTTCCAAGTGCATAGCACGCTGCGCTGATGGTGTTTCCCAGTTACTGTATATTCCTCTCTCCAATTGAGATCACGGTCTATGTGCACACCAAGAACTCCCGTAGCTAACTCAGAACCTTCCAAGTTCAAACGCAAAGACTCTTTTTTCCTAGATGTTGTTCTAAATAGCATTAACTTGTGTTTTATCCTATATCCTATACTATTAAACGAGCAATATTTGTATATATATATATTTGCAATCACGTTCTCGGAAACGGCTCTAACGATTTCGATGAAATTTGGAATTTAGGTGGTTACGGGGGCGAGAAATCGATCTAGATAGGTCTCATGTCCGGGAAAATTCGTTTTCTCCGTATTTTCTCCATTTTCATCCGAGCGGAGCTCGATCGCCCAGGGACTTTATGTTAAACGTCAAATTATTACATTTTAACCACGCTTGAAACTCTCAATTCAAATGTTCTGAATTAGTCGAAGAAATTATCGCGTTCGTATCATACGCAAATACTACCTTTCTCGCATCGTTAATAAATCAGCGTATATACCTCTCACTGCTGGGCTCAGGCCTCCTCTTATGGATGAGCACGGGCAGTACCTAGTCCCCACGCTGGCCCAGTGTGGGTTGGGGACTTCACATACACCTTTGAATTTCTTCGCAGGTGTATGCAGGTTTCCTCACGATGTTTTTCCTTCACCTAAAAGCTAATATTAATCTTTATGGACATTAGTCCCGAAAAACTCATTGGTACGAGCCGAGATTTAAACCTTCGACCGCCGTTAGACATCCGCATGCCTGGACTGCGAGGCTACCGTAATTTTTAACATCGCCAAATTGTGGACAAATGCAATCGCTTAGAATTTATACACATAGATGACACATAATTGGTTCCAATATTGAGCCCTGCACCCCTCTACTAATCCTAGCTAATCTGGATTTGTATCTTGACAAGCATATTCTATTCACCAAGTATGGAATGAATAGTTTCAGAATCTTCCAAGACATTTACCTGTTGCCAGTAAGACTGGGAAAGGGTTTGCAATAGACGTACCTACGTGAACCCACAAACCCTTACAGTAAGTATACCCCTTATAGTATTTTCTTACAGTGTTCGTTTTATTTTGCGATTAAAATAATGAATACCTATAAAGCCATAGTGTCTGGCCACGGAAAGATGAGCCTGAAATTTATTTAAAACTTTTTAGATGGCAACAGTAGGTAATATCATTGTCAAATGTGTCTAACATCTTAAATTAGTATGACGTCCTTATGTTGATACTTGATATTCTATTTAAGAAAGTACCTGTTCCATAATAAATTGAACTGTACTTATTTATATTACAAACGTGGTTTTCAGCTGAAATTATTCACATTGATGAATATCATGAAAAGTTCAATTATTATGTCTCGATATATATAATTAAAATTATGAGTGTTTTCGATTATTCTTCTTAAATATAAAGTAGAAAGAAGTTATTTTATCACGTTATACACGGTGTACGGTGTTACAACCGGCTGTTTTTTTTTAAACTTGGAGCTCTTTTTTCAGGCTCATCTTTTCCTGGCCAGACTCTTTTTCTTGTACCCGCAAAATTGCAGACAACACAGGTTAAAATTACCTAATATTGCCGGTGGCAGTAATCCCGGGAATCGGGATATTGAAAGGCTCCAATACACGGTGATTAAATACTGATGATCCACCATAGCTGTCTCTTTCTATACCTGGATCATCAGTATTTAATCACCGTGTACTAGCCCTATGCATAAAGACGAACTTACATGAGAAGTGAAAAATAATAAAACAAACGATGTATTTTTACCCTATACCGTACATTTGTGGAGTAACAAATTCTCGATGTCTTTATTTTATATCCAAAATACTGTATTTATAAAATATAGTAGTTTATGCGTTTATTACCCTTATTTTTTCATACCATAAACTAAGGTTAATTCATAATTTGTCAACCCTATTTTCATTATACCCGTCATTGCCGTCTATTTGTTTATAATTTACGTCTCGAGGTAATTGTTTACCGATTACGGTGATTAAATACTGATGATCCACCATAGCTGTCTCTTTCTATAACTGGATCATCAGTATTTAATCACCGTGTACTAGCCCTATGCATAAAGACGAACTTACATGAGAAGTGAAAAATAATAAAACAAACGATGTATTTTTACCCTATACCGTACATTTGTGGAGTAACAAATTCTCGATGTCTTTATTTTATATCCAAAATACTGTATTTATAAAATATAGTAGTTTATGCGTTTATTACCCTTATTTTTTCATACCATAAACTAAGGTTAATTCATAATTTGTCAACCCTATTTTCATTATACCCGTCATTGCCGTCTATTTGTTTATAATTTACGTCTCGAGGTAATTGTTTACCGATGAAGCACGCAAAATGGTCTTTATGTTTTTACTAATTAACTAATTTAATATATAGATGAAAGAGTTTTTGAAAGTCATACCTATACCTAATTTAAAATAAATTGAAATCTCGTTGTAAGATTTTATTATGATTGATTTGTTTTTCAATGAATAAGTAAGTAAGTAAGTTGTGAGTTATTTAGGTTTTGAATAAGTAATGTTTAAATCGTAAAAATAATGCAACTTAATTGACAGGGTTGTTAACAACTGATTTTGAAAAATTCTAGCACAATCCAGAATATTCCAGAAAGGAAGGCTACAAGCTTGTTCTACGTGGCAAACACTAATTATTTTGTTAGGGGTGAACCGTTCTGAAACTTAATTTGAAGAAGTTTTAATCGATTTTAAAATGACACTCCTTTCGTGTCATACGCCACATGTTAAAACTATTGATGACACGCTTGTCGTGCCATCCGTACCGAATAAGGTCGTAAAAATAATGCCACTTGAAAAGTTTATTCACAACTGATTCTGAAAAATTCAAACAACATACAGAATATTCCAGAAACGAAGGCTACAAGCTTGTTCTACGTGCCAAACAATAATAATTATGTTCCGGGTGAACCGTTCTGAAACTTAATTTTAAGTAGTTTTAATCGATTTTAAAATGACACTCCTCTCGTGTCAGACGCCAAACGTTAAAAACATTGATGACACGCCTGTCGTGCCAATCAGCACATTCACTGCCAGGAACCCGCCTAGAGAGCGCCTGCGGGAAAACCACGGGATCGTTTACGACTTCTACGAGCGTAGCGCGTACCGGTTTGGCTTGGCAGTGAATATGTTAATAAGCTCGGTGTTATAGATCAATAGCAAACAATTAAACAGACTCCCCATTGTCATGCCTTGGGATTCTGAAATAGGAAAATTACTCAATTTTATATTTTTTTCATCTAAATTTAATACAGGGTGTGGCCTGTAATAGAAGCAAAAAATTAAACGGTAAGTAGGTTATTAAGCTTGTAAACAATTATTACCACATGGTTAAACTTCAAAAAAATTTTTTTTTTACTTTATACCGAGCCTTACCTTCTAACTACCTATATCAAGTTAGGTAATTTCCATTAAAAAGTACAGCTCTAAGGCGAATCCTAGCCGACATTCGGCAATGTAACGATGAGTGTTTAACGACTGTCGACGTGTAAGAGATAGCCACAGATGTATGAATATAAGGAGATCGGACATGGCGGCCGATTTGTATAGAGTGAGCCTGTCGCAAGTACATTAACCCACACAACGCCCAAGTAATTGACAAGACAAAGCACGCACACATCTAAAACACACACACTTGTATACCTACACGCTTATTTGACAATAAACGCGCATCATATCAGGCATTTTGGGAAAAAACGTAATATTCTCTGCGATCAGCACGCGTGCACAGTATGACAGTGTATGCCCATTGAGCATACAGCTGCGACACGGCCGCCGGCGGCTTGTCCTCTCTCTAGTATTCTATGCTCTGAGGAGATAGCGCTACGACGATGTAAAACGACCGGCGATATCGTCTACATTGAACAAGAGACACTGGACGTGAAATGGAAATTTTGCGAACGATTTGCATTCGTAATATTTATTGTAAGCAGGGCCATCTATTTAGCAACGAAAAAATCAATTTCAATGTGATACGGCCATTACACACCTCGCAAGTTGTCATAGCAACTGATAGAGATGCAACTATAGTTGTCTCATGACAACAATTATACAGCCAATACATAGCTGCGTCTATGTCAGTGGTTGTGAGAAATTGCATCTTTTGTTGTGTGCTTTTTCAGACTCATCTTAATATTACAAACAGACGTGGCTATAAATATAGATTGTAAAAAACTGTAGCCATCGAAATAAGTGCTCTCCATATATATTCATGATAAGCTAAAAAAGTGACATGGTTGAAATTCGAATGAAGAAAAATCCTCTTAGTTCGGATTTAAGCCTTATTGCTTTGACATAAAGTGCCCATGCCATACACTACTTACTTACTTAGTGATTTGCCGTTCTCAAGAATATTCTTAATTTGTGTGGAGGATTTGTATGGTTTTCCGGCTCGGAAATATTTCCAAAGATTCTCTGTACAATTTGGGATCTCTAAGTAGGTATTTATTTCTATGCTCCAGACAAAGTAAAAATAATCGACACCTTTTCTGGAAAAGTTTAGTACATAAATATTATTTAGCACTGGTGTGCTTCCTGTGGTACTCGCCTCTATAACTGTGGTCTCCTAAAGACCGAGGAATATACGTATATAAATGTACGTCTATGAGTATATAGAACAAGCTACGCTGTCGCCATGTCAATGTAAAATCAATTTTTAGTAGCAGAGTTTTGCCCGGAGGTTGAAGAATAACTGCATGTTGTTTAAAACGGTACCTACCTGTTTGAATTCTAAATATTGGCAATTGCACTGTAAAACTTTTTTTTAAATATGTTATTGTTCTAATTTTGGGTCAAAACATTTTTAATCATGAGTTAGTGTTCAGTTTGTTGGTACCTTCATACATTAAGGCATATTTCACATTGGGGTCGAGTGAAATGCCCGATTAGCGCTCTAAAATTAACCAACTAAAAGTTTGAGAAAAAGGCATTTGATTATTAATTTCACATTCGCTACTGCTTCTAAACATATGTGATATGTTTACACCCCAATTAAAACAGCCCTATCTGCAAATTTTCATTTTTGGTTTTCAATGAAAATTTGTGAAAGTAATTATAAAACTACATTCACTGATTTTAATGTTCAATATTTTCTATGAAAACCAAGATTTAAATAAATGACGATCTAAGATACTCAGCGGCTAACAATTAACAACTTAGTAATTAGCACACATTTGAAGTTTCATAACGCTCCATTAATTAATCATTTCTTCCATACCATTTTTTTTGCAGTTCATTCGGGTAAATAATCACACAGAAAATAATACATTAATATGAAACATTATTGTTATTTTTTTCGAAATAATGATTTGTTTGCGGAACCTATTCTTATACAGTTATTCGCAAGAGCAAATCAAGCTAACACCTTAAGTATATAAGCAAAGTAACAACAAGTGCTTACTTCATTTATTCATTTAAATACAATATAAGTTTACAGCATACAATAACACCAAAACACTGACTTTACGCCTTAATTTACTTGATTACGGTAATGAGGCAAAGTTGGTATAACTTTTGAGGACACTGATTATTGAACTTTGGTCGATGAAATGGGTCAAGTTCAGATCAAATTCACTCGCCGTAATGCTACTGGGGCGCGTCCGAGGCAATTAAGTAATTAAAACATTTATATTACCTACGTCCCTCGATTATTTTTCAACTATCATAGTTATATGTATATTATTAATAATTAAATTTATTACCTCAGAGAACTCGGTCATTTATGAACCGATTTGTACAATTAGTTTATAATTTGTATAATTAATTAATAACATTAAATATTAAAGTTAAGGTAAACGTCCTGGTCCTCGACGTTGCACTAATGTATGACATGGACACTTTATGTCAAAGAAATATGGGTTAAATTCGAACTAACAGGATTTTTCTTAATTTGAATATAAGCCGTGCCACTTTGACATAAAGTGCCCAAAAATATTATTTAAAATTATAATACTAATAGATTAACGAATACACATTAACAAAACGGAATGCAATACAGTATTAGTAGGATTAAGCCATATGCGAAAAGCCGATGAAACCTTTTCTTTGCTTTGAAAGACAAATAACCAGACGAAACAGAAACCAAGTAAAGCGAGAAAAAATACCCAGACATTTCTCGAGTAGCATTAATAGCTAATGTATACTCTACAACTAATACAATTCATGAACAATTTATTAGAATAAGTAAAAAACTAAAACGATCGGTAATATTATAATATGAAATTAAAACTGAACTAAAATAATCACGAAAAGAACACCTCGTCGCGTAGATCCGCTTGCGGCATGGTCCCCATAACGCTGGCTGGCATACCTACTTATCGCATAGAAGAAAAAAAGGGTTTTATTTGCACAACTTGTCAAACCAACCCTATTTGATTTAATGTATCCAAACAAAATTTCCTAATAATAATCGTTTTAAATACACGCTCGAAAGTTTAGTGTAGTAATTAAAATCTTGTTTGTGTATATTTGAAGCCTTAATAGGCGTAACGGCCGGAATTCGATTCAGCACGGGGAAGCCTGACAGTGAAGAATGATCCCCTATTTTCAGTTGAAAATTGAATTTCCAGTTTTACGGATTCCAGCATTTCAGTCTTACCTACTATGTTAATTGCAATGAACGTCATGTTTGCTTTACAACATATCGGGAACTTTTTAATAACCGTATTTTGCGGTGCAATTTCATACCGACATTAAATTACATTTGTTACGTACTTAATTGCAGGTAGTTTTTAGTGAGCATACGAAAAAGTGCAGAATAAATGGCTAATGAATGTTATGCTACGAAACTCAATTTTTACTCGACTACGGCAAAGCCAAAAGGAATATATTAAACTATTCCAGACCGATCATGAATTTACCCAGATATAGGATGTAAGATGGAATATTTTCATCCTTCAAAAGACAGTTGATGCCACTCAAGACTTAGTCTATGAAGTTGGAATGGGATATCGGCGAGTCTGCCCTGACAAGGTACGTACCTGCCGTGTCCCAACTCCCAAGGGGGTGGAGTCAAAGCACTTTGAGACGCGAAGCTCTGCGCGGCCTTGCTTGTCTCACGACCTTTCGAGTGTAAGTATATACCTAAGCGGAATAATTGCTTTGAGATTGCTCCAGCGGAACTATAAATGATTAGATTGGAGCCTATTTTGCATAGGTAAACAGTAATGGTATTACCAACCTACCTACTATTCTTCCCTAGGTCTCACAAACTATTCGTTATTTTCATAAAAAATACTCCTTGATAATTGCATAAGAAGGTCAAGCGATTAAAATTTTCACGAATATTTAAATATATGGCAATCAACGGCACAATATGTACGTCAATAAAGCCAGTACTAATTTCCTTGCATGAGAATTTTTTAAACGGGAGTTGTTACACTACTTTGCAGACAGTTTGATTTAACTATACCTCTGACTCCTTACTGAGTTTACTGGTGCGAAATTGATTTAATTAAAGCATATTATATAATCTCCCAAAGGGCTAATAAATTAATAATTGTCATTGGAAAATGAAAAATATATGTTACTGAATTATCCACAACCGAAAGAGGGAGCACAATTTGCTAGAAAAGCGTGTTTCACCGAACAAGTGCATTTCCTACAATGTTTTGCTGCGAATTGTTAGCATTCTCCGTTGGTAGCAATTTGTTAGCATTAGTGCACAAAGAAGTCTCAAAATACTAGCTACGGTTCAATTACTTAATTTGTGAATAATTTTTTCAACAATTAGTATACCAAACAAGATCAGGAGCATTTTGTCTTTTACCGCAGAATAGTACGCCAGTGGGCCATTTATTTTGACTTTAGTATCAGTGTAGAGCATTCTTGTTAAGATAACAACGATGAGCTCTGTAGCATAGTTTATTATTATTATCATAAAAGGGGTATAATTTTACTAATAACGTCTGTCCCACAAAACGGTTTACACAGTTTGACTGTGGGATCTGAGTCTCTTCACTAACTAAATTATGACTATTACTTTATTTATATGCTATCTACTACAATGCTATCTAAGAAATAATTGGTAGTGACCCTGCCTACGAAGCCGAAGGTCCCGGGTTCGAATCCCGGTAAGGGCTTTTACCTATTTGTGTGATGAGCACGAATATTTGTTCCTGAGTCTGACACCCTGAGAGGGTGTTTTCTATGTATTTAAATATTTATTTATCTATATAAGTATATATATCGTCGTCTAATACCCATAGTACAAGCTTTGCTTAGTTTGGGACTAGGTCGATTTGTGTAAGATTGTCCCCAAAATATATTATTTATTTATTACTATCAAAAATTCCTTAAGTAGGTACTTACGAAAAAGTAATTTTTTCGCTGTTTTAGCAGTTAATTATCTCTATAAGCACATGCCCTTAGCTTAGGATATTCATTTTGTAAGTATTTCTTAATTTTCGTGTCATTGTTTTCAAGTTCGTTAGACTACAAATCATCTACTTTACTGCCTATGAATGGATCGCTGAAATCCATTTTGATATTTGTACACACCTTCTATCTACACTACCTGACCCATTTGCCATCCAATGATAAATACCGTTTGATGTAAAACAGTGTGGATGTTTGGAATGCATAAGCTGAAATTGTTATGCGAAGTCACGGTACTCTACTCGGGCGTGGCCTAGTTGTTGACGTCACGCGCCTTAAATAGCTCCAGATATTTTTCTAGCAATTTTAGTGACTAGAATTTCGTAGCAAATCGACGTACGTATACGCAGACAATGGTCAGAGTCGGCTACATGCCAATAGTCATGGCAATAGCGATTACTATTGCGACTTTCTTCCGGACATTTGATTTACTGATTCTTTAACTATTGAATTATGAATATGATGTTTGGTTATCTATGCCATGATCTATGCCATTGCTATTGCCAAGACTCTTGGCACGTAGTTTAGTAAGAGATGGAGGGTAGCTGACCCTCAGAAATAAGGGTCCGCTGCAAGGAGAAGGTGTAATTTAAAATGCAACAAACGAAATCTATTAATAAAAATTGGTAAAAGATAAGGTACTTAACTATATTGGCAAAGATGGAAAAGTCAGTTGCACTGGCTGGTATTTTCAACTTTTCTATTTATACGCTTTAATTACAAGTGCTTAGAAATACTTGCAAAGTTAGTTTGTAACCAATACATAAAATTTTTGACCCACTTGCTGGTATCCCCGATTTACCCTGAGAACTTTACGGTTTCGCTCTATGAAAACACAACAATATATCGATATCAGTCATATTTTTACACCATAAAATAGGTTGGGTAATTTGACTAAATATTCATTAATAATCCAACTAAATTTAATACCGGAACGGTAAAAAATAATGAAAAGTAATCTATATAAATTGCGTAAAAATCAGGCGAAAATGGTATAAACTTTCTTTGCTTTATAATTGACTACGTCTATATACGTGCTTTGGGATACGCGCATAATCCACTTGTTTTTGTTAATAAATAAACCTTTCTATAGGCCAGATGAAATTCAATATTATCTCAAGGTCGCAAATATTTTATTAAAATACTGTTATTTCCTGATGCATATATTTTTGGATTCAGGTAGTAAGTCTCCAAATTAGTGTACTCAAACATGTTTTCATTGTAAAAATACTGATAGCATTTTTGCTTGCGGGTTATTTTTTTTTCTAGCTTCCGGTCCATAGAATGATTGACTTCAATAGTAAAAGTTTTTTAAAATAACTTATAAAAGCCGTATACAAATAATTAGCCTGATATTGAATTATTTCCAAAAAGACCGTAATTTTCTCAGGGTAATTGTGCCAAAATTTGGCATAGTTAATGAGTAGGTAAATAAGATCAGTGAAAATACAATATTGTGATACCATCAAGCTGAACTAATGAAAGAGATTATTATTATTATTTTGTTTGTGGGCCTTAATGTGCCGCTTTGACCAGCAAGTGTTCTATTGTGGCAACCCTTTCTTTAGAGTTCACCGTTAAGTCCCGTTGCCTCCAGGAAATTCCAGATTCTTTGGGCGGTGTTATGTTGTACTTCTTGTGGGTGCACTATGTGCCGCCCTAGGTCGGTACTTCTTTTATGCATGAGTGGTCCGCAGGAGCAGAAAATGTGTTTTGCAGTCTCCTCTGTCTCCTGGCAGAACCTGCAGGTTACGTCTTGCTTCGTACCCATTTGAAACAGGTGTTTGTTCAATTTGCAATGTCCTGTCAGGATTCTTGTCACTGCGCAATTAAAAAGATGGTAGCCGTACGAACTTCTCAATAACTACATATTTAATCTGTCATGTTCGGGTTTGCTAGAATTTGTCTGATCCTGACTGAAAAAATTAAGAACATTCGGCATTGTCGGCAATAAAAGCTTGCCTTAAAAATTTGAATGGCAGAAATTTATTAATTTATGGACAGGTAGTTTATTGAATTTAAACGACCACATATCAAAAGTAGGTAGGTACTTAAATTACAAGTAAACATTTAGTCTTTAATTAATGGCAAATACCTAGACTACACGAGTTAGTAACTCTTACTCTAAAATTAAACTTAAATTACTATCGAAAATAAACGACCTAACTTGTATGCAAATTTGCCATACTACTGGTTAATCTTAGCGTAAAGTTTAGCCGCGTTCTTGTAGCAATTATCCGCACGTCAGGAAACATGCTTGAACAGGTAACGCCCAGCAAATAAGATAAGGTACTTTGTTACATACAATTAATGGCTAAAAATAATGTACCTACCTGTATACTCACTTAGTGACTCAGTTTCAATTTCATTATATTTATTATTCCTTATATTTAAGTCAGACCTAATCCCATAACTGACGCCATGGCTTACCTCAACATTACCACAGAGGGCTATGTGTGAATGTGGTGAAGAAATCCAGACCATGGAGCACATGGTCCGACATCTTACTAGTATAATGGACCCCCGGAGATCTCTTCGACCTTCCCGCTGACGCAACCAACTGGCTTAGGTCTCTTAATGTAATTTTACAGTAGCCTATTCAATGTAAGCCATACTATTATATATATTATATTTATTTATTTTAATAAGTACAGTGTTTTACATACTTAAAATTAAACATTGCCCCACAAAACTGTAGTGACAGTTTGACTGTGGGAGCGGCAGTCTCTAGGTAAGGCATTTAATAACAAAAATATTTAAGTTATTCATTAGTAACAGTAGTAGTAGTAGTATAACTGAGTATTATATAAGTACATCTAGGTAATGCTTTTTTAACAGTCTCTTAAATTTATTCCTATTTCTTTCACGTCTAATGGCTTCGGGCAAACTATTGAGTAGGTATGGGATACGCTTTTTGACAGTTCTGTCCCCATAGTAATTATTTATCCTAGGAACGAATAGTTTACCAGTCGCCATAGCCTTGGTGTTATATGTATGTATGATCAATAGGTTTTAATGAAGAATACTCTGAGTTATGTTCCAGACAGCCATGGTTATTAGTAGCAAGTAGATACTTATGTTTCATGCTTACCGGTAATATTCTACAGATTTTAAATAGTTGACGAAAATAACCTTTACATTTGTGTTTAATTTTTTCGGTAACGAGTAGTTTTAAAAATCTAATTTGCATGGCTTCTAATTTATCGATATTGGTCTTTGTTGTGAGCCCAAAGCTGTCGAGAGCATAACCCAATATGGAATCTACCAATGACATAATACAAACATTTTAGTGTGCTAATAGGAACTCTGAATCTTAAATGATAAAATTTACCTAATATAACTCTGAGTTTTTAATAAATAAAATTGACATGATATGACCAGGAAAAATGTTCGTCTACTTTCATTCCGAGATAAGTGATACATTTAACTTTTTCTATAGGTTCACAGGCGCAGTTAGACTTATTTTGATGGAAGCAAGGATAGGTATGAGCATATAAGTGCGGATGGATATTCTTAAATGGTAGATGAGGGGAGTGAATTAACAAGAACTTTGTTTTTGACCATTTAACCACCGCGTCAATGTCTTGCTGTATTATTAAATAAATAACCATACAGTAGAATAACACTGAAGTGCTGGAGGATCACTGTCTATTTAATGTTTGTTACCTTAGAGCTCCGTTATTTATAAACCGATTCGTACAATTCTTTTTTTAATTGAAAGTTTAAGCTTCCAGATTGGTCTCATTGTTTTCAAAATTCCAGTTGGATGATGGCAACCATGAAGAATTGAGGGAACTCCTCAAATTTATTAGGGGTAGTAATTTTGGTATTTTCTGTTATAACGCGGGTATTTACACCCGGAAATCATAAATTTAGTGAAGTGGAAGTGATGATGAAGACTACTGATTTCAAACTATAAAAGTACAATACAATACAAATATTCTTTATTGCTCACATAATAATAAGTAACAAGTAAATATGTATAGTATTAGTAATAAGTACATCACAGATTCTGATATGATTCCGTTGAAATAGTAAACAATGAAGTGCCAAAGGTAATTCTGAGATCCTTGAGGATAGACGGAAGTCCTCAAAAATTATGGGCCCACAAACAGCGATTTGGTTATTTTCTCTAATAATCAACGCATTTACCGAGAGCATATCCGAGAGAAATCAGTTCATGTGGTAAATTGGAACATAAAAGTGGAAATGTTCAAGTGACGGAGTAATGAATTGCAGTCGGTTTAAACTTTGTTTTTAAAGTAAACTATATCACTTATCGTTGGGGATAACACATCCGCCACTCTCGCACTCTGCGACTTGTCAAAATGTGACGGATGTCTTAACGACAGCGATAAGTGATAAAATGTCAACCATACTACGCAGGGAAATCTATCGCTTAGTTATTAAAAGCGATAGAGGGCAGCTCGGGAGGATATAAGTGAACATTGGTACATCCAAGAGGACTGTCGCTCGTCTCTCCGCATACAGGCGCTATGTCTGCCATATTGCAAATCTCCCGCATCCCGAATGCGGGATCGACCAGTGTTAACGAGCCTTAACCCGATGTAGTACCTACACGAAATCATTTCACTGTCGCGTCCCATGCTGTTTCTAGTCACACTTGCTGACTAAAGTAGCTCGATCCAGGTCCTTCAACAACCAATTGTATTTAAATTTGATACCAATGCCATCTCAATTTAAGAACACTTCTAATATTTATGCAAATTTAAATTGGAATTTTTATCGTGAAATAAGTTAATCCGAATCAGAATCTGGCTATGCGATATTAACACAATAGTAAAACCTACCAAGGCGAGCTATCTTAAATTGTTTCAAACGCAAAAAATCCGTTCCGTAGTTGGTGTTTGGATGTGCGCTTTAGGGACATAGTACTAATGATTATAATAAGTATAAGTGAAGTAAAGTATACATTTACACTAGATTATTTTGATTGTCAAAATCTACTTAAATATTTAAACTTAATACTAGAATAGGTAAGTCTGTCTTTACCTTCTTTGAAGCTAATCACGTAACGTTTCGAACGCGCGTAAGGACAATTTAACTATAATTTTTCCTTACAGAAAGCGACATTTAGATCTACCTGACGTGCGTATAATGCGTTACGTGGTCCACCTGCTGGTCTAAATGAAATGAAATTATTTATTTGTATCATCATCATCATCAATGGCATCTGTAAAAGACATATTAAATAAATAAATAAATATTACGGGACAATCTAACACAAATCAACCTAGGCCCACGGTAAGCTCAGTAAGGCTTGTGTTGTGGGTACTAGGCGATGATATATATAATAGATACATACATATAGATAGTTTTTTATACATATATAACATCCATAACTCAGGAACAAATATTCGTGATAAATACACAAATAAATCCCCTGACCGGGATTCGAACCCGGGACCAGCTTCGTAGGCAGAGTCCCAGTGGGCTACGTTATTTGTATAGCATTAATTAATTACAGAGTCGCTTTACGTAATTCTCTGGTAATACCCTAGACGGACTCACCTGATGCAAACGCTAGGTACCCAAAGGGTGAAGAATATAGATATCCTAATATAATAAGTAAATAAGTTAAAATTTAAAACTAGTCCCGTCCAGTGTACGAGTAAATATAATTAGTAAATGTAATATGTAGGTATACCTATGTACATATGTATTTGCTTGTCTCATCCAATCCTTATACATCTTCATCATGTTATATGTGTTTAATGGTCCGATTTAGTAAGTCAAAACAAGAGTGCAAAAAATCAAAATGTAAAATTAAGGGATAAAAAAAAAGATTGGCCTGATTTAGGCCCTGGTTTGTAGTAAGCCCAGTATGATGACTATAGGACATATTAAACAAAGCGAGGGATGTAAATAAGGGAGGATATTTACGAGAACGGCTCAAATAGCAGCAAAATGTACCTACTCTTTATTTTTTACAGATTACCGTAATTTATGGCCACCGCAATATCTTTAGGGCACCCTTTGCCTCCTTCCGTCGGTGCGGGCTCGGTGCGGTATCAGTTAGCTGTCAATTGTCAGTGTCAACTGTCAAACAAGACAGTAACTGTATCAGTACTATTTCGCTAATGCACCTAATACTAATGGTATACCGATCAGTAAGGAAATCTTGGCGACAACAGCAACCTCTCGGTAAAGGCGATTTCCTGATTTGTTGGTGCGGAGGCGGTACGATATTAGCAAGCTGTCCCTACTGTCAGTCGAGTCTGTCCCGATTCTATACCGTGCCTACATTGCAAAATATGGTTTCAATTGGTGGATCAAAAACTATGGTGGACTGGAAAACTGAAAAACATAAAACCAAAACGGTAGGCATTTGTTCGCGTTCTTGAGATTAAGCAACTGATACCTAAAAGAAAGAAACGAAACAAGGGTTGGAATTTTAGGTACCGTGAACTGAGGTTAATTTTTATCAGTTTCAGAATTAAAACGTCTGTATCTCCCTAAACGTTTATCCAAAAAAATAAGGAAAAAAACACAAATATCGGTTTTTGGTCCTATATCGAATGCAACAACAAAAAAAAATTAATGTATCTCTTGGAAAAAATAAATTAAGTCGGTGATCAACTTTATACTGACATCAGAGGGTTACTTTGAAACCCCCTTGTTTAACGGATTATGATAGTAACATAGTAATAAGGAAAAAGACACTAGAACATTTTAAAAAATCCGTTCACAGGCTTTGAATTTATAAGGTTTTTTGGCAAATAAAAAAAAGGTTATTTATTTTATAAAAAATATACACATAGGCTATCATTCACATAAGGGTGACATTGCACGTAGAACCGATGGCCGTTGGGGCGGAAAGGTTCTCGAGTGGCGACCAAGTGCCGGAAGGCGCAGCTTGGGTAGGCCGGCCCCCCACGAGGTGGACTGATGACCTGGTAAAGGTCTCGGGACTCCGCTGGATGCGGGTGGTGCAGGACCGCTCATTGTGGCACTCTCTGGGGAAGGCCTATGTCCAGCAGTACACGTCTTTTGGCTGATATGATGATGAGGTCATCAGTGATCAAAGTTAACCCTCAGAAGTGATCAATGACACCACATGCTACAAATATCCAAAAAAGCAAATGGCCGTCAAGGTTGTGATTTGCAACAGTATTTGATGTTATAGCCAGATACATGCCTGATTCAGTGAATTACATAAAAGTAATGTATTTACTATACTGAAAGTTGTACCTAAGAACAACAATATAAGCTACAGCAAGCTACAAAACAAACAACAAGCAACAACAAGCTATTAAAAATCTGTAAAATGCCAATTGTAAAAAGTAACAAACGATGCGTTCAGAAAGCGTATAATAGAGTTTAAACATGAAGAGAAGTTTTGATTAATGTAAACCCAGAAATTAAAGTAACCCCATTTCACGGTAACCAGTTTTAAAATTAACAAAACTGATTACTTTATCTAAAAAAAATTACAATGAGCTTGTCAAGTTTACATTGTTCTATTTTATATCTGTTTGCCCGTTTTACTTTTACCGCTACTCCGTTTCATATCATAGTGTCAAGGTGTACCTATAAATTAAAACAAATGTCAGCGTGTGTTCATCAAACCCTTTTGTTATATAATAATGTGCCATGAAACCTGTATCTCGGACGCAATCTAGGTCGGACGTGCAATGCCAGCTACTTCCTTTAATAACCTCGTTTCAAACCAAGCAGTGTCACCCTAAAAACAACCTTATCGAGTAGAAATAAATATGAAATTTCAGTTTAATGTACAGGCAATACATGACGCTTCAGAGGCAATCGGGAAATGTATATCCGCGTATGCGAGATGTGGCACACGCCATGCTTCCCCGAGGCAATTTTGCGATTCAGTGTGAGCACTGAAATCTATGTTTTCTCAAACTTGCAATGAAATGTTGACATGACATCAAATTAGGCCCGGAAATACTACGTATCCGGTGTGATGAGTGAAGATGATATGTAATAGTACATTACATCAGAGGCCGGGAAAACACGGATTTCCGGCCAAGTAGGTATAGACGGCCGAGCGTAGCGAGACCGGATAGAGATACGAGGTCGGGAATCCGTTTTCACGCCGAGGCATGTTTTCTCAAACACGCAATGAAATAAATAAATAAAAATCCTCAAATAAAACTAATTTTCATGGCTGAATGCCGTGATGCTGTGCCACAAATAGTGGAATGACAATTAAAAAGTTACTTTGCAGGCTGAGCTGAGCTGAGCCTGAAAAGTTGTATAAAATCCCATTTCAGGCCGCCTCGAGATGCTGCGCCCGAAAAAGGATACTTCCGAGTCTATTATAAGGAACGTAAAGAGAATATTTCATTGCATGTTTGAGAATGGTAATTTATGTGACTGTACATAATGAAGGGCATTAAACACGAGTGTGGGTTTACGAGCCGAAGGCGAGTTTCATAATAACATCACACGAGTGTTTTAATGCCTAATTATGTACAGTTACATACACTACTTTATCTATCCACATATCATAAGCCTTCATGATGCATTCAAGAACCGCTAATTATGACCGGCATCGCGACGTTGTTTTCTGGCAGCTGTCATAGTTTTTTTTATTCAGAGACAAACTAGATTCAGCTCTAACTATCATATCGTTCGATATCTTACTTACGTGCGACATTTGTCAAATTTGTATGCAAATTGACAACTAAACGTCATCTCGACTGATATTAGAATAGAGGTTAAATCAAATTTCTTTGTTTTTCAGAGACATTCGAAATTTGAATGAAATAATATTATCGAAATCGATGTTATTATTTAGCAATAATAACATTTTCACAGATAAGAAATGTGTTCTAACAAAACTGTCTATTTTTACGGTGGTCATAATGTGCGGTTCTTGAACGCATCATGGAGTTTTTTATTATATTTGGATAGATAAAATGAATTTTATACAGCCTTTCACACCTAGACCTGTAAAGCAACCGTATTTTGTTTATAAACGTCAAATTATCACACAAGATTATGATGTGACAGCCCTGGCAGCTGTCATTCATTGCTAATGTTTCGTTCAGAATTTAATTAGTTGTTTTAACCTAAACAAATTGACTACTTTTTATTTCATTGCAAATTTGAGAAAAACACTATACAAATCTCGGCGAGAAACGGGGTTGCTGGCCGCGTATCCCTATCTGGCCTCGCACTTGCCCTGCAACCCTTCGTTTCCTGGCCTCTAAAGTAAAGATTATAGTAAAATTCTGTAATATCCAACCTTCTTTTTAACCTCCGATGCGAAAAGAGGGGTGTAATAAGTGTAACATGTGTACCTATCTGTATATCTGTAGGTATATATGGGTAGCTCCCAACCGGATGAACCGATTTATCTGTGGTTTATTAAATCGAAAGTCTTTTCTGTCGAGGTAAGGCGATTCAAATATCAGTAACTGTTCTAGTAGTTGTTCTATTATAAATTGGTCATTCACCTGAATTTGCACTCCTTTGCATATACATTTCATTGTGAATTTAGATTTTGTTGCTTAGTATCTAATCAATACCCAAATGTAGGTAGGTGCTACATCTTTTTCATGTCGTTAATATATATTTTTTATGCATTAAAAGGACCTATAAGTATTTTCCCTGCTACTCCTAATAGTGGCAGGGAAATGTAGAAACGAGCACCTTTTTACACGACTGCCCAACGAAAAGGAAAAACCCCTTTTTTTTGGATCTAATTTACTTGGCCTATTATGCTAATCTTATTGTATAAGTATTTTTTTAGGGTTCATTACTCAAAGAGTAAAACG
The DNA here is from genome assembly GCA_963854355.1 of Epinotia brunnichana. Taxonomy (NCBI): domain Eukaryota; kingdom Metazoa; phylum Arthropoda; class Insecta; order Lepidoptera; family Tortricidae; genus Epinotia; species Epinotia brunnichana. The sequence goes on along the minus strand of OY977936.1, from coordinate 42,520,686 downwards.
AGGCCCTATTACTAAGACTCAGCTGTCCGTCTGTCTGTCTGTCCGTCTGTCACCAGGCTGTATCTCAATAACCGTGATAGACAATTGAAATTTACACAGATTATGTATTTCGGTTGCCGCTATAACAACAATTATACTAAAAAACAGAATTAAATAAATATTTATAGATAATAGTACGGAGCCCTTCGTGCGCGAGTCCGACTCGCACTTTGCCGGGTTTTTTTAAGTTCATGTAAGATTGGAATTGTTGATCAACTTTTACTTAGTACATTCATAAATAGTTTTTAGGTGTCGTTACTAAATAGTATTTTATGCAACTGTTGTATAAGAAGGGTCTTAAAACGCGAGTGGCGTGGGTTGCAATTAAAGACGCCACGAGCGTTTTTAGACCAGTTATACACCGTTGCGTACAATACTTTTTCTACGACAAATTTTAAATAAATAGCAAACTAGACTTTTCAGGCAGCAAGATTTCTATTCATTCTTTTGCTACTCACGCAATTTCTTCAGGAGTGCAGTTATTAATTTCTTCGACTGTTTTAAAAGGAACGTATTACACTTTTGTCTTCACAAACACGAATAAAATCTTAATAGTATAGGACTAATTGTTTATCATCTTTCGTTTTTTTTCATTTTGAACTGTATTTTGGTGGGAAATCGGAAATGTGACAACTCTTGTTTATGGGTTGTTTTGTTTTTAATTTGTTTGCATTTGCCATCCGAACCAAACCGAATCTGGACCCGGACCGAATTCGGACTGTTTATTTTCATAAATAATACCAAGAAATTATAAAACATGTTATTTACCACACAAAAGATGATGATTTATTATTATTGTAGTAAATAATTTATAATATACAAATGTTAAATCGTAAATAAATACTTTAATTTCGAAATATTTGTTTATGAAGTTGGCACCACATCAATATAGCGGCCGATTAAAAAAAAGTTAAACAGTGCTTTTATGAAAAATGTATGAACCAAAAAAGTACGCTAAACAGTTGCTTTTTGGGCCATAGAGCATAGAGTTTTTCGACGACTTATTACTAGGCTTTATGTCGCGATTTACGTGACGTTTCAGTACATTTTCGCCGACATAAAACCTAGTGTGCTAGCTAGGCTGGTGTCATTAAATTTGAGCTACAAGCCTATAGGTATATAAATGACAGATAACGGTACAGGAGTAGAAAAAGATATTTAAAACATCTGAGTATATTGCAGAGGATCAGAATTTGGGAAAATTAAATAAAAATCGACCGTATCTTCAATCCCCTATTGGCTTGCGGCTATTATGAGAGAATGTTCACAAAATAAAACCTAATGGAAGGTACGTTGAGTAATTAAATTAGGGACAAAAATATGTTGTATCTAATTACGGAGGTAGGAGAAGGGTTTGTGGCTTTTGCTTTAAATAAAATTTTGGTCTGACCGGATAGACGACTTAAAGTTGAACTAAAATTGTCGTGTTACTGGGTAAGGCCAGTCACAGGGCCTCATAATTTAAAGATTCTTAAAATACCAGCAGTTACCTTCTAATCCCTTTTTTAAAATGATGCATCTAATGTGTTCATATTCATATTCATTCGTTGCAACCATGGTATTATATTGTTTGGTATTTAAAGTTATATATATGGTAATTCGACCTATTCCTTGAACAGGATTATACTAGATCTAATTTGCAACAATTTATGTCCAGTCAACCAGGGGTCGAAACTCGCTGGTTTCCGAGATATTCGAGTTTTTAGTTTGTATGAAAAAAAATCTCCTTGCAGCTTGCTGGTGATTGTGACAAAAGTACTTCCATTTGGATGGTAAAAAAACATTTTTGTCACAATCAGCACTTTAAGGCTGCAAGGCGATTTTTTTTTAAACAAACTAAAAACTCGAAAAATTAAAAAAAAATCGTGTTTTGACCCCTGGTTGACTGGACATAAATTGTTGCAAATTAGCTCTAGTATAACCCCTTTCAAGAAATAGGTCGAATTACCAGTCACCCTGTATATATATTAGTAGAAGAGCATGCCATCACGATATCATCGCATGACTGGGACTTATTTGTAAAATATTATAATATAAATATAGCAGTAAAGTTTTATACCAAAATGTACAAAATAATAATAATTTAAAAAACTATGTACGTATACTTACAATATTGCTACAGTTAAGCCAAAGCTATATATTTTTATTAGAGGTGTTTGAATGACTTAATTTTTATTTAAAGTGTTTATCCAATGACACCGGTTCGAGCGTCAAAGGCGAAAAAATTGACAATTTAGAATAAATAAATTGAAAAATTATTCTGATTAAGTTAATTTGTTGTGTATCAAACACACATAATATAATTATAACGAAAATAACAATACTACTAAAATGTCTTTAATATTAAACGATACACACAGTAAGTATTGAATTCCAGATATCAGTATTGAATTCCTATTTAAGTTTCCTTCGGCACCCATCAAGTTGAGTAAGCAGTAGAAATGAACCTCAAGGCAGGCGTTATTGCGAGCACACTTTGAGGCGTCAGAGAGATCCGGCGCGCGATAAGCGCTCCATTCAGCGCGTTCTTAAGAACAGAATCACTTTTTTTCCTGAAAGTTTGCCCGCTGCAGTCGATGCAAATATCGCGAATGTTTTTAAGGTGCTCTGTTATAAAGAAGTTTCGTTTGCAATGTTCTTTTAAACTTCATAAGACTTAGACCAATTCAGCATTTCAGAGGTCAATATAAATAAAGTAGATATGTTACACAACAAAAGGCACATAGTATTTGTGAAAATTTTCACTCCTTTTATTCAGAAAAGTAAGTTTTGCTCCACGAAGAGTCGGTTCAAAATCCTACTTTTCTGATGAAGCTACTTTTTAAAATTCATTGGCATGTAGCATTTACGCAATGTGCCAATTGAACACAGATCTTAATAAAATAATCGATTATAATTTAATCGTAATCGATTAAAAACGAACATCTTACTTTTCTGTATTTTTTTTAAATATTTTTTCTTTATATTTGGTGTGAAAAGTTGTATGTGTCACTCAGGAGCATTTTCGTCATGGTCGTAAACGCTTGAATCCTTCGTTACGCTCAGTATGCTAACTTACCTTCGCTTCACTCTGGATTCAATTTACCGCCCTCGCCGTAAATACATCAGTTTGCTCCCTTGAGACACAAATAACTATTGCGTGTACTTATCTTTATTATGACCGAAATGTTTATGGTGTTCCGTTCCAAAATTGGTGCAACGGAACATTTCTGTCCATCTGTTATAGGCAGTTATCTCAAATACCGTTTGACCGGCGATTGATGGTATAATATCACAAATATAGTCATAAAGAAGTAAATCCTAATCAAAGGATCAGAATTGGGGGTAATACATAAGTGGTCTAGATTTTTTTTTCTGTCATCTCCACTTATAATAAATCTCTAAATTAAAAAAAGAATCAGCCAGTTTGAAACTAAGCTTTGCGCGGTTCGAATGTTCTCAGCATCCCATGAACGGAAAAATATGAAACATTTTATATAGGTACATTATTATTCTAGCTGCAACTTAGGATAGTTTTTATCCGACTGCGACAGTTAATTAATTTTCCGAAATATACGACTTCATTTAATTTTTCATTTATTTTTATTGAAATCAAACGCTGCTCCAACTGTCAGCTATAAGAACCGTCAAATTTTCGTCAAAATGGCGGAATTGCTTTGCCTTTCACTTATTAATAATTTAAATCCCGTCTACGATAGACCTTTACGAGACAAATGCTAAAATATAAACCATAAAAAAATATTCGATTCTGATATGAGAACTTATATGCGCAAATGTCGTTTTATGTCGTAATTTCAATAAATTAAATCAACAAATTTGAACAATATAATTAACACGAATTTGTTTTTTTTGAATGACAATGGCACGCGCTCGGCGCATTCAGCCAAAGTACCTGCGGCGCTACCACGAAAACCGATACTCAATGTTCATATATTTGCATCCCTGTCACTCGAGTATGGTTAGTGCGATAGAGATAGAGATACCCGAATATTTTCGAATTCCGAAGTTCGTGGTTATAGCTCAGGAATCGAAAATATGGTAAATAATCATAATGTATTTTCTCGAAAAAGAATTTAAAATAAATATAGTCAAATGGAGAAAAAAACAAAGCAAGAGGTTATATAGGTAATGATTAAGTTATAAGAGTCCAAAGTTTTAAGAGGGGGTATGTTCTGTCCCTTTTCCGCAAAACGCACCTTCATATGAAACGATTGTTTTTTACTATGACGCTCGAGTATATTGACGTCACAGTCCCTCATCGTTTTCTCACTCTAACAAGCGACATTAAAACGGATGTAGCTTCATAATTTTTTGAGATATTTGAATGGGAGTTTCATTATCTTCTATCTATTTATACATAATAAATGCCTATGTCCTGACTGACTTATTCACTCACTCACTCACTCACTCACTCATCAACGCGCAGCCGAAACTACTAATCTTAGAGAGTTGAGTTTTGCACAGTATGTTGCTTTTATAACGAGATAGATAGTTCTATACATATATTATAACTAAGAACATCCAATTGTACTCTGTCTTATGTGAATAAAGATAAATGAAATGAAATGGGCAACACTTTTTTTTGAGTTAGACTTAAAACTTTGCAAAAAGATTACTTATTAGAATACTAAAAAAGAACTTTCAGCGTTTTAGAAAACTCCATCCCTAAGGGGATCCTTAAAGATCCTTAAGAAGGGTAGCCAGTGTTGTGTGGGAAAAACTTTTTTTTTTACTAGACTTAAAACTATTCGAAATGTTACTTATTAAAATTAATAATAAAGTACTTTCAGAGTTTTAGAAAATTCCACCCCTAAGGGGGTTAAGAAAGCTTTGTATGGGCAACACTTTTTTTGAGCTAGAGACTTAAAAGTACGAAAAAAGTTCTTTCAGCGATTAGAAAAATTCAACCTCTAAGGGGGTTTAAAAGGGGGTTCAAATTTTAAATGGCGAGCAATAAAATTTTAAAGTGTGAGTAAGAGATTTTTAACTTCGGTCTTATTCTGTACGTTAAAAGACTACAAAACTGATTTCAGAGTTTTTCCAAATTCATCCCCTAAGAGTGTTAAAATTGGTTCAAAGTTTGAGTATTTCAAGGCATTTTTAAAGTATGAGATTTTTTACATTGGTTTTAGACTGTTTGTTCACAAACTAGAAAATAAACATCAACTTTTTTTTTAATTATCCCCTAAAAGAGGGTTCAAATTTTGTATTGAGAGAAATCATTTTCTAAGACGATAAAAAGTTCTACGCGGACGAAGTCGCGGGCAACAGCTAGTTCCAATAATAAAATCCGGTCCAAAGGACTACGTCTACAACCACAAGCTCGTGTTTAGTGCCTGGTGCAGATATTATCAAAACACATGTCATTACATTATTTCTCATCCATAGTGTAACAGATAACTCTCATTGATACCATTGGGTCTTTAAACAGATTTTTATTTAAACAATATTCATTTAAATGATGGTAAATCCTTACTCACTTTTGCTCGATGACCATGAATATTTTCGAATTTGCACAGCAGTTGTTTGTGGCGCTCGCTTGTGCAGCCAGTCAAAGGGGCTGCAGCGTGTAGCATGCTTATTTATGCCTTCAGCACTGGAAAAATCTGGCATAAGTTGTCATGCCAGATTTTTCCATTTCTTCATCAAGTTGTTGATGGCCCGCAAATCACACATTGTAAGGATTCAGGTATGTTTTTTTATATTGCATACATAACTACATACATAAAAAACCGCTTTTATTCCCAAAAGGGTGGGCAAGAGCACAAGAAACTTATGTTCCAGTGCCCTTTTAGCATAAATGCCCTCCGGGGTACGCTGGGCCAAGTGTCAGAATCTCCAAGGTCTCATAATGTCCGGATGTTAAAAGGACCATTAGTGTACAAGTCTCTGAATGTCCAAGGAGTCATAATGTCCGAATGATATAAAGACCGTTAGTCAATATGTTTGTTTTTTATATTACCTATTTAATATACATAATAATGATCTACTTAGTCTTATAGGAAAACTGAGAGATTTAAAAGGAGTCTGCATGATAAATTACTTGCGTTGCTGCCAGCGGCACGGAACTCAAAGAGCAAATTTTCCGGTAAGCAGATTTATTGTGCAGAAGCCGACTTTTGTAATGAGCAGCGCAAACTTCCCACTACTTTCCGTTACTTCACGCTGGTTTTTATTCTACTTCTAAACTTGGAATACGAAAACAGCTTTTAAAACGCGCATACAGTTTCAAATTAACTTGTAACATTTGGGTCGTCATTAATGAAAATTAATTGTAGCTATAGGTACTAACCCGTGCTACAGATAACGTAAAACAATACGGTTGTAATCAATTCTCAATAACAACTCCAAGTTACATAGTGTCCAAGTTTGGGGAGGGTCAGCGGGTAATCTCGGCCAGGCCTCTACGAGCACGGCCAACACAACCCTCGTCCTGTCGATTCCGTCTAATTCAATTATATCCGGATTGATAAGCCGACCGTATTTGTGTAATGTTGCCGTTGTTTGGGTGACACTGCCGGGTCTTGACTGCGTGACGTTCGCGAGATAATAGGAATCTGTACGCACCACGCGGTAGAAGTGAATTTTATTTGTGAGTTGAGATTTTTTCAAGAGTTGATCGCACGTAGTTTTATCCTACGTGTGTTGTAATAACAATGGTTTAGCTTCAAATAAAGAAATGGTATCTTGTTACAATTTCACAACGGCAAAATAGCTTAAAGTTGTGGAATATGTTATAGTGGCTTGCAATCAAGAATAGTTCGTGTTATCTGGATCGTCATCCTGTCAATGTATTTTTTTAATTTTTGATTTGTTCATTGAAATGTCAGTTATCAAATAGCTGTTCCATTGGATTGGATCAATTTTGGTACGAAACACTCAACAGTTCAAAAGATAATATAATAGCTCCGTGGGCGTGGGATTCGGTGTATGTCAATTCCCCCACCCTCTATCACTCACCTGAATAAGGAGGCCTATTTACTTATATCCTTCTCCGCAGTTATTGAACCAATTTTGATGAACCTTATTAAAGAGGTAATTGTACCTAAAGAGGTACAATTACCTCTTAAGTAAAGACTTAGGTTCATCAAAATTGGTTCAGCAGTGTGTTAGGCGTAAAAAGGTAACACGCAGACAGATTGCATTGATTGGATTGCGTGAGATTCGATGTATGTCAATTCCCCGGACCCCACCCTCTATCACTCACCTGAATAAGGAGGCCTATTTACTTATATCCTTCTCCGCAGTTATTGAACCAATTTTGATGAACCTTAGTAAAGAGGTAATTGTAACTTTTTACTAAGGTTCATCAAAGTTGATTCAGCAGTGTGTTAGGCGTGAAAACGTAACACACAGACAGGTAGAGTTAGCTTCTTTCGCACTTATAATTTCCATACTAATATTAACCCATTCATGGCCAGTGACGACACATATGCGTCAGAGCGCTACGAGCGCTTTCCTCTACATACGAGGTTTAACCTGCTACGGACTACGGCGTAGCGCTACGAGATTAGCGTGGCCGTGAATGTGTTAATGCGAAAGTAACTCTTTCTGTCCTTTTCACGCTAAAACCATTAAACGAATTAAGATAATATTTGGTATGGATATGGAGGTATTTTGTATCCCGGGAAAGGTCATCGCATAGTTTTTATCCCGAAGCTCATTCTCTAAGAAAGAAAGTTTGTATTGAAGGTCCCGCTGTCTGTCTGTCTGTCTGTCTGTCCCTATGTATGCTTAGATCTTTAAAACTACGCAATGGATTTTGATGCGGTTTTTTTTTAATCGATAGAGTGATTCAAGAGGAAGGTTTATATGTATAACACAAACCATACATGCATGTATTATACATATAAACCCGTGCGAAGCCGGGGCGGGTCGCTAGTATATTATAAATACGTTCCATGCGGACGAGGTCGCTGGCAGAAGCCAGTTATTGTATAAAATCGTAGTACATCATCACTGTTTAAGAGCTACACTTTTGTCGGTGGAGTACCTAACCGCCACTGATTTTTGTTCTCTGCCAGCCTCTTGACGTCTTTGTACGACACGACAGCAACTTTATCTTTTATTTGGCTGGTGTAAGTAAGTAGGTATGTCTGGGCCTTCCTCAGCCTCTCTTTCCTTCGACCTTGCCCTCCAAGATATTAAGAAAGAAGCTGTCGTGCCGTATTAGGTGTTGTTTTTAGCAAGCATCGGCATATTACTTATATTACTTATATAATATTTATTTATTGAGATCCTTATTGCTACAGTTAACATTGTGTTTGCATATTAAAACATAGTATATTCATTTTTACATATTTATAGTCTATTATATATTACATTTATAGTCTATTATATATACTATATTTATAGTATTATAGTCATTACGGATATAGTACGGATTTCATAAATACCCTCTCTTTCTCTCTCCTGGTGTCTAGGTATTTTCATCTGCTCAGATCTTTATTGCATTCTTGTACCACAGCCTTAAATTAACATTAGACTAAGGATAGAGGTACCTAAGTGGTTTTCCTCCTGACTTACGCAGTGATATCCCAGCGATTACACTAAGAAATGAACATGGAAGCGATTTATTTAACGACCTACCACCTAAAGGTCTCTGGTTATGCAACATTGAGCTTTAAGGTTCCACTGGTAATATGGCGGGATGGGTTAGGCCACTGGGAGCGAGTTTTGCAAACTTTGTGAGATATGTGATTGTAATGTAAAGAAAACAATTGAAGTATTATGGGAATAATGTTAAAGAAAATATGTTTGAGTAGGTACCGGGAAGACAGTTATGACGTAGAACAAAATTAAGTGTAAGGTAAACGCCGCGCCGTATTCCTCGATTTTGCACTAGCGTATGACATAGGCAAGTGCCTATGTCATACAATAAACATAAAGTTATGTCAAAGCAATTAATATGGGTTAAATTTGAACGGAGAGTATTTTTCTTAATTCGAAATTGGCACTTTTACACTAAGTGCCCATGAAACGAGTGCAACGTCGAGAACAAGGACGTTTACCTTATAAATATCTTGCATTTTTTTTAATAATTCAAATAAAATAACGAACGTTGGTTAATAGTTCTATAACTGCGCGGTGAAGAAATAAATAGCGCATAAAATTATCGACATCTATGTCAATAATTTTTACACTGACCCATATATCTTTCTAATCCAAGTGGTAGACACCTTTCTGTTGTGTTCCCAGTGTCAGTCTTAACTTTAATTACTTTACATTTATTTAACTTGCACTGCTTGTATGTGGACAGGTAGATAGTAGTGGTAGTACCTAAGTTAGTAAGTTGTCCTTTAAATTTTTTTACCCGTTTTTCTGCCACTCGCCGGTATCCGATTGTGCTGAAATTTCGCATACTTTTTTCTTTTATTTATACAACGACGGTGGCAAACAAGCTTACGGCCTGCCTGATGGTAAGCAGGTACCGTAGCCTATAGACACTTGTGACTCCAGAAGAATCATAAGCGCGTTGCCGACCCTTTATTCACTTGAGGATTCGCTGTGTTGGCTGATAGAGACATGCAGGTCCCTCACTCCCAACACAGCTCATCCTAGAGAGCTCTGGCGACCCTACTCACCACCAGGAACACAACACCTCATGCTTAATAGCATGCAATAATATAACAACACTACAAAGCAGTGGTGCTATTATGGCTGTTATTATATTTATGTAAATTTCGTAACAACGTAATATTATGGCGACACCGAGCTGACCTGATGATGGAGACCGAAGGTGACCATAGATGCTCCTAAACTACAAAAGAAAAACACGTCGTTTTTGGGTTCATTGGAACCTTGTCAACGAGAAGTAGAGGACCGTGTAACAAAGTACAGTCAGTAATAAAAGTTTGCACCAAAAACGACATTCTTGAAGGAAACGTATTGACTTGATGAGCGTTCGGCCCTAATTGGGGTGTGTATCTTTTCAATAACTACTTTGTTAATGTTCTTAGAGACCGCACATTAAACAGCTGCAGGGCTATATATACAGCGTGTATATTTAATATAACCGCATATTATAGCCAGACGTAGATTTTAGGGTTATTATCTGATATTTATAACAATTAATAATTTAGCGTTAACTGCCATGGCGTAATTAATTTTTTAATTTTTTTGAGCAGCAATGTACGGTGTACACTCATTTGACACATGGAATGAGCTGGTCACTTGTGACAGTTGTGATGTCACATCAGTAAGACAAATTAGTGATCCATTGCGTGCTGAATTATTTTATATAGAAAAAAAAAGTTCGCTTTTTTAAATAATTTATCGATAAATATATTAATAAGTGCCTATTCTATAACCCCCTTAAGTTTGCGGTTATATCAAATATACACGCTGTATTTAGATATATCTCACAAAAATACATAAGGCATAATATTCTTGGCTATAACAGCGTAGAACATGATGTTGCTCGTACGTATCTCATTGAAATCGCGTCAGCGTCGCAGGTGCCCGCCAGCACTGGGCAGCCGCTTAACTCCCGTCTAAATCCCCATTGCGGGTCGAGCTTTATTCGGCCTAATTTAATTACGCCCTCTGATGACCTCATCATTGCCCTCCTCGCTCATCGGACCTTTGTTCCATTACCAGACCTTGGGGTTATTCGGAGCCGCGACAATGAAAAATGTATACTGATTGTTCAAATTGTTTTATTTGTCGGTCCGGCGGATTCCTATTTGGGTTTAGTGATGCATGGTCTGAATGGAGTGGAGGCTAAATATTTTGGTTATTCACAAACATAAAATAAACATTGAGGTTTGTTTGTTTATATTGGTAATTTGGGTCGAATAACTGAACCAGAAAGCAGAAGGGGCCGTTCTCTTTGGGCCCTTAATTTTAACTGTACGTAGTATGTATCAAGTGAAACACAGACTATTTGCGTCAAGGACAGTTGAATTTATTTAAATTTTATGTTTGACACATTAATGCCTTATGTGCACCCACATATTGTTATGAATATGTTTAAGATTACAACTGTCAAGTACGGGATGTTTACGTAAAAATATGTTTGCATACTTAAAAATCTAGAACTTCGACTAACTACATTAATATTCATAATCTAAATCACCGTTAAGTATCCTGACTGAATATTTTATTTTATAATAAGTAGTTAAGTTTCACAATAACGGAACGGTAGGTTTATCTGAAGAAGAGGTGATAAGGTGAAAAGGGAGAGATAAATCTTTTTGGATTAGTAATAAAAGAGTATTTAAAAGAATCAAGTTTTAATAAGTATTTTTCTGTGATCTGGAACTTCAAAATCCTTACTTTTGAGATTTCAGTTCCCAGAGTGTTCCATACACTGCCTCAGTTTTCACACACAAAATATGAAAAACTGATATGTCCTAACACACGTTTGAATTTTCTTGATTTTTAGAGCTGGTTCAATAATTATATTTTTATTATGTTGATTCAGTTTTTAAAATATAAAAAAAATTAAGGTAGTTCACAGAGCCACTACTTTAAAGTTATGTTCCAATTAGGTCTAATGCGATCATTCGCTTTCTGCCTTTTGTTTTTCAGTTTTTTCTGTGTTTGAAAAAAAATCTGAAATATTTTGAAAGACATTCGCTCTATATAAGTTTAATTTATTTAATTGAATGACTACACGGCTATTCACTAACATACTTGTACAAGCTATTCATAAATGTTAGACGAAGCCGAATGCTACTGCAACAACTCGACGAAACGGAAATTGGACGTCACATGTTACTTGTGCGACATCGCAGTAAGACTACAATCAGACGGAACATTTTATATTAACACTTTCACTGCCAGGAACCCGCCTAGCGCGCGGCAGTCGCTTTCCGCTACATACGAGGAAACCACGGGATCGGCTACAACTGCTACGAGCGTAGCGCGTAGCGATTTTTGGCAGTGAATGTGAAGTGAAGATTTTCGTGCGAGGATGAGATAATGACTGTGTCTGAACGAGTGCGCAAAACTTATAGCAATGTATCAGTGTAAAATAATAAATTTCACCAATACCAACTAGTTTTAGATAATATATTAGACACTAAAGTTAGTTTTTGAGCTTACATTGGACCAATTATTCCTTTGACTTTTAGCAGGTCTAGCCTGTAGTGTGACTTGACATTTCAGTAGGTACCTACACTTGCAAGTCAGCACTTTTACTGACATCCAGCTTATATGTCTGTATATCACATTGTTCGGCTGCCACCTCTTATTAATTATCTATATCATCACCAGTCATCGGAATAGGCTGAGCTAATTTATAAAGTTTGCAAAAGGTCATAATTTTGACCCGAGTGGTTGCAACCGGGTATAAAATTGTTCTTAGGGTTCCGTACCCAAAGGGTAAAACGGGATCCTATTACTAAGACTCCGCTGTACGTCTGTCTGTCTGTCTGTCTGTCCGTCTGTCACCAGGCTGTATATAAAATCAGAATAAAATAAATATTAAAGGGGGCTCCCATACAACAAACGTGTTTTTTTTGGCCGTTTATACAGGACGTCCCACGCTTATGCCACACGGAGGGAAAGTACCTTGAATATTGTAGATGTAAGATTTTACTAAAAGAAGACATTATTTTAATTTAAATTAAATAACAATTTAGACTGCATTCATAGATTTTTAAATAATTACATGGTTGAACCGGGAATCGAACCCGCTACACTAGAAAAAATATTACCCTGTTGCTTTATCATACCGATCGAAAGGCTACATCATGAAGATAATTTTTTGCTACATAACATAGTGTCAAATATAAAAGGAAGACCATGAATTTTTACATTCAAATGAGCATAATTGACGCGTAATTGAAAAAATCATTTACGCGTCTTTTGGCAGATTAAGGATACAGCAGAAACTTGATTGCACAGAAACTCGATTTGTTGCATACAACCAGGTACCATCGGCCAAAGCCAGAGTCGACCAGATTCAAAACAGAATCGCTTGCAATGCTATACGGCTGGAACCAAAATGCGCCTTTAACGGTGGTCGACTCTGGCTTTGGCCGATAGTACCTACTAATTACGTATATCTTTATTATTTTATCATGCACTTAATTTATAATAGGGTAATGATGCGTACTTCTCAAGCGGGTACTGAATCATTCATTAGTAATAGGTACTTTAAAATGATAATATCCGTTGTAAGTATCTCCTTACGGCAATGTCAGGTTTTCATTTTTCTGAACAAAATTTCACATCAAATGTTAAAATGCATGGTCTTCCTTTTATTTCTGACACTATGTTATTTAGCAAAAAATAATCCTTTTGATGAAGCCTTTTGATCGGTATGATAAAGCTACAAGATATTTTTTTTTCTCTTGTAGCGGGTTCGATTCCCGGTTCAACCATGTAATTATTTAAAAATCTATGAATGCAGTTTAAATTGTTTAATAAATCAAAATACTCACTTAATGTCTTCTTTAGTAAAATGTTCCATCTACAATATTCAAGGTACTTTCCCTCCATGTGGCATAGGCGTGGTACGCCCTATATAAACGGCCAAAAACAACACATTTGTTGTATGGGAGCCCCCTTTAATATTTATTTTATTCTGATTTTAGTATGTGTTATAGCGGCAACAGAAATACATCATCTGTGAAAATTTCATGAGATACAGCCTGGTGACAGACGGACAGACAGACAGACAGTCAGACAGACGTACAGCGGAGTCTTAGTAATAGGATCCCGTTTTACGCTTTGGGTACGGAACCCTAAAAATAATTTTATACCCGGTTGCAACCACTCGGGTCATAGTTATGACCTTTTGCAAACTTTATAAATTAGCTCAGCCTATTCCGATGACTGTTGATGATATAGATAATTAATGAGAGGTGGCAGTACCGAACCCTTCGTGCGCGAGTTCGACTCGCACTTGGCCGGTTATTTTTTATTGAATTCTGCATATATTATGGCAATAGTTGTTTAAATCTGATTTTGACGCTGCCACGCCCCTAAGAGAAGCATTAAATAATGATTAAGAAAACACAAATTGTTTATTGTATTTGTAGCGACTTACAATATCTGGGGGCACGGTAGTGCCCCCGCCAAGACGAGCCAAGCGAAGCGCAAGGGCAGGCACTACCTATCTTTTCTCGAAGCGCTTCGTCGTTTTTTTGATTCCTCATAACTTGTGTTTGGATTATACCAGATAAACAAAATTCTCGAGATATGATGTCAATAGTAAACGTATTAAACCTATAAAGTTTTAATTGCATAGCTCTTATACTTTAGATTCTATTGATATCTAAAAAACGCCGATTTCGTCACTGACTCACTGACGTTGATCATCAAAACCTCTAGGGTACTTCCCGAAGTCCTAGAAAGCTGAAATTTGGTATGTAAGCTAGTATTAGTACACAATCAACAAAACAATTCAAAAAATTGGAACTTTTACCCCTAACTCTTTATTATTGACTCCCACCTTTTATTGACCACTACCAGCCACGGTCTAAAAATTCTATATCTTGGTTAAAAAGTATCTATAGACCCGTCGCTTATTATTATTAATATCGTAAATTCATTCAGCGCGAGAGTCTAATGCGGCGACTGGGATGTGCCCAACAAAGCTATACTTTTTAGCCAAGATGTAGAATTTTTAGAGCGTAGCTGGTAGTGGCAGGTTACGCCGTGTGGAGTAGGAAGCTTGGCGCTCCTTATGATCTGATATCTTTTTAACGCTGAAAGCTATATGAGCTAGCGAGTCTTGGCAGTCACTTCACATGTAATGTTTTTGGTGGGATACTTATTACTTTCAGATCCCTTTTGTCTAGTTATTTTTACTATAAAAAAACATAAAATATCCCGTATTGTAAGTAATTTTCCGATCACTGATCATTACTTATATCATCCTCTCATTTTTGAAAAAATACCTAAAGAAAATATTAGATTGGCCCGCTGTTCAGTATTTACTGCGAACTGAACGCGGCAATAGCTGCCGGCGGAACAACAGCAGTGACAACTCGCCGACCCCCTTTCCGATATACCCACTTTAACGCAGCCTATTCTTAATCAGCCTTCAACTTTCTCAGTCATGGTGAGAACCAATGGGATTAGACTATTTAGATTTGACAAATTACATGATATCCTTCTTCCGGTTGAATTCTTATGTATTTATTAAAATACATTCTACATCACATATTGTAATATGTATATTAAATTTTTTACTAAAAGTAGTGTTTACAGTATTACTTACAGCTGATTTATACGACAATTAGGGAGTGCATAACTATGACTACAAATGTTGCAGGGAGGTCAGGTCGAAATTATCACAATAATTGGTGAGAGTTATTAAATTTCAAATTAAAGGGAATAATTAAAAAAAACATCATTGCACCGAGCTGAATTAGTACCTACCAGTGACAGTGACAACTGCGCTATCGGAACCTTTGCTCGGCTCAACGAATCATTCAACCAGTTCCCTCTTATTATAGTTATTACAAACAAGATGTAGCGACAGCTACCTTTAAGACTCAGGCTAAAGTGCACTAACGTCTCAAATTACATAGAGAAATTGTCAGTAACGATACTAACGTACTCGTTTTTTATAAGGACTCGCTGTCATAATTGCCTAAAGTATTGGCCTCACTAACCACCAGGAACCCACATTACAGGGATTTTATGGGGAATGTATAAGTAGGTTATTGTTTTCGACCAACACAATATTTATGCCCTGATGTCTCATTTATAGTTAAAGTGATTAATTCTTAATTAATAACCCCTGTCACATCATGAATTACTGCTATTACAAATCATATTCGTCATATATATATATGCAATTCATAATAAATTCCGTAAAAAATCTATAATTTTTTATTAGGCAGAGTGTGCTTTACCTAGTCACATCCCCTAACCCATCTAGTTTCAATTGCAGAAGTAAGCTGATAAGCTTGCTAAATACTTCTGGAAAATCATACAGCGTGTCTCTGAGTTTGGGGCTTTAAATTCAAATGTCGATTATGCTCCTGAAACGGAACTACTTTTGTTCTACAACTTTTCAAAAATACGTTATTTTTGTATTTTCATTATCCCATATATACAAATTAAATAAAATGTTCAATCCATTAGTTTAAAGAAATTATTGGAGTTTGTAAATAAGACATATCATGAGATAAAAAAATTAATACAATCTTTTTAAATAATAATTCCAATTCTAATACATCTCCACTTATAATAAATCTCTAAATTAAAAAAAGAATCAGCCAGTTTGAAACTAAGCTTTGCGCGGTTCGAATGTTCTCAGCATCCCATGAACGGAAAAATATGAAACATTTTATATAGGTTCATTATTATTCTAGCTGCAACTTAGGATAGTTTTTATGCGACAGTTAATTAATTTTCCGAAATATACGACTTCATTTAATTTTTCATTTATTTTTATTGAAATCAAACGCTGCTCCAACTGTCAGCTATAAGAACCGTCAAATTTTCGTCAAAATGGCGGAATTGCTTTGCCTTTCACTTATTAATAATTTAAATCCCGTCTACGATAGACCTTTACGAGACCATAAAAAAATATTCGATTCTGATATGAGAACTTATATGCGCAAATGTCGTTTCATGTCGTAATTTCAATAAATGAAATCAACAAATTTGAACAATATAATTAACACGAATTTGTTTTTTTTGAATGACAATGGCACGCGTTCGGCGCATTCAGCCAAAGTACCTGCGGCGCTACCACGAAAACCGATACTCAATGTTCATATATTTGCATCCCTGTCACTCGAGTATGGTTAGTGCGATAGAGATAGAGATACCCGAATATTTTCGAATTCCGAAGTTCGTGGTTATAGCTCAGGAATCGAAAATATGGTAAATAATCATAAGGTATTTTCTCGAAAAAGAATTTAAAATAAATATAGTCAAATGGAGAAAAAAACAAAGCAAGAGGTTATATAGGTAATGATTAAGTTATAAGAGTCCAAAGTTTTAAGAGGGGGTATGTTCTGTCCCTTTTCCGCAAAACGCACCTTCATATGAAACGATTGTTTTTTACTATGACGCTCGAGTATATTGACGTCACAGTCCCTCATCGTTTTCTCACTCTAACAAGCGACATTAAAACGGATGTAGCGTCATAATTTTTTGAGATATTTGAATGGGAGTTTCATTATCTTCTATCTATTTATACATAATAAATGCCTATGTCCTGACTGACTTATTCACTCAATCACTCACTCACTCACTCATCAACGCACAGCCGAAACTACTAATCTTAGAGAGTTGATTTTTGCACAGTATGTTGCTTTTATAACGTGGGCTAGGGATAAAAAGGGATTTTTGAAAATTCTACCCCTAAGGGTGTAAAATGGGGGTGCAAAGTTTGTATGGGAGAACCTTTTTTTTTTGAGCTATAGACTTAAACTTTGTAGAAAAATTAGTTATTAGAATACAAATGAAACACTTTCAGCGTTTTGGAAAATTCCACCCCTACGGGGGTAAAATAGGGGTGCAAGGTTTGTATGGGGGAAACATTTTTTTTTTAAATAGAGACTTAAAACTTTGTAGAAAGATCAGTCATTAGAATACAAATAAAGAGAACTTTCAGGGTTTTAGAAAATTCTACCCCTAAAGGGGTAAAATAGAGTGCAAAGTTTGTATGGGAAAAACTACTTTTTTTTGAATATAGACTTAAAACGTTGTAGAGAAATTATTCATTAGAATACAAATAAAGTACCTAGAATCAGTGTTTTAAAAAAATCTACCCCTAAGGGGGTAAAATAGGGGGCAAATTTTGTATAAGGGAAACAATATTTTTTTTAAATAGAGACTTAAAACTTTGTAGAAAGATTAGTCATCAGAATACAAATTAAGTACTTTCAGCGTTTTAGAAAATTCTACGCCTAAAAATAGGGGTGCAAAGTTTGTATGTGGGAAACTATTTTTTTTAGCTAGAGTCCTAAAACTTTGTAGAAAGATTATTTAAATACAAAGAAAGTACTTTCAGCGTTTTGGAAAATTTCACCCCTAAGGGGGTAAAATAGGGTGCAAAGTTTGTATGGGAAAAACATATTTTTTTTAATAGAGACTTAAAATTTTGACGAAAAATTACTTATTAGAACATGAAAAATACTACATTCGGCGTTTTACAAAAATCATTCCCTAAGGGGGTTAAAAAAGGGTGCAAGGTTTGTATGGGGAACACTTTTTCTGAGCTAGACACTTAAAACTTTGTAGAAATATTACTTATAAAAATACAAAAAAAAGACTTTCAGCGTTTTGAAAAAATCTATCCCTAAGGGGGATAAAAAGGGGTGCACAGTTTTTATCAGGGAAAGTTTAAGTTTTTGAGTTACAGACTTGAAACTTTGTAGAAAGATTACTTATTAATATACAAAAAAAGAACACAAATCGTTTTAGAAAATTCTACCCCTAATAGGGTTAAAAAGGAGAGCAAGCTTTGCATGGGCAACACTTTTTTTTGAGTTAGACTTAAAACTTTGCAAAAAGATTACTTATTAGAATACTAAAAAATAACTTTCAGCGTTTTAGAAAACTCCATCCCTAAGGGGATCCTTAAGATCCTTAAGAAGGGTAGCCAGTGTTGTGTGGGAAAAACTTTTTTTTTTACTAGACTTAAAACTATTCAAAATGTTACTTATTAAAATAAATAATAAAGTACTTTCAGAGTTTTAGAAAATTCCACCCCTAAGGGGGGGTTAAGAAAGCTTTGTATGGGCAACACTTTTTTTGAGCTAGAGACTTAAAAGTTTACGAAAAAAGTTCTTTCAGCGATTAGAATAATTCAACCTCTAAGGGGGTTTAAAAGGGGGTTCAAATTTTAAATGGCGAGCAATAAAATTTTAAAGTGTGAGTAAGAGATTTTTAACTTCGGTCTTATTCTGTACGTTAAAAGACTACAAAACTAATTTCAGAGTTTTTCCAAATTCATCCCCTAAGAGTGTTAAAATTGTTTCAAAGTTTGAGTATTTCAAGGCATTTTTAAAGTATGAGATTTTTAACTTTGGTTTTAGACTGTTTGTTCACAAACTAGAAAATGAACATCAACTTTTTTTTTAATTATCCCCTAAAAGAGGGTTCAAATTTTGTATTGAGAGAAATCATTTTCTAAGACGATAAAAAGTTCTACGCGGACGAAGTCGCGGGCAAACAGCTAGTATTTAAATAAAAACTAAATAAAACTACTTATGACTAAACTAAGGGGTCTCCCCCGCGGCATGGTGCCGAAGATGCTGGCAGCATTTCCCCGCTGTATCGCAATACTAATGCGTTGAGCGAGGCTAATTTTTTGGCGAGCTCTTTGATTAATCCATTAGTTAGTTTTCATACTTGTCAGTGTCATGGATGTCAAATAATGCGACCCGTGTTTGCAATACCTACATTGATGGTACAGTTAAAGTTCAAACACTACCAAATTATAGAAATTATAGTTATTTTACAAAGTTGCGGAACAAAAGTGGTTCAGTTCCAGGACCATAATCGATATTTGCATTTAAAGCCCCAACGTCAGAGACACTGTATTGTCATGACAGTCATGTTAGCTAGTCTATTCTAGTGCGATATTACGTCAATTACATTGATAGCGGGTACCTGACAGGCGTATGATATTGTGTCCAACAAACCAGTATCTATCACGGGCCGGCTCAGCGTAATAATTACGGGACGGTGCCGCGCCCGGCGATTTCGCCGGACTCAATCGATCCGGCCTGCATGCTATGGATGCAACTTGTTAGCGAGCTGCATTTTTCCCGTTTCACCTTTGGTTGTTTTTCAATGAGCCATTACGGCACAGGGGCGAATTGATATGATATGTGAATTATATTTCTTAAGAGCATAGCCAAAAATGTGTCTGGGAAAGACAGTGCGATTATGAGATAGGTCAATTGCTAGTTGAAAGTGGAAGTCCTAAAGCGTTACAAGAACCTTCATTTCGGTAATCGTAACTCTTTATATTTAGCTGTAACGCGTTCCAAAATTGTATAGTGAGTGTCAAAAAGTGACATAAAAATGAGAGTCCTGAGGGGTAAACCACGTAACGTTCCGAACGCGCGTCGGTTCGATTTAACTGTCAATTTTCCATATAAAAAGTGACAGTTAGACCTACCCGACGTTCGTACAATGCGTTACGTGATCGACCTACTGGTTGAGCCTATATTTACTTTGGTAACGAGAGACTAGCAATTTGGTTCTAGCGGGTGTTTCGTACGCTATTCTAGGATTTACCCTTCTGTCAATTAGCTGAAAAATAATATTAATATTGGGTTGTGACGCTATTATATACGTACTAAATTGGTATAAGGTACATTTTGGCAAGCTCCTTTATTGAAGAATTAATAATTAATAAATAAATAATAATATATAAATATTTGGGGACAATCTTACACAAATCGACCTAGTCCCAAACTAAGCAAAGCTTGTACTATGGGTACTAGACGATGATATACATACTTATATACATAAATAAATACTTAAATACATAAAAAATATCCATGACTCAGGAACAAATATTCGTGCTCATCACACAAATAAATGCCCTTACCGGGATTCGAACCCGGGACCTCCGGCTTCGTAGTCAGGGTCACTACCGACTAGGCTACAGAGGTCGTCAAATAAAATAAGTAAGTTAATAATAACAGGCTAAACGCATAAACGTAGTATGAAAAGGTTGTACGATGGCCATCATACGGTGGTTTCAATTTATTTGCCGCTAGTAGGTACTTATGTAACTACTTAACAGGTCAGGATAGGGGTTGACCTATAAAACTTTTGATCGAATGTAGCGTTGAATATTTCATTGAACCTATTTGATGGATACATGGTAAAACATGTATTTTCTTTTATTTAATGAGAAATTAACCTCGAAATGGTTTTAATTTATCTAAATCGTAACATTAAAATCCCATTTAAAAATAAATCTATAGATCTGTTTTTCTGTGAATCGTTTATTTACTTTTTCCTTATTCATTTATAAAACGTTTTACAATGGTTTAAAATAAATTTACGACAAACTTAGTAAGAACAAAAATACATATAAAAAATCTGAAAGTTTACTATACGGAATAAAGGCAGAGCAAATGAAAACTGCCACAAAAACCGTATTGAGTCAAACAATTCGACCACTTACGTAGGTATCATTCACAGCATACCATGGTCCGGTGTAATTAACCAAAGCGAGTCTCGACTCTATTCACAAACCATTTGCAACTGAGCCGGATATTCGTAACAACAACGCATAAACGGAGGTCAGACTTATCCTGGTTTGCCTCATGCGATCAAGCATTCAGATTAACAACCTCGGCCGCCGGCCGCATCCTCCGGACGGAATCGATCTGGCTCGCGCCTTGAATGCAATTCGGTTAGCTGGCTGAGTTTTAACCGCTTTCAAATATCGCTTTTCATGAAGTACCGCACCATACGAGGCGGTACTTGAGATATTTGTATGCATCCATAGTTTGAAATTGCGGACGAAAGTCGCTTTTGTAACTACTTAGCTGAGTAGACAAAGGGATTCATTGTATGGTTAATTAAACTGATATTTTAAAGTGGAACGACAGCGTGAAATTTCCATCCCTAATAACCGCAAAAATAACGAAAATTCTTAAAAGTATTATTTACCTATACGGTATAGGTAAATAATACTTTTATGAATTTTCGTTATTGCTGGGGTTTTAGGGAAATCGCGCGGTATAGGCTATACCGCGCGATTTCGCAATTGTTTCCGCACGTGCACCGCACATTATGCAAGTGACCCCAGAGTTGGCCCATTCTGCAGTCTACCTGCAGGAACCCCAAGTGAATGGGATAAGGGCAAGTAAATGATGAATATAATGAGTCATAAAATGTAAAGAAATCTTTTTACCGGTATGCTCCGTAGTCAGGATGAAAAACAAGCAAAATCCTAATAACGTTTAAAACACGTAGTTATTATGTTAATTTTGATAAAAGACACTTTTTTGGTTATGTGTCAAGTAGTACAAGTTTTAGTAACATTATTCGTACGTCCTATCCTACAAAATAAAATTCATCAATGCAATACACGTTTTGCACAGTCGGGGAATGCAAAGCTTGATCACCTTAAGATCTGTTTTTGCTTGCTCAGTATAAGTTATCAGTATCTGCTTTATCGACTGAGTGCCAGACACATTCCGTCATAATGAATGTAATTTCACTACATGGCCTAAGGATACGTCCACTGTGAGAATAGACCTCTTTAAATATTGGAAAACGAGTTAAAAAAAGCAAAAATAATGACATTGACAGGACCTGTTACTAACATTCATAGTTTTAATAATTTTAAGCGCAGAGGATTTAATCATTAGATTTATCAAACTTGACACAACGTAATGGCAAGATCAAACTAATAAAAAGGTATTAATAGTCAAGGAAATTTCGTCTAAGTGAATTTGAACTTTGTTGTCAAACAGTTGAACATAATTTTCAATACAACACTCTCGTCTGATACACAGTTTAAATAGGTAACATGTGCTTGCAACGCGTAAATGATTTTTTTTTATTTTTTTTATTTTTTTACTTTTATTTATTCAAAATTATAAACTTATTCTACTACATTTATATACTCTTTAGCTCTTACTGAAGCCTCAATTAGGCTTATTTGTAAGAAATATCTAATTAATATTAGTTTATTAGTTTGCTATCTATCACATTTATCCATACCAGTATTATTCCTCAGTGCTGGTGTTATGAGAGTCTATATAATGTTTTTTTAGCATTTTTTTACATGCTTTTGGATTCTCTGTTCCCTGTATTTTGATTAAAATATCTGATGGTAGTTGGTTAAGTATGTAAGGTAACATGAAATCTGAAGTACATTTACCATATATATTCTTATAGTCAGGTAAAATGTAAGGTGGTAAGTATGCCAGGTTTCTTAGTTTTTCACTACGTGTTCTCATTTTTAGGTTTTTTAGTTGGCTAAATTTATCATATATGATCTGAATATTTATTTTTTCATATATACTTAGCACCTTGAAAACTGGTCAACCTTTTCATTCCGCCACTGTACATGTGTGTCTTGGTTTGCCTATATCTCATCTCCACTCAATTGCTCAAAGGTTAGCTGGAAGAAATCCCTCTCAAGGATAAGCACGCCTTTGTACATGACATTGTGTTATCTGTTCTTGTAATAATTGTTCTGTGTTGTGTTCTGTTCCATAAACAATAAATAATTTACATACCTACATACATACGTACATACATACCTAAACCGTTTTTGTACTAGAGTATGCTATCTGCTAAAGTATTAATTTTGTCTGTGTATCCGCATTGGTAGACCAAAACCGATTTTCAAGTACCAATAACAGTCTTCGCAGACAGTAAAACCCTCCAGTTTTTACACAGAAGCCACGAAATAGTCGTTAGTGACCTGTTGCGCATTACTCGGCTGGCGGACTTCCAAACGGCCTCCTGCAGCTCTTTTACATAATCCCCTGCTTCCGATAGCCCAAGTCCTAAAGTTTTACCCTATCGACGATTTTTCAATCAGTAATTATTTTAAATAAAAATAAAGTAAATTTATTTTGGTGTTGCAGTTTGTCACTCTTTAGTACCACCCAGGGGACACGTGCAGGGTTGTGGTAGGTACCTAGCTCCTGCGGACGCAAGTGACAGTTGTCCCCCTTTGTCAAGAGAGTGGGCAACTCGACTGTTCGAAGTTCTTAAGCCGCCCGAAGGCCTAACTCGGCTTAACGACTACTGTCATAGACAACAGCCGGAATCACCGGCTTAGCGTGCCTTCCAAAGCACGGAAGCGCTCAATAAATAAATATTACTGAACATTTTTTACACAAATCGAGCTATAGTAAGCTCAATAGGGCTTATGTTATTTTGCGTCGTTATATTGATTTGCAATGATATATTTTAGATAAGATAACCACTTAAACATGTCAATGGCAGAGGAAAAATTGACATTAGATTAGGTACGCGAGTTTTTACCGCGTTAACATTTTCTAGATTCTACCAATAATGTTATTCGTGCAATTGATGCGTACAAATGTTTCACAGTCACGTGCTCATTTTACAATGCACCAGTCTGTAAACACATGCTAACAGATTTTGTATTTTGTTTTGCTGATCATTAGTAATAGTGGAGGAAGTTATGCATCGCTCCCATACATAACCCAATTTTTTTTTAATAAGCTATGCGCTTCATCATATATGTTCCTTGAGTAATTCTAAGCATTTCTAGTCCGGGAGGCAATAAGAAACGTGAGGCTAGTCGGGAAGGGGGGTACAAAGATGATCGCCAATAGTCGTCTTTAAAAAAAATCTAGTCTCGTCCTGGTGGCTACTAGGGCAAGTCTGGTATCATTTTCGTATAAACCAAAGACGTAGAATTCATTGCTGATATTAGTTTTTTTTCAGTTTTATAGTAATTTTACTAGAAAAACGTAATCGTGAAAATATTGGTAGGAGATTTTTGCTTTGGGAGCTAATAAGTATTGTATAGTGACAAAAAATAGCAAACAAAAAATACAGTAATAAAGCGCAATTTATGTTATTTTACACATTTTATTATGTCTTAATGCAAAATCATAGTGAAAAAAAAAATTAAATGATCGCAGCGCGGCTAGCTGGACTCGCGCTAGGCGGCGTTTATCTTACAAAATGGTCGAGTATCTGCTTATATGCTTATTTTGTTAAATTTTAGGATCCCTAGATGCCTAAATAATTTTATAAAACAATTTAATGTCCGCAGTTTCCGGCACACAGGCATACTTCTGTGCACTTCAATTTTCTTTTAATGCAGTTGCAATGATTTTTGCAACCTTTCTTGCACCTGCATCTTGGTATATAACATCTAAGACAATAAGAAATTTTAAAATGTATTTGACAGGCATGATATTGACCTGTAAAATATGACATTTTATCAATAAAGTTCTGAATCTGAATCTGAATCTGCAATGAGTGAGTTCCAGGCACACATTTGCGACATCTGGTAAATCTGACCAAACAGGAGTTCATTCACTGTTTTTCATTCATCAGCGCCAAGAAGAAGGAATCGGAAGCTTTTGGAGAGGCACCAAGGCTTGTCCCCAGACATGGACTCCTTGATATATTGCCCGAAGTTTGTGCTGGCGAAGAGCGGCTTCCGTTGGAGGGATGTTTTCTATAGCTGATATAGATATAGATATTTTCTGCATTCGTTGACTGTTGTGCATGGGCTTGAGCTAAAATATAAAATCTTGTAGTCGTTCTTACGTCATTTAATACAAAATAGATTATAACAATTTTATATTAAAATACCAATTTTAATATAAAAACCTACGCTGAATTTGTATCAAACTAGTTTATACTTACCGGTCGTACATTGTTATAATAAATTTCTGAATAAAAGTGTCGCAATTTTCTGTCCAACAATGCCTTGAATCCGCAAGTTGCTTCAGGGTTAGGCATTCCAGGCGTCAAAGGCACTCTTTTTACCACTCCTATTAAAAGAAGACACCGTGTCGCATCCTGGCAAGGCATGGAAAATTGGCAGTACTTCGGCTCTTTCTGGTCCTGTAATGTGTAATAATACATTTGTTAGGATGCATTTACTGCGGAAATTTACACGTTTTCATTACCAAGGTCATGACAAACACGTATCGTGTGCCAATGCACACGCAATAGAGTGGCATGGAATATTAGGATGGTTTTTGCCTGTACCCATGTGGATCCACAACTCATCTAACTCCGGCAGCTTTTGAATACACGAGACTGCTATGACCACCACTTCTGTATCTATATGTAGTACGAATCATAACTTTTTAATGTCCTTGGTCCACAGCGTCAGCAACATGCAGTTTGTCATGCCCTTAGTAATGAAAACGTGTAAATTTCCGCAGTAAATGCATACTAACAAATGTATTCCTACATATTACAGGACCAGAAAGAGCCGAAGTATTGATAATTTTATATGCCTCGACAGGATGCGACACGGTGTCTTCTTTTAATGGGAGAGTTAAAAAGAGTGCCTTTCACGCCTGGAATTAGGGTAGGCACCCTGAAGCAACTTGCGGATTCAAGGCAATGCCATTGTTGGATGGAAAATTGGCAGAAGCGGACACTTTTATTCAGAAATGTTTTATTATAATGTACGACCGGTAAGTATAATCTAGTTTGATACAAATTCAGCGTACCTATTTTAATATAAAATAGTTACAATCTATTTTGTAGCGAATGACGTAATAATTACTCCAAAATTTTATTTTTTAACTCAAGCCCTTGCACCATAGTCAACGAATGCAGAAAATATATATTTATGAAGAGGGACAGACAGCTATAGAAAACATCCCTCCAACGGAAGGCGCTCTTCGCCAGGACACACTTCGGGCAATATTATCAAGGAGTCCATGTCTGGGGGACAAGCCTCGGTGCCTCTCCAAAAGCTTCCGATTCCTTCTTCTTGGCGCTTGAGAATGGAAAACAGTGAATGGACTCCTGTTTCGTCAGATTTACCAGATGTCGCAAGTTTGTGCCTGGAACTCACTCGTTGCAGGTGCTAGAAAGGATGCAAAAATCGTTGCAACTGCATTAAAAGAAAATGGAAGTGCACAGAAGTATGTCTGTGTGCCGGAAACTGAGGACATTAAATTGTTTTATAAAAATGTTAAAAATGTATTTTATTTGGCATCCTAAACTTTAACAAAGTAAGCATAAGCAGATACTCGTAGTCGTCCATTTTGTAAGATAAACGCCGCTTAGCGCGAGTCCAGCTAGCCGCGCTGCGATTAATTTTATATTTTTTTCACTATGTTTTTGCACTAGGACATTATAAAAAGTGTATAATTTTAAAATTTGCATGAATTGCGCTTTATCATGGTATTTTTTGTTTGATATTTTTTGTCACTATACAATACTTAAGTATTAGCTCCCAAAGCAAAAATCTCCTACCAACATTTTCACCTTTTTACGTTTTCCTTGTAAAATTACTATAAAACTGAAACAAAACTAATATCAGCAATAAATTCTACGTCTTTGGTTTATACGAAAATGATAACAAACTTGCCCTAGTAGCCACCAAGACGAGACTAGATTTTTTTTAAAGACGACTGTTGGCGGCCATCTTTATAACCCCCCCCCCCCCCCCCCCCCCCCTCCTCCTTCCCGGCTAGCCTCACGTTTCTTATTGCCTCCTGGAATAGAAATGCTTAGAATTAATCAAGGAACATATATGATGAAGCACATAGCTTAATAATTTTTTTTGGGTAAACTTCATAACTACCTCCATTATTATGGTTAAATTGGTAACGAATATTTGTGGAAAATGGCGCGATCTGAGCATTCTTTTGTGTATATTGCAGTTGCACTGCGCACGCTGATGAAAAAAGGCTCCAAACAGCTAATATAATATCAAATCAAATATTTTCGTAAAAAAATACGTTATTTATTATATTTCAAGGAGTTTTTTTACTAAGACACATACTTACTAAGTAAAAAAAACTTCATCCTTTTATAAAAAGATTTAGAATGGTAAACTATTCGATAAAAGAACTGCCAAGTTGAAACAAAATATGGTACAGTCGCCATCACATACATAGGTACACTACTTATAGGTGTTCAAAAATATCGGCACATGCACCCTAATGTCTTGAAAATAGAGGTGTGTTCCGATGTTTGTGACGTGCTTGTTTGCTCCGATGTATGTGATGGCGACTGTACTTACATAAAACCATGTAGCTAAGAGAACAACCGTTACAACGTGTCACAAAAGTCAACTTCAAGCCAATATTGTTGAAAGGGCAGTTTTTTTTATTTTTTTTTTAATCTTTTTTTAAGGAGCTTAGTCGTTAAACGAGAATGTCGCTCCATACGTCCGCTAGTGGAGATACAGCTATCTAATGCACAATTTGTAGGTCTTATACAATGATTTCGCTTGCGCTGACTCAGGATCAGCCAGCGCCGCGTTACAAAATCCGGTGTGGTAGGTAGTGCGATGGGACTCCCCCCGTACACATTCCATTAAGATGTGGTATACGTCCTCTATTACCCCGCAGTCAGCACAGTAAGGGTTGGTAACTTTTCCCATAAGGAACTTAAATTTATTAGTTGGAACATGTCCAGAGCGGAGCCTCAACGCTATTACAACATCTTGCCGAGAAAGCGAACACTGGGTTATCCAAGGAGACTGTAACGGCTCGGGCTGGATAGTTCTGTACCAGATACCTTTTTCTTGGGACCGTTTATCGAAAAACTCTTTCCATATATCGGCACAGTACTTCCTGACCCTACCCAGGGCTTCAGTGTAAAATGGCACCGCTTGTAGAACTGTACCTTCGGAGGAAGCTTCCTTAGCTAGTCTGTCTGCTATTTCGTTACCGGCGATACCTACGTGAGAAGGGATCCATTGTAAGACAACATTTTTGTTTCTGGATTTGTGCTTCTGAATGAGGTCTAAAATTAAATAAGCTGTCGGTGTTCCTCGATACATCGAGGTACATCGAGCTATGTGTTGTAAGGCACTCCGGGAATCGGTATATATTACTATATTGTTTGCCTGTATAGACTCTAAGTAAGCCAATGCCTCAACAATGGCCTGTAGTTCGACTGACATAATAGAAATTTCAGTTTCAATTTTAAAACACATTCCTGTTTTTAATTGTACATCATAAAAAGCTGCTCCAGCCCCATTGTCATCTTTCGACCCGTCTGTGTATATTTGATAAAACCGCGGATACTTGTTTTCAACGAATTGACTGACTTCTTGCTGCAAGTTGTGTCTACTATACTGCCTTTTTGCCCCAGTAATGACATCGATCTTGGTATATATATTTAATGTGCTATTTCCATAATTTACCCACCAATCGAGTGAAAACATTTCTAATTTGTCGCTACAGTGTATTAAGACGTTCTTAAATAGTTCGTGAACCGACCACAATAATGGATGTTTTTTTCGTTTCCACGATTCTATTTTAGGAATACACTCGCCCAGCATAGCTATCATATTATTATTAAATTTGAGAGATTTGCACTTAAACCAGAACTTCCCACCCAGGTATCGTCTTCTTATAGAAAGGGGCTGCAGACACAGCTCACTTTGCATGACATGAATAGGCGTCGTTTTAATGAAGCCACCAATAACCCTCATGGCTTGATTTTGAATTTTGTCCAATTTGTTTGTATGACATTCAGCACTATCGTCGTATAAAAAACTACCATAGTCCATGCGACTTCTAATAACTGCTATATATATACGCCTTAGGTGTTTTGGATGCACTCCCCAGCTCGACCCCGCTAATACCTTTAATCAATTTAAGAATTTAACAGTTTCCTCGGAAATTTAATTTATGTGTTTTGACCATCTCAGGGACCTGTCCAACCAAAGCCCTAAATATTTGACATTTTGTACTACTTGTAATCGATTATGGTCAATATCTAGTTTAACTTGTAATCTCTTGTGGCCTTTCTGGAAAATGCACACATTAGTCTTCTCTGGCGATATTTCCAAGCCCATGTCACTTAGTCCCTGTACGACAGAATTTAAATCGGCTTGTATTCGCGTCGCTGAGATTTCAAGACTCTTGTTGGTGCAATATAAGACAAAATCATCGGCATACTGAGAGATGTTAACTTCACATGAGCGCCTGCATATATCCATCGTAGATACGTTAAATAATAACGGTGACAGGGGGTCACCCTGGGCAAGACCACGGCCGGTGTAACGACAGATTTGGTTGCTATCAACTTTTATTTGTAGGTAACGTTCCCTGAGGTATTCCCACAAATAATTGCACATCTTTTTGCCGACCCCTGACCGGTCCAAAATCGCCAAAAGCCTTGTAATGTCTACATTATTGTAAGCATTATTTATGTCAATAAAGCCATGAGTGATTTTGAATTTTGTCCAATTTGTTTGTATGACATTCAGCACTATCGTCGTATAAAAAACTACCATAGTCCATGCGACTTCTAATAACTGCTATATATATACGCCTTAGGTGTTTTGGATGCACTCCCCAGCTCGACCCCGCTAATACCTTTAATCAATTTAAGAATTTAACAGTTTCCTCGGAAATTTCATTTATGTGTTTTGACCATCTCAGGGACCTGTCCAACCAAAGCCCTAAATATTTGACATTTTGTACTACTTGTAATCGATTATGGTCAATATCTAGTTTAACTTGTAATCTCTTGTGGCCTTTCTGGAAAATGCACACATTAGTCTTCTCTGGCGATATTTCCAAGCCCATGTCACTTAGTCCCTGTACGACAGAATTTAAATCGGCTTGTATTCGCGTCGCTGAGATTTCAAGACTCTTGTTGGTGCAATATAAGACAAAATCATCGGCATACTGAGAGATGTTAACTTCACATGAGCGCCTGCATATATCCATCGTAGATACGTTAAATAATAACGGTGACAGGGGGTCACCCTGGGCAAGACCACGGCCGGTGTAACGACAGATTTGGTTGCTATCAACTTTTATTTGTAGGTAACGTTCCCTGAGGTATTCCCACAAATAATCACATCTTTTTGCCGACCCCTGACCGGTCCAAAATCGCCAAAAGCCTTGTAATGTCTACATTATTGTAAGCATTATTTATGTCAATAAAGCAAGCTACCGTGGTTTCATTATTTAAAAAACCCTTTTGTATTTTAGTAATAAGTTGGCTTAAGTTATCCAGACATGACCGGCACCGTCTAAAACCAACTGTTTTGTCCGAAAAGAGACTGTGCGCTTCGAAAAACCATTCTAACCTTCTCTGTATTAAGGAATGAAATATTTTAGCCAGACATGACATCATAGCTATCGGACGAAGAGACGATATTGACTGGGGATCCCTACCGGGTTTTGGAATGGCAACTACGTTAATTTCCCTCCATTGAGTAGGGACAAAACCCGTGTTCAAGAACATGCTATACATATTTGTCAAGGCTTCTTTTCCGCTACTTGGTAGATGTTTAATCATGGAATATGATATATCGTCGCAGCCCGGGGAAGTATCTTTTGACTTTTTGCACTTTTCCAATTCTGAGACGGTAATATTGACTTCCAGCTTGTCATTTTGGGAAACAAAAGCCGGCTTAGGCGGTGAAACGTGGTCAGGTGCTAAACTTCGCAACAGATTTGCAGCTCTGTCCGCATCTACATTATGTCTAGGTGACCGATGTCCCTTCAGCCATCTCATTTTCTGCCACACAGTACTAGCAGATGTGGTTTCATCTAAACTGCTACAAAACGCTCGCCATGCTTCATTTTGTGCACTTCGAATTAGTTTTTGTGCCTCGCTAATCCTTTCCTGTAATAAGGTTAAGTTGCTTGGAGTAGGATTTCGTCGAAACTCAGCCAGGGCTAGCCTACGCCGTGCCACTGATTTGGACAGTACAGGGTTCCAGTATGGCTTGGGAGTAAATTTACTTTCTGGATTATGGCATATTTTAACAATTGGAATATGTTTTTCAGCTGACTTATATAGACATCCTACAAAACAGTTATACGCAGTTTGCGGATCTTCTGGTACAACTAGATTAACAAACATCTCGTCCAGCTGCGCTGAATACGACGCCCAGTTCGCTTTTTTTAAATTTATTTTTTGAGTTACATATAAATTCATGGCAAGTTTAGTCCTTAGCTTAATTATTTTATGATCACTTCCTAAAGTTTCGTTCAAGACAGACCAATAAAACTTGGAAGCAATATCTAGGGAAACTAAGGACAAATCTGGAGATGAGAGTCGTATACTACCATTGGCTAGCTGAAGCTGAGGGCAGTTAATAACAATTATCAGGAACATAAAAAAAAATCCAATTCGTGTATTAAAAAAAATACTGGCCATCAAAAAAAAACTGTAAAAATGGACGACACCCTGTAATGATGTGGCTACAAATATTTAGGCTTCAATATTTTAAAATTTTTGAACCGTGAATTGAGAACTAAAGTTAAAACACAAGTCCCTACATATAAAATAAAATTACGCTTTTTTCCCCTGACATGTACTTAAAATCGACGGCTGATTCTGTTAACACAACCATGCTAAACCGAAGATGCTATAAAATGTACGATGTCTGCACGTATTAGACAAAAGGTACACGTAACTAATAGCCAAGTGTCTTTCTGTAGAACAGCGGATTCGGCTCGAGGCATGTGCAATAAGCGCAAGAATGTGCTCCACACCCACCCGCGTACATCTGGTCGGTTCTACGCGAGCACACAGGACTGATAAAAACAGTGCTAGCATTATAGTTGCTGTCTGCTTTTCTCTACTGCTGCCTGTACAATCGCGGAATAAAAAGGTCTGTCACTAATGGACCTTAGCAGCATTGAAATAAAGTCGAAAAGTAGCGAACCTTTTCATTCCTCGACTACACATAAGGCGGATGATAAGCTGTCAGTGTCAACTGTTAGTCGAGTCAGATCCGTTTTTTTACTACGCGTCTTCATTTAGTGAAGTACTATGAAGTAGGTCCTTAGATGTTTTTTAAACACATTCACAGCCAATATTTTTACAGCACTAAAGTCAAGCCGATATAAAAGGCGAAACCCCGTACGTAAAGGAAAGCGTTTCTAACGGGTTAGTGGCATGAAGTGTATTCAAAGCTTCATGAATGAGTGAACGTAACGAGTTAATTCACAGGTGCGAGAGCTGCTGGGGCACTGCGGAATGTCATCCCGCTCATATTTGGAGCAGGGGAAAGGGAAAGTACCTTCGCTTGATAAAGGTGATTGGTTTGTGTTGATCCTATCTCGTTACTTAATACTGTTCGATCTCGTTACTTAATACTGTTCGGTTCTGAGTCACACCGGAGAAGTATGGCATTACGCTACCGCCTACTTCTTTTTTCATCGACTATCGCAAAATACAAGAATTGTTGTGTAACAAATCGTTCGACTTTCGTAATTTATCCGACACGTTCGATTGACGCCCACGCGTTCGGGCCGCCGGTACCAGCGCTATGGCCATCATTTTCCTTTTCTTCAATACGTAATTAGACCCCTGAAGGGTCGCCATACTTGGTACAAATACTTTAAAATTTTGTGTCAGCATCTCCCGGTCTATGTGGCGCTTTCCGCTCGTAAACAGAATTACATATTTGTGAAAACGAGTAATGAGAAGCCCGCAAACCCCGGAATAGTATTACTTAGGGACGCGGCGGTCTGACGATACTTTGAATATGTTGGACTTTTTTAGTCGTGGGGAATCCTGCGTACGACGAAGAAATTCAAAGGTGTTAGTGAAATCCTAGAGCCGCAATGGACCAGCGTAGGGGCGGCTGCCCTTTCCTTAAACGTGTGTGTGACGGCCCTAATCTGAGCCAGCAGCGTGGGGACTTATATTTCAATTCAATTCAATTCAATCCAATTTCTTTATTTCGGACATACAAAGTATCCATATAGTGTTAGTAAACATACAAATTACTTAATCTAGTGTCAGTATTGATAATTAGATTATTATTATTTAACAAATGTCAAGACTTAAACTAAATTCCATTTAAAGCAAATTTCTTAGTATCAGCACAAAAATCATTATTTTACACAATATATTTATATTAAAAATTGCACTAAGCTTTTAATTTGGTCGGACCAATGTTTTCTTACAACTTTTATTTTTCTCTCTCATCCGTGAGAGTCCCGGGGAGTTATAAGTTGATGATAAGAAGAAATCATGTTTTTTTGTCGGTATGTCTGTCTGTTGGCAGAATCTCTTAATTTTTAAAGTAAAGCCTGAAAATTGAACTCTGGACACATTGTGTTTTCTTTTCATTTGGTATATACTCGTATGTCACCGTTAGAATCTGAAAACCATCAGTTTATAATCTTACCCGTTATATTGTAAACTGACGGAATATTGTGAAATGCCAAAATAATTCACAATTTTACGCATTCATTTTCGTTAGTTTAATAAACTAACAATGTCATATCGTCAAATTGTGAACTGAATCAAATTTGCCTTTTTCGGAACGCAACCTGTGCGCTGTTTGGTTGAGCGAATTATTCCACTTGCATCAGTTTCCACTTACGTCAGAACATTATTGTTTTTTTTTGTTATTCATAATTCATAATCTTTATTACACAAATATACATTAGTTCCACTTCATACATATTTTACACTTAACATACTTGGCTTAGGGCTTAATGAGTATTGTGTATAATCAGTTTTCAGAAGAGAAATACACTGACCCCCACACTAGGCACAGCCTGTCCTGTAGGTAGCCAATTCGAATGTGAATTTACATAAAAGGTACGAAATGTTAACAAGATCAGCAGCCACATTAAACATAAAATACTACACAAAACTTAATTATTAAACATGCTAAACAGCAGAGGAAGGGTTAAATTTAAAATCTAAAATAAAAAACGAGTGTGTGTGTGTGTGCGTGTGCGTGTGCGTGTGCGTGTGCGTGTCCGTGTCCGTGTCCGTGTCCGTGTCCGTGTCCGTGTCCGTGTGCGTGTGCGTGTGCATGTACGTGTGCGTGTGCGTGTGCGTGTGCGTGTGCGTGTGCGTGTGCGTGTATGTGTGTGTGTGTATGTGTTTCTGCGCGGGGCTCCTATTTTTGGGCGCTTTGCCCTTCGGGCAACGGAAGATACCTAGCTAACCAAACCTACCTAGTCTTTGTGAACGTTCCGTAGCAAGCCGATTTGATCTCAGTTCACAATTTGACGATTCGATATTGTTAGTTTATGAACTAACGATAAATAATGCGTTACATTGTGAACGGTTGTGACAGTTCACGATTTTTCGTCAGTTTATAATATCGCGAGTTAGATTATAGACTGACGGTGTTCACATTCTAACGGTGACATAAACATTATATGTATACAATCCCGAAATAGTCTGAAACCGTCGATCAACAAAATATATGACTAGAAATGCTTGTGATCCCCTGTGAGGACTAGAATTAGGGCAGCTCATACCTTCGATTAACTGCTTCACTGTGTAGAGACCGACCCTCTACTATACGACTATAATAATAATGGCGAGTCGATTGTAACAGATCTCTTAGCTATTTGTAATCAGAAAGTAGCTACTCCTACTCCTATGAAACACTTCACCAGTGAGTAGTAAAAAAAACAAACAGTGTTCTAGCCAATAATTCTCTATCTTTAAAAATACACTCTCTCTTATTTCTTTACACTTCCATTTAAAGATGACTCAAAGTACAACGTGCCTAGTCCAGCCGGAGAGCCGGCCGACGTTCAGTCACAGAGTTTCCCGTACATTTGCCCGTTCGCCGCGGCTCACAAACAGTGACTGACACCCATCAAAATCGCGTATACAAAATACGTGACTGGGGTAATAGCGTAACGTGCACGCAATTACCTACCCCATAGGTGCCCAATGCCAGTGACGCATTTTCGCACTATTGAAAAATCGATATCACATATTTTGCATGACAATATTTCGAAAAATAAAGCAGTTGTAATAAAAAGAAATAGTCCATAAGGAAACTCACGATGATTGCGTTTATTACTCATCCTGTATGTTATTTTATGTCGTAAAAGTAATTTGAATGCCTATCACTAGAAGTTAGGAGTTAGCCCATGTTGTTTAAAAAAAACTCAAATTCCCGAACGTGGGACGCACTTTCCCGAAGACGCCTTTACCTTGGTTGACTTACTTATGTAAGTTCGATGACAATGCAATATTACGAGTATGGCACCACCGCGGCACCGGGCGGATCTGGTTGAAGATGGCCATCTCATCGGAATCCTCTCAACGATGTATAACTGTGCAAAAAAAGTAGCAAAGGCCTGTATCAAAAACACAGATTATCTTTGTATACTACGTTATGATTACTTTGTGCCTTAAAAAGCTCTCCTTTTTATTCCTTTATCATGTCAGCGTATCAGCGGAATTTTACGCTGTTCATACACGGCGACGCGTCTTCTGCGTCACGATTATGTTAAACATTATGCTGCTCAAACTAATTGAGCTGCATCCTCTAGATTCCACCAAATTCATATATTGTAGTCTAAATAGACGAGACCGTCGGGGAACGTTTTAACGTGAAACTGTTGATGGACACTAGTTTTACCGCTACACCATTGACAGTTCATGCCTAGATTTTGCCACGCTCGACGAGGTTAGACGACCTGAATGAATAAAGAATGCGTCGGCAAACTTATCCCGTACATACTCGCCTAGCCCAGTAAACACTGTCAACGCAAGCCAAACATATCAGCCTGCTCCTTTGTCCTATTTTAGACGAAAGTAACCCTCAAAAAATTGTCTCTCTCTCTTGCTAATATTAATTCGATATTATGCTGTGGTTTTGCCTGCGCACGGAAACTGACGAAAATCGGTATTAAAATAGATTTTATCAAGACGTATCAGTATTTTAAAAGTTTCCCGAAATAACGTCAAAATATCACTAGTAGATACTGGAAAGCTGTAAGCAGCCGCGAAGATTAAGTTGAAAAAAAGCGGCCAAGTGCGAGTCGGACTCGCACATGAAGGGTTCCTTAAAATAAATTGCGGTTTACGATTTATGAGGTATTAAAAAAAAACTACTTACTAGATCTCGTTCAAACCAATTTTCGGTGGAAGTTTGCATGGTAACGTACATCATATTTTTTTTTAGTTTTATCATTCTCTTATTTTAGAAGTTACAGGGGGGGACGGGACACATTTACCACTTTGGAAGTGCCTCTCGCGCAAACTATTCAGTTTAGAAAAAACTGATGTTAGAAACCTTAATATAATTTTTGAAGACCTATCCATAGATACCCTACACGTATGGGATTGATGAAAAAAAAATTGAGTTTCAGTTCTGTGTATCGATTTTTGTGTAAAAATCTTAATGCGGTTCACAGAATACATCTACTTACAAAGTTTCAACAGTATAGCTCTTACAGTTTCGGAAAAAAGTGGCTGTGACATACGGACGGACAGACAGACAGACAGACATGACGAATCCATAAGGGTTCCGTTTTTTGCCATTTGGCTACGGAACCCTAAAAAGGTCTTTTATTTATTAACATGATATTTTGTAGTCATTTTCATAAAATAAATTATATCTGTTCTTATTCCCCTATGTATATATGTGGTGGTTGCCTTCTTGCCTTCCACCAGTGTTTACATAATATACATTGAAATTTTTGGTTAGGTTTACAGCTTTAAACCGTCCAAAATCGGATATGTCGCCCGACACCAACCTGATATATATACTTATACGAAAGCGAAACGTGCCGGCCAATTAGTAGTATTTGCGACTATATTTTCTATCGAGTGAACTTTTTAAAACGTGTAACTATTAAGTAGTTTGCTTGAAGAAATTCCGGACTCTCTGGAATGGTTGCCAGTCGAAATAAGTTTGCTCGGTAGAAAATAGCAAAATCGAATAAACTTAGATGAAGAACCTTGGCACTTTTTTTTTTCTTGACTGGGTAAAAAATATATTTTTATGTGGACAATAATATTTAAAATAATAATAAAAAAATAAAAGGCAGGACACCTTGCCAGGCTGAATGATGGTAGGTGGATCAAAACGGTATCAGATTGGTGGCCACTTCTAGGTAAGAGGAGCGTCGGCCGTCCACCCATCAAAATTCAAAATTAAAATCTTTATTCTGTAGGTAGGCCTCACTCAAGGGCTCTTTCACATGTCAGAGCTTACAAATACAATTAATTAACATTAAATGACTTTAATTGAATACATAACAACAATAAAAAACAAAGACAATACTTGGGCACACATTAGCCGAGAGATGTATAGAGTCTCCGGGTCCATTATATGACAATAATCTTAATTCTAGAATAAAATATAAAAATGAAACAAAAACAATAATTATAATGGAGATCTTATATATATCTTCAGCGTCAGATAATAGTACATTATGATACAAGTGTGCTAAGTTGGTCATTACACTCGAGTCGGTTTTTAAGCCTGAGCCGAAGGCGAAGGCTTAATGGAGACGAGAAGTATAATGACCAATGCTCACGTGTTTCATACGACGTTTTTCAACACATTTGCGAGGAAAAAAAAAAAAA
Organism: Epinotia brunnichana; assembly: GCA_963854355.1. NCBI lineage: Eukaryota > Metazoa > Arthropoda > Insecta > Lepidoptera > Tortricidae > Epinotia > Epinotia brunnichana. The sequence goes on along the minus strand of OY977936.1, from coordinate 42,482,775 downwards.
AAATGAAAATGTTAAAAGATATGTAATGAAAAGGCACTAGTGCGATAATGTAATGTAAAAGTCACGGCATGGGTAATATTCTGCATTCATTTGCTAATATTTAAAAAGATATGTAATGAAAAGGCACTAGTGCGATAATGTAATGTAAAAGGCACGGCATGGGTAATATTCTGCATTATCAGTGTAAATACGCTGTAATAAGACCTACTTTACGAGCAGGTGTGTTGAAAAATAAATTAACGGAGATGTAAAGAGTCCCTGGTCAAGTAATCTAATGCTACAGAATCGGAATGTAACCAACATGTCTAATCGAGCTGGTGGACGGCCGACGCTCCTCTTACCTAGAAGTGGGTCACTTCTGGATAATATTAGCTCATACGCGATAAGTGATAGGATAGAGCTGCCGTCCCTGGCTGACACCGTTCGATAGAATGAGACGACGCGCTTATCCTATCACTTATCGCGTGATAACGATCCATGCTACGGGGCCAGGATAGGGACCGGTGGCGTACTCGTAGAGAGGCCTATATGCTCAGCAGTGGGTGATTACGGGCTGACATTAATGATGATTATGAAAATTGATGTGGGATTGCCATCATCTGGAAGAACTCAGTCTGAGGCCAGAAACTGTAAATAATTTTGCTATATTTCTTTCTAAATACGGAATATAAAATATTTATGACCATCACGATTTGCATGCCCACGTCCAGTCCTTCTTTTGTTTTCTTTGTTACAACAAAGTTACAAGAAGTACAGTCAGCAGCAGAAGTAGCTAAACGGGCCGGGTGTTCAAAATTACCTGCACACGACTTTATTCTTAAGAAATTAAGATCGTGTGTAGGTCATTTTGAACACCCCGCCTGCTTAGCTACTTCTGCTGCTGACGTACGTACGTACTAGGTACCTTTAATTAAAGCTGGTGATTCAAACGTGGTAAATATCCACCGACAAATCTCAAAAGACAAAAGGTTTTATGTCCAGTAGCTGCTCGTTAACGCAAGTGCCTATAATCTCGGCGAGATAAAGTATTGTTCTTGCACAAAGACTGCGCTACAATATGGCTAAGGACGAGTGGGCATTATGCTGCGTCGACTAGAGGTGGGATGAACATGTTACTTTCAAGTTTTAATGTCACTTTTTGAAACGGGTGTTTGAAAACGTGATTTACTTATGATGGAAATATTATTAGTTAGCGTTGTGTGACGGACAAATTGAGAAATTCTTGAACTCTTGTTAAAACTTATAATGAATTCATAGGATTTTATGGATGCCGAACGATAAAATATAGCGTTCTAAGACCCTTCTGAAAGTCTATTTAAAAATAGTTATTTGTTATACAAGGGTGCAAAGTTGTATTTTACCCGCGAGAGTGGAATTGAAACACGAGTAAGCAAAAGGATCCTATAGTTGAACCACGAGCGAAGCGAGTGGTTCTAAAATAGAATCCTGAGTGAACCAAGTGTTTCAACACAAGAGAAGTAAAATACATTTGCACCCGTGTGTAACACAAAACTTTTCGCATCACTGTAGCGAGGAAAGTGCAAACAACAGCTCATAAAAAATAAATATTTATTAGTACTCATTTCATCATCATCATCGTCATCATCATCATCACCATCATCCATCACCAGTCATCCGTCATCCGCTATCAGTCACCCGCCATCCATCATCCGTCATCCGTCACCCGTCATTTGTCATCTATCATCCATCATAAGGTATCCGTCATCCGTCCGTCCGTCACCCGTCATCCATCATCTGTCATCCATCATCCATCATAATCCATCAAAATTAAATCATCATCCTCAATGCTCATTATAAAAAAAACAAATGTCTTTTATGGAATTTTAAGGTACGTACTTAAAAACACAGTTACTAAACACGCTCCAAGGTCAAATTGCCCACTAGTGGATAAAATGCGATTTTGCTCACTGGTTTTAAAGGATAAAAGACGGCTTTCCGAGGCAGTGAGGAGAAAATACATTTTTAAAATCGAATGAGTAGTTTCGGATAATAACGCTTTTCATATAAATTTACAAATTGTTTATCTATTTATACTAGGTACCTATAGAAGCTTACGGAAACTAAGCATTTGAATTAACTTTATTTATCTAGTTGACACGTACCTACCTATAGGGGAAGGTTGCTATCATTGGGTCGGCGCTTTGATTGGACCATTTTTTAGGGTTCCGTACTCAAACAGTAAAACGGGACCCTATTACTAAGACTCCGCTGTCCGTTTGTCTGTCTGTCTGCCTGTCACCAGACTGTATCTCACTGATACCGTGATAGTTCCAGTTGAAAATTTCACAGATGATGTATTTCTGTTGCCGCTATACAACAAATACTAAAAACAGAATAAAATAAATATTTTTATAGATTATGGTACGGAACCCTTCGTGCGCGAGTACAACTCATACTTGGCCGGTTTTTATATTTTAAACTCTACTCTACGTAGATGGCAGTCGCTTTCGTAAAACTAGTGCCTATGCCAGATCTTGGGATTAGGTGTCAAAGCGGACCCCGGGTTCCTTTAGGGGCACAACCGGGAATAATAACGCTAGGAGGATGATGATGATTGTCCAATAAAAGCGCCGGTCCAATGACAGCAACCTTCCCGTAAGTTATTATCGGGGCTGCGAGTGTTAAAATTTGCAAACGAAGTCCTATCTGTTTGGAAAAGATTCCTAGGAACATTTCAATAATGAGCATAATGTATATTTTATACATATTATTCTATTTATAAACAAGAAAAAAACAGAATAAAAAATTAAGAGTTTTTTTGTACAAAATGTACCCACACGATTTTTTAGGGTTCTGTACTAAAAGAGTAAAACGGGACCCTATTACTAAGACTTCGCCGTCCGTCCGTCCGTCCGTCTGTCTGTCACCAGGCTGCATCTCACTGATACCGTGATAGTTCCAGTTGAAATTTTCACAGTTGATGTATTTGTGTTGCCGCTATAACAACAAATACTAAAAAAAGAATAAAATAAATATGTTTATTGACAATGGTACGGAACCCTTCGTGCGTGAGTCCGACTCACACTTGGCCGGTTTTTTTTTTATTATGTTTCTATTCTTGGTGAGCATTAGAGAATATTTGTACATTGTTTAAAACTATCTAGACTCATCATCTGTCGGTAAACGATTTTTATTTTCTTTCATTAAATAGATTGGTATAATATCTCCTATCTCCTTTGATTCAAAAGTTTCAAAGACACTGCGAATCGTCTTCGTTCCAAATCCACGAGAATCTTGGCAATTTTCATTTGAAGCATCTTTTAATGAGAAATGTCTTCGCCGTTTAACTATACTTTTACTAATTACTTACCCAGTGAAATTGTGACAATTTGTATTAGTTTTTTACGAGTAATCGCACTGTCGATAACGCAGCAAGGCTTGTAAGGTTATTAAGTAGGTAAATGTGATTTACTAATCAATCAATAATTCATCAATACTTCTTAAAAAACATACATTTTTAAATAAAAACATATTACATTAGCTTGGAATTTACTAAATAGTTATTTTAAAGGAGCAATCAACATTCAACACAAGAAGGAAAACTTACCATGGAGTTACCGTCAACTGCACGGTACTTATTATACGTGCGTTTCATGTGTTACCTACATACCTACTTATATTATACAAAGCCATATTTTGGACGTAGCACCCCTAGTTTACAGTCGGACCGCTGCGGGACAATGAATGCGCGTTGTTATACGTTGAACAACCTGCCTTGAGCCTTTGAATAGCGGCCCTGCGAAATATTACATTACCTCCGGGAACGCAGGACTTAACAAAATAGGTCCGTTTTAAAAGTTAGGAGCATAATGCTCCCTTCAAATTATAAAGAATAGCATTTATCCATGACTTTGTCCGCTTGAACACCCTTATCAACTTTCAATCCATAATTGGCTACTTTCCTAAAAAAGTATTAAGTCCGTCAGTTAGATATATCTCCACTATACATATAATGTATAACAGCTTTCCAACAGACGGACAGTAAAACAGTTTAAAAAAAAACATATATGAGCAAACGGAGGCACTGCCTACATGTATAGTAAATAAAAGCATAATAAATAATTATAATAAATAAATAAATATATATAGTTTTAGTTAATAAAATAAATATAGGTATAGCATACAAAATATACAAATACGTCTACGCACGCACGCATACACACTCACACACACTCACGCACGCAAACATACACACTCACTCGCACATAATTAATGAGTGTTAATATGTGTACCTAAACTGTTATGGGGGAGCGGAATTTCCTGTCACAAGTGTCCTTTAACTTACCTTTTGACTACTTAATAAAACATTTTTCATAAAAAAAAAAAATAATGACAAGGTATTTATAATAAAAAGTAAATCATACAAACATAATTAGCCAATCGCAGGGAAATAACATGGACCTAAACGCTCAGGTAAACCTCCATGCATGCTTCATGCAAATGAAATACCTCCGGAAACTCACCACCACTCGTAGTAACTAATAAAATAAACAACTAAGTGTAAAGTAAATAGTTGCTTAATTTGCAACGCATAGTACTTTTCATCTCTCCTGTTCTGAAAGTTGACTTTTCATGGGCATATAGCCGGTCGGAAAATAGCGTTTTCTCCCCTAGTGTGGAAAGTAATTTTTGCGTATTGTAAAAATACCATAAAATCTAGTAAATTTGTTGTTTGTTTTTGTTTGTTTGTTTCAGTTTTTTTGTAAGTTTGTTTTGTTTTTTTGTTCATTTTTTTTTTGTTTTTGTTCTGTTTGTTTTTGTTTTGTTTGTTTTTTCACGTGTCGGCATGGCCCTCTAGATTAGTTGCGTCGCGGCCTACTCGATTACAATCGAGTAGGCCGTGGCAAGTGGCCAGTGCAAAGAGGTTAGAGGTTGGATATAGTTTTAATTATTTTACTTAGGTATATCTAAAATCGAATAATTAATTTTCCTCACAGTCGAAATGAAAAGTAGAGTGTTTAACTCGTGTGAAATTACCCATTTCACCCTTGAACTATTGGCGCTCTCACTTCGTTCGAGCGCCAGAAATATCTCGGGTGTATTGAGTCACTTTCAACCCTTGGTTAACAATCTACTATTGATACCTCCCAAAGGTAAATAAAATACCTTACGGCTAAATGTCTGGCGAATGTCAGTTGAACCACAGTATAAGTAACTGGTTGAACCCTCAACATTTAAAACGCGGCAACCACTGATGGTCAAAATTCATGCGCAAGTATGACGTTTGTTGTTGTCCAGTAAATTCTGGAAACCACACTGAAAAAACCGGACTGAAATTAAGTACCTCTGAGTACAGATGTAGTGCATAATGGTTTCCCATCGTTTTTTCACGGAAACCTACGAACGTGTCTTGCTATTTCAGTCGTTCACGGTACAAAAAGTACCGAGGTTGACTGATGTAGCATGACAAATACGAACATTTCCGAGAAAATACGATGGGAAATGATTATTCACTACATCTGCAGCAGGTCGATCACGTAACGCATTGTACGAACGTCGGGTAGGTCTAAATGTCACTTTTTATATGGAAAATTGACAGTTAAACTGTACCGACGCGCGTTCGGAACGTTACGTGATTACCCCTCTTGTCGATCACGTAACGTATTGTACGCACGTTAGGTAGATCGGTACAATTTAACTGTCAATTTTCCATATAAAAAGTGACATTTAGACCTACCTGACGCGCGTAAAATGCGTTACGTGATCGACCTACTTTACTGAAATTGCGTTATGACTTATGTCAATGTAACTGGTAGTGCGTCGACCGGTTAAGCCCAGTGGGCTGACCCTCCACGAAGCTGACAGTCGGGTTCGAATTCCGGTAACGGCAAATATCCGTGTAATGAGCATGAATATAATATTTTTCTCCGAGTCTTCAGGTAATTTATGTCTATTTTTAGCATCGTCTAGTACCCATAACACAAGCCTTTAGGAACGGGGCTAGTACGATTCGTGTAAGATGGCTAAGTATGATAATATAGTTTTTTTTCGTAGTGAGGTGAAAATCGAAATGTTTGACCTTCATTTTAATATTTGATTCCATCATCAACATCATCATATCAGCCGAAAGACATCCACTGCTGGACATAGGCCTCCCCCAAAGAGTGGCACAATGGCCGGTCCTGCGCCACCCGCATCCAGCGACTCCCGTGACCTTTACCAGGTCATCAATCCACCTTGTGGGGGGCCTACCTACGCCGCGCCTTCCGGTACGTGGTCGCCACTCGAGAACCTTTCCGCCCCAACGGCCATCGAAAGAAAGAAAGAAATGAATTTATTGACAGCCAAAAAAACACCACATCACAATTTAAGAGAGACACAGTACTTATATAAAAAGAAACTTAATAATTAAAAGCTTAAACTAAGATCATGTGTACAGGAAGACTGGTGGTGTTGCTATAGTGGTCGCAAGTGGACACCACTCAGCATATGCTCTGACATTAAATAATGCCACAGCGCTGGTCTTCCGTGGAGCCCAGTGCTGTAAGGTAGTTCCGAACAGCAAAAAGTGGAAAACGTGGTACTACATATATTCGTAAATTAATAACATTATAACTAGTGACATAGTGAGTAGGATCATAGCATAGAAATAGTGACTTATGACTTTCTCATTAGAAGATTAAGGAGTAGGTGTTAGTACGTAATAAATACTATGTACTACGAGTACTAAGGAAACTAACTACATACTTACTGACAAAATATTGGATGGTAATAATATGGGATAAATCGGTTCTACGTGCAATGTGCCCAATAAATAAATAAATAAAAATAAAATTCGTTTAATTCAGCCAACCACGGGTCCATACATGTTAAAATTATTATCTAGGTTTACCTACTTAATTACTAGTGTTAGTTATTTCAAAGTAAAACAACCAGGACACTCATGTGTACGAGGTGACTATAGAGTGTACTCTGGTCCAATGTATGACAAGCTGACTGTCCATCCTGTCAGCTATAACGGCCAGGAGGCTGTTGCGGCTGTCCCGCAGGCGCCGGAGCGCGGCTGCGCATCGCACACGCATGATGGCCGGGAAACCATCCACGCGCGCGTGCGCGAACATACCGGACGCGCTACACCAGCGTGGCAGCCGCAACAGCGCCCTGAACGCGTTATTATACTGGAAGCGGAGAGCACTCAGCGCCCTTTGCGAACAGCTGGTCCATAGGGCACATGTATACAATTGTGCAAAGAGCTCGAAATAAAGTTAATTTAACAGGTAGTGTACATCGCCTAAATCTATGTGCCAGCATGTTGGCTCTGGTTGCCAGGGCCCTCCGCTCCCTTTTTACATCCTCATCATCCTTGAGATCATCACATATAATATGTCCAAGATACTTAAAAACAGACACGCTTTTCAAGGGCACCCCATTTAATAATATTGCAGGAAAACTCAAAGGACATTTATTACCAGCCTTAAAAAATGCCACTTAAGTTTAGCGATTCGGAGGGCTATATCGGTTACCTTGACCTTTTACTATTTGATTCCGTAAAACCTCTTTATTCCATATTCCACTTTAATGTATAAGGAAACTCATTCATTTATATCAATACAATGTAAGATGTCTTAGAGTTCAACCCTAATAGGGCATTTTTTATTTTTCTTGTAGGTACCTTGATGTTTTTGGCTTGTCCAGTGCCTTTGACACCCTACAAATACGAAACACGTTGAAAAATTGTACTGTACAAAAAACCTATCATTTAGCATTAAATTTACCACATTTTCTGGGTTTTTTTGGCTGCCGACCCACGATTTTTGCCTGTCCACCTGTGGAAAGCCAACTTCAAGTAGGTATCGATTCGAAGTATTAGGACTTGTATATTGTGCCTGGAAATACTTGTTTCTGATAGTGGAAAACATGAATTTTCTTAAATCAACCTGGGTCTCTATTGGTTCCCATAAAATTTTAGATCCGATTTTTTCAGCCCATACCGTTTTACAACATAGTTGTTATAAGTCATATTGTCGAAAGTCATAAAATTAAACAATATGGAGATCCGATTTTTGCAAGTCATCATTATTGTTAACCCTTTACCTACGGGTGTCAACCAGAGTTGCCAGTACGGCAACACCGCTGCAGTACGGGTGTCAACTATAGTTGATCGAAGTATGGTCATGTTCAATATTTTTTTTTATCAAAACGAAACCTTGTGTCTTGGTAATAGCGGTCACATTATGCATTGGGATTAGTACAGATACAAAGAAAAAAATATCAAAATGTTTCGGTAGATGGCTCTGAAATAAACATATTTATAAAAATGACCACTTTCTTGGTGGCAACCATGGTTGACACCCGTACTGCAGACGTGCACATAATTGAACTAAATATGGCGGACATTAGTGTTTTTGTTAGAGTACGGCGTGGGAGTGTTTGGAGTGTTCATTTTAGTGATTGATATTTATGCATTATTTTTATAATTATCGTTATTAAAGTGTTTATTTGTGTTAAATATACTATAAACTAATGTTCTTAAACTTAAACATGTGAAATCCGCGAGAAGTAACTTAAAAATCTGCAATTTCTTAGTGACTGATATATTTTCATTTTAGTGATTGATATTTATGCATTATCTTTATAATTATCGTTATTTAAGTGTTTATTTGTGTTAAATATACTATAAACTAATGTTCTTAAACTTAAACATGTGAAATCCGCGAGAAGTAACTTAAAAATCTGCAATTTCTTAGTGACTTATTGCTTGATATCAGAAAAAATTGTGAATATTATTACTCTAAGTGATTATTTATTGATTAAACACATTATACTCATTGTCTGTGTGAAATTTCAACTGTGTAGCTGTAATACTTCAAAAGTTACAAGTAAGTGAAGTTATGCCTAACCACTGACTCTCGCCAAAACATGCCCGTATTGAGCGATGACGGAGTGATTCAAGGCCCCGTAGGTAAAGGGTTAGTCATAAAATTGGTTAGTCATAACATTCAATGTCCAGATGGTATGCCATTTCATATTATTGAAGGCAATAAACTTGCATATTATAATTGTTGTAAGGTCTTTTTTCGGAGGTCATAATGATGGGTAGTCACGCGCCGCCACTGCTAGTTAGGCATAACATTTAATGTCGTGGTGGTGTCAGACTTCATAATGTTAAAGTGTAATCCTGTGCCCAGCATAAATCAGCCTATACATATACGATAGGCTGATTTATTATTATTCCCGTTAAGGCAATCTTCAGTACCAACAACAGTAATGAAAATATTACTACTGTACGAGAATGCTGCAATCAATTTTATAGTCTTTGATTTCATCCGTACGATATATAATACATTAATTGCCCTAATTTACTTTTGTTCAACCGAAAACCACTGCTTTTATCTATGCTTAATAGCTTTATTGTGTAAAACGAGCATACCTAGTTTGAAATGTACGATTACTGCCTTTTAAACGAATTCTGATTCCTAACACATGACCTGGCTGGTAAAGCGGATAGTCATTTCAAGTTTAGTTTGCTAAATTGAGCATGTAATGAAAGCCTGACTAACTAAGATATTATTAATGAATATTAGGGTCGTCGTAAATTGCATCCCAGCAGCATCGCATGAGACGGAAGCAATCCCCCGCTCCACTGATCGTGGTTTGCAGCCAGTAATATGTCTTAATAAACATTAGAGTAACAAAGACCCGTAATAAGATTTTTTTGTGTATGTGGTTCGAGTCCTGTCTAGGGCTTCAGACGATGATGGTTTATTTTTCCAATATATTCGTTATCTGCATCATATCGTTTAAGAATTAAAAAATCAAAGAAAAAAAATATAGTACAACTTAAAAGTTTGTTTAGTTTTGTCTTAAGATATTCATTAAGGCTAGACCTTTAAAATTTTCGTAAAAATGAGTTGATTAGTAACCATATTATACATTATGACGTAACAATTTAACGTCGGCAAAAATATATCATAATCTGCAAGATATGAGAAGTAACATAGTTTTCGTAGAAATCCATTTAAAAAAAGAAAGTAGAGAAAAAAAATCTAAAGTGAACCCTATTATTTCACGTGTAACCAGTTTACTGCTCCGTTTTTTATCAGAAAAAGATGAATCTTCATAAAGTAATGAACAATAACTTCGTTTTCTTACTTACTTAAATTTCGTCGCGTTTTCTGAAATATTCCGTAAACATGATATCCGCGCTTTCGAACACGCACTTCCATCTCCCTCACACGTATGCTCAGTGAGAGGGAGAGAAGACCATGTACGTGTGGAGCCTTAACCTATAAGTTAGATTAAATTTGAAACTTTCGTTGTTGAATAGTTTCGATACCTATCATTTTAATTTTGGTTGCACTATGAATGAATTAAATAGACCACCTAATGCATCAAGTGGATTCAAGGCATACGTTACTCATTTCAATTTGATTTCAACGGGTCGCGCGTGAACAGATTTAATTGTGCAGGTTGCAATCGAAAGTGACGAACAAAAATAAACATAAGTCATTATATTTAATGTAGATTTGAATAAACTTAAAAGAATGAATATTCGGTAGCAATTACTAGTATGTAAGGTAAATAAAAAAAAACCGGCCAAGTGCGAGTCGGACTCGCGCACGAAGGGTTCCGTACCATTATCAATAAAAATATTTATTTTATTCATTTTTTGTTAAAGCGGCAACAGAAATACATCATCTGTGAAAATTTCAACTGGAACTATCAGGGTATCAGTGAGATACAGCCTGGTAACAGACAGACTGACGGATGGACAGCGAAGTCTTAGTAATAGGGTCCCGTTTTACTCTTTGAGCACGGAACCCTAAAAATTACCCAGAAATATCGAGTTGAATAAATTGCAGATAACTGGCCATTTTTAAAAATAGCAAGGTGGGGAAGACTTACTTAAAAGACATGTTTGTGTATTTCAGCAATTAAATTAAGTTGTTATCTAGAGTATTGTCAACTTACCCTTTGCAGCAGAACCATATCAGCAACTTTACACAAAATTGGTGGCCAGTGGTGGTAGTTATCAATTGCTCTGACTATGTCAGAGTAGGATTAAATTCCAGGAGAAGTTAGATTTCCCAATCCCATTATTTCCGCCTAGCAGAAATTATATTCACGTATTTCCCCACTTTTTATTTTTCTTAGTCGATTTAATTCATATACGCATGTGTTGACAAACGGATTGTTTTCTAGTCCCGTTTTTTCCCGTTTGCTTATTGATACTGTTTTATTCTCCAGACGCGTGTTTTTTCTCTTGTTCTCCAAACATAACTAAGTTACATTACCGGCAAGCTCCTGTCGCCATTTAGTTCGTAGTTCAAAAGATTCGACGGAGCCCCGCGTGGCGGGGCTCTTATTTCTGGGTGGTTTGCCCTTCGGGCATCTGAAGCTACCTAACGAACCTAACCTGCCTAAGTGTTTTGCGAATTTGTGAGTGCTGTTTATGTAGCTTGGTTATGTACGGGGTAAAAGGCAGAAAAAACGGGCCTGGAAAACAATCAGCCTAGTACCACGTACGGGAATATGAACTAAATCGTCTAGAAAAATAATAAATTGGGGAAAAACGTGACAAGAAACCAATCCGTTTGTCAACACTTACGTATAATATATTGACGTGGTACATATTATGTAATAATTCGACTAAGAAAAATAAAAAGTGGGGAAAAACGCGAATAGAAATTCTGCTACGCAGCATTAACGGGTTTGGGAAACCTATCTAACCACTCAATTTCAGCCAGTACCAGTACTTGTCGGTTACTGAATGGATAGTTGGCCCGCTGGATATAAACTTCATAGTAGGTGCCCAGTACGAGAATGACGCTTTCGTAAGTAAACCCAGAACCATAATTAAACTCCATCAAATCTACCAAGAAATGTCACTGCCACAGTGAAACCTACCATTGTCAGGTAGGCGTAACCAACCTTATACTATTATAGCCGGTTCATTGACAATTTACCTTGCCAACACAAGTATTTATAGGTATTGGTAAAATGAGACAGAGAAAACAGGGTGCGATATTGTAACGCCCGTATGTTGTAGTGAGTGTGACGCAAAGGCACATATTTTGCAGATTGTTTAGCTTGGCTCAGGTGCGTTACCAAATTAGGCACACCGCCTCGCCAAACGCTCCAGTCGGAATTATGGAGCACGTTTGTGTCGCTTTGATTTACTTGGTGTATCCATAGCCACACCAACATCGAAAATATTTATATATTTTATCTTGTTACATTTTTATTTTGATATCATCTACTATTATATATCTGCCCTTGTCCCAACTCCACATTTTGAAGTCGGGCCTTCACGCCAGGTTGGGGGAGTATTTTTCCCTATTATCATATGTAAACGCACTTCAGTTCAGTTTGGTTGATCCTAGCGGAGTTGGTAGGATGGTAGCAAGTGGATTGTACAAAACTCACGAGGACCGTTACCAACTACCGAATATGTGGGTTTAGGAGTCTAAGTGCCAAAAGTTAATCCAGGAAACCCTGTGATGTAAAGGGGAAATCTAAAGCTATAAATCTCTTTTAGTACTCTCGATAAAATTAAAACCACATACATAATGTGGACATGGAAATAAGCTTACGTTGTAAGAACTCGGATTATGGTCACGCAATTTCGCAGTCTGTCTTTCACGTCGTTTCAAAGGCGTCTCATAAATATTCCCAGTAAAGAGTTTGCCCCGAGTTGACCTGACTTTTTAATTAGATGTTACATTTGCGAGGATAATAAGTTTATTTCAAGGCTCTTTCATTTTTTTATTCCACAGCGTCCGTTTTAATTCTTATTAAGCAACTGAATTAAAATATTAAATGGGATAAATAAAATTGTTTCGTAAGGTTAATAGGTACCTACTTTATTTAAGGATAATCAATGTTAATAAGTTACAACAGCAGTTAATGTATGTAACGCATCTTATCATGAGAAGATTTGTTTGTACCTACCTAAATTTTTTCTAAACATAATATATGTGCAGAACTATGCTTTCAAAGAACTAGTAGGTACATGGACATGTTTCTAAATGGAAACTTGCAGGTTCTTGTGACTGTTACTTGATTTTTTTGAGGATAATCCCAACTTTTTCATAATGTTCAGTTTTAAATTTTAACAGCAAAGCGGTGATATTATGAGAAAAGATTCTTGGGTGGATTGCAAAAAAATTGTACATAATTAAAGGCCTTAATCTTATCTATGCTTTAACTTTTTTCCATTGTGTAACGAAAGTTACCCATATACAATGTATGGGTAATTGCAATCCACCCACTAATCATGCTAGCAGGCACTCTGTTTGTGAGTGTTAAGTCCCGGTATTGTACATAATAAATGCCCAAAATAATGAAATATAAATTATAGCATCAACTTGTAAAAATGCGGCGCTAAATGTGACTTAATTACGTAATAATTTACTTTGAGACCTTATTTGAACCGGGCGGCCGGCAGAGGGGTAAGCCCTGTAATTTATGTCAAGTGTTGATAAATATAACGACCCTGTGATCGCGCAGAAATAAAACCTGAGCACGACGGGGGTTTTAAACATAAATATTGCTTCTAGTACCTAGTTTACAATATAATTCGTATGCAATGAAACAGTAAAGAAACTTAGTAGACAATATAGTTAGCACTGCAGTTGTCACAGCTGTAGCAGTGGTGCCAACGGCCTGGTATATTGTATAGTTAATTATTTTTCAACACATTTGCTCGTAACGTGCCTCTTATTGTGCCGCTTTTAGGCTCATAATCCTGGGTATTAAACACGCGTGTTTAATAACATTACGACACTCGTGTAGTTATGTTTATATCCCGATTAAGACACGTTGGCACTTTGCAGCAAGGTGTATGTATGGACTCGGCGCATTCTTAAATTGACCGGGTTATACAGGTTTGTTTTTAATTCTCGGCAAATGGATTCTTACTCGACTAAACAAATTAAATCCTTCTTGTGAATTAATTGATAATTTCTTCTTGGATATATTATAGAAACGTTTGATTTAGTAAAACTATTTACTTTTGAAAACATTTTACATGAATTTATATTGAATACGAAAATATTTATTTTATTTTGTATTGGCTGTTTAGAGATTTCATCTAAGCCTCGCTGCGGGCGCACTGCGTGAACTTCACGAAAAAATAATAGTTGCGCACCATTATATTATAGGTAATTTCACAAATATCTGTAAACATATTGATGATGCGTGTTTGGTTATTGTTAAAAATGTTGACTCGTAGTGAATAGAAAAGTGATAAATAGATTTGACGCCACTGTACATTCTTGGAGATGTACAAATATGTGAGTAAAAACCTGTTGTCATCAATAACTAAAGGAAATTACTTAGGAGCCTGTACGTGTACATGTTAATTTTATGAAAAGGATTTTTTCCTCGCAAATGTGTTGAAAAACGTCGTATGACACGCGTGAGTTTTGATAATTACATCCTCGGCTCTATTATCACGCTCACCTGCGGTTCGCGTGACAATTCCGCCTCTGGTGTGATGATCAACATACCTCACTTGTATCATAATGTACTATTATGCATACTTAATACTAATTAATTGGTGTTACATATAAGTGTAAGGGAATTTAAATTATACTGCTTCACTGCTTTTTTAATTTAGTTTTTTTTTAGAAAAAAAATATTTAAATAGGAAGGATTCAAAGATTTCAAAGACAACGGCCAATGTAATTTAATAAAAGATAACTACCTACTCATTTAAGTTAAACCTTCGAGATTAATTTACGAAGTATTTTCTTTGCATGTGACACGTCTCATAATACTGCTGCCAGATCTTTAGAGAACTAGGGATAGTAGAATATGTACAGCGTTACTGGTAAATTCAACCTATTCCTGTTAATATGTTCCACTAAAAACATTACATGTAAAGTGATTGCCAAGACTCCCTAACTCATATAGCTTTCAGCGTTAAAAATATATCAGATCGCAAGTACCTCCACGCTTCCTACACACAACACTTCACCTCACCTACCTTCCTACTTTTTAGCCAAGATATAGAATTTCAAGAGCGTGGCTGGTAGAGTTAAGCCGTGTGGAGTAAGAAGCTTGGCGCTACTTAGGGTAAACTGGGTACGATTGTGCCAGGGTACGGTAGTGACAGTCGCTATAACAGCGAAACTATAAGGATCGCGGGGAGGGGTGCAAGGGGAAAGACAAGCGGCATACAAGTCTAAACGCGTGTCCCAGTATTGCGTCAGCCGGCGTGCGACGGTAACGTAAGCAGGAGCCCACATTGATTTTCGACAGTCAAAAGTAAGTTTTTTTGTTCGATTTCTTTTTGTAATTACGGTTATTTGTACACAGATAGATTGTCTTTTATTTTCTTTTGTTATAATTATAACTTGAACATTAGCAGTTACTTACGAGTAATTACTTTTAATGCAGATCTTTTTGCTCAGTCATGGTAATTTTTTGTTTTCAAAATTATGCGTTGGGTACGGTTGTGACAAATTTTGTGGGTACGGTTGTGACATACATTTGTCACATGTTGAATCTGACTCAGTATGTTGATTGGTACATTTATAAATGTTTATTTTTTCTTTGTTGTGTTACCGTTTTGTTAAAATTTTGTAGTAGTTAAGCTAACATTTTGACTGATTATAAAGAAGACTGTTATATGTTACAGTGCCTTATTAATTTTAAGAAGAGAAGTGATCACAGATTTTTGCTTTTTTGCCATAAAGTGATTGTTAACTTTGTTTAGAAGAAGATTATGGTTCAGTTAATTATTTGTAACAATAAAAGTCATTACAAACTATTTGGATGTATTTTGTATGCCTGTCACTACCGACCCCAACCACTGTCACAACCGCCCTTGGGGTGTGGCCGGTTGTGACACTTTCAATTTTTTTTTAAATTTGATCTTATGCCTAATACAGCGTAGTTAGGGACAATATTTTAACAATTTTAGGTAGATAAATATTCAAATTAAGTATTTAAGTGATTTTTCTCCCAGATAACTGGTTAATTTACAAAATTATAGGCGATCAAACCAAAATTGTCACAACCGTACCCAGCTTACCCTACTAGCGATCAGATATCTTTTTAGAAAGCTATATGAGCTAATAGGGAGTATCGGCAATCACTTTACATGTAATGTTTTTAGTGGGATCTCATTCCTTTTTGTAACGTAATTTTTAAAGAAGTGTATATGAAAACCCATATAAACTTCCATCCCCTAATTTAAAGGGTGGGGGTGATTTACTAAAAATACTGAAATATGAATGTAATTTAATGAAAATCAGGATATTAAATTAAAAACGAAGTACCTACTAACAGACTTCCGTCTTATGGTGTTGAAATAATAGGGTTAATGTAACAGTTATGGTCATTTGTCATTGGTATATCTTGAAATATTGAAAAAAGTGATGTTGCCTTTTACGTTCAACGTGATATAGTATAACGGACATTTTTGTGCTGCATAACAATATTTATTATGTAAAAATATGAAATAATTAATTAACTTTATTTAATTTTTTTTTGGGAACCGACCATGCAGCTATCTTAATTCATGGTTAGTATTCAAAGTTATCTATTCACACTAGAACATTTAACATTTTTTTGATATTTATATACATTTAGAAGAAGATGCATGTAATTGCATAATCACTTGCATATATTTTTTAAGATAAACGTACAAACATAAAAAATACAAAATCACTTAGCTACATATTACTTTTTTATTAGGGTTCCGTACTCAAAGAGTAAAACGGGACCCTATTACTAAGACTTCGCTGTCCGTCCGTCCGTCCGTCTGTCTGTCACCAGGCTGTATCTCAAGAACCGTAATAACTAGACAGTTAAAATTTTCACAGATTATGTATTTCTGCTGCCGCTATAACAACAAATACTAAAAACATGATAAAATATTTTTTAAGGGGGCTCCCATACAAAAAACGTGATTTTTTTGCTGTTTTTATAGATAATCTGTCACCAGGCTGTATCTCAAGAACCGTGATAGCTAGAGAGTTGAAATTTTCACAGATTATGTATTTTTGTGGCCACTATAACAACAAATACTAAAAACAAAATATAATTTTTTAAGGAGGGCTCCCAAACAACAAACGTGATTTTTTTGCCGTTTTTATAGATAATGGTACGGAACCCTTCGTGCGCGAGTACAACTCGCACTTGGCCAGTTTTTTTAAGGTGCACGTACAAACATAAAAGAAATACAAAATCACTTACACACATTTTTTTATTTAACCCTCAAATCCCTCAATCCACTAGTAGTCCAGGCAATGAACTGACAACTTGTAATGTATGGGAAAAATTACAAATTTGGAAATAATTTATAATAGCTGATTTTTTCGTTGTAATGGATACATTATCAATTAAATAGTTACCTAGCGACAAAATCCAACAAAATTTCAGACATCAAAAAAAGGACAACTTAAATAGCTTCTGAAAAGTCAGAAAAAATATGAATAAATGGTTTTATATTTATTTTGGTTCATTTACATTTGCTTTATAATATTCAATATAAATAATTAAAAAAAAACAATTCATGTTTTATTTAAATCTAAATAAATACTTCCGGATGGAAAGTTTGTTGGATTCTTGAATAAATAATGTTTTAAATGAATGAAATAAAAATGAAAACTTAGAATAATGTTTTAAAATGATGGAAAGAAAAAAAACGCTATTATAAATTAATGTTTTTCAAAACCGTATTTTGCCTGGAGTATAGGTGAAATGTACTAACGTTAACACTTGTCCTTGGGACTCATATTTTTTTTTACGTGTGGTTTTCCGAAATAACACAATGAATTTTTATGATGCCAATCGAAAGAATGGACAATAAATAATAATTCTTCTTAAGTTACATAGTATCTCGTATTAATGGCGTGTATCGTTTAGCAGTAGTGACAATAAATGATAGTGGACGTAATTTCACTAACGTCATTTCGCTGTATTTCTGTGCATCAAAATGACAAACAAGCCATGGAAATGACTGTTAAATATTGAATTGTCATGAATTACATTTTTTATAACTACTGTTTTATGTAAACAACGTAACATTCCATTTAAAATTTTATAGGTATTTTTCTATACAGCCGTCATTCGCTGCCGTCAGCGTCAGTTCGCTGGCTCAAGTAATTTTAGTCGCTCTTCGCTACTAAACTATTGTATTTTACCCGTGCCTTATATATCTATGCAAAGGTGTTTGAAATCCCATAGAAATCGAATTTGTAAATGTTATAATTCCTTGAACCAATCGCACTTTTCTAATACAGCCGTCATGTCGCTGTCATGAGCGTAATTTCAATGGCGCGAATAATTGCAATAACTCTTTGTTTATTACTTATCTATGAAGTTTTAACTGGTGCCGTACCTTTCAAATTCAAATTAAAAGGTGTTTCGTAATTCATAGTTATTTTGGACAAAATATAAAAAAAAGAATATGCCATCGATATGACGCAAAAATATAATTTCAAAAATTAACCCTCGTATTCCAGTTTGTTCAAAGCGCCCCACTCCTCTATGCGTACCTAGGTTATGTTTTGTCTGTCGCGTAGGATTCGGTGGGGCGTTTTTTGAGGATTGAACAATCTATTCAGTGAGGCAAAATAATAAGTTTCTGTCAAAAATCATTTATAGTACCTACAACAAGCATTGCCGACTCTATTTTTTTTGCACAGTCATCAACTACTTGTTGAGAGGGTTCGTATTAGGGGAAAGTGGGGTAAAAAAGGGACGTTAAGGAAAATATTAAGTAAAAAAATATTTATGGAAAAATCAACTACGTTTTTTGATTAATTTACTTAATTAACAACATACTTTTTAAGTGAGATCACTGCTTTCATAATCACAAATAAAAAAAAAACAATCAATTTCTAAAGCTTATTTTTTACGGTTCTACCCCATCCCTAGTACAAAGCCTGGTATGTCATGATCTGAAAAGATTCAATCGGAAAACCCCTGTCTTAGAAAAACCAGATTGCCGGCTTTGTTGTTTTTTTGTAATCGCGAGGCATTTTCTTTAGAACTGTACCGTCAAACATGCCTACTTTGCCACCAGGGGGAACTTTGCCCAAGAGGAAAATTTTAAAATTTGCTTCTTGGGCAAAGTTCCCCCTGGTGGCAAAGTAAGCATGTTTGACGGTAACAATTATTGACCGAAATTACATTAAAGAAACAAAGATACTTGTACATAACCGGGTATTGAACTAACCTAAAAACATGACACAATCAAAATCGAAGTGATGTTTGTTCAACCTTAATGCATAAATAACATATATAATACACAAAAATGTTCTTACCTTAACGTACAAAAGATTAGCACAACAATGGATTCCATAGATTATTACATCAAACACCACTAAAACGTTTTTCTTATTTTTTTTTATTGACCGTAACACACGTTATTCAACTTTTGTTGACAAACTAATCAAGATGGCAGGCAGCTATGTACAAAGCGCGTGTAAATTTAAAACTCTCTCAGTGACCATACTGCCATGTCCCGGTTTTGGACCAATCTCCCCTACTCATTTAGGTGCACACATAAATACGAACAGATCACCTTCGCTGCGAGAAAATAATTATCATCAGTCGTTCTCTCAATGCTGAGGATCGTGGAATCATGTCTCATTCTATAGGCTCGTATCCCCGTTTTGTTAGTTGCAAGGATACAGTGATTTTTGTGCTCCATCTAGTGGGGCTGTCGAGGCTATCCGAAGACCGTCATGAGAGGTGTCCAAAGTATGTGAGAATAGAATACGGTCTTGGCATATGGTGGATACTCGACGATTTATGCGCAACTTTGTTCGCAATGCAGTCCAAGGTGCACTTCGACCCTCTGTAGCAACAAACCTGTTAAATACAAGCTTGTAAAAAAGAAATTAACTGTTAATACTATCGATGACATCTGAAGTAAACATTGAGTGTAACTTCAGCTTAATGTCAATGGGTTGGGCTACTCAAGTGTTAATAATGTTCGTTGCACGTGTCACTGCGTAAGGTACGGTAGCAAAAGGTCGACGTAAAGGTCAAACTCTTTTATAGACTGATAGGGGTTAATGAATAACGCCACATCCAAACTCGCCGTGTAGCCGTAGACTCCGTAGAGCCTTCATTGAACGAGCGAGTGAAGCAACGAAGTTCTTCGTTTCAGCTTGGGCAAACATTCGTTCGCATGTCCGGCGTCTGTCCGGCTGTTCTCATCTACAGGTCGCATTTCTCAACAGATTGTCGTAAAATTTTGTGAGCAGTTTCAATAATTATATAAAATAGTACCTAGTGTCAAATCAGTTTTTCAGAATAAAAAAAAACAAAAATGTATAAATTGAACAGGCTCTCGACATTTCAACAACTCACAGAGCCACTAGTTTTAAGTATTATTAATAAACAAAATTTGGAGTTTCAAGTATTTGAACGCGTTTAAAGCAGAATAACCAAAGCACAATAAAGCCTGCGTGTTCTTTGCGTCAAATACCTGCGATCTGAGGCTTCTTTTCTTACCTTTCAGGGTGAGTACAAGATTTTACGTGAAATGCCGCGTAGACGGCGGTTATTGCCACTTTATGGCCAGGTGTGACATAACATACTTGTAGGTACCTAGTTAGTACATTCTATGATCGCTCAATAATTCATTCGTAATGTTATTTAGTAGGTAGTCGAAAAATATTAACGGAAACTAACAATTCACGGTAACCCAACAAATTTATCTATTTTCTAACCAAATTGAACCCGAAACTGTATGTTTCAACGAAATACGACAGTTTTCGACAACAGCATTACCTACAATCAAATGAAAGGCTATACTTACTACGTGTTTTTGACAACTTCCGTTAATTTCAAGGGGGCATTTAGATAAAATTAAGTTAATTTAAAGACAGTAGTATCTTAACTCTTACTGTTATCAAGATATTAAATGTTTAATTATCAGTTTTGCAAATTTTACCAGTGTAAATGGCAATTAACGGTGACGTCATAACAGCTTTTTAAATTTTGTAAGGTTCCTAGACGCAACAAGAAGGTTTACAAAGTGAGTTCGTTCGATATTACATACTTACATATTTTTTACATAGGTACATATTTTTTTATTTCATGTGTTTCAAGACCCTTGTAAGAGAACAACTGTTAATGCTAAATTAAATTATTATGTACAAAAATCGAAAAAAAGCGGTTTATTTTTCAAGAAATATTTATGCTAATTTGTGTGTGTGAATGTACTCTGCAATATGCCGAAGTAAACGGAAATTCCCGGGAATATAAAACGCATTAAACTTTGTGAGTCCTATTATTTTCTGTGTAAGGCATGTAACACAAATTCTAACCCCTTCGTTGCCACCGCTTACCAAAACAATTAGTATGATTTATGACACAAATAAAAACCCTTGAACCCATTTCGCAGCATTTTTGCGTTAGCAATAGTCGACTTTCGTAATAAAATTTGATTTATAATACATTGAATTTTGCAAAGAAAGAGGGTGAATTCCATTAACAAAGAGGCTTTAAAGATGTACAATCAACAGAACGTGACGGTCTGTGCTACAAAGCCTTTTGTACGTACACTGAGATGAAATGACGATTTATTTATTATTAAACATTACTTAAGGCATCCGTTAACAATCTGTAGGTACTTCGTAAAATATAGTAAGGGGTCGGATATTTTTCGCATGGTTAGACGTCAGACATACCCTTTCCTACTCATGATCAATCTTGTATTCATAATAAGTTTTATTGTAAACTTATTGTGTAACTACTTTTAAGTTAGTTGTAAATTTTGAGACGGATGCGGTCCCGTGTTTTTTGTGTATCTCGAAAGATATTAATTGAAGTGATAACATCTTATAAATCGATGAACACCGGCAGCATGCATGAAAAAGTATGATATGACTCATTGTCCCGTTCCGCCTGAGCCGAGCGTTCGGCTTTATGACGTGATAACGTAAATTATTGTCCGTAAACCGACTTTGTAGACAACCAATTTTTTTTATAAACGAAAACTTGAACCGTCCCTTTTTGTTACATTAATGTAGTGTGTACGTATTATTTTAGCGTAGGTAGGTATATATTCTAATAAACTATATCTACAGTCAAGTGCCAAAACAATTTATCGAATAAATCGTTTCATAAATATGGTACGAAGTTCTTTTAACAACTGCATAAAGATCATTGGGACATATTTTTGAGTATTTTAATGCACCCATATTGTTACACGTGACTGTACCTACGTTGAAACAAATAGGATGTAGTTACGGTCTTTAATTTTAAAATATGTGCACTATGGAGTAGGTAATACCACAGAATAAGTAAGTAATAGTACTACGTACAGAAGGTTCTCTGTTAACAAATTCCCTGTTTTGGTACGCCAAACGTGCCTAAATGTGGACATCCCTTTCTATCGCATGCAACGCGCTGCGACCCGTGCGAGCGTCCCGTCCCAACGCGCGGCAGCTACTGAATAGAGCCCTTCGAAGGGGCGACCGGCATGTACTTGTAGCGATAAACACAAATCGCGAGTGAGCCGCGCCTGGTAATACCTACATTACATGATTGAGTATGGGGTGCATTTTATTTCAATATCGACTCCATGTATGGTCAACTTCTTACAATGCAACGAAATGTACAACCACAGAATAAAAAAAACACATTTTTGGTAAACTTTCGTCATTATTATTACACTAAACTGGTTCCAATTCAACACATTTAGCCAAATAACTCCCGCTACTACGGTAGCCGAGTGGTTCGAGCATGCGGTTCTCAAACTTGAAACCGTGGGTTCGAATCCTGGCTCGTGCCAATGAGATTTATGGAACATATTGTACGGAATATCATTTGATACAATACTGTTAGCTTTTCAATTAGCGGTTGGGGTCTCGTGACCTGCATGATCACACCGATTATGCGAGTTAAGCCACGGTGGTCGCTTTGAGTGATTAATAACTGATCCCTTAAACTCTCGCGCTTTGTATAGTCGAATTCATTACTATATTTACGTTCCCAAAGGTTCAAAATTTTTGCTCACTTTGTACAAATACAAAAAATACAAAATTATTTATTTCGCTTAACAAAGTTACATCCGAGTGGTTTTAACTTTAGTTCTGCAGGTCGATCATGTAACCCCCTGGCCACGACTTTGGTCTTAAGCGACCTGCGACCAGCGTTTTATCTGTTCATTGCGCGTGATCCCAACTAACCACAGTGCGTTGCGCGTCTCGACCGCGCAATGAACAGATAAAACGCTGGTCGCAGGTCGCTAAGACCAAAGTCGTGGCCAAGGCGTAACGCATTGTACGCGCGTCAGGTAGACTACCAAACTAGTGTAGTGTGTGTGTGTGTGTGTGTGTGTGTGTGTGTGTGTGTGTGTGTGTGTGTGTGTGTGTGTGTGTGTGTGTGTGTACACTTTGAACTAGGTTTTGATAATGTCCTCGGTTTGGTCATAAATAAGAGAAACAACTTTGTATTTGAGGATAAATCTGGTGAAATCGACGATGGAACACGCTCGGGACAACCTGTAGAAGTTGCCTAGCAAAAGCAGATTTTACACTAGGGGTGCGAATGACCATGTGGTTTAGGCGTTTTTGTCAGAGGGGTAATCACGTAACGTTCCGAACGCGCGTACAATTTAACTGTCATTTTTCCATATGAAACCACCTGACGAGCGTACAATGCGTTACGTGATCGACCTGCAGTTTCCACTATTGCAATTTGATGAGATTCTGCAACAGTTTTAAAACAAAAAGTTGGCGAACTCTAAGAACTGACGCTTCTTTATATAGATCGTTGGTAGGGAATCGGAAAGTAATCGGACTCGTTGCGCCCGTTCAATTATTATCATTATGCTCTTTGCGGCGCCGCTCCAAGCTGCAATACAGTATATAGGTACCTAGGTACTGCAGAAAGGACTGAAAGAGGCCGACATATACCAAAAGAAGAACATTTCTAGAAGCGCCGCCCGTCAGAAGCTTCATAATATAGATGACCTTCCTGACCCGGCCAGATAATGTTACGAAGTGCTGTCTGAAGGACAATTTCTGATCAATAGGCAAGATGCAATATTTTCATTTTTGCTTTCATTTGAAACAATTGCATGTAGAATAGACCACTAGTGTATTAAAAAATGAAAATACTATAATTTACAGTCAAAAATGTCTGTTACAAACTGACAATTCAAACTTTCGCGCCTAAACGGATCTACAGTAATCCTGTGACGTCACTCGTGTTTGTCACTCGCCATAATTTTAGACCATGTCGGAACTAACTTTTGGAATTTTTCTAAAGTCTGCTTTAATAAAGCCTTTATCCATTTTTATTCAAAATTCTTAATTTTTTTTTAATGAAACAATCTTTCGCTGTACAATTATAACCTTTCATTAGTAGTCATAACATGATGAGTGACGTCACCAGTCGCTGATCGGTGGATAAAAACACGTTCCGTTTCACATTACTTCAAATCGTGATTATTGTTTGAAATTAGTGTAAATTAAAGTAAAAACGTTACAGTACCTATTATTTTATGTTTTTTCAACATTTTGATCACAAAATAATGGTAAATATTAAAGCTGCATCTTTCCTATTATGACTCCAAGGTACTTAATTACTTCAGCACGCTCAATAAAATTGTCTCATATATGCCGTGAGATCTCGATGTATAAAGTTGCTGGACTAAAGGGTACCTTGTTGACTACGAAACCCTTAAAAGCAATAGCCATTATAAATACGTTTTTAATTTTTAATAAGAGTATCTTACATTCAATAAACTGGGTTCCCGAAATACCATCATGCAATAGTACATTGTTGTAGAGGCTAGAAAAGCTATTGCACTTTCGGCCGAGGCTTAACATAGTGCTTTTCACGTCTACTGCGAGGAAATTGCAAATAATCATAATTTTAAATCAAAATTAAGTTCCTAATTGAAGATCATAATACTAATCAAAAAACAAAAGAATCCGCCGCTCCTCCCGCTTGACGCCCTGTGATTGGTCGAAGAGCTGTTGAAACTGAACAACCACTATTACAATGACCAACCACTCAAAAATAATCGACTAATAGCAGAGTAGAAAGTAAAAAAGGCCGCTAAACACTACATTTTACTTTGCAAATCTACATTGTTTGACTGTTTTTGAATTGTACTACTAAGAACTACTTTCTACTCTCATTTCAATCCATCTTTGGCCATATTTCCGAGCAGTGGCGTGAAAAATTTATTTGTGAGTTACGAAAGTCAAACGATACCCATGAAATCAATGTAATACCTAGTGCAGTCACTACCTACACAAGAAGACATTATATTAGTTGGTACTTATTCAATCTTCCTTTTTCGGAGAATCTATCATAAAATTATGTAACAGTTTTCAGAATCGATGTATGCCACCGTTGCCGGCCTTTCCCAGAATTTCCGTCGACTCAGCACTATGTCACAACCCTGTCAGTTTTATGCGAGGGCCTGAGAGGACAGTAAATAAAATTGGAAAATCTCTTACCGTGCATGTATCACTCAAACACAATGAAAATTTATGATCCGACGTTTTATAAAAGCATCCCTACCTCTACCTATTTCCAACATTATACAACTTATATATTTATGTGACATTACTTTTTTAATTACCTGTGTTCATTAAATCATTGTTTATTAACTCTTTACAATATAGAACTTAATACCTAAAAACCTAGGTAACTAAGAGTAACATTATGTAATTCATGTGGTTGGAAATGTCTAAACAAAACTTTTCTTAATAAGATTCATTTTATCACGATGATGTTAAAATAATATGTCAAAACTCAAATCAGTGATAGTAGTTTATGTGACTGTACATAATGAAGGGCAATAAACACGAGTGTGTTAATGCCTAATTATGTACAGTTACATACACTACTTTATCTATTCACATATCATAAGCCTCCACGATGCATTCAGGAGCCGCATATTATGACCGGCATCGCGG
The DNA here is from genome assembly GCA_963854355.1 of Epinotia brunnichana. Taxonomy (NCBI): domain Eukaryota; kingdom Metazoa; phylum Arthropoda; class Insecta; order Lepidoptera; family Tortricidae; genus Epinotia; species Epinotia brunnichana. The sequence goes on along the minus strand of OY977936.1, from coordinate 42,456,904 downwards.
CGTTGTTTTCTGGCAGCTGTCATAGCTTTTTCTTAATTCAGAGTCAAACTAGAGTCGGATCCAACTAGGATCGTTCGATATCTTACTTACGTGCGACATTTGTCAAATTTGTATGCAAATTGACAATTCATTTCGAACTAAACGTCATCTCGACTGATATCAGAATAGAGGTCAAATCAAATTTCTTTGATTACAGAGATGTTCGAAATCTGAATGAAATAATATTATCGAAATCGATGTTAATATTTAGCAATAATAACATTTTGACAGATAAGATATTTGTTCTGACAAAACAGTCTATTTTTATGGTGGTTATAATGTGCGGTTCTTGAACACATCATGGAGGGTTTATGATATTTGGATAGATAAAAGTTTTTAAAGCCGAAGAACCGAGACTGAAAACTTTCGAGAATTTATGATTGGAACCATGTTGGATTCAGCAGATTTTTGCAAGAAAGTAAACGGAAGGAAGGTTGATGATTAAAGCAATTAAAAAAAAACATCGGTTGTTTATTCAAGTCGAGTACGACATTATAATAACCCTAAACCTAAACAACTCACGTTACAAGCAAAATGTAAGTAGGTACTCAAAAAAAACAAAGCTTCCTCCCCACAGAACCCTATCAGTGCAATCAAATAAGGAAATGCCAACTACAACTGGCATGCCGTAGTTTTCAAACTGAAGCCACAACATTTGCTAAACCAACTGAATGTGACAAACGCAGCGAATGATGGCAACAGTAAAGGCCTCCACACACCGGTCGCGGGCGCGGGTCGGGCGCGTTCGATGTGTGTTTGAAGTGTAGTTTCAATGTTTTACCACTTGCGTGGGCCAGCGCCCAACGCGCGCCCGACCCGCGCCCGCGACCGGTGTGTGGAGGCCTTTATTCGTTTTGCGAACCGAGCCTCTGGTGCAACATGCATTCGATATAGGTCGTAATGTAATAGTAAGACATTCAGGCGATGAACAAGTGCCCTACTCATTCTCTTTTTGCCCGACGACGGCAGAGCCGAACGTAAGGGATATGTTTTTAGCAGTCTATGTTTGTTATCCATGGCGTAGTAGGTAGGAGTGGATAGAAGGGTCAACAATGAGCACGCAAACCCGCTAGAGTTACAGGTGCCCATAGACTACAATCCGTAACGACGTGTTTACACTGCGTCAGCATTATCACTATTATCAGACGAAATTGGAAGGCTAATTGCGGTGTGCTACGGTGTGCTGTCGAATGTCGAATTAAAGACACGTCCTTAAGTTTTATTTGAGATTCTGGACATGCAATTACCACAGCAAAGGGCTTTGGGTAAAAATGTTGTAATTTTTTTAGGTGAGCGGCCACACGTAAAAGTGTTAGATTATGATAGATCTATTTAAAACAAGCATATTTTGTTACGAAATGTAATACCTACTCTAAAACGCATAGTAGCCGAGATATTTGCAATATATATTTTCACAGGTCATATTGAGAAGTTATAAACAAAACTTTAAACTTAAATATATCGGCTCGGATTATGTTTATCACGTTTAATTTAATATAGCTATGCGTATTAAGACTATTAATAAGAGGTCCTCTTAATGATTATTTAAAAATCATCCATGACCGCTGCAAAAAATTAAAAAAACCGGCCAAGTGCGAGTATGTTTATCGTCGTCTAGTACCCATAGTACAAGCTTTGCTTAGTTTAACACTAAGCCGATTTGTGTAAGATTGTAAAAGAAAAAAAATATATTTTTTATTAATTCAGTTTTTTAGTATTTGTTGTTATAGCGGCAACATAAATCTTACTATCTCGGTTATTGAGATACAGCCTGGTGACAGATGGACAGAAAGACAGACAGACAGACAGACAGACGGACAGCGGAGTCTTAGTAATAGAGTCCCGTTTTACTTTGAGTACAGAACCCTAAAAACGACAATTTTTGGCATACAAAGTTGCCCAATTCCCTATAACAGTGTCTTTAAAATTTCTTATTTTTTTGCTCCACGAATGTTGGCGCGGCCTTCTGAATATCCAAGGGGATGGAATTGGAAAGCCACCGCGACGCCCCAAGACGCTATCCGAATATAACTGGAATTATGAAACTCAAAATTTTATGTCATCGGCGCAATATTTCCGACGTCCATCCATTTGTCGCACAGACAAATGGCGCACCAATGAATGTCGAAACAACACACGTTACACGACCACGGCCAAGTGACAACCAAGTGGCGCGCCCGTGAATTTAGTCATAATCTGACATCCTCCATTTGAATGCATCTATTTGTCGAAGAAGCAAACTTCGATGTACCTACCTACTTACGGAGCTTAGGTGAAAACCCAGCTTTAGTTTGTTCTGACGACGTCGTTGAATATGAGATAGTTTGTCTAAAACTAGCCCTTGGGCATCTGTGTACGTACTATTATGGAATAAAGAGTAAATTAATAAAGATTTTGTAATAGTGCTGATAATAGTAAATTCAGAATTACTTACCTTCTTGTACTCAAATTCATAAGATTGGTCACTTGGCCGGTGTGACCTAAAATACGGGTACCTACCTTCTTTCAATAAAACCTGGAAATGCTTTTACACTCCTTCGTACTAGTTGGGTTACGTCCATAGATACGAAATCGTCTCAGTGTTCGACATCGACCCAAAACTTGGCACTTTCGATTTTAATTCATAAGTGGGACGCTACCTGTGTAGACACGCTAGCACCGTCCCACCTCCAACGGACTTCTTCTAAAGCGGGTGCAGCGGCGAAAAACGCCGAACTTCTAAAATGTAATAAATATAGTGGCCTCGGCAGAGAGTACAACTTTGTACCCTTTGGCGTCGAGACCCTCGGTCCGTGGGGTCCCAGTGCACATAAGTTATTTGCGGAAATCGCGAAACGTCTGGTTGATTTAACTGGTGACCGAAGAGCTGGCGGCTTTCTTGCGCAACGCATCAGCATTGCAATTCAACGAGGAAATGCCGCCAGCATCCTCGGTACAATGCCTCGAGGGCCTTTTTTAGATTTAACGTAGTTTTAATTTAATTTAGCTTATGTTAATTATCATGTATTTACTATACAAAATAAAGATAAAAAAAAAATCATAAGTAGTAATAAATGTGAACAACAGTTTGTCAAATTATTGGAAATGGGTTTTTTACTTTAGTATTCTTCGTGGATTCAACAATCTGCAGGTCGATCACGTGCATTGTACGAACGTTAGGTAGATCATAATGTAATTTTTTATATGGAAAAGTGACAGTTAAATCGTCCTAACGCGCGTTCGGAACGTTACGTGATTACTCCTCAGCTGGTCGATCACGTAACGCATTGTACGCACGTTTAGGTATTAGATCCAAATGTAAATTTTTATATGGAAAAATTACAGTTGGATTGTCCTAACGCGCTTTCGGAACGTTACGTGATTACCCCTCTGAGGTCCACTGCATAACAATGTACAACTTATAAATACAAGCGGAAGTCTTTTTCTAATGCGATGAGTTAAAAAGAGGTTTTCGCTTGTAATATAAGTTACAGGGGGGTATTGTATCCCCTTATATGAGATGTAGCTTTTATACAACATATGACAATAATTTACATCATACTCCAAAATACTAAACAGATTTAAAACACTAGGGTTTTATGGCTATGTAACTTACATCATACTCCAAAATACTAAACAGATTTAAAACACTAGGGTTTTATGTCTATGTAATTTACATCATACTCCAAAATACTAAACAGATTTAAAACACTAGGGTTTTATGTCTATGTAATTTACATCAGACTCCAAAATACTAAACAGATTTAAAACACTAGGGTTTTATGTCTATGTAATTTACATCAGACTCCAAAATACTAAACAGATTTAAAACACTAGGATTTTATGTCTATGTAATTTACATCATACTCCAAAATACTAAACAGATTTAAAACACTAGGGTTTTTTGTCTATGTAATTTACATCAGACTCCAAAATACTAAACAGATTTAAAACACTAGGGTTTTTTGTCTATGTAATTTACATCATACTCCAAAATACTAAACAGATTTTAAACACTAGGGTTTTATGTCTATGTAATTTACATCATACTCCAAAATACTAAACAGATTTAAAACACTAGGGTTTTATGTCTATGTAATTTACATCATACTCCAAAATACTAAACAGATTTAAAACACTAGGGTTTTATGTCTATGTAATTTACATCAGACTCCAAAATACTAAACAGATTTAAAACACTATGGTTTTATGTCTATGTAATTTACATCAGACTCCAAAATACTAAACAGATTTAAAGCACTAGGGTTTTATGTCTATGTAATTTACATCAGACTCCAAAATACTAAACAGATTTAAAGCACTAGGGTTTTATGTCTATGTAATTTACATCAGACTCCAAAATACTAAACAGATTTAAAACACTAGGGTTTTATGTCTATGTAATTTACATCAGACTCCAAAATACTAAACAGATTTAAAACACTAGGGTTTTATGTCTATGTAATTTACATCAGACTCCAAAATACTAAACAGATTTAAAACACTAGGGTTTTATGTCTATGTAATTTACATCAGACTCCAAAATACTAAACAGATTTAAAACACTAGGGTTTTATGTCTATGTAATTTACATCAGACTCCAAAATACTAAACAGATTTAAAACACTAGGGTTTTATGTCTATGTCGCACAACTTGCTACTCGCGTGCGACTAAGCGACTCCTATCTCACTTGCACTGAGGAAATTAGAAACGCTCTTTGTGAATTAGAGATATATGTTTGGCTTGCGTTTCTACAAAGTTAAAATACCTTTACAATGGGAGTTTAACTAAAGTCTTCTTGCAACATAATTTAGCTTACTATTAGTACTTGTATTTGCAGCATAAATAAATAAATATTTGCGGACAATCTTACACAAATCAACCTAGTCCCAAACTAAGCAAAGCTTGTACTATGGATACTAGACGACAATATAGATACTTATATAGAGAAATGAATACTTAAATACATAGAAAACATCCATGACTCAGGAACAAAATTTTAATATTCGTGCTCATCACACAAATAAATGCCCTTACCGGGATTAGAACCCAGGACCTCTTGCTTCGTAGGCAGGGTCACTACCAACTAGGCTAAAGCGGTCGTCATAGTCAGTTAATAAAGATGTTATAATTGTGATTCAAGAAATATGTTGTAAAGAGAAACCGAATCAAAAAGTTTCAATCGCCTCTGGCGTTTCTGCTTCATTTACGATACAGGACCGTAGAAAAGATGATAAGGCTGCTTATGAATATAAGTGTCTCCTCTAATCCTCCCTAATCTTTTGTACAGTCGCCTCCAAAGTTACCTCCATTAGCATTAAGGTTCGCTTGGCACGCGACTTGCTCACAACTTGTTGCAACTTCCACAACTTCCTCTTCGGCAATAAGTACTCAACAATTTCAACTTCATTCAATAAAACTGGCTACTTGCACGAGAGCATTATTACTTGTCCAATTCGAAGTACCTTGGATAGCTCTTGTAAACTAAGTTACAAAGTAATCATGGAAAGAAAAACAGGAACGAACGCTATCAATCAAGACGAAATTGATGGACACTGATGCGCGCGTGCCGAGGGTCGATTTGGTATATGTATAAGTATGTGTTATCCATAATTATATTGCGCGCTTGCTTAAGTACCTTATACGTACCTTCATCGAACTAACGTGTAACAAGATTGACAGCGCGCAACTCATTGAAATTAAATATTTATCATTAGGGAATGCAAAACGTAATTTCTTGAATATACGACGCCGAAGACTTATAATAAAAACCATAACAAATTGTAAAAAAAACGAAAAATAAGTTGCTGTCAAAAATTTCATTTTTGCTACAAGCTTTTATTGCCGACTATTTATTTATCGTATGGCATTTTGGTCACTGGATTACATATAAAAGCTATATAAGAAAATAATAATAATAAGATTGATTAATTCAAAGGTTAAGATAAGTCCTCTTCAAGTACTCTGTAGCAAGTTCTGTAAGGTTCTTGAGGTCCTCCATCCACCCTGAAAATTTTGTTGTCGGGCATTCCAGAACCATGTGGTTGACTGTCTGATCGGGGTTTCCACACACACGCCGAGAGGATTCGCACCATCCCCATTTATACCAGTGGTGGGTGCAGTTACCAATGCCTGTTCTTATGCGGTTTAATTGGCACCACACCCTGCGTGGATGGTCAAAACCAGGTGGACACGCCTTTGGGTTGAACGAAAACAGGCGTTCATCTGGTTGTTGTTGCCCGTTCCATTCGGACATCCATGCTTCGTGTAGGTCCCACTGGCTGTTCAGGTCCATCACAGCGAGAGCTGGTGGGTTACGGGACTTGAGCCTCTTTTCTCCGTATTGCCGACTGTACTTTATTGTATAACGTCATCAACAACTCATTGAGACGATTCTAACGAGCCCTTACTCACGGGGTTACGTCGGTTAAGTACTGAATTCCCATGGCCACCTTCAGTCTCCATCATCAGATCAGCGCGATGGTACCATAATATACCCAAAATTTCAGCTCAATCAGTTGAAGATAATATATCTGCTTCAAAATTGAGATGCAAGATTCCACCCTAAAAACATAGTTACCTACATAGTTAGGTACTTTAGGTACATAACATACATTGCAAGTTAATAGAAAGCTTGTAATAAAAAGTTGTGACTTATTCGTGATATATTTCAAAAGCGAGCGTCACCATAAAAAGCCATTTGAAGCAGGTGTAATTGATGGTAAAAAACTAACTAAACTAACTTATGGTTGGAGTAACAAATCTCGGGATCATTATGGATAGCTCCTTGTCTTGGGCATAGTAAAAGGAAAGAGGGCAGTAGGCTATCACCGGTCCAATCCGCGATATAATTGCCTACCGTACTTGCCTGTCTCAGGGTTGTCATTTTTAACAAAATTTTAATTCAGTGCCTAGAAATTGGCATGGGCCGGGAAGTTGTATTTTTTACTTGTATTGTCTGGGTTCAGGGATTTTGAGGTCGGTTTTACCTAAACCTTTCACGATGAAAGAGAGCGACAGGCGATACCTATGTGGTTGCGGAGCCAGCAGATGGGCGGCGCGGGGCAGTGATGTGCACGAGTTACCGTAGTTTAAATACTGATAGTCTACTGTCAACCAATTTATTCGTTTAAATAAAACCGGGCCCTTGCCAAATATAACAGGTACTTAGTTACTATACCTACCTACAATACTGAGAAATCGGCATGACTAAACGTAAACAAAGGAATAGCGGCATATCAATTTTATTGACAGATCAAAAGCACCTAACACATTCTAGTGGGACAGTAGGCCTGCCTACTTCGTCTGTCTGACAACAAAAAAAATATCTCATCATCAAGTAAAAATTAAATGCTAGAATAAGTGACTTGCTTACCTTTCCTGTTCAGTACCTAGGTAATCTGAACAGAGACAACTCTGGAATCGATGTTTTATTTAGACACTCAAACACACAGCAATAAGTTCTTCAACGATTATCACACATTTTTTTTTTATTTATTTAGTGGTGCCAAAAACTGTGACGCGCGAACCTCGTGCGGTGTTAGCCCCGACTGGCGCACTGAGAAACGGGTCGAGATTTTGTTTGAGTGTGCGACAGATACTGTGGCGCACACATACAAGCCGCGCGTGGTGCGTTTGTATGAAGATAACATACTTTGCCCTCCTTTTACTATGTCTTGGGTGTCTCAAGTGAGTGAAGTGAGCAGGAAGGTATTTGCTGCAGTGGGTTCTCTCAGGCAGCTCCGTAATTTTTTACCTACTGCAACTAAAATTGCGCTCGCTCAAACGTCACTTCTTCCTAGATTACGCTAATGTATCCCATCTCGACCTTTCTGAGGAGCAACTTAATAAGCTTGAGCGTTTCCAGAATGTTTGCATTCGGTTCATATTTGGATTACGCAAAATGACCATGTTTCTAATTTCCGTTCCAAACTCAAGTGGCTTGCATATTATTTAGCTTCTGTTTAGTGTCCTTTTTAACCCTGCAACTCCCCGCTATCTCAAGGAGCGTTTTAGTTATTTTAATTCTGTTAGATGTTCTAACACTTTGCTATAAACTGTGCCTTCGTCATCTTCAAAATTTTACAATAGTTCGTTCATTTATAAGGCTATTCAGTAGAATTCCACAGTAGTGGAACTCTCTCCCTCTTGACATTAGACAAACAAAATCTATTGGCAACTTCAAATCCCTTCTTAACCTCTGGTATGTCTTGTCACATAATCTGTGATCTCTATATCTGTCCTGTCACAGATCTGTGACCAAGTAACCTTAACCTTTCGGATGCTTTGACGCAGACATTGCTGAAGGATTATACATTTTTTGTTTATGTCATAGAGTCAATTTTCAATAGCACAGATCTGAGCCAAGACATACGAAGAGTTAATACTCGCAATCGCCATGACAGATTGAGAGTAATGCGTGAGGGCATTACTCTCAATCTGACATACATTGACATACCAGAGGTTAAAGAACATTATTGGTATCTCCCCTAACCCTGATTCTCTTATTATTATTACAATGTTTTGGCTGACTGTTTATGTATCATATATTTTTATATATGTATGTTCATATAAAGAGCTTTTTATGGTTTGTGGGGTTTTTGGTTAATTTTAATATCTGCACCACCTACTGCATAATCTAGTTTTATTTCTTTCTCCGATAACCAAACGTTGTCTGGAAGAGATCGCTCTTCAGCGATAAGACCGTCTGTACTCTACCTCTACCAAGATGTTTTTATATTTTCTCTCTTTGTAACTGCTTTATTTGTGTAAGGTGTGCAATTATATCGCACTTACCAACATTTTAGAACTAAACAATTAATTTAAAGTTGTATATCCAAGTAAATACTACAGGCAGAAAGAAGCGAGCGGACTTTATTAATGATCATCATTATCATCAAGAACGAATTAATTTCTAGAAGCTACTGAACTTCGGTGCAAAAGTAATGCGATCAAAATAGAGGCGCACATATTGTAAACCCAGTATAATTAGTACCTACGTGTGGCCGTGCGCTGCCTCTGCTAATCAAGACGGTTAACTATTATACTGTTTTAAAATACGCATATGTTTGTCCCTAATTTTGACTCAGACTTGTAACAAGACATTATAATTCATTAATTTTTCACGACGCTTTCTTAACTAAGCGTCAAAACTGAGGCGTCGTCATTAATCCCTAATAACGATTGTTTTGAAGTATTTAAAGCCATCTGTGGCGCGGGTGACGATTCCCTTAGAACTTACCAGATAAACGCTTTCTTGATTGGATGACCAAAGCCTAAGCCTCAACTTAATTTATATCTTCTAATTAAAAGTGTCTTTGATGTAATTTTGCTTTAAACTCCTTTCCTTCCTTTAAAATCCTTACTGCGTTATTATACTTTTTCCAGATAATGTTGTTTCACTCAGAGGAACGCCTTCGACCGAAACAATCATTTAAAATTTGGTAAAGGATAACAACACGGTAAATCCTCAAATATCGCTTTGAGGTTATTTTTTAACATCTTTTGACGTCATCGATTTAGGCACCTTGTATTATTAAAACTTCATTGAGTTTGTAATGATTGTGAGATAGTAAGTAGACAATGCCTGAAATAACTAGGCTTTATTCAGCAAAATACATCGTTACGTATAATGTTAGTATGATTGACGGTTATGTCAGTTATCGTCGTTACTTCTTTATGGCATTCATTCACCACATTCTCCCCGGCGTCATATTACAGACGAAGTCGTCCAGGTGAGGAGGAGGACGGCGCTGCCTGGCGGAGGGGCGTGGTTCAGGGCTCTCCGGTCTCGGCTCAGCTTGTCTATCGTTCATGCTCGGTTGCTCTTGGGCCTCCTCCCATTCTTCTTCATCTTCATCATCTTGTTCTGGGAGACTGCTACCACCGGGAGCTAGGTGCCGATTAGACACAACAGATTCCCTCCCATTTGAGAAACGAATTCGGGAATGTTGCGGGTTTGCCTCAAGCAGCTCTACTTCTTCCACAATCGGGTCATATTTGCTCCTTCTATGGTGATTCCTTAGCAAGATCCACCCAGGACTGCTTAGCCACGAGGGCATGGATTGGCCAGTTGCTGAACGCCTCGGGTGTAGAAACATTCGCTCGTGGGGGGTACAGTCCGTCGCTGTGCATAGCAGAGATCGAATAGCGTGGAGTGCACCTGTCAGCACGTGCTCCCACTTGGTTTTAGGTAAGTTCTGTGTCTTCAGGGCCAATTCTAAAGTCTTCCAGATGATCCCATTGTACCGTTCTGTTTGGCCATTTCCGCGAGGGTTGTAGGGTGTCGTATAACTTGTAGCTATTGATTTCTCATGTAAAAATTGTTTTAAATCGTCAGATAAGAAGGTTGTCCCACGATCACTGTGTATGTTGGTCGGCATCCCAAACGTTGCAAATAGTTCAGTTAACTTTGTTTTTACCGTTTCTGAGGTAAGATCTGGGCAAGGGTATGCAAATGGAAAGCGTGAATATTCGTCGATTATAGTTAAAATATAACGGTTTTAGAGCCTTCCGTTGGTAATGGCCCTTTAAAATCGATAGAAAGTCTTTCAAACGGTGAGGTTGCCTTAATGAGGGTCCCACAATTTTTGTGGAATCGGGGTTTCAATTCGCAACATACGCGACACGTAGATGTCATTAATTTAACTTCTTCAATTGAGTATGGTAGATTATTATTTCGCACCCAATGACTCATCCTAGTGACTCCTGGGTGACAGAGGTTGTCATGAAGTGTCCGCAGGTAATTTTTTGTCGTGGATGAAGCTATCACATTTGCACGAGATAGGGCGTCAGCGGCTAGATTTTCTTTACCTGGACGGTACACGATGTAATATTTAAATATACCCAGGTCCAATCTCCATCGTTGTATTTTGTCATTCTTTATTTTGGATGAGTGTGTCTGGTCGAACATAATATATGCTACCGACTTCTGATCCGTTATGAGTAGGAAGACTCTTCCACAAAGAAACTGACGCCATTTCATAATTGATTCGACTATGGCCGTTGCTTCTTTTTCAACCGCAGGATAATTTCGCTCACATGGGGAAAGTGTCCGTGAAAAAAAAGCGACTGGTCTACCTTCCAGCGATAGCATAGTCTGACGCATCCGTTTCTACGGTAAATGGAATCTTGTCATCAATTGCGTGCAGAGTCGAATTTGCAATTTCTTTTTTAATTTGTTGAAAAGCGTTCGTGGCTTCCAGTGATAACGGAAAAGTTTCATGCGCAACAAGTGGATGGATTTTCTTTGAAAAGTTAGGGACTCATTTTGAATAATGTGCAAAAAGGCCTAGAGTTCGTCTTAGTGATGCCGTATTTTCTGGAATGGGGAGTTCTAAAAGTGGGCGTAGTCGCTCGGGATCAGGCTTTATGACGCCGTCGTGAATGTTATAGCCCAGGATGTTAATTTCTTGCTTTGAAAATTCACTTTTCTCTAAATTTAATGTCAGGTTGTAGCGGGTAGCGACGTCTAGGAAGTGTTTCAATTTCTCGTTATGGTCATACTGATCGCGTCCGCATACAGTAATATCGTCGAGGTAAGCATAAATCCCTTGAGTTTCTTCTTTAACCAGGATCGTATTGATAGCTCGTTGGAAGGCAGCAACCCCATTCGTAACCCCAAACGGAATGGAACAGAACTGATATAAGTTGCCATCAGCTTCAAATGCCGTGTAGGGTTTTTCATGTTCCAGTATTGGTATCTGATGATAGGCACTCCGTAAATCGATCTTGCTAAACACTCTATACTTGGATACCTTGGTAACGATGTCCTCAATACTGGGTAAGGGATATGCATCCAGTTGAGTGTACTTGTTGATTGTGAGTGAATAATCAATACACATCCTTTTCTTGTGGTTCTCGGTTGACGTCACTAGAACCTGAGCTCGCCATGGTGATTGGCTCGGTTCGATAATGTTGTCGTCCAGGAGTTTCTTGACCTCTGCGCTGATGAAAGCAGCATCATCTGGTGAGTGCTTTCTTGACTTGATGGCTACTGGTTTGCAGTCGGGCAGAAGGTTCGGGAAGAGACGGACGGGCTCAATATTCGCTCGTGGTAAAGAATATAGTTTCAATGGCGCGAGTGGTCCGCCAAAGTGCATTTCGAGTGCATTATGTTTCTGCAAAATGTCATGTCCAATTATGACGTTAGCGCATAGCCCCTGCAGTACTAAAAATTTAGCCTCGATGCTTTGTCCCAATATATCAATATTTAATACACAAAATCCATCTACAGCAGAGACCATGTGTGTGGCTGCCATAGTAACGTTTTGTTTACAAGCAATCTGGTTTAATTTGTGTTCCTCGACGAGCCGACTGTTAATAAAACTTGCGGAGCTGCCCGTGTCGATGAGAGCTTTAGCACTGATATTACCATTAATGGTGATAGTGATGGTTGCTTTACTAAGATCGTTGGTGGCCGCGCTGAGACATGATAGTGAAACGGGTGGGGCATCCGAAACAAAATCTTGTGTTTCGTTGCAGCAGGCTACAGAGGCGTTTTGTTGTTGAGATTTGCTTTTACATACCTTCGCAAAATGGCCCTTTTTGCCGCATGTTAAACAGGTGGCGTTGAATGCCGGGCATGCTCGGCGCAAATGTCTTTTTGATCCACAGAAGTAGCAGGTGTCGTACTGCGAAGCTGGTTTAGGTGCAGCGGTTGCATTAACGAACGTGCTGGTAGTCGGTTGTTCAAAGTATTCGTTGTTAATTTGATTCGCCGTTTCAAGTGAGCGCGCCTGTCAGTGGGCATCGTCTAGGCTCATAGAGGTATTTTCTAAAAGTTTCTGCCGTATGGCGGCCGAAGATAGGCCGGCTATAAATGCATCCCTGACATACTCACTTTCATTTAATTCGGCGGACACCGATTTGAAGGCACAGTCTTTAGCTAGTAATTTTAGTTCTTGAATGTATCTGTCTATGTTTTCGCCAGGTTGCTGTTTCCTTTTGGCCAGTCTAAATCGAGAATAAACTTCGTTGGCCGGTTTAACGAAGATGGTGTCAAGTTTTGTAATGGCGTCGTCGTAAATTTTCACGTCTTGTATGTAGCAGTACACGTTTGGTGATAGATGGTTGACCAGCAATTGGTATTTCATTTCATTGCTGCACTTTTTGTCAGACGGCTCTATCGAAGCCAGAAAACTTTGAAATGTATTTTTCCAATGAGACCAAGTTATTGTATTGTCGGTGTTTGACAATGGATCCGCGTCGAACCGCTCGGGACGTAAATATTTATCCATATTTAATTTGCTGAATAAATTGAGATAGTAAGTAGACAATGCCCGAAATAACTAGGCTTTATTCAGCAAAATACATCGTTACGTATAATGTTAGTATGATTGACGGTTATGTCAGTTATCGTCGTTACTTCTTTATGGCATTCATTCACCACAGATTGATTGGGTTACCGTTTGATAATTGCTGGCAGGTGGGATAGGGCTCACCTAAACCACTGCACTAAGCTCAATTCCATATCGTAAGGTTTACGTACTAACACTAGATGTAAAATAATGTTACTAACACCTATATTCTAAATTCAAAATTGACATGTTTTTATATTTATTGATTATATTTTAATGAATATTACTATCTAAAAGTGTAAAATATGGATGAGAATCTGAAATAGATGACTACCTATTTAATTTTTATTTAATTTATCAAAGTCTTAATATTACAAGCATTACCTATATTCGTAGGCGGCGTGGCGCTTTTACAAGTTTTTATTTATTATTTTACTTGGAATGTTAGAATCTAAATAAGAAAGTAAGTAGAGTTAAGATTTCCGTTCAACATATGCAATGCTACTTGCTTATTATACAATTGCGCTGAAATTTTGCGTATAGGTGCAATATTATTGTGCCAATAAGCTGATCTAATGATGGAGACGTATAACCTCAAAACACAGGAAAACCCATCATATTTATTTTGAGTTCGTTGTAATCATATAATGAGTAGTAGTAGACACAAATTTTACATATTGATTGTAGTTGTTGTGTCGGCAATAAAGAAATTTGTGTCAAAAATAAAATATTACGGATTCGTTTTACTCCCTTAAGCTATATACTTATCCACTGAGTTGATGGTGCACCCCTTCCCTGGGTCCTATAAAGATACAAGCATCACCCTGTTCCGCGCTTCTAAAGCTTATCGTACCACATTATCAGCGTAGGTGACATAACTTAGGTATGCAAGTGATCGCCACTTGTGATTGTCACGTTATGGTTTTTATCTACTCCGAAAAGTTGCGTAAATGAGAGTAAAAAGATGATTGATGTTTTCACTTTAGACTATCGGTGCTACGTCATTTATTTTACACTTTATGAGAAGAAAGTTCTTGCTTAATTTTTAATAATCCTTTCGTTACTTAATCGTCAGACTGTTGTGACGGCGTGGCATCAACATTTGCTTCTAAATTTTCTAAACAGACATCAGTTATTTATGAACAAATTTACGTTAATAAAACACTGAACAATATCAAAGCCAAAGCCGATAATCCTCTATTTTCGCAACGCTAAAACTCGACAATATATGAAGTGATTAGTTACGCGTGAACGCAAGTAAAAAGAGCTCCGGCGGCCATACATTTTATAAGATACCGGAGCCCTTCTTACTTGCGTTGACTTGTAATGTTTGTCTCTCCCACTGGTGCGTAAACTAATGTGTAAGTGCGGGACGCATCTATAAATAACTATATCAATATTGAATTCAATTTATGTATATTAAATTTTTGTGGTAGACGGACACCACTTGCTTTGTGAAAACATTGTAATTGGATAAGCTTGAAATTAGGCAGTTAGCCATGCGGTGATAAGTAAATTGAAAATGATAGGCAAGAGTGGTCTGTACTTTATGGACCGAATGCAAAGGGTTCGCGTCTTTCCTGAGGACATAGCACATTTTAAGGGGCTGTATTGTATAGCCAAATTTTTGATTGGACAATCGTATTCATGTAACCAAAATATTTTAAATTGCACAAAAGCTGTTAACTATTAACCACATCAAATATGACATTTGTTTTTCTAAAACTCTGTATGGCCGACAAAGGCCATACAGAGCCATTATTTAGTATGCAATGCACGTTTCTCTAAACAGGTTTCAATCATTCCGTTTTATATAAAGTATAGCTGTTTTAGGAAATGTATGTAAAGTATTTAATATCTCCATATTATCCCACAGCTATCATTTTGAAAAAAATACGTACAACGTACAAAAATTACAAACCCAAACTCGAGGGGGGCAGAATCACTTAGCTTATCCTGGCACGGCCTTATGGATAGGTCATTTATTAAAGAAAAACACAGTGAAAATATAACAAAACAATAGCTACCTAAAACTAAAATTTATTAATGTAAGCTAAACTTCAAACTAAGTACCAAATAACCGACAATTTATACAACGTAATTAAAATGTTTTATGCGGTTCACTAATGTTTCCCAACCTAACGTTTGGCAACCTGATTCATTTCGCATCTTTTCATTTCCAAACCTCTTAATATTTCTGAAACTGTTAAATATTTCAGGATTTTTATAAACTAACCTAACCTAACCTATAGGGTTCTACACGATGGCCATGAAATAAATCCTGAAATATTTAGTTTCAGAGTCTGGGAAATGAAAAGTTGCGAAATGAATCAGTTTGCCAAACGTTAGTTGCGAAAAGAAGGTGTTCCGTTTTATGCCCTCCTCCCATGGCTTTATTTTTTATTATAAAAATATATATATCTGACCGTCTGTCACAGAACTATATACCTTGCTTGAACAGTAAAAGCATATAATACATATGACAACTAAAACCTCGTGACATTTATTCGGTATTTGTTCGGTGATATTGCAGTGATAGGTTTGCTATAGCCTATCGCCCACAACACATTCACCCTTATTGCCACAGTTCTGTTGACTCTTAAGACACCCACGCGAAGCGGGTGGTGCTATTTCTAACCCGACACCACACGGTTAATGATAACAATCTACTATGTATTAAGTTTACAACCAATTGAAACAAACTACTAATGCCGATGAAAAGAGCTTTCCATGTCAAATGCTCTAAAGTATCACTTACCGAATCGTGACTTGATTATCCCGGACCCATGTTAAAATGGACTTAGCTTCGGACAGAATAAGCTGACTGGTCCAAAATTTGAGCACCTGCGAATTTTATTGCTTCACTTCCACTAATAAATGGGTCATGCACGTCGTTTAATTTAGCAAAAAATGGTATTTGCTTACACATAATATAGACAAAGGGGATTGCCAATTCTCATTATAGAACGGGGCGGCACGACCGGATATATATAATAAACTAGCTGTTGCCCGCGACTTCGTCCGCGTATAACATGTTATCGTCTAAATGTTTGTTAAAGGAATGAGTTAAAAAAAAAACATTGAAATTCATTTTCTACCTAGACTTTTAGAAAACAATCTAAAACCGAAGTTACAAATCTCTTACTTTCAAAAGCTCTAGCTCTCTATACAAACTAAGAACCCTCTCTGAACCCTCATAGTAAACAGTCTGAAACCGTAGTTACAAATTTCTTACTTTAAAAATGTCTTGCTCTCTATACAAAGTTCGAACCCCCTTTTAACCTTCTTAGGCGATGAATTAAAAAAAACGCTGAAATAAGTTTTGTAGTCTAAACAGGCTAAGATCGCAGTTACAAATATCATACTTTAAAATTTTCTTGCTCTCCATACAAACTTTGAACGCTTTTCAGGAAAAAATTAAAAATAAAACACTCGGTTTTTTTATTGTAATAGGTAAGTATTTTTTCTACAAACTATCTAGTCTCTAGCTGAAAAAAAGTGTTTCCCATACGAACCTTGCACCCCTTTTTAACCCCTTAAGGGGTGAAATTTTCCAAAACGCTGGCAGTAGGTATTTTTTTGTATTTTAATAAGTAGATACTTAATCTTTCAACAGAATTTTAAGTTTCTACCTAAAAAAAATTTTTCTTACACAAACATTGCACCTCTTTATCCCCCTCTTAGCGGGTGGAAATTTTCAAACATAATATACTTATATATTTGTATTCTAATAAATAATCTTTCTACACAATTTCAAGTCTCAAGCTCAAAAAAAAAGTTTCCTCCATACAAATTTTCACCTGTTTTAATCACCCTTAGGGGTGGAATTTTCCAAAACGATGAAAGTTCTTTATTTGTATTGTAATAAGTAATCTTTCAGCAAAGATTTGTCGCTTGCGATCTTTTTAAAAAGGTTTGAGATTCTAGCTCAAAAAAATCCCCTTTACCAACATTGTACCCCTTTTTCATGCCCTTAGGGGTGGAATTTTTCAAAATGCTGTTTTTTTTATTTGTATTGTAATAAGTAATCTTTCTACAAACTTTTAAGCTTCTATCTCAAAAAGAAGTTTCGCTCATACAAACTTTGCAACCCTTTTTAACCCCCTAAGAGGCTGAATTTTCCAAAACGCTGGCAGTACTTTATTTGTATTCTAATAAGTAAGCTTTCTACAACGTATTGAGTCTCTTGCTAAAATAATAAAGTTTCCCCCATACAAAATTTGCACCCCTTGTTTACCCCCTTAGGGGCAGAATTTTCCTAAACGTTGAAAGCATTTTATTCGTATTCTAATAAGTAATATTTATACATAATTTTAAGTTTCTAGCTATAAAAAATTAAGTTTCCCCCATACAAACTTTGCACCTCTATTTGACCCCTTTAGGGGTAGAATTTCCAAAAATCTATTCTTATCCGTTGCCTACGTTGTATAAGGTAGTTCTGGAGTGAATTTCAACTCTCTAGCCCCAGTAGTTTCGGCTGTGCGTTGATGAGTGAGTGGGTGAGTCAGTCAGGGCATTTATATGTTGGTAAAGATAGATAGAAGATGACGAAAATCCCATTCAAATATCTCATAACCGTTTTAATGTCGCTTGTTAGAGTGAGAAAACGATCGGGGACTGTGACGTCAAGATCCTCGAGCGTCATAGTAAAAAAACAATCGTTTCATTTGAAGGTGCGTTTTGTAAAAAAGGGACAGAACATAAAACTTTGGAACTTAGTGATTACCTATTTATATACCTAACCTCTTGCGTTGATTTTTTCTCTATTATCCTTTTTTCGAGAAAATACATCATGATTATTTTATTTAGTGTCTACCTACAGCCGGGTCCGCTGCACCAATGTTTTCCATGTTTTTAAACATCTAACATGTTTTCAGTCAGGTTCGGCAAACAAATAGGGTTTTGTTTTTATTGGCAAAACATGTTTGACGTTTCAAAACCACGAAAACATGGCGCAGCGGACGCGGCTTACGGGGTGTAATTTCGATTCCTGAGCAATAACCACGAACTTCGGAATTCAAAAATATTCGGGTATCTCTATCTCTATCGCACTAACAACACTCGAGTGACAGGGATGCAGTTATACGAACTTCGAGTTTCGGTTTTCGTGGTAGCGCCGTAGGCACTTTGGCAGAATGCGCAAAGAACGCGTGCCATTGCCATTCAAAAAAAACAAATTCGTGTTAATTATATTGTTCAAATTTGTTAATACATTTTTTGAAATTACGCCATAATGCGACATTTGCGCATATAAGTTCTCATATCACAATCGAATATTTTTTTATGGTTTAACTTTTGGCATGTGTATCGTAAAGGTCTATCGTAGACTGGATTTAAATTATTAATAAGTGAAAGGCAAAGCAATTCCGCCATTTTGACGAAAATTTGACGTTTCTTATAGCTGACAGTTGGAGCAACGTTTGATTTCAATAAAAATAAATTAAAAATTAAATGAAGTCGTATATTTCGGAAAATTAATTAATCGTCGCAGTCGGATAAAAACTATCCTAAGTTGCAGCTAGAATAATAATGTACCTTTATAAAATGTTTCATATTTTTCCGTTCATGGGATGCTGAGAACATTCGAACCGCGCAAAGCTTAGTTTCAAACTGGCTGATTCTTTTTTTAATTTAGAGATTTATTATAAGTGGAGATAATACGACAGTTTGTTTTTTTTTAATCTAACCTATCAGTATTTTGTTTATATTTGTTTAGTTATGAAATGAAACTTAATAAAAACCGCCAAGAAAAACTAGGCTTGCCAATCCATATCTGTCTGTGTTTGCATGCTTAAACCGCAATGAGTATAAATAGGTTCAGACAATACATGGGACCTGCCGAAGGACCTAAATCATTTCTTTCACTTTCACACTCCCATATCTCAAAGGTGAATAAGTGTTTGAATTTTTGTATACAGGGTGTGGCCTGTAATAGGAGCAAATATTCAAAAGGACGCTTCCGTATATGATTCTAAAGAAAATGGTAGCAAATTGATCGGGTCTGCCCCTTTTGCGGATTTTATGAACATTTTTGTTATACGTTATGCCACAGTGTCTAGAGCAGACAATGGAAAACTTATCAGTGAAAGATTTAAGAGGAAAAATAAGTACAATAGGTAAAAATGTTTTAAATATTTGTTTAATTATATATCGTAAATAAAATATTTCTAATGATTATGATACTTATTTAATTTAATTACTTGTAGTGCCAAAAACTTTTCAAGTATAAACTAAAATGTATAAACTATCCTAATAGCCGCAAAGATGTACTTTGCGCCATCTAGTATAATTTTCCTTAACTATCTTAAGCTAAGGAAAGCTTCGAGAGAAAGTAATATGAAAGGAGTAATAAAATGTTCACCACTGTTTCCATAGATGGCAGTGTGAATAAAACCTGAATGTTAGAATTGGTGAGGTTTGCCTACTTGTGGGACCGTAAAAGGTTTTACAGTTAAATGAAAGATGTCGTTGTTTTAGTGTGATAAATATTGCATGATTTTCATGTTTATATTTTGTAGTTTGCGATTGCCGACCTACGTTAAGTATAAAGGTACTTAGGTATTTTATTTGACGAATAAGTGTTATTATTTTGAGCACTGTAAATAATAGTTGTATAATTTCGAGCATAATTATAGTATATCTACTCCTTACTACTTATAGGTACTTTGTAGGTAGACTATTTACTTGACCACTATCTCACCTGATGGTAAAGTAATGATGAGGTCGACGGTGTCATACGTTTACCTATCATTCATCCATGCATTTCCGAGTAGTTACGAATCAAATCAATCAATAAAAGATAGTTGAAACGCTTGTGATGTGACTCTCCGCTTCCTGGCTGCGGAGTTTGATAATCAATTTTTGTTCCGGCAGGCTACGCTTGTCGCTGCCATGGCATAAAAAAACTCACAAATCCCAATGCAACACCAGCCCCAAATATAAACAAAGTCATACATGCACTTGCGAGGCGTTTACGTATAGGTACTACAATTTTCCTCATGTTCCGAGACTTAGATGATCTAAAAATGTACATATAATAGTCAAAAAAAACACATTGATTTTATTTACTAATTTAAATAGAATCACAAGTATTTTCTTAAATACGGCCTCCTGTTCCAATTTCCTGCATGTCTCTGTCTGCCAACACAGCGAATCCTCATGTGATGTGATGTGTGATGTGTTGGGTCGGCAACGCGCTTGTGATTCTTCTGGAGTCATAAGTGTCCATAGGCTACGGTACCTGCTTAACATCAGGCAGGCCGTAAGCTTGTTTGCCACCGTCGTTGTATAAAAAAATGACTTTAAGTATCCTCAATGAATGAAAGTATTTTTCAGTGCCAACTAAGTAATTCTTACGTGCGTCAAGTGCGAGTTTGTCTCCTGTACAAACTTTCACCACGCTTTATTAAGAAAATATCTATGTAGGTTTTTCAGAGATAATTCATTATAAAGTGAACCAATTTCGATAATTATTTTTTATTTGCTAGAAGGTACTTTCAGAATACTTCCATACAAATTTGAAGGAAAAAAATTCAACACAAAAGTATTAAATTACAAACTTAAATATTAAATATTTTTTGAAGAATTATAAAAAAATACGCTAGATAGAGGTCTCGTTATACTTTTCCAGTAATATTTACTTACGTTTATATTATTTTTAAATATTTTCGCTCGGTAAACTTCAGAGATCGGGTCCTGTTTAATAAACATTAGGTATGTACAATCTTACAATTTTGTATAAAAGTGACATATTTGTTAAGTTTTACTACATGCGCTGTTTAATAAACCTTACAAATATGTTACAAACTTACAAGCAAATAACTTACAATTATTGTGGTGCTGTTTAATAATGGTTTACATATATTTAGATTTCGATGAGAATATAGTATTTTTCTACTCGTCGACTTTAATCTTTGAATTAAGATTTCGTACACGAAACTAAGATCACATACTTACTCTTTAATCCTGGAGCTCCACGAGCTCGTCACGGAATTCGTATGGTTTCATAAGATAACCGCCAGCAGTCATCTTATGAATCCAGGAGCTGTATAAGATACTGTGAAGACATCAACGCGCAAAATTACTAAGCTGCTGCGCTTCATTTCAGCAGGGCGATTTTCAATAGATACCAAGTTTGTTTAATAAATTATTATTTCCGTTGACTCGTAGAAAAAGTATTGTATACAATAGTTATATAATTAGCTTTTTAAGTCTCGTACCTTAATTAGGCCACTCAGCAAGCTTCGTGGCCTAAACGTGGTACTCGACTTAAAAAGCATCCATTATATAACGATTGCATAAATAGTACATTATGATACAAGTGTGCTAAGTTGGTCATTACACTCGAGTCGGTTTTTAAGCCTGAGCCGAAGGCGAAGGCTTAATGGAGACGAGAAGTGTAATGACCAATGCTCACGTGTTTCATACGACGTTTTTCAACACATTTGCGAGGAAAAAAAATAAAAATAAAAATGAAAATGTTAAAAGATATGTAATGAAAAGGCACTAGTGCGATAATGTAATGTAAAAGTCACGGCATGGGTAATATTCTGCATTATTTTGCTAATATTTAAAAAGATATGTAATGAAAAGGCACTAGTGCGAAAATGTAATGTAAAAGGCACGGCATGGGTAATATTCTGCATTATCAGTGTAAATACGCTGTAATAAGACCTACTTTACGAGCAGGTGTGTTGAAAATTACTATTACAAATAAGTGATTGTAACTTACAATTGACATAAAATATGTAAGTTATTGTAGCAACAACTTAAGTAACGAGGGTAGATTAATAGTCTTGAGTTTATATTCTTAGAATTTTCATGTCACACAGGTGCATTAGGTACTTAATAAAGTCATGTAGAACAACAACAAAATTACTATTATGTCTTTAATATATTCAAATTCAAATATTTATTCGTGACACACAATTTACACATACAAAAGAAATACGATACGATACGATACGATAGTGATAGATATACTTACGAGAATAAAGAGGAGTTATTCGGTAGATTTAGTTAGAAACTAACTCATGACATGAAAATTCATAAGTGGAAGGAAATTACCGAGCAGTTGAAATCTTTAGGCATATTCAACAAAGACTGGAAGTACCTACGTGACACTACGTGGCAAAACTTAAAATAAAGGATTACATATTTAATGCCTGCCAAATAGACGAGTGGGCAAAGTGGTAACTGGAACTCTTTGTGCTCTTAAAACTTTGGACACTTTATAACTTTGTGATTAGGTATTTAATCCCCTGCTTTACTTTTTTCTCCATTTGACAATATTTGTATTCCTTTTTCGAGACATATCATCATTATTGATTTTATTTGGTGTCTACTCGTACTTACACCCCTATTGAGGATCAAACTGCGCTGCAGCAAATTCAGAGAGATTGAGAGACGAAGTCGTAAGAGACTCCGTTGGAAATTATGTTGAATTTGAAAAATATTTATATACTTTCCTCTGCGTTTATTTGAATTAAGTAAGTGTCTTAAATAAAAAAAATTACCGTTGATTACATTGTAGGGAATCTAAAACAATAATGCGTGCATGTTCATTAAACCTTATGTAGCCGTCGCTTAGGATGTTTTCTCAATAGGGAACATTACTGCAAAATTCTGCCGCCAGAGGCAGCACTACCACTAATAGTAAAACAGTATAGGAATATAGGTATTCACACACACATACACAATTGATTGTCAAATGAGTGACAAGGATGCTTGCATAGACAATACCGCAAGTGGGAACGAGATACAATGTCAACGCTTCTAGTGCCGCCACCTACGAAGAGTTTTGCGTAATGTTCCCTATTGGCGTTCACTTTGTTCGCGTTCCCATCTCGACAGCTTGATGAACGGTGGGACGTAGGTGGAGTAGTATGAGACACGTCGTCTCATACTCGTACCCAAAGACATCTCGCCCCTCGCTACCCGATTCGCCGCGCCGACGCCGGGCACTCTAGCCCTAAATCATGTGTTGAGCATTTAGTGAAGAACCACAAAGAACACCTAGTACCACACATACTGTCACATTGGAAGATTCCTCAGTCAATCCGTAAATCCGTATAAAATTCTGCGGGCTAGGGAGCTTTAAACTGATTCAGTCAGTACGCTGCTGAATAGTGGCGAAAACCCTTAGGATTAAGTTGTTGGCATTACCAACGATAGGAAAAGAACGAATTGGGAATCGCATGCGGATGAAGTGTGAATGTGCACGAGCTAGGAAGCTTGTAGAGTTAGACTGTGCTTATAGTGTGGGCATGACGTTGGTACATGACGTCATGAGATAAAATAATAAAGAAAATACTTATTGAATTTACAAACACAGGTAGGACATCAGGTTACAACCCAATTAAGGTGTTTATAATAACATGAGAGATCTAAGGCAAATAGGTACAGAACGGCTTAAAGGTCACACACGTGCAAGTGACGTACACTCACAACTATAAACACCCATCTTTTCTCGGTATCTAACCGCCTCTCATCGTATTATTTACTCCACCTACGTCCCACCGTTCAAGCTGTCGAAATGGGAACGCAAACAAAGTGAACGCCAAGGGAGAAAACATTCTAAGCGACGGCTACATAAGGCTTCCATTGGGTTTAACAAACATAACTTATACAGAATAAAAAACTTACATAAAATACATACCTGCGTAACAGCTCTTGTAAATATGCACATGTCATTTCAAGAACTGTACAAAATAGATTTTTCATCACACTTGCTCATAAATGGTGTTATTCTATGCCTGTATTCGGAAGGACAATGGCCTAAATTGTTCCCGCGGGAAATAATGGTCCCGAGGGAGTAATGAGCTTGTGTGTGATCTGATTGGTTAAGCAAATCTTGACGGCCGCATACGACAAGAATTCTGGCTCTGCAAGAACCACATGCTCCATGCTCTGTGATTGGTTGAAATATTGAAACTACGCCCCCCCACTCGCACTGATCTGGAAGTGAAGTTGTCAATTTCGTCAACATTTGATTGGTGCGCTTGTATAAAACATAATTTTTTCTGTCTTTTGTAGTTATTTATTTCCTCGCAAATGTGATGAAAAATATTGTGTATAACACGGGTACCGGTGTGCCGACGGAAAGTTTCCTATGTTGCGAAATGTTTCTGCAATTTAACATTGAAAATTTCGGAAATTTTCCTCATTTTTGTATGGGAATTGAAACTTTCCATTTCCAACATGAAACTTTCCATTTCCAACATGGAAATTTCCGAACTGAGATGCATAAAACTGTAACTCTTTCATAGTGTATATAAGAGTTACATTTTTATGCTTCTCAGTACGTAAATTTCTTTAATTTCTTGTGAAAATTTCTAGAAATTTCCGAGAATTTTTCCAACTTTTTGGAAACTTTCCGCAATTTTCACATCACTAAACACGGGCGTAAGAATATTCCTCATACGCCCCTTGTTAAACAATGTACCTACTATAAACAACGCAACAGCACAAACATGACACAAACCCTACAAGCAAAAAAGGGAGTCGCCTTAGCTATGAATATGACAGTCAAACAATTCTGTCATTCCTTGCGGGGCCGGGGGGGGGGCGATGACATTACTACCTACATAAAAATTGCACACCTTCATACATTTTTGTGTACTAAGCATGCCCACTTGGGCTTGTACTTTGGCAGAGTCTAGGGGAAATGGTGCGAATGCCTACTCCCTTCCGTGTTGCTCAAAAAATTCCGCATGAAAAAACAAAACACGGTCGTCTATAGGTACTGTTTGTTTTTCTTTGTAACAGGCCAGTGCGCTAGCCAGCAGCGCCGTGTAGGTTTTGCTGTGTTAGAATAGAGACAACCTAATATCCATATGAAACAAAACGTCCGAACAAACATAACAATTTAAAGGTACCTTATCTACCTAACCTATAGCTACTATATTCCGTACCTACGTTTTATAATATTATCCCCTCTTTACGATTAGAACTGTTGGTAGTCGGTACCTATCCTTTACGGCTTTACGGCGTGAAATTTTATCGTTTTTAAGGTTCCGTACCCAAAAGGCGGCACCCTATTATACAAAGATGCTCTGTTCTCCATTTGTTCATCTGTCTTTTTATACTTCGACGGTGGCAAACACGTATATATTAAGAAGACAGCATTGCCTTGGTGGACGTTTGCGACTCGAATAAAATCGGAAGTGCGTTGCCGACTTGATTTGAGAATATAGGGATGATGACTAAGATTTTTTTACGGTGCCATTATAACCAGTTTTTGGAGAGGAAGAAATGTTTTGTATGGGAGCAACTACAATTAAATAACATAAATACCCAAAAAAATGATACAAATATTGACCTCGGCGGCGACAGCCCAAACGCTCCATACTAATTGACACATAGGTATGACGTCACAGCTGTTGTTTATACATTAGTATGGAAAATCAAGTAAATTGCTGTTTCGATCGCGCAATACTGCGTTTAGGTACATAGTTGTCTTAAAATTTAATTTTAAAATAGCCTAAGGATTCTATTGGTAGTTTTCAATTTACAATTTCTTGGACAATAAAAAAAATGCATATTTTTTCAATGTCCATATCTTTTTATGATTTTATTTATATTTTATAATTTATACTTTATTATAATAATTTGATGTGTTAGTATCCATTTAGCAACACTACGTTATCATTATCAATTTAAACATGAGGCATCATGGCTATTGGTTGTGCCTCTCACTCTCAACACAGCGCATCCTGGGATCTCTGGTGACCTTAGTCACCACCTGGAACACAACACCACATACGTAATTTATATATTTCCGTCCCAAAAAACATAAAAATAAAAATTGTAACGGGCTTCCCATATTATAAAATACTTATATGCGTTTTTTACTCGAGCTTAGTTTGCAATACTACAAACTATTAAGTATTTTACTCTGGTACAGAACCCTTTTCGTGCGAGTCCCGTCCCCTCATGGCTGGTTTTTGAGGATTTTCTCTGTGAACGCATCGTCGAATGTTGGTCGTCTGGGAAAAGTATATCCTATAAAAAAACATTCCATGTAAAAAATAGGCCAAGTCTCGAAACCGTTTCACAGTAAAAAGTGGTGAGATATTTCGTAGAACCAAGTCAGGCATTCTTATTAATCTTTATTTGCTTGCTAAATAAAATTCTGCAAATTGGGAATCACACAACTTTACTGCATTTACTAATTTTGCATAGGTACCTTAAACTATGTAAGTGTGATTGCCAAGTCACAACATTTTATTTAGCAAGCAAATAAAGATTAATAAGAATGCCTGACTTGGCTCTACGAAATATCTCACCACTTTTTACTGTGAAAGAGTTTCGAGACTTGGCCTATTTTTTACATGGAATGTTTTTTATGGGATCTCATTTCTTATTGTAGACTTTGTATGGGAATGTTATTTTACCAACCGCAAATAACGTTTGTATATACACTCAAGAGTAAAAAGTTTCGGGTCACCCTAAATTAAATAACCGCAATAGGTTTTTGTAAATATTTTACACTAGTCTTATTTACATAATATACTAGTCTTCGTAATACCCAAATGTATTAGCAATTTCCGGAACCTATCATAAAGATATCAACATCCAAAAATTACGATTTTTGCGATATCTCGCTCCGTTAACGTTGTTTTTTTCATGGGTTTTTACGAGTCCGATTTAAACCTGGTAACGTGTATCTTTTTTACTGTTATTCCTGCAGTTTAGATGTAAAATTTAATAAAGATCATAAAAGGATTAAAAAACTGTGCAACATTTGGACTATTTTAGGAAATATGACGGTATTTCATCGACCCGAAACTTTTGCTTACAATATTTTTTGGTTTTTTATGAATTATTAGGCTAAAAACTAATTACGTTTGAAATTTGGAGCTTGTGGGTCTGCTAGAAGTACCTTAGAATTAGCGTGATCATTATCAGTAAGTGAGTATGTCAGTGACAAAACTAACGAACTTTGACGGACAATAGTTCTTTAACTAAAAGTTCAAATTGAATGTTATTGATATTATATGTTAGCCATATTATGCCCTACATGTTGCTGAAACCAGCCAGCCAGCACAAAATTACAGGATGTTGAAAATGACCTGAATGGCTTCGAGAAAAGGATGGTACGGCCGTGCCTCTTTGTTTTGCTCGACTTGGCGGGGGCACTCCCGTGCCCCCAGATATGCTAAGTATTTGTTAGAATTATTCTGCAAGAAACGCTCCTTACGACGTCAGGTTCCCTGCAGACAGCAATTACGTTGTTAGTACCGAATTTCGTCAGTGCCCCAGGCGAGGTTAGGAAATTTGATATTAAAGGTACAAACTATGTACATTAATGGTATTACCGTAATCAATTCAAATTCATGCTAACGATCTCAGTCTACTACACAAAGGGTAACGAACATGATTTTCGGTCTCGATTTATCTCGTGTGAGGGTAGGTATAATTTGTTTGTTCCGGACATAGTGCTTATCTAGCTTATGGTCCCCGAAGGCCTAGTCCTTTGTCGACTAAAGGATGACTCACGCTAGGACGGGCCGTGTGCGGCCCGGGCCGTTTTCTAAGAAAAACGACGGCGTTTTTGCGCGGTTGAGCTATATCCAAGCCCATCCGAGTCACGGCCAAGGCGCGGAAGCGGCCCGGTGTCGGTACGGCCCGGCAGTGGCTCAGCCGGGCTTGGGTATATGGCTCGACCGCGCAAAAACGCCGTCGTTTTTCTTAGAAAACGGCCCGTGCCGGACACGGCCCGTCCTAGCGTGAGTCATCCTTTATTCTTCCCAAGATGGTTATACGTTATATTTCAAACGCGGTGAGCAGTGTACATTTTATAGTGTCACCGCAGTAACTACTTATGTGCCGTTCTGCCCAGCAAATCTCCTTGGTTAAGTTTATTTGTATCAGCTCTACAAACTTTAAACTTCTTTATTTGCTTAAAATGATGACATATAAAGAGATGACAAAATATTATTCGGGAACATTATCCTCCTATAAGTATTACAATACAAAACAACAATACAAGCATGCAAATTATTAAAACTTATCTACTCGTAAAAAGGAACAATTTTATATCATAATATTGTTTTTCTTGCAATAGTTTTATTACACTCCTTCGAAACATATTGAAAGGCAATTGTCGTATGCCTGGTGGTAACTTATTAAATAACTTCATGCACATGCCATAACATTGTTTTGCGTAAAATGATGTTCGCGGGACGAAGTCGTGTGACAGTCGCCCTGGATTTCTTGTATTACGGGGATATAGGTAAATATCTTGCTGTTCTAAACAAGTCAGGGTGTTTTTTAACAAATATACATACCTCTAAAATGTATATACATGGCAAAGGTAGAAATTTTAATTACTTTAATATATGCTTGCATGACTTATATTTATTTACACCACATATCGCTCTCAAGCATTTATTTTGGGCTATGAAAGCCCTTTTAAAATTTGAACAGTTTCCCCATAAGACCAGTCCGTATCTTAATTGAGAAGTAACGTAACCGTGATAAGCGGTTAAGGTAGCTTCTAGAGTGGTAGTGCGTCTCAGTCTTCTTAGAACATATCATCATCATCATCATCATATCAGCCGAAAGACGTCCACTGCTGGACAAAGGCCTCCCCAAAGAGTGCCACAACATACACAAACCTATACAAACCTATTAATCTTGTTACACACACTTTCGATTTGGGTTTCCCAATTTAGATAAGAGTCCATTTTTAAACCTAGAAATGTAACATTATTCATTTAATTAGTAGTTTCATCATTGTATTGTTAATTCAATTTATTATTTATTGTATGCAATTTTTTCATGCCGAATTGTATGGCATTCGTTTTATCCACATTTATTCTTAAATTTTGCTGTTCTAACCATTTAATTAATAATTCTAGTAGTCCATTAATCTGCAATTGGTTGAATGATAGATAGGATTGGATTGGATTGGTTGTTACTTCAGGAAAAATGTGCTATTATATGATTTACTATTTGATGTTATAATTCTTGTGAAAGCCAATACATTGCTATCCAGAGAATCCATATTATTATTCACCTCCTGCCGGCCCCGAACGCAACAATAGAATCCTTTCTCTATAAACACGGGAGCGACGAAAAATCGCTTCCCAAAATAACTTAAGAGGCCGCACGTAAGCTCGGCCGAATTTCACCTTCCAATACAAACGGAGTTTCGTTCTCATTTTAATTTTAAAACTAAGTATTGGATTGTAACGAATCTTTGCATATACGATGACACGAGGTATATCTAAGTCTCTAATTAGTTTTTATGGCTCCAGTTTATAAAACAAACAAAATAGGTACTTACAGCAAAAACCAATTTTATAAAACTTAAATTTGCTGTATTTTTATTACAACGGTATCTGAAGCTACATAGATTAATTAAAAACCTGGATACTTTACTTATTCTAAGTACCTACAAAGTTTCAGACCAAACTAACTAGTAGTTTTAAAATGAAAGCGTCACTACGTTTGCATGGAGAATCGAGCTTACTGCGGACTCTTAATGCCAGGGAATCACTACTCACAAGGGAGTAAAGTGTTCCGCGACATGTGTCGTCAGCGACGTCAGACGAAATGGTGCAACGTTGCTGAACGTCGTTCGACACGTTATACTAGTCGGGTGGCCTGCAGAGATTTCATAGTTCTAGGCTCGGTTATTTCAGACCGTTGGTAATCGTAAGCTACGTCCGATAAATCTGTTTGTTCGGGATTTTTTACAGTTCCTTCTCGATGAGATGACAGCTGCCGGCGCCATATGCCAGCGGGCAGCGATGTGGTCGATGCAACCCACCCCTAGTCTCCCCAGAAACGTTGCGTCATTTTGCCGGACTTCGCTAGCGACACATGTGGTGGGACATTTGTCCCTAAGTGTACGGCCTGATTGCACGCTCTGCTACGTGGAGCGTTCATATACCTCTTCTTCTTACTGTGCCATGTCCTCATCGGACGTCGGCGACCATCTCTCGGAACTTATTTCTATCCTGTGTCATTCTGCTCAGGTTGGCAGCGTCATCAATATGAGTCCAGCTTTTAACATTATCCATCCAGGTTAGCTTCCTTCTTCCTCTACTTATTTTGCCTTCTATTATTTTCCTTAGAATTTGATATTTGTTGTTCCGGTATATATGTCCAAAATAATATTCATATACCTAAGTTCTAAGTTCATATACCTAAGTATGTATAATTTATTTTATATGGACGCTGCTGCACGCCCCTCTCGTAGAGGAGCGTGTACTTAGTGTATTTTTGGCTTTAATGTATTTGACGAGTATTTCGTTTAAAATCGTAATATTAAAGTTTCAAGCAATATACAGTAAGATCATAGAAGTTTTTAATGATCTAGTCAAGTTACGCATAACTAGTCATAGGGAAACTTTTCTCATTCCATCTTGTCTCAGTGCGCTTACGTCAGAACGAACTTACTTACGAGTTCTAGTAGATTAAATTTAAATTTACAATGTAACTTAATCAAAACCTTTGTATTTAGTACTTAGGCCACATGTCTGCGGTACTATATCCGTACCATTAGTATTGAATTGCAGGGTTACCCCCTGGCCACGACTTTGGTCTTAAGCGACCTGCGACCAGCGTTTTATCTGTTCATTGCGCGTGATCCCAACTAACCACAGTGCATTGCGCGTCTCGACCGCGCAATGAACAGATAAAACGCTGGTCGCAGGTCGCTTTAGACCAAAGTCGTGGCCAAGGCGTTACGTATGCATATTCGTGGGCAAACCAGTGCCAATTGGGCTTAGGTACTTTTTTATTAGGACTAAGAGCTTAATCGTCATTAAATGACAGGCAAGTCGGGCCTCGCATCCTTGGTATAGTCAGCGTCAAATGTAGCTACGCAAACGAAGACGTCAAAAGTCTTTAAAAGGGAATAAGAGCTTTTGACGTCATCGACAGCGTAGTTACTATACGTACGTATATTTATCGAACAACTTCACCCACTGGCTAAATTTCACTTGCTTTATTTCGACTATTAACATATCTATATGTTATTTGGAAGCAGTTAAAGTATAGTATATTTTTTTAATGTCTAGTGGCATGTCCATGAATTAAAAAAAACAACATCATCATCCTCCTAGCGTTATTCCCGGTTGTGCCCTAAAGAAGCTCGGGGTCCACTTTGACATCTTATCCGAAGATTTGGCATAGGCACTAGTTTTACGAAAGTGATTGCCATCTGACCTTCCAACCAAGAGGAAAAAGTAGATCTTATTGGGATTAAGTAGACCGGTTTCCTCACGAATGTGCTCCTTCACCGAAAAGCTAACGGTAAATATTCCGTACATAAGTTCCGAAAAACTCATTGGTACGAGCCGGGATTTGAACCCACCACGGCCGCTTGACAGCCGCATGCCTGAACCACTAAGCTACCGTAGCTTCCTAATTAAAAAAAATATTATAAAAAGTATAAAGTTTCACACATTAATTAATTAATAATGACTATAAATGCTCAATAATCCGCAGAATGCCTGTGTACCGGCCGTGGAGTTTCGTAAATAGCGCTGTTCAGAGTTTTCTCAAATTTATACAAAATAATTTAATTTATTCAGTAACGTAAATGATTTATAAAAATGCAGGTTGGTGTCTCTTTTTAAGCATACCATTTATAGTGTCAAAAAAAAATTATAACTTCCAAATGTACCTAACTATTGACAAGTCACGCATTTTAGAGTATAAAGTGGAGTGGCAGTAACAATCTACGAATGCGGTCTATTTAGTTCTTGCACAATGTTATACAGAAATACTGTACAAGTTGTACAGTACACATCATGACTATATTTTAGGTATTAAGTATTCGCCCGAGGCTTTCTAATAATATTTGCAATATCGTTCCTAGGAAGCCTCTTTATTTTTCTTATTGCGCAATATTTGAGTAACTTCCTCAGGCTAGGACGCGCTTATTTCCACTTCCAGCATACGTTGCCCTCACACATGACTAGTTAAAGAGGGATACAAGAGTTTATAGTCGCAGTTTCATTCTGTGGCTGGTTATATGACATAATGTAATGATCATAAAGAGATCCTTATGATAAACTGGGGGTAATATTATGTCAAAAGTTATGCAAAGCGTGCAATGCTGCGGTAAACAGGTAATAAACCTGGTACAACATATAAATGTTTGGTTCGTGCGAACACGGGAACAACTCCAGTTGGTACCAGAATAATATTGTTTGGAATTAAATGAAATAGGCAACAATTTATTTATTTATCTCCCGTGCGTTTTAATGTCAGAGTTTCAGTTTTATAACCCGCCTTTGTATTACAGGGAATCGAAGCGGAACCGCGGGATAAAACATACCCTATACAGGATGGTCTTGAATATTTTTTACCACCGTACTGGTGAATTGTTGAAAACGGATTAGTAGTTCCGGATAATTAACCTCTTCATAAAAAGCTTCAACGTCACTGACTTTTCTCCATTGTATTGGCTAGTGCCTGTAGATCAAATGGAGACAAAATAGAATATCTGGGTTTTTTGTAGATGACAAGATGCTGTTATAAACATAGCTACTATTATATAGGTGCCCTAGATAGGATGTTACTAAATCTATATCAAAGTCAAAGTGATTGATTCTTCAATTTAGGCATATAACATGCACCATGAATGGCGATAAACTACCACCGGATCGGAAAGAAAACCTCTGCATCGAGAAGAACCGGCGTAAAAAACTCGGCGAGGTATCATTTTTTCAAAACAGTATACAACATATAATTTCAGTATCAGAGTATTATAAAATTACATTGCTACAGTAGAAAGCCTATTTACTTTATCACTGCCAAAAATATCCCTATCCATGATCAAATTACCTACTTAAAAATTATATGTATGAAGTTAAGTTTTGTCTTTATGTATAGTTTTTGTTTTTGCACTAATCAAATATTTTCTTTCTTTCTTTCTTATATTTTATTGTAGGTACATACCAAATACTCTATCCGATCCGATGTCCTCGTATATTATTTAAAGTGGGTAGGTATACTAGGTATATATGTTCGAGTGCCGAATTCAAAAGGCCTTTCGATCTAAAAGGTATGTATAGTTGCTGAAAGGCCTTAATAATACTTGAGTACCTTTGGGCCTATTGGCCTTTCTGCCGATTCACGTTTGTCTCGATGAGTAAGTACCCTAATAATACAGTAAGGACGCTAGGCATCAATAATTAATTACACTTTTGGTGTTTATCTACACAATGGGTAGGTGAGTTAATCATTACAGGTGAAAGCTCACAACACATACATACCACAAACTCCGCAATTCAATGCAATTTCCTTCTATTTACGTTTTATAATGAGGTGAATATTACCTTTCTTTCATAGATTCCGCACGGGCCCGCTCGCATGTCGCATCCGGACTCATATTGTATCTTAAATTAATTATCGCCAGGCTGCAGTTTCTCCAAAATACACTTTTGATTTCTTTGAAATGAGAACCAAGTGGTGTAAGAAGCACATGCGAAGGCTAAAGCGTAAATGCAGAAAGATGCGTGCGAGGTCTAAATAAACCGGGTAACAATGACTGAGTGGAAGGCCTTAACATCTAAGACTCTCACGTGTATCAAATAAAAAACAAGAATATCTGATGTAGTCATCAGATAACGCACAACGTAAGGAATACTTATAGATTCTATTTATAAGTATTAATGGAGTTTGCTAACTACGAGTATTAATTAGGGCCAACTATACTCAGCGCATCTTCGCGCCACGCATTTCCGTTTGCAGCATCTCTATAGTCAACTAGTCACTGCCATTATTTATGGATAAAATGGACTAGTCATGGATCTAATCATAAATATTGATGCAAAAACGAATAACATAAAATATTTAATTCAATTCAATTTATTTATTTGTCTATATACATTGGTGTTATAAGAGTCTGGAATCACTATGACATGAGGCGTACACACATTCATTAGCAAATGACAAAAGTACATTTTGGAATTTGGCATGAATAAATTATAATAATATGAAAAACTTAAATATTCGGTAAATCACGTTATATATGGACGAACATACAAACTTCTATGCATAGGGGGTTAAGTGCCTCTGTTTCTACGTATTTTTAGTCCATTGGGCGATGTATAAAGTATTGATAACGGATGTAAAATCATATAATACACTAGAAGCAAACTAAAATGTGCAATGACATATGGAAAAGTATGATGATAATGAATGATAATATCGAAGTTTTAAACGGGCCAGCGGTACTACTTACTTAAGTTGCCGATTCGGACAAGTCTAACTGGAGCACAAAAAACGATGTAATTGCCAGACGTAACGAATTACGTTTTGTTCATGCAACAATGCGTGGGTTAGCCCCACTTCGTAGATCATAATATACAAACACCGCGAATAACTTTACTTTCTGCCCGCAATAATCTTTAGCGGAAACGTAAGTGAACTCGTTGCGGACCAACCACTTTCCCCCTCTTTGGCGCATTACACGGTCCGATTGAGAATCCAGTAATTCCTAGCATTGTGCACCTCTAAGTGGTGTATTGTGTTTGGACGTGTAACAGATATGCGGTAAGTTACCATGGGATGTCGGATGACCGTTTTTTTGAACATCTCTCTTACAACTTGTGCGACTGCTTGTTGAGATCACACGTGATAATTAAAGTGATATTTTATAATTTAACGTAATGGGAATCAAGTAAGTTTATAGTGTTTTAAGTGCAGTGGTATTACTCACACAAACTTTAGATGACTTTTAGTAACTGTTTTATAAAATAGTTAAATTGTATTAAAGTTTTGCTATCATCGCTCCTAAAGCGGAAAAGTTAGATCAAATATTTAAATTTTCTGTTCCTTCGTGTTCTCACATATTATCTTTGTATTAGTTGTTATTTTTGAGATGGAAATATATGAAAATAAGAGGATCGACGTTCGTTATTCGTCACCAACGTTGTTGCCATTATAAAGAGCAATTTTTTTATGTACAATAAGTACTAATACCTACCTATTACACTGAGCTATATAAATTTTCTTGATAAAGATGATTTTCTTGTTTCATATTCTCATTATCTTTTATGATTAAAAAAAAACAAATGAACAATGCCCAAAAGATTGATAACTTGATTCTAATTTTATCATGGTTTATAAGAACTAAAATTGCATCTGCAGCCGTGCACTGTTGAGAACAATCCATACTTGCAAAAGTTTCCATTAAAAGTTCTCGATATAATAAGCGCGTTTTTTGCCAGTAACCTTCTGAATACTCATACACACACATACATACTTCAATTATAATATTAAAAAAATATTTTATGTCAAAATATTACAATACAATTATTAAATGATTCAATTACTATGTTAGTTAATAGATTGCCGATTTTGATAACACTTGAAGCAAACGCCTAGCCATAAAGTCAGTTAGCCATAAACGCCCAGTCAAAATATAAAACAGTGTCTAACTATCACGAACATTGCGCAAGGACTTTCTGATCGTAACGAGTCATTCCTATGGAAATCTATTTAAGTTCTCGTGAAAGTTTCCAGAAATTTCGAGAATGTTCTGCAATTTGCACATTGC
Source organism: Epinotia brunnichana (assembly GCA_963854355.1). Lineage (NCBI taxonomy): Eukaryota > Metazoa > Arthropoda > Insecta > Lepidoptera > Tortricidae > Epinotia > Epinotia brunnichana. The sequence continues at coordinate 42,421,062 of OY977936.1, read as the reverse complement.
TTTGTCGGTGCTTGTATATGTCAATACCTAGTTCATGACGAGGAAATATCACTGAGAAATCCCTTTAAAGATTCCAGGCACACGACCCATCGGAATATTTTGGTAGCATAATTAAAAATACGGTATTTGAAAACAGTCAAAATACATACTTTTTATATGACCACCACCATGAATTTTATATAATTTAATGTGAAATTATTTATTATAAATTATAACACAAGAATAAAATGTAAACAGACAATAATATTTACAGGAACAAATATAAATTAATTAATTAAACTAAAAAAAAGATCATAAAAATAAAATACTCGACACCGTCCCGTCCCCAAATTGGTGGAAATGACCCCAAGGTCCTGGCGGCGTTTCCACGCTGCACAGCAATGCAGCCTTTGGCCGAGAAACGCGCCAGCTCTGGGATCACACGATATTGCGAAATACGAATAAACTTTTTTTTTAATAGGCTGAACAATGGGTAGTTGCACCCGACAACGTAGTGTTGCTAAATGGATAGTAAACCATCAAATTATTGTAATAAAGTATAATTCACAAAATATAATTAAAATCATAATTTACTTTCAAAACAAAGTTTTAACCGACTTCAATTCAGTACTCCGCCAAGCCACATTAACATTTCCACATTTTTTTTCCAATTTACCACATGAACTGATTTCCGAGAACAAAAGCGTTGATTTTTAGACCAATAAACCAAATCGCTGTATGTGGGCCGATAATATTTGAGGACTTCCGTCGATTCCTCAAGGATCTCAGAATTACCTTTGGCACTTCATTGTTTGCTATTTCAACGGAATAATATCAGAATCTGTGACGTTCTTATATAGTTTGAAGTACATCATTGAGAAGTTCCACAAGCCATCTGTGGTCTTCATCATCACTTCCACTTCGCCAAATTTATGATTTATAATAGAAATAAACGAGTTATAATAGAAAATACCGAAATTACTACACGCGTGCCTAATATATTTGAGGAGTTCCCTCAATTCCTCATGGTTCCCATCATCCAACTGGGGTTTTGGAAACAATGTGACTGAATTTTAGATAAAAAAAGAATTGTACGAATCGGTTCATAAATGACGGAGTAATGAGGTAACAAACATTAAAAAAAAAAAAAAAAAAAAACCCGGTTATATATTTTGAGGAGTTCTGTCGATTTCACAAGGATCTCAAAATCACCTTTGGCACTTCATTAGTACCTAGTCAATCATATCATAATCTGTGATGACCAAAATTGTGATTTCCGGGTGTAAATACACGAGTTATAATTATAAATACTATAAATTTATTTGAGGACTTCTCTCAATTACTCATGGTTCCCATTATCCAACTGGAGTTTTGATAACAATGGGACGAGACTGGAAGCATATACTTTCACAAAAAAAGGAATTGTACGAATCGGTTCATAAATCATAAATGGCGGAGTTCTGAGGTAACACATTGTTTTAAAATTAAAAATACAACTGAATTGAGAACCTCCTCCTTTTTTTTGAAGTCGGCTAGAAACTAGGTATCCTTCCTGTAGACATAAATTATGTTCTGGCCATACAAGTCATAGGTGCCGCAAAGGCTTTTTTAAATACTTGCACAAGCCTTATTTTGCCGCAACTTTGAACACTGACACATACCAAATAAAATTATTTTTTCATCACACTTGCTCATAAATGGTGTTATTCCTTGCCTGTATACAGAAGGACAATGGCCTAAATTGTTCCCGCGGGAAATAATGGTCCCAAGGGAGTAATGAGTTTGTGTGTGATCTGATTGGTTAAGCAAATCTGCACGGCAAGAATTCTGCTCTGTGATTGGTTGGAAAATAAAAACCGAGCAGGCCACGCCCTGCAAGAACCACATGCTCCAAGCTCTGTGATTGGTTGAAATATTAAAGCTCCGCCCTCCACTCGCACTGATCTAGAAGTGAAGTTGTCAATTTCGTCAACATTTGATTGATGCGCTTGTATAAAACATAGGTTTTTCTGGATTTTGTGGTTATTTATTTCCTCGCAAATGTGATGAAAAACATTGTGTATAACACGGGCGTAAGAATATTGCAAACTCGAGTCATCAAAAGCCCTCCGTCTTACGGCGTCGGGCTTCTGATAGACTCTCGTTTGCAATCGTCTGCAAGATCATTAACGTGTTCAATAGATTTTGTTTGTCCTTACTAACTGAGGAATGTGAAATAATACCCTCATTAGAAAAAAAAACACGCCCTAATAATTTACGTACGTTAGATTACTTGCCACCATACCTATTGCCACGCAACATTAACACTTATGGTAACAGAACTATTGATCACTTACTTCCATCTATCTTAAATAACCTGCCCAAGAAATTATTACATGACCTCACCGATACCATTAGTAGTCATGAAAAATGTAAGAAGCTACTTAAAAAGTACTACCTAAGTTTAGATGAAGGTAAGTAGTAAATTGGAGTACAAATTAGCAAATTGTTATATTATATTATACTTAAGTAAATTATGGAACGCGGGATGTACCGCGCGATCTCGCCAACTATTGCCTAAACCTTCCAGGTTTTAAATAGTGGCTTTATGTGTAACACAGTAACTATGTAAACATAATTGTATTAAATAAATCAAAAAAAAAAAAAAAAATATTCCTCATACGCCCCTTGTTAAACAATGTACTATTAACCCAGGTGTTCATTTTTAGAGCTCCGTACTCAAAGAGTAAAACGGGACCCTACTACTAAGACTTCGCTGTCCGTCTGTCTGTCTGTCTGTATGTCTGTCTGTCTGTCTATCCGTCTGTCACCAGGCTATATCTCAACATCCGTGATAGATAAGAAAGGTATAGTTATTTTTTTATATATTTTTTCTTTTTTTTTATAATCTTACACAAATCGGCTTAGTCCCAAACTAAGCAAAACTTTCACTATGGGTACTAGACGACGATAAACATACTTATATAGATTAATAAATACTTAAATACATAGAAAACATCCATGACTCAGGAACAAATATTTGTGCTCATCACACAAATAAATGACCTTACCAGGACCCAACTTCGTAGGCAGGGTCACTACCAACTAGGCTACAGGAGGCTCCCATACAACAAACGTGATTTTTTTGCAATTTTTATAGATAATGGTACGGAACCCTTCGTGCGCGAGTCCGACTCGCACTTGGCCGGTTTTTCAAATCCTATAATCATCACGGGTAAACTATGGCATCTGGTGTAGGTATCGCCTACTACAATGTACTAGGATCTGTCTGCAGCTTAACCTTTGACTAAACTTTCGTTTTCTCTCCATACCGGTCCTGAGTCGTGCGATAACAGTTACATATAGAGTAAAACTACATCGAAGCGTTTGGTATATCTATTAACTATCCAAGTTATGACAATTTGCTTCTCATTCTGAGGTAAATATGCATAATGCATGCGTTTCCTTGCGGTACTCAGTTGCAGATATTGCAGATTGCATCAAATCTGATTCCTAAGTAGACATTTAGTTTCGTCCTGTCTCCTGTCTGTCCTAACCTAAATGGGTTCTTTGAAAGCGTAATATTGCCGATGCCAAATGATGAAATTCTAGTTTATGAAATTCTATGTAGTAAAATCAATAAAGAAAATTAATCTTATTATCTCTAACCCTCCAATCCGGTAAACCTAACAAAACTCTGTGTTTTGTCTGTTTCCTATAAGTACACGGTGTTCTGCTTTTTCTGAGAACTTTTTTAGTCCGAATTACACTTGCCAATCAACTTTTCGCCGATGATTCACTTTGACAACTAACTAAGTACTGGCCATTTTTTGTATGATATATCTATACTACTCAAAAGAAAATAAGGGCCACTTACATATTTCTGTTTTTGAGTAAATTTTTAGATGTAAACTAATTAATAAGTGACTAATTGTGATGTCCGGCCTCCTTCAGTATCCAACCTCTTTAATGCTGGTGTTTAAGTCTTACAGCTGGCCAGAAATTGAAGCAAATAAAAAAAACGAGTTTCAGGTCAAATTCCTTTCAGATGGAATCACAATTTTATTCTGTTAAAAAACTATTTCTGTCCATCTTTTGCTTCTTTTAACATCTTTTGTTAATCATGCCACGTCAACGAAGGCATATGGATACCATTACTGACACCAGAGCCGTTACATTGATTGCTGAAGGTCATTCACAGCGGTCTGTAGCTTTTTCGTTGGGTTTCTCTCGCCAAGCCATCCAAAATGTGTGGGATCGGTTCCAAGTGACTGGCAGTGTTGCAAGAAGGCCTGGATCGGGCAGGGTGCGAGCGACTACGGCACAAGAGGATCGCTACATCCGATTGAGTGCCCGTCGAGAGCGCTCTGTGACGGCACGTAAGTTACAAAATCGCCTACGGTTGACAACGGGGACTCGTGTTAGTGACCAAATGATACGTAATCGACTGCATGAAGACCAGCAAAGGTCCAGACGCCGAGTAGTACGAATTCCTTTATCTAGGGTTTAACGTGGAAATCGTTTAAGTTTTTGCCGCGAACATTCAGATTGGAGCATGAATCAATGGGGTATGGTGCTCTTCACAGATGAGTGTAAAGTGAAGCTTTGTAGTGATGATCGGCGGATTAGAGTATGGAGACGACAGGGTGAGAGATTTTCCGATGTCTGCATCAAGGAAATTGACCGCTTTGGAGGTCCTAGTGTGATGGTTTGGGCTGGGATTAGCTTACAAGGCAAAACTGAGCTGGTTTTCTTAAATCAAGGCACAGTAACTGCACAACGGTACATTGATGAAGTCATCAGGCCTCATGTGATTCCATTCTCACAGAGAGTGGGGCCAGGGTTCTGGTTAATGCATGACAATGCCCGCCCACACACAGCTCGGGCCACTCAGACTGTACTGGATGACTCCCATATTCGTGTCCTACCATGGCCAGCGTATAGTCCGGATTTAAATCCAATAGAGCATATGTGCGACCAATTAAAACGAAGGGTTAGGGAGCATGAGCAAGAGGTTCACAACCAGCAACAGCTTATGGATGCTCTGAAACGTGCGTAAGAAGAGATACCTGATGAAAACATCAGAAACTTAATCGAGAGTATGCATTCAAGGCTCCAGGAGTGTGAAAACAGGAGGAGGACACACCAGTTACTAAACCATTAAAAAAAACAGCTTGTGTTAGTTTTTGTTTTGTTTTGCAAAGAGTTTCTGTTTAGTTTTTGCTGTTGACAATGTACTAATTGCATGTTAATTGAAATAAGTGAAACAATTGACTACACAATTAAATGGTTATTAGCATAAGTTAAAACAAAAGCCTTGTTACATGTTATTTTAATAAATATACATTACTGTTTACTATATTTTTCACGTAGCAATCAAAATACTTAGTGGCCCCTATTTTCTTTTGAATTAAATTATTTTTCTTAAACATGCAATGAAATGTCGTCATTAGGTACGATGCGTTATCTATTTAAATAAATGCCTATGTCCTGACTGACTTATTCACTGACTCATCAACGCACAGTCGAAACTACTAATCTTAGAGAGTTGGTTTTTGCACAGTAAGTTTCTTTTATAACGTGGGCTAGGGATAAGAAGGGATTTTTGAAAATTCAACCCCTAAGAGGGTAAAATAGGGGTGCAAAGTTTGTATAGGAGAACCTTTTTTTTTGAGCTAGAGACTTAAAACTTTGTAGAAAAATTATTTATTAGAATACAAATAAAGTACTTTCAGCGTTTTGGAAAATTCTACCCTTAAGAGGGTAAAATAGGGGTGCAAAGTTTGTATGGGGGAAACAATATTTTTTAAAATAAAGACTTAAAATTTTGTAGAAAGATTAATCATTAGAATACAAATAAAGTCGTTTGAGCATTTTAGAAAATTCTACCCCTAAAGGGGTAAAATAGGGGTTCAAAATTTGTATGTGGGAAACTTTTTTTAGAGCTAGAGAACTAACGTTTTTTAGAAAGATTAGTTATTAGAATACAAAAAAACACTTTCAGCGTTTTGGAAAATTTCACCCCTAAGGGGGTAAAATAGGGTGCAAAGTTTGTATTGGAAAAACTACTTTTTTTTTAAATAGAGACTTAAAACTTTGTAGAAAGATTACTTATTAGAACATGAAAAAAACAACGTTCAGCGTTTTACAAAAATCATTCCCTAAGAGGGTTAAAACGGGGTGCAAAGTTTGTATAGGAAAAACTACTTTTTGTTAAATAGAGACTCAAAACTTTGTAGAAAGATTAGTCATTAGAATACAAATAAAGTTCTTTCAGTTTTTTAGAAAATTCTACCTCTATGGGGGTAAATTAGGGGTGCAAAGTTTGTATGGGGGAAACAATATTTTTTTAATAGAGACTTAAAACTTTGTAGAAAGATTAGTTATTAGAATACAAATAAAAAATACTGTAAGCATTTTAGAAAATTCTACCCCTAAGGGGGTAAAATAGGGGTGCAAAGTTTGTAAGTGGGAAACTTTTTTTTTGAGCTAGAAACCTAAAACTTTGTTGAAAAAATAGTTATTAGAATACATGTAAAAATTTACTTTCAGCGTTTTGGAAAATTTCAGTCCTAAGGGGGTAAAATAGGGGCAAAGTTTGTATAGGAAAAACAACTTTTTTTGAAATAAAGACTTAAAACTTTGTAGAAAGATTACTTATTAGAACATGAAAAAAACTACATTCAGCGTGTTACAAAAATCATTCCCAAAACGGGGTTAAAAATAAAACTTTAAGAAAACTCCACTCCTAAGGGGGTTAAGAAGGGGAGCCAGTGTTGTGTGGGAAACACTTTTTTTGAACTAGACTTAAAACTATTAGAAATATTACTTATTAAAATAAAAAAAAGTACTTTCAAAGTTTTAGAAAATTCCACCCCTAAGAAGGGGGCAAGCTTTGTATGGGCAACAGTTTTTTTGAGCTAGAGACTTAAAAGTTAGTAGTAAAATTACTTACTACAATACGAAAAAAGTTCTTTCAGCGATTAGAAAAATTCAACCCCTAAGGGGGTTTAAAAGGGGGTTCAAATTTTTTTTTTTTTAATTTTTTGGAGAGCAAGAAAATTTTAAAGTGTGAGTAACAGATTTGTTACTTTGGTCTTATTATGTACGTTAAAAGACTACAAAACGAATTTCAGAGTTTTTCCAAATTCATCCCCTAAGAGTGTTAAAAGGGGTTCAAAGTTTGTGTATTTCAAGACTATTTTAAAGTATGCGATTTTTAACTGGAAAATGAACATTAACGTTTTTTTTAATTTATCCCCTAAAAGAGGGTTCAAAGTTTGTATTGAGGAAATAATTTTCTAAGACGATAAAAAGTTCTACGCGGACGAAGTCGCGGGCAACAGCTAGTTACTTATAACAGGCTTCAAAGTTGCTCTTTTCGAGCGGAACAACTCGAGATAACTCATTGCAAAACCCACTTAAAAAAAAGGACCGTGGACTGGTCCCCCTCGAGGGTGCTCGCCTTGTCGGGGCGGGGGGCTTAGTAACCGTGGACTGCTCACCCACGGCGAAGCTAAGAGGCACCTAGGGCCGGCTGCCGGCTGGCCCGAGAAGGGCGCTCCTAGCGGGCTTGCCTAAGCCCGCTTAGGATGCGTTGGGGAGGGACCGCAGGAGAAGAGTTCTCTCTATCTTCTGCGGCCGAGGTGGGATCACAGGAGGAGAGGCGTGTTGGTATAACGGTGCGCCACTCTCCCTACCCCTGCGAACTTGGCGGGGCCGTTCCGCTGAAACGACATTGGTGGGACCGCAGAGGAAGAGGAATGCCGGTATTACGGTCCGCAGTTTTCCCTATCATCTGCGGCCGAGACGTGGTCTGTGAAGACCACTGCGGAAGGAACCGCAGATCTGACCCGCCACCGGGTGCTGGATTTCCCACACCCACGATCTCCTCGTAGCGGACTAAGGGGATTCCGCTACTGAACAGGTGGAGATCGAGGAGGCAGGCGCGCCAAAACATCTGGCGTGCCTCACGTGGAGGGCCCCTGGTCATCCGCGAAGGAGCCGCTTGTGGGCGGCTGCCGCGCGCGGGGTCGCGGATGTGTGCGCAGGCGTTCCCGTAACCCCGCCACCACGCGGCGAGGCGGCATATGGGGGGGGTTTTTAGTGGGTACACCGTGGGTCTCATTAGCCCATACGGGAGTCCCACATAACCACTCGGGTCACCCCCTGAACCTAAGTGGTATGCGTAACGCATTTTCCCCCAAAACAAAAAAAAAATGGATCGTGGACTGGTTACCCACGGTGAAGCTAAGAGGTACCTACCCAGGGTCGGCCTGTTTGGGCTGCTGGCTGGCCCTTGGCTAAGCCCGCTTAGGATGCGTTGGGGAGGGACAGCAGAAGAAGAGGAGTACCGGTATTGCGGTTCGCCGTTCTTCCTATCCTCTGCTGCCGAGACATGGTCGGTGGCCTGACCAGACCTGACCTGCCACCAGATGCTGGAGTAATCGCACCCATGATCTCCTCGTAGCGGACTCAGGGGTCCACTACTAAACAGGTGGAGATCGAGGAGGCAGGCGCACCGAAACATCTGACATGCCCCACGTGGAGGGCCTCCGGGCATCCGCGAAAGAGCCGCTTGTAAGCGGCTGCCGCCGGCGGGGTCGCGAATGTGTGCGCAAGCGTTCCCATACCTCGCCACTTGGCCGTGAGGCGGCCCGTGGGCGGGTTTTTAGTGACGCGTGAGTCTCATTAGCTCATACGGGAGTCCCACATAACCACTCGGGTCACCCTCTGCACCGGCCGCACTGCATTTTCGGCCGCTTAAAAAAAAAACAAGGTCGTTGGGTTAAAACATCGATATCCGAGTGGTATCCGAAACCAAATACGAATCCGATAGAATAATACGATATCGTAATCGACTTTGTTAAAGTTTTAATAGGTACTATTTCATCCGTTTCTCGAATTATTTAATTAATGTTGTTAACGAAATTAAATCAAAATTAAAATATTAATAATCAGAATATATCCGCCAGTGAGGTGTACTACGTCTCCCTTTTCATCCGCGTATCGAATGTTTATACTTATTTATCTAAAATCATCTTTAACAGCGCCCTAAATGTAATAATGAGCGCGAAGGCCCTTGATCAAAGGCAACCTGATATTTAGATACATGAAATATAATGTAGCGGTTATATTGTCTTTGGATATAATTAACGTCGTCGCAGACGTGTCAAATATCTGCCGCAAAAATGTAATGAATAGAATAACCTAAAATACCTAAGTAATTCTCGATTTATCTTCTGCAAGAAATAAGCTAGCATTAAAATATTGATGGATGGAGCTCAGTAAATCACTCTTTGCGGACAAGAGTAAGTAATATATTAGACCCATAGGTCTCCCTCGATGTACCCTTGCTAACGCCTTTCATAGAAAATATGATAAATTGTAACTTTAGCGCGCCCACTAAATCAAGGCCTTTATCACTTTGGAAATAACTATCATTACTGGGTCGGACTAATATGGCAGGGTATTAAGAATGTAGGTACCAATAGAGTTTCCACACTTTATTATGAACATGATATTGTTTTAATATTTACCAGTCTTTTATCAAAATTCTGCTAGTATTTTAGTTATCGTTGACGTGGTGTCGAAGTTGATTTATGTTTTTGAACAACCCTATTTTTATACTATTGTTGGCCATGGACGCTTGCAATTTGAACAACCCTATTTTTATTATACTATTGTTGACCATGGACGCTTGCAATTTGAACAATCTTATTTTATACTATTGTTGGCCATGGACGCTTGCAATTTGAACAACCCTATTTTTATACTATTGTTGGCCATGGACGCTTGCAATTTGAACAACCCTATTTTTATACTATTGTTGGCCATGGACGCTTGCAATTCCATAAGAATCACAAGCGCATTGCCGACCCATTCTTGATTTGAGGATTGGTTTTTATGTATAGGTAGAGACGAACGCGGGTCCCTCACTTTCAACACTACACATCCTCGGGAGCTCTGTTGATCATAATCTTATTATTGATCATTAACAAATTAATAAATTAGTTAACACATTATAAGTATGACAAACGTCGTACTCGACAAGGAGGCCGTTATTTAGTTAGTTAGTTATACTGGGCGTTTTCCGCAAGTCGACATCCATTGTGCCTATTTTGCGTGAAACGGCGGTGTGGCGCTACTCTAACCACCCCAGCTCGTCTAAAAAGTTGGTGAGTGCCTTGGTGTTGCTGACTGCGTCCCGTAGTGTGTTTGGAGAACCTAGGTGCTTAATTCTGTATACTTCTACCTCCTTGCAGTCCAGTAGTATATGTTTAGTCGTTTCTTCTGCCTCCATGCACGCTCTGCACATGGGGCTGTCTGTGATACCTAAGTTATAGAGGTGTTTGTTCAAGGTGTTGTGTCCTGTTATTATACCCACTATCTTGCGCAGTTGGTTTCTATGTGTCCTTAGTAGTGTGGTTGTGAGTTTGTGGTCGCGTTTCGACAGAATCTCTTTGGTCTGTCTGCATGTGTCTATCTCCTCCCAGTATCTTTGGTGTAGGTCTTTGGTGTGTTGGTCCAGTTGATGGTATATGTAGCTTTGTGGCAGGGGCAAGATTGGCTCCGGTCCGTATGCCGTTGTTTCTGAGCCTTTCCTGGCCAGTTCATCCGCTGCATCGTTTCCTCTTGAGCCACTGTGCCCCTTGATCCATTGTATTGTAACTTTGTTTTTATCTGCGCACACCTCTGTGAGGTTTAGGTGACATTCGTATATCAAGCTAGATGTGATGTTATCACTGCTCAGTGCTTGTAGTACCGATTTACTGTCTGAGAGTATCCGTATGTTTGTGTTTTCGACTTGTCGTCTCTTTATGGCATTGCAGGCTTCAAGTATCCCTACGCATTCAGCCTGGAATACCGTGTTTTGTACACCCAGTGGTTTGGATATGTGTATGTTTAAATCCTCTGAGAACACACCACATCCTGTTCCCGTATTTGTTTTTGAACCATCTGTAAAGATTCTGAGGTCTGTTTGGCTTAACCCCTGTTTGGAGTCTTCTGTCAGTAATATTTCGTAGTCTTTCCCAAAGACTGCAGTTTTTGGTATTTTGTCGATTGAAGCTTCCATCATAGGTAGGCTTGTGATCAGTTTGTTGTGGATCTTTGTGTGGGGTATGTCTAGTTTCGTCCATAGGTTGAGGCTTTTTAGGCGTATTGCCGTCGCAGCCGCCTCTTTTTGTATGTGCATTTGTAGAGGTAGTAGCCCTAGCATGACTTCTAGTGCTGCTGTTGGGGTTGTTCTCATGCAACCTGTAGCAGCGACACATGCTAGTCTTTGTGTTTTCTGAATTTTGGTAATTGCACTCGTGGTTTGGGTGCGGGGCCACCATACAATGGCACCGTAGCTTATCATTGGTACTATCACCATTCTGTATAGCCACAGTATGATGTGGGGGGCCAGGCCCCATCTTTTCCCCACCATCCTTCTGCATTGCCAGAAGGCTACTGTTGCTTTGTTTAGTCTGCTGTCTAGGTGTTTGCTCCAGTTTAGTTTATCATCTAGTGTTATGCCTAGGTATTTTACCTCCTTCGAGAGTGTTAGTTTGGTACCGAATAGAGTTGGCATTTCGTAGGTACCCAGTTTTCGTTTATTTGTAAAGAGAATTGTGTCGGTTTTCTTTGGGTTTACCGATAGGTCATTCTCCTTGCACCATTTCTCTGTTATTTTCAGTGCTGTTTGTGTGAGTTGGCGTGAGAAGGAGGCCGATAATTTTGTTTAACTCGCTTACCAATAACCACATTTTATGAGGTTAAAATTATCTCTGCTCTTAAAACATGCCTTTTGTCTATGCAGAATAATTAACTTGAGCCGTATGAACATAAGACTTTTTGAAGAAATAACCAAACAAAACAACACTTTCGTCTCTCAAAAATTATTTGTGAATGAAATCGTAATAAGTACCTACAGAATAAAATATATCCTCAAAGGATTGCTTCAATTGGTTTTCTTCAAATCAAAAAGAGACCTTAAAAGTCCCTCAGTCGAAAGAAATTCATTAAAAGTTGGTGAAGATATACATACCTAACCTACTCCACAATCCACAATTCGACATCGTATAAAATCTTTTTGTAATATCAGGCTTCTGTTTAATGGAAAAAATCCTGCATTCACAGAATTTTAATCGACTTCTAAAACATAGAGGTGGTAGATAAAGGGTGCTCAACACGTAGTTACAGATCATCACTATATACTTTGATAAAACTCGTTCATGGTTATTGCCAATTCTTCGTTTATTTACGCCTTTATCTAATAAACATACATCACAACAATCTCTAACGTCGATAAATCAACGGTATAGTAATTAATCGTTAGTTCATAAAAATCGTATCTAAAAACAATGTTTTTTATAGAGACATTATCTCTTATATGGATTATACGATAATAACCTACCTCAAAGATTCAAAATAGTAGACATCAAATATTACTAGTATGTACCTAAGAGTTATTCTGTGACCTAAGTACAAATTTTTCATTTTATTACCAAAGAATAAGAAAAAAAATGTATTAATTTATTTTACGTCATACCTGGCCATAAAGTAGGAATTACCGCACGCTATGCGTGCGGAAAACCCCACTTCCTGGCCAGATAGAGACGTAAAATGTTGTACTCACCACGGGCGGTAATAAAGAAAGCCTCAGAGCGCATATTTATCGCCCTTGCCTTCGGCTCGGGCGTCAAAGACCTGCGATCTGAGACATTCTTTGTTTAACCGCCCTACTATACGCCCTGTACTATTATATCTACTGTAGGTACATAGCATAAACATTGTGTCGTGTGCCACCAATTGACATGTCGTCACTACGTTTTTCATCACAATAGTGATTGATCAAATAAGTTCATGTTTAGTTTCATGAAATTCTTTGATAACAAGTCATTAATTTCACAAAATTTTAATAACTTACGCAAACACGTTTTATTAAATTTACTGTTATTCGTAAGATCAACGATTTTTGTACGGTATTGACTGAAAGTTGTTGAGGTACTATAAATTTTGTTTATTTTTTAAATTCATCGTTTATAAGTGTATTGGATATGTTATAATTCATCTTTCATGATTGATCTGATCGTTAGAATGAAAATGTTATAGTATAAAATCATCATTGTAATTTACAGTATTGCATCACAGTTGTCGTCAAACATTTATGTAAAATATTTTGCTCTAATTATTAGGTATTGGACAAAATTAAACAAAATGTAGATACATTTGTCTTATTTATTATACTTGAATTAACTAAGTGGACTCTTTAAGAGTAACAATAGACAAAATTAACTTAAATAACAACGTGTTTGATCGCATCATAAAAGTAGGTAACTTAGTAATAAATAGTAGTAAGTAAATTGTTATTTAACTAATTGATACCTCGCCGAGTCTTTTACGCCGGTTCTTCTCGAGGCAGAGGTTTTCTTTCCGAACCGGTTGTAGTTTATCGACATTCATAGGTGCATGTTATAAGCCTTAACTGAAGAATAAATCTGGGGGCACGGCAGTGCCCCCGCCAAGTCGGGCAAAACAAAGAGGCACGGCAGTACCATCCTTTTCTCGAAGCCATTCAGGCCATTTTCAACATCCTGTAATTTTGGGCTGGCTCAAACTGGAACCCTGAAAGACTTGGCCTATTTTTTACATGAAATGTTTTTATAGGATCACTTTGACTTTGAATTAGATAACCTAGACTTAACTTCGACACTAAGAGTATATTCAACATCAAATCAAATCTGCTCTGTCCAATTATTCATATATTTATATTACTTTTCATAATAATAGTATGACCAGAATATATAATTAAGCTACTTATAAGACCATTTGTGTGCCCTAACAGGGGTGTCATGAAAGCCTATCTAATGACTTTACAAATAAACAAATACTAATATCCAAGTCCGACTCTTGACAGTTTACTCCTCTAAAATTCAACCGTCGTAAACCACTTCTCAAATACAGACGATTAAAAGCTTGTCTGCATCTCTCTGTTATGATTTTTTGTACAAAACTCCAGGAAAAATACGGTTTTGAAAAACATTAATTATATTAGCGTTTTTTTTTTGTTTAAATGTTATTACTATTTAATACGTTATTTTAAGATGGTTTATTGACGAATCCAACAAACTTTCCACCCAGAAGTAATTATATAAATTTAAATGAAGGATACATTGTCTTTCTTTGATCTTGAATATTGTAGATAAATGAACCATTTTTTCCATTCACGTTGTCAGTTCATTGACTGGACTACTAGACTTCTGTAGACGGCAGCAGTAAAATTGGTTGTTATTTTTACGTCTATTCAATATTAAACCTAGATAATAACTTAAAGCAAAACAGAGAGATACAGGAAAACTCTTCATTTTTCTGTATATGAAAAATGGTTTACAAAATAATATTTTGGAGGAAGAAACATTCTAGATCTTAGAGCGGGAGAATAAACCTGACTTTTTGTTTGTAATTATAATAAAAAATTATAGATATGTAGGTAAATTAAAAAAAAACATATAAGACTCAATATGAAAAAAACCAGCCAAGTGCGAGTTGGACTCGCGCTCGCGCACGAAGGGTTACGTACCATTATCTATAAAAACGGCAAAAAATCACATTTGTTGTATGGGAGCCCCCCTTAAAAAAATGTTTTATTATGTTTTTAGTATTTGTTGTTATAGCGGCAACAGAAATACATAATCTGTGAAAATGTTAACTCTCTAGCTATCACGGTTCTTGAGATACAGCCTGGTGACAGACAGACAGACGGACGGACGGACGGACGGACGGACAGCGAAGTTTTAGTAATAGGGTGCCGTTTTACTCTTTGAGTACATAACCCTAAAAAGCAGGAAATAATAGAAAATACGGATGCTACTATTATAATGAAATCAATTTTAGTCAGATTAACGTTCACTTATTTGTAAAAAACAGAAAGTTTTTACTCACTAACTAAATGGTCACCCTACATGAAACACGTCAAGTATCGATACTCTTAACTACAGTTTAATATTAATTAATTAATTTGTAATAGCAGGGTTTGTTACCATTATTTGTACTTAAAATTAAATTCTCTAAAAAAAAATTATGTTTTTTTTTTTACATTTAAAATTTATCTATTTATAATTTACTGATTTATGTACTGGTTGGTTCCGATCCGTCGCGTCTCCGTGAATCACCATGAAAATATATATTTATATTATAAACGGGGCGATCCTTTTATTGTCCTGTGTCTGATAGATGTTAAGGTCTCATTTGTTGCAGACTGATCGTGTTGTTGGGCCTGCTACTCGGGGTGCTGTACTGCATCCACCTCCTGGTACAGGACTACCAGGCTCTCTCGGCGCCACGGCTACTCCGCTTCCTCTTCAAAAGGGACGTCAATACCCAAAACTACACGGTAACACCCTTTTTTAAACATTTCCAATAGGGATGGGTACGATTTTTTTATTAAACCAAAAAAAAGCAAAAAAATATGCCTAATGCCAAAAAATCCCATTGAAATGTGGTCTTAACTAACTGGGTAAAAAAATACGTTATTATTAAACAAGTCCTGTAGTAAAATGTTATTTTTTCCAAAATATCATCATAATCGTGAAATAAAAAATGTTTAAACAAACTGAATTAGACATTTGGTAGTATTATTTTTTAATAGGAAAAACCAATATTTTAGAACTAGTGCAATTGGTATGTACTGAAAGACTATATATACGATTGTAAAAAGCAAACATCGAAACATTTTTGTAAGTTTAAAATGGATATATTCTACCTAAAAGATAGCTCTGACGCCTGTTTTTGGAAAACATTCCGACGAAAACCTGGTTGTTTTAAATAACCGTTTATAGAAATAGAATTATAGCAAAAGTGTAGTCTAGAATAAGAGTTTATCTATACAAAACAGTAGTTGACTTTAACAATGTAAGCATTTGAACAAAGATATGGGGTTTGAAAAAGCCTTACGTTAGCTAAAATACCAACTCTTTGCTTGCACGCTCTTAATGTCACTTATAGAAATATTATTTTCGAGTGTGTAGAAGCCTTTTCATTATTGGCGCCATTCAATATACTTTACAAGGAAAATATTCATCCAAGTCATATAGTTTTTCTTACGCTAGGGGTAGGGGAGTCTGCGGCATAAGGACTGTGCCAAGCGAGATATGCACGCATTCAACATCCCGGTTCACAAGTGGGAGGACCTTGCCGTGGACAGGGACAAATGGCGCAAACTGGTGTTCGATGGTCGTCAAGTTCATGATGAAGAGTGGTTTAAAACACTCGCTGTAAATCGAGCCAAGCGGCATCAACGTGGCACCTGTTCGCCGCGGGCAAATTACACCTGCCAAGCTTGCGGTCGTGTATGCCGCTCTCGCATTGGATTACACAGCCATGGAAGACGTTGTCTCCTTTCTTAACACTGCTTGTATAGTCTGTAATAGACTTAAAGGCCATTGATGATGATGATGATGATGATGATTAATTTGTTGTGTACGAACCATGCCCACTTGGGCTTGTACCTTGGGAAATGGTGCGAATGCCTACTCCCTTCCGTGTTGCTCGAACCTCCAAGGAGGCTGTTGGGACTGTCACGAATGCGCCGCATCAGGAGCTTGCGTATTATCACGTAAACAGAAACCGTCCGTTTCATCCTCTTTCGATAAAATCAACATTATCGATTATTTCATTTGGTGTTAAAATCCCTATTGTATGTATTCAGAAGCCGCATGTTCGCTGGAGAAGGATCCTGTTCCACGACCCCATCCAGTGCGCCCGCTACTTGTACTGCGACCTGGGCGCGAAGCCGGCGGACACTGAACCGCGGAAAGGATTCGTCGTCATGTTAAAGTGAGATATTTCTTCACGATTACCCTTTGTAACATTTTTTTTGTGGGTTTTTTTACAGTTATTTAATTTTTTTTTATACTTAGAGAAACGAAGTGACAATAGGTAGGGTAAAAAGAGTTTAAAGGTCCATAGGTAAAAAGGTCCACTACGGATAAATCGAAAATTAAAATTCAGTTTGGAATCGGAGTGGCCGGAGTATGAAAAAATTACGGGTAAGGGCGCCCCGTGGACTGTGGGGTGTATACTTGTCCATGATGCAAAAAAATCACAAAACCTTACATTTTGCACTTCAGTCATTTCTAGTCTTAGCATAATAACTCCTAGAATGATAGTTTTATACGGCTGACGCGCCAAGCGTGAGGCATAAAATAGATTCATGTAGTTGTGATCAACTCGTATTCACACGCGCCAATACGCACACAAACGCACCAATTTTGTTCCACCGATCGGCGTACTACGCCATTTATGGCTGAGTTTTGGTGGCCTCACCGTTGCGCGTGAACTGCGTTTCTAGGCGTTATTATTCTAAGTTTCTAGTGTACTCTCTTAATTTGAAACATTGTAATGCTTAATTGCTGTTATATAGATCATTTAATCAAGTTTCACGTAAAGATAGTGTAAATTTAATGCACAATTTCGTCTACTCTGTAGAACCTTGAAAATAAACTGAGTAACTAATTGGGACAAAAAGGTACATCTTGACCCAACTTGAGTGTTTGTTTAGTTTACATTTTGAAATCATGTAGGTACTTGAATAAATATACGAGTATAATATAAAATACACAATCATTTAACATGTGTTACTAGAATAAAATAAATGTTAATGTAATAGTCAAAACAATATTTACTCAACACACGCTCGTAACGTAAGTTAATTGTGTCACCTTTTGCCAAGGAACGGTGTACTGTTAATTCCTCTCCGTGCTAGCCTGAGTCGATCAAATTTCTATAAATCGAAGATTATGCAGAAAACTTAAATTATGCAGAAAACTTAACTTTTAACCATTTTTCTTACGTCACATATTGGCGTTACGTTAAACTATACCTACACATATGCAAAATTTAAAAATGCCACACATAAATTAAATTGTAGTACCTAATAATACAAGTATGTATTACGTATAGTAGTTATTACGTAGGTAGTAAAAGTAGGTATTAATTTTCTGTTTTACTAATTTACCATTATTTACACGGCGCGGAGACAAAAAAAAGGTAGCAGGCATTCATCCGAGTCAGTTAAGGAGACCATTTTCAACCATTTTATTCAATCGTTTCAGATTTTAAATCAGTTTAAAAAATGTTTGGATGATATTTGTAGGCTGAAAGCCAATGCATTCAATAAATCTAATTAGTTCATATAACCTACTCTCATCTTACTTTTCATTTAATTTCAGATTAGAACCTCGAGCAGAGGATAAACTTTCTCACGAAGTTTTCGCAAAAGCTTACGAGTCAGGAAAGTTAAACAGTGACGAGGAATATTGCAAGAAGAAATATTACATGTGTCCTTTTAACTCAGTGTTCCTCTTTGAAATAATACAATATCTGCTTAAAACTTAAACAAGTAAAGTAAGTCAAAGTTGTGAACATGAATTATTTATATAAGTAGTACCAGTGTTGATGAAATACAAAAGAAATCTAGGGACGTGTTTTTATCGGAATCTAAAATATGTATGTTTGTAATATTAACCCTTAATTCGACCAATACTATTGAAGGACCATATAGTTCGAGCTTCGCTCTCGCTGAAAGGTCGAAACACGGATCGACGTTGTAGAAAGAAGGGTTAGTATTTTAAGTACTTCAATGTTGTATGAGTTGAGTTGAATATTATTGGGACAATGTTGGGATTACATTGTTAAAAATTTACAATACGTTTTATTTGGACTATATAACCCTAATGATCAGGACGAAATTATAATTTTTCAAGTTCAACGTCACCACGTCTTCGTCTTCATGGATGTTTTCTATGTATTTAAGTATTTATTTATCTATATAAGTTTGTTTATCTTCGTCTCGTACCCATAGTACAAGCTTTGTTTAGTTTGTAGTAGACTAGGTCGATCTGTGTAAGATTGTCCGCAAATATTTCAAATATTTATTTATTTTTCTCTTTGTAAGATGGTGTCAGTTCACTTTGGCTCCAGCTTTTCACTATAACCAGTGACTGAACTTTATGTTCCGTGTTATAAAAACGCAGGGTATTTCTAAACACTCAGTTACTTCTTATACTAGTTCACTTTAAGCTCCGACTTGCCAAAATATATCCTTCCCAGACCACGTCGTACTCCATCGTCAAAGTTTTGACTTGATTTCCAAATCAAACCTTCCGCATCCACTATCCAAGGTAAATCTTGATGTCACTTTATGGATAGTACGAAGCGATTTCCTTCATCTTTCCTTAAGCAAAATGCCAAGGAATGAATTTCGCTTCCGTCCTTTGAATTCTCTGAATTTCCATGAATTAACCTGGAGCTCTTAAATTCATGAGTGAATGGGCTATTTTACTAAAGACCTCGTTTGTTTGATAGAACGATTTGATTAATTTTATTCTTGTATCCTTAATAAGTATACTTAATGTCGACTGGTACAGTTGTTTAGTTTGGAACTAGGTCTCTCCATTTATATGTAGGTAAATATTTGACTCTGAAATACCTACATCATATAATAATTTGTTTCCCAGTCCTGATTCCTGTGTAATATCCTCATTAAACGAGCAAGCGAAGCGACCGATGTTCTATACTTCAGCTTGGGCCGAAAATCGTTCGTATGTCCGGATGTCCGATGTCCCGCTGTCGGGCTGTTCTCATCTACAGGTCGGATTTCTCAACCGATTCTTGTGACTTTTGTGAGCTGGTTCGATAATAATATAGCATTTTTTTGTCAATTTACAACATTTCATATTTTGTAATGCCGTAACGTTGACGTCATAATTTAGTTACGACCTTCTGGAATTCGCTACTTTTCAATTTGATATTTCTGAATGAAAATTACATTTTAAGAAGAAATAAAAAAACACGTGCTGCTTAAAAAAAAAATTTCTGGCGAAATAAATCATAAAATGGCCCACTTGAATCAATGAAATGTTGTCAATTCAGCATATAGAAATTTTTTGTCAATTTTTCATTTGAAAATACGCAGACTCGCGAGATCTACAGCTCACATAGCTACTGGTGTCACTATATGGATAGACAACTATTAAATTTACAAAAAAAAATGTTATTTACATTTTTTTTTTTATACCTAATACAGGTAAGACTACAAAGATTCGTTTCTTTTTGTCAAAGCTTAAATCAAAAGCAACAATCGAAAAAGACTTTCCGTCCCAAACACCAATTTACCTAATATTCCATATAACGGATACTACGGACATAAAGTTGCGACGTCATTGTTCTGTGTCAATTAGTAGGTATACATTTTAAGCCGTTTTTGCAATGTGTGATTTTGCCTTTTGTTGTTCTCTATTTGTGTTTGGTCCCAAACAGACGTTCTATCATCTATTAAAACTGAAAAAAATATGGGAAGGAAGCCAATTGATACAGACTACCATAGTAACAAAAATTACAGCCGTGAAAAGACATTTGCTATGATACATGTCTGGTCGTTACTGGTGCAATAAATTGCCGATCCTCCTTCTAGTTCAAAATGTGTGTTTTGCTTTGCTAGTAGCTAAAGCATATAGAGAGAACAGAATTATTTTAATAAAAAAGCGGCCAAGTGCGAGTCGGACTCGCACATGACGGGTTCCGTAAAATAAATTGCGGTTTACGATTTATGACGTATATTAAAAAAAGTACTTACTCGATCTCGTTCAAACCAATGTTCGGTGGAAGTTTGCATGGTAATGTACATAATATATTTTTTTTAGTTTTATCATTCTCTTATTTTAGAAGTAACAGGGGGGGGGGACACACATTTTACAACTTTGGAAGTGTCTCTAGCACAAACTATTCAGTTTAGAAAAAAAAAATATTATAACCTCAATATAATTTTTGAAGACCTATAGACACCCCACACGTATGGGTTTAATGACATTTTTTTTTTTGAGTTTCAGTTCTGAGCATGGGGACCCCCAAAACTTACTGTTTTTTTTCGATTTTTGTGTGAAAATCTTAATGCGGTTCACAGAATACATCTATACTTACCAAGTTTCAACAGTATAAATAGCTCTTATAGTTTCGGAAAAAAGTGGCTGTGACATACGGACGGACAGACAGACAGACAGACAGACATGACGAATCTATAGGGGTTCCGTTTTTTGCCATTTGGCTACGGAACCCTAAAAACGCACTTTTTTACGTAAAACGGGACCCTATTACTACCTAAATATCATCATCATCATCATCATATCAGCCGAAAGACGTCCACTGCTGGACATAGGCCTCCCCCAAAGAGTGACACAATGGCCAGTCCTGCGCCACCCGCATCCAGCGGACTCCCGCGACCTTTACGTCATCAGTCCACAGTACCTAAATATAATCAATACTAAATATTACATAATTTCATTGTCTATAACAACATTTACTGTATCAAAGTACGGCAAATCTCTAGCCGAATTTATTAAAACTAAGTGTAATTCATATTCCTCAATTATATCAATATGTAAACCGGGTGCAGAACTCAAAGACATAATTATAAACATTGTGAATCTGACAAGAAATATGCATGAGGGTGATGATGTAGTAATAATAGTATCAAATATAAGTAAATACAGACTGTCTTACATAACTCATGCAATCCATCACTGCAATTTTCGGCGACTAAAACTCCAAGTGTCAACATTGCCGTACGAAAAAAGTAGGCGTATTAATAATGATATATACAATATCAACAGTAAATTGCATAGCTTAATTTTAAGGTCACAAGGTACCTCACTTATTGATATAAATAAATACACACGTCAACATCACATAGGTAAAAGTTCGATAAATAGAAACTTTGCCAAGTTTCTCTGTTCTAATATTATATATAACTCGGATAAGGAATTCACACATAAATTCTGTAATTTAATTTATATAACACCTACATGCCCGTCTGAAAATGTTAATAACAATAAATTAGATCAGGAAAACCGAGGTATAAAATCAGCAGAACAGGACGCGAAGTTTTTTCGTTAATACGGATAATAATAAAACGCATTTTGTGAATATTTTACACCAAAATATTGCCGGATTATTAAATAAGTCTGACCTGGTAACGATATGTCTGGAACAATTAAATGATTCTGCAAATAACGTAGACGTTGTCTGCTTTACTGAACATTTTATTTTGAAAGGAGAAAGCAACCTATTCAAACTAAAAAATTATACTCTGGCCTCCATATATTCTAGAAAAAATAAACGCGGCGGTAGTGCCATATATGTAAATAAACATATTCAATATAGAGAACTAACGGATATTAATAAGTTGGCTAATGACATGTACTTTGAGTGTTGTGCTGTCGAGATAATATCACAAAACTTGATTATTTTATGTATATACAGAGTACCAAACTCAGATTTTACAGTTTTCATGGAACGACTTGAATTAGCCTTGAGTATTTTAACTACTAGTAATAAAAATAAAAAAATAGCTATTTGTGGAGATTTTAATATCAACACACTCAATAATGATTATGCTTCTACTACATTTAAGAACTCTCTTCTTAACTTTAATCTCAAGCTCCTAATTCATACTCCGACACGGCCTTCTAGCTGAACGTGTATCGACAACTTTGCAGTTAACACACGAGGCTCGAAAGGATCAGTAATAGATCTAGGCCTATCTGACCACAGCGCCATTTTATTAAACTGTCCAGTCAAACATACTTGTTTAATTAAGCATTGGTTTATTAAGAAACGTGACTACTCCCCTAGCAACATGGACAAATTTATCAACTCTCTAAGTAGTTTTTCTGATGTATATGAAAGCTATGATGTAAATGAAGCCTACAATAATTTTATAGAATCATTTCTACTTTTCTACAATCTATGTTTTCCGTACAAACGAATAAAAATGTCACATAGGAGAAAACCTACTTGGGTATCTAAAGGAATAAAAGTTTGTTGTAAAAAAAAAAGGGAGCTACTATGGCGATACAGAGCCAACCAGAATCAAACCAATAAAGCCGAATTAAAAGCGTACTCCTATAGACTAAAAAAAATTGTTAACCTAACGCAAAAGGCCCAAAACGCACATCATATAAAAAAATCCAGTAGTAAGTGTCGTGCCGCATGGCAAATAATTAACAATAAGAACGAAAATCGTCCGCCTGTTTCGATTGCAAAAATTAAAGACAATGGAAATAATACTGTCACTGATCCATCTATCATTGCTAACATTTTCAATATTTTTTTCATAGACCAGACCAAACATAATGAGAGCTCACAACCGAAACTCAGGGACAGCCTACCACCCCATACTTTAAACTCAATTTTTGTGACTCCTGTTACACCAGCTCGTGTCAAACAAGTGATAAAATCACTCAAAAATACTAACAGCGTGGGCATCGATGAAGTTGCTACCAAAGTTATAAAGCACAGTGTCGACATTTTGGCGCATCCCCTATCTTTTATCATAAATTTAATTTTAGAAAAAGGACTGTTTCCCGATAAACTCAAAACAGCCGTGGTGAAACCCTTGTACAAAAACAAAGACAGAGATAAAGTTGAAAATTATAGACCAATAGCTCTCCTCTCTATCTTCTCTAAAATTACAGAGAAAATTATATACGACCAGATATATACATTCTTAGAAAGTCAAAAGATTTTTATTAACGAACAAAATGGATTTCGTAAAAATAAGTCAACCACCCTCGCAATTTACGACCTAATAAAAACAGTTATTTTGAGTGTAGACGCAAGGATACCCATCTCAGCAATATATATGGACATGTCGAAGGCCTTCGACTGTGTCGACCATAATAGACTATTACATAAATTAGAACGCTGTGGTATTAGAGGAAATTGTCTAGATTTAATAAAGTCGTACTTAAAAAATAGAACACAATATACGGAGATCAAGGGAATCTGCTCTAAGTCGATGCAGGAAACATCATATTACTCAGAACCAAGGCTACTGATGCGCGGAGTTCCTCAAGGTAGTATTTTGGGGCCTTTATTATTCTTAATTTATATTAATGATATGCCAAAATGTACAACCCATCCTATGATATTGTTTGCAGACGACAGTACCGTTTTAATTCAATCAAATGACCTTAAAAATTATGAAGCGGACATTAATAATACTCTTGCGACTATAATTGACTGGCTGGACCTAAATAAATTAAATATTAATATTGACAAGACAAAGATAATGCAATTTCATCAATCTAAATCACGCTCTATAAATCTTGACATACAATGTAAGGATCAACGTATAGAACAGACTGATGTAGCGAAATTCTTAGGTATTGATATTGATAAAAACATAAGCTGGAAACCACATATTGACTCTTTATCCACTAGAGTAAATAACTTTGTATTTGCCTTACGAAAAGTTTCAACAATATCTAATCAAAAAACAGCGTTACTAGCTTATTACGGATATGTGGAGTCAATTTTACGATACGGCATAATATTTTGGGGTAATTCTGTACAAAACTCAATTCAAAGAATTTTTATAGCGCAGAAAAAGTGTATAAGGGCAATGTGCAATATTAAACAAATTGAATCATGTAAACCCCATTTTAAAACACTAGGCATACTGACTTTAACAAGCCTGTACATCTTTGAAGTGTCAGTCTTTGTTAAATCAAATCCGGTTCTATTTCCAATAGAAAGCTCCTGCGCAAGCGGAAGATCGATTCGGCATAAATATAAAATAAATGTGGCCCCTGGCAAAACTGCATTACTAAGAAAAAGTATATTGGGAATGGCAACTAAAATTTATAACTTTTTACCAGATGCTCTTAAATGTCAAGATCTTCACATATTTAAGAAGGACCTGAAAAACAAACTGGTCGAAAGAGCTTATTACACGCTAGATGAATTCTTTAATGACCAAATCTAATTGCATGTTCATATAATTTCAATTTATTGTCATGTTTAAAATAGAATTCTCTTGACATTGTGAACTGTAATTATTATTATATATTGATTTTTTTTTTTTTTTTTTCTAAATCTGTAATCGTGACATTCCTTATTTTTATTTTTGTTCTTAATTATGTATGACATCTACTTACTATTGATTTTGTATAAAGCAGTTACGCTGCTAATTTATATGTTTAAATCTGTTTGACATATATAGGTATTTAATATAAGAACACATGTGCCATTTATTATTGTAATTGTTTTCCTGTTTTATTTTTTTGTACGCCGCAAGGTAGAACATAGAGGACTCTCAACCTAATTTAAGATCTACAATGTATGTACCTATGTTTCACAAAATAAATTACTTACTTACTTACTTACTTACTTACAAACATAGAGCATAACAATTACTTGACGTACTTAATTAATAAGTATTATATGATACAATAATCAACGGATTTAACGTATGAAATGAAACTGGTGTTTCTACAACTTTTTCCCCTTCGATTGTGTGCATAATACATTTAATCCAATTTATTAACATTTTAGGAACCAAGTCGTTGTTTAATGTCCATTATAGCGGTACATTGTTAGATTGAAAGTTGTTATATCAATTGTTCACTTGACTTAATAAATAATAATAATAAATATTACGGGACAATCTTACACAAATCAACCTAGGCCCACGGTAAGCTCAGTAAGGCTTGTGTTGTGGGTACTAGGCGATGATATATATAATAGATACATACATATAGATACTTATATACATATATAACATCCATAACTCAGGAACAAATATTCGTGATAAATACACAAATAAATGCCCTGACCGGGATTCGAACCCGGGACCTCCAGATTCGTAGGCAGAGTCACTACCCACTGGGCTACGGAGGTCGTTATTCTTACTTAAGGATAGTATATTAAGTAGAATATTCCATATGTTTGTATAAATTGAGTGATATATCAATCGATGTTATGTCATTCGTTGTTATTTCTATCGATGATCATGATAACCCGTTCGATAAGTAGATATAATATCCTCATCCTCCTGGCGTTATTCCCGGTTGTGCGATAATCCTTTAGGGCACAACTGGGAATAACCTAACCTAATCCCAAGATTTGGCATATGCAATAGTTTTACGAAGGCGACTGCCATTGACATTGCAATCAATAGGGAAAACTAGACCTTATTGGGATTAGACCGGTTTACTCACGATGTTTTCCTTCACCGAAAAGCTAACGGTAAATATTCCGTACATAAGTTCCGAAAAACTCATTGGTACGAGCCGGGATTCGAACCCACGACCGCCGCTTGATAGCCGCATGCCAGAACCACTAGACTAGGCTAACGTTACTTTTTAATAATAATAATGCCATAATGCAAACTCCATCCGCGATTTTAGACACAACGGGGACATATATACCCCTCACATTGATGTTTCTCACTTTTATTTTGAGATATTTATATCAAAGTGGGAAAATGTCCTCTACCTGGCCTAGAATTCACTTCATTCATATTCAGCGTAAATTACTTTTCAACACATTTGATCGTAACGTGCCTCTTATTGTGCCGCTTTTGGGCTCATAATCCTGGGTATTAAACACGCGTGTTTAATAACATTACGACACTCGTGTAGTTATGTTTATATCCCGATTAAGACAAGTTAGCACCTTGCAGCCAGGTGTATGTATGGACTCGGCGCATTCTTAAATTGACCGGGTTATACAGGTTTGCTTTTAATTCTCGGCAAATGGATTCTTACTCGACTAAACAAATAAAATCCTTCTTGTGGATTAATTGATTCTTTCTTGTTGGATATGATATAGAAACGTTTCATTTAGTAAAACTATTTACTTTTGATAACATTTTACATGAATTTATATTGAATAAGAAAATATTTATTTTATTTTGTATTGGCTGTTTAGAGATTTCATCTAAGCCTCGCTGCGGGCGCACTGCGCAAACTTCACGAAAAAAAATAGTTGCGCGCCATTATAGGTAATTTCACAAATATTTGTAAACATTGATGATGCGTGTTTGGTTATTGTTAACAATGTTGACTCGTAGTGAATAGAAAAGTGATAAATATAATTGATGCCACTGTACATTCTTGGAGATGTACAAATATGTGAGTAAAAACCTGTTGTCATCAATAACTAAAGGAAACAACTTAGGAGCCTGTAACATGTTCATTTTATGAAAAGGATTTTTTCCTCGCAAATGTGTTGAAAAACGTCGTATGACACGCGTGAGCTTTGATAATTACATCCTCGGCTCTATTATCACGCTCACCTGCGGTTCGCGTGACAATTCCGCCTCTGATGTAACAATCAACATACCTCACTTGTATCATAATGTACTATTCCGAATGTATGTGTTACCGTCAGATTGTGAAAACCGTCAGTTTATAATCTTACTCGCGATATTATTAACTGGCGAAAAATTGTGGACTGTCACAATTCACAATTTAACGGATAATTTTTCGTTAATTTATAATCTATCAATGTGAAATAGTCAAATTGGTTTTATTCCATTCATTTGGTCATCCGGCAGTATCGACGGAGCCCCGCTGCGCGTGGTAGGTTATTTACCTACCTATTTCTGGGCGGTTTGCCTTTCCGGCAACTGAAGATACACAACTAACCTAACCTACCTAGTCTTTGTGTACGTTCCGTAGCAAGCCGATTTACTTATGTTATGTTTATTGTGATTGTTATTAATTATTATCTCGTTATAGAAATAATCTAGTCAAATAAAATTTCTTTCAATACGTTGTTATTTTTAGTTCAAGGTAAGTATTTGCTACATCAACTTCACGAGATTTGAATTGGAACGAGTTGAGAATATGGACGAGGTATGAATGTGGACATGGACAAGTTAGGAATGGGGACGAGTTGGACTTTGCTCATGTCAGGTAGTCATAGGTAACATGCTTTAGTCCGCCTTCCGATCACCAGACCCCCGGTAGCAATTAACACAAGTGACTGTAATATAATCATAACACGTTGCGGAAATGTAAATCTAGCGAGAGAAGGTAATTCTGCAACGTCCAAAACAACCTTTTCTCAAACTTGCAATGAAATGTTGACATTACCTACTTCAAATTAGGTCCGGAAATACTACGTATACGGTGCGACTAGTGAAGATGATATTTAAAGGAATTTCATACAACCTTACACACCTAGGCCTGCAAAGCAACCGTCGTTTGTTTATAAACGTCAAATTGTGACAGAACGTCTTGGCATTCAATCACCAAAAAAAAAAAGATTAAATGTTAATGTCACCGGGTAAAACGTTGCTTCAAACAGGTTAAAAAAAAGCGCGTTTGGCGCGTAAATTGAAAAAAGTATTCTTTTCTTATTAGCCGGTTTTGTATGCAACAAATGCGAGCTTTTCTAATCAAGCATAAAAATGTTATTCGTTATTGTACCTAAAGTGTACACTAATATTGATTAAGTGTAAATAAAAAATAGCTAAACGCCTGGTTGAGCGTATCAAAAAGTTTAAAATGAGCGCATTAGCTCACTAAACTGTTCGTGTATTATGTTTTTGCTGTCTAGGATCTAAATGTACACTAGATAAGTAAGATACTGTTGTACTTATTGTTATTAATAAAGACATTTTATAAAGAAAAGAAAGCCGGATTTGTCAATAGTTCGTAATTATTTTGAAACTTTCTAATAAAAGCCATCGATTTCGAAATGAGTTCGGACGAAAATGATATGGAATTGAACTGTACGCCTCCGGAATTGCGAGCAGAAGTAGCCAAGAATAATTTACTGCCCCCGAAATCAAAAGTTAGTAAGTACATAACGGCGTCTGAAAATTTCATAAAAATTATAAGTGTTTTCTTTGTTGTAGTGCCTCGTCTATATAGTTAGATATAAGTTCATGTAACTATAAATTAATACTTAATTTAGGGAATAAGCGGAATATTTGTTAGTAAGAAATGTGGGACACAATTATAGATTATGATGTGACAGCACTGACAGCTATCAGAAATGTATTATTTAGTTGTACGAATAAAACAAATTGACTACTTTTTATTTCATTGCAAGTTTGAGAAAAGCACTATACAAATCTTGGCCTGCAACCCTTCGTTTCCCGGCCTCTATAGTAATGTACTATTAATGGGATTTCTCCTAATAATAATATAATACGTAAAATGTAACCTATAAGTAATAAAGTACTACGGTATCATCGAATATGACAACGAAAGTGATATAGCAAAACTAAGCAATCTTAGAAGTTGATCCTCTCATCGAGGCAGAGTTCGCCACACTCAATAACCATCAGAATATAAAGCGAGCCATTGAAGCTGATTGAAAAAACTTGGGCCACATCACGGCATACCAACCCCGTAAACTGATTCCTTTCTAGTGTATACTAAGAGCAGCTACAGCTTCGTACAATTCTAAGCAGCGAACATCGCTTTATGTAAACGCACTCACCAAACAAGCCTTGTACAGCAAATTGAACTTTTCTGCAAAATCTCACAATCGGTACGTCATAGGCGTAAAGGGCAAAGCCCCAAAAGTGATCATTGTTATTTTTATTTTCGCCATTTCTACTTCGGGACCGAGAGTGGAGTTGCGGAAGTACCTACAATTTATTATTTTGAATAGAGGCTTAGTAACAAACGGCAAACTGACAACTTAAACTGGTATGACATCGGGTAACAACAGTAGACCCTATACTTAGATTGTGAGGTAAAGGGTGTAACAAGTTATACTATTTAGGACAGTTATATAACTTATCGTTATAAAGTAGGTATGCTCCGTATCAGTTTTTTGGTTACTGAGTAGGTACTTTATAGCCGACACTGAACTCTCATTGAAGTCTTCCTGGCTAAGATATTACGTCTTAAATCTGACTGTAATATAAGTAATAAAAAACCGGCCAATTGCGAGTCGGACTCGCGCACTAAAGGTTCCGTACCAGTATTTGTTGTTATAGCGGCAACCGAAATACATCATCTGTGAAAATTTCAACTGGAACTATCACGGTATCAGTGAGATACAGCCTGGTGACTACTGGCTGCGTATTAATTCATAGTACATACATTATTACATGCGTCTGAACTAGGATGATCCTGTGTCTCAGCTAAAGATAATAATTACAAACTAATAAGTGCAACTTGTGCATAAGAAAGGTATACGGGGTGTGGCCTGGAATAGAAGCAAATATTCAAAAGGACGCTTCCTTAGAGCATTTGCAGTATGTCCCATTCATTTTATTTTTTTTTGGATTCGGAGAAATTTTGATCTAAAGTTATGACCTCCAAGTAATGTATCTTGGCACCACGACATCATAGCACATCAGTCAATGCAAAATTTTGAGGTAACATCATGTAATGAGTCATAAAAGTCATAATAGTTTATGCAATTTTGTTTTCAAAAGATATTTTTGTGATTTTTCAAATTTTATTTAATTTTTTTGTGTTTTTAAAATAAATAGTTACTCATAGCACTCCAGAAGTACTTAACCAAGTACAAGTAAACTTATTTGGAAGAAAAAAAAAACCAAAAAAAATTTTTTTTTAATAAAACTACGTGAACATAATTGTTCACAACAATCTACTGTTTAATTTTTTGCTCCTATTACATGCCAAAACTGCCTGTACGAATAATATTATCGTACATATAGAAACAATTGGAATATAGAACATAGTAACTTATATACAACACGCAGTAGCCAAATTATAACATTAAAAAAAGTGGAGTCTCTAGACGTGAGAGTTTGAAGATATGTGGCCTGGAGTGAAACGAGTTGTGGGGAGCGATCATGCGGAAGAGAAGCGTGGATCGGGTATTGCTATCCCTTCTAACTCCACTACGGGGTGAGGTGGGATTTCCCACTATTTTTGTGTTTATCGTTAAAAATTACATTAAACGACAGACCGATCATCATTAAAAGACTCATAAAGCCCAACTCACCCCATTTTACGGTAGCTTTCTAAAACAAACTAGGTACCTAGGCGTAATTCACGTTTATGTACCTATATCATAATGTAAGTAATATAAGTACTTGATCAAAGCCTTTTATCTCATGTATAGGATCTTTTGTGTTCCCTTTAACTTGTATCAGTCAATGTCAGTCTTCCGATGTAACATAATATACGAGAAACATTTTCCTCGTCATTTAGGAGCAGAATATTTTGATAAAATTAAACCATATTCCAGGAATAACGAACGTAATATAACACGTGTGAAACTATTTAATAAACATTATTTAAATTGTAAGTAGTGTAACATTAGTTTTGCGCACACATAGTATATAACATAATATACTTAACATATTTAATGTGATACAAAATAGAAGTGAATTTATCGATTTTTAACAACTTTTATGAAGGGGCCAATATTGCCTGTGCAAACGCGAAATTTCTGTTTCATAGGACAAGTTCTTCAATCAACTGATCTAAATGTATTAAATAGAAGTATTTTTTGACAAGGTTGGTACTTTAGTCAAAGTTAAGAGGATTGTGAACCTGTAATTTTTCATACAAAAAGCGATAACGTGTTTCATCCCGGGCGTAAACACTGTTCGATTTTTATAATTTTTGGACATGTTGTAGATATAATGAAAAACTAGGTCTGTACGGCACCATTGTCTCAATTTACTTTGAAAAGTTGTTGTATCGTCGTCGTCTTTTTTTGTAATCGACTCGACTGTACTTGCCAGCACAACTTGCACTAATAGCAAGTACCTACCTATGTTCGTCTGAGGACGCACTCCCCAGGTTGGCAAATACTTTGTGTTGTGTTAGCTAATTCCTTCTTTAATTACTTCAGAGGCCTGGCAGTGACATATGTACCTACCCTGCGTTTCGCAAGGTTGAACAAACTTAGGTACCTGAGCACCTTGAACTTTCAAGAAGGTTCTACGAGTCTTAATAAGGTACTAATGTTTTTAATTATAACATTTCTACCTATTTGTTTCTTTTTATCACACCGTTTAATTAATTTCACGCCTGCAACAAATTGAAGCCACGCAGAGACATTTAAAGAACGTAATCTAAACTTTTGTAATTGCCTGTTTGAACTTAACGGTGCTGCTGAATATTTTATTAAACGAAAAATAAAAATACAGATTACAGTAATTAAATTGCCTAATACTTTTTGTATAAAATAAATCGACAGTCTGACAGCACGAGAGCTTTCCAAATGATAAACTGAGTTCTGCTGGTAAAAAACGTTACGTAGCGCAGAGTCGACGTAACGTTTTTTACGTCGTTATGTAGATATAAAATTATTTTTTTGTACTCGTCCATTCAAATCTGTGTACTAGGATTTCATAGAGAATACTGCAACGTCACTATTTTCATAGTTGTAGTCCATGTTACTGTCGAAACAAACGAACTAACTGTTTCGATACGCTCCAGACAACCGAAAAAAAATTGAAAATAGAACTAAAATAAATTCGACCAATCACGTGGCTGCTTTACCGAACTGTAATGAATTGGACCAATAGAATCGCTTTGATTATTGAGTTTACTCGTTGATGTCGTACGCTCGTCGTAATTTCATGTCTTTTAAGATATCATCGAGCGTACGAGCGATAGGCTGCACTTCGTTTCTACAGTATCGAGTTTGTTTAATTAGTTCAGTTGACTCGTAGAAAATTAATTTTAATGAACTCGTACAAAAAATATTGTTTACAATAGTGTTGTAATCAAGCTTTTTAATCTCGTACCTTACTTAGGCCACTCAGCAAGCTTCGTGGCCTAAACACGGTACTCGACTAAAACGCTCTCTATTATAACACGATTGTGAAAAATACTATTATGTATGGGAAAATGAGAGTTGACGAGTTGATGTTGTTGATGTGAGTTGTGTTGTTGAGTTGGGTTGTTGTGTGTGTTGTGGTCGTTCGAGCAATCAAACCCTCGGAATTGGAGAAAGAGGCTTTTATTTTTAGGGTTCCGCACCGCGAAAGGAAAAAAGCGGAACCCTTATAGGATCACTTCGTTGTCCGTCCATCCGTCCGTCCGTTCGTCCGTCCGTCCGTCCGTCCGTCCGTATATCAAGACCCTTTTTCTCAGGAACGCGTGAATGTATCAAACTGAAATTTATATCAAATACTCAAGTTTTTTGTCCCTTGAAGCTGTGAAAAAATCAAACTTTTAAGCCAACGCAATCAAAAGATACAGCTGTTTATGCAAATTTTCGAAATTCTTAAGGGAATCAAAACCTACAGGGTACTTCCCGTGAACTCAGAATCTTGAAATTTTGTACGAAGCAACGTCTAATTGCACAGATAAAGGAAAAATTGTGAAAACCGTAATTTTTTTATTACATCACAGAAAATTTAATGTCCAGTATGAACTGACGCGCACTAAGTATTTGAATACATACTTTGTGAGTGTCAGTTTATAGTGGACTTGTTTATATTGTACGGGGTGTTCCGGAACCCTCGGTGCGCGAGTCTGACTCGCACTTGACCGGTTTTTTTTTATATTACAAAGAATCGATCGGTGGAGCCGACATTTTCAATGATAAAATAAAAAATTATAAGTGACTTATCTCGAAAACGGTTCAGTATTTCATAGTACAATTAGTGGTCCAAAAAGATGCAATCTACTTCCGCTATAACCCCTAAATTTGGGATACTTGACTTGATCCCTTGAGCGGCGTAACCGCTAGCTTACACCCTCTGCCCTGGCCAGCAATGTTGTATATATTGCAAAGAACGCAGGCAAACCCGGGGGATAAAATATAGCCTTTAACCATCCAATAAGACCATTCTACACGCAGGTTAAATAATTTTCGAAATCGGATCAGCGGTTCTGGAGATTAATTAAAACTTACAAAGCTACATTCTTACATACTTTTCATCTTTATGATATTAGTATAGGTAATAAATTTATAGCCGGCATCTCAATCCATGGTGTCCAAAACGAGGTAGGTATCCCAGTCTATTATCACGAAAATAAGGACGATATTGCCAAGAATGTTTGAAATGATCTCATATATCTAGATCTTTTGCTTATTGCAAAGACAGTTGAGTCTATTGAATGAAAAGAGTCTGACCCGCCTCGAACTCCACTCAAGACGTCGCTCGCGTCCTATTCACATTATTAAACACAGTCAAGCTAGCGGGTCAAGTGGAGCTGAGGAAGATCGTTATTATGCAGTTGCTAACACAGGGCTCTCAACAACATCATCCAAGGTTAATATTAATACCAATACTAACAGTACGATAAATTTCGATGTTCTAGTATATCTCATATTTATATTTACGCGAGGACGCAGTGCAGTGCTATTTTTTAATATCTCTTGATATTTTTTATTCTTTTTTTTTCAAACACATGTTACATATACTTTCTACTGCTTTCTACAAAGTTTTAAATCTCTAGCTAAAAAAAATGGTTTCGTCATACAAATGTTGCACCCTCTTTTAACCCCTTCGGGGTGGGATTTTCTAAAACGCTGAAACTACTTTATTTTTATTTTAATAAGTAATCTGTCTACAAACGTTGAAGATTCTAGCTCAAAAAAAAAGTTAACCCCATACAAACTTTGCACCCCTTTAGGTGTGGAATTTCCAAAAATCCCTTCTTATCCGTCGCCTGCGTTATAAAAAGGTAATTCGGAGGGGTAATCACTAATCACGTAACGTTCCGTACGCGCGTCGGTACAATTTAACTGTCAATTTTCCATATAAAAAGTAAAGTGATCGACCTGCGGGTGTAAATTGCGTGCAAAACATTTTCGAGGAGCGTTAAAGACAATAAAAATAATGATTATTATAAAAATTTGCAATTACAAGTCAAAGTTATAAAATAGTTAGTTGGTATATTGAATCCAAATAAAAATAACGAGATCAATAAAAATTAAATACCCAAATAAAATATACCCTTATAGCACTGTTGCATTAACTACTATTCTCTTACACATTTTAACTCATCAGGTAATTTATTATATATTAATTTGCACAAATATATGGGTGTCCCTTGTTTTGTCGACAAACTTTTCATCGAATTACATTTCATCGAAAACGTTTCAAGTAACATTTAGTTCACGAATTATTGTTTGGTGTAATTTTATTTCATGACCAGTTCATTGGAAGTAGGTGTGTTTGATGTGTGTAGGGGGTAATCTTTGGAACTAATCATCCGATAAAAACAAAACCTTCACCAGAAGTATATAGTACCTAAGCATCTCGTGGTTTGACATAAGGTATATTCCCGCGGTTCCGTCTGGTTTCTCTGTAATATGCCGACGGAGCTGCGCAGGTAGCTAGTAGATAAAATATTGCGTCAGTCTTACACGGATAGATCCAGCGAACTGCTAAGAATATCTATCAGCACGATCCATTGGGATCAAATCGTTAAGTCGGAACCAATAATCTGAATGTAATAAAAACAAAGAACCCAAAAAATATGTACAATTATGGAACAAATCCAAGCTCACCACACAAATTATACCTATTTGCCCTTACCAGAATATAACTCTGGACCGCTAGCTTCGTGGACTCACTACCGTCTAAGCTAAATGTGTCGTTGACGTTCTATTTTGTTTTGGCCTGTCGTATGAAATATTAGCATACAACATTTAATATCCCGGCCCACACAGCTGCTTTAGACGGCTTGCGGCCATTATCGTCTTATCTCCTTGCATCGATTTCTTGACGAAAATAAGAAGTAAATAAATAGTCATAAGATGCTATACTGAGGTCTGCGTAAGTTTCTGGTAAAGCACCGTCCAAATCGTTATACTTCGTCTGAGTATAGGTAAATACATTTGGACGCCGTCGCAAATATATGGTAAGAATATTTGATTTTAGAGTTAATAAGACTGAGAGAAATTGAAAATAGAGGTAGGTAGTAAAGGAGATCCCATAAAAAAACATTCCATGTAAAAAAATAGGCCAAGTCTCGAAACTATTTTAACGGCTCTGCCTACGAAGCTGGAGGTCCCGGGTTCGAATCCCGGTCAGGGCGTTTATTTGTATGTTTATCACGAATATTTGCTCCTGAGTTATGGATGTTATATATGTATATAAGTATCTATTATATATATCATCGCCTAGTACCCACAACACAAGCCTTATTGAGCTTACCGTGGGCCTAGGTTGATTTGTGTAAGAGTGTCCCGTAATATTTATTTATTATCTCCACTTATAATAAATCTCTAAATTAAAAAAAGAATCAGCCAGTTTGAAACTAAGCTTTGTGTGGTATACGAATGTTCTCAGCATCCCATGAACGGAAAAATATGAAACATTTTATATAGGTACATTATTATTCTAGCTGCAACTAAGGATAGTTTTTATCCGACTGCGACAATTAATTAATCTTCCGAAATATACGACTTCAATTAATTTTTCATTTATTTTTATTGAAATCAAACGTTGCTCCAACTGTCAGCTATAAGAAACGTCAAATTTTCGTCAAAATGGCGGAATTGCTTTGCCTTTCACTTATTAATAATTTAAATCCAGTCTACGATAGACCTTTACACATGCCAAAAGTAAAACCATAAAAAAATATTCGATTGTGATATGAGAACTTATATGCGCAAATGTCGCATTATGGCGTAATTTCAAAAAATGTATTAACAAATTTGAACAATATAATTAACACGAATTTGTTTTTTTTGAATGGCAATGGCACGCGTTCTTTACGCATTCTGCCAAAGTGCCTACGGCGCTACCACGAAAACCGAAACTCGAAGTTCGTATAACTGCATCCCTGTCACTCGAGTATTGTTAGTGCGATATAGATAGAGATACCCGAATATTTTTGAATTCCAAAGTTCGTGGTTATAGCTCAGGAATCGAAACTACACCCGTAAGCCGCGTCCGCTGCGCCATGTTTTCGTGGTTTTTAAACGTCAAACATGTTTTGCCAATCAAAACAAAACCCTATTTGTTTGCCGAACCTGACTGAAAACATGTTAGATGTTTAAAAACATGGAAAACATTTTGGTGCAGCGGGCCCGGCTGTAGGTAGACACTAAATAAAATAATCATAATGTATTTTCTCGAAAAAAGGATAATAGAGAAAAAATCAACGCAAGAGGTTCGGTATATGTATAGGTAATCACTAAGTTCCAAAGTTTTATGTTCTGTCCCTTTTTCACAAAACGCACCTTCAAATGAAACGATTGTTTTTTACTATGACGCTCGAGGATCTTGACGTTACAGTCCTCGATCGTTTTCTCACTCTAACAAGCAACATTAAAACGGTTTTGAGATATTTAAATGGGATTTTCGTCATCTTCTATCTATCTATACCTACATATAAATGCCCTGACTGACTCACCCACTCACTCATCAACGCAGAGCCGAAACTACTGGGGCTAGAGAGTTGAAATTTACACCAGAACTACTTTTTACAACGTAGGCAACGGATAAGAAGAGATTTTTGGAAATTCTACCCCTAAAGGGGTCAAATTGGGGTGCAAAGTTTGTATGGGGGAAACTTTATTTTTTATAGCTAGAGACTTAAAATTTTGTATAAATATTACTTATTAGAATACGAATAAAATACTTTCAACGTTCAGGAAAATTCTGCCCCTAAGGGGGTAAACAAGGGGTGCAAATTTTGTATGGGGGAAACTTTATTATTTTAGCAAGAGACTCAATAAGTTGTAGAAAGCTTACTTATTAGAATACAAATAAAGTACTGCCAGCGTTTTTTAAAATTCAGCCTCTTAGGGGGTTAAAAAGGGTTGCAAAGTTTGTATGAGCGAAACTTCTTTTTGAGATAGAAGCTTAAAAGTTTGTAGAAAGATTACTTATTACAATACAAATAAAAAAAAACAGCGTTTTGGAAAATTCCACCCCTAAGGGTATGAAAAAGGGGTACAATGTTGGTAAAGGGGATTTTTTTGAGCTTGAATCTCAAACCTTTTTAAAAAGATAGCAAGCTACAATCCTTTGCTGAAAGATTACTTATTACAATACAAATAAAGAACTCCAGCGTTATGGAAAATTCCACCCCTAAGGGTGATTAAAACAGGTGAAAATTTGTATGGCGGAAACTTTTTTTTGAGCTAGAGACTTGAAATTGTGCAGAACGATTATTTATTAGAATACAAATATATAGGTAAATTACTTTCAGTGGTTTGAAAATTTCCACCCGCTAAGAGGGGGATAAAGAGGTGCAATGTTTGTGTAGGAAAAATTTTTTTTAGGTAGAAACTTAAAACTCTGTAGAAAGATTAAGTACCTACTTAATAAAATACAAAAAAATACATACTGCCAGCGTTTTGGAAAATTTCTCCCCTTAAGGGGTTAAAAAGGGGTGCAAGGTTCATATGGGAAACACTTTTTTTAGCTAGAGACTAGATAAATAGTTTGTAGAAAAAATACTTACCTATTACAATAAAAAAACCGAGTGTTTTATTTTTAATTTTTCCCTGAAAAGCGTTCAAAGTTTGTATGGAGAGCAAGAAATTTTTAAAGTATGATATTTGTAACTGCGATCTTAGCCTGTTAAGACTACAAAACTTATTTCAGCGTTTTTTTAATTCATCGCCTAAGAAGGTTAAAAGGGGGTTAGAACTTTGTATAGAGAGCAAGACATTTTTAAAGTAAGAAATTTGTAACTACGGTTTCAGACTGTTTACTATGAGGGTTCAGAGAGGGTTCTTAGTTTGTATAGAGAGCAAAAGATTTTGAAAGTAAGAGATTTGTTACTTCGGTTTTAGATTGTTTTCTAAAAGTCTAGGTAGAAAATTAATTTCAATGTTTTTTTGTTTTACTTCATTTCTTCAACAAACATTTAGACGATAACATGTTATACGCGGACGAAGTCGCGGGCAACAGCTAGTTTATTAATATTTATTTATTTATATTTATTCCACAGTAAAAAGCGGTGAGATATTTCGTAGAGCCAAGTGAGGCATTCTTATTAACCTTTATTTGCATGCCAATTTTTTTTTTTTTATACTACGACGGTGTTAAACAATCTTACGGCCTGCCTCATGTTTAGCTGGTACCTTCGCCTATGGACACTCGTGACTCCAAAAGAATCACAAGCGCGCTGCCGACCCCTTATTCACTTGAGGATTCGCTGTGTTGAAATTCTACTAATACAAATTTTTGCATACCTAAAACTATGTAAGTGTGATTGCCAAGTCACTAAATTTTATTAAGCAAGCAAATAAAGATTATTAGTAAGAATGCCTGACTTGGCTCTACGAAATATCTCACCGCTTTTTACTGTGGAAGGGTTTTGAGATTTGGCGTATTTCTTGCATGGAATGTTTTTATGGGATCTCATTTGTTTTTGTAGGTACACAGTGGTTAAGTTAACACTAACCGCATGCAAATACATCGTGTAGTGCACTGTACCTACCTTGTTATTTTTGCAGGAAGGAACTGCAAAAGTAACTTTGGTATCGCATGTATTTGTATAGGATTACAAACTTGCTTATGTGGTTTGTATATCTCTGAAATTTAGGTTGCTTATGAATTAATAGGCTAAAAACTAATTATGTTTAAAATTTGGAGCTTGTGGGTCTGCTAGAAGTACAGTCGAGTCGCCATCACATACATCGGAGCAAAAAAGCAAGTCACAAACATCGGAACACACCTCTATTTTCAAGGCATTAGGGTGCATGTGCCGATATTTTTGAACACCTATATTGTATTAGAATTATGTTGATCATTATATATATATGAGTGAGTATGTCAGTGAAAAAACTAAGGAACTTTGACGGACAATAGTTCCTTAACTAATAGGTCAAATTGAATGATATTGAGAATATATCTAAGCCATACTATGCCCGACATGTTACTGAAAAATCAGGGTTCTAGCTGTAGCCAGCACACAATTACAGGATGTCGAAAATGACCTGAATGGCTTCGAGAAAAGGATGGTACGGCCGTGCCTCTTTGTTTTGCTCAACTAGATAGATCGAATACTATAGTCGATAGAATTGGTGTCCAAGCGTTTCAAGGGTGGCGAGGAACCCCAGAAAAGAGATCATGCCAGTCAAACCTATTAGCC
Source organism: Epinotia brunnichana (assembly GCA_963854355.1). Classification (NCBI taxonomy): domain Eukaryota; kingdom Metazoa; phylum Arthropoda; class Insecta; order Lepidoptera; family Tortricidae; genus Epinotia; species Epinotia brunnichana. Next base: position 42,381,313 of record OY977936.1, on the reverse strand, counting down.
CGAGTTGCCTGTCAATGACTCTGTACATAAGGTTCTATATATACAGAGAGTACAGAGTCACCACTCGGATGCTAATGACGAGATATTCAAATGGTGGAGAGCAGCAAGGAGAAGATTACAATTGACAGTGTTGAAAGCGTTGGAAAAGAAAAAGGGAAGCCCAAGATAATACAGTCACAGTCAAAAAACTCCGCAGCGACTATAACAACATCTTAACCTCGTACCATGAAGTCTATGGCGAGTCTTAATAAAAATACCTAAAGTTTTACATGCCCTATAATACACCTCCATGTTCTTAATATGATATTCTAAATACCGTCTTACATTACTTTTGAACACAGAACTACATAATATGATATACTTAAAACTGTCTAACATTACTTTTGAACTTAAAACTGTCTAACATTACTCATGAACACAAAACTACATAATTAACCTATAAAACTTACTTAGAGTACAAGTATTAATATAAACAATCAAATTTAAAGATTTCTTACAAAAACAAAACCTACACAATATGAGCACACCTCTCAATTTACCTAATATGCGGTATATCCATCCAACCAAGAGCATCACCGTATTTCTGTTCGTAGGTACATCGTAGTGTTGTCCTTAGTGCAGTTAGCAACGCGGAGATACGGACCGAGCGCTTAGCCCTTTACACCCGAGAGATAATAGTACATTATGATACAAGTGTGCTATGTTGGTCATTACACTCGAGTCGGTTTTTAAGCCTGAGCCGAAGGCGAAGGCTTAATGGAGACGAGAAGTGTAATGACCAATGCTCACGTGTTTCATACGACGTTTTTCAACACATTTGCGAGGAAAAAAAATAAAATAACAAATTAAAATGTTAAAAGATATGTAATGAAAAGGCACTAGTGTGATAATGTAATGTAAAAGTCACGGCATGGGTATTATTCTGCATTATTAAGCTAATATTTAAAAAGATATGTAATGAAAAGGCACTAGTGCGATAATGTAATGTAAAAGGCACGGCATGGGTAATATTCTGCATTATCAGTGTAAATACGCTGTAATAAGACCAACTTTACGAGCAGGTGTGTTGAAAAAATCTTTAACAGCTCCTTGCGACATTACGTAACTTTATTATTACTTCATAAGGAGTCTAGGAAAAATAACAAAAAAAATCCTGACTGAGCTGGTCTTCCACAATCAGACCCTCACGTTCGTGTGGCTCAGGAATAATATGTAACTCGCACGTTCGTGAGGGTCATGATGTGATTGTCTAGAAAAGTTACATTTAAACGGTTATTGAAGAATTTAAATGAATAAAACACAGTTATAGAAATAAAAACTAAGTAACCTTTATTTACTCATAATTTAGGCACTAAATCACAGCGATTTCTCAGGCAGCATTACAAAATAATCAACAAAATTATAGTTTTCATAACAAAAATGCTAATTTCTAGCTTAGTTAAGACAAGTAATATCTAAATTAGTAAAATTACATGAGATCGTAATCAGACATATATATGTTTTTATGTTATTACTTCTTATGATACAATCTAAAGCAGTCTTTATCTCTCGATATGCATAAAATATGAATAAGATAAAAGATATGGAAAAGAGCTTGCAGATTTCAGAGGCGGTCGTTTTTAATTCTACGCCTGTTTTTCGCATGTAATACAAGTTCGTACATCTAGCGATCTCTTCCACGAAGTCGTTGTCAATGTACTCATGAAAGTAATTTACCGGGGAGCGGACAGGTTTCACTGGTAGCGAGGTGTAATTGTGTGGCTTGTCCGTAAACAGAACTTGCTTCCATGTTCGACTTCGAGGTGCGGGTGCTGATATGGATCTTCCACTGCGTTCATTTCCCCGGGCACGGACAGATCTACCTCTACCTCTGCCTATTCGAACATTTCTAGGTATAGATTCCGACCTACCTCGACCTGGTCGTCTTCTAGCTCCGATTTGCAACGGCGAAATAGGGGGCTGTGATAATGTCCCTAGTGGTGGAGTCGCTGGTCGCGGAGAAAGGGGTGGAGAAGATGCTCGCGTTGAACTTAGGGGAGAACGTGACCGGGGCCTTACTTCACGCAGAGTAGAAATTTCTTCATCCGCGAGCAAGTCATCATCACTGGGCAGGTTATCGAAAAAGTTAGGCACATCTTCCAAATCATCATCATCTAAACCTTCAATTTCTGACAAGTTTCCATCTGCGAGCAGATCTTCTATTATTTTATCGGTCAACGGAGCTCCTAAAATAAGCAAAACATCCCGATTAGTAAGCCAAGCGTGTACATTAATAAGTAATACCTACTAAACCAACATCACAGTACACAACCGAAACCACACGATCGTGAGAGTTCAATTATACGCAAAGCAACCGAAATCGCACGATCGTGATAGTTAAAATTCAAAAACAACTTGCATATTTTCATTCGAATTAATGCAGAGTATTTAAAATATATCACACACACAAGTACTCTTTGCAATCCAATAGTAAATTACAAAGATATATAATGGTAACTAGTAAAAAAAATGCACTTACGATAGTTAGTCTGACGTTCAAAGAACACAGCCATCTCCCACGCCACGTCAATGAGACTGACGAGTCGCGACGCGTACGCATGACCTTTCTGTATTTTTTGTCTTATTCTAGCATAGCCGCACGATCAATCGACATCGGTTGGGTTCGCAAAAGCGGTTCGCGATACGCGGCATATTTTTTCAAAATCAACACTCACGATCGTTTCGAGTCGGGTGTAAAGGGTTAGCGCAATAATTATTGTAATGGTTTTCACCCCCATCGATTTTTAATACCTACTTATCCTATTTTTAAACACTATATGCTTAGTTTTACTTTTAATTTGTAAACTTTCTCATGTAAGTGAATTCTTGTAATTCTTATGGGAAATAAAGTTCTTTAAACCTAAAAGTCTATGATAACTATGATTGTGACGTGAGAGTTTAATGCCTAGCCTTGCATCTTGTAGGTATCAATCCCAAATTTACATGTAAAGTAATTGCCAAAACTCCCTAGCTCAAATAGCTTTCAGCTTTAAAAAGATAGCGCAAGTATAGCGCCAAGCTTCCTTCTCCACACGGCTAAACTCTACCAGCTGCGCAAATTCTACATCTTGGCTAAAAAGTATAGCTTGGTTGGACACATCCCGGTCGCCTCATAGGCTCACGGTATGCAATAGCTTCAAGGACCTTGGACAGAAAAGGGAGGACTGATATTGTTATGGGTCGGAATTCTTCATGTAGGATTAGGGACTGTAGGGACAAGGACAACAAATTCACTGTGCCACGGAGAAGAAAAAAAAGCAGCCAAGTGCGAGTCGGACTCGCACATAAAGGGTTCCGTTAAATAAATTGCAGTTTACGATTTATGACGTATTAAAAAAAAACTACTTACCAGATCTCGTTCAAACCAATTTTCGGTGGAAGTTTGCATGGTAATGTACATCATATATTTATTTGAGTTTTATCATTCTCTTATTTTAGAAGTTACAGGGGGGGGGGGGGGGACACACATTTTACCACTTTGGAAGTGTCTCTCGCGCAAACTATTCAGTTTAGAAAAAAATGATCTTAGAAACCTTAATATCATTTTTGAAGACCTATCCAATGATACCATTGGATAGGTTTTACACGTATGAGTTTAATGAAATAAAAATTTATTTATATTTGTGTATGGGGCCCCTAAAACTTAATGTTTTTTTTCGATTTTTGTGTAAAAATCTTAATGCGGTTCACAAAATACATCTACATACCAAGTTTCAACAGTATAGCTCTTATGGTTTCGGAAAAAAATGGCTGTGACATACGGACGGACAGACAGACGGATCTATAAGGGTTCCGTTTTTTGCCATTTGGCTACGGAACCCGAATAACTGAGTACATGGAGAAGTTAACAACATGGAGACGTGACGATGAATGATAATAGGGAAAATACATTCCAAGATTTAAACAATCAGTATCCCGCTTACCTCGTCATCGCATTTGATTTTACGAATATAATCGGATAATTACTTTCTATTTCTCATCAACTGTGGCTGGGGTGAAAGAAAAGGTAGTTTTAGAGGTTTTGAGGCCATTATATCCAACATTATAATTATTATACCTTTAGAACGTTTGTAGAGTGGAATTATGCTAAAAGTGCCTATACATACGCACCCATACATAAACAAATAGGTATCCGGCCCTGGCTTCATAACACATAATATTACGTCATAATAAATATTAAACCCCATCTTGTACTTGATTAAATATTTAGGTCAGTCGTAAAGAGGCAAGGAACACAAATTCAGAAATTGCAGCTGTATAAATATGTCGTTTGCCCATAAACAGGTCAACGCCGTTGGTCAAACACATTCGTCCGAGTCTTGAAAGCGATGCAATAAGCGTTCTGTTTGCTCAAAGATTGCGGAATACATTAGTCGCCGTATTACAATGTAATAAGGTCCAATATGTAAACATATTTTTGAGGTCAGTACCCACGGCGCCTTGCGGTATATAAAATAAGTACATATTCGTGTCTCATCTTCAATGATTCGAGGCCGTATCTATTCGCATAGGATTCAACAGGAAATTGATACGTTTAGTATTTCATTTTGTTTGTAAATACTCCTAAGGGTTCCACACCAGTAGGTCGATCACGTAACGCATTGTACGCGCGTCAGGTAGGTCTAAATGTCAGTTTTTATATAGAAAATTGACAGTTAAATTGTACCGATGCGCGTTCGGAACGTTACGTGGTTACCCCTCAGAATGTAAAATTAACGCCAGAATATCACATTACTTTTACAAGAATTAAAATGGACCGCCTACATTTTTTTTACTTTTTTTTCGTTTTGGCTATTATTCCTGACCGTGGACAGTATGTTGTGACAATCCAGTGGACACAGTGAGTTCAGTGTACGTATCGTCTCTCGGATGAGACGATCTCCTGCGCAGCTTCACACAACAACTCCAGCGCAAGCCCCTCCCCCCGCCCTATCGCTGCGTGGGTCACGAGCCGCGCGGCGGTCTCGTAGCGGGCGCGGGCAGTGAATCAAGCGACATTGCCTAGCCTAGTTGGTAGTGACCCTGCCTACGAAGCAAGAGGTCCTGGGTTCGAATCCCGGTAAGGGCATTTATTTGTGTGATGAGCACGAATATTTGTTCCTGAGTCATGGATGTTTTCTATGTATTTAAGTATTTATTTCTCTATATAAGTATCTATATCGTCGTCTAGTACCCATAGTACAAGCTTTGCTTTGTTTGGGACTAGGTTGATTTGTGTAAGATTGTCCGCAAAATATTTATTATTATTATTATTGCCGCAAGAACACTCATCCTGAAGAAGAACTCCCGAAGACTTTGAAACATTCATAATTAAGTGAGCGCATCGCCAACAAACTGTTCAACAGTTTGGCGAAGCTTTTGATTAAGTTAATAAAATTGTATATTTTTTTGTTTCAAATTAAAAAAAAAAACATGTCGCCTGTAGTGAAATTTAATTCGCGAGACATTTAAAGGTGTCATTATAAGTATTATTTTTTCATCACACTTGCTCATATAAATGGTGTTATTCCTTGCCTGTATACAGAAAGACAATGGCCTAAATTGTTCCCGCGGGAAATAATGGCCCATGGGAAGTAATGAGCTTGTGTGTGATCTGATTGGTTAAAAGCAAATCAAACAAATTGGTTGGCAAATCTAGTTGGCCGCGCGTCACAAGAATTCTTCTCTGTGATTGGTTGAAAGAAATCTAGCAGGCCGTGGGGCGCCACGCCCCGCCCCCTCGCCCTCCACTCGCAAATCTGTATGTGAAGTTGTCAATTTCGTTAATTTTTGATTGGTGCGGTTGTATGAAACTTAGATTTTTATGTCTTTTGTAGTTATTTATTTCCTCGCAAATGTGATGAAAAACATTGTGTATAACACGGGCGTAAGAATATTGCAAACTCGAGTCATCAAACGCCCTCCGCCTTACGGAGTCGGGCTCCTGATAGACTCTCGTTTGCAATATTCCTCATACGCCCCTTGTTAAACAATGTACTATATATATAATATGTCTCACGAAAGTTTAAATTCGATTAACGCTTTTGTTAGTCCAAACATTTTCACAGCTGTCATCCCAGTACAATTTATGTCATCCTTTTTTTATGTCAAAACTCAAAATGAACGCCACACCTAGCTACCCCACCCCCAGACTAGCGGCAAACATGTTTGATGCTTTTTATAAAAAAAAAAAATCATTTGGCTACGCCCTTTGTCTGTTCGAAAAACATGTTACATAATCGATATGATACAAATAAACCATCATCGTCTGAAGCCCTAGACAGGACTCGAACCTGTAACCTCTGTATTACCACTGAGCTTGTGAGAGAAGGTGGCGATGACGATCAGATGATGATGGTTTATTTTTCCATTATATTCGTTCTCTGTATCATATCGTTAAAAATCTGATCGCCGTTACTTTTACGTTAAATTATGACGGTAAAAGTATTTAATAAAATAATTCGTTTCTTTAAGAAGTTGTAACATAATAATAACAGTTTAAAAACCACGAAAACATGGCGCAGCAGACGCGGCTTTAAACATTTTGAAAAAATTGTAAAATTACCGATAAAAGTCTAGTCTATATTTATGGGTCAAAAGTTAGGCGGACAGACGAAAGGCAGACATCGTAATAGGGTTCCATTGGTATTGGCCGTTTTTGTAACCGGGAATCCTCAAACCGATGCATATCTCGCCATTTCCTATCACGTATCTCCGCCAAACAAAGTGAAAAAGGGCCCCAGTGCGGTATTTACAAAGCTAGTGATCGGCCCCTCCGATAAAAGAGTTGAGAACTGATTCGATGCCAAATTCCATCGAGGATCTGTAAATAATAGATAGCTGCAAGAATGTGGAGTTGTAGAACATTCCTTACTCGCTTTAAAGACGAACTTATTTCAAAACAATCCTTGTTGTTACTGGTAATTGTTTTTTTTTTTTTTTATGTTTCTACGTTAGAACCGCTAAGTGGAATACGTTTTATAACCATCCATATTTCGGTAGGTAACTCAAACAATGTTTAGCAAGGTTAACTTAAGCATCCTGTGGTCAGTTTTTGGCTTTTAATGGTTAGGTACTAACTGAGCTTCCGTAAACTTTGATCCCGGCATTTGTCTACGACATCAGTTGTTAAGGCACCGTAGGTTTATGGTCTTATCTCCCTCTCACTGAGCATAAGCGTGAGCAAGATGGAAGTGCGTGTTCGAAAGCGCGGATATCGTGTTTTTTAATTTTAATATTTTGTGCATTTAAATAAAAAAAAAAGTAATCACTAAGTTCCCTCCAACACGATATTGCCGATTTTTAGAACCAATGTTAATAGGTTTAGCTTTTGTGCATAATTTGTTGCGTATGTTTTAAGTGTATTTTAGACCTATTTATGTTCGTGATTTTTTTCTATCGATCGAATATTGCTTAATCATGTTTCAAATCACTGATCCCGCGGCAGAAAAGCCTCAAGATTACTATTCGTATTTTTTTAAACCATATTATTATAATGTATGTCGGGTATGTTCGCAGAGGCGCACACTGATGACTTCCACGCCATCAGAAGGAAGAGAGTGCGCAGCAGTTCTAATTATAACACCATCCTGACTGCCCGATGACAAAACACTGGGTAAAGATCATCACTGGCCAAATAAGGTAATGATCTTTGCCCAGTGTCGCAAATAGGTAATATTAAGTAAGTTTTTATGTCGATCGTTTTATTTTTATTATAACTTATGTTTCTAAATAAATTATAAATTTGTCAGTTTTTATTATTTAAGTCAAAATATCTGCCTGAAATATTTTTTTTTTTATAAACAGACGTATTATATTGTTTCAAAAATTCTGTTTGCTTAACTTCGCTGAACCTACGGTGCCTTAAGCCGAGTAATGGCTTTCGGGTGGCTCAGATTTTATAAAAGTCAAGTTGTTCAAGCAAACGACACAAAAAGTCTAATTCCAATAAAGTTTAGTTTTTTTACTCTGGGTTGGAAGGTCAAAAAACATGTGCATGGTTACGCCAATGTATGTTTGTTATTTCTTTTTTAGGGTTCCGTAGTCAACAAGGACGTTATAGTTTCGCCATGTCCGTCTGTCCGTCTGAGGCTTAGCTCTGTGACTACTCTGTTTACTACTAGAAAGCTGTAATTCGGCATGGGTATATAAATCAATATTTTGTATTTTGTAGTTCAAATAATTTACCATTATAGGATCAATAATTGATTTGTACAACGTGCCGCTGGTCCGAAGTAGCCTCGAGTGCAACTCAGACATATGGGCTCCACGCGAAACGAAATATCAGCTTATGGTAGAGCGGATACAAAATAAATTTATTAGATTGTTGTATGGCGTCTATCCGTTCTACCCCCTCTGGATACATGAGACTCTGTTTATCTTGGGTAAAGTCCCTGGGATCTCATCATCAGAACCTGACTTGGTGACAATAGGACAACCTCAGGAGTATATTCTTTCGATTAAAAAAATAATTTTGGAAATCGGTGCACAATTGACGGAAAAATCTGCGAACATACATAAATAAATACCGACAGTGGAATATATAACCTCCTCCTTTTTTAAAGTCAGTTAAAAATAAAAATCACGCTGACAAAACGGTAGAATAACAATATTGTTTTTTTTACTGTAGGTTACACTTACCTCTCGTCTATCCAAGAACATTAATCTCCATTTCCACTTATAATAAATCTCTAAATTAAAAAAAGAATCTGCCAGTTTGAAACTAAGCTTTGTGCTGTCACGAATGTTCTCAGCATCCCATGAACGGAAAAATATGAAACATTTTTTATAGGTATATTATTATTCTAGCTGTCACATAGGATAGTTTTTATCCGACTGCGACGGTTAATACATTTTCCGAAATATACGACTTCATTTATTTTTTCATTTATTATTCTTAAAGTATATCGCCGCCACATCTGTCAGCTATAAGAAACGTCAGAATGGCGGAATTGCTTTAATTATTTAAATCCCGTCTGCGATAAACCTTCACGAGACACATACCAAGAGTTAAAGGAAAAAAAATAATCGATTCTGATATGAGAACTTATATGTCATATTAAGGCGTAATTTCAATAAAAGTATCAACAATATCGAACAATATACACGAATATGTTTTTTTTAATGGTACCTACACGCGCGTGCTCATTGCGCATTCAGCCAAACCACGAAAACCGAAAATCGAATCATATATCTGCGTAGTGCATTCCTCTCACTCGAGTATTGTTAGTGCGATAGAAATAGAGATACCCAAATATTTTCGAATTCTGAAGTTCGTGGTTTAAAAGAAAAAACGGATGTCGGATAGATCGAAAATAGGAGTGTAGAGTGAAGACACTAAATAAAATATTGATAAAGTTGTAATTTCTCTAAAAAGGACTTAAAATGAAGTCAAATGGAGAAAAAAGCAACGCAAGAGGTTATATGGGTAATCACTATAAAGTGTCCACATTTTTAAGAGGGGGGTATGTTCTGTCCCTTTTCCGCAACACGCACCTTCATATGAAACGATTGATTTTTACTATGACGCTCGAGGATTGTGACGTCACGGTCTCCGATCGTTTTCTCACTCTAACAAGCGAAATTAAAACGGTTGTAGCTTCGTAATTTTTTATGATATTTCAATGGGTGTTTAGTTTCTTCTTTTAAAGTAATAATAAATTTTGAGTCTACACCCCTATTTGGAAGACAAGCGGAAAGAGTAATAGATAAGATACCTACAGGAAAAATACTTGTACGGATTGACAGCAAAAAGTATAACAATTATATTTATCTATACATATGTCCTGTGTCCTGACTGACTCACTCACTCATGCAATCATCAACGCACAGCCGAGACTACTAATGTAAGAGAGTTGATTTTGCATTGCTTTTATAACTGGGTGCTTTTATAACGTGTAAAATACGGACAGCCACTGACACACTCTAAAGTCCACAAATAGCTGGCGAGCAATATCACAAAGAATTAGTGAATTATATGAATCTATGTTAGTTTCAAAACATAGCCCCGTTGGAATTGTAATCACAACACGTTCGGGAGTCTCTTTGTGCCGACTAATTGAATTAGAGCGGCAGGCCAGCGCGTTCCGCTTTTTAATTAGATGCCCAGCAGTCGAGGAAAACAAGTACAAGGCGAAAAATATATAAATTCACGGATGCAATATAATTAGAACACTAAAATGACAAAAAATCAGAACTGCAGGGTAGTTAATAGGGCAATAGACCGCCTGTTGTCTACCATTGTTTATGTTTAGTTTACCTTTGTTTTTCTATTATGTACTATTTCTGGTGAGCAATAAAGAATATTTGTATTGTATTGTATTGTATAGAGTAAATCCAATGTCTCTTTGGGGTTCCGTAGTCAACAAAGAACACTCATTATTTCTCGATGTCCGTCTGTCTGGCTTCTCTCAGCGCTCAGTGAAGCTTTAGGTAATACTAGAAAGCAAACCTACGGCAACGCTATGGCATATATACAAATCAATCAATGACGACGATCATGTGGCCTCAGCCAATTTTGCAAATCACTAGCACAATCAGTAATTAGTTACTGTATTGTAGTTTGGGGTCGTGCTACAAAGACAAAATTTCTTCAGGTAGAAAGGTAGTAGGTAGGTCAATAAAAGTTGCAATGGTTTTAAAAGTATGAAAATCGGCACGATTGATATTTAGGCCATATGAATCAATTTGAGCCGACCAAGTAAGAGTACCATTATCAATAAAAATATTTATTTTATTTGGTTTTTAGTATTTGTTGTTATAGCGGCAACAGAAATGCATAATCTGTGAAAATTGCAACTCTCTAGCTATCACGGTTCTTGAGATACAGCCTGGTGACAGACAGACGGACTGACGGACAGCGAAGTCTTAGTAATAGGGTCCCGTTTTACTCTTTGAGTACGGAACCCTAAAAAAGGAGCGGATTTATTACGTCATCTTTTTTTTGTATGGTTTTTTTGTTTGTTTTGAAACCTATCGTGTGTGCTATGAAAGGGCTTTCTGAGCCGGTTCTAAAAATATATCACATTATTAGATTTCATGCATTTTTTTATTAAAATAAAAATCATTTTCAAAACATACCTACCAAGTTTGGGCTCCTCCAAATACGATACGGTAGAATATTTTTTTGTAAAATATACCTCAAATGATACCTAATATCCTCATATCCAACCCCAAGAAAGCAACTTCGAAAATATAGTTCTTTATTTTTTTTTTATTACAAAATGTGATGCAACTTTGAAATTGATGAAAATCGAATCTTAAGACCATATGAATCTATTTGACCAATAGCACAAAAAAAAACAAAAAGACGAGAGGAGTCATGACTACAATTTTTTTTTTGTATGAAAAAAAAATTGTTCTGAGATAAGTCACACGATAGGTCGTAAGAAATGAAAGGGCTTTTTGAGCCGAATCTAAAAACGATACGGCTGAATATTTTTTTGTAAAACATACCTCAATTGATACCTAATATCCTCATATCAAACCCCAAGAAAGAAATTTTGAAAATATTGACACTTAGTATATATCTATTAAAAAAAAACATTATTCCAATTGTTTTTTTATTAAAAACAAGTGAATAAAATGTAATGCTGTTTTACAAAAAAATATTCAGCCGTATCGTATTTGGAGGAGCCCAAATTTGGTATGTTTTGAAAATTATAGGTATTTATTTCAATTTAAAAAAAATACTGAAATGTACTAATGTAATAAATTTTTAGACCCGGCTCAGAAAGCCCTATCATTTGATACCACACACGATAGGTTTCAGAACAAAAATGTTTTTTTCCAAAAAAAAGATAACGTCTAAATTCCGCTCCATTTTTCTTTTTTTTTTTGGTGCTACGGGTCAAATTGATTTATATGGACTAAATATCAATCGCTCCGATTTACATGATTTTAACACCATTTGCAGCATTTTGCTGATTTTCGGGCTCTACGGACTAGAGGGCAAAGATGCCTTCTTAAAGTAATTTATTAAGCTACCCGTCAGACACTCTACATTCATGAGCTCTATAGAGAAAATACCATTCTTAGTATACGAAAATTATAGTACATTGTGCATTAAGGGCGCCGTAAGAAGGGGATTACTAACGAGAGTCTATTAGAAGCCCGACGCCAAAGACGGAGGGTTTTTAATGAGTCGATTTTGTAATCCCCTTATACCTACTGCCCGTGATAGACACAATGTTTTTCATCACATTTGCGAGGAAATAAATAACTACAAAAGACAGAAAAATCTAAGTTTTATACAACCGCACCACTCAAAAATTGACGAAATTGACAACTTCACTTACAAATTTGAGAAGGGCGAGGGGGCGTGGCGCCGCATGGCCTGCTAGATTGTTTTCAACCAATCACAGAGATTTCCCAACCAATTTGTTTGATTTGTTTTTAAAAACCAATCAGATCACACACAAGCTCATAACTCCCGCGGGAGGTAAATCGGGTAACTGGGGGCTCAACTGTAATTTTCCCATACAAAAGATTAAATGTAGATCTAGTTGACATACCTACAACGCGTCGCATGGTCGACTTGCAGGTAACGCCACTCTACCCGGTAATTTTGGTTCTGTTTTTTTTTTATTCTTGCTTTTCAATCAAAATTGATTGCTTCGACAAGTAACCAACAATATGCTTACGTTCTTTTCCATCCTTATTTATTTAAAAACCATTAACATTTTTTTTTCCATAATAATTAATTTATATTTAAAGGTAATTTTAAGAGTAATAGGCCAAAGCAGCGCCGCAACAAAAACTGATACCATGATTTCAGACTATTATCCTAAACCTAAAGTTATTACAAATATTTCGCAATTAGATCTGTGCGCGAACATGATATACTTTTATCAACATCGAAACAATAAACAAGATTTATTTTTCCTTGCACTGTTGAAACGTCAGTGCTCAATTGTCCCTATCGAACCGAGCTTCATAGTTACGTTTATTTAATTTTTAGTGCCCTCGCAATTCGGAAAAAACCTATAATGCCTGGGCTGAATCTGAAATTGTTACTTATCTCTCTCTGTAGTTAGAGACGAGTAAAAGGTACATAGTTTATTTCTCAAATCCCTTACTTTCCCAGCCTTTGCAATTTTTTTGTTGACAATGATCAAAGCAAGAGATAAGGACAAACAACATTTAAATCAACAAGTAAACACGGAGTTAACAGATGTTTGTATACACTTTAGCCAAAAGCCATCAATGAAATCTCAGAGAGCGTTTGCTGAAACGATTAAGATGTATATCAGCAGTAAGAACGTTCGAGACGCGCAACAAAGCTTGTTGCCAGGAGCCCGTGGACTGAGACTGGTATTCACAACACCTCGTCTCAGGCGAAACAGAGTAAGTTAGACTTCTGATTACGCGTTGCTGTTGTATCACGAATCTTGGGGTCATAATATACAAGAGGTGAGCGGTGAGGTGAGGTGATACACGCTGTGAATAACATGGCTGCGTAGTAATAGCCTCCAATCTGCTTCACTGCTCTAAAGGGAAATTAAATCTATTTCGACTTATTGTTCCTTTTCTCAGAAATAGCTCACAAAATCATTAAGTGAAAACGTACACTTAATAAATACGTAAATAGTCTGTGAACATTTTTTGTGAAGTGAGCATTTTTTACTACAATTTGAGAGTACTTTTACTAAGTAAGTATCATAAAATGGGGTGAGTTAAGTCAAAACAGACATTCAAACCTCGATAAAAATGTATTTTTTCAACACATTTGCTCGTAACGTGCCTCTTATTGTGCCGCTTTTGGGCTCATAATCCTGGGTATTAAACACGCGTGTTTAAATAATATTACGACACTCGTGTAGTTATGTTTATATCCCGATTAAGAAACGTTGGCACCTTGCAGCAAGGTGTATGTATGGACTCGGCGCATTCTTAAATTGACCGGGTTATACAGGTTTGTTTTTAATTCTCGGCAAATGGATTCTTACTCGACTAAACAAATTAAATCCTTCTTGTGGATTAATTGATTATTTCTTGTTGGATATGATATAGAAACGTTTCATTTAGTAAAACTATTTACTTTTGATAACATTTTACATGAATTTATATTGAATAAGGAAATATTTATTTTATTTTGTATTGGCTGTTTAGAGATTTCATCTAAGCCTCGCTGCGGGCGCACTGCGCGAACTTTACGAAAAAAAATAGTTGCGCGCCATTATAGATAATTTCACAAATATTTGTGAACATTGATGATGCGTGTTTAGTTATTGTTAAAAATGTTGACTCGTAGTGAATAGAAAAGTGATAAATAGATTTGACGCCACTTTACATTCTTGGAGATGTACAAATATGTGAGTAAAATCCTGTTATCATCAATAACTAAAGGAAACAACTTAGGAGCCTGTAACATGTTCATTTTATGAAAAGGATTTTTTCCTCGCAAATGTGTTGAAAAACGTCGTATGACACGCGTGAGCTTTGATAATTACATCCTCGGCTCTATTATCACGCTCACCTGCGGTTCGCGTGACAATTCCGCCTCTGATGTAATGTTCAACATACCTCACTTGTATCATTATGTACTATTACATGTGGCACGTTGATTTTTATAAATAAAGAATGTTCCGGACGTATGGATATTAGTTTTTTAATGATTATCTGTCGTTTAATTACATAATTTTAACGATAAATACAAAAATCCCACCTCACCCCGTAGTGGAATTAGAGGGGATAGCAATGGGGTGAGCTGGTAAAATGTATTGGGAAAAACTTTCAGATTGTGAATTTCAGATTAGCTTGCCTCGATCCGCGTTCCGTCCCACTCTCCGCTCATATTTATCGCTCCTCTTCAGCATGATCGCTCCGCGCAATCCTGGTTCCACTCCAGGACACATTTTTTTCACCTTTCACTTTAGGTCAGACTCCTCTTTTTTTAAATGTAAAAATTTGGCTACTCCGTGTTGCCGCAAGATAAAAAAATATGTCTAAAAGTAAAATGAAATAATTTACTTTAAAAACGAAGTTTAAACTACTTTAAACCGACTTCAATCCAGTACTTCGCCAAGCCACATACGAAAATGAAAATTTCCCCATTTCCTTTCCAATTTACCACATGAACTGCTTTCCGAGAGCAAATGCGTTGATTATTACAGAAAAAACCCAAGTCGCTATCTGTGGGCTGATAATAATTGAGGAGTTCCATCAATTCCTCAAGGATCTCAGAATTAACAATTCATTAGTTGCTCTGTTGCTACTTCAACGGAATCATGTCAGAATCTTTGACGTAAGTACTTTACATCTTTGAGGAGTTCCATATGTCATCTGTGGTCTTTATCATCAGTTCCACTTAACCAAAATTGCGATTTCTGTGAGTAAATACACGAGTTATAATACTTATAGAAAATACCAAAATTACTACACGCGTGCTTATAAAGTTTGAGGGTTGCCCTCAATTTTCCTGGGATCGCATCATCTGGCATCAGATCCTTCTTGGTGACAATAGGAGCACCTAAGGAGTTTATTCTTTCGATTAAAAAAAATATTTTGGAAATCGGTCCACAATAGGGATGATGGCTAAGATTTTTTTACGATGCCATTCGTACCATTTTTTAGAGAGGAACAAATGTTTGTATAGGAGCAACTACAATTAAAGAACATGAATACCCAATAATTTGAGACAAAGATTGACGTCGCTGGCGGCAGCCATAAACGCTTCATTCACAGTCACAGGTATGTCGTCACACCTGTTGTTTATACTAACCGTTGAATGGAAAATAAAGTAAATTGCTGTTTCGCTCGCGAAATGCTGCGTTTTGGTCCATAGTTGTCATACAATCTTGTTTCTATAAAAGCGTAAGGATTTTATGGTAGCTTAAAATTTACTCTTGGACAATTAAAAAGCAGTTTTTTCCAAACATTCGTTTTATGATTTTAATCTGGGGGCACGCCTTGCCCCCGCCAAGTCGAGCAAAACAAAGAGGCACGGCCGTTCTATCCTTTTCTCGAAGCCATTCAGGCCATTTTCAACATCCTGTAATTTTGTGCCGGCTGAAGCTAGAACCCTGAAATTTCAGTAACATGTATTGTCCGTCAAAGTTCGTTAGTTTTGTCACTGACATACTCACTCACTTATATACTGATAATGATCAACATAATTCTAAGGTGCGTCTAGCAGACCCACAAGCTCCAAATTTCAAACGTAAGTTACGTCAGTTTTTAGCCTATTCATAAAAATCCTAAAAATTTACCCCCCACTGATAATGTCTGTATAATCTGTAATCATGTGCTTGTCCAATAATAAATTATTCTTATTCTTATTCTTATGTAAAAAATAGGCCAAGTCTCGAAACTCTTTCACAGGAAAAAGTGGTGAGATATTTCGTAGAGCCAAGTCAGGCATTCTTATTAATCTTTATTTGCTTGCTAAATAAAATGTTGTGACTTGGCAATCACATTTACATAGTTTTAGGTACCTATGCAAAAACTTGTAAATGCAGTAAAGTTCAATTCCCAAGTTGCAGAATTTTATATAGCAAGCAAATATAGATTAATAAGGATTTCGAGACTTGGCCTATTTTTTACATGGAATGTTTTTTATGGGTTATATTTTATAATTGATACTCTATATAATAACAATAATTTGATGGTTTACTAACACCACGTTATCAATTTTAACATGAGGCATCATGATGCCTCATGTTAAAATGCATGCTATTCATTGACCGCAAAATCGGCGAACATGCATTAAAAAAAATACATGCAGTGGAACATATAACCTCCTCCTTTTTTTAAGTAAGTTAATTACTTTTAGGGTAACCTGGTCCAGTTAATTAAAGTAGCAACTGAAAAAATTCGCGTCCCATCTGCCCCCTCACTTCCTACTCACCCCATTTTACGGTACATACTTATTTGAGAGTGCTCTTATTGCTTTGGGAAAGTTACTTTACAGACAACTACCTACTTTTAATATGTCATTATATGCTGAAGCACGGAAGATGGTTATTACTACGTACTACGCTGGTATTTTTCCACGGAACACTGATTATATTTCAGGCGGTAACGAAAAAGTCACGGTTCCATCCAACACAACAATAGAAAGTGGCCATTTTAATTGGCTGTATACGACTTGTGCCGTAATTTTATTTGGGCTTTTTATCTTTTGCCAACAGTTTGGTATTCATCAAATAATGGAATTGTATTTATATGTAACACTAGCTATTGCCCGCGACTTCGTCCGCTTGGAACTTCCGCCCCTACTTTCACTGCCTTAGGGGATACTTTCCGGGATAAGAACTGTCCTATGTAAGGACGGATAAGATAAAGGAATATTTTAGTAAGGAAATTTGGTATGGAGATAGTTTGTATCCCGGGGCATTCCCCGGGATACAAACAATCTCCATACCAATTTAGATAAAATTTGGTTGGGGGTATGCCCCAGGATACATACTTTACTAATTTATATCTAAATTGGTTCAGAGGTTAAAGCGTGAAAAGGTAACAGACTACATACAATATATATGCAGATTCGCATTTATAATATTAGTTTTCAAAGTTTGGATTCCCGGCACGTGGAGCGAACCTGCAATTTCAATTTTTTTAATTTATAACTGAGCATGACTTCACCGTGCAATGTTGCGTTTCTACTGTGAAGTTGCTTTTTAATAGGGATAATCAATTTTTTTTCTTAAGTGGTCGTTAGTGAGCGGTGGTCATCAATAATGAAAGAAATTGCTTAATCCTACTAATCCTACTTCCTACTAATATTATAAATGTGAAAGTTTGGATGTTTGGATATCTGGATGTCTGGATGTTTGTTACGCAATCACGCTTTATTGGCTGAACCGATTTGCATGAAATTTTGCACGAAGATAGTTTATAGGATAGTTTCCGGGTTTACTCAGACGAAGTCGCGGGTGGAAACAAGTGAGTGAATATTTTTTAGATAACATGTTGAAGGCGACGCTTTATTTAATCGAAAAACATGTTTTCAATAATATGTACTGTGTGGAAAGCCACACAGTACGGCCAGCATAGATTACACTCAGGTCATTTCTCAGAAATCCGTAACCCTCGTCTTATCGCCTACAAGATCTCACATTATCTAAAAAAAAATCAGGATGCGCATACTATAAAGTTAAAAGACGCTAACCAATTTAAAAAAGGTACTTATTCGTGATTTACAGCTTGGCCTTTTAGGCTTGAGGAGTGCGTAAAAAACTGTGTTCAACGTTTAAAAAACGTAATCCGCATTTGGCTCCTTTTAATCATAACAAATAATCTTGTTTTACAGATCTACGTTTTTAGGGTTCCGTAGCCAAATGGCAAAAAACGGGACCCTTATAGATTCGTCATGTATGTCTGTCTGTCTGTTTGTCTGTCTGTCTGTCTGTCTGTCCATCCGTATGTCACAGCCACTTTTTTCCGAAACTATAAGAGCTAATGAATGTTGAAACTTAGTAAGTAGATGTATTCTGTGAACCGCATTAAGATTTTCATACAAAAAACGAAAAAAAAACAGTAATTTTTGGGGGTCCCCATACTCAGAACTGAAACTCAAAAAAAAAATTCATCATACCCATACGTGTGGGGTAATTAATGGATAGGTCTTCAAAAATTATCTAACATCATTTTTTTCTATACTGAATAGTTTGCGCGAGAGACACTTCCAAAGTGGTAAAATGTGTGTGTGTCCCCCTGTAACTTCTAAAATAAGAAAATGATAAAACTAAAAAAAATACATGATGTACCACGCAAACTTCCGCCGAAAATTGGTTTGAACGAGATCTAGTAAGTAGGTAGTTTTTTATTAATACGTCATAAATCGTAAACCGCAATTTGTTTTACGGAACCCTGCATGTGCAAGTCCAACTCGCACTTAGCCGCTTTTTTTTTTTTTTTATCAGGTTATTCAGCCTATACTGTTTTCCATTTTCCTGTAAGTATTTAAAATGTTCATCGTCAAGTTAAAAAGCTAGGCTCCTGTCGGTGGTGTCAATCCCAACTTATTGTACAGCATTCAACTCCAATTAAGGGAAGTGTGGTGGTTTCCCCCTTGCCTTCCACATCGCAGTTGACGAACCGAGTTTACCTCGCTCCGTGGTATCTAAAACAAAAGCTCTACCAGAATTCTATTTTCGCTCTGTCAGTATACTAGTGCCACTGCTGCCTGAAACCTGCGGTTTGCTTATTTGATGGCGGCAATTACTCGGCATGTCACGTCACGTCACCGGATATTGCAGCTTTTAATAGAGAAGTCCCTGCTACAAAATTTCCCACTAAATTCGGTTAACCTTGCGCGGCTATGCGTAAAGGGAATCATCACGTGGGTATTGCGTGGATGTGAATTAAAAAAACTCAAGTGCGAGTCTGATAGATAGATAGATAGAAAGTTCTTTATTGTTTGTCTTTTCGAGGTTACAATAATGTCCGCTAAACGGGTGTGTCCTTAATGTAATATGTCTTAAAGATCTATACATTTATTTTATGTTGTGTAGCAAATTTACAGCTCACTGCGAGTCTGACTCGCGCACCGAGGATTCCGTACAAACGTTCATACACCATACCCGTCACATCACGGCCCCATTCATGCTTGAACAATCATAACAGCTCATTGTAGAAGTTACCGCTGGACAGCGCCATCTGCATTTTGGTACTAATAACTTGCAACCTACTTAGTATGTTTGTTTATCAGCGATATTTATTTTTTATTACGCGTACCGATTTCGATTATTATTTTTGTATTTGAAAGCAGGGACGTTAACCATAATCGCATATGAATTTGAAAACATAAAATTTAATACAAAAGTAACCAAATTACAAAAATAATTAAGAAATGATTTTTGATAAATAAAAAATAAATACGCTAGATAGAGGTATCGTTTTATTTGTCCTGTATTATTTATGTTGCTCTTAATCATATGTAATAATTTCAACTGTCTAACTATCACGGTTCATGAGATACAGCCTGCAGATAGACGGACAGACAGACAGGTAAACAGACAGACGGACAGCGGAGTCTTAGTAATAGGGTCCCGTTTTACTCTTTGAGTACGGAACCCAGCAACAGAAATACATCATCTGTGAAAATTTCAACTGTTTAACTATTCATGAGATAAAACAGCCTGCAGGCCTACTATGGTTGAGCTCCTATCATGCGTTATACGACAAGTAACGTGACAGTCACGTGATTTGTCTTCTTTTTCACTCAGTTATCCATCTTTGACAGCGGTAAATGACAAATGATAGCCGTTAACGTTTTGTATAACATTGTCACTGGTTAATGTGACATATAATCGAAATTTGACGTTTCAACTTGGTTTATTTTATCTAAGTGCTTCGGAGATGACGATAAGCTATGTAAAAAACTTGGTTTTGCACTAAAATTACGAGTGAATACTCAATAATAATGATACTGTGATATGGTAATTAAATTCCTATAATCAAACATTGATTTGTTTGTTGAATTCACACCTATTATTGAAAAAGTTGTCGTGAAATTTAATCAAGGAGAGTCTTCAACAAACGCTGTGGGCTGTTGAAGTTCCTAAACCAGAGATGCATATCATTAGTACGCAAAGAGGTGATACTCTTATCGAACCGGTACTTAAGGAAAGTAATGCTATTTGGATGTATTGATAAGTTGTATGGACCCGCCAGCCAGTGATTATTTTATTAAACCTCCATCTTTGGTGGAGGCCTACCCATGTCCAGCAGTGGACGTCTTTCGGCTGATATGATGATGACTTAGTTACCTACTGCAATCAACATGTTCGTCCACAAGGAACTCATTTATATCGCATCTCCATACAAACTTTTACCTCTTAGAGAATGATTTCTGAGATAAAAACTATTCTATGTCCTTCCCCGGGATTCAAGCCATCTTTATACCAAATTTCATCTAAATCGGTTCAGCTGTTTAAGCGTGAACAGGTTACAGACAGACAGGCACACTTTCCCATTTATAATATTAGTAAGTATGGATATTCAAGATATTGTGACAAATTGCAGTTACTAATCTATATATCTATCTATCTATACATATAATAAAGCTGTAGAGGGTCGAAAGTCTGTACATTGAAGATATTGGCAAAAAAATCAATTGAGGGCTCTTAGAATCGATAACAGAACACACTTCAACAGTTTTTAGAATTTTTGTCTGTTTGTCGGTTTGTCTGTCTGTTTATATGTAACGGCATCACGTGAAAACGAGCTAATGAATCAATATGCGACTTTAACTTAAACGTTAAGTGGATATTCAGCCAGGCTATAGGCTATAAAATTTATAAATATTAGGGTCCAAAAGGGGTAAAAAAAGGGGTTGAACTTTGTATGGGAACTCCTTAAATCCATAAGCTAAAGACTTGAAAATTGGTAAGCATAAACTTGACTGGAAAGAAAAAACATCCCCATTGAAACTTTTAGCAATGTATAGATAAAACGTGAAAAAAATGGGATGAAAAATAGGCACTGAGGCGACTAGAGATTATATTATGTTGTGAGAGCGGGATTATAACAGTTTCATTACCATGGTAACACTTTGTGACCATATTCGAAAATTCATTGTGTTCTTACAACTCATACGTAGCCCGGTGGTTTGGGTTGGCCCATAGCTTACGGAGTCGGTGTCCACGAGTTCAAACCCAGAGACCGCCATGCACTTTTTGTGTAGTATATTTTTTTGTTAAACATCTTCAAAGACGCAGAGAAGTTTAGTGAATAGAAGATTCGATGCCTAAGGAACTTAATAAACATAAAGAATATTCGAGAAAAAAACGCCAAGAAGTATGCAATAAAGAGTATTTGTAATGTAAAGTAAGAAATCGTGTAAAATATATATTCTCAACTTTTTACAAAAAAAGTAAAAACTTTTAAAAAGTATGTCTAGCCTAGAATACGTGTTTACTAATAAAGCGCGAAACTAAAAATAAATTCATGGAGCGGAGCTCGGCCTTCAGCCTCCCGTCTCTCGCCGCTCACCTTCGGCCCTTGGGTTTCGCTAAAAGAACATTCGGGGATAGTGAGTGCCCACGTACGCTTGCCCTCGGGATAGTATAGTGAGCATACTCTGAAGGGGCCCTTCTGCTTCGGTCCTACGAAAAACTCGGCCTTCAGCTGCGCTTGCCTCGCCAGTCACCTTCGGTACTTGGACCCTCAGGTTTCCCCTGCAAGACATCCGGTGATAGTGAGTGTCTGTGGGTGCTCCCATAGCGAGCGAGCTCTGGAGAGACGCTTTGGACCTTTCATCCCTACGAGAAACTCAGCATTCGGCCTCGCTTGCCTGGCCACTCACTTCCTCTACTGCGGTTCTCTGCTCAGGTTTTGCTTGCAAGACATCCGGGGATAGTGAGTGTCCGTGGGGGCTCGCATAGTGAGCATGCTCTGAAGGGACGCTCTAGGCAATTCATTTAAAATCGATAAAATCGGCCCCCGGCTTTGCTTGCCTCACCGCTCATCTTCTCGACTTCGGCCGTCAGGTTTCACTTGCAAGACACCACAGAATAGTAAGTGACTACGTGAGCACGCTCTGAAGTGACGCTTCGGGCCTTCGGCCAATCAAAGCAGTTGAATGCAATATTTTTGGTTTACAATTTTTCTTTTCTTTTTTTCCTTCCAATAGCAGATTTTTACTTCCTTACACAGCAGCAGGTTGATCACGTAACGCATTATACGCGAGTCAGGAAGATCTAAATGTCAAATTTTACATGGAAAAATTACAGTTGGATTGTCCTAACGCGCGTTCGGAACGTTACGTGATTACCCCTCAGCACTAGAAGTCATGCTAGGACGACTACCTTTACATATGCACATACAAAAGTAGGCGGCTGCAACGGCAATACGCCTGAAAAGCCGAAACTACCTATGGACGAAACTAGACATACCCCACACGAAGATCCATAACAAACTGATCACAAGCCTACCTATGATGGAAGCTTCAATCGACAAAATACCAAAAACTGCAGTCTTTAGGAAAGACTATGGCATATTACTGACTGAAGACTCGAAAGTGGGAGTTAACAGACCTTAGAATCTTTACAGATGGTTCAAAAACAAATACGGGAACGGGATGTGGTGTGTTCTCAGAGGATTTAAACATACACATATCCAAACCACTGGGTGTACAAAACACGGCATTCCAGGCTGAATGCGTAGGGATAATTGAAGCCTGCAATGCCATAAAGAGACGACAAGTCGAAAACACAAACATACGGATCCTCTCAGACAGTAAACCAGTACTACAAGCAGTGATAACATCACATCTAGCTTGATATACCAATGCCACCAAAACCTAGCTTGCCTGGCCGGTCACCTCCTCGACTTCGATCCTCAGGTTTCGCTTGCAAGACACCCGAGGATGATAGTGCGTGCTCGTGGACGAATAATATTTAAGTTTACCTGGATGCTCTATCTTTACCTGGAATATTATACTTCGTTTGCAGTTGGGATACCTCCTGCTTACGTCCTGCAGCTCTAACTCTCAGCCTTAAAACTTCGTAAATATACTCATACAAGGAAAATATTATCAGCGATTTCCAAACTGAGATGATAGTCATGAATCGTCTATATTCCATGTCAGGACAAGTAAACGTATTTCAGGGTGTTTAAAAAAAACATTAAGAGAAGGAGGGGTTAATAGGAAGTTAAAAGTGTGATAAGGAAATAAGTCTTTTTTAAGAGGGAGGCTTAAAATTGTTACTAGCTAGCTATTCAATTTGCTGAAGATAAAATAAAACTGCTTGGTTTGCTGCTCTACATTCGGACAGACTTAATTTGCAACTAAAAAACGACTTCAAATTAATACTTTGTTGTACCACATGCATGCACTTCCTGTTAACTTTACCTCACAGACTCTTTCCGAAAGCAAATGCTAGGGTTTTTGCAGAAAATACTTACATAACTTAAGTTATAGTCATCTGACTGTGGCATTGCGCCCCTATAAGCCTATAACTTCGGCCTATTCGGTAGATACCGAATGTCGGTTTGATGTGTGTTTTGATTGAAAGAGAATTTGAACCGATACACGCATAAACTATGGAGTTGCAAGCGTCCATAGGCTACGGTAACCACTTATTATAAGTTGTTTGCCACCGACGTGGTGTAAAAAATATTATAAATCGTTAATTACAAATTATCCAGTAGTATGGCTTTAGACATGAAATACCCTGAGAACTTTACGGTTTCGCTCTATGAAAACACAACAATATATCGATATCAGCCATATTTTTACACCAAAAATTAGGTTGGGTAATTTGACTAAATATTCATTAATAATTCACCTAAATTTAATACCGATACAGTAAAAAATTATGAAAAGTAATCTTCATAAATTCCGTAAAAATCAGGCGAAATGGTATAAACTTTCTTTACTTTATAATTGACTACGTTTATATATACGTTATTTGGGATACGCGCATAATCCACTTATTTTTGTTAATGATTAAACCTTTCTATAGGCCAGATGAAATTCAATATTATCTTAAGGTCGTAAATATATCATTAAAATGCCGTTATTTCCTGATGCATATATTTTTGGATTCAGGAAGTAAGTCTCCAAATGTGTGTACTCAAACATGTTTTCATTATAAAAATACTGATAGCATTTTTGCTTGCGGGTTAATTTTTTTTCCTAACTTTCGGTCCATAAGTAATTGAAGACTCTTAGAATCAATAACTGAACATACTTCAATAGTTTTTTAGAATGTGTGTATGTGTTTTTGAAGTACCTAAATGTGTAGTCTACTTATTGTTTAGTAGTGGACGATGGCGTTGACAGTAGGAGCAGCCCATACCTAACAAGAAGGCGGCCTTACGTTCACCATTTGATAAAAAAAAACATAATGAATAATCTTATTTTAAGATTCTACCTACATAGGTATTCTACGTGTTTTATTATCCAAATATCTTTAACACTTATTTTAAAAAAAACAACTCGCTTCATCGCATTTGTAGCATCCTAACGAAGCTCGTTAATTAATGATCGTTAAAAAAATATTGTATAGAATTTATTTTTTAAAGCCGACCTTCGAGCCTCTGCTTATTTTCGCTTTTAAGCCTTTATATAAATATAAGTTCAAACATACGTTTTATTTTTCAAACCTAGCCTCATTATCGGGCAGGACACGGTAAATAAAATAAAGCAGCGACTGAGAGAGTTGAGTACAAAATTGTTAGACGCGCGTTCCTCCCTAGGCCTGACCATTGCCTTTAAAATGCGTCGCATTTATTAATTTATACGAAAAATTGTAACAGTGTACAATATAAGTAAATTACTTTCTTATTTTAAGAACCTAACTTGAGAAAAAATGCATACCGAGAGGAGATTATTTGTGGCCGTCCATGGCTAAAGGGTCCTTATGGCAGGTATTGAGTTAAGTATAGATCCTAATTCTACGTTAAATGAGATATCTAATACAAAAAGAATCATGACCCTAAGTCCCATTTTTTTATACATGTTAAAATTGCACTTTTGAGAAATTGTTAAAAGATGTTTAGTTTGAAACTAATTTAAAGTATGTTCCTATTGGAAGTTGTGGAGTGGAGATTGATTATGTATCTCAAGGTATTATTCTTTGAAATCAAGTTAAGCTTTATATAATTTGACTTCTAGGTCGTGAAAAATCTGCCTTTGATTAGAGCAAGTCGCTTATAAGAACGAAATTAAGAAAAAAAAAATTCGGACTGTTCTTTAATATGTTGTAGTTTGAACCATAGTTCCAATATATTTGGATATATTGGAACTCACGTCTTCAAGGTACAGATTTTTTTTTTATTATAATGTCATAATGATTATATTTTTTTATTTTCTTCTATAACAATAACAATTTCAATATTATATTTTTCTACTCATGTACCGTTATCTGTCATTTATATAGGCTGAAGCTCAAATACAATGACACCACTAATAAATCGTCGAAAAACTGTATGCTCTATGGCCCAAAAACGCATTGTTTAGCGTACTTTTTTGGTTCATACATTATTCCTAAAAGAACTGTTTAACTTTTTTTTAAATCGGCCGCTATATTGCAGTGGTGCCAACTTCATAAACAAATATTTCGAAATAAAAATATTTATTTACGATTAAACATTTGTATATTATAAATTATTTACTACAATTATAATAAATCATCATCTATTGTGTGTTAAATTACACGTTTTATAAATTCTTGGTATTATTTATTAAAATAAAATGCTCGAATTCGGTCCGGGTCCGGAATTGGTTTGGTTCGGATGGCAAGTGGCGTCACATTTCCAATTTCCCACCAAAATACAGTTCAAAATGAAAATACGAAAGTTGATAAACTATTAGTCCTAAACTATTAAGATTTTATTCGTGTTTGTGAAGACAAGTGTACGTTCCTTTGAAAATGGTCGAAGAAATGAATACCTGCACTCCTGAAGAAATTGCGTGAGTAGCAAAAGTACGAATATAAAACTTGCTGCCAGAAAAGATTAACTATTCTGTAGTCTGCTATTTATTTAAAATTTGTCGTACAAAAAGTATTGTATGCAACGGTGTATAACTGGTCTAAAAACGCTCGTGCCGTCTGTAATTGCGATGCTCGCCAAGGCTCGCATCGCAACCCACGCCACTCGCGTTTTCAAACCCTTCTTACACAACAGTTGCATAAAATACTATTATTCAGGTTATGGAAGTATCACAAAAGTGTTATTATTATTCTACAAGTTTCATTTTACTAGTTATACACGATTTGAGTTACATAAAAATAACAAATTCACTCCCATACATTTGGGAAAAGGGTCCTCATGACCAATCACAGGCAAACATTATTGATAACTAGCTGTTGCCCGCGACTTCGTCCGCGTGTAACATGTTATCGTCTCAATGTTTGTTTAAGGAATGAATTAAAAAAAACAATGAAATTAGTTTTGTACCTAGTCTTTTAGTAAACAGTCTAAAACCGAAGTTACAAATCCCTTACTTTAGAAATTTCTTGCCCTATATACAAACTTAGAACCCCCTTTGAACCCTCATAGTAAACAGTCTGAAACCGTAGTTACAAATTTCTTACTCCTTTTAACCTTCTTAGGCGATGAATTAAAAAAAGCGCTGAAATAAGTTTTGTAGTATTTTAGCATGTTTTATTTGTCTAAAACCGAAGTTACAAATCCCTTACTTTAAAAAAGTCTTGCTCTCCATACAAATTTTGAACGCCCTTACCTATAATCCCCGTTAGGGGATGAATGAAAAAAAAACGCTGAAATAATTTTGGTAACAGCCTAAGATCGTTTATAATTTTCTTGCTCTCCATACAAACTTTGAACACCCCATTAACGCTTTTTAGGGAAAAATAAAAACTAAAACACTAAGATTTTGTTATTGTAATAGGTGAGTATATTTTCTGCAAACTATCAAGTCTCTTAACTAAAATAGGGGATGAATTAAAAAAAAACGCTGAAATAATTTTAGTAGTCTAAACAGCCTAAGATCGATGTTACAAATCTCATATCTTTAAAATTTTCTTGCTCTCCATACAAACTTTGAACCCCTATTAACCCCTATTAACGGTTTTTAGGGAAAAATATAAAAAAAACACTAAGTTTTTTGTTATTGTTATAGTAATAGGTAAGTATTTTTTCTGCAAACTATCAAGTCTCTAGCTAAAAAAAAGTGTTTCCCATACGAACCTTGCACCCCTTTTTAACCCATTAAGGGGTGGAATTTTCCAAAACGCTGGCAGTACTTTTTTTGTATTTTGATAAGTACTTTATCTTTTTACAGAGTTTTAAGTTTCTACATAAACAAAAATTTCCCCCATACAAACATTGCACCTTTTTATCCCCCTCTTAGCGGGTGCAACTTTCCAAACCACTAAAAGTAATTTACCTATATTTGTATTCTAATAAATAATCTTTCTAAACAATTTCAAGTCGCTAGCTCAAAAAAAGTTACCTGCATACAAATTTTCACCCCTTTTTATCACCCTTAGGGGTTGAATTTTCCAAAACGCTGAAAGTACTTTATTTGTATTGTAATAAGTAATCTTTCTAAAAAGTTTAAAGTCGCTCGTACAATTTCCTCAATACAAGTAATATTTCCTCAAAACAAACGTTGCACCCCCTTATACACCCCTAAGGGGTGGAATTTTCTAAATCGCTGAAAGTATTTTATGTTTTTTTTATTATGTAATCTTCCTAAAAAGTTTTGAGATTCTAGCTCAAAAAAATCCTCTTTACCAACATTGCATCCCTTTTTCAGCCCCTTAGGGGTGGAATTTTCCAAAACGCTAAAAATTCTTTATTTGTATCGTAATAAGTAATCTTTCTAAAAACTTTTAAGCTTCTATCTCAAAAAGGAGTTTCCCTCATATAAAATCTGCAACCCTTTTTAACACCCTTAGGGGTGGAATTTTTCAAAATGCTGAAAGTATTTTATTAGTATTCTTATAAGTAATCTTTCTACAAAGTTTTAAGTCTCTTGCTAAAAAAAAATAAGTGTCCCCCATACAAAATGTACACCCCTTTTTAACCCTCTTAGGGTCTTAGGGGCAGAATTTTCGTAAACGTTGAATTTTCTTTATTTGTATTTTAATAAGTAATCTTTATACAAAGTTTTATGTCTCTAGCTCATAAAATAAACTTTCCCCAATACAATTTTTGCACCCCTATTTAACCCATTTAGGGGTGGAATTTCCAAAAATGCCTTCTAATCCGATGCCTACGTTGTAAAAGGTAGTTCTGGTGTAAATTTCAACTCTCTAGCCCAAGTAATTTCGGCTGTGCGTTGATGAGTGAGTGAGTTTGTCAGGACATAGGCATTTATATTTTTTGCTTCCATAATATACCTAGTTAATTAGTATAATTTTTGCTGTCTATCTGTACAGTTATTTTTCCTGTAGGTATCTATTTCTTCACATGACTCATCTTTAATATAGGTTACTTTTTTCGCTTGTCTTCCAAATAGGGGAGTAGACTCAAAATTTATTATTACTTCAAAAGGAAGAAGAAACGAAAAACCCATAAAAATATCTCCAAAAATTACGAAGCTACAACCGTTTTAATATCGCTTGTTAGAGTGAGAAAACGATCACGGACCGTTACGTCACGATCCTCAAACGTCATAGTAATGGTCACACCACACTTGGGGGTTCGTGTTCGCGTTGCGTCGTTGCCTCTCTTTCATTTGCCGTAGGAAGGAAAAAGATGCAACACGAATATTTGGGTATACAATCCCAAGTGTGGTGCGACCATAAAAAACAATCGTTTCATATGAAGGTGCGTTTTGCGCAAAAGGGACAGAACATACCCCCTCTTAAAACTTTCCTCTTGCGTTGTTTTTTTCTCCATTTCAATTTCAATTTAATTTCAATTTCAAATTATTTATTTATCGCTTACTTAAATTTAGTACATCATTTAGTTTTATACTAAGTATTGTCAACAAGTTGGACTATTACAGATGTTCTTATTTTTATAACAGGTAGGTATACACTTCGAGGTAAAAGTAAGCTACCTTCCTTCACTTCACTTTAAGTCCATTTGACTTAATTTTAAGTCCTTTTTCGAGAAAATACAATATTATGATTATTTTATTTAGTGTCTACACCTAATGATGTAATATAAAAAAATAGGTAGACATGTTGTCTAAACGAAATTCCGTGTTTAAAAATGGCCACCAAATTCTCACAGCATTCGTTTCCATTGACGACGCAAAACTACGGCAAGCTGTGCGACTTGACCGAGTTTTAGTGTGCCACTTTTGGAACGCTTATAACATATCTACGTATATTTTATATTACATCATTGTCTACACCCCTATTTTCGATCTATCCGACATTTTCTTTAAACCACAAACTTCAGAATTCGAAAATATTTGGGTATCTCTATCTCTATCGCACTAACATTACTCGAGTGAAAGGAATGCAGATATACGAACTTCGAATTACGGTTTTCATGGTTTGGCTGAATGCGCAAAGAGCGCGCGCGCGTGCCATTCAAAATAAATAAATTTGTGTTACTTATATTATAGTAGTAAGTAAGAAATTACGCTTAAATACGACATTTGCGCATATAAGTTCTCATAACAGAATCGATTAATTTCTTATGCTTTATTTCTTGGTATGTGTTACGTGAGACGGGATTTAAATTATTAATAGGTGAAATTAAGGAAAATCTATTCCGCCATTTTGACGTTCATAAAGCTGACAGATGTGGCGGCGATTTCCCTCAAAAAAAAGAAATTAAATATTCAATAAGGTCAAATGTTTCGAAAAATGTATTAATTGTCGCAGTCGGATAAAAACTATCCTAAGTCGCAGTCCGGATAATAATCTACCTATAATAGTATTGTATGCAACTGCTCTATAAGAAGGGTCTTAAAACGCGAGTGGCGTGGGTCGCAATTAAAGACGCCACGAGCGTTTTTAGACCAGTTATACACAGTTGCATACAATACTTTTTCTACGACAAATTTAAAATAAATAGCAGACTACAGAATAGTTAAACTTTTCAGGCGGCAAGTTTTCTATTCGTACTTTTGCTACCTACTCGCGCAATTACTTCAGTAGGTGGAGTTATTAATTTCTTCGACCATTTTAAAAGGAACGTACACTTTTGTCTTCACAAACACGAATAAAATCTTAATAGTTTAGGACTAATAGTTTATCATCTTTCGTCCTTTCATTTTGAACTGTATTTTGGTGGGAAATTGGAAATGTGACACCTCTTGCTTATGGTTTGTTTTGTTTTTAATTTGTTTGCACTTGCCATCCGAACCAAACAGAATCCGGAGCCGGACCGAATTCGAACTGTTTATTTTCATAAATAATACCAAGAATTTATAAAACATGTAATTTAACACACAATAGATGATGATTTATTATTATTGTAGTAAATAATTAATAATATACAAATGTTCAATCGTAAATAAATACTTTTATTTCGAAATATTTGTTTATGAAGTTGGCACCACTGCAATATAGCGGCCGATTTAAAAAGAGTTAAACAGTGCTTTTATGAAAAATTTATGAACCAAAAAAGTACGCTAAACAGTGAGTTTTTGGGCCATAGAGCATAGAGTTTTTCGACGACTTATTAGTGGTGTCATTGTATTTGAGCTACAGCCTATATAAATGACAGATAACGATTCAGGAGTAGAAAAAAAATGTTTCATGTTCTTCCGTTCATGGGAAGCTGAGATCATTCGTAACAAAAAAACTTTGAAATGTTACTGGCTGATTCTTTTTTTAATTTAGAGATTTATTATAAGTGTAGACGTAGATTACAGTATAGCACTATATTAACACTATTTATTTACTAATCTTGTATTAAAACATAATACCGAAGAAAAAGTGTTATCATAAGTTTACTCAAAATCTTGAGTAACACAAATTATAATCAAATAATCATACGAGTAATTCTCATAAATGTATTAAATGATTCACACAGTACTGAGTTATCCCGGAAGCGTACTAGTGTCCGACCGAAGGTTCGGTTTCGGTTTCAGCCATTTTCGGCCAAAAAATTATATTTCGGCCGTAGTTTCGGTTTCGGCCATATATCGGCAAACCTTTCGGTTTGGGGAAAAACATGTTTCGGTTGGATACTGAAGCGAACACATTTGCACCACTAATCAGTAACCACTAAGGGGCTAGTCATGTATTACGTAAGAACAATTTTTGAGAGTGTGAGGATGGCGGGTTTGGGTACATCAACAATTGGAGCTGCGGTATACGTCAGGAGTAGGACTACTACTTTAAACGAGGTATCTTGCATCTTTATTTGTATACAGAATAATTTTGAAACAGGGTGAAATTGTGATATGTTGCTTGGTACATAGGTATTTTATTTTTATCAACAGATTCTTCATTCTTGTATATGGTCTGCCATAAGGACCCTTTTCTACTAAATTTTGAACCCAGTTTTAATATAGAAATACTCAACGTACACTAGTGAATCCTAGCCACAAATAAACGTCTATCTGTATATTTTACTATTTTGCATACAACAAAAAAACGGTAATTTTGAAGCATTTTACAAAAACGTCAATATCTCCGTAACTAGAAACTGCCATAAGGACCCTTTTCTGATGGACGGTCACATATATTCTTAAGAGTACTCTTACTTAAGAGTCCCCTGCAAGCTCGGTTCTCCATACAACGTAGTTACGCTCTCATTTTAAAACAAATAGCTAGTTTGCTCGTACTTAAAATAAGTTAAGGTATATCCAGGTCTGTAATTAGTTTATGTAGTCTGTAATTAGCTTCAGATACCATAGTAAAAAAAATATAGGTACCTACAGCGAATTTAAGTTTTTCATACAAAACATGTTTTTGCTGTATTTTGTTTGTTTTATAAACTGGAGCCATATAAACTAATTAAAGACCTAGATATACTAGTACCTCATGTCATTGTATATGCAAAGTTTCGTTAAAACCCAACAAGTAGTTTTAAAATGAGAACGAAACTCCGTTTGTATGGGAAGGTGAAATTCGGCCGAGCTTGCCGGGGACTCTTAATAAGCTAAATAGTTAGGTACTTAGATAAAGTGCATGACAGAATGCTGATGCATAACCTAGTGAGTTTGGTCTGATACAGTAAATATGGACACGAGATAGTGTCCCACAAAATAATCCAAAACAAACTACAATTCGGTTCAAAATACACAATAAAATCTGTTTATTGTAATTTTTTTCACCCCCTTAAATTCCATAAATAAAGAGTAAAGCTCGATTTGAATTGAAAGTTAGGTATCACAGAATAAAATTGTATGTGTCTACTGTTTCATTCTTTTGTTTTGAACCTGGTAGTTGAGGCCAAGGTAGCATAAAAAAATCAAAAGTCGGCCATGAAAAATGTCGCGAGCGCGATTTGTAGACTTCTGACTCTAATATGCTAATTATGCCAAAATGTAGGCTCCGAGGACCTTAACTTTCGGGACAAGGACATGTTTTTGTGTCCGGTTTGTGTATTTTACGCTAACACTAAATTTTACTTAAACACGATTACGAGCACTATTTTCGTTTGACAGGGGTTCGTTTAGTCATTAGATACTACAAAAAACCGGCCAAGTGCGAGTCGGACTCACGCACGAAGGGTTCCGTACCATTATCTATAAAAAACTATTTTTATTCTGTGTTTTTAGTATGTTGTTATAGGGGCAACAGAAATACATCATCTATGAAAATTTCAGCTGTCAAACTATCACTGTTGTTGAGATACAGCATGGTGACAGACGGATAGACAGATGGATAGCGGAGTCTGAGACGATCCGAGAGCTTCGCTCTCAGACTCAATAGTATCTAAGGGCGGAATTACTCTTTTAAATTGATAGATGTTAGCGTTGTGGGTTTCAGGTCCAAATATGAAGGGATTGAAGCTTTCATTCGTTATCATCCTGTTAATTATGTATGTAAATAAGTTAGATATAAATTGCGTTAGATGCTATTCTAGGCTAAAATCAAGACTACAATTAAAAGCGTAGAAAACTCGCGTTTCGTCCAAAATAATTGGTTTAAAACATGCTTCAGCATACTAATTCAGTATTGTTGGATTAGTGTATCATTTAATGTGTGCTAGATCTAGATTTATGGATTCATAAATTAGACTAGTTAGGTTAATTGCAGGAATGGATCGCTGGCCAGCAAGAAAACGCGTGGACGGGCGCGCGGGCTGCAGGGATATTCTACCCGCGAAGTCGAGAAAAGTGATTATCGATCGGAGCGGACAGGCGATGGAGGCTCCCTGGAAAACGGGCCTTATACCCTTTAGTTAAGGTATATTTTCAGATGAGGAGTCGGATTAGTGGCGTGATCGTGTTAGTATTGGCTATAAATACCCCGGCGGGCCGAGGAGCGTGTCACTTTTCTATGGGACATCGAAGCGAGATCACGCTGCAGAATACGAGGGCGGCCAGGCTAGGCTGACCTCTGGGCGCGTACTACTTCGAGGCGGAGCAAGGCTGGTCACCGCTGGGCTGCATTACGGCTGTTGCTGAGAGGAATTAGAGTTTGGTAAGGTCGCAAATGCCTTTGCGATCGTCTGGTGAGATTGAATATTTTATTTTAAAGTGTGACTAATCATAGTGAATTCTGGAATTTCTTAGGGGGTAATTATCTTGTGCGCACATTGTCTTGAATTGAGTGATTAATATTTAGGCAATATCTTTCTGCTCGTGAACTGATATGATCTTATATGATCACGTGTGTATTTTGAATATGTGGCGGTCTAATAGGTTTATCACCTAATAAATGCGCTTAAGACATCATCATATTAGAATTCCGTATACTCCCATGAAGTGAAGTGAACACGACTATTTATAGTACATGAATGTTCGCCAAGGAACGGTCCAATGGTAAATAATTCCTAATTGTATACCAGTATCTAGTGGTTAGTTGTAGGTACAAATGAGGGAAATCTTTATTAAAATATGTGCTAATATTATGTTGTAATTTATTTATGGCGGAGGAGCTGGCTTGTTACGAGCGTCGAGGGAGATCAGAAGGGCAGGAGCCCTGGGAACCAGAGAGGCGTTGGGTACGTGTCCCACTATTAAGAAATTAAAATCTGGTGAGTGACCTTTATAATCACTGTATTGAATGATTCTGAAACTTATTAATTTGTTTTTGGGCTATTATCTAACCATTTCAACGTTATCATACTTGAATTTGTGTATCGAAATCTAGTTCTACTGTATATAGATTGGGGAATATGCTAGATAAAGTACGAGCGGTTTATGTATAGGTTATGAACGGATCTAGGTCATTGGTTAAATAACTGACGATATTACAGGAATGTTGTTTTGTTCTACATATATATTACTAGTTGATTTGTCACTGCGATATGATTGGGTTCCGTGCGCCCCCACGAGATAAAGTGATCAATTATTATACGACAACCTAGCTATAGCAATTGACTCGGGCCGTGGTACGCGTTACACTATGAGGATAGATTGTTAAGATGCGGATAAGCGACAAATATTACCACAAGTTCATATTAATATCCGGTGGTTAGTATAGGTGCTGATGGGTGGTTACTTTACTAGATTAACGCAACTGAATAAAGTAGTTATATACACTCGTGGCTGTGTGCTCGGTGTCGAGACAACCATATCCACAGGGCACATTGACGACCCTGGCCACACGAGAATTCTCCCGAAAGGGGCTTCTTAGTCAGCAGAGATGTGCCCGCACTAGAGCGCCAGTCATAGATGTGTAGACAGAGTGAGTGGCTGAGAGTCTTCAATCTTGCAAATTGAGGGACCTCACTGGTCGAGCTGCTGTCTTAGTTCTAACAACCCTCTTAACAAGGGTTACGGTTGTGTTGGTTTATGAAGTAATCAGATGTACTTATAGATATATTGTGTGGAATTCCTTGAATGAATGAATCTAGCGTAGTAAATTAGTTATGTACACCTGTGGCCGAGAGCTTAGCGTTGTGGACAACCATATCCAAAGAGCACATTGACGACCCTGACCAATACGAGAATTCGCCCGTTAAGGGGTTTCTTAGTCAGTAGAGATGATGATCGCGCTTAGGCCTCCGTCACGGATGTGTCAACGAAGGTAAGGTTGGTGAGACCTTTCAGTCTTGCAAACTGAAGAGTTTCGCTGGCCGAGCCGTCGTTTTGCTTTAACCGAAGCTTCTTACCGTGAAGCTAGCTATGTTGATTTTACAAGGAAATCCAACACTTTCGCTTTAGTAACGGCAATAATTAAGTAGGTATCTTGTTAGGTGGGGTCGTTATTATCGGGATCTCAACAAAAGTATCGCAGTGGGTTGGTAATTAATTATCATTCGTCAGTTCAACTGTGCATTGTCGTATATTTAACATTGTTCCGACTATAAAGTGCCTTTGAGTTGATTGGGTGAGATTGGTTGCTAAGACATTGTGTTACATCCATTGAGATATTTTGGGGGTGAATTGTATTATAAATAGCTTAGGAAAAGTCAGTACTAATTGGTATTAGATTTGATAGAAATAACGATAGGGTAGGCGGAATCAACAGATGAGGTGGGATTACTAGCGAGTACGAGCAGCCGCGAGCGAGCGAGAGGCGAGCGCTACAGTTCGCTAACAACTCTAAGATTCATCGTTAGGGAGAATCGATATTATACTAGACATTGCGTCATTCATGTACCTGGAAGTAAAACATGTACTAATATTCTATTTCAATAGACTATCATCGCATCATCATCAATATCTTGACATACGATTATTTTCGTTATATCATCGCATCATCATCAATATCTTGACATACGATTATTTTCGTTATATCATCGCATCATCATCAATATCTTGACATACGATTATTTTCGTTATTATATCATCGCATCATCATCAATATCTTGACTTCTTCACGATTATTTTCATTATTATGTCATCGCATCATCATCAATAGAGATCCCATCATGGCCAACACAAGTTGACCACTATTGTATTGCGAGTCTGTTTAAAGGGCGTCACCTACCACATCTATACCACACCTACAACTTAGTATAACAAGGAATTTATGCCCACTTTAGCCTCCATAGTTGTGCATCACTTAATGAAACTACAGAATTGTAAATTAATTCTAAGGAACCTGGTATAATTGTCTTACTTAAGTTATAGGTTCTACTAAAATGGGGTTAATGTACAACTTCAATTAACGTGTAACTGTTTCCCTTTATAGAAATACAAACTTCATACTTCTCGAAAAGGGCCTGGTTCTACTCACACAACGCGGGGCCTCATCACTAGACGAAATCACACGCCAAGCCACTTCACCAGCGCGAATCACGTATAGCTTAGGTCTAAATAGGTCTTCGAGGTTAGGTTCCAGAGATAATAAATTCTAGGTTAGATTACGGCATTGTAGGCCTGGAGTCGGACGGTTTTTTATTTGACCGAATCTCTTTCCGTCCGGCAATATCCTAGGAGATGATTTGGTCTGTTAAAGTACTCAAGCTCGATTACTTTAACATAAATAACGAGAGATTCTGTAGCTGTAGGATAGATTTACCTAGACTAGAATAAAACCCAACCTTTCTAGTAGGATCGGCCGGAACTAACTCGGTTTTTCTATTCGCTTTGGTACGAGTTAGTATTTATAGGATCAAAGTGGATATCTAGTACAATCGAGTCTTGATCTTACTGGATTAATTAATCAAAGGTTCTTTAACTTCAAAACAAACAAAATTAATTTGATATTTCTATGGTAAATAAATGATTTATTTTCTCGCTTACTATCTGTTTAATTTTATTCAATAGCTTTTCCTTCAGGTAGGATTCCATTTTCAGACGACTAGAAGCTTCTCAGGAGCTTCAGCTTTCAGCTAGGGGTTAATTTAAGTTCAGAATAGGAAACCATAAAAAGCAAGCCATTTAAGAGGTTGAATCGTTACATTTTGGTGAGGCCGTGATCAGGATGAAAATAGGGTTTTAAATTCACTTTTTAGTATCCCGGGTTACTACAGAATAGAGTATTTTAGATATAAAAAAAAATAAAATAAAAAAAAAAATAATAATAAAAGAAAAAAACATTTTTATTTACAGATTTTTCTGTGTGTGGGTTATACAAATAACCCACATTTTGTTGCCGTGGAGTAGATAGAGAGATGGAGTTTGTATTTTTTAATGTTGTGTTGTGTATTATTTTCAGGACTTTCTTTCTTTTATTTTATTTCAAAGAGATTTTCACGCGCGATATGTACGTGAATTGTGTTGTGTATTATTTTCAGGACTTTCTTTCTTTTATTTAATTTCAAAGGGATTTTCACGCGCGGTACGTAGGTGAATTACTAATCAATAAGTTATATCACATTAAACTATGAAAAATATGCATAGAAATAATTTTGTTGTAGACGAAGGGCTAATATTATTTTGACAGAAATTCATTTGGGGGTACACATTTTTATTCCCGACTGTACTTTTCTACATATGTTTACCAACTGCTCATTGAGACGATTCTAACGAGCCCAAACTCGATGGGTTTGTGTCATTGTATCACGAAGTTCCTAGGCCCATCTTCCAACCCCAGCATCAGATTAGTTCCTTGTCATCATAACTTTAATTTGTCATGCGATTTATACATATGTGCGAAATTTTAGGCCGAACGGAAGTCGGAAAGTGAGTCTTATTTAAGAATTAAGTATAAACGTAACAGTACCTAAACACTCTTTTCATCGGACAGTCGTCTAAAAGTAGTGCCTATGCGATATTTGTAAATTAGGGGGGCAGCAATGTTTTGTGGGAGGGACTTACGATCTACCATTGCAATAGAGGAGGGTCTAATTTAAGAATTAAGTGGAAGCGTAATAGTAAATACTCTTTTCATCGGGCAGTAGTGTAAAAGTAGCGCCTACGCAAAATTTGTATAAAAAGGGGGCAGGAATGTTATGCGGAATGGCCTTACAACCTGCCAATGCCATAGCACAATTAAGTAGGTTCCATATACATCAGGCGGTTGCGGTAGTAGTTATAATAAAGTTTAGGTATAATGCTTTTATTCCAAAATAAAATAAAAATAAAATAAAACGGATCTAGATAACCTCAAGATAGTATTTTGTTAAATTAGCATCTTATGTATTTAGCTACGATTATTCATCCTTCATATTCAATTGTTGCATTTGAGTTCGCAAGAATAGTGTTGAGGTCATTGACATCTGTCCCGCGGTTGGGCAATTATTCGTTAAATAGTGGTTAGGAAAGTACCGGTGGATGATTATAGTACCAAGGACTTAGGAACTTACTTAAGAACTCATCACATAATAGGGGTTAGAGTTATAGGTAACTTTCGTAAACTAGGGGAGAAAAGTAAGTACGCGTTATACCTAGTTAGTTGACCTAGTCAAATTGAATCCAATTCTCGGCGTTTACGATAAATCGATCGCTACTAAGTATTGTCCGAAATCTTAAGTACCTATAACCTTGCGGATATTTTCTACGTAATCGTCTTTGTAAAGAAAGTAATTGTAAGAATAGATAAGTAGGTAATTCGCGCGAGTTATATTCATTAACCAGTTAAAATGATAGGAAACTGGAGCGGTTATCTGTTACAAGAAAATGCGCATTCGAATCGGATTAGTTCCGGCTAGAAATTCAAATACCTAAGATCAAAGGTACACTATAATGGACTTTGTTGTTAGGTCATTAAGGTCAAAAGGTAAGCTGTGTGTAGGTATTTAAATGGTTGTCATCGTGAGTCAGTGAACCGGTTGTATGTACGCGTGAGATTTCAATTTTTAATTACGTAGGTACATAAAACCACTTTGGCAGGGTTAAAATAGTGACAGGTTTGAAGATAAGCAACAAGTAAAGGGCACCTAAATACCTGGCTAACTCCACAGAGGTATATTCCTGGCATGGTAGGACTCGCACATTTCCACATAAATACGCGGCCACTCTATCACATTCACTTTATAATGTGCACCAGTTCAATTATCACTACATTGATTTATGTTTGAATACACACTAAACCACAGTAAACACTTTAAACTGATTAAATAATAGGCCTAAATATGCGAGAATTCGGCTCGTTGAAGCCCGCGCGCAAACTAAAAACAATTTTAAACATCGAACTTAGGTCCGGGCGGCCATTTTGGAATCTAGCGACGTCGCGGCGCCAGTAATCATAAAGATTTTTGGCGGGAAATTGTTGTTTAATTCGATGATAAAGGAGTAATATTAATTAACTATATGTCGCGTTCGCTTATAATTTGGTGGAATGGGTGAACAGTTTTAGGATCATAGGATAAATATTTATGTAATGCATTAAGGTCGGTCTTAAATAAAGCGCGTCGCACGTAAAATATTTTGACACGGAAAATAATGTAGCCAGTTAGATGCGTTAATATTGATAGTAACTTTATGATAATGGCATAGTGTAAATTATTTCTAATAACTAGGTAATAATATAGTTGCTTAACTTTTGAGGTGGTTTTTCTCACGGGCCGGAATTGATATCGGCGAATTAAATATATAGAGATAGTATGCGACAAAATTAGCTTTGTGTGGAGGTTGCGGGCTAAATATAAGAACTAATTAGAGCCTACATATTTTATATTGGTCAATTCTAATAGGTATGTTAAGTACCTTAAAGCGTCACGCGGGTTTACGTGGGTACAATGTAATGAAAAAAATAATAGATAGATTGCGCCTTACAAAACTTAGCAAAATAAAGTTTTAGACCCATCACACACTGTAGTTATAGCGGATTTCATTGTAATCAGTAGCTTAATTAACGCTAAC
Organism: Epinotia brunnichana; assembly: GCA_963854355.1. Classification (NCBI taxonomy): domain Eukaryota; kingdom Metazoa; phylum Arthropoda; class Insecta; order Lepidoptera; family Tortricidae; genus Epinotia; species Epinotia brunnichana. The sequence continues at coordinate 42,341,154 of OY977936.1, read as the reverse complement.
GTACTTACGAACGTTCGAATTAGAAAATAGTAGATAACCCGTGTTGGCAAGAGAATGAAATAAAACGGATTCATTGAATCAGGATATTCCGAAATCCGTCTGTCTGGTTTAGTTACTTCATGAGTCATAATTATAGAGCGGGGTTTGTAAAGTTTCAGAGTAATTTAAATAATTAATTATAATTCCAGTCAAGTTAGGTTTTCATATATATATGCAAAACCAAGCACGCGTGATCTACGGTACGACATTATTAGTTAGCGAATAACTTTGATACTCAGGTTCTGAGGCGAAAGACTTCGCTGATAGGGATTTCCGAATCTCACGGGAGATTCAGCTCTAAGAAAGGGGGGGCAGAAGGCTTAGAATCGTAAGACAATGTGTGTCGGACATGAAATTGATTAACCGCAACGCACTTAATTATTAATAAGGTAGTGTTAAAGTCATGGGTTCTATCAATAGGGTTGAATGCAATTTAAATGTAGGTAGGTATAGTAAGTAAATATAGTACGGATCAATTCATGATAGTTACGTTGATAGTAAAATTTATTACTTACGTATTTTAAACAATGGTTTCAGAATTTGTCAAGTATAAGATGGATAGTTGTCCCAGTCTGATACCGAAAGATTAAGAGCTTGTCAGACAAATACCATATATGTACCGGTTCACGTCAGGTTACGAAAGATATTCGCCATGTTTACATTATATGGTAACAGGGCAATTCGGAGAAATTATATTAGTAATACCAAGTTGTGCACGTGTTATTATTATTATGTACTTTAAGGCAGGAGTCGTATATATCGCATGGCACTTTAATTGGTTACCATAGTATGTGATACTGGAGTATGTAAACTAACTGTTCCACCTCTCTAGTCATTGTTGAGGTAATGTGAATTTCGAAATGGGTCGTTAATTTCGCAAGTTATCTTAACAGCGCACTGGACGATTGGTTTGTCCGGCGGGCTATGAATCGCGAGCGTCCGGGTTCGATCCCCGGTACGGAAAAATCTTTTTGTGTTTTTTTATTTTTGCTTTACTAACAATATTGTGGGCTACTACCTTTTAAACCTTTGGTTATTAAATTGAACGAATTTTACAATGTTTGGAGCAAGTTAAGGGTAATTGGGGATACTTATATATTTAGGCGTTTATAGTTTTAACATTATGCGATTTAGGTATTCATCAAATTGTGTATTTGTCTACGACATAGGGCCCGTCTATTTTTTTTCCATGAAGTACCTATGACAAAAATTACTTATCAGTTAATGTAAGAGGTTGTAATTAGGTATTATTTAAGGGTCTGCGGTATAATTTTACGGATGCATAAAATTATCATCGAGGCACTCGCGTAGGTTTATTGAACAGAACGTATGGTTGTTTATAAACGATATTCGTATTAGGGCATATTTCCAAGTTCGGTTACAAAACTAGCGCAAAATAGGTCAGATATTGGTCACGTAGGAAAATTAATCCGACCCGTGGCGGGGATATTTTGATACTAGCGACGAACGCAAGTGATATTTCTCTCATCCATGTAAGAAATAAGTAGTCGGCCGATGGATTAACTGTCGCATGAGTAAGATCGCGGTTGCTTTCCGTTCTTTCGTAACCGTTTAAAAGAGTTTAGTACCTTTACTGAATTCAGTGCTGGATTAAAATAGGCCTTATGGTTTAAAATGGGAAGATTTTAAAGGAAGAAGGTATAAATTACTTACGGTTGATTGACATGACACCCACTAGTTGAGTTCCCAGTAGCAGAATTCTTGGTTTCACTAGCTTCACCTTAAAACTAACTAAGTATACATTCTAATGCACAACACTGAATAATGCTCGTATTATGATACGTTGGAAAAGGCCAAAATAGGAGGCAAAACACTCGTTGTTGCACTATACCAGTCAGGCGTAACTGGAGCAATTTATTCCTTCAAATAATAGCAATCTAGACACTAGTTATTAAATTATTTGATTAATTACGACGAATGTTGTTTACAAAATTTGTCTAGCGAGGCCGCGGGAATTTGACATTTGCTGATTTGGGTTAAGATCTGTGGTGAGGCTTTAATGTACGCCCAAGTGGCGTGTTTAAACGGTTGTTACGGTTTAGGAAAAATTAGGAGTTGTGAATATATAAAGCCTGAGCTTACTTAGAGGTGGTAATTTAATTCTAATGGGGTTTTGTCATGTGGAATACGGTGGCGGAATGAAGGGGTTAATTCGGTTTCGAGTCAAATCATTTACGCGTTACAAGAGCATCTTACATTTATAAACTGTGTATCAGGCAAGTGAGGTATTGGGAATTATGTTAATTTTTTTTGACAAGAGAGTTCATATTTACTTAGACGGATTTTCCTTGCCTACTAACATTAAACTAGGACCTTTTATTAGATATACCTTGCCAGTACGTTGTGTCTAGTTGATAAATCTAATGATTAATTTCCCTGCGCTTAAAGTTATTAAACTATAAATGTGATTAACAGGTCCTACCAATGTCAGAATTCGCGTCGATTTATAAGGGGCCTTTTGTAATTGGGGTTAGCATTGTGATTATAAAATACTCTGATACTACATTATATCCAAATGAGAAATCCTAGTAAGTGTTTGTATTCATACCAAAATTTGTAGACATCCCATTGAAATTGAGTCGCGCATTATGTTGGGTGTACATTATCGTTTGTAGGGCCATTATCGCTTGTATCGCGGGAGGGTTAGCGTAGTCGGTTGTCTTTAATCCATTCGGTATGATAGCTTTTGCGAGGGTACTACCACAATTTTATTTAGCATTTTAGACGATAAATATCAAAAAAATAATGATAAGTAGAATAAGAAAAGTTATAGTCTGTGTTAAGAATAGTTACGCGATCCACTCACCGCTGGTTCAAATCGCGCGAATGAAACCGTAAGTACTTCGCGTTGTTCGTTTCACACTAGATATAAAAAAAAAGGGGAAATTTAGTACTTTATGCTTGATTCCGTGCTTAAAACTAGAATAGAATAGGCAACTTGTAAGTTTGTAAATAAGATATTATGTGGTCGAGATCGTAAGGCGTATCTATAGTGTGCGCTCACGGGAGGTCGTGCGTCGATAAGGTTAACCGACTTTCAAAAAGGGGAGGGCTCTCAGATGGGTTGTATTTTACTTCTTTAAATCAGGTTGGACGTTAATTAAAGGCGCCTATATAGGTTGCTCAACAACAAATTAGGTACTTGTTATAAAATATTAACAAAATGGTTGGTTGTAGTATGGGAATTTAGGTATTTTTAATGCGTAACATTTATCGTCAGAAATATTTCTAAGTCAATAAATTGTCCAATATGTAGTTCACGATAGATTATACCGGTAGCTATTAAGGTAGATTCGAGATCGCCGCGTTGGGGGTGGCAAAATTAGCACTGACCCCTGGTCTTTTATTGATATTGAGAGGTTAGAGACCAAGTTATACTGGCTGTAAGCAATAAATCGATTTGAGTCGAGTCGATCTGCATTGGCGAATATCAAGGTTGGCGCAATGACCACCGGATTGTCTCGCTATCAGCTGGGCTGTTATTCTGGGCGTACTAGGGAAGCACCTCACCTCACCTCACCTTTCACCACTAGCGAAAGTAGATCTATACCCGCAGCGCTGAGTCATCGTTACCATCGTCATCATATTAGCCGGTAGACAGCTACTGTTAGACAGGACTCCCCCAAAGAGTACTAGCGGTTATATCCCAATATTTAGTTGTTACGAATTGCGGAGTCTAGAGATATTTGTACGTGACCTTTTAGGATGACGTAAAATAAGTTACAGGATAACGGGACAGGAATGACTGATAAATTAAGTACTAGATGGTATAAATTTATAATTCTTTTTTTTGAGTTGGCGGGAAATTTTAATTTTGTTCTTGTCATCCCTTCCTTTCGGAGAAAGTAGGTATACGGCGGATTGACGTCTCATAGGTATAAAGGGGGAATCAGATAACCTGTTGTCGTGCGTGTCAAATTTTAGATACTTAAGTTGAAATTTTAGATCGCGGCTCATCTTGGTTTTAAGGGATTCCTGACGGGTATCATTTTCAAGTTATACGGGAATGCAGGTTCTAGATTTAAGATAAGTTTGGAATCCAGGATGGCTGATAAAATTTTTGAAAGAAAAAATCGGCGCGAGTATCATTTTCGAGTAATGCACGGATGCAGATTTCGAATTTTGGGGCTAAATTTGGAGTTCAATAGGGCAGGGTCGGCTTTGGAGAAGAAGAGGTCGCGGCTACCGTATTCGATTAGCTTGTGATTGTATATTTTGAATTACGATACAGATGTGGGGTATAGGCGACGGTGTTATGACAGCGTGACGGCAGTTGCAGTTGCGGGAGCGGAATTTCAAGCATCGATTGAATACTAATTATTGAAACTTACAGGTATCTTATGAGAACGAAGAGATGGAGTTCATAATAAAGGGAAGGATATGGGGCCGTGATCGTCTAGTGGTTAGGACCTTACGCAGTTATAATTATTCCGGCTTAAATTTATCTCAAGCATGGAATATGGTTATATATTTTGTCCACATGTTATGCGCTAGGTAGTGCATAAACAACGTTAAATATTTACATGAAATAATCCATTTATTACAGGTATATCTTAAGATGTATGATGCGTTTGTCAATACAATATTGACATCAGGCGTTAAATTTATGTGGGTCCTAATAGGGCGTGGGTGTAATCTTCATTTAGTAACCGGCGAATCTTACGTTTGCACAATATATGGTATTGGCGTAAGACTAATTTTAAACTTATGAATTATGTATTGCAATTTATCTGGTATTTACTACATAAATTATAGTATTACGAAAATTTGAGATCCAACTATAAAATTATTTAAGTTGTGAGAATGGGGGGCAGTTATTTAATTAATGACTGATAGGTAAATGGTAAATGGGATATGGCTTAAAATTTTGATATTTACGGGTTACTCTAGGAGGGTTAATTAAGTTTGACTTACTGTCTTTTATAATCTTCAAACATATGAAGGGCAGGTTAGTTGGCTGTGTGCGAATAGGGCTGTGCGGATCAATTAAAGCAGTAAAATTTTGTTTTGCAAAATAAGTAAAGTAGTAATATTATATTATCACTTTGTTCTACTCTTCATATCATAATTTTCTCGTCTTATAAAGTAAATGTAAATTCTCATAGCATATAACTTGGGAAGAACATTATATATCATTAATGTGGTTGTACTGTCGGATTCCGTTTGGTTGGTCTAAGTCGTGTTTAGGGCAAGGGGATTAATTAGGTTGGGAGGGTATATGTGTGTGTTCGTTGAGTTAAGAGATGTATGAGTCCACGTGAGAGGTAGTGCTGAAAGTGTGATTGTATGATAACAATGGGCTTTTACCGACTGGTCGGAGTTCGCAGTGCAACCTAGGTTTGTTGGTACTGATTGATCTCTCCAAACCATTTTACACCGGTGTTTCCGCAGTTATAGTTTGGTTAGGTTAAAGTCATAAAATGACAAGGTCCTTGTGTGACTAACTGTGGCGACACTATACTCTACAGAAGCTAAGCTGAAAGGCTAAGCTAGTCTTATCTTCGTCCTACACATCTCTTCGTGGCAAGGATACTTCCGACACCATATTCTTCGGGATGATTTGTCAACGAACATTCATTCTGAAACTTAAGTAATAATATTTTAACTTCCATTACTGGGAATTTATCAGGAATTTCCTATTATATGTTAAGTAATTTGCAATGTCAAGATTACAATCTTGCAAGGGTTCAATGAACATGGTTTGTTGAAATTAAATTTAGTAAGGCTGTTATTCTTACACGATGGTGAAGTGTTGCATTTTGTATTTGAGTAATGCAAACGTATTTTATAGTAGTTACGACATTTCTACAGTAAAGCTGGGTGGGGCTTGGACGCATGTAGTCGGATTCTCTATAGGATGTCAAGGCACTTCCTAGAGACCCCACGGGGTTGATGAATGTTACTGTGTGCGACTGGGTCACGTTCGGTATAGAGATAGAGTATCATCGCGAACGACGATTAAAGTTAAAGTTTGTTTGATGTTTTGTCAGTATTATCACTATCGTTAATGGTTTGATGGTGCTGTCAGGACATTGAAGGGATTAATGCAAAATTAACCCAGTAGTTTATGAACAGTTTGCCTCTAGTGTGGAATACAGTCTGAAGTCGGATATCCTAGTCAAGAAGAAACATTCTCCACTGGGTTTGCTTGGTGGTTATCTGTGTACTCAGTGTTCTGCTGTTCGCATGGGGAGTTATTGTAATAACATAAACCGAGATATGTGGTCGAACCTGGATCCTTGGTAGCCAGAAGGTATCTGAGGGTTCGGGGTGTTAGTGCAACATCGTGGTCATTAGGATCTATTGGGCTCACAACCTAGTACTTTGTGCGAATGGGAGTATTCTGGGGAAGTTTTCTAGCGGCGCCGACCGAGATATGTGGTCTAACTTGAGTTTGTAGTGGCCAGGGGGCATCTGTGGGCTCAAGGTGAAGCTAGAAGATAATTATATTGTGTCATCGGCCGAGATATGTGGCCTAACTTGTACTGACGGAAGCCAGAAGGCAACTGGAGGTGCAAGGTGATGCAGTATAGGGGTTTGTATTGCCAGCCGAGATATGTGGCTAAACTTGAGTTTGTGGTGGCCAGGGGGCATCTGTGGACTCAAGGTGGTACCGTAGGGATGGGTATGTGTGTCATCAGCCGAGATATGTGGCTAAACTTGTGCTGACGGAAGCCAGAAGGTGACTGGAGGCACAAGGTGATACAGGGGCTATTCTTCAACGTCCATCACCAAGCAAACGTAGTGGTTAAACATTCACACGCCTAAAATACACTTGTTGGAGAGATCGATATATCAACGAATTGAAACTTCCCGAGTTATGGGGTTGGCATTTTTTGCAAATTATAATCATAGATTATTGGTCAGAATTAATTGGGAGAGTTATGTAAATAGACACAGCTAACAAATCTAACCTTCAGTTAGAGTAATATTATATTTAAATTTGGTATAAGGACAGTAGGTTAACGGAATTATCTACTCAAAGTTATTTTAAAATTCACCATTTATAGGTCGCAATTCCTTGTTTATTGCTTAAGTATGTTTTAGATTGTGATAATGCTTCGCTCAATATCGTAGATTTCTCGCTGTGCATGATCATGGGGCAGAATGAGACGATCCGAGAGCTTCGCTCTCAGACTCAATAGTATCTAAGGGCGGAATTACTCTTTTAAATTGATAGATGTTAGCGTTGTGGGTTTCAGGTCCAAATATGAAGGGATTGAAGCTTTCATTCGTTATCATCCTGTTAATTATGTATGTAAATAAGTTAGATATAAATTGCGTTAGATGCTATTCTAGGCTAAAATCAAGACTACAATTAAAAGCGTAGAAAACTCGCGTTTCGTCCAAAATAATTGGTTTAAAACATGCTTCAGCATACTAATTCAGTATTGTTGGATTAGTGTATCATTTAATGTGTGCTAGATCTAGATTTATGGATTCATAAATTAGACTAGTTAGGTTAATTGCAGGAATGGATCGCTGGCCAGCAAGAAAACGCGTGGACGGGCGCGCGGGCTGCAGGGATATTCTACCCGCGAAGTCGAGAAAAGTGATTATCGATCGGAGCGGACAGGCGATGGAGGCTCCCTGGAAAACGGGCCTTATACCCTTTAGTTAAGGTATATTTTCAGATGAGGAGTCGGATTAGTGGCGTGATCGTGTTAGTATTGGCTATAAATACCCCGGCGGGCCGAGGAGCGTGTCACTTTTCTATGGGACATCGAAGCGAGATCACGCTGCAGAATACGAGGGCGGCCAGGCTAGGCTGACCTCTGGGCGCGTACTACTTCGAGGCGGAGCAAGGCTGGTCACCGCTGGGCTGCATTACGGCTGTTGCTGAGAGGAATTAGAGTTTGGTAAGGTCGCAAATGCCTTTGCGATCGTCTGGTGAGATTGAATATTTTATTTTAAAGTGTGACTAATCATAGTGAATTCTGGAATTTCTTAGGGGGTAATTATCTTGTGCGCACATTGTCTTGAATTGAGTGATTAATATTTAGGCAATATCTTTCTGCTCGTGAACTGATATGATCTTATATGATCACGTGTGTATTTTGAATATGTGGCGGTCTAATAGGTTTATCACCTAATAAATGCGCTTAAGACATCATCATATTAGAATTCCGTATACTCCCATGAAGTGAAGTGAACACGACTATTTATAGTACATGAATGTTCGCCAAGGAACGGTCCAATGGTAAATAATTCCTAATTGTATACCAGTATCTAGTGGTTAGTTGTAGGTACAAATGAGGGAAATCTTTATTAAAATATGTGCTAATATTATGTTGTAATTTATTTATGGCGGAGGAGCTGGCTTGTTACGAGCGTCGAGGGAGATCAGAAGGGCAGGAGCCCTGGGAACCAGAGAGGCGTTGGGTACGTGTCCCACTATTAAGAAATTAAAATCTGGTGAGTGACCTTTATAATCACTGTATTGAATGATTCTGAAACTTATTAATTTGTTTTTGGGCTATTATCTAACCATTTCAACGTTATCATACTTGAATTTGTGTATCGAAATCTAGTTCTACTGTATATAGATTGGGGAATATGCTAGATAAAGTACGAGCGGTTTATGTATAGGTTATGAACGGATCTAGGTCATTGGTTAAATAACTGACGATATTACAGGAATGTTGTTTTGTTCTACATATATATTACTAGTTGATTTGTCACTGCGATATGATTGGGTTCCGTGCGCCCCCACGAGATAAAGTGATCAATTATTATACGACAACCTAGCTATAGCAATTGACTCGGGCCGTGGTACGCGTTACACTATGAGGATAGATTGTTAAGATGCGGATAAGCGACAAATATTACCACAAGTTCATATTAATATCCGGTGGTTAGTATAGGTGCTGATGGGTGGTTACTTTACTAGATTAACGCAACTGAATAAAGTAGTTATATACACTCGTGGCTGTGTGCTCGGTGTCGAGACAACCATATCCACAGGGCACATTGACGACCCTGGCCACACGAGAATTCTCCCGAAAGGGGCTTCTTAGTCAGCAGAGATGTGCCCGCACTAGAGCGCCAGTCATAGATGTGTAGACAGAGTGAGTGGCTGAGAGTCTTCAATCTTGCAAATTGAGGGACCTCACTGGTCGAGCTGCTGTCTTAGTTCTAACAACCCTCTTAACAAGGGTTACGGTTGTGTTGGTTTATGAAGTAATCAGATGTACTTATAGATATATTGTGTGGAATTCCTTGAATGAATGAATCTAGCGTAGTAAATTAGTTATGTACACCTGTGGCCGAGAGCTTAGCGTTGTGGACAACCATATCCAAAGAGCACATTGACGACCCTGACCAATACGAGAATTCGCCCGTTAAGGGGTTTCTTAGTCAGTAGAGATGATGATCGCGCTTAGGCCTCCGTCACGGATGTGTCAACGAAGGTAAGGTTGGTGAGACCTTTCAGTCTTGCAAACTGAAGAGTTTCGCTGGCCGAGCCGTCGTTTTGCTTTAACCGAAGCTTCTTACCGTGAAGCTAGCTATGTTGATTTTACAAGGAAATCCAACACTTTCGCTTTAGTAACGGCAATAATTAAGTAGGTATCTTGTTAGGTGGGGTCGTTATTATCGGGATCTCAACAAAAGTATCGCAGTGGGTTGGTAATTAATTATCATTCGTCAGTTCAACTGTGCATTGTCGTATATTTAACATTGTTCCGACTATAAAGTGCCTTTGAGTTGATTGGGTGAGATTGGTTGCTAAGACATTGTGTTACATCCATTGAGATATTTTGGGGGTGAATTGTATTATAAATAGCTTAGGAAAAGTCAGTACTAATTGGTATTAGATTTGATAGAAATAACGATAGGGTAGGCGGAATCAACAGATGAGGTGGGATTACTAGCGAGTACGAGCAGCCGCGAGCGAGCGAGAGGCGAGCGCTACAGTTCGCTAACAACTCTAAGATTCATCGTTAGGGAGAATCGATATTATACTAGACATTGCGTCATTCATGTACCTGGAAGTAAAACATGTACTAATATTCTATTTCAATAGACTATCATCGCATCATCATCAATATCTTGACATACGATTATTTTCGTTATATCATCGCATCATCATCAATATCTTGACATACGATTATTTTCGTTATATCATCGCATCATCATCAATATCTTGACATACGATTATTTTCGTTATTATATCATCGCATCATCATCAATATCTTGACTTCTTCACGATTATTTTCATTATTATGTCATCGCATCATCATCAATAGAGATCCCATCATGGCCAACACAAGTTGACCACTATTGTATTGCGAGTCTGTTTAAAGGGCGTCACCTACCACATCTATACCACACCTACAACTTAGTATAACAAGGAATTTATGCCCACTTTAGCCTCCATAGTTGTGCATCACTTAATGAAACTACAGAATTGTAAATTAATTCTAAGGAACCTGGTATAATTGTCTTACTTAAGTTATAGGTTCTACTAAAATGGGGTTAATGTACAACTTCAATTAACGTGTAACTGTTTCCCTTTATAGAAATACAAACTTCATACTTCTCGAAAAGGGCCTGGTTCTACTCACACAACGCGGGGCCTCATCACTAGACGAAATCACACGCCAAGCCACTTCACCAGCGCGAATCACGTATAGCTTAGGTCTAAATAGGTCTTCGAGGTTAGGTTCCAGAGATAATAAATTCTAGGTTAGATTACGGCATTGTAGGCCTGGAGTCGGACGGTTTTTTATTTGACCGAATCTCTTTCCGTCCGGCAATATCCTAGGAGATGATTTGGTCTGTTAAAGTACTCAAGCTCGATTACTTTAACATAAATAACGAGAGATTCTGTAGCTGTAGGATAGATTTACCTAGACTAGAATAAAACCCAACCTTTCTAGTAGGATCGGCCGGAACTAACTCGGTTTTTCTATTCGCTTTGGTACGAGTTAGTATTTATAGGATCAAAGTGGATATCTAGTACAATCGAGTCTTGATCTTACTGGATTAATTAATCAAAGGTTCTTTAACTTCAAAACAAACAAAATTAATTTGATATTTCTATGGTAAATAAATGATTTATTTTCTCGCTTACTATCTGTTTAATTTTATTCAATAGCTTTTCCTTCAGGTAGGATTCCATTTTCAGACGACTAGAAGCTTCTCAGGAGCTTCAGCTTTCAGCTAGGGGTTAATTTAAGTTCAGAATAGGAAACCATAAAAAGCAAGCCATTTAAGAGGTTGAATCGTTACAAGTCTTAGTAATAGGGTCCCGTTTTACTCTTTGAGTACGGAACCCTAAAAAAGGTCATCATGAAATTCACGTGACTGGAATATTGCTTTCTTCCAATAAAGGTGAGACAAAGCTTTTTGTTGGTGAAAAATGAAACAAAGCAAGTTTTTATTAAAATTAACATGTCTTTCCCGCTCACGGGACAATGATGTCCCGGACCTTTGGGAGGCATCTGTGGGGCTAGGTACATACAAAGTACCAACCTGAGCCAACACGTAGAGGCCCTATTGACAATTTAATGAAATGCAAGGAGTACACCGAGCGGATGCTGTCCCAGCCCGTGTCATGGGACGCACACAGAGACAGCACCCGCTGGGGTGTGTAGGGACTATTGCTGGTTGATGGAAACTAAATAAAACGGGTTATTGGGTAAAAATTATGGACTAGTGGCTGGGCTTTTGGGTGAAACATCGGACGCCGCACTGGTGGCACTGGACTTTAAACATATAGCCAACTCGCCGCTTAGGTGTCCACATCTACCCTCGAGCAACAGCTCTTACGGCTCCACTCCGGACAGCCAGTTAAGGCAAGCCAGAGGTGGGGGGTCTGTCCAACTATCCATCCGGTCGGCTCAACCTGACCACAGGACACCCCCAGGAGCACTCAGGTACGTAGGGTCTCTGCTACCTAACAGCCCGCCACAAGCTGCCTTACGTTGACTGATTGCACCACTTTTAACAAAACAGGTTTTAAAGTAAAAATTTACTTTTCTTTTTTTTTGTTTTTTTGTGGAGGAAACCTGCGTACCGGGTACCCAATCATCAGGGGATGACTGGGTTATATGGTATTTGTCCACTAAAAACTCCACGGCGGCTGGCATCTGCGCTCAGAATTTGCAATCAATGTTTCAGTTACTTCCCGTTATCCAATTTTGCAAGCACGTCACACACACACACACACACACGCACGCACGCACGCACGCACGCACGCACGCATGCACGCACGCACGCACGCACGCACGCACGCACGCACGCACGCACGCACGCACGCACGCACGCACGCACGCACGCACGCACGCACGCACGCACGCACGCACGCACGCACGCACGCACGCACGCACGCACGCACGCACGCACGCACGCACGCACGCACGCACGCACGCACGCACGCACGCACGCACGCACGCACGCACGCACGCACGCACGCACGCACGCACGCACGCACGCACGCACGCACGCACGCACGCACGCACGCACGCACGCACGCACGCACGCACGCACGCACGCACGCACGCACGCACGCACGCACGCACGCACGCACGCACGCACGCACGCACGCACGCACGCACGCACGCACGCACGCACGCACGCACGCACGCACGCACACACACACACACACACACACACACACACACACACACACACACACACACACACACACACACACACACACACACACACACACTCACACACACACTCACACTCACACTCACACTCACACTCACACTCACACTCACACACACACTCACACACACTCACACGCACACGCACACGCACACGCACACGCACTACTATGAGTAGTTGCTGATGGTATGCTGAAAAGTACAGTCGGCAGTTAAAGCTTATGTACCAAAAATGTCATTTTTGACAGACACTTCTTTGGTTTACAGCAACCCAGGAATAACATAAGTATGTGTATAATTTTGTTTTGAGCAAACGTATATTAAAAGCGCCTCTGCCGCCACTTAAATCAGCGTGCAGCGTTGGCCAGGAAAAGTCCTGCATTTTGTCATCCCCTAACATTTGCAATAATCTTAACATTAAAACGTCACCCGTGAACCCGTGATTAAAGCCAAATGTGTAGGGAAGAACTGGTTACCTACTGACGCTACACACACACAAACACAGTCGCTTTGCTAAACTTGTATGGTAGTTTGATGAAATTGACTAGACCTGTGAAGAGAGGAGCCGCTTTGCTGAACTTGCCTCCCGTGAGGTAGTTTGGTTTAACTGGACTGGACACAAGAAAAGGGTAACCACTTTGCTGAACTTGTAACCCGTGAGGTAGTATTGTAAAGTGGACTGGACCTGAAATGTATTATATTACGTTCTATACTTCCTGAAAGACTGGGGCTTGATTCCCGCACTGGAATATTGATATATAATTTGAAGTACTCAATTCTCACTAAAAATAATTCAATTGCCTGCAGTTGGTAGTATACTTATAAGTTGTCTGAATTGTCCTATGTTATAAAGTCTGCTTTTAATGTGCAAATATAAATAGCATAATTAACAACGTTGTCGCTCTTGCTCACGCATAATGTGGCTCAGTGAGCTGTACAACTCGCAAGCAAGCAAATCTTTAAAAAAAATGTTTTTTTTTTATTTTGAAAAGTAACTCATAAAATTCATCATCATCATTTTCAGCCTGTAATCGCCCACTGCTGAGCATAAGCCTCTCTTCGCGTACGCCACTTATCCCGGTCCCGTGCTAGTCTCATCCAGAAATGACCCGCGGTTTTTTTTATGTCATCAACCCATCGAGCTGGTGGAAAATAAAATTACTTCTATATAATTAAAGAACTTGTTCGATGACCTACGAACGATTTTCGGCCCAAGCTGAAGCATAGAACTTCGTTTAATTTTACATTGTTTGCAATAAACTCAGGCCCCGGTCAGCAGTATAGTAACGAAGTACCAGTGTTGCTAATGTTACAAATTTGACAAAAATCAGGTAAGAGTTTTGATGTAGGTTACTATTACAATAGATAATGTAATTAAACCACGCAAAATTAAAAATTAGTGACAAAACCTCATGTGCAAAATCATTGTACGCATATTTTCTAATTATAAGTGCTTTTAATTCCTAAATTTCAAAATTCTTCCAAGAAAAACCTACTAACTGCATCGTGATTTTTAAATAAACTCAAATACTCAAGAATCTGAAATCGTTTAAAGACTTTATTCAGGTCAAACGGTTATAAATTTACATCAAAAAGTATTATAAATCGAGAATCCCGATCTAAGGTTATTATTTAAGGAGATACAAAAAAAAAAGTGTCTCCAGGAAAAACCGCTTAACTGCAGCACTTTTTACGGTAAACCCTAAATTGTATCCTCTTATCCTAAACAAAAAGTAAATTTAGTCAAAAAGTCTTAATATACGATAGACTGTTCATATAAAAGCACGAAAATGCTTGAGCTGTTATTGGCCCTTCATAGAAATATTACCATGCAAATCTTTAAATGCGTGTTTCTCGGAACTACATGTTATGCAGTTGAGCGGTTTTCGCAGCCAAGGGACGATATATTGAACCTAAATTGATAAGTATTTCAGTAAAATGTCAAAATATATAAAATTATAGCCCATTTCACATGTTACATTACATGTCATATTCTCATGGGACTTGCGTAAACATCAGCGACGTGGGTGACAAAGCACGAAAGTGCCGGCAATCCGTTGACTGATGCTAGTCTATTCATAACCTGCCTTGCCTCAACAAACCACACATCCCTAGTAGGTATAACTCGATCAGTAGTGACCGCGTGTAATCAGAGGCCGGACTTACACTGGTTCACGTCACGAGTCGGTAAGCGTTGTGAATACTAGCCCTGAACATTTCTCACGAGGACAACGCTGATGAAAAATGGGTTTCGTTTCTGCCCCGGATATTAATCCCGGTGTCCACTGACAACCGGCAATATCAACGCTGATGCAGTTCGCTAACGCTGAACACCCTATCTTTTATTATGCGTAAAGATTTTTGGTGGCAATTTATTCTTATGTATATATAATGCGTAATGTAATCAATCATATATAATGTAAGCCTTCGCCTTGTTTCACATTACATAGGTACCTACTAGATGTGATAAAGTACAAACAAAAATAGTAAAGTACACACAGGACACAGCGACAGGACAGCGGTGGGCAGCGGTACAGGATGCAGCCTGATTGTGATAATTTAATAGTACATTGTGCATTAAGGGCCGTAAGAAGGGAATTACTAACGAGAGTCTATTAGAAGCCCGACGCCAGAGGCGGAGGGCTTTTAATGAGTCGAGTTTGTAATCCATCCGCCATGGCCGGCTAGATTTTTTTCAACCAATCACAGAGAAGAATTCTTGTGACGCACGGCCAACTAGATTTGCCAACCAATTTGTTTGATTTGTTTTTAACCAATCAGATCACACACAAGCTCATTACTCCCTAGGGAGTTATAAATACATAACTTCTGCAGGAGGTAAATCGGGTATAGCTGCTCTATAAACTTGCCTATAAAACACCATTTACGAGCAAAAGTGATGAAAACTTATTTAGGTTACCTAGGTTTAGTTAATACTGCGGTAGTTAAATATTAAGTTCACAATCGTACAAATTAATTTGTTAGTCAATGTTTAACGGCCCAACTTAATACTAAATTCATGTTATGTAAATTTTATACCTACTAACATAAGTTTTTAAGTTACTTGAACTAACACATTAATGATTTTATTTTTTCTTGTGATCTATGTATGGATCTTCGTTATCTGTAATAAATAATTGATTGATTGATAAATTAACCGAAGTTTAGGTAAAGTCGTCAATAGGTGGCGCTAGTAGTATGCGTTTTAGCCTCTTAAAATTACTTTAATAAATGATTTTAATGCATAAATAGTATCTAAAAAATATCATAAAACGCATGCTACCACTATTTCTAAGTTTCATTACCATTTGTAGAATTGGTTTTAGTTGCAACATTTGCCGCTAGATGGCTCTTTAGCTTGTGACAAACAAGCTATTAAGATTTTTCCTAGTTTAATGGGGAGGCCGGAGCCTTGATGTTTGAATCATCCTCAGCTACTATAGCTACCTGTATACCTGTATACTTATACAATATAGTGATTGTAAAATACGAGAGGTATCATTTCGGGACCCCCTGGGAGTTGAACAGTCAATGAAATTGTAAACTAGTTCACAATCCTACTAATTGCAATGAAATTAGAACTTTATGTTTTGTGCACCAACATCCTAATTACACCACTTACCATCAGGTGGGCTGTGAGCTTGTTTGCCAACAAAGAGGTATATAAAAAAAAAACAATTTTCCTTGCAACACCCTTTTTTTTTTTTTTTTTTTGTCGGTGTGAACATGCTTTACGCATACCCCCGGCCTGGGGAAGGCTATTTGGGGGTTATGTGGGACTCTCTCCTCCCGCCGCCATCCGAGTGATGGTGACTGGGGGAGCATACCCACTAAAAACACACCGGCGTCACCCGCATTGCCGTTAAGGGGGCGCCATGGGATCGCGAACATTCTAACCACGGCACCCCCCGGCGGTCCCGGCTTCTACTCGTGCCAGGACACCCGCGCCAAAATAGGGGAGGGTCAGGACGCTTGACCCTCCCCCCAGACGTGTAGGGCCATGTGCAATGTGGGTCCCCAACCCACTGGCCCTACTGGGGGAGGACGCGGCCTGCCGCTGCATACCGCGCGCGTCTTCGACCCCTCCGTCTGCGCCGGAGCGGGAGCGCATCCGCACTGTCTTCGCGCTCCCGCTCCGCGGCCTCCTTCTGCGATATGAAGACTTCGCAGAAGGAGGCCATCGCCTCCCAAGATCTCTCGCTACGCAACATGGCCGCCACGACGCTGGGCAGCGAGAGATCACTCACCCCAAGGGCCATCACCATTGTGCGGCGCTCGTCGGTCCAGCGAGTACACCACTCCAGGGTGTGCTGGGCCGTATCATCTTCAGCGCCGCACTCATGGCAGGCGGGGCTTCCCTCCCTTTTGATTTTATGCAGGTAATGACCGAAACATCCGTGTCCGGTCATCACCTGTGTTAATCGGAAGTCCACCTTACCATGGACCCTATCCAGCCATTCGTCCAGCGACCCAAGGAGTGCCCCTACAGTTCGGATTCCGTAGGGGGAGTCCTCTAGGTCGCTTTTCCACCGTTCGCGCAGCCTACGCTCGGTCTGCCGCCGCGCCGCCCTCACCTCCTCAGGAGCGGGATAATCCCCGGTGGCTCTCCACCGCACCCGCTCCCTGTGCGCCTCAGCTAGCACCTCCGCGTCGAGCTCCCACGGAGGAGTGCCAGCCAAGGCGCACGCTGCCGCCCACGCCACCGTTACGTAGGCCCTGCATATGCGTATGGCCACCACCCTTTGTGGCCTACGCAGCAGGGTCTTATTTGCCCTGCTTAGCCTGTCTGCCCAAATCAGGGCCCCGTAAAGGGCCATACTTCGGGTGACACCGGCATATAGGCGACGGCACGCGACGGACGTTCCCCCCACGTTGGGCAGCAGCCGCCCCAACGCAGAGGCCGCGGCCACTATCCGAGGAGCAAGTAGGCGGAAATGCTCCCCAAAGTTCCACCGCTTGTCAAGGATGAGGCCCAGATATTTAATGTGGGGCCTCACCTGAACCATCTCTCTGCTCACTCGCAGCGCAGCACCCGCAGGCGGCCACCACCCCCTCTCCTTGAAGATTATTGCGTCTGTCTTGGGGAGGGAGACCTCCAATCCCAGCAGCCGTATGCGGGTGATAGTTAGCTCCGCGGCCACTTCCGCCTGCCGCAGAGTCTCCCTCATCTCCGCTCTCCGAACAGCCACCATCGTATCATCTGCGTAGCAGATGACTGCCATTCGGGGAAGGAGGTCACCCCTGATGGCCCAGTCATACCCCAGGTTCCATAGAATGGATCCAAGAACAGACCCCTGGGGCACGCCGCAGGCCATAGGCCACGCCCTCCTTACTCCTCCTCTTTCCTCGTAGAGCACTACCCGCTGCGTGAGGTAGTGCTCTACTATACGCCTCAAGTAGGGAGGCACCCCGTGATACCGGAGTGCCTCCCCTATTACTGTGTACGGGAGGGAGCCAAACGCGTTGGCGATGTCGAGCGATATCGCCACTACTCCCTGCCCCCTCCCCTCCGCCTCCTCGTTGAATGCCCTGAGGGTACTCAGCGCGTCAATACAGGACCGCCCCGCTCGGAACCCGAATTGGCGGTCCGATATGTTGGGACCCGTATTGCCCAGATGCTTGACGATCCGGGACGCAAGGATTCTTTCCAGCATCTTCCCGGTCTCGTCAAGCAGGACGATCGGCCTCCACCCGGATGGGGAGTCTGCCGGCCGACTCTCTTTTCGGAGGAGGCAGAGTTTGCCCTCCTTCCAGCATTGTCGGAACCGCCCCGTCTCCAGACAATCGTCGTAAAGTTCTTTAAGGCGGCTCCCTAGGTGCTCCATCACCAGTGGCAGGACCCTACCGTGCACTCCGTCCGGCCCCGGGGCCTTTTTGCAGGCCCTCAAGCGGTGCACTGCCCATGCCAACTCACCCTCAGAGATGGGTACCACCTCCATTGGCACCTCCTCCACCTGCGGCGGCGCCATTGCCGGCGGGGCGAAGTCGAGGGCGGGTGGGAATAAGCCCACCACCACCCGTGTGAGGAGCTCCGGCTCTAGGGAATTCATGGAGGGGCCATTTCGCATTTTATTGCGCACGACCTTGTAAAGCCGCCCCCACGGATCTCTGTCCAGCGTGGCCAAGAACACGTCGTGTGCCGTGTCCTTGGCTTTGGCAATAGCCAGGCACAGGGCCTCTTTCGCTTCCTTTAGGGCCCTGTGCAGGAGCTCCTCCTCTTCCGGGGTGTGTCTTCGTCGCCGGCAGTGGGTTTAGTCTCGTCGTGCCCTATTGCACGCGAATCGGAGGGCCGCGACCTCCTCCGACCACCAGTAAACCTGCTTTCGCGCCGGCAGCCGCCCCGCCCTTTTCATGCTACTGTCACATACCGCCGCCAGCGACTCACGGAATTGGAGCGCTCTCTCTTCCACTCCTGCTGCTCGGTCCAGTGCTCGGCCCCACCTCGCCTCTATCAACGCGGCCTCCTTCGCCGCATCCCTGTCGAGGCTGCCTAGGGACCATTTCGGGAAGGCACCCCTCCTCCCCTGTCCCGCAGCATTGGGCAGCTGGACCCGCCTTGCTTCGGAGACCCTCAATCCGAACCTGATGTAGAGATGGTCGGAGAGGGTCTCTACGTCTCCCAGGACACGCCAGCCCGATGCGCGGGCAGCAACGGCAGGAGTGGCGAACGTTACGTCCACGATGGACCCCCCCTGCCGGCGCACGCACGTATTGGCCGTGCCCTGGTTGAGCAACTCCAATCCAAGGCCCGCCGCCCAGTCCTCCAGCACCTCCCCTCTTGGGTCCGTTCTGGGGGAACCCCATGCTGTGCTCTTCGCATTGAGGTCCCCCAGAAGTAGGACCGGTGCCGGAGCAGCGCCGCCCACAACCCTCACAAGCTCCTCTTAGAATTGCTCGAAGGCAAACAGCGGTCGGTTAGGGGAGAAGTAGACGCCGACCAGCACGATTCCCCCCCACTCCACCGCTGCGTACCCCGGCCCGCTCCTGATTTTCGTGATGGAAGGGTGGCTGCCCAATGGAGGGACCACCACCGCCACTAGGCCGTTAGTGTCCCCAACCCAGTTGGGCTGAGGTGACACGAAGTACGGCTCCGCCACCACTGCAACACTGATGCCCCACTCCGCCATATTTTGGATTAGTAGATCCTGGGCACGGGCGGAGTGATTAGCATTACATTGTAGGACTTCAACTCTAGGAGCTCAACGAGAGACTCCCGCAGCAACGGCTCAGCCGGGATTGCCGTCTCAGTAGTCTGGTTCCTTTCAGAGAAGGCCTTCCTCAGGGCCTTCGTTTCTGATTTAAGGTGCGCAAGTTGCTCACGCATCCTCTTATTTTCAGCCCTTAAGCAGCGGACTGCCTCCTCCGGCTCGTTCACGGAGTCTGCAAAGCCCAGCAGCTCCCTGCAGTTCGCGTTCATGCGACCTCGCACGTCTCCCTTGATATTGCGGCACTTAGCAATCTCCGCCAGGATTGCATTTGCGCACCGCTTCACTGCCTCTGCAGAGTTCTGGGGTTCAGCCTCTTCCTCACCATCGGAGAGCACTATAGGCCGCTCCGTCCGACATGACCTAGTTGGGGCCGGTCTGCAGAAGGCATCTGCGCCTGCCCCTTTCTCGAACTCCGACAACTGGGATTGTCGGAGTTGAGCTTTGACAGCTCTCAAGTCAATGTGTTCCTGTTCCTCCACGGGATGCCGTTTTCGGGAGGAGTTCCTTTTCCGTTCGGGGGCCGTTTCTTCGTCACTGCCCCTGTCTGCTCTACCCCTTTTAATGGAGACCTCTTCCACCGCCATGGGAGTCATACTCTCCGTGAAGTTTAGGGCCCTTGCTCCCCCTCCAATATAGCCCCTTAGCTCCTCCTCCCCATCGTCTACATCTTCAGTATGTGCCTTCGTCGAAATGTCGGCACACGCCAACAGGGCGTTTACCTCCACCATCTGTCCGTTTTCAATGTCCATGTCATCGCCATTGTCGTTGCTTGTATCCAGTCCGTTTGTTAGTTTTTTCATTAAGTTTGCCATTTTAGTCCCACGAGTAGGGCCGAACTAAAACTACACCCCCGGGTGACACCCATTCCGCGGGTGTGGCTACATACTGTAGAGGTCGCCCGGTATCTACAGATTTTAACGACTTCGCTGTCGGGTGTTAAAGGATTTTCCTTCCCGCGGGCCGGCCAGTTAAGGCAAGCCCTCCGGTCTGCACGCTAAAAGCTGGCACCTCCCGTACCCCATATCGCCACTGATGGGGGTCGTTGGGAGAATGCTGCGGGTTCCGGGATTCAAGGAGAGCTGGCGTAGGCTCCCCTCTTGGTAGTTCGGTCAGAACTACCCTCCTTAATTATATTCCCCTCTCCTTAGTCACCTCTGGAGTACCTTCTGCTGTATCAGAGGAACTAGAGCGACTCCTTCTCCGCGCCACTGGGCGCTCTCTCCTCGTGTGCTGCTCTTCATCTGGTTCCTCCCCCCTCGCCTTCCCGGTATGGGTGGACCTGTCCGGTATAGCCTCGGGGATCCTGGGAACACGCAAGCCCCCCCACCACAACAAGGTGACAGCACGTCGGGGGGGTTCCTTGCAACACCCTGCCTAACTCATTGTTCGCCCCGACGAAATTTTTGCCGTTATCGCAGCAAATGTATTCAGGTTTACCTCTTCTAGCGATAAATCTCTTGAGGCAAGAAATAAAAGCTTGAGTTGTGAGATCACTGACCGTCTCAAGGTGCACAGCCTTAGTAGAAAAACAAATAAAGATGCACAAATAGCATTTTGTTATTCTACTACCCCGACCTTTTTTGCTAGCAATCATGAAAGGGCCAGCGAAATCAGTTCCTGTGATTTGGAAGGTATAAGATTGTGACACCCTTGTCACTGGTAAGTTACCCATCAACGGTTCTAAAGTTTTGCCTTTCATTCGGACGCAAGTGACACATTTACGAAATAAGCTTCTAGCGAGTGTTCTGCCTCCTATAGGCCAGTACTGTTGTCTAAAGGAGCTGAGAAGCAATTGAGGACCAGCGTGAAATAATCTCATATGTTCACTTGACATCATTATTTTTGTTAGATGATGGTTAGACCTCAATAAAATGGGGTGCTTTGCGTCGTAATTAAGATTCGCGTTTTCCAATCGACCGCCTACTCGCAATAGTCCACTGTCATGGGTCAAATAAAGGGAGATAATTGCAAAATATTTGAATTTGGTTTTAAGGACTTTTTTTGATTAAGTGCATTTATCTCGGGACCAAATGACTCTTGCTGTGCGGTTTTGAGAAGATAAGTGAGAGATTGATGAAGTTCCGTTTCATTCTCTTCGCATGATTTTTACAATTATTGATGAATCTGAAAACATACGCGAATGTTCGTTTCAGTCGTGAAGGGTTCGAATACTTATCGAAATTAAGAAATTTGAGATCATTGCTTTGAGCATGATGTACTTTAATTTCAGGTAATTGAATTTCTGCATTAAGATGTTGCTGTGGCCATTCAGATTCGGGCCTAGACAGAAACTGTGGACCGCTCCACCACAATGCAGAATCGACAAGTGCACTGAGCTCAATCTCTCTCGATGCCATGTCCGCCGGATTGACATCTGTCGGTCCGTGCCTCCACGATTCTCGTTCTGTTAATTCATGGATTTCATTGACTCGGTTGCAAACGAAAGTCTTCAAGAGTTTCGGCTGAGTCTTAATCCATGCTAATGTTATTGTGGAATCTGACCAAAACGTTTTTGCGTCAACTTTGCAACGCAAAGTTTCACAAACCTTTGTTGTTAAGCGTGCGCCTAGAAGAGCAGCACAAAGTTCAAGCCGTGGAATGGTAACGGGTTTTAAAGGCACCACACGAATTTTCGCGCACAAGAGTTTGATGCTCACGTTACCATCGCTATCTATTGAGCGTAGATACATACAAGCGGCATAAGCGTCTTGTGAGGCATCCACGAAGCAATGAACCTCTGTGATGACAGGAGAAATTATGTCGGCGCGTATAGACACGTTCGGTGGCTCATGACCCAGGTTGGCTTGATGATGTGGATGGCAGGTTGAAGAAATGACGAAGGCGGCGGTTCAGCGAATTAAATGTTTTTAATTCGGTATTTTTCTACATAGTTTTAGGTATGCGTGAATTTAACGTTATATAAAAAGGGCAAGTAAAAATGTAGGTAAAAGCTGTGTGTCGCAGCTTATAAGGCGAAAGTCGAAGTGCGAGTCATCTTTCACGTCCGTTATCCCCATTGGCGCTTGAAGGGATGACGATCCAACATGCGATTGGCTGTCGATCACGTCATATGTGCCTCTGATTGGCCGCTGGGCTATTCCTCGATTCGTGAATGGTTGTGAACTAGGGTATCAACATAGTATTTTTCAACACATTTGCTCGTAACGTGCCTCTTATTGTGCCGCTTTTAGGCTCATAATCCTGGGTATTAAACACGCGTGTTTTATAAAATTACGACACTCGTGTGTTATGTTTATATCCCGATTAAGACACGTTGGCACCTTGCAGCAAGGTGTATGTATGGACTCGGCACATTCTTAAATTGACCGGGTTAAATACAGGTTTGTTTTAAATTCTCGGCAAATGGATTCTTACTCGACTAAATAAATTAAATCCTTCTTGTGAATTTATTGATTATTTCTTCTTGGATATTATATAGAAACGTTTCATTTAATAAAACTATTTACTTTTGATAACATTTTACATTAATTTATATTGAATAAGAAAATATTTATTTTATTTTGTATTGGCTGTTTAGAGATTTCATCTAAGCCTCGCTGCGGGCGCACTGCGCGAACTTCACGAAAAAAATAGTTGCGCGCCATTATAGGTAATTTCACAAATATTAGTAAACATTGATGATGCGTGTTTGGTTATTATTAAAAATGTTGACTCGTGGTGAATAGAAGAGTGATAAATAGAATTGACGCCACTGTACATTCTTGGAGATGTACAAATATGTGAGTAAAAACCTGTTGTCATCAATAACTTAAGAAAACAACTTAGGAGCCTGTAAAATTTTAATTTTATGAAAAGGATTTTTTCCTCGCAAATGTGTTGAAAAACGTCGTATGACACGCGTGAGCTTTGATAATTACATCCTCGGCTCTCTTATCACGCTCACCTGCGGTTCGCGTGACAATTTCGCCTCTGATGTAATGATCAACATTCTTCACTTGTATCACAATGTACTATTTCACAATCGTGTTATAATAGAGAGCTTTTCAGTCGAG
This sequence comes from Epinotia brunnichana, assembly GCA_963854355.1. Classification (NCBI taxonomy): domain Eukaryota; kingdom Metazoa; phylum Arthropoda; class Insecta; order Lepidoptera; family Tortricidae; genus Epinotia; species Epinotia brunnichana. Next base: position 42,317,259 of record OY977936.1, on the reverse strand, counting down.
TACCGTGTTTAGGCCACGAAGCTTGGTGAGTGGCCTAAGTAAGGTACGAGATTAAAAAGCTTGATTATGACACTATTGTGAACAATACTTTTTGTACGAGTTCATTAAAATTAATAATCTAAGTCACTTATACCAGTATACAGGGTGGCTAATTCAAATCGGTCAGTATGGGAATGTCTGAAACTATAAGACATACGAAGATTTGTTCTTAGGAACCATGTCACCGATTTTGATAAAAAGAAAAACTGCATTCATACATTTGAAAAAAAACGGTACCCAGCTCGGGATTCGAACCCGGTTGTTTTGAAAAAAATAAACTTACACTTTTTCTATTTAAATATCGATTGTGTAGGTCTTAAACTGTAAATATCTTTAAGAAACATGATGTCTAAAATGAATAAAATGCATTGTTTTGACATACTTTAATTTATCATAGTAGGTGTTCGAAGTGACCACCGTTTTTAACACGTCTCTCTATCTAGCATTTTGTTATTCTACTACCCCGACCTTTTTTGCTAGCAATCATGAAAGGGCCAGCGAAATCAGTTCCTGTGATTTGGAAGGTATAAGATTGTGACACCCTTGTCACTGGTAAGTTACCCATCAACGGTTCTAAAGTTTTGCCTTTCATTCGGACGCAAGTGACACATTTACGAACTAAGCTTCTAGCGAGTGTTCTGCCTCCTATAGGCCAGTACTGTTGTCTAAAGGAGCTGAGAAGCAATTGAGGACCAGCGTGAAATAATCTCATATGTTCACTTGACATCATTATTTTTGTTAGATGATGGTTATACCTCAATAAAATGGGGTGCTTTGCGTCGTAATTAAGATTCGCGTTTTCCAATCGACCGCCTACTCGCAATAGTCCACTGTCATCAATAAAGGGAGATAATTGCAAAATATTTGAATTTGGTTTTAAGGACTTTTTTTGATTAAGTGCATTTATCTCGGGACCAAATGACTCTTGCTGTGCGGTTTTGAGAAGATAAGTGAGAGATTGATGAAGTTCCGTTTCATTAAGAAAACCCGTCAGTCTCTTCGCATGTTTTTTACAATTATTGATGAATCTGAAAACATACGCGAATGTTCGTTTCAGTCGTGAAGGGTTCGAATACTTATCGAAATTAAGAAATTTGAGATCATTGCTTTGAGCATGATGTACTTTAATTTCAGGTAATTGAATTTCTGCATTAAGATGTTGCTGTGGCCATTCAGATTCGGGCCTAGACAGAAACTGTGGACCGCTCCACCACAATGCAGAATCGACAAGTGCACTGAGCTCAATCCCTCTCGATGCCATGTCCGCCGGATTGACATCTGTCGGTACGTGCCTCCACGATTCTCGTTCTGTTAATTCATGGATTTCATTGACTCGGTTGCAAACGAAAGTCTGAAAGTTTTGACATACTTTAATTTATCATAGTAGGTGTTCGAAGTGACCACGTTACAATATTCAACAAGTTCAGGCATGTAAAATTGTCTCTATGGCTGTTTGTACCTCTCTACTTGTTACATACACCTTATCATGTGGCATTAGCATTGCATTAAATCTTTAAGGAAGTTTTGTTATCTACAGTAATCAAACACTAACAATCAATTGAAAAGCCCACTTAAAGTAAGTATGTAGATATTGTAGATAGAGAGACGTGTTAAAAACGGTGGTCACTTCGAACACCTACTATGATAAATTAAAGTATGTCAAAATAATGCATTTTATTCATTTTAGACATCATGTTTCTTAAAGATATTTACAGCTTAAGACCTACACAATCGATATTTAAATAGAAAAAGTGTAAGTTTATTTTTTCAAAATAACCGGGTTCGATTCCCGAGCTGGGTACAGTTTTTTTTCAAATGTATGAATGCAGTTTTTCTTTTTATCAAAATCGGTGACGTGGTTCCTAAGAACAAATCTTCGTATGTATTATAGTTTCAGACATTCCCATACTGACCGATTTGAATGAGACACCCTGTGTAAGAAAAAAACAAAAAATCGTAAGTACTATAATATCACACCACCGGCGTCCGTAATGTTGCAGTCACAGGTTGCAGTACTGTGCTGTTATTGGCATACCTAAGTACTAGCCAATCACAAAGCGAAATATTTTTATTATTTTTATGCCCTGGATACAGCAGCAAGTTTAAGTAGATTTTTGACAGATGACGCGACGCTGCTACGTTCCGAAACGACATAGATTGGCAATTTTGTATCGGATCGAGTCTCCTTAAACAAGGACACATATTATTGAAATACGAAGTTCTATTTTCACTATGAGTAATTAAAGGAATATAGCAAGCATACAGTGATTTCGGTATTTTCTATTACAGTAACGAACCAACGAATGAAGAACAAAAAGACATTAGGATAGTTTACAAAAATTTTCACGATGCCTTTCGAGCTAATTTTCAGAGAGGATTTGATGTTTGTATAGGACTAACAACAATTAGAGTGTGTAATAAAAAGACGAAATTGAGTCGAAGTGAGATCTCGTAGGCGAGAACAGAAAACATTTCATAGGTACCGATTGACAGGTAATTGTGACTTCACAACGTTGAGCCTCGTACTAACGGTTGTATGGAAAATCAAATAAATTGCTGCTTTAGTCGGCGTGAAATATAACGTTTATTTACACGAATTAATTGAACGAGCGAGAGAAGCCAACTCAGTTCTCCGTTTGGTTAGGCAAACATTAGCTGTTCTCTTCTACCGGTCGTTTTTCTCAACCGATTCTCGTGAAATATTGTGAGCAGATTCAATAAATAATATATAGTTATTTTTTTTAAAGTATAGTTTTTTTTTAAAAAGGACTTGTTCGTGAGTTCTACAACTCACAGAGCAACTAAATAGATTTTATTAAAACATAAGGATCCTATTCGGCAGCTTTATCTTTTACCGTTGGATCATAAAGAAAAACGCTTTTATTCAAGTCTTATCTTTGTACGATTTTGATATTGTTTTGTAATTTACACTTAATTCTTCAGGATTGCCCTTCACTGATCGAATTATAACGGCCCGCATTTGTTTTTATTCTTATTCTGATAATGAACTCGGTTATTTCTTGTTATATTAAGGATGACTCACGCTAGAACGGGCCGTGTCCGGCCAGGGCCGTTTTCTAAGAAAAACGACGGCGTTTTTGCGCGGCCGAGCCATAACTTATCCGGGCTCGGTGTCGGCACGGCCCGGACGTGGCTCGGCCGGGCTTGGGTATGGCTCGGCCGCGCAAAAACGCCGTCGTTTTTCTTTAAAAACGGCCCTGGCCGGACACGGCCCGTTCTAGCGTGAGTCATCCTTTAGTTGTTATTCAAAATTACAACCAAACGATGTCCAGTCCAGTCAAAATTTCAAAGAACTTTTTTATCGAAAAAATAAAAGCACGCATAACGATGGTACAGTCAGCATCAAAAGTAACTACGCAATCGAAGACGTCACAAGTTTTTATTCCCTTTTAATAAAAACTTTTGACGTTTTCGTTTGCGTAGCTATTTTTGATGCTGACTGTACAAATATCTACTTGCATACACTTATTAAGAAATTTCATATCGCACCACTCCTCACAAGTAAATATCAAAAAACGTGAACTATATTTTGCAATCATCCACAAATCACGTAAAAAACCGATCTTACAGTTTTTTTGCGTATTTTCCATACTCCGCGAACTTTTCCAATTATTCTTTCCCCAAAAACCTCATTACGACTTCGAAAAACATTTCTAACCTAAAACAAAATTAGCGAAATCGGGAACGTCGTTCGTTTTATTCGTATTCTACTTAAGGCCACTTCCGCATTTGGTGCTGCAAGCTGTCAGGGCCACGTTACTTCTATTACTTGTTAAAATAAGCATCTAGTCTAGAAGGAGATTTTAAAAATATAAGAAATCATGGGAAACCTTTAAACCTGCAACACACTGGCGCGGCCTGCGGTGGCGGTCAAAAGTAAATTTTACAACTACTGTCAAGTTTACTATTGACCCCCACCGCAGGCCGGGCCAGTCTGTGAGAGGCCTTAAACAGTTAGGTAAGGCTGTTTAAATAATTATTTATTACTTTTTGAATTTATGCTAGTGAGAAACGAGAGGAACTTCGCGTATTATTTGCACATTATTATTTAAGCGGCGAATATTTCCATATAAGAGAAAAACTTATTAAAACACACAGTTGTACTATTTACAGAACGTTAAGGAGTACAGTTTTCGCCAAGTCCTTATCATGTTGTATACTAAATATATTGTACAACTATTCATATGACCAGCGAAATAATTACTCTAATAATGCATTACTTTGATTTTCATCATTGCGTTGTTTCTAACCGATATAACAGAGTGCAAGTATAGTATGTTGTGACTCGTACCTTGAATGTGTGGTGTCTCGCCTGCCATCGGTGTCCAGTTCTGCAGTTCAGGCGAACCTTCTGCCAGTCTCGCCTGTCTGTTTTCACCACCTGGGGGTTTTACGATGTCATGGTTCCTCCTTTCATGGAATCACAAAAGGGTCCTAGATCCACCTACATATTGGTATTACAATACGAGTACATTAACTTGACCATCATATAATATGTCACTATGGTAACCAGGCTTAGTGCTATACTACGAAGAAGGACCAGGAAGACCCTCACCGCGCTCACTCGTATTTTAAATACAAGCCAGAGCTCACCTCTTCTACTGGTAGAGCCCCGCTTAGGCATGGGAGTACACTTGGGCTCTTTCCTTGGCATCAAACCACCCTTAGATGGTGCAGTGGCCAGAGCCAGGACACTGAGTATTAAGAGCCCTGTAAATCAGTTACTATGGTAACTTCCTAAGGTCCATGTAGTCCCCGAAGGACTCATTATATAAAATCACTTAGTATAGTTAGTATTGAAAGTGAAATTAAGTAAACCTAAGACAAGTGTAGCAAGTAATAGCTTTCCAATCCAGGCTCCTCTCGAGATAAGTAATAGCTGCACAGCACTTGACACTGACTCTACTAATATTATAACACTAGCTGTACGTTAAGTGAATAGTATATCAGATTTTGAGTCCCGAGCTAGCGAAAGGTTCTGTAATTCGAGCGTAGCGAGTGATTCAGAGTTAGAACCTTGAGAGCGTAGCGAGGGACTTAAATGCACGAGATGCAAATATTCACCGTTTCACCTCAGAAGTGAGAACATTTCATCACAGATTTAACATAAAAGAAATTTTAACCACTTTTGTTTATTTATATTAATGATTTAAACAATTTAATCCAATCAAACATTCAAAGTTGAATGTACAGTTATTACAGTTCTGTAAATTAAAAGTTATAGTTTTGTTCGGAACCGTGATGGTTGTGTTCGCGACTTCAGTTCGAGAAGACGGAGTTTGCGTTTCATTGCATGTGTGTGTGAGTGATAGAAAAATAGTATAATTACTTTAAAAACAAAGTTTAAATCGACTTCAATTCAGTACTTCGCAAAGCCCCATAGGTACATGAACATGAAATCTGTAAATTTCCAATTTACCACATTCACTGCTTTCAGAGAGCAAATACGTTTATTATTACAGAAAAACCCCAAGTCGCTATCTGTGGGCTGATAATATTTGAGGAGTTCCGGCGATTCCTAAATGACCTGAGAATTACCACTTCATGAGTTGCTACTTCATCATGTCAGAATCTTTGCCGAACTTGATATCTTTGAGGAGTTCCATAAGCCATCTGTGGTCTTCAGTATCAGTTCCACTTCACCAAAATTGCGATTACCAAAGGTATACACGAATTATAATAGAAAATACCAAAACCACTACATGCGTGCCTATAAAATTTGAGGGTTGCCCTCAATTTCCCTGGGATCCCATCATCAGATCCTGATTTGGTGACAATGGGACCACCTCGGAAGTATACTCTTTCGAATAAAAAAGCATTTTTAGAAACGGTCCACAACAGACAGAGAAATCGGCGAACGTACATTAAAAAAAAAACATACATACAGTGGAACATATAACCTCCTCCTTTTTGAAGTCAATTAAAAAGTAGGCGACTCAAGGCGGATTTCACTATTAAGGTCCCTGGACTTCCAGACCCTTGTTTACGTCTGGGTACTTACCCGGACGTGAACAAGGGTCTGGGGGCTGGTTTAAATTCATAGTTTCTGCTTTACATTTACTGATTTTCGATTTATTCTCTATAGAATCCTCGATATATCCTTTAGCCCCTGTGATCGACCGCCATCCGCCGTGGCGTTTTAACGTGGTAAGGTCGGCTCCTGGATCTGTCAAAGCGTGGCCGACGTTCGCCTAAAGCAGTGACCGGTGTAAAGCTGTGGTTCTTGCCGTTTCAAGTAAGTGGTTACTTCTCGTGGGATCCCGTCTATTTTGTTGACTCCCATAGGCTGCCTTGAACACTTATCATTACGGAACTGCAAAAAAAATCTGTCGGTTTTCTTATTAGGAGGGCATAATGTTTTGTAGTACTTCTCGTCAACATGTACAATATAATATTGCCGACGAATAACAAACGACCGGTCCGTGTTTATCTTGGTATTCGGCAAGTTTATTAACAGCTTTAATGCTTTTCTATGGCATTAACAGTACCATTCAAGAGTTCGTTTGTACGGCATGCTCCGTTAATTCCAATAATGAGGATGACCTGCAATAAATATTATATATTATTAATTAAAACTTACAATAGGCAAAAACTACACACATATAAGCATTTAGTGGCTGTACAAATGTAATAACATAGTTGAAATTGTGCTTAAATTTGCATAAATATTTCTAGTAACAAATCATACAGTTTACTTTTGCGGCGAAAAAATCGCAGTCCGTAGCTTCATTAATAAACATTTCGATGTTAGAGGCCATAAACATTTTGGACTTTTTGGATTTGTGGCCAACTTCTTTACAAAACTAAAATGAATTTTGAATAAGTTCCAATGTGCATATTATTCTTTGTTTTTAGGGTTCCGGACCAAAAAGGTCAATACGGAATCCTTATGGTGAGACACCGTCCGTCTGTCTGTCTGGCTGTCTGTCACAAAGTTCAATATCTCAGGAACTACTAATGCTATCAATTTGAAATTTGGAACAGTTGTAAGTGTAAGGGGGTCTATGTACTCAGGTCTTACATGGACCCCCCATATTGATACAGTTGCTAACATGCTATCATCAGCGTGCTTTGCCCTCTCAAGACTTGCACCATCTCTGACACCTCAAAACCTGAGAACAGCCTACTATGGGTACTTTACCTCAATACTAACTCAAGGTGTCGAGCTATGGGGCACTGCAGCGGACTGCATTAGGCTGTTCAGATTACAGAAACGTGCTCATATGATAATCTCAAAAAAACCCTATGATTATCCGGCACAGTAATTATTCAAGGAACAAAAAATTTTGACATTACCTTGCGTCTATATTCTAACAGCCTGCAAATATGTACGTGGAAATCTAGACTTATATATAACTCGTGGGCAGTGCCACGGCCGGAACACGCGCGGCCAACATCTCTTGAACGTCCCGTGGCGCCGACTGACGAAGGCTCGAAAGTCACTCGGAGTCATTGGTGTAAAGATTTACAACACCCTTCCGTATGATGTCGTTAACACCAAAAGTGACGCTATATTCTCTAAAAACCTCAAAGAAATGTTAATTAACCTAGCATGTTAAGATATACATGAATTTATGTTGAGGAAGACTGACTAATAAGACAATAATATTATGTGAATCGAATGTTAAAATTGTTTAATGATGAAATAAGAGTTGTAGTAATTTTATTATATTAAAATACTAACTTTAATTAATTTATAGAACTGACCAACGTACACTAAAATTAATATAAAATAAAATGAACTAACCCTTACATAACCTAAACTAACCTATAGTTGAATATAATCCATGTAAAATGTACGACATGTAAAATTTTGTATAATTTTATCAATAAATATCTCATTCTCATTATATGTACGTATACATAGTGTACGTATCTAGGTATAAATAGCTTGTTTCAAGGGTTCCTACGTTTTCGAACGAGCGTAAGGATAAATAAACTGTCATTTTCATATATACATACTTACAAAAAATACATTTAGATTTACCTAACGTACCTCAGAAGCGATATGCAATCAACCAGCTTACCTCGCTTATCCAAAGTCAAGAGTTTAGCCCTGGAATGTGCAACTGACAAGAATCCTATTAGCCGCGGTTTAGCGCGGAACGGAAAACTAGCATTTTCGTTTAAGTGAAACGTCCGCCCTAGACGATTCGCGCTGCACATGCCCCTTAAATAAACAGAAAACTGAGCCGAAACATCTTTATCTTTAATCTTTATTTTTACTACCGTTTATTTGAATAAATTGCAATATTCATATGTAAATAAATGAGTAAATATGGCCACTTTACATTCTTACTTATTTATTTTAAAATCGTACATTACCCGCCTTTTGTTGATAACGTAATGTTATGGCAAAATTACGCTGGTCTGATGATGAAGAAGGAAGGTGGTGAGACGATCCAAGAGCTTCGCTCTCGGCCTCAATAATATTTAGACAAGGAATTGCTCATTTAAATTGAAAGATGTTAGCGTTATGGGTTTCAGATCCAAATATGAAGGGATTGAAACTTTCATTCGCTATGATCCTATTAAAATATGAATGTAGGTAAGTTAGATATAAATTGCATTAGGTGCGATTCTAGGCTAAAATCTAGACTACAATAAGGTGTGTAGAAAACTCGCATTCCGTCCAAAATACTTGGTTTAAAACATACTTCAGCATACTAATTAAGTATTGTTGGATTAGTGTATCATTTAATGTATGCTAGATTTAGATTTATAGATTCATAAATTAGACTAGTTAGGTTAAGTTTTTTCACACATTCTCATTCAGAAAAGTAAGTTTTGGTCCCCGACGAGAGGGAGCAAAATGCTACTTTTCTGTTCAAGCTACTTTTTTAATTTATTCATTGGCTTGTAGCATTTACGCAATATGCCAATAGAATCTTGATAAAATAATCGATTGTAATTTCATAGTAATCGACAAACGTATCTATCATCATCATATCAGCCGAAAGACGTCCACTGCTGGACATAGGCCTCCCCCAAAGAGTGCCAAAATGACCGGTCCTGCGCCACCCGCATCCAGCGGACTCCCGCGACCTTTACCAGGTCATCAGTCCACCTTGTGGGGGCCTACCCACGCCGCGCCTTCCGGTACGTGGTCGCCACTCGAGAACCTTTCCGCCCCAACGGCCATCGGTTCTACGTGCAATGTACGTATATATATATAAACAATTGAAACAAACGGAACAAAAAAAAACTAAAAAACAAAAAAAAAAACAAACAAAAACATACAAAACAACAAAAAACAAAAAAAAAAACAAAAAAAACAAACAAAACAAAAAAAAACAATTTAAATTTTTTGTATGATAATTCCGTATGTTTCAAGTGTTTTTTTTGTTTTTTTTCTGTTTTTTGTTGTTTTTGTTGCTTGTTTTTGTTTGATTTTTTTGCCGTTTTTTTAGTTTTTGTTTTTTTTGTTGTTTTTTTTTTCTATTTTTGTTTTACGTTTTTCTTTTTTAGTTTCGTTTGTTTTTGATTCGTTTTTTTTTTTATTATATTTTGTTTTTGTTGTTTGTTTTGGTTTTTTTGCAGTTTTTTTTTGTATTTTTGTTCGTTTTTTTGTTATTTTTTTAGTTTTTCTGTTTTTCTTTGTATTCTTCAAATTCAAATTTCAAAAATTCAAAAATTCAAATTTCAAAAATTCAAATATTCAAATTTCAAAAATTCAAAAATTCAAATTCAAAATCATTTATTTGTAAACATAGGTATATGGATGGTCAAAGAACTTAAAATTATGTACCACTATGTTTTGCCATATGGCATACAAATACTTATGAGAAGATGGAGCAGCATGCATCTAATTTAGAGTAAGTATTATATTATTATAGTTCACAATCTGTAAAATATTCATTCAGTAAATAATAGGCTTTTTTTACTAAAAGGGTAAACAGGCTTTTTTTGAATTCTATTAAATCTTCTACTTTGCATAGATTTTTTGGCAATTTGTTATAGATTTTCGGTGCCATTCCGAAAACACTTTTAGCAAGAAGACCCGTTTTTATTGATTCCGTAAATATTTTATGACATTGGCGAGTACTGTTAAAAACAGAAAACTGATGCATATTGTTTTTAACGTAAACTCATCATCATCATCATGCTCCTAGCGTTATTCCCGGTTGTGCCCTAAAGGATTCCGGGGTCCGCTTTGACACCTAACCCCAAGATTTGGCATAGGCGCTAGTTTTACGAAAGCGACTGCCATCTGACCTTCCAACCCAGAGGGAAAACTAGACCTTATTGAGATTAGACCGGTTTCCTCACGATGTTTTCCTTCACCGAAAAGCTAACGGTTAATATTCCGTACATAAGTTCCGAAAAACTCATTGGTACGAGCCGGGATTCGAACCCACGACCGCCGCTTGACAGCCGTATGCCTGAACCACTAGGCTACCGTAGCTTTTTTTGTTTTTAATTGTTTATAACGTAAACTGCGGTCTCGAATATGTAGAGGCACGGTAGTGGAAGTATGCTAAGTCTGATAAAATGCGGTTTACACGATTCCGTTGATGGTATTTTACATACTGATCGTAAACATCGTTTCTGTGCTTTAAAGGCCATTTCTCTGTCTGTGGAATTGCCCCAGAACATGACACCGTATCTTAAAGTCGAAGTAACATACGCGTGATAGGCGGTTAGAACAGCTGGTTGACTTACTATTTTACTAAGATTATATAATGCATATGAGAATTTGTAAAGTTTTTTACATATAATGTCAATTTTGTTGTTTTATTCTTTTTTTCATTTTTTTTTGTTTTTATGTTTCGTTTGTTGTTGGGTTTTGTTGGTTTTGTTTTTTATTTGTTTTTGTTGTTTTTCCTATTTTTTTGTAATTTTTTGTTGTTTTTTTTGCGTTTTTTTTTGCAAATGTTTTCCTCATAGTCGGTGTGAAAAGTTACATGTGTCACTCAGGAGCAAAATTATTTTCGTCTTGGGCGTTAACACTTGAATCCCTCACTACGCTCAGGATCCTACGTTAGAATCCCTCGCTACGCTCAGGATTCTATTGTAGAATTCCTCGCTACGTTCCGGATTCAATACACCGCCCTCGCCGTAAATATACTAACTGGGCAGCAAATATATACGTGTAAAGGGCTGCAGAAACATTCTACCCGCGAAGTGAAGAAAAGTGTTTATCGATCGATGCGGCGGGGCGACGAACGCCCACTGCAAAGTGGTTCTAATGCCATTTTGTTAAGGTTTTTTCTCAGATGAGGAGTCGGATTGGTGGCGTGAACGGTTTGGTGTTGGCTATAAATACATCGACGGGCCGAGGTGCAAGGTGCAAGACACTTTTTCACGGGGCGTCAAGGCGAGATCACGGCTGGAAAAGGCGAGGGTGGCCGGCCTAGGCTGACCTCCGGGCGCGGACTACTTCGAGGCAGAACAAGGCTGGACACCGCCGGGCTGCATCGCGGCTGTTGCTGAGAGGAATTAGAGTTTTGGTAGGATCGCAAAATGCCTTTGCGATCGTCTGGTAAGATTGAATATTTTACTTTAAAGTGTAACTAATCATATTGCTTTCTAGAATTTCTTAGTACGCGCGTTGTCTTGAAATTGAGTGATTAATATTTAGGCAATATCTTTCTGCTTATGAATTAGTGTGTTCTTATATTATAATAATATAATATTTCTGTTGCAATCAGTCAACGTAAGGCAGCTTGTGGCGGGCTGTTAGGGAGTAGCGACCCTACGTACCTGAGTGCTCCTGGGGGTGTCCTGTGGTCAGGCTGAGCCGATCGGGTGGTTGGTTGGACAGGCCCCCCCACCTCTGGCTTGCCTTAACTGGCTGTTCAGAGTGGAGTCGCAAGAGCTGTTGCTCGAGGGTAGATGTGGACACCTAAGTGGCGAATTGGCTATATGTTTAAAGTCCAGTGCCACCTCTCTACCCCCCCAGCCTCTCTGACTGGTATTGCCCTTAGGCCATTTTTTAATGTCGCTATTAATAGGGGCCCATCTAGTAGTTGGCGAGTCACCGTCTGCCAGAGATAAAAAATGAGACAGTTTATTAGGCAGGCGTCCGATGTTTCACCCAATAGCCCAGCCACTAGTCCATCATTTTCACCCAATAACCAAATTTTCTTTAGATTCCATCAACAGCAATAGTCCCTATACACCCCAGCGGGTGCTGTCTCTGTGTGCGTCCCATGACACGGGCAGGGACAGCATCCGCTCGGTGTACTCCTTGCATTTCATTAAATTGTCAAAAGGGCCTCTACGTGTTGGCTCAGTTGGTACTTTGTAGGTACCTAGCCCCACGCACGCCTCCCAAAGGTCCGGGACATCATTGTCCCGTGAGCGGGAAAGACATACATAATAATAATAAAGCCATTTATTCCTTAACATCATTTCCGTGCATGCATTTTACAAATTTCTATTAACATATCAAATATCAATCCTTATACTATTTCAATTCATTTTTTTTTTCATTATTATTATATATTTTTTTTTTTTTTTTTTTTCGAACATTATTGAGATAAAGTTTTATTACATATTAGAAAAAGATAAAATTCTAATTCAATTCGATATTAATAGATTTAATTTTGAATTCAAAATGTCATAAAATATTAAGAACCTCATCTCGAGTATATTATCATCTCGAGTATGTTCTTATATTATCACGTGTATATTTTGAATATGTGGCGGTCTAATAACTACCTAACGTCAGAGAGGGAGGTTTATTATCTTATAAATGCGCTTAAGGCATCTTCATGTTAGGGTTCCGTATACTCCAATGAAATGAAGTGAACATTTATTATATATTATTCTAGTTATTGCAATCGGCCGGTCGGAAGTACGCCGTTGTAGTATAAGAATAGTTTGTTAAGGTGCGGATAAACGATACATACCTTAAGTGCATATTAGTATCTAGTGGTTAATTGTAGGTACGAGTGAGGGATTCCTTTATTAAAAGAACTCAATTGAGTAATTTAATTATGTGCACCTATGAATGAGCGCTCGGTGTTGCTGTCCAGCAACTGTCCTGTCCCCCAGGGCACACTAAAGACCTTGATTATGTCGAGAGAGGTGCGCCCGCACCGGTGTTGCAGGACTTTGTCCCCTGGACACACTAAGGACCTTGACGATGTCAACAAGAGAGGTGTGACTGCACTTTATGCGCCTTCATAGTTGTGTTGTCGAGGCGGGGTCCTTGGGGGTTTTCAATCTTGCAAGTTGAGGACTCCCACTAGTCTGGCTGTCGACTTGAACTTAATAAACTTCTGTTCTGACTAAGGAGTTCAGTTGCGTTAATTTATGAAGGAATCAAGTATACCTATAGGTATATCGTCATGTGGGATACCTTAGTCAAATAAATATAGCAAAATTGGTTAGCTTTTGTATACTTGTGTTCGAGCCGCTTGGTGTCAGGACTCTTGTTCTCAGGGCACATTGAGGACTTTGACCAATGAGGATTCGCCCGTTAAGGGGTTCCTTCGTCAAAAGATATGTGACCGCACCTTAAGCGCCTTCATGGATGTGTTGTCGGGTAGGCGAGGTTATTGAGGATTCTCGATCTTGCAAAATGGGAGTTATCAGTAGCTGAGCTATCGGCTTATTTAAACAAAAGCTTATTATAAAGAAGCTTTTGTTATATTTATTTTACAATGGAATCCAACACTTTCACCTTTAATAGTAGCAATATTCAAGTAGGTCATTTCTTACGTGGGGTCGTTATGATCGGGTTCACAATGCAGGTATCACGGTGGGTTGGTAATTAATTATCATTCGTCAGCTCAACTGTGCATTGTCGTATATCCAATAATGTCTCAACTATAAGGTGCCTTTGAGTTGATTGGGTGGAATTGGTTGCTAAAACATTGTGTGTTAAATAATTGATTAGGTAAATTTTAACAGTAATTTGTATTTGATTTGATAGAAATAACGATAGGATAGGCGGAACTAACAGTTGAGGTGGGGATTACTAGTGAGCACGTGCGGCGGTAGGCGAGCGAGTGGCGAGCGTCACAGTTCGCGATTAGTCCTAAGATTCGTCGTTAGGGAGAATCGACGCTTGACGTGATGCGGATTATGTACTTGTAGGTATTACGTGTACTAATATTATATTTTAGTAGAATATTGATGTATCATCGTCCATATCACATCATCGTCAATATCACATCATCGTCAATATCTCGTCATCTTCACAATTATCATCGCCGTTAAATCTTCGCATGGTCATCGATATCGTTCTCGTCATATAAGTTATCTCAAGTTGTCCACTGTTGTACCTAGAGTCTATTTAAAGGGGCGTCACCTAAGACATAGTATGAATTACAGCTTCTACTTCGGCCTCAACGACGGGGCAGCTCTACCCAACATCGCCCCCTAACCCCTCCCTAACCCCTCTCTACTCTCTACATACAACCATCCATTCTTTTTTTTATATTTATATTTGTTGTAAATATTTGTTTATAATCCTATAAGTAATAAAATGTGTGAGTAATTTTAATTACAGCTTCTACTGATTAATCGATTACGGAATTTATGTCTACGTTAGTCTGCACGGATGTGTCTTGCTTAATGAATCTACGGGTTCGCAGATTAATTCTAAGGGACTAGTATATTTGCCCTACCACAATATTGTAGGCACTACTGAAATGGGTTTTATTGTATGATTTATATTAACGTGTAACTATTCCTTTTATAAAATTACTCGCTCGCACAACGCAGGATCCTCCGCTAGACGCCATCACGCACCAAGCCACTTCACCATAGCGAATCACGTATAGCTTAGGTCTAAATAGGTCTTCGAGGTTAGGTTCCAGAGATAATATTTTCTAGGTTAGATCACGACGTTATAGGACGAGTGTTGGACGGTTTTTTCTTTGACCAAGTCTCTTTCCGTCTGACAAAATCTTTAGGAGACGATTTGGTCTGTTGAAGGGGTCTAGCTGGATTACTTCAACATAAATAATCAAAGATTATATAGCCTTAGGATAGAATAATCTAGACTAGAATTATTTAATCGTATGGCAATTATTATTTTGGCCTTTGAGTTTGTCACTCTTTAGTACCACCCAGGGGACACGTGCAGGGTTGTGGTAGGTAGCTCCTGCGGACGCGAGTGACAGTTGTCCCCCCTTTGTCAAGTGAGTGGGCAACTCGACTGTTAGAGGTTCTTAAGCCGCCCGATGGCCTCTAACTCGGCTTAACGACTACTGTCATAGACAGCAACCGGGATCAACTGCTTAGCGTGCCTTCCAAAGCACGGAAGCGCTCATTTATAGTAACCACTCAAACAGGCGGTCACCCATCCAAAGACTGACCCCTGCCGTCTTTGCTTGACCTGTGTTATCGTTTCCGATACGCAGGCGCCGCCGGGCTATGAACGCTTCAAGACTAGAATAAATAAAATCAATTCGATATTTCTATGGTAAATAAATGATTTAATTTCTCGCCTACTATCTGTGTAATTTATATTCAATAGCTTTACCTTCAGGTAGGATTCCATTTTCAGCTGAGTAGAGGTTTCTCAGGAGCTTCAGCCTTCAGCTAGGGTTTAATTTAAGTTCAGAATAGGTTAACATAAAATACAACCATTTAAATAGAGGTTATCGTCACAGTGGCCATATAAACTGCTCAATTACACGCGCTAAACCCATCGTGATATTAATGGGATTCAAACAAAGAACCTCCGGTGATTGCCAAAATCGTAAATCATTATTTGGAGTGAAAATACCTATTCCTTGAATACATTCTATTTCCTTGGATATACAATATTTCGGTTCGATTGCAAGAATAAAACCAACATGCTCAAGGAAAAGGCTTGTAAAGGATTGGCCCCTAATATATTCTCTCGCAATTAGGTAGGTATAGACCCTGAGGGCATCAGCTTCAATTAGCTAACTTCATAAATCTGTGCAATGCAGTGTTGAAGGCTTGACTTTACTTATACGAGTAGGTAAAGCGATTATACGATAAAAAATATTAAATTCTCGACTTTTGCGCAATTGTTGAGCCGAGATTAGGCTTAAGCTAGCACAAAGAAAAATTACAGCACTTTATGTGAATCATGCATTAGTCAAAATATCTTAATTAAATGTAGCCTCGCTTGTAGTATTAAAGGTTGAATCTAACTAATAATCATACGACAACCTAAACAAAACACGCACCATTGAGAATAAAACGTTATTCTGGTCACACAACATAGTTCCTGAGCATAGATTAAGTATTTCTTTCAGAAAGCACTTAGCTAATCGTCAATCGGACGGTAGCTAATTGCCCTCCGTGTGAACGATCACCTTGATTCTTTACGATAAAAGGGAAAAGTTTTAAAGAGTGAGTCTATCGCACTATAACGTAAATGAAAGCCCCTAAGATCTAAATTGAAACGACGTTTGTAGTCCACTCGATGCTTTTTGGGTTTCCAAAAGCGACGTGTCCGAACGATCTTGCTTAGCACGCGATCGCGTGATTACGAAAGAATAACACTAGTCATGTTGACAGAGATTTTGCTTATACTGTAAATATGAAGCTGGATACCAAAGTTTACACACACCATCAACAAAACTTCAATTCAAAATTGCGTATTTTCTAATAATGTACTATTGTACCGTCTGTCATTAAAATTGCTACTAACTCAAATACAATGACGTCAATGACAAATATTAAAACAGTCTGTAAAGACTCCATGCTCTACGGCCTACTAACACACTCTTTAGCGTGATTTTAATTATGATTCTTACATATTTCATCTGTTTGCCATGACCAAAAAAAAATTGATCTGGTTCTTCTATGAAGGGAGTTTTATTGACCCAAGTGCAACCCAACCAGCAAATTGTTTATCAACGAGTAGTTTAACAATGGTACGCGAATTATTTCGATTAGCTATAATAAAGCAAATTTAATGGCTTGCAGACACATAAATTACAATAATTAATATTATTAAAATACATTTTGATTTTTGTACATTTATTGAACTTCATTCATTTTGAATATTTATTTAACATACACAACATTATCTATGTGTCGTATCGGATCTCTATCATTATTTAGTAGGTTGGTAGTAAGCATGATAATTCATGGTAATTAGGTTGGACTTGTGATTTTTTTGTTATAAATAAAATAAATATTAATTTTATTTATTCAAAATGTATTCAACGAAAAGGCTCAAGAAAGGGATACAATACTCAAATTATGAGTCACTACAAATAGCAATCAAGACGTTTTTTGAATATGTAAAGCTATTTCAAGGAACTAACGATTATTTGACAAAATTAGCTAGTGCATGGTCTGAGAGGTAATCACGTCACGTTCCGAACACACGTCAGTACAATTTAACTGTCAATTTTCCATATAAAAAGCGACATTTAGACCTACCTGACGCGCGTAGAATGCGTTACGTGATCGACCTGCTGGTTCAATATTTTAATTTTCGAAAACGTGAAAGTAAAAGTACCGCTAGATATAAAACATATATAGGTAAGATAAATAATACACATGTCAAACCTACTCAAAATTCCAAAAGTAAAACTAATAATTTATCCGAGAGTGTTTGACCGCCATTATGTTGTCAGTGAGATAATTAAGTAAACATCGAAAAGGTTAAAAACATCCATTGATAATTAAAATAATAGGTACATAATTAATTCCATTTCAATAGGGGTGTAGACACAAAATAAAATAACCAATAATACATTTTCTCGAAAAAGGATTAAAAATATTTTCAAATGGAGAAAAAAGTAAAGCAAGGGATTTAATAATCACAAAGTTATAAGTGTCCAAAGTTTTAAGAGGGTATACTCTGTCCCTTTTCCGCAAAACGCACCTTCATATGAAACGATTGTCATTTACTATGACGCTCGTGGATCGTGACATCACGATCCCCTAGCGTCTTCTCTCTCTAACAAGCAATATTAAAACGGTTGTAGCTTCGTATTTGTTTAAGATATCTGAATGGGATTTTCGTCACGGGCATATTTTTTGCCTTCTTTCTTTTAGAGTAATAATACATTTTGCGTCTACACCCCTATTCTATGAAATGTAACTTTGTATTGTATAATCTTCAAAACAACAGATCGCATTTAAATATTTTTCACCAGCACTTGTAGAATGGACCTTCGAGATTGACATACAGTACCAGTCAAAATTTTAAGTTCACCCATTTGTACTTTTGTGCGATAATGTTTTGCAGTTCAGATGTCGAAAATTGTTTCCAACTGAATCGTTATTGTTTACAGAGATGTGTTTGATTAGTCAGACACAATTTACGTAGATTTCTAAACAACTGATTCCCTAAAAACCAACATTGTATCTGATCATTGTACGTTTTAAGTGGCAAGGCCATAATTATATGGCCCATCCTTTGCCGTCATTCCTATAAGATTTTAGGGAATGCGTTGTTTAGAAATGTACGTGAATTGTGTCTGAATAATTAAACAAATCTCTGGAAACAATAACGGATCAGTTGGAAACAAATTTCGGCTTCCGAACTGCAAAAAAATATTGTCCAAAAGTACTCATTTGTACCTAAAACAAAGAGTGAACTTAAACTTTTGACCGGTAGTGTAGGCTATATTTTATCCCCTGGCTCCGCCTGGGTTCTGTGTTATACACGAGCGGGGCCGTGCGGGCAGCTACGAAACGATAAATTAACACTCATTGTAGAGGTTCGACGCTGTGCCAATACAACAACAATTGATCCACAATCACAGTGCAGCTGCCGTGACCGCTAGTGCAAGAGTGACAGTTAGAGGCATAGTAGGCATACTCCCAGCACCCTTGCCATGTACGCACATTGCCCATGCTCCACCAGCATGCATGTGCATGGTTATTCCTATAGGTCCTATCGCCCAAGGGTACGGGTATACCCACAGATGTATGAATATAAGGAGATCGGACATGGCGGCCGATTTGTATAGAGTGAGCCTGTCGCAAGTACATTAACCCACACAACGACCAAGTACACTGAAAAAAATGTTAGGTTGGATTTACCAGATTCCGTGTAAATGTTACCAAAGTTAGCGGTTGATTTCGGTCCTATCACGAATTTTGGTTGATTTTATCAAACTAAATAAGTTGGTGTTGTACCAAATTTATTTGGTAGATTACACCTATATTTTGTAGTAAATAGTAAAATTGTTTACCAAAGTACTTTAGTAACATTTCTCATCAAAGTACTTTAGTATATTTTTTACCAAAGTACTTTAGTAACGTTTCTCACCAAAGAACTTTAGTACATTTTTAAACAAAGTACTTTAGTAACCTTTTTATCAAAGTAGTTAAGTATATTTTTTTCAATGTAGTTTGGTGTAATCTACCAAACGGATATTTTTCATTTTACCAAATATACTCGTCTTTTTTTACCAAATACCTTTTGGCATGTTCTACTGTTACTATTTTTTGGTACAAATTACCGAAGTTAGTCAGTAGAAAATGCAAAAGTAGTTTGGTAAAATCTACAACACAATTTGGTCGATATAGCACTTTCTATTGGTACAATGTATTATATCATTTTGATTGAAAGAGCTTAACTTAACTTGTAAGTATAATGTAATTTATTTAGTGAACTCTAACAAACAAAGTTAAGTAGTATTTACTAATCACGTTCGGTGTATTTTGTCAGCTTTAGTTTGGTAATATTTACCAGATTTATATTTTATTTACTACTAAAGGTGTTTGATATATCTACCAGATATGTAACGCAGTTTTCATCAAAGTTAGTCTAGTATCATCTATCAGATTGGATCGTGCTTTATATCAAAGATAATATTGTATTATCTACTATAAGTGGATCGCAGATTTTATCAAATATAATTAAGTATTATCGATCATGTGTTTCGTATTTTTTTCTAAAATTGGTTTGGTAATATTTGTACTGTGGTTTTTACCAAATGTTTACTAGTAGTATCTACCAAGATTTTATCAGTGCTTGTTCTGCTAATTGTACCGGTCTTAGTTTAGTAAAACGTACCAAATAAGTAGTGTACAGTTTAATGGTGTAAGTTTGGTTAATTTATCAAACTAACACTAGTAAAATGTACACATCTTTTTAGGTAGATATCACCAAACACATTTTTGATTTCCAGAGTATAAATAGGGTGTGGTAATCATTGAAAATTAGAAACTTGCAATATTGCTGACATGGTATGAGAGTAAAATTATATTGCAGTTTAGATTTTCAAACTACGTAGTTTTCTATGTAGATTGAAGATTATTCGTAGCCACACCCTAAAAATATTGTAGATGAAAAAAAGCTAAAGACAAACACTTCAAAAATATGCAGGCTTATTGGTAACCAACGTATTTCTTTTTTGGGAGATATAGTAAAGCTCATTTGCAATTAAAACGGTCATGAAGGCTATCCGAAAATCAGCAGTTCCTAGTGAGTGAACATTTACAAATTGCCTTTTTTAAATAGATAACAAACAAATAGATAAAAGAAATAACGTCGATTTACCAGTAACCTTTTTTAATATTATAAGGGCTATATAAATACGGTGGTTTAAAGAAAAATAGTCCGAATTTTGGTACATGTAATGAAATTTATTTTACGAATCGATACAATAAACTGTAGATCACTTATTTTAAAATTATGTCAGTGACTCAGTAGGGTCCAAAACCTTTCTTATAATAAAAGTCAAAACGCTGCCAGGTTGCGGCCCACATTCTTTCTCTGCGGCTGACCGTACGTGAATCAAATTCCTTGGCTGTACATATCTTAACTTTAAGTTTACGAGAAAGATACCTTGTTCACGGTATACGTAGTAAGTGTACATCTTATAGGCTGAGTTACAAGTCATGATAAAATTTGCTGAGTAGTCTTATAGACTGGGCTCTCAGTGGAATATCGTTTGCAAAAATAGCGCACCGTATTCTGACGTCTTTGTGTAGATTCCAGACATACAATCAACAGAATTCGCTGCCCCAATATTATAAGGTTCCATGTTGCAATTTTATCAACTTGAAATTTGAAGTTTATAATATTGGGGCAGCGAGATGTTGCCAACCATATTCTGCGTCCAGGCAGTGAAAAGTTTTGAAGCATACGTCCAGCGCTTTCAGGAATGAGTCGATATTATAAAGGATGTCGTCATAAGCAACATAAAAGTCTTTAGGGCATCGATGGTCGGTCCGACAGCAATGATGATGGGTTGGCACCGCAGTCCCTTAGCCATTTGGGCTTTTATCCAATAGTCCAGCTGGGTGAGGACTTCGCTTTCGTTCTGGAAATTAAAATATATTGTTTACTTTTAACCGTATCCATACTAATCCTACTAATATTATAAATGCGAAAGTTTGGATGTATGGATGAATGTACGTTTCAATTAATCTCAAAAACTACTGGACGAATTTTTAAGAAACTTTCCAGTTATGTACCTTACGAGTATATATCAGAATATGACAGGCTATAATTAATTTCAAATTTCGTACCTTTTAATATTAAAAATGCGAAAGTGTGTCTGTCTGTATATCTGTATGTCTGTTACCTCTTCACGCTTAACCCGCTGAGCTGAAGGAGATGAAATTTAGTAGGTATCGAGATAATTGGAGTCCCGAGGAAGGAGATAGAAAAAAAGAAAGAAACATTTATTCGAGACAAACAACACACAGCGTTTGTCACGAAACGGTTCTATCTCAGCATAATGCTGGCATTGCTGCCAGCGCTGGTCTTCCGATAGAACTGATTAGGATAGTTTTATCCTGAAAATCATCCCCTAAGGAAGTAAAATGGGTAGTGAAAATTTGTATTGGAGTTTATATTAAATCCTTATGGCCGTTTGTATGGAAAGTCGTCATTACACAATAGTGTTAAAAATGAAATTATACCTTTGCATGAAGAATGAAACTGTTCATAGCTTCTTGAATGCTTGGCTTTACGGTTTTTTTTACCATCTGTATCTTTGTAGTTTTGTAGTGGAACTATTTTATATCCAATTATTATTATATTTTATATCTGGAAAATAAAAATAAATATTTAGTTATGTATGATGCATATTTGTTGACTTAATTAGATCAAACATTATGTTTATACAATATTGGTTATTTTATTTGGTGCCAACACCCTATTCAACACTAATTAAACATCAGAATAATGATAACCAATCACGTAAAAGTACATTATTGCAGAGGCCGGAAAACAGCAATTCGTGGATGGGTAGAGTTTGACGGACGAAGCGTAGCTTAATCCGTCAGTAAATACGAATCCACGAATTGCCATTTCCTCGACGTTTTGATTTTGGGGTGATATTTGTGATTTTTTAATAAATATTATGATAACCAACCTTCGCTTGGATTTTCTTCGATCAATTTAATGTAGACAGAAGCAGCTTTAATCGTTTTCAAATAATTAAACGCATTCTCTAAGAAGTTGGGCCATTTCTTGAATAGTAGGAGCTCTGATCCTTTAAACTAAGTTTCAAAATCCAATTCAATCTGAAAAAAAAATCGATTTTATGTATTTGACTTAATGTGCAAAATGCCTAGGTATCTCGTTCTTCATCCATCACGTTTTGTGAGCTTTGGTCAGCCAAAAACAAATATTGAATAATAAGAAATTCAAGTATGTAAATTATTTATCAGGGGGTGTATACATTAAAAAGCGGCCAAGAGTCAGACTCGCGGACTGATT
Organism: Epinotia brunnichana; assembly: GCA_963854355.1. Lineage (NCBI taxonomy): Eukaryota > Metazoa > Arthropoda > Insecta > Lepidoptera > Tortricidae > Epinotia > Epinotia brunnichana. Next base: position 42,294,623 of record OY977936.1, on the reverse strand, counting down.
TCCGGGATGAAAGTATCCTACGTCCTTTGCCGGGACTCAAGCTAAATATCTACATCCCAAATTTCATCTAAAAAGAGCCCGTTCACGGACTGACTAGCGCCACTGGTAAATATTTGAGATTATTTAAATTTATAAATAAGTTTGATGTACTAGTTTTTACGTTGCTGGATTCGTCAATCTATGCGTTCAAATTTATGATGGCCGTTTTTCTTTTGATTTTATCAGTGGCCTACTTTTTTAATATCGTTAAATTTAAATAATCTCAATAATTTACCAGTGGCCCTAGTGAGCGCGTTAACGGGCTCTTATTATTTTCTCTTATTAATTTCGGATTTTTCATGTTTTTCTTTGCTAGCTTCTGCCCGCGACTCCGTCCGCGTGGAACTCGTTTATATCGTAGCTCCATACAATTTTATACCACCTACTTCACCGACTTAAACTATTCGATGTCCTTCCCCGGGACTCAAACTATCTTGATACCAAATTTCATCTAAATCGGTTCAGCGGTTTAAGCGTTAAGAGGCAACAGACAGACTGACACACTTTCGCATTTAAATGTAGTATGGATAATAAATGTAAAACAGACAGGAATACTTACATGAATAATGTTTTGGAGTTTGTTCAACCCTCGCTTGAATAATATTATTTCCTTTAAACTGGGAATCAGCTCCTTCAGTTCATTTCTTGAATGGAGTCGAGCAAATTTAACGAAATCTGATTTTCTAAAAAAATAAGACATATGTAATTCATCAGTCTTTAAACTCATTATTTAATGTTCAGTTAGTTACATTCATACAAAATACAAACGCAACGATGGCCAACCAAACCGATTTGGTAAATTTTACTGAAATTCGTTTTGTAAATTAATCAAAGTAATTAGGTAGGTAATACGTAACCAATATTTCTAGGTCAATATCTAAGCCTAAGTTAAGCTTCCTATTCATATTAAACTATAATCACAAAATTATTATATTTAATCATTAATAATAAGGAGTAATAACTATAGGTTACCCTGTGTTTCAGACAAAAAAGAACTAACAATGGAATAAGTACGTTATTCACATACAATATCATTCTTATTCACAATTAATTAGTAAGGTATCAGTGTTGCCAATTTAGCACTTTTAGTGTAATATCGTTCTAATGCTTACCTTCAAAACTTGTTATGGTAGATTGAGATAATCCCCATTCCTTCAAATATTCATTCACCCCCACATTTAAGTCATCGTCGAGATCACTATCCATAGTTGGTTACACTTTGCAAACTAAATCCACCACGCACCAGCCGAAATGAAATGGCGCACCAAGAAAATTTCATTAAAACGCAAACAAAACAAAGTGACTATATACAATGAACTACCTCAACGCAATGAAGCCTGCCCCGCCGCGCGCGCATCGCAAAATGCTGTAGCCGGGGGAAGGGGCGCACCTCCGCAGGGCAGTCGGGGAGGGGAATAGTCACATCTCACTCTTATGTTTATAAATTGAGTAGGATGGAACTATGCATGCAGCGGTATTGTTTTGTGAAATGTACCAGACTTTTACCTATTTAAAATTACCAAACTCTTTGGTAATTTTAACAAGGTATAGGTCTGGTAGTGACTGCAGCGCTTTCTCAAAAGGTACGAGTAGATAGTACCTATGTACCTACTAAACGCCAAATGTTTCGTGTTAATGTTGTTGGAAAAAATAGACTAGGTAAGTACTTAATACTATTTTGTGAGGCGTGAAAGGTTGCAAAATAACAAAGCAATAGAATCTCATTCCTACGACCAACAAGTAAAGACAAAACGATTTATTACTTGATTATATACTTATAACTAGCGACCCGCCCCGGCTTCGCACGGATTTATACGTATAATACATGCATGAATTATACATATAAACCTTCCTCTTGAATCACTCTATCTATTGAAAAAAACGTAAGCGACTTTGTTGTATACTATGTAATGATTTGGTATTTAGGTAATTTACCAATTGTATATTTTAAGACGTCAATTAATCAATGATAAAGTTAAAGGTACATCCAGCAGCAAAAGTAGCTACGCGGGTCAAAGTGCTCGAAATGACCTACACATGGCTCTAATGTCAAGAGGATACGGACTTTCTAGATAATTTCGAGCGTGTTATTTTGTGTTGCTACTTCTGCTGCTGACTGTACCTACATGGGTACACCATGTAGTATCTACTTACTAGTTTTGTTAGCGGCTTGGCCCGCGTGACAAACGTAAGTATTTTGCTTATTTATGAAGACGTCCAAACAAACACCAAGGAAGGACCAACCAATTAACACACTTTCACATTCATACTATTAGTAAGGATAAGGAAGGATATTACTTACTCGTATTGAAGAAAAGCCACGAAAACTTTAACGTCGTTAAAGCCTAATTACTACATAGATAATCATTAAGTAAGTACCTACGCAACTTTACTTTTTTTGTCTGGGAATAGGTATGGCAATCTGTGGTATGGCTCTGCAAATTATTAATTTGGGTATTGTCTAGCTAGGTAAGTACCTACATACAACGTGAAAGGCGGCCTAGATTATTATTTAATTTTATTTAATACACAGAGTATATAAACATAATAACTAACATGGTCTCGCAAAACTGTCGGAACAGTTTGTCTGTGTGATTATAAACATCATAATAAGTACAGAGTTAATAATTAATTAATTACTAATTTGTAAATAGGTTTAGGTTAAATACATGTTACATACAATTGCATACAGTTACCTATGACTTATGGGTTATGATTAGGGTCTGCAATCCGGATCCAACTTGTATGGAAAGATCCGGATCCAGATCCGCGGATCCGGATCTTCCCATACAAGTTGGATCCGGATTGCAAACCCTAGTTATGATACTTAAGTAATGTCGTTTTAATAATGATTGAAGCAAAACTAAGTCGTACGTAATTCTAATAATTGTGCTAACTACATTAACTATTATACCTATATACTAATAAAACCAAGAGTATCTTTTATATACATGTATATAATTTAAATCGAAAGAAAACTCGATTTACTTCGTATTTACACAATATACCTAATAGGTACCTACTTATTCCATTTAGCGTAGTGTAGTCTGAGGAGCTACCGCGAAATAAAAACAAACTAAGTTCCTTTATCTCTCTCTTTGTTGCTCTAACTAGCAAGTGCATTTGTTATTATTATTATTTATTCAGAAAACCAACAGCGATACAAAGTACGTAACTTATACTATAATACACAGTAGTATGGCCAATTACAGATTTACCTAGATAACTTGATATGTAAACAATTAAACGGACTATCACAACATTTGTGAAAGAAAGATGATTTTTTTTTAAATTAAGTTTGAGCAATTGTTTATTTTTTGTTTTGAAGATGAAAGCATAACCAAGCATGTAAATCTATATAGGTTGCCGCAAATGAGAATATATTGCTAAAGTTTATCCTAATGACAATATTATTGTATAAATCCCATATTTAGAGTGAATCAAATAGATTTAGTAACTTAAGTATAATACTACAACATTTTTAAACATGATAAGAGGTGAGTTACCTATTTCTAATACTATTTATGCTGCTTATTCTTAACACTATTAATTACTTGCATTTTAAAAGATGCCTTTGAATATCTAAAGATATCAACGCTACTGAAATCCGCATTATATTTGTGTTAAGTATATTGTTCCATGATATTTATTTTGTAAAACCTTGTTAAACTGGAATAATAAACCTTGTAACAATGTCACTAGAACTTAAACTGAAACATATACCTACAACCATGGGCTTTGCCTTCTTCGTACTCATCGCGGTAATTAAAAATGATCCGACTTTTCTTAATAAGTAACTATGTCGCCTGAAAGTACGGGGTAGTTGGCGGGGTTGGTAGTTCTGATTTTTGCAGACTTGTTTATGAAGTTGGCGCATTGAATAATATAAGTTTGTGATCTCGAGCGTCGAACGTCACTTTACCAAAAATCGAAAATACCGCGTAATCCCTAAATGACTCGTTTTTAGGGTTCCGTACTCAAAGAGTAAAACGGGGCCCTATTACTAAGACTCCGCTGTCCGTCTGTCTTTAATATTAATATTATTACTAATAATTGTTTTCGCTATAACAACAAATACTAAAAACAGAATAAAATAAATATGTTTATAGATTTACGGAACCCTTCGTGCGCGAGTCCGACTTGCACTTGGCCAGTTTTTTGATAGAACCTAACCAAATTGTTGAGACGTGTTTGGTAAAATGTTCATTTTTTTACGTTAATTTACACCAGGAACTCTGGGTAGGGACTATATTTTGACCTCAACCTTTTCAGTTTTGTAAGTTCAACCACAGGGCCATGTTATATTAATCATATGTTTATAATAAAATCAACCGAACCAAATTCTTCACATTTGTTTGGTAAAAATGTACAATATCCTTTGTTAATTTACACCATGAACTCTGGTAGGGACTATATTTTGACCTTAACCATTTTAGTTTTGTAATTTCAACCGCAAATCATATTTACAATATAAAATTAACCAAACCGAATTGTAGAGGTTTGTTTGGTAAAATGTACAATATTCTTGTTAATTAACAGCATGAACTCTGGTAGGGACTATATTTTGAGGTCAACCTTTTTAGTTTTGTAAGTTTAACCGCGAGGTCTTGTTATAGTTAACATACTTTTATGATAAAATCAACCAAACCAAATTGTAGAGATTTGTTTGGTAAAACTTACAATATTCTTTTTTAATATACACCATGAACTCTGGTACGGACTATATTTTGGCCTCTACCTTTTTTAGTTTTGTAGGTTCAACCGTGATGTCTTGTTGCATTTATCATATTTTTATTTATAAAATCTACCAAACCGATTTGTAGGGATTTGTTTGGTAAAATGTACAATATTCTTTGTTAATTAACACAATGAACTCTGGTAGTGACTATATTTTGACCTCAACCTTTTTTAGTTTTATAAGTTCAACCGCGACGTCTTGTTATATTTATCATATTTTATTTATAAAATCTACCAAACTGATTTGTAGGGATTTGTTTGGTAAAATGTACAATATTCTTTGTTAATTAACACAATGAACTCTGGTAGTGACTATATTTTGACCTCAACCTTTTTTAGTGTTGTAAGTTCAACCGCGACGTCTTGTTATATTTATCATATTTTATTTATAAAATCTACCAAACCGACTTGTAGAGATTTGTTTGGTAAAACTTACAATATTCTTTATTAATATACACCATGAACTTTGGTAGGGACAATTTTTTGGCCTCAACCTTTTTTAGTTTTGTAAGTTCAACCGCGATGTCTTGTTATATTTATCATATTTTTATAATAAAATCTACCTAACCCAATTGTAGAGATTTGTTTGGTAAAATGTACAAGATTCTTTGTTAATATACACCATAAACTCTGGTAAGGACTATATTTTGACGTCAACCTTTTTAGTTTTGTAAGTTCAAATGCGAGGCCTGTTATATTTATTATATTTTTATGATATAATCAACCAAACCAAATTGTTGAGATTTGTTTTGTAAAATGTAAAATACTCTTTGTTGATTTACACCAGAAGTCTGGTAGCGACTTCAACCTTTTTAGTTTTGTAAGTCCAATAGCGAGGTTTTGTTATATTTATCTTAGTTTCCATGTAATTCAGCCAACCTTAGCTAATTTGGTAAATCCAACAAACCATTTTTTTCAGTGTAATTGACAAGACAAAGCACGCACACATCTAAAACACACACACACTTGTATACCTACACGCTTATTTGACAATAAACGCGCATCATATCAGGCATTTTGGGAAAAAACGTAATATTCTCTGCGATCAGCACGCGTGCACAGTATGGCAGTGTATGCCCATTGAGCATACAGCTGCGACACGGCCGCCGGGGGCTTGTCCTCTCTCTAGTATTCTATGCTCTGAGGGTATACCCCTCTAGGGTCATTTTTCGAATGCACTGTATGTGTGTGCAGACGATTTTGTTGAGAAAGTGTGAACCCGTGACTTGGGCGATAGTACACTACACTAATATAACAATTAACAACCTAATTTCGCTTAATGGACTACTGATGGATTCCAGCAATTACTAATTACTAATAGACTACAATCTGTGTAACGTGATACATTTAAGCTTCTCAGCCGGTTAGTGCTATATTTACCCAATAATCAGAATAATTTTCATTACACATATATTATATATTAATCCCATAAAAAAACATTCCATGTAAAAAATAGGCCAAGTCTCGTAACTCTTCCACAGTAAGTGGTGAGATATTTCGTAGAGCCAAGACAGGCATTCTTATTAATCTTTATTTGCTTGCTAAATAAAATTCTGCAACTTGAGAATCAAACTACTGCATTTACTAATTTTTGCATAGGTACCTAAAACTATGTAAGTGTGATTGCAAAGTCACAAAATTTTATTTAGCAAGCAAATGAAGATTATTAAGAATGCCTGACTTGGCTTTTTACTTTGAAAGAGTTTCGAGACTTTTACATGGAATGTTTTTTTATGGGATCTCATTTCTTTTTGTAGACTTTGTATGGGAATGTTATTTTACCAACCGTAAATAACGTTTGTATAGTTTTGCAGGAAGCAACTGCAAAAGTAACTTTGTAATCGCGTTTATTTATATTAGATTACAAACTTACTTATGCAGTTTGTATATCTCTGAAACGTGACTGAAATTGCAATATTTTTAGGTTTTTTATGAATTATTAGGCTAGCTTGTGAGTCTGCTAGAAGTACCTTAAAATTATGTTGCTCATTATCAGTATATAAGTGAGTGAGTATGTCAGTTACAAAACTAACGAACTTTGAAGAACTTCGAGAAAAGGATGGTACGTCCGTGCCTCTTTGTTTTGCTCGACTTGGCGGGGGCACTATCCGTTCTAGTTGAGATTCTAGCGACCATGGCTTTCACTGTTACTACCTTCCCGTCAGTTTTTAGGGTTCTGTATCACGAAAGGAAAACACGGAACTATTAAAGTTTCCAGGCAGATTCGAACTCCGTAGTAGTTAAATATCCTAAATAAACAGATTATGATATCCATCATGTAAAAATGGTAGTTAAAAAGTCCCCAGCAACCGACTCAAGCCAACTCTCCATACAAACGTAGTTTGGTTCTCATTTTCAATCGGCACACTGGAATGGGTAACTTGAGACAAAATGAAGTGATAGACTTTGTATGAAAAAAAGCGTTCTACTCGCTCTATTTTTTTTCTATTTAAATTTCTAACAGAAACTAGTTTTCGACCTATTAATGGCGGATCCCATTGTGTGTACAAAGTTTTGTGTTATTCTAGCATGTCATTTTAAAATGAGAATAAATCTACGTTTGCATGGAGAGTCGAGCGTCCTGGTGACCCTTAAGGGCGAATTACCTGTCTACAGTTAAACATTTCCTCCACTAACATTACCTTGATTATTTTAAGTAATGATTGCTCGGAGCTGCTGGAAGCCCCCTCAAGCGGTCAATTAATGGGCAGGCGATCTGGCAATTAGTTAACTCCCAAGGGCTTGTAGCTTGGAATGTAAATATGAATTCGTAAGATTGATGATGTTTAATTGAAATACGACCCGACCCAAAGTTGATTTATATAAAAAAACTTTTACAAAATTAAATACCAATTTCTTTAAACTTTATTGCACAATATAGGAAATAGTACAAATGGCGGACTTATTAGCGTATACCATTCTCTACTAGTCAACCATTGGGCTAAACAGAAACATTTGGTGCAGGAGCAACTTCACAAGCTTAAGGTTACTTATATCAAGTAGGTACATATATAAATACATACTACCTACACATACCAATATATTGTATAAGTACTGGCATATTATATAACTGCTTTATATTCCTGGAGAAAAATTGATATGGTGCCAACCACAGGTGTATGAATACATGTAAGGAGATCGGACATGCCGGCCGATTTGTATAGAGTACGCCTGTCGCAAGTTCATTAACCCACACAACGCCCAAGTAATTGACAAGACAAAGCACGCACACATCTAAAACACACATACTTGTATACCTACACGCTTATTTGACAATAAACACGCATCATATCAGGCATTTTGGGAAAAAACGTTATATTCTCTGCGATCAGCACGCGTGCACAGTATCGCAGAGTATGCCCATTGAGCTAACAGCTGCGACACGGCCGCCGGCGGCTTGTCCTCTCTCTAGTATTATATGCTCTGAGGTGCCAACTATTCCGCGATCTTATCAGAGATATTTTAGCGTAACATGCATCATTGTGACATACTTATTAATGCCTCTAGCGCAACGACCCAAAGTCTGTTTTGAATTTTACAACAAATGCACACCACTGATCTCTTGATTTCCAGCCCCGTGGGGACGAGAGCAAGAGATCCCTTGAGAATTGGCTACTTTTTTCCTATTTTTAGGGTTCTGTACCCCAAAAGGAAAATGGAACCCTCATATGATCACTTCACTGTCTGTCTGTCCGTCTGAAATTATATTTTTTTTCAGAAACGCATAGAGGTAGTTGAAATTAAAATCAAATATTTAAATCAACAGCCCCTTAGAGCTGTGAAAAAAACAAACAAAAGATAAAGCCTTTATGCCGCATATTTTGACACTAGCAAGGGAAACAAAATCGTAAGGGTACACAATCCCGTTGACCTAGAATCATGAAATTTGGCAAGAAAAAAGTCTGAAAATCGTTTTTTAATAGACCACAAAAAATAGGGTCCTTAATAAGGAATGGTAAAATTCAAATTAAGGCAACTGTATCATGCAAAGTCATCAAAGTGCTTAATTTAATACAAGCTAAACCGATTTTATATAATTTTTACGATGAAATATAGTTTTCAATTTATGAAGAAGTAGGTCAAGAAAAACTTTCAGTCGTTTTAGATTACTGATATTCTGATAGATTTACTAACAATAGAAATTAAAACATACTTATGTAATAATGTAGAACTAAAACTAAAAAATATTCATACTCAATAAGAATACTAAATCTAATAAATCCCCGGGACGGCAGGTGGACGCACCTGGCGCGAATGTGCCCAAAATGCTGGCGGGCTTACCCCGCTGCAACGACATGTGTTGGACCAGATACAAACCGGTATTGGGATCGTAACCTGTCTCCCTCAATCGCTGTCTTAACTTTCTGATAAAAGTTATCGCGACAGAGCACCAGGGGCCATTCGTCTCCACCGCAACCGGGAGGAGGTCATACATTGGTTCAAAATTTGAGTACCTACTTACTTCGAATGCTTAAATTTTGCCGCGCTTTTGGCGGCCGCTCCAGCCTTGCGCACAGTGTGGTGAGGTGTCTCTAGTCTCTGCCTACACACGTTGCATCCCAAATCATACTTCGACCCTTCGCCTATGGAACCAGTGTTAGTTATCCCTTACAATTCGTACTGCTTAAACCTTGAGGCAATACGCAGGGCAGATTTGCGGAAAACAATGCTCGACGTACAATTTCATTAATCGACTGATGTCTCAAAAATCTACCCGCACAGCACCCGCAGCTTAAACCACGATGGCCGTTCCTTTCACGTCAACTGTAGCTCCACAAAGGCACCGATGAGGTTCGCAGACCGAACACTCCAGTATTAGTGCAGCCCCAATCCTAAGGGAGTCGTTGTCCAGGAGCGTACCTAGGTTGCGAAGATGTCAATGCGTGAAGCCATGCCTCAGACTCAGGGTCATCCACTGATTTTAACCGGGCCACATCAATTCAAACAGTGACCTCCACAAGACTATTATTGGTCCTCTTGTCGGTTTTATCTCCGAAGTTAACAAAGCGAAAAGTACGTCTGGACGGAACTCTAGGTGCGCTAGTCCGACTCGCACTTGACCCGCTTTTTTCTTCTCATGATGCTAATCAAACCAGTTTTTAGGGAGGATTAAAAAACGTATGTTTTTAATATTATTTTCAAGGGAATCAAAATTTATAGAGTACATTTTGTTGACCTATAATAACTATGAAATTTGGTACAGGGAAAAATCAGAAAACTATACATTTGTAATTTTGTACGGAACTCTCGGTGGGCGAGTCCGACTCACACGTTTTTTATCTATATAGTGACATTGTCTTATTTTACATGAGGAAAGTACGCGATTACCGATGATAATTAATGTAAGAGCGAGACAGATTAATGAAGCGAGTGGCTGGGCTGCCCCGTCAATTATTTAGGCCATGCATGGCTAAGATTTATTATTGCCCCAAATATCGCGCCATACAACTAGTTTGCAGCCTTGCATATCAAATAACTATTTCAAGCATTGAATGGAGATCATTTAATGTTTATTCATTCGATTATTTTACGTCGGTAGGTTTATTATTCCTATTAAATCTTTCTAAATACCTATCAACAAAGTTCAGTCAATATTTTGGCTTCATTACTTCGTCAGCATAACAAAAATTTGCATATTCTACCGAGTTTACGGGCATTCGCGTTTTATTTCGTTTCATTGTCATTTCATTCCCATTTTCATCCCTCGTTAAATGGCCGTGATGGAAAACCATATTGTTTAGTCAGAGGGAAAACTTTTAGCATTGCTGTTCAGTTGAAGTTAAGCCTTCAATGCAAGATCACGGTTTTTAGTAGAAGCAAAATTCTATATTCCTAGGTAAGTAGGTGCGTTTATTTTATGTCGGTTTTATATACAGAAACATTTGGAAGTAAGTAGGTCCATTATTAAACATTATTTGCGTAGTTATAAGGTTCGGCGAGGCGGTAAGTAAATTAGGTTATTTCTGGTTCTCACAGCTTAATTTAAGCAACGTCAGCGTATTCTTTGAAAATTATGACCGACGCGCGGGACCAAGAAATTAAAAAAATATATATATTCTCAAATAAAGCGAAATTGTCTAGAGCCAAGTTTTTCTTTGTTCGATTTGATTTCTGATTTGCTTGATTCAAGTTTTTTTTCTGTGTACTCGTTTGGGAATGGGGCTTGGAATGACTAAGTAGTTACTTTAGTTCAACATTCGGTTATAGCGGCATCTGCACTTATTTCCCTACTTGGATTATAATAAGACTTAAATATAATTTTCCATATTTGCTTACGTAAAAGTGTCTCATAGATGATTAAATCAAAAAACAACACTGATATTTTCATTCTCTGATGATTCTTTGTAAACAATAGTAAGTTACTGCAGGGGCCGGGAAAATAGGAATTGCCGGCCAAGACTCGTCTCGCCGCCCCCGAAACGTGATAATTCGAAAGTCTATTATAAATTCATTGCATGTTTTACAAAATATCCGTTACGATATTACAATTCGTGTGCTACCTTTTTTATTTTTTATTAGGCGACTACCTGATTTGTTGGTGCGGAAGCGTAGGTCAGTAAGCTGATAGTTTCAACTGTCAGCCGAGCCAGTACCGATTATTTACTGTGCACTACTTTTTAATAAGTGCTGTACGCGGGGCAGTACCAATGCAGTAGTGTAATACTGACAGTATACCGACACGTGAAAAAATCTGTGTGAAATCAGTAAGCTCACGTCAAAGTACAATATACCGCATACCGATCTCGCCCCGCCAAGTGAGGAAGTCGCCTTACTTGAACATTTTAAAATCAGTTACAATACAACTTCATAAAATAGATGAATCCATCAGGTAAAAGCATGGCGTACTACAATGTGATAGCGCTGCTTGCGCTAGCAGCGGCCGTGTCCGGTGAGCTGAGTCTGTGCAAGCGACACTTGTACCTCGCGCGAGCGGAGCAATCGGACGAGCACGGAAGGAAGTGCTGGGACCACGTCAAGGTGCCCACTTGTGGAGGCCGGTGCGATTCTAGAGAAGTAATTAATGGGCCCTTGTGTGGTTGATTGTTGATATATTGGTTGTCCTAAAATCTTTTGGCCGGATATTTTTGGCATCACGTTGAATGGCATGCTTTACATATAGCATAATCTTTTTTTGCCTAATTGATAATTTTATTGTCCTAATTCTTATTGCTCCTAATTCTAAGTATGCGAAAATCTAAATGGTGCCGCGGTAGCAGCCGGCGAAGCGCCAGAACCGAATTCACTTACATATTATATAAGAATATATAACGCTTTTACGCGTAAATATCACGTAAATTCTTTTAGTGAACTTGCCCTTTCCTTTTTGTCTTCTTGTTTTTACTACTTTTTTATCCTTTTACTACTTTAATACTTTATGTAATTGATTAGTCTATGCTTCGCTTCTATTGTGATGTTAACTTCTATTAGATTGCTATCTGTGAGAACCTTTAATTGGCCTCTTATGTCTATATCTGTTGTTAACCTGTTTTGTGAGCTGTTGAATTTCCAATAAATTAATAAATAATAATATTCTATGGACGATATGTTAAGGAATTATTAGCTATACTGACCAATCAGTATTAGTATATCTAATATTAGGGTATTGTAAAGTTATGCACATGTAGTGTTCGATAATTCAATGTTCGACACAATCTCCACTTATAATAAATCTCTAAATTAAAAAAAGAATCAGCCAGTTTGAAACTAAGCTTTCTGTGGTACGAATGTTCTCAGCATCCCATGGACGGAAAAATATGAAACATTTTATATAGGTACATAATTATTCCAGCTGCAACTTAGGATAGTTTTTATCCGACTGCGACAATTAATTTATTTTCCGTAATATACGACTTCATTTAATTTTTCATTTATTATTCTTAAAGTATATCGCCGCCACATCTGTCAGCTAAAAGAAACGTCAAAATCACAGACTAATAAGAAATACTACGGACAAAATGGCGGAATTTCTTTGCCTTTCTTTCGCCTATTAATAAGTTTAATCCCGTCTACGATATACGAGTACATTGATGAGACACATAGGTACCAAAAGCAAATATAAAATTAATCGATTTTGATATGCGAACTTATATGCGCAAATGTCGAATTAAGGCGTAATTTGTACAAATGTAACAACAAATTCGAACAATATAAACTTGGTTTTTTTGAATGGCACGCGCGCGCGCTCTTTGCGTATTCAGCCAAACCACCGAAAACCGAAACTCGAAGTTCGTATATCTGAGGGCCTACCGCGAACGGCATTCGAAGTTTTCCCTCTCTGTCGCACTTAAGTACGAACTTGTAAGTATGACAGAGAGGGGAAACTTCGAATGCCTTTCGCGGTAGGCCCTCTGCATTCCTGTCATTTGTTAGTGCGATAGAGATAGAGATACCCGAATATTTTCGAATTCCGAAGTTCGTGGTTTAAAAGAAAATACGGATGTCGGAAAGATCTAAATTAATATTTTATGTGTGAATATGGTTAAAATTATTTGGAAATACTATTGTTGTTATTGTTTTAGTATATTTGACTAGCTTTAAGTTTAATATTGTACGTCCGAAATGGGCAAGCTGTTGGACTTTATTTCACCCAAAACAACTAAATGTACACAGTTCTGACAATAAAGAAATTTTATTTTTTCTTATCTTATCGAAAATAGGGATGTAGACACTAAACAAAATAATCATAATGTTGTATTATCTCGAAAAAAAAACACCGCAAGAGGCTATATAGGTAATCACTAAGTTATAAGTGTATAAAGTTTTAAGAGGGGGTTTGTGGCGTCTCATTTCCGCAAAACGCACCTTTATAATGAAACGATTGTTTTTTACTATGACGCTCGAGGATCGTGACGTCACGGTCCCTGATCGTTTTCTTACTCTAACAAGCGACATTAAAACGGTTGTAGCTTCGTAATTTTTTGAGATATTTGAATGAGTTTTTCATTTCTTCTTTCTTTTGAAGTGAGTCTACAGCTACACCTCTATTTGGAAGACAAGCGGAAATAATCCATACTATCCATACTAATAATCCATACTTCCATACTAATATTATAAATGCGAAAGTGTGTCTGTCTGTTACCTCTTCACGCCTAAACCGCTGAACCGATTTAGATGAAATGAGCCCCGGGGAAGGACAAAGGGTAGTTTTTATATCTGAGGGGCTGAAATTGGGGGTGGAAATTTGTATGGAGCTACTTAAACCGCTGCACCGATTTAGATGAAATTAGGTATATAAATAGTTTGAGTCCCGGGGAAGGACATATAATAGGTTTTATCCCGGAAATCATCCCTTAAGGGGGTGAAAAAGGGGGGGGGGGTGAATTTTGGATGTAATCTATTTTGATGAAATTTGGTGTAGATATAGGTTAAGTCCTGGGAAAGGACATGGGATAGTTTTTACCCCAGAAATCATCCCCTAAGGGGGTGAAATTAGGGGTGAAAATTTGGATGGAACCCATTTTAATACAATTTGGTATAGAGATAGCTTGAGTCCTGGGAAAGGACATAGGATAGTTGTAATTCCGGAAATCACTCCCTTAGGGGGTGAAATGGGGGGTGAAAATTTGGATGAATCCCGTTTAGATGAAATTTGGTATAAAGGTCGTTTGAGTCCCGAAGAATGACATTAGATAGTTTTTATCCTGAAAATTATTCCCTAAGGGTATGAAATATGGGTTGAAAGTTTGGATAAAATCCATGTACCTAGATGAAATTTGGTATAGGGATAATTTGAGACCCTTAAAAGGATAAAGAATAGTTTTTGCCTCGGAAATCATCCCTTAAGATGGTAGAAGTTTGTTTGCATTATATTTTCTAAGTATAAGTTCTACGCGGACGAAGTCGCGGGCAACAGCTATTCAATAATAATTCACAACAATAATTAGGACCATCGATATTATGCGTAACGATTTCGGCGAAAAAATATTAAGTATCTATATTCTTTAATTATTAGGCCAAATGTGTGTAGGCGAAAAGTTGTTATGCGACAAGAAAATATAACAATAAAATATTATGCCATCCCGTACCCGTAATTAATGTATAGGCGCGTTAACAACATGGCGTATAGTATTGTATCAGTAGAAGTGATGAACTGATGACATACACTGAGCCTGTGCATTATAGCAGCGAAATTTGTACCTCATGCAAGCAGAGCAAGCGAACCAGCGCAGCAATAATCATGTCAAGGTGCCCACTTGTGGGGACCGGTGTGATTCTAGAGAAGTGAGTAGCTTCATGAGTGTAATTGTTACCATAAAAGCACTGGTTTCCTAGATTATGATATATTTCACATTAAAATCACAATATATACCTACTGGTCCTATTGGCGATAGTGATGGTCAGTTAACCGAGTTTCTGCAAGCGACAAGCGACTGTACCTTGCGCGAGCAGAGCAAGCGGACCAGCGCAACCGGATGCACGTCAAGGTGCCTACTTGTGGCGATCGGTGCGATTTTAGAGAAGTAAGCACACACTCATGCGGCACAGCGTATTTATTGTAATGCACTGGCGCTGGTAAAAAATGCTCGCGCCATTTTGGAGGCTAAATAACAGCCCGACGGAGCTACCATGGTACCGTGGAAACTGTGCAGGGTCCTTGTGTGGGACGCCACCTGCGTCGACACCACAGATGTATGAATATAAGGAGATCGGACATGCCGGCCGATTTGTCTTGAGTACGCTTGTCACAAGTTCATTAACCCACATAACGTCCAAGTAATTGACAAGACAAAGCACGCATACATCTAAAACACACACACTTGTATACCTACGCGCTTATTGGACAATACACGCGCATCATATCAGGCATTTTGGGAAAAAACGTGATATTCTCTGCGATCAGCACGCGTGCACAGTATGGCAGAGTATGCCCATTGAGCTAACAGCTGCGACACGGCCGCCGGCGGCTTGTCCTCTTTCTAGTATTCTATGCTCTGAGGTCGACACGTTCGCACCGTCCCACATTCAAGGAACCCGCTCACAGGCTGGCCCTGCAGCTGACCAGGCCCAACAACTCAAGCGCCGCAAATATTCGTCTTTACTTAAAGACTTCGAGTTTGCGGCCCTTGCTGTAGAGACAATGGGTCCCTGGTCAGCTGACATGAGGTCGTTCATGAGAGCTTTGTCGAAGCGGCTCGTCAACACCTCAGATGACCCCAGAGGTGGCGCTTACCTCTCTCAAAGAATCGCCCTCGCGATACAGAGAGGTAGCGCAGCCAGCGTCATGGTGACAATGCCGCAGGAGGATCTCCTTGACGGGGTATTATTTTTATAAATAATGCATTTTTACTTTCTTATTATTAAGTTTCGTTTTATTTTCTTGTTATTCTTGTGTAAGTTATTTTAGATTTGTATTTGTTACCTTATTGTTAGTTTAGTTTAGTTTTTGATTTATTGGTTATCATGATTAAAAAAAAAACAAATCACAAAAAAAAAGTGACTCATGGAATTAAATTGTCCTTTTCATTAATTCAAAATAATGATAATTTCAGTACGCTCCTAGCAACCGTGGTAAACGATAGTCTCGCACGCAGATAGTGAAACTAGTTTTCGCTGCGCATAGTAACACCATTATTAACCGAACATTTTAACTGATTGCAAGTAATTTTAACGGCCTCCGTAGCCCAGTGGGTAGTGACTCTGCCTACGAAGCTGGAGGTCCCGGGTTCGAATCCCGGTCAGGGCATTTATTTGTGTATTTATCACGAATATTTGTTCCTGAGTTATGGATGTTATATATGTATATAAGTATCTATATGTATGTATCTATTATATATATCGTCGCCTAGTACCCACAACACAAGCCTTACTGAGCTTACCGTGGGCCTAGGTTGATTTGTGTAAGATTGTCCCGTAATATTTATTTATTTATTTATTATTTCACTACTGTGACCGAAATCATCATGAAGTGTAAACTCTGTAGCCAATCGGTGACGTTTGGTGTGGACTGTGGGGGCTACCGTGGTCATCTTCACTTTGAGTGTCAATACACTCAACGCCAATGCGTACCCCAAAACCACCTACCGCAAAATGAATATTAATAGAAGGGCTGGAGTCGGAATGTCGTGCAAACCACTAGAATTCACAGGGTTCATCCGCCATACGGGAGGAACTTAGGCGTTTTAGAGCAGAATTTAGCTATCATAAAATTACAAATACCACACATATACACATATATACACACCTCGATTGATGCCATAAATACTAAATGGAACGAGATGAAGACTCGATTCTCCAATTTGGAGGACAGAATAATCGCTTTGTAGTAAAGGCACATTATATAAGTATCTGTCTTACGACAGTCCAGTAAGTTGCTGTTATGCTATATATCTCGATACTCACAGTCAGTTTGTTGAACAGGTTTCCGACTGGCAGTTCCCATTCAAGAAATCCCACCACCCAGTATGCGTGCACGGGTCCCGGCGTCCCCTTGTGGTGAAACTGAGGCACTGCGACGAGGGGGCCACCAAGGGCACGGAGGTCTTCCACTACATCGCCGCTGAAGACTGTCGATGCATGGTATGCAAATATAATACGTTCAAGAATAATCATTCAAGGATGTTTTTCAATCATTGTGATAGTGCCTTCTAGGCAGATGTCGCTACACGCCTCCCTAAGGCGTTGTAAGACGAAACGGGTTGAAAGATTTCTCGACCGAGCAAGATTGCTCCGATAGCTCAGTTGGCTAGAACGATTGGCCGTGTATGCCTGAATGTCCTAGGTACTAATACTGCTCGGATCGATAAGTTTTTTAATTTTTCACTTTACTTTTAAATTTATATTTCATTAGCAGACATAATGGCTGCTTAATACAATATGTTTTAATATCCTGCACAACTTAAGAAACGTAATGAGGTGCGGATTTGGGCACCTAATTTTGGTCATAGGAATAAGGTATAATATAAGTAAGTGCCGTACTGAAACTTTCCAGGTTTGTTCATCACAACACACTAGTTGCGAATGGCTGCCACCACACTCGACCATCGTCGAAGGAATCGTCGACGAAACAGAAAAAGACAAGGAGGAAGAGTAATCATTAAAAAAACCGACAAGTAATCCACAAAAACCTGTAACTATCATTAACGGAAAAAACCTTATACGTAAGAATATATTTATCCCTCATTGTGATACGCTTTCACTTAACTTCACAAGTTTGTTTACCGGTTCATACGCGTGATCACAAAACGTCACATGTTTAGTACGGTTAACTACTTTAATAAAATTGTTAAGGCACCTTCATAACAAAGTCAGCACAGTTTATTTACTAATATAATACCATTAATATAAGGATAGGGTTACTGGCTTAGAAAACATTGTTTTTGTAGTAGACAAAGGGTAATCGCGTAACTTCTAGAACGCGCGTAGGTGCGCCTACATGGTTATCAATACTTACAATTGATCTACCCTGCCGCTCTTTCGAAAAGTTAAACAATTATCCCGCTAGTAAACAAGTGGAGTGATCATTAGTATTAGGTGCTACCCATCTATCGATCTGAGCTGAAAGAAGCTAACTATCGGCTGACTGAAGGCGGGCATAACAACTTAACTGTAGGTATTATAACACAAAATGATGATGTTTCATCTTTTTTTTCCGGCATGACGTTTGTGTCCATCCATCCATCGATATACAAAAAAAGTATTAGTTATTTTTCTTAGTACGGGCTGCGTTATTCATGGCTTAAGGTTTATATAATGGCTATTAATGAGTAATATTATTAAGCGCAGTTGTTTACCAGACAGATTTATACTGCGATAAATTTCCCTAACTCATTCATTTTTGACGTGATAACGTCTTATAAATCGATGAACACCGGCAGCACGAACGAAAAAGTATGACGCATTGTCCCGTTCCGCCTGAGCCGAGCGTTCGACTTTGTGACGTTATCACGTACAGTTATCGTCCGTAAACCGACTATAATACCCAACCAATTGTTTTATCTAAAATATTCAGGCCCCGTAGCATGGATAAGCGCGTCGTCTCGTTCTATCGAACGGTGTCAGCCAGGGACAGAAGCTCTATCCTGTCACTTGTCGCGTGATAAAATGATCCATGCTACGGGGCCAGGTTATAAACAGGAACATATTTAATAGTTATCAGTTAGAAATAGGCCAACTAGTTTGCATGGAAACCTGATAGTGACTCGGAAGCAAACATATATGTACGTTCCCGAAGGTTCAATAATATCTGAGCAACCTTATGTCCTTGAAAATAAAGTCAAGTTCACATATTTTTGATCACTTGTCCGTGCACATATTTTAGAACTCGACTGTACCTACAGAAATAATAACGAGGACTATGAATAATGATAAATGCGCCGACATGCTGCAGTCAAGAAACGCATTTATGTAATAAATATTTGTTCACTTCTCATGCTCGAAAAGTGTGTCATATTAGGCTAAGCAAGCGGGGCTAAAGTGGTACATTTAACCCCTAGGGAGAATATGTATACATATTTATGATTTTAAAACATTTTAATTTGACCAATCAAAACACTTCACCGTATTAAATCTACCAATCACAATTCATATCGACAAATCAGAACGTTGGTTTATTTTTTAGGTACGTGTACTGTTTATCTAATTAACCTCCTCAAAAAAACTTGTGTTTGGTACCAGCCAATCAGAATATAGCTATTTTAAAATTTACCAATCAGGAAACAGGATTTATGAAAACATTGGGTGTTTTTTAGTCTCAATTTCACAATAATTCAATTAAAAACAAAAAGCGTCCAAATGTCCGAGCGCAGCAGACTGCATACGATACATAAACTATAAGATAGAGCGAGACAACTCCATCTTAGCTAGCTTAAGTCCCGCTCGGACGTGTAGACGCGCCTTAAATAGCTTGTGCAACGCTTTGAATTAAAACAAAATTTGGCACTAAATTAAAATATATTTTCTCTGTGGAATTTGTTATCTTTTGTGGATGGGATAGTCTTTGTTTATTAAAATGACATCGAGTGAAGATGAATTACAACTTACGCCGAATGCAAAGAATGGAAGAAAGAGCGAAAGAACTTCTAAAAATATTTTGCCAGCGAAATCTCGTGCAAGCTAAAAGGCATACCACAATGTTATAGTCTGGAAAAAGGAAAAGCACGTTGATTGCAATACTGAAAGTGTATTTCTTAATTATTTTGATGAGCTATCCAAGAAATACAAGTCATGATGAACAACTAGTTACTAGGAAATCTCCCGAACAGTTGTCTCCGACTTTCACTCAACAAACGAATCAGCATACTTATACGATCAATTTACCTGGAAAAACAATCAATATAATATAAAAAATTGTACTTTTAAATTTTCTTGAAATAAATTTATCTAACTTTTTGTCCGTCGGTCACCAGGCGTGATAGTAAGACAGTTGAAATTTTCACAGATGATGTATTTCTGTTGCTGCTATAACAAAAAATACTAAATAACTGAATTAATAAATTCAGATTTCATAATAAAATAAAAAAAAAAAAAATTACAATTTTACACAAATCGGCTTAGTCCCAAACTAAGCAAAGCTTGTACTATGGGTACTAGACGACGATAAACATACTTATACAGATAAATAAATACTTAAATACATAGAAAACATCCATGACTCAGGAACAAATAAACGCCCTTACCAGAATTCGAAACCGGGACCTCCGGCTTCGTAGGCAGCGTCACTACTAACTAGGCTGCAGGAGGCTCCCATACAACAAACGTGATTACGGAACCCTTCGTGCGCGAGTCCGACTCGCACTTGGCCGGTTTTTTTATTTTCTCACAATCGAAGTGAAAAGTACTCTGGTCTAAAAGCCATATTATCACTCGAACAATTCCATCTCTTACTGTTGTGGCTCATTTCAGACCCTTGTTGTACAATCTACTAAAAATAACATGAGACGATTGCGGTTACCCCTGGTTTTATGGGGTAACCTCAGCTAGAATTTTTATCGTTACCATCAAAATTTTCAGCATCACAACATAAACGCATACCTTTCTATATTCAAAATAAACATGTAGGCTCGTTTTAAGAATACTTTAAATGTGACCTTCTATTAATGGTAAGTTGTTACTATTTTTAACCGGCTTCAAAAAGGAGGAGGTTTTCAATTCGTTGGAGTCTTTTATTTTGTATGTTTGTTCGCCGATTATCGAAAACGCCTGGACCGATTTGGAAAATCCTTTTTTTGTTTGAAAGGGTATAATCCTTCTCAGCTCATGGTCATCCGGTCAGAATCTTGGAGAAATCGAGGGAACTCTTAAAATTTTATAGGCATAGGTAGGTAAGTAAGCGATTTGGGTACTGATTTGAAGTCGGTTAAAATTTTGTTTTTAAAGTAAATTATTTTAGTTAAGTTATATGACCCCGTGATTTTATTAATTTTGTCCAGCCATCAATTAACTACGCAGGACTGTTTATTTTTCTCCGACAACTTTAGTTCTTGAGGCGGCGGCTGAAAAGCTTAACGTCAACTCCTCGACAAACGCTTACGTTGGTACTAAACATTTTATATATTTTGTTTATTAAATGAAATAAGTTGTACCTACTCGGTAAAACAGAAAAATAAGGCTTCATTTTTTTCACGCTTCACGGACACACGTGTAGCGATTGATGGTCCAAGTTGAAGCTTCGAAATTGTGAATAGGTGATCGTTGAACGAGCGGGCCTTTTATGTATTTCATGTGAAAAATATTTCATGGTAGCGTTGTTAAAAAACAAATCTACATTTCAGGGTAGCGCAGGGCACGTTCTGTGCCCCCGCTGTTAGTGACGTATTTTTATTTCCCTGTTTACTTTTTACTCAGATGTCTATTTCCCTTCCGCCCGGGCTCCTATTTCTGTAGGTCGATCACGTAACGCATTGTACGCGCGTCGGGTAGGTCTAAATGTCACTTTTTATATGGAGAATTGACAGTTAAAACGTACCGACGCGCGTTCGGAACGTTACGTGTTTACCCCCCTGGTCTGTTTGCCCTTCGGGCATCTAAAGCTACCTAACAAACCTAACCTGCCTAGTGTTTAGCGATCGTAACAGGTTTCCAACAAGGAAGAGAAATTATTTGAACGTAACTTTTTCGTTCTTAGTTTCGTAGCAAGAAAAATAATTCTTCACACGTAACTGGTTAAGCGTTGGTTTCGTAGGCGGCCGAAGGTTTATCTATATAAAATATGTATGTGTACCTAAAACACTACTACATTAAAATAGATATGAGTATTGTATCACTGGAGCTAGTTATTAGTGTGTAAATATTATAACTTGGTAGATACCTGCTCTATAGCCCCATGATTGCCCTATTAAGTGAAACAAATTAAGAAACAACAGTTGGATATAGGGATTATCCAACAGCTCTATCAACTCGTTATTCGATTTTGAAACCAATTGAGAAAGGAAAAGGGTCACTTCTCAGTGCTCGACACTGACCCAATACTTGACACCTCCTGTCTTAATACGTAGCAATAAAGAGTAAATTATTGTAATAAACGTGTCAAACATATACGGTTCACATCTGTATCTTATGTGCGGCTTTGGTTCAATAATTATGTTACAATATAAAAAAAACTAAAACACCCGCGACCCCTCAAACACAGCTAAGAACAATCTAGACTGACAAGACTTTATATTAAAAAAACCCGCATTCAAATTCATAGTTTGGGAGCTACGGTGCCACAGACAGACACACATATTCAGATACACAGGTACGCATATTTAACTCCCTATCTTTTTCACTCTACTGTTACTTAAGTACCTAACACTTTTACTCCGGGGTTTGAAAAAGTCTTTAACTGAAACTGGCTTCATTAGTTCCCTGTGAGACTACTGCGTTCTATTTTTTTCCAACAGCCAGGTTGAACTTTGTGACGGCAGTTTTATCAAATTACGTCGTACAACAGAGCGTATATTCTCACTGTTTTTTTTTCAGTCAACTAATTAGGAGCAATGGATAAACTTTTACATGAAATGTTTTTGTAATTAATGTTTTGTGTGATTATTGTTCTTATCAGCTTCTTGTTTGACTTGTGCTATTCTTATCGCATTAAATGGTTTGAATTGAATTGAACACCCGACCAGCAGCCGCCAGGACCGGTCATTTTGGCACTCTTTGGAGGAGGCATATGTCCAGCAGTCCACTGCTGGGGCGTCTTTCGGCTGATATGATGATGATGATGATGAACACCGCACTGCTTTCTTCTTTATTATTATGGAACATACAATATACCCATGAGAGGAGGCATGTGCTCAACAACAGTGGGGCGTATATTAGGCTGATATATTATATTGATATTTAAGGATTCCCACGTCTAGTCGAAGCTTGTCTTTGATTAACCGGTCAGGTCCTGTTATAATTCTCAGCAAGTCAGCACAAAGCAAGCTGGTACGAGTTCGATCGCCGATAAAAACAAGATCCAGTTCTTGCACGAGAGGGGGTCTGAGATATATATTGTCGATTCGCTTTGTTGGCAGCTTAGGGGACAAAACAAGCCCTTTCCCATCAATAGAGTTATCACCAGAATCTCCAGATATAGTAAGACAACCGTAGGTATGTAGAGTTGTTAGTATCTCGATCCAAATACCCTGAGAAAATTACGGTTTTTTTGGAAATAATTCAATATCAGGCTAATTATTTGTATACGGCTTTTATATGTTATTTAAAAAACTTTTACTATCGAAGTCAATAATTCTATGGACCGGAAGTTAGGAAAAAAAATTAACCCTCAAGCAAAAATGCTATCAGTATTTTTATAATGAAAATATGTTTGGGTACACAAATTCGGAGACTTACTACCTGAATCCAAAAATATATGCATCAGGAAATAACAGCATTTTAATTAAATATTTACGACCTTGAGATAATATTGAATTTCATCTGGCCTATAGAAAGGTTTATTCATTAACAAATATAAGTGGATTATGCGGGTATACCAAATAACGTATATAGACGTAGTCAATTACAAAGTAAAGAAAGTTTATACCATTTTCGCCTGATTTTTACGGAATTTATAAAGATTACTTTTCATTATTTTTTACCGTTGCGGTATTAAATTTAGGTGGATTATTAATGAATATTTAGTCAAATTACCCAACCTATTTTATGGTGTAAAAATATGTCTGATATCGATATATTGTTGTGTTTTCATAGAGAGAAACCGTAAAGTTCTCAGGGTAAAAGGCGGTATTAACAAGTAGAAGATTGTACTTGCAGTCGACGACGTATGCGAAGCGCATTATCTAGGAAGCAGAAGAGTCACACATAATGCCGCTAGTTCTGGTGCTTAGGAGAAAACTTCTAAGAAGTTAAAAATAAATTTTATCACAACAACTTCGCCCGTCTCGCTATCGTATTCGCAATTGCTTCTATCACTATCCTCCAACAGTAGTGCGGCAGCCTGTTCTATCTAGACTTAATAAAACTTTTTAAAACTAGAACACTCACGTTTATCTAAGTATAGGTGAACGCTTTATTTAAAATGCGAAAAAATCTGAGAAAGCTCTCAGGATATCGTGATGTTTTTAAAAGTCGGTCACAGAATTTCCCGAGAACTTTATATATGACTGTCTAACGGTGTCATATATCAAGAAAACTTCAGGGCCAGGTAAAGTTGGATGTCGCAAATTACTCTTCTGAGGCGCACGCCGACCGTTATGTAACTTTGCCAATGGCCTTTTTTATGTGTTTTAAGTTTTTGTTTCGTAAATAATTCTTCGATTTCTGCAAAACTAAGCTTTTAACTGATCATTATAGGTTCACAATATCTTTTAATTGAAGTGGTGGTCGTAGATAAGTAGGTAACTTGCTTTCAGTCAACATTCGGGACGCGCGCCGTCCATGGATATATAGTGGAGTTCATCTCCAAAAAGACATGGGAAAATGAAAAAAAAAGTCACCATTATAGGAAAAACTTTACAGAAGACCACAGCCATAACAATGCGTGTAGTGTTGTGTGCCCGGTGGCGAGTAAGGTCGCCAGACGTGTTGGGAGTGTGGGATATGTCTGACTAATATTTCTCACTGCCAACGCAGTGAATTCTCAGATCAATAAAGGGTCATCAGCAACGCGAACGTGACTCATCTGGAGTTGCAGGCGACTAAAGGCTTGCCATCATCGTTATAAAAAATATAATCCTTCTGTGTTGATATTAGCATAAGTGTGGTGAACTTGCTATAAAAAAACAAAAGTTTACACGTTTAAACGACACCAGTTTGTGAAGAATTTCAAATAGGAATCGACGTTTTTCAGAGATGTTGAGAGCACTGCGCGGAATGTCATCTCGCTCATACTTGGAGCAGCCCAACTGAAGATGTACAGTCAAGTGTAAAAATATAAATATACAACATACAACTTGCTCATACGAGTAAATATGTCCCATCGCTCTTATGTCAACGGATTAAGGTTATGGTACATATTTATGAGAGGATTAAATCAATACATATTTTTTCACTTGACTGTACTTACAGAGTACCGCAAACATGATAACTAACACTACTAATTGATCTGTGGGTGTGTTTTCTTGGTGGAAAGATAGAGGCATATCTACATTTGTCCCTAGCAGTCAACAGCCCAAATTTTCAAAACAATAAAACGCCCTTGTGATTCTTCAGAGCGGTAATCACGTAACGTTCCGAACGCGCGTTAATACAATTTAACTGTCAATTTTTCATATAAAAAGTGACATTTAGACCTACAGCCGCCATCACATATGTACATCGGAGCAAACAAGCACGTCACAAACATCGGAACACACCTCTATTTTCAAGGCATTAGGATGTGGGTGTTTTTGAACACCTATAGTGTACCGATGTATGTGATGGCGACTGTACGTGACGCGCGTACAATGCGTTACGTGATTGACCTGCTGGAGTCACAGTAACCGTCCATTGGCCCTATGCCCTATGGTGTCTGCTTACTATCATACCGTATGGTTGTTTGCTATTGTCGTAGTATAAAAAAACGCTTTTGGGTAAAGCTTATCGAACGAGCGAGCGAAGCGAATGAAGTTATATGCTTCAGCTTGGGCCGAAAATCGTTCGTATGTCCGGTGTCAGGTGTCTGTCCTGCTGTCCGGCTGTTCAGTTCTCCTCTACAGGTCGCATTTTCTCAACCGATTCTCGTGAATTTTTGTGAGCAGGGTTGTTAATTATATAGTTCATTTTTGTTGAGTCACGTTTTCGAAATTAAAAGACTAAACTTTTTTAATAAGACGGGTGCGCGAGTTCTACAGCAGAGTCACAATTAATTATGTAGGTTTTATGGTGGCCCAACAAGCAAAATTATCCTGAAACGCGTACTGTATAAGGCTATTTGGACTTATAAAGCTCCGATTATAGCATCGAAATTTGCTACTGCGCTTTTAACAGCATAATTAAATGCTGTTTGAACTTAAGCACATTTACTACTATAACTCCACCTTGTATCCGTTTACAAGAACATATTTCCTGGCCATTATAGGCATATTTCATCTTATAAAAGCATACACCAAGAGTGATTGCACTTAGGAGTAATCACTCCGGTTATTTAGACTTATAAACGCTTATAAGACAACATCTGCGGGCCGCTATAATGTTATGACTCCTATAAGAGCCAATGCCAGAAGTATATACACTGAGGAGTAATCACTCCGGCTACTTGGACTTATAACCACTTATTAGAGAGCATCTGCGGGCTGTTATAATCTTTTAACTCCTATAAGAGCCAATATCAGGATTATATACACTGAGGAGTGATCACTCCGGTTACTAAGACTTATAAGCGCTTATAAGACAACATCTGCGGGCCGCTATAATGTTATGACTCCTATAAGAGCCAATGCCAGGAGTTTATACACTGAGGAGTAATCACTTCGGTTACTTGGACTTATAAGCGCTTATAAGAGAGCATCTGCGGGCCGTTATGATCTTATAACTCCTATAAGAGCCAATGCCAGGAGTATATACACTGAGGAGTAATCACTCCGGTTACTTGGACTTATAAGCGCTTATAAGAGAGCATCTGCGGGCCGTTATAATCTTATAACTCCTATAAGAGCCAATATCAGGAGTATATACACTAAGGAGTGATCACTCCAGTTACTAAGACTTATCAGCGCTTATAAGAGAACATTTGCGCGCCGTTATAATCTTATGACTCCTATACGAGCCAATACCAGGGGTATATACACTGAGGAGTAATCACTCCAGTTACTTAGACTTATAAGAGCGTATAGAGAACATCTGCGGGCCGTTATAATCTTATGACTCCCATAAGAGCCAATACCAGTAGGTCGATCACGTAACTCATTGTACGAACGTCGGGTAGGTCTAAATGTCACTTTTAATATGGAAAATTGACAGTTAAATCGTACCGACGCGCGTTCGGAACGTTACGTGATTGCCCCTCAGGAGTATATACACTGAGGAGTAATCACTCCGGTTACTTAACTTATAAGCGCTTATAAGAGAACATCTGCGGGCCGTTATAAGTAAATAGAAAATAGCGAGTCCTTAGGTTTTGACACATGTCGTTATATAACCAAGTGTCCCTATTATAGCACTATAACGCAATTTGAAATGCCACCTGCAAAAATGGCAAAACTGTCTTGTATAAATTGCTAAATAAATTGATAAATATTAATATGTAAATATTCCAAATTCAAGAGGCGTGTTAAAAATTTAACCATAAACGTGTTAGGTTTCACAGAAAATTCTTGTTCCCCAATGTATATTGTACGGTAAAAATATTAATTCAACAACACAATCATTTGACATTCAACTACACTGAAATACATTAATAGAATTCGCACCCATGTTTATTTTTATAAAAAAAAAACACATTTACCTATACACTTCGATTGCGTTAAGCGACTGTTCAGAAATAAAATTATAAAAGCATTGCTTGAGACCGTATTAATCTCACTTTTTACTGTATGATACTTAAAGTAGGCTTTACAGGAGTGTTTGGATTAACGTAATTCTATTATAGGAGTACTGTTGGCGTAATTGGCATTTCAACGGGCTATTATAAATATCTTATAAGTGCAAATAGGCTTATAAAGTAGGCCCTTTTCCGGACTTGTAAGCGCTTATAAATCCCTTATAGCCCTGATAAAACGATGATCTTGGGATAATTATAAAACAGTATTTTGCTTGTTGGGGGTTTATTATTATTACACCTTTATCGTGATATTAATCGAAGAGTAGGTACCAAATAATCGACACTTGTTCTTTAACCGTTGAAATTAAGGGCTGCCACATTTTGGAACAAACGAGCGAAGCGAAGGAATTTCTATGCTTCAGTTTGGGCCGAAATTCGTTTGTCTGTCCGGCCGGCGTCCAGTGTCCGGTGCCCGATGTCTGTCCCGCTGTCGTGAAATTTTATAAGCAGGTTAGTTAAATTGCTCGGTGTCGAGTCACTTTTTCTAAATAATATAAAAATATATATATAATATATATATATATATATATTTTAAAGACAGCCTCGCGATTTCTACAGCTCAAAGAGCCACTGGTTTTTATAAGGCACCACTAAGTCATAGACAGTTTACATACTACCTTCATCCCGTACAATAATATAGAGATCGGCTGTTTTGTAAGGTGATGTTTTAAAAATTAAGTGCTTCTGTAAAAACATCAAGACTTCTGAAGCGAATCTTTAAGATAGTGAATGTAAACTTTTAACGGTTATTGAACGAGCGAGCTAAGCGAACGAAGCTCTGCATTTCAGCTTGGACCAAATTCTTTCGTATGTCTGGACGCTTACTATGGGTCTCATAAGAAGGCTCAAAGTCACTCAAAGGGCAATGGAGAGCGCGTGATCTCTGCGTGATCGCATCAGAAATGAGGCTATCCGCAGCAGAACCAAGGTAACCGATATAGCCCTCTGAATTGATAAACTATAGTTTTTTTTTATTTTTTTTTATTATAATCAAAAAAAAAATACAATTTTAGTAACTTAACCTAAAGATTCGCCAAACTGCAAAGCAGTTTGTTGGCGATTCGCTCACTTAAATAAAAAGATAATATTATCGCGGTACATCGAAACACTACACTACCCTACAACACTACACTACACTACACTACACTACACTAAGTGGTAGTGGGCGGGGCACATTGCTCGTAGAACCGATGGCCGTTGGGGCGGAAAGGTTCTCGAGTGGCAACCATGTACCGGAAGGCCTGATGACCTGGTAAAGGTCGCGGGAGTCCACTGGATGCGGGTGGCGCAGGACCGGCCATTGTGGCACTCTTTGGGGGAGGCCTATGTCCAGCAGTGGACGTCTTTTGGCTGATATGATGATGATGATGATGATGATGATGATGATGATGATGTCTAGATGTCCAGATGTCCCGCTGCTTTCAACCGATTCCAGCAGCAGGTTCAATAATTATAGTATATAGGTAGTATTTTTGTCGAGTCGGCTTTTCGATGAAAATACATGACCTTAATGGTTCTATCATAGAAATCCCATAACTGATCCTGAGGGGTAATCACGTAACGTTCTGAACGCGCGTCGGTACAATTTAACTGTCAATTTTCCGTATAAAAAGTGACATTTAGACCTACCCGACGTTCGTACAAAGCGTTACGTGATCGACCTACAGACCTTTAAGTCGAATTATCTACAATTAATTGGAAACTACATTTTTTTTAAAGCTTCCAATTATTTAACTTTTAACTCACCTTACACGCCCTAATAAAAATAATAAATAAAATTGATTTAATTCAGGCAAAAACCCACATTTTAACATTAAGAATAATAATAAGAATAAAACCCAGTGTCATCATCATCTACATATCAGCCGAAAGAAGTCCACTGCTGGACATAGGCCTCCCCTAAAGAGTGCCACAATGGCCGGTCCTGCGCCACCCGCATCCAGCGGACTCCCGCGACCTTTACCAGGTCATCAGTCCACCCACCTTGTGGGGGGCCTACCCACGCCGCGCCTTCCGGTACGTTCCAGTAAATCCAGTGTAATACTTAAATATTAAATGTCACCGTGTCACAGTAAAGATAGACAAGTTAAAGTTACTCCAAATACAAATGGACTAATATTTTGTTAGTCAGGTTACACAAATACATATTACCAACAATAAACTACATGCTACGTTGTCCTTATAAACTTTGGACAAAGCAGTTTGAAACTTGCTCTGTTTATCGGTAACATTGTGTAGCGGGACTATAATGAAAGTTTTCGTTGTGTTTCCTTGAATACTTGTACAAAAGGTGTTATTTATGCCGTGAACCCTAATATGTAGCTCACGCTAAGGGTTTATCATCCGGCTAAGAACTTGCTTTATAATGTTGTTGCGATGCTTGGGATTAACTTCCATTGTGTTCAGGTTTTATCTTGGAATTGGATTTAGAATCGACATGGGTTATTTAGGCATTATATTAGACTAGCTGTTGCCCGCGACTTCGTCCGCGTATTACCATGTCATCGTCTAAATGTATGTTTAAGGAATGAATTTAAAAAAAACATTGAAATTAGTTTTGTACCTAGTCTTTTAGTAAACACTTAAACAGTCTAAAACCGAAGTTACAAATCTCTTACTTCCAAAAATTCAAACCCCCTTATTCTTAGCCGATGAATTAAAAAAACGCTGAAATATGTTTTGTAGTAGTTTAGCAAACAGTCTAAAACCGAAGTTACAAATCCCTTACTTTAAAAATGTCTTGCTCTCCATAGAAATTTTGAACACCCTTATAATCCCCTTTAGGGGATCAATTTCAAAAAACGCTTAAATAAGTTTTGTAGTCTAAATAGGCTAACATCGAAGTTACAAATCTCATACTTCAAAATTTTCTTCCTCTCCATACAAACTTTGAACGCCATTCAGGGAAAAATTAAAAATAAAACACTAAGTTTTTTTTATTGTAATAGGCAAGTATTTTTTCTACAAACTATTAAGTCTCTAGCTAAAAAAAGTGTTTCACATACGAACTTTGCACCCCTTTATAACCCCTTTAGGGGTGAAATTTTCCAAAACTCTGGCAGTACTTTTTTGTATTTTAATAAGCAGGCAAGTACTTAATCTTTCTACAGAGTTTTAAGTTTCTACCTTAGTAAAAAGTTTCCCCCATACAAACATTGCACCTCTTTATCCCTCTCTTAGCGGGTGGAATTTTCCAAACCACTGAAACTAATTTACCTATACAGGGTGTCCCAGAAATCTATGTCAAGCCGTAAACGGATGATAGACCAAAGTCATATCGCATAATCGCTTGTTAGAGTGAGAAAACGATCGAGGACTGTGACGTCAAGATCCTCGAGCGTCATAGTAAAAAAACAATCGTTTCATATGAAGGTGCGTTTTGCGGAAAAGGGACAGAACATACCCCCTCTTAAAACTTTGGACTCTTAACTTAGTCATTACCTATATAACCTCTTGCGTAGTTTTTTTCTCCATTTGATTATATTTATTTTAAATTCTTTTTCGAGAAAATACATTATGATTATTTACCATATTTTCGATTCCTGGGCTATAATAACCACGAACTTCGGAATTCGAAAATATTCGAGTATCTCTGTCTCTATCGCACTAACCACACTCGAGTGACAGGGATGCAAATATACGAACATTGAGTATCGGTTTTCGTGGGAGCGCCGCAGGTACTTTGGCAGAATGCGCAGAGCGCGTGCCATTGCCATTCAAAAAAAACAAATTCGTGTTCATTGTTGATACATTTATTGAAATTACGCCATAATACGACATTTGCGCATATAAGTTCTCATATCAGAATCGAATATTTTTTTATGGTATATCTTTTAGCATTTGTCTCGTAAAGGTCTATCGTAGACGGGATTTAAATTATTAATAAGTGAAAGGCAAAGCAATTCCGCTATTGTTGACGTTTCTTATAGCTGACAGTTGGAGCAGCGTTTGATCTTAATAAAAATAAATGATAAATTAAATGAAGTCGTATATTTCGGAAAATTAATTGACTGTCGCAGTCGGATAAAAACTATCCTAAGTTGCAGCTAGAATAATAATGTACCTACAAAAAATGTTTTATATTTTTCCGTTCACGGGATGCTGAGAACATTCGTGAAAACCCAAAGCTTAGTTTCAAACTGGCTGATTCTAGAGATTTATTATAAGTGGAGATGAAATAAACTGACAGATTACCGTATTTACAGTTTTCGGACGGTATCGTCGTCTCATACCAAAACGGCATCTGAGGCTCTAGTATAAGTTTTATCCATGCAATACGTTTTCGAACGCGTTTGCGTTTAGTCTCAATTTATATGGCAACGCGAACAGCGCCTCTGGTGGTAACTATTAGGAACTACGCGTTGCCATACAAATTGAAACTAAACGCAAACGCGTTCGAAAACGTATATATATCGATAAAACTTGTACTAGGGCTACTGGTGTGCTGTGTCTAGTTATTTACATTATGTTTACATTACTTTCTACTTGCACCGAGGTATAAGTATTGTGAACTTGATATAACCTAGTTGAGGCTCGATTATAATAAAGCGTTACAATTGAATCACCAAAAACCTTAATACAAAAAGAACTTAAAAACGTCTATTTATTTGGTTTACGCGTCATAACGATGAGTTTAACTGCTTTTTTACTGCAGCCCGCCTTTTCTCTGTTTCCCTTTTACATCGTAAAAATAAAAATGTCTTTTCGCGATAGTCATTACAGTAAAAAACGATGGTAGAGGCAAGTTGGAAAGATGATTTCCTTATGAAATTTATTTGAAAAATTGATAACTTTGGTCGTTATTCATTTGGTTTAGTTTCACAATGTACTAATTAGATACCTACCCCGAGGCTTTTTTAAATTTTTGACGCATTAAGCCCCGTTTAATTTTCTAAGGAATATGTACACTATTTTTTCTACTCCTGTACCGTTATCTGTCATTTATATAGGCTGTAGCTCAAATACAATGAGACCAATAATAAATCGTCGAAAAACTCTATGCTCTATGGCCCAAAAACGTACTGTTTAGCGTACTTTTTTGGTTCATACATTTTTCATAAAAGCACTGTTTAACTTTTTTTTTAATCAGCCGCTATATTTCAGTGGTGCCAACTTCATAAACAATATTTCGAAATAAAAGTATTTATTTATGAATTAACATTTGTATATTATACATTATTTACTACAATAATAATAAATCATCATCTATTGTGTGTTAAATTACATGTTTTATAAATTCTTTGTATTATTTATTGTTTGAGACTTAGGGGTCTTAGTTAAAAATGACGGAGCTATAGATTTTCTAAGCTTCTGTATTCTCGTTTCCACAAAGTAAAAATTGTATAAAATAAATTGTATGTACTACGCGTCGGCTAGTAGGTATAGCCAGGCGCGGCTCACTCGCGATTTGTGTTTATCGCAACAAGTACATGCCGGTCGCCCCTTCGAAGGGCTCTATTCAGTAGCTGCCGCGCGTTGGGACGGAACACTCGCACGGGTCGCAGCGCGTTTCATGCGATAGAAAGGGATGTCCACATTTAGGCACGTTTGGCGTACCTAAACAGGGAATTTGTTAACAGAAAACCTTATGTACGTAGTACTATTACTTATTCTGTGGTATAGCGCGTGTCGTGTTGCTTGTATGGCAACGTATGAGAGAGTGAGTGGGCCGTGGGGGTCGCGGGTGCAGGATTCAGCCCCCATTACTCGACCAACAGGTTTAGGCCCGTCGTGCCCCCGCTACCCCTGAAGAAGCAGCGGCCGCAACATTTATGAAAATAAACAGTTCGAATTCGGACCGGTTCCGGTTTCGGTTTGGTTCGGATGGCAAGTGCAAACAAATTAAAAACAAAAGAAACCATAAACAAGAGGTGTCACATTTCCGATTTCCCACCAAAATACAGTTCAAAATGAAAAGACGAAAGATGATAAACTATTAGTCCTAAACTATGAAGATTTTATTCGTGTTTGCGACCACAAAGTGTACGTTCCTTTTAAAATGGTCGAAGAAATTAATAACTGCACTCCTGAAGAAATTGCGTGAGTAGCAAAAGAATGAATAGAAATCTTGCTGCCTGAAAAGTCTATTCTGTAGTTTGCTATTTAAAATTTGTCGTAGAAAAAGTATTGTATGCAACGGTGTATAACTGGTCTAAAAACGCTCGTGGCGTCTTTAATTGCGATGCTCGCCAAGGCTCGCATCGCAACCCACGCCACTCGCGTTTTAAGACCCTTCTTATACAACAGTTGCATAAATACTATATTATACAGATCGGAAACGGTCGAACATATATGGGTACCTACCTAAAAGAATAAAAAAAAACCCGGTTAAGTGCGAGTCTGACTCGCGCACCGAGGGTTCCATGCAAACGTTCATACACCGTACCCATCACGTCACGACCCCATTCATTCTTGAACAATCTTAACGGCTCATAGTAGAGCATTACCGTTGTACAGCGCCATTTGCATTTTGGTACTAATATCTTCTAACTAGTATCTTTGTTTATCAGCGATATTTTTTTTATCACGCGTACCGATTTCGATTATTATTTTATTTGAAAGAACCCTTTAACGATAATTTCATAGGAATTTAAAGACATAAAATTTCATACAAAAGTAATTAAATTACGAACTTTATTAAGAAATGTTTTTTGATACTTAAATAAAAAATACGTTAGGTCCGGTATCATTTTATTTTTCCTGTATTATTTATATTACTCTAAATCATATGAAATAATTTCAGGATTTTGGCTTGGTAAACTTGGGTGATAAGGGGGGGGAGGGGGGGGGGGGATCTGAAACGAGTATTGATCCTTGGGTGGACGATATTAGGAAGATCGCGGGTCACTTCTGGATAAGATTAGCTCAGGATAGGGACGGGTGGCGTACTCGAAGAGAGGCCTATGCTCAGCAGTGGGCTGACAATGATGATGATGATGATTGATCCTTGGATATAAGTAGACGATTTTGTAGGTTTATTTTTGTCAATGTTGATCATTTACGAAAATTTTGTATGGAAATTTGTATAGAAATATCATGATTTGTTTGATTGATAACTACTTTGAAGTTTGAAGTGCTACAAGTGCGATGCAAGTGTTGTGGTTGTGGCTTCATTTTTTTTTATATAACGCCCTGATTTTAATCACTAATTGTAATCAGACACCATAGGCTATAAACGGCTGCAACTTAAAATAATGATTTATTGGCCACCGAAAAAGGTAACAAAAGGATATAAGGTTATACAAAAGAGGCGGTCTCATTAAGGAGATCGTTGCTGAGAAATAATAAATACTAATACCTACTTGACGACCGCTTTAGCTTAGTTGGTAGTGACCCTGCCAACGAAGCAAGAGGTCCTGGGTTCGAATCCCGGTAAGGGCATTTATTTAAATGATGAGCACGAATATTTGTTCCTGAGTCATGGATGTTTTCTATGTATTTAGGTATTTATTCCTCTATTTAAGTATGTATATCGTCGTCTAGTACCCATAGTACAAGCTTTGCTTAGTTTGGGACTAAGTTGATTTGTGTAAGATTGTCCGAATAATATTTATATTTATTTAATACCACTTGCTACCGACCCTTGACGACTGATTTAGCCTAGTTGGTAGTGACGTTGCCTACGAAGCAAGATGTCCTGGGTTCGGATCCCGGTAAGGGCATTTATTTGTGTGATGAGCACGAATATTTCTTCCTGAGTCATGGATGTTTTCTATGTATTTATTTATCTTATATTCGTCTAGTACCCATAGAACACGCTTTGCTTAGTTTGGGACTAGGTCGATTTGAGTAAGATTGTCCGCAAATATTCATTTATTTATTTTTTCTACTCATGTACCGTTATTTGTCATTTATATAGGCTGTAGCTCAAATACAATGACACCACTAATAAGTCGTCGAAAAACTCTATGCTCTATGGCCCAAAGACGCACTGTTTAGCGTGCTTTTTTGGTTCATACATTTTTCATAAAAGCACTGTTTAACTTTTTTTAAATCAGCCGTTATATTGCAGTGGCGCCAACTTCATAAACAAATATTTCGAAATAAAAGTATTTATTTACTATTTAAAATTCGTATATTATAAATTATTTACTACAGTAATAATAAATCATCATCTATTGTGTGTTAAATTATATGTTTTATAAATTCTTGGTATTATTTATAAAAATAAACAGTTCAAATTCGGTCCGGGTCCGGATTCGGTTTGGTTCGGATGGCAAGTGCAAACAAATTAAAAAGAAAACAAACCATAAGCAAGAGCTGTCACATTTCCGATTTCCCACCAAAATACTGTTCAAAATGAAAAGACGAAAGATGATAAGTTAAACTATTAGTCCTAAACTAGTTATTAAGATTTTATTCATGTTTGTGAAGACAAAAGTGTACGTTCCTTTTAAAATGGTCGAAGAAATTAATAACTGCACTCCTGAAGAAATTGCGTGAGTAGCAAAAGTACGAATAGAAAACTTGCTGCCTGAAAACTTTAACTATTATGTAGTCTGCTGCTATTTATTTAAAATTTGTCGTAGAAAAAGTAATGTATGCAACGGTGTATAACTGGTCTAAAACGCTCGTGGCGTCTTTAATTGCGATGCTCGCCAAGGCTCGCATCGCAACCCACGCCACTCGCCTTTTAATACCCTTCTTGTACAACAGTTGCATAAAATACTATTATTTTATTTATTTTACTCTGTAACTAAAACGGATAGTTTTAGAAATGTTCCTTTGCAAACCAAATTGCAAGTGACTTGCCCGAATTCAATTTTCTGTATTCCATAAGACCAACTTTATGATAAAAATATTTTATACTATCATCGTAAAAACACTCCACTTTTCTGAATACTTAACCTACATTTATATCGAATGTGAATATGCTACTCCAGTTATTATTCGACCAAAGAATTCGCCTAAAACTGCACACCCACGAATGCATATCAGAACATTTATCGATAAACAGACGCCGCCAGCATAACATGATCTCAGTGCGAACTTATATTTAACAGTGTTCGTATTGTTTGTTAAGAGAATTGAGTGTTAGTGCAGGTCAGGACAGACTGGTTGTGGGACGATCTGGGATTATTCTTCCGGAGGGGACGCGACGCGACGGCGCCGCCGACGCTGACTCAGCACTACCAAATCACTACGTCCTGCAACTGACTCACTGCCATATTATTTAATTCCCACTATTGTAGTGTTCTGCTTACAACTGACACGCTACGAAAATACTTTCTTGGAACTCGATGCTCAGACTCTCAGTGCATATATATTATGGAAAATGGACAATATTACGTATCATAAACGATTCTCTCTAATAATAATAAATGCATTTCGTATGTCTCTGTAGTCAAAAAATCGTCACGAAATCAAATGTTTCTGCAAATAGGCCATGGGGCACTTTTACACGCAAACGATATGTATCAACTTATATATGTCACCGTTAGATTGTGAACACCGTCAGTTTATAATCTTACTCGCGATATTATAAACTGACGAAAAATTGTGAACTGTCAAAAATTGTGAACAATTTAACGCAATATTTTTCGTTAGTTTATCAACTTTCAATGTCGAATCGTCAAATTGTGAACTGAGATCAAATCGGCTTGCTACGGAACGTACACTAAGACTAGGTAGGTTAGGTTAGTTAGGTTTATTCAGTTGTCCGAAGAGCAAACCGCCCAGAAATAGGAGCCCCGCGCAGCGGGGCTCCGTCGGCACTGCTGGATGCCGAAACAAATGGAATAAAATGTCTGAATAACAAAAAAAAAACAATCATGTTCTGAAATAAGTGAAAACTGCTGCAAGTGGAATAATTCGCTGTCCGGCCCGGGCCGTTTTCTAAGAGAAACGACGGCGTTTTTGCGCGACCGAGCAATACCTAAGCCCGGCCAAGCCACGGCTGGGCCGTGGCGATACCGAGCCGCTTCCGAGTCTCGGCCGTGGCTCGGCCGGGCTTGGGTGAGGCTTGGCCGCGCAAAAACACCGTCGTTTTTCTTAGAAAACGGCCCGGGCCGGAGTTCTAGCGTGAGTCATCCTTAAGGCGAATTTGATTCAGTTCACAATTTGACGATATGATATGACATTGTTAGTTTATAAACTAGCGAAAATTAATGCGTAAAATTATGAATTTTTTTGGCAGTTCACAATATTCCGTCAGTTTACAATATAATGGTGACATAATGTACAATCAAAATAAAAAGAGAGAGAGACTTCTAAGGTCTCTGGGCGTTCAAACATTTTAATACCATTATTATTCTAATGTCTAGAGAAATGTATATTAATATGGTCTCTAAGCGTCAAAATAAAAACAGGAATTATAAATAAAAGCAACGTCCTAATTTATATTAAGAAAATATATTTATAAACATACATACTAATATAAATATACCTTGGGAAATAAATAGTAACTAGGTATAATTTAATAACATTGCAAATTAAACCAAAAAAAAAAATTAAGCTAGTCTAAAAAAAAAATAGAAATAATAAAACTATTAATCGAATTCTTAAATGGGCCCCTGTGGCAAGGTACCGAGGAATAGATAGTAATTTCCTAATTTAATATTCTAAGAGATGTAGGTCTAATCTATAGATATTTCAATTTAATTACATTTGCTTGATATTGCTGTCAAATACACAGTTCTTAACATAATACACGTACCGCCACTATAGTTGAAATTAGGTTATTTTGTTTGAATTTTACACAAAACAATATAATTAAATTACCTTAGGTATGTCTAAAATAAGTGATTCAGACTGTAGAACCTCCTGCCAGTGCTCGGATGAAACAAAAATGCCCGACAATTTGTTCGCCATTTGGTGTTTGAAATCAAACACAGTTAGCAATGAATCTCATATTGGGCCTCATTGCTAAAAACTTCAATGAATTTCTATGTATTCTTCAAGAAAATATTGATGCATTGCAGCGTTTATCTATTCATTGCGCGTGGTCCCAACTAACCACAGTGCGTTGCGCGTCTCGACCGCGCAATGAACAGGTATAACGCTGGTCGCAGGTCGCTAAGACCAAAGTCGTGGCCGAGGCGTTAGGCCATTTCAGCAGTATGCGGTATTTTGTACTTAACCGAGGGATTACTGCTGTCACCCACAGGTCCTTATTTGTCGGTAATCTGTCAGTTAACACAGTTATTTTTACGCAATACAGTATTATGGACTTTGAGTAGATAAATACATGGAGAGGCCCTATTCTACTATAGATACATTTATGTTATGCAAATATACATGAAATCTACATAGAAGGTCTAAAACACAACTTATCTCTTTTTTTCCAACTTTCGATAGCGTATGGTGAAAGAGATAGCGTGATATTACGTTGCTCTTACTTCCGATACTAGCAACAGACATTACAGCCGCGTGCCATGCGCCATTTTATGCGCCAAATGTCTTTGTAGTACATGCGCTGTCAAGTGGTAAACAACTCAGAGTTAAAATCGTAATTTTCCGTATTAAAATAGTTTTTTGGATTTGGTTTTGTGTAGTGAACACATATAGATGTGAACGCAAAATGCCTGCGTGCTTAATAAAGCAATGTGGTGCACGGAAATCAAGTAATCAACCGAATTTGACCATTCATAGGTTAGTAGCCGTTTTTCTTTGTTAACTGCCAGTATATCGCACTATCCGCCAAATAATAGTCAGTTTTGAAATGGATTTATCGTTCCCAACAAGAAAATACTCGTTTCGCTATATTTACAGCATTTTTATTAGCATTTAAATCATACATATTGTTTTGACTAGTGCTGCGCTCTGATATCGACAACTTGCTATTAAATTAAAGACTATGTGAGTAATTTTATGATGTTATTTCAGATCAATCCGTTGACAGGAAGAGGGTGAAATTTCAATTACTAAATTTGACCCAAGAAAAAAGAATAAATAATAAAAACAAATGTGGTGAGCTATATAAAAGCTTGTAAAAATACCATTGTTTTATTCACTTCTGCACCATTCATATAGTAATCATAGTATACACAGTGGGCTGGGCCTGAATAACCCGACAGATTTTAATTGTATTTCTGACCATATTGGAAGGGTCCACGAAAAGAACATGTCTACTCATTTTTTTTTTTCAAAATGAGTTTCTTATGTCAAAATGCTGAGCTCGTTATGAAAACTTGACATTAAAACCTGAATTTGAAAAAAAAGTGACTACACCTGTTCTTACCGTGTCATTCACACTATAGGCAGCTGCGACCTTATCGGTTGTACCAATAAAATGCAATGTTGGTAAAACACTTCACAAATAATATAGTTACGGTAATACAGTAGTGTACTTGGATATTATTATTCGTCTCGGTCAGTTTCAATTACAGAGAAAACTCAAATATTGATGTCGATATTTTTCAAAGTCCAAGTTGATATCGATAATTGTCTCTAATCGATGACAACCCTACAGCTACGAATTGACAGGCCGCCATATTATGCGCCAGGATTAGGTATACACGCTCATTTCGTAGGTATTTCGTGTCCATATAGTTTAATTAGTCTGAGATTATGGAGTACTGCAACCGCCCCTCTTCCACAGCACTCATTTAAATATAGGTGTGCAGTAATTAATCTATACTGGCTTAACTGACAGTTTACACTAACAGCTGACTGATACCGCACTGAACTCACGCCGCCAAATGTGGAGGGGCCTTAGGTTTTCTTTGTTTTATACTATAACAATTTGAAACTTTCCAAGGATGTATGTATACTGTATTGATGAGCCAGAAGGTGGATCATGGAAAAAAAACTCGAATGCGTACGGATTGACAACAATATCAGTTACGTTTTAAGAAATAGAATGAAAAAAATCATAGCTTTTGCCATAGTTCTATAATACTCAGGACAAGCTATGGTAGTAATAATACCATGACCGAGCGAGATGATAAGTATACCTACAACTCTCAATAAGTGTGATAGAAAGGGATATATAGTTCGTTGTCCTTGGCATAGTTCCACTTTTTTATTTACCGCGACTGAGTTAGTATGAAGTTGCGGTAAATAAACCATATTACCTACCCAAATATGTCTAAGAGCCTTCAAATAAGCTAAATAATCTTCAGCCATTTTAAGACCAGTTCTTAATTTAGCTGCATAGGAGCCTTTCCGTCCCTTATTGTGGCAACGAGATAAGTTAAGGTCCTCTGTAGAAATCTATGGGCACCTACTCTATGTCTTTTGCTAACACATTTCTGGATTTGATTAAACGTTTCTAATATACCTATTTACAGTCAACAACTTCGATACGTCAATGCTAATATATGATGACAATGATTATCCGTGCGTTTACTTGTCCCGTAGGTAATTCAATTCAATTCAATATATATTTATTTCAGGTTACTGGACCCATAATGTGTTAGTTACAATAAATTAAATTAAATTAAATTAAGTGTTAGTGACAAAATAAATTACTAAATACTACTCTTACATTAATTAACTTATTTATTTATTTATTTTATTTAGCCCAGATATGAGACACTGGTGCATGCAATGACTGCCAGTGTCTCATAAATGGACAGTCAATACGATCTGCGACGACCGCCAGCAGGGCGCTGCCGCCGGCGCGCGCGCGTCGCGCCGCAGAGGCCGCCCTCTTGCGCATGGTGCTGTAAAAACAGTCCACGCGCGCCTCCGCGAACATGCCCGAGGCACTGCAGTATCGCGGCAGCCGCAGCAGCACCCTGAAGGCGTCATTGTATTGGTAATAAAATGGATACTTACCTAAGATATGAAAAAAACAATCTGGTACCTATAAAAAAAACCTAAGTGATGGTTATTTGTAGTACTGAACAATTGAAAATAAATAATATCTATTGTGCTACACCAATTAAAATAGCCCTTACATCTTCTATTGCACCTACACCGTAATAATCGTTTTCTGTCCCTGGCACAACAAAGAAATATTAGCACCTTTTTACAAAAGGTAAGTCTATTTTTCACGTAGAATACAAGATGCGAACCTTTTGTAATCACGTAATGAACTAAGCATATTTATTTAGTTATATCTAATAATGTACTTTATGACAAGCGCAAGTCATTAAACATCTAACATATTTGACATAGGTAACATGTTTTCCTTGCTTTACAAAATCGTTTTCACGCACATGGTGAAATTTAATCGTACATCCATGTCATAAAAAGATGGAAAGGTAAAAACTTGTCACACCTTGTCTTACCTAAGAAAACTAAATGCAATTTTTATTTTAAGTATATTATTTGCTTGGAACGTTAAACCGCTTATAAGTAATCAAATCATATACTTGTACTAACTACATAATTTCAAAATTGAAATTGGAAATTCGTATCGAATAATACCAAAAAGCCATTAGTAAGGAATGTAAGCTTAAGGTGAAAAGTGACTTTGAAGAGGTGACCACGTTTTACTCATTCATTAACATAGCTACAGAATATAGCCATTATATTGTAACCATTGTTTATTGTTTCAAAACATTTGCACGGGTTAAATAAGTCAACACCAAATTAATAAAAATTAGCTAAAATAGAACTGCACCCCTGTAAAAAAATATATTTAATTAGTTAAAGAGCGAATACAGCGGCAGATAAACCTTTACGGCTTTGTCCGCTGTACAAATGTTTTTTTTGTATTGTTTTTTGTAGTAAATAAATGAAAAAAAAAAAAAAAAATATCGAAAATTTTTAAATCTTCATTCTTTCTTTTACCATAATAAATTATATAATTATAGTTTTAGACATTTTGTATTGAGCCACAATTAACTATTATTTTGCTTGCATTTGACGTGACATAAGCATGAATCAAACGCCACAACGGCTAATTTTCACATGCCTGTTTGGGCTAAACATATTAAGGAACAAGAAAATGACTGTAATACCTGTGCTTATACCATATGATTAATGTGAATAAACGACATTTCATTTCATTTCATAAATGTCAATCCTCTGAAACAAAGCTTCTCTTGACGTTTGCACACATAGGTAATTTATTGAACTAATCTCTAAACTCTTTACTAAACTCATTAAAAGCACCTAACTATACTAACGCATGTTGCATACCTACTTAAACCATAAACATCTGCACACTCGTAACTATGTTTCATCGTATGATACAAATATTATAAAGGTACCTCAAAGCAGCTTT
The DNA here is from genome assembly GCA_963854355.1 of Epinotia brunnichana. Lineage (NCBI taxonomy): Eukaryota > Metazoa > Arthropoda > Insecta > Lepidoptera > Tortricidae > Epinotia > Epinotia brunnichana. Next base: position 42,251,847 of record OY977936.1, on the reverse strand, counting down.
CTAAAAATATTAATTATTTCCTTAAGAACAGGAAACGGAGATTTTAATGACACAGGAACGTAACGGCAAAGAGATTGCACGAGCGTAAGTAACTGTTGAATAATATAAATACACAAAGTTACTCACTAGGGACCACCAGAAATCAGAAAAAAAGTTGCTAGAACGACAAGAAAGAAAAAGTGTTCTCTTTGTAACGAGCCTTAAAAAACTGTGTTGCTTTAAATTAAAAGGAATTACTTACTTTGCTTTTAGTAGTACTTTTTCCCACTTGGGGATAACCAATAGGATATTTTACCATAGGCAATTTCACATTTTTTTTACAATTATACCTATTTATAAGGTAGCACTCACAAGTACAAGGTATACAAATGTTTTATATACGTGTCTGATATAGAAGTAACAAACTTATTTTGTTTTATTTAATTCAGCCTGAGTACCTTAAACATCAACCGCATTCCCGTATTGCTAATCTCGTTAAACACTATTCTTCTATGCAATCAATAACGTGTATTTCGTCATGCATCAACAAAAGCCATTTAATAGTTTATCATAAAATTGCACTGCAAAATAAAAAAAGCACTTCGTATAATATTTCGCTTTAAAAAACTACTTTCCATGTAAATGAAATAATTAAATAAATAAAATAATTAAACTAAACGAACCCAAGGCCCGTCCCTAGATTTTGTATAAGCACTTGTTCTACGAAAGCGACTGCTATCTGACCCTTGTACCCAGAGAGAAAACTAGACTTTATTGGGATTATACTCCAGGCAAAATACGGTTTTGAAAAACATTAATTTATAATAGCGTTTTTTTTCTTTATATCATTTTAAAACATTGATCTAAGATGCTTTATTCAAGAATCCAACAAACTTTCCATCCGGAAGTATTTTTAAAGATTTAAAAAAAGAATGAATTGTTTTTTTTAATTATTTATCTTGAATATTATAGAGCAAATGTAAATGAACCAAAATAAAGATAAAACCATTTATTAATATTTGTTGAGTAAATGAAGTGTGATTTTGAAGGTGAATAGGTTGAGATAGTGCTGATCCTTTCCCATCATGGGTCCAACAAAAATGATGAGTAAATGAAGTGTATAGGGTCCCCTTCATGGGCTCCCAAATATGAATGAAATAAGGAGGTGGTAAGTACTATCCCGTCATGGGTTACCAACAAAATGATGCTCCAAAATGAAGAGATTAGGCGTCCTTCCCATCCTGGATACACCAATGAAGAATGAATGAATGAAGATGAATACTTGACCATGTAAGGCTCCGTCCCGGACACCTCACCTCCTGACCGCCGTCGCAGCAGCTCCGCCCCTGGAACCGCCCGTCGTCAGCCAGTCCCCTACCCAGCCGTCCTGGCTGGGGTCTATGAAGGTTTGGGCCACCACCGAGTGAACACGATGCATCCCATCACCGCGTCACTCGGAATGAAGATTGAATGAAACCATATTGATTTACCACTTGATGTATTATTGCACACACTTGATACTACATGATAATACTATGAAAATACACGACTTGACCCTAGTCTTAATTAAAGAGGCTTTCCTAACCTTAAACCATGCGGCTACATGTCTTGACCGGTTTGCAATGAACGAGATTACATGATAATACTATGAAAATACGCGACTTGACCCTAGTCTGGGCCTTCAGCCCTGAAAAGGCTTTCCTAACCTTAAACCATGCGGCTACATGTCTTGACCGGTTTGCAATTAACGAGTCATCTTGAAACTCTAAAGATACAGTTCTCTCTGCCGAGCGGGGCGGCGCTAGTGTCGCCCTCTAGTATTGAATGAGACGTACTAGAATCGACCTTTGACAGCAGAGTGATCTTGATTTATGATTATTTAATAACCAAATTTAGATTTTACCAAAACCTGTCCGATTTGCTTGAACATTCCCTCCGCCCGCCGGGAAAAGATAAGCTGAATACTTGCAAGCCACTATGAAATATGACATTGAAAATATAATGATCCTATGACTTAGTATGACTTGTGATTACAGACACACATGTTTGAAATAACATTGTTCATTTAAACCTATTTGAATTATTAAGTAGCATCTTACACTAAGAATACATCCATATAAATGACATGAAGCAATAATATTGATAGCTATACATTCGTAGCATACTTTCCACATTATGTAGTAGTATGACTATATAGACTACATACATAAGTACATGAGTAGGTAAGGATATTGACCTAATCCTGTACTGACATAATGAAGTTATATCCATGACACATGACATGAGAAATGATATTGACATTTTGAAGTAATTATATGTGACTTAACATATATGACATGAGAAATGATAATGACATTTTATACACCTTAAGTCTAATATGAATCAGATTGAATACCTAGTTAATTTACACAAATTAACTACTGATTGAATAAGCTCTCCACTTTGAGCATTTATTCTGACCGATCTGATTACACCCTTATCTCATTAAACAATGAAATACCAATTGTATTGAATTGACTAAATAACTTAACCCCATAGCCAACGAATAACTATACCTACCAGTTATTACGTGCTTGCAAGGTAATAAGGTATTATCCCATAGTGACAGATATCGTGATCAATGAGGTACTGATGACCTCCCTGACATATGATTTAAACCCAATAAAGTCATTGACCCGTTCTGACCTTATCAATGATAACAACCTAGACGGTTACATACCTCGTGAGTCGTTGTGAGCCCTCTGTGCTCACCTTAAGTGACCCGCTTTCGTACCTGAATAATGTCTCACAGCTGTGACCTCATCAGCTGGAAGATCATCCATGATTAACGGCTAAGTCCATGCGTTGAACCTGGTACATACCTACTTAGCATATAGCTATACTCTTACCTGAGTATGCATGAGTGTGTTCGTCGCTCCGTGAGAACACTTTATGATAGTGTCCTATGATCCTTAGGTACACCATACCGTTGCTTCTTACCATAAGACAGCCCTCGTTTCCGCAGTCGTCCCTGACTCGGATATATAGCTATACTCTTACCTGAGTATTGCATGAGAGTGCTTGTCGCTCCTCGAGAACACTTTATGATAGTGTCCTATTATCCTTAGGTACACCTTACCGATGCTTCTTACCATAAGACAGCCCGTGATTCCGCAGTCGTCCCTGACTCGGATGAAATGCTGTTCACCTACGAACACGCTGAGCGTCTGTAGCTTTACAGAGCATTCCGTCGTAATAGTACAGCCTTAGTACTACAACTTACCTTAAATTAATGTAATACCTATTCTACTTAATATAATACCTATACTACGTACCTACCTACCTATACCTATACTTAAATCCTAAACCAACATATTGTTAGTTACCCAATATGTTTACCTACATATATTGTGTAACAAGTTGAGTGACCTGAATAAATTAAATTGAATTTTATTTAATTTTTTCCTACATGGTCAATGTGAATATCTTTTCTATATTAGTCTAGCTGAACCATGATAACACGTCGCTGCTATCAGGCCGGCGCTAAGACTCTCAGAGTTCTCAGGATCCTCAAGCCTCTGCCTCATGATTTCACAGCAGAGAAACGAAATGAGCAGCGTTGAGTTTCCGTTTGGAAATGATACGCTTCACCTTAAGTGACGCGACCCTTGCCTTGACTATGAGAGGTCCCAACATAACATAATGTTGCCTGACGTGATATGATAATGAGTGTGACCTTTGATTCCCTAAAACCTTGATGAATATTTTCCGAATATTTCCTATGATCAAGCCTAATGATATACTATTTAATACTCATATGACGAACATTGATGAGTACAGTGAAATGAAATGAACCTACCATCAATGTGCCTATTAACATTGACATTTTGTATCTGACTTGAGTCTGATTTGAATCTGACGTGGCTCTGATTTGACTTGAGCATGTTAGACCAACTTGAGTTGACTTTGACTTGTCATGAATTGAATTTGATTGAAACTAACTTGATTCTGATTTGAATCTGACGTGGCTCTGATTTGACTTGAGCATGTTAAACCGACTTGAGTTGACTTTGCATGAATTGACATTGAATTTATTTTGAATGAATTGATTCTAATCTGATATCACTTTGAAACATATTTACCTTATCTGACGTTGAGCATGAACCTGACTGGGCGTGCAGCATACTCTGTGATGCTGTCCAGCAACGCCCGTGCTGAATGTATATGCCTGGTGCCTAGAACCAAACCTGAGTTCCTCGAAGGTGATCTAAGCCTGCCTCGCCCTTGCCTCCCGCTGTGGACGTGGCACATGTCCACCAACTACTGATGAGTTAGTCCTGGTACCCTGGGCGCCGACGCTGCCCTGGCGCGCCATATATTTATTATATTGACCAGCACTGGCGACTCCCGTCGCGTTGACCTACTCGGCCTGAGGTGCCGACTGATGAAATTGTGAATCGTTCTTGTCCTGACTCACCCTGTGTATGACAGCTCGCCCTTTGACCATGACGCTGCTGACATAGCATTATCCTTGCTGAAACAGAATGAGCTCTGGGTGTGTGTCACCTGACTTGATGAGCTGAGTGGGCCTTCAGCAGTCTCCCTGACGCTGCAGGCCTCGGTGCATCTCCAACCCGACGCACTCGTTTAGGCGGCGGTGGCTTCCTGCCCCTTGCCGCTGACGTCCCTGGAGCCTCCGCTCTGTGCACCCGCACTGATGTCCGAAGTCACGCGTTGCAGCATGCGACACTGCTTAACCAGCAGCCGCAGCCATTGCTGCACCGTGGGCAGGACCTCGAAGTCACTGCCATAGCGCTCCTCGTACTCTGAAGTAATGCTCACCAGCACCACTGAAACATGACATTAACTAACAAGTATGACCCCCTTGTCACTGGCATGAGCCTGAAGTAATTACTGACACCTAATTACTACCACTTTCACCTCCCGGTGAGTGGTGCCCATTGACTGTCCAATGTCCACTAACATTGGTACCTAAACTGACCCCTGACAATGAATGATGATAACATTTACCAATTACCAAGCATCCGCAATAACTGATACACCTGTCAGTTTATTATGATGACCCTTGACTAATACACCCTGTATGTATACACTGAATGAATTTACCCTTAATGATCAGTGCAACAAAAGATAAACATATCAGTTTATAAAGATGACCCTTTTCCATTACACCCTGCATGTGCACACTGCATGATTGCACCCTGTTTACAGTGCATGAATTAAATGAACCACCAGCTTAATGATGTGAATAACTACCTTTTGTGTCTTACTCAAACTGACAACAAACAAAGTTATATTTTATGACCTACCTTTGTTGACAACAATGAATGATTGAGTTGTAAACATTGAACTTGAATTCAAATAATCACTGTTTGAATCAGTTATATTTGGTGAGGTATTTACATTTGTTCATACGGAACTTACAAGTGAATTCTTTTCACTGACTGACTAACCTCAAACATTGACCAATTTGCAAATGTAATTACGTAAAGGTATTTGACTCACCAGTGTTTGTTGAACATGAATGCACTGTTTTACCAATCACTCGTCACGAGTTGAGACTTAAATACACTTAATTGTCTGTAATAAACATTGCACCGCTATGAATGTGAGATATTGACCAATGAGTTGACGCTGACACTTGAGTTGACAGTTCATGAGCTGTCACTGTCAGTCGCGTTTCTACCTCTATGGTTCCGACCCGATGTTGCCCGAAGAACCGTCGACTGAACTTATGACCGATTGAATGTTCGTGAATGTTCGTGCCGTTCCGAAGTTGCCCGAAGACCGGCGACTGAACGTGCCCGACGAATGGAATGTTGACCGGTTCCCGCTGAATGAAATGTGCTCGCTCGCGTTCGTCCACGTAGCGATGACGTGTTGCATATACCTATGACGCGGTATTCTGATGCAATAATTGTCCATTCACTTATCACTGTAAATGCTACGATATTTGCCTTTTCGCGCACTGAGTTTACACTGACAAATGCAACAAAACACACAGCCTGCGATGTCCCGTCGCACCCACTGCTGACCCTCGATGACCCACGCACACCGCGTTGTCACGTCGATCGAACAAGCTGCGTCCCGTCCCGGGTTTGATGCAGCGATCTGCGCTTTCCCTTGCTAGTTGCTTCCCTTCCTGGGTATGACAACTAGTGCAGATCTTCCTGTCCCGTCCTGGGTTCTGATGAAATGAATTGATCTGGCCGTGAAATCGTGCTAATCCCTCCCCTCATGGGAGCCATCAAAATGAGGGAGGAATTAGGTTAATAGATTGAGATCGTGCTGATCCGTTCCCATCATGGGTCCACCATAAATGTTGAGTAAATGAAGTGTGATTTTGAAGGTGAATAGGTTGAGATAGTGCTGATCCTTTCCCATCATGGGTCCAACAAAAATGATGAGTAAATGAAGTGTATAGGGTCCCCTTCATGGGCTCCCAAATATGAATGAAATAAGGAGGTGGTAAGTACTATCCCGTCATGGGTCAAAATGAAGAGATTAGGCGTCCTTCCCATCCTGGATACACCAATGAAGAATGAATGAATGAAGATGAATACTTGACCATGTAAGGCTCCGTCCCGGACACCTCACCTCCTGACCGCCGTCGCAGCAGCTCCGCCCCTGGAACCGCCCGTCGTCAGCCAGTCCCCTACCCAGCCGTCCTGGCTGGGGTCTATGAAGGTTTGGGCCACCACCGAGTGAACACGATGCATCCCATCACCGCGTCACTCGGAATGAAGATTGAATGAAACCATATTGATTTACCACTTGATGTATTATTGCACACACTTGATACTACATGATAATACTATGAAAATACACGACTTGACCCTAGTCTTAATTAAAGAGGCTTTCCTAACCTTAAACCATGCGGCTACATGTCTTGACCGGTTTGCAATGAACGAGATTACATGATAATACTATGAAAATACGCGACTTGACCCTAGTCTGGGCCTTCAGCCCTGAAAAGGCTTTCCTAACCTTAAACCATGCGGCTACATGTCTTGACCGGTTTGCAATTAACGAGTCATCTTGAAACTCTAAAGATACAGGTCTCTCTGCCGAGCGGGGCGGCGCTAGTGTCGCCCTCTAGTATTGAATGAGACGTACTAGAATCGACCTTTGACAGCAGAGTGATCTTGATTTATGATTATTTAATAACCAAATTTAGATTTTACCAAAACCTGTCCGATTTGCTTGAACAATATTTTTTCTGACTTATCAGAAGCTAGTTAAGTTATCATTTTTTTGATGTCTGAAATTTTGTTGGATTTTGTCACTAAGTAACTATTTAATTGATAATATATCCATTACATAAAAAAATCTGCTATTATAAATTATTTCCAAATTTGACATATTTTCCATACAAACTTTCAGTTCATTGCCTGGACTATTAGACCGGTTTCCTCACGATGTTTTCATTCACCGAAAAGCCACTGTTAAATATCTAATGATATTTCGTTTCGTTTTTTTTTTGAAACCCAGCGGTACTTTTAACGTCATGTGTGAACTAAAAAACCCGGCCAAGTGCGAGTCGGACTCACGCACGTAGGGTTCCGTACCATTATCTATAAATATTTTTTTAATTCTGTTTTTTTTTGTATTTGTTATTATAGCGGCCACCGAAATACATCATCTGTGAAAATTTCAACTGTCTAACTATCACGGTTATTGAGATACAGCCTGGTGACAGACGGACAGACAGACAGACAGACAGACGGACAGCAGAGTCTTAGTAATAGGATCCCGTTTTACTCTTTGAGTACGGAACCCTAAAAAGGAATAAAGTAAAATTAATAATATTATTAAAATTAATAGGTCAGTGAGTAAACCACCAGCTCGTTGGTCCGAAGAAATTTGGCATTCGGCAGAAAAATCTTGGATGGACCAGTACAGAGCAGGGCGTAGAGCCGTGATCACGAAGAGACCTTAAACCCAGTTGATATTTAGATCCAAGCTGAAATTAAAAACCACATTAATTATTGTCAGCAATAATGTATAATACAGCGAACATTATTTAATGGAATCAATTAGTGTAGTCGAGCAGAAAAGCTGCTTACGGTACGATAAGAAGCAACAAAGTGTACGTGTAGTAGGGTATTTGTGAACCCAGACGCAAAATCTACTTAACACTTCGCAGTCCACTGCTGCGAGTAGGTAATATAACACACCTAAGTCCCTTCAAATTCTTAATATAAACTCATATAGCAAATTGTTCGCTTGTTAAAACTGAGTTCCTGAGTCTTGGATATTTTCTATGTATTTAAATATTTATATCTATTAAGCTGGTTGCTCTGTCAGGTGTAGAACTCAAGAGCCTGTCTTTAAAAAAAGATCACTGTCTTAAATTTTTCTGTTTATTTCAAAAATATAATTACTGAACCTGCTCACAAAATTTTACGAAAATTGGTTGAGAGATGCGTCCTGTAGAAGAGAACAGCCGGACAGCTGGACATTCGGATATCCAGACATACGAAAGAGTTTTGGCCTAAGCTGAAAGCTTGCAGAGCTTACTACTGAAGCTATTTCGATTTGTGAAAGATTGTTTGTTTAATGTTTTTCCTAAAGAGTGAACATGAACACACGAACAATGACAAGAGGATAGCTACAGACGTGACATTGTATCACATACATACATGTACATACGTGTACATTGTATTGTGTTGTTGTTGTCAGATATTAAAATATGTACATATAGGCCCCAGGCCCCTGTTTCCCCAACTTATAATAATTGTCACCTGACTATGACAATTTGACGTACTTTGTTGGGTCGATAAATAGCAGTCCAGTCCAGTGCAAAACTATGTATCAATTTAATAATCCTGTCATAAATTAATATGTACCGAAACCTTAATCCGCTGACATTTTATGGGACAGCGATGGGACATATTTATGAGTAAGTAAGTTGTAGTTTTTACACTTGACTGTATGTCAAATTGTCATTGTGAACAGTAATGATAAATAAATAGAAGAAGAAGAAGAAGAAAATAATTTATTCCAGTATAAGTTATACAATTACACAGTTATACAATTACAAAAAGAAGATAACAATTAACTTATAATGAAAAAGGTGAACACTCAGCATAATGCCAGGTGCTACTAGAGTACCCGACGCTGGTCTTCCGTGAACACCAGTTGCTGGACCTAATTAAACGAGAAACGATTTAATATTATTTAATTAAAGAACATTTTAGTTTTGCTGAATGGACTTGACACTGAGACTTTAGATTGACGTTATTTTATTACAATTAAGTCTATGCCACAGTAATATTTATCTGCATCACGCTCCTCTGAACTTCAATTAATTTCTTTGTTTTAGTTCTTATCTAATCATAAGTATTTGATTGTCCAATGTTCTTGAGAAGTCATTGTAGTTAGGACTTACCTAATCCTATCAAGGCACGATTTTGCCTTGCAAACGATGGATAAGAGTTTGTTTTTATTTATACCTAAGTATAAGGTCGTAAAAAACTAATTGTTTTCGATCTGGACCGTGTGCGCTTTAGCCAACATGTTGATTGGAAGAAGCCAAATAAAATATGCCACATTAACAGATCACGTAACGTTCCAAACGCGCGTTAGAACCATTTAACTGTAATTTTTCCATATAAAAAATGTCATTTAGATCTACCTGAGCCGCGTACAACGCGTTACGTGATCGACCTGCAGTTCTTTGAGAAGTAATAAAGACAATAAAATAACAAAAACACCTACGTCAAAAGCATAATAGTAGGTAGTAGTTGAGTTTCACAAATAAAAATTGATGAATAACGCAAAAAAAGATTTTTTCAGAATTCACACAGTTTCTTCACCTTTTGCAGGGCAATGTATAGTGCCATGGAGTCATCTCTTCACAGAATGGGCTAACTGCCATTTGTCTTATTAGATTAAATATCCATAATCCAGCACGCACGAAAAAGTATGACTCATTGTCCCGTTCCGCCTGAATTTCGTTATCACGTAAAATTATCGTCCGTAAACCGAATTTATAGAAAAACCAATTATACTAATATGTCATAAGTTTGATATAGGGAGTAATAGATACATATCTATACTAATAAGTCATAAGTTTGATATAGGGAGTACTATCCGGAACTACTCTTCCGCTAAAAAAAAATTAGTTTTTCTATAAATTCGGTTTACGGACGATAATTTTACGTGATAACGAAATTCAGGCGGAACGGGACAATGAGTCATACTTTTTCGTGCGTGCTGCCGGTGTTCATCGATTTATAAGACGTTATCACGTCAAAAATCTTTCACCGTATAATGGACACAGGCTATATTTTATCCCGCAGCTCCAAATGGTTTCTCGCCTGGAATATAGCGGAGCCGCGCGAGCAACTAGAATGTGAAATAGGGACAGAAACCATATGCCCTTCGCGTCTTGCATACCGTTCTTGTAATAATGATGAACTTAACAAATATTTATGCTCATTCCACAAATATTTGCCCTTACCGGAATTCGAACCTAGGACTTTCAGCTTCGTAGGCAGCGTCACTACCCATTAGGCTAACCGGTCGTAAAACTACCTACTTAGAATTGACGTAAAAAGAAATAGGAAAGTAGCCAATTTGTAAACATTTACAAATATCTAAAAATGTATTCTGAAAGTCCAGACCGCTTGTAGTTTCCAAATGTAAAATTTTTATTGGGGAATGTAGATCGTAAACTATTTACGTAAGAGCATCCCCCAAGACATACCGCTATCGCTATCCCCTTGCAAATGCTCGCCGCCATGTCGCATTGCGCGAGGGCGTTGCCAGTGCAATTTACAAGCTGCAACGGACTTGGGAACGCCAGGACGATTCAATTGAGGAGAAAACAACAATGTTTAAAAAAAAAATATGCCAAAAAAAAAATTAGAGAATTTGGCTATTTCCTATCAGTAAGTAGGTACACTAAAGTATAACATTTTTTATATCACAATAGAATGTACGACAGCACATGAAAATCCACTGTAGCTGAGCGGTACCTAAGGCGCGTGACTTTGAAGCTGGAGGGTGGGGCTTGTGGGTTCTAACGCCGAAGTGGTAATCACGTAACGTTCCAAACGCGCGTCGGTACACAAAAGTGACATTTAGACCTACCCGACGTTCGTACAATGCGATACGTGATCAATCTGTAGGTCGTACCGCTGGGTGTAAAAAAAAAAATATGTATAAAGGCCGAAACAATTTATGTATTACTAATATTTAAATATTCTCATGTAAGTGAATTGATTGTAATTCTTATGAGAATAAAGATGTTTTAAACCGAAACGCACTGACAGCGGTGGCGGAGCGGCGCGGTGCGGCGCGGAGGCGGTACCGGATGCAATGTTCGAGCTAATACGAAAGGGTCCCCACAGAATACCGCACCGCGCCGTTCTGAGCGGATGAGCTCCTTTCATATTTAGCTCGAACGTTACAACCGGTACCGCCTCCGTGCCGCACCGCGCCGCGCCGCCACCGCTCGATGTCAGTGCGTTTCCAGCTTTACGAAATATTTATCATTTAATATTGGGGCCATTTTACGGAAAGTTGTACGCTCAACTTTTTTTTTAATTTTGATAAAATCGGGTATTTTTCTTCTCAGAATCGTACGTAATAGTAGAAAAAAGTGTCCAAAATGTTACATAAAATTTTCGGTTTTTTGGTCCATTACCATCATACGAGCTAGTATGCAAACGGTAACGGAGTGGAATAAAAAATCTTGGTACACTTTTTTTCTCCTATAACATTCGAAACTGCTTTCGATTCTGAGTAGAAAAAAACCAATTTTATCAAAATTAAAAAAAGGCAAATGTAAGAATTCGTCCCAATGGAATTAGCATAAAACTAAAAGGGTTAGAAATACTTGTATCCCCGGTCGACTCGTCCATACAAAAAAGAGCAAATTAGAGGTCAGGAACTCGACTGTTTTCTTTACCATAAACCAAATTTGACTACCATCTATGGAAGTCCAGTGTTCAAAAATCAAGAAAAATATGGAGATATGGACAAACCCTTTGTTATTCTGTACATATGAAAAATGGTTCACATAGGTATGTTTTGTTTTAAAGGAGAAACCAGGAGAGAGCCAGACCTCGATTTGGGGATTTTTGTACCAACGTTGCGACCCGTAGTACTTATAAACTCTCAAGACCGACAATATACCTAGGTATTCAAGTTCAGCAATCAGATTTGCCCTATAGTCATTTAGCTTGATAAGATAGGATATATCCAAGGTAATGTGTAAAATAAAGGCAATACGGGGGTCTGAAATATTCTCCTTCAACCACGTTTATAAACTAAGAACTTCTGTTGCCCTGCCCAGGTTAAATATTAAACCTCAAAAGTTTGAACTGCCCAATCCACTATTGAACTTGAGGCCAACGCAAACTTCCTTAATATTTTAACAGACGCCTTGTCTCTCGCTGGCTTCTGTCTCTTAAAGCTTCTCAGTAATAGAAGGAGCTCTAAGCCGACTTATAAATTGCTTTTGGTAATTTAATATATCGTAACGCTGGTACAGTAGGGGTTCACCGCGCGGCAATACATTTTAGCGAAGATTTCGCGAGATTCTGAAAAATGCCAGTAAAAGTACTCAGTGGTTCTTTTTAACTCGTAGGACATTTTGTGTTTTTTATAGTGATTTATGCTCCGGAGCTGTCTTACCTCTCCGGACCGCACTCCTAGGTTATTGGGATTAAATAACTACAAAAATAAAACATTATAACATACCCCGCCGACACAACAAACAGAGCTTTACACAATAAACAGACATTCGATTAAAGAAAACACTGAAATCGATTCATATGTTTGGAAGCTACGATGCCACATAATGACTAACAGACACACAGATAGACTGTATGTTAAACTTGTACCACCTATCGTTTGCGTCGGGGTTATTTAGAATCTTATTGGTTGGAGCGATCTCACTGGCCGTGGCGCCAGACCATAGCCAATGTATGAGAGCGTTCTCGCTCTCAATACGATACCCGATACCAATAGGGTATTTGACAACAGTGAAAGTAAATTTTTAACAGATAAACATTACGAAAATACTCGGAAAGTATCAATCTTTCACTTATGTTTGCGATTTTAGGATTTTTTAATTCATAAAAACTAACAATAAGGACGTTGTTTGATTGTGAAGTCACAAGCAAGTAACAGGGAACATTACTGCAATGTTCTGCCGCCAGAGGCAGCACTACCACTAATAGTAAACCAGTATAGGAATATAGGGATTCATACACACATGCACAATTGATAGTCAAATGAGTGACAAGGATGCTTGCATAGACAACACCCCAAGTGGGAACGAGATACAATGTCAACGCTGCTAGTGTCGCCATCTACGAAGAGTTTTGCGTAATGTTCCCTGTTGCTGCAAAATCCACACTAACGGAGCGTTTTTGACGTTTCATTAAATAGAAGCCGATTTTTATTTAGACAAATACAGTTTTTCAAAACGCCAGTAACGTAGACGTCCGAGTGCCCATGCCATATACTAGTATATGACATGGGCACTCTATGTCAAAGTAATATGAGTGCCCATGCCATATACTAGTATATGACATGGGCACTCTTTGTCAAAGTAATATGAGTGCCCATGCCATATACTAGTATATGACATAGGCACTCTATGTCAAAGTAATACGAGTGCCCATGCCATATACTAGTATATGACATGGGCACTCTATGTCAAAGTAATACGAGTGCCCATGCCATATACTAGTATATGACATGGGCATTTTAAGTCAAAGTAATATGAGTGCCCATGCCATATACTAGTATATGACATAGGCACTCTATGTCAAAGTAATATGAGTGCCCATGCCATATACTAGTATATGACATGGGCACTCTATGTCAAAGTAATATGACAGCGTCGAGCACCTATCTAATGTGATTTGAATAGGGAACATTACTGCAATGTTCTGCCACCAGAGGCAGCACTACCACTAATAGTAAACCAGTATAGGAATATAGGGATTCACACACACATGCACAATTGATTGTCAAACGAGTGACAAGGATGCTTGCATAGACAACACCCCAAGTGGGAACGAGATACAATGTCAACGCTGCTAGTGTCGCCACCTACGAAGAGTTTTGCGTAATGTTCCCTATTCGAGCCACGGTATTCTTTCTCACGCAAACAACAACAACAACAAACACAAACATAATTTTATGCTCAGTTTCCTAATAGAAAGAAAAGTGTTTCTCATTTTAGGAACGACGCTCTACACCACTGACCCATTTCTTTATAATCGTAAATGTATGTAAATTAGTAGATTGTACATTTAAGTACAACAAACGCATATAACGAGCCATTTAACCTGAGACGTTTATATCCACCCGAGTCACCGGCGAGCCCCTGCTCTAAATTTAGACCCAGTTTGTTTACCGGCACCTGTTTCCGAAAGTCCAAATTCGACCCCATTCCATTTCTACCTCAGTGATCTAAAAAATAACGTGCCGGTTATCAAACGAGTCCCGCGCGGCGCCAGGATCTCTGTCGCAAACCATCTTTCAGGCCTGATTAAAAAATGTGTGGAGAGCAACCAAATTGTAGACTGGCATAATCTGTTCCTCTTTTCTTACACTACTTTGCACGCCAAAAAAAATGAGGCTATTTCTTTAACACAAAAAATCAAAAATAACTGTTTGACAAATACATCTCATCCCTTTGCATCTTCTAAGGGGAGCATTTTCGAGAACCAAATTCACTTCGATTGCGAGAAAATAACAAATAATTGCAAAATAGCTATTCCCGTCACTTAACTTTTTAAAGTTTTTATGTTTAATTTTCGACACGTGATATTAGACTTAGGTACTTCATTCATACTGCCACGTCAGTTATTGGATAATAATTGACTCGTATTTTATCTGGTTTTATTAATTTTAGTAACGGAAAACATGGATGTGAAATTTATTAAAGCAAATCAAATCAAATGACAAGTTTATTCTACGAATATTTATTGCGTGTGTGGCTGTTAGGCCCGATTATCTTAGTCTTTAAAGCAATTTTACTTTGTGCACTAGAGCATAAAAGTGGCATTTTGTGCAGCATACATCCAGCACAAAGGTGAACTTTGCGAGCATGAGAAGTGAAAAATAATATATTTATTAGGTATTTCAATTTCTATCAAGTACGAAAGTGCGAGAAGGACCAATACTTTGTCGTACATAAACTCTATATCAATGCTTGTGTCCGTATCAATGTTTCCGTACGCCACGTGCAACGTCAGGTTGTAGGTATTGTATGTAAGTGCAACAGTAGGTATTGTATGTAAGTAAGCATTTCTCTAAAACGTGACCGTGTATGTGGCGTGCGGCGTTAACCGCAGACCATGGACTTATGCAAACAAGTTGTGCATAATTCATTAACATAATGATTTACCTACATCATCATCAATCATGATTGAACTAAGTATTGGTTACTTAGTTCAATAATTAATTAACATAATGATTTACCTACATCATCAATCACGATTGAACTAAGTAACCAAATTGCACGTAAATATTTAACTCGGCTAATCCGTTTATTAACTGACAGTTAGTTTATGAAATTTTTCATCCGTATTGAAATCGATCAGCTTTAACTGGATTTAATTCGTTATTATGCAGCGGCCGTGTCAGAGGCTCTAAATATTTGACTTAACGTATTGAAAACTTCGAAACAAAACACAGTCCATAGTCCCGAACTAAGGAAAATTTGTACTTAAGGTTATACTTATAAAGATACATAAACGCATAAATAAATAGAAAATATCCAAGACTCAGGAATGAAATATTCGTATTTGTTAGAAAAATAATCGCCCTTACTTACCGGGATACCCAAAACCGCAACCACCCAGAACAAGACTGAACAGTTTCCTATCCACATATCAAAACAACGTTATGTTATAAAATTTAATATGAAGACACTAACCAATTGCAGTGGGTTATGTATTTTCCTCACGCGCTGATTTCCACGTGCGTATGTTTGCTTTAATTTAATGTGTCAGAATAAACACGCGCGCGCGACAAACACGATTGAATACAAATGGAAAGTGTACGTTAGGGATGTCAGAAACTATACTTACACGTCTTGTATAAAAAAAGTATACTAGTATACGAACATATATAAAGCAAATAGCGCGAGATGACCGAGGTCATTTGTGAGCCAAAAAATCCAGTTAAGCTGAAAAGACAGGTCTATAAATCCATCATTAAGCCTGTCCTTGATATATCGCTGTGAAGCACCGTGCCTGAGCGACACCGGACACACACAATAGGGGTGTAGACACTAAATAAAATAACCCATAATGTTGTATTTTCTCGAAAAAAAATGAAAAATGTAGTCAAATGAAATGAAATGAAATGAAAGTTTATTAATAACATAGTTACAGGTCATAATACAACAAATTACTTGTTGACGAATTTGAATGATTATTAAATATAATAGGTATGTATATACAATAATTATTTCTATAAATTATAAAATTATACAATAACAGGTAGACTCATAAATTCGTCGTAGCTATAAAACAACTCTTTTAGCAACCAATTCTTAATTTTCTTAATAAACACCGCGGTAGTAGCTGCATTACGTATGGTGTCAGGCAGGCGGTTGTAAACAGAGGGCCCCGAATGGTACACCGACCGTTCTGACTTGACGAGTTTGTGTGCCTCGGTGACCAGCCTGTTTTGGTGTTTATTGCTCCGGAGATGGTAGTTTTTATTTACGCCCCTGCGCTTGAATATATCTATATTTTGTTTTGTGAATAATGCCACCTGATATATGAATACACAAGGCAGGGGTAGGATCCTGAGGTCTCGGAAGAGCTCTCGTGCGGGGGCGTCCTCCGCCTTGCCGGCCATCGCACGCACGGCTCGCTTTTGTAGCGAAAACGCACGTTTCCAGTCGGAGGCGCGAGCCCATAGCTCCACGCCGTAGGTAAGGAGCGAGTGCACTGTCGCGAAGTAGCACTCACGCACCGCGGTCTTGCCTGCGGGGCGCGTGAGCCGCCTCAGCGCGAAGCACGCGCGCCCCAACCTCCCGCACAGCTCGTCGGTGTGCTTTTGTCACGTCAGTGCGTTGTCTATCTGGAAGCCCAGGAGGCGTGTGCAGGTCACGTGCTGTATAGGGGCACCGCGGACACCCTCAGAGCCGGGCTTACGTGGCCGTTCAGTCGGAATCTCATGAAGCATGTCTTCTCCTTATTTAGCACCAGGCCGTTGGTCCGGAACCACTCGTGCAGTTGCTCCATAACCTGATTTATGGCGTCTTCCAACTCCCGCTCAGTTGTTGCGCTGACGACCGCCGTCACGTCATCGGCGTACATAAAAATCTTAGCGCCGTTCACCGCCTTTGGCAAGTCGTTCAGGAGAATGCTGAACAGAGTATTCGAAAGACATGATCCCTGAGGGACGCCCATCAGGTTTTGCACTTCTGTAGACAAGACGTTTCCCCTATCACCGACTACAATTTGGGTTCTGTCGGTCATAAAAGAGAGTATTAATTCGGTCGCTGGCCCTCTTATGCCGTAGTGGGCGAGTTTGTCGGCGACGAGTGCGTGGTCCGCTGTATCGAAGGCGCGCGACAGATCGCAGCAGATGACTGCAACGCGGCGTCTGGATCCCCGAGCGCGTACTACACAGTGCACCACTTCCCGCACAAGATCGGTGGTATATCGGCCCTGACGGTATGCGTACTGGCTATCCGACAGTATGTTCCTCGGTAACCAGAAACTTAGTAGCCTTCGGTTAATACCTACTTCAAAACACTTGCTAGGGCCTGGGACCAGGGATATTCACAGTGCATTAGTTCTGTAACTGTAATACTGTGTAATAATTGTTTGGATAAATAAATAAATAAATAAATAAATATAGGCCGATAGGATTTGATGGCAGATTTTTTGCCTTTCCCTTTATACAAAGGGCATATTTTTACCTTCTTCAGGCTATCTGGGTACACTCCCGATTTCATACAACTGTTGAAAAGTTGAGAAAGGGCATAGGCTATTACTGGACTGGCTTGCCTGAGTAGATTGGCGGATAGACCGTAGATGTCTGTGCTATTTTTGGAGCGATCGATTTATTAAAAATGTTCACTACTTCCTGCGGTGTGAACGGGTTTAATCTTACGGAACATTCACTGGCGGTGCACGCGTCCGACAAGGAGGCAGCGCAGCGGGTGCGGTCGGCGGTGGGGGCGCCGCACGCGGCGGCCGCCGTCACGAACTCGTGGTTGAGCGCGTCCACCGCAAGCTGTTTGGTCGCAAATGGGCAGCCGGCGCTGTCGACGAGCAGCTAGGTGAAGTCGACTCGCTCGCAAGGCGTCCGGGCCAACTCAGTATTGATGGCTTTCCACATTGCTTTGCTTTTGTTCGGGTTTCTGCTGATTTGTGAATTAAAATACTCGGTAGGTTTCGTTTTAAATTTAAAATTAAATTGTCAGGGTACAAATGGAGAAAAAACTCAAGAGGTTAAATAATCACGAAGTTATAAGTGACCAAAGTTTTAAGAGGGGGTATGTTCTGTCCCTTTTCCGCAAAACGCACCTTCATATGAAACGATTGTCATTTACTATGACGCTCGGGGATCGTGACATCACGATCCCCTAGCGTTTTCTCTCTCTAACAAGTAACATTAAAACGGTTGTGTAGCTTCGTCATTTTCTGACATATTTGAATGGGATTTTCGTCATTAGGCATATTTTTTTGCCTTCTTTCTTTTGAAGAAGTAATACATTTTATTAGTCTTTCTGAAAAGTGCAATAACTAAGTTGAATTTAAACGTAATTATTGCATTATTAAGGACGGCAGTGCTGCGTGTTACGAGACTGATATGCCGTGCTAAATGTCAAGCAGTAACACGGAATGACTGCATGAGCGGCAGCTCGTACTTATCACTCGTGAGAGTTCATACATTTGCTACATTTCTTAGTGCTTACTGCTTACCTACTTTTCCGCAAACGTGAAATTCCTTGTACCGATTCATTGAATCGCATTTTACCACGGCAGGATAAAATATAAATAGAATATTATACTTGGAGCATATTTTCCAGGGGCTGGGTGTGTTCAGTTTATTTAATTCGCACACAATTTTCCGTGCAGTATTTACCTTAGTCGCATTGCACAGCGGTTTTTTTTATACTATGAAGGTGGCAAACAAACATATGGACTGTCTGATGGTAAGTGCACACCGTCGCCTATGGCGCTGTATATTTTGACTACCGCTTTAGCCTAGTTGGTAGTGACCCCTGCTTACGAAGCCGGAGGTCCCGGGTTCAAATCCCGGTAAGGGCGTTTATTTCTGTGATGAGCACGAATATTTGTTTCTGAGTCATGGATGTTTTCTATGTATTTATTTATCTATATAAGTATGTTTATCTTAGTCTAGTACCCATAGTACAAGCTTTGCTTAGTTTGGGACTAGGTCGATCTGTGTAAGATTGTCCGCATATATTTATTTATTTATGGACGTTTGCGACACCAGAAGAATCAAGCGCGCTGCCGACCCTTTATTGACTTGAGGATTCATTGTGTTGACAACTAGAGAAATGCATGTCCCAAACTCTCAACACAATGCATCCTCAGGAGCTATGGCGTTACTCATCACCAGTAGGTCGATCACGTAACGCATTGTACGCGCGTCAGGTAGGTCTAAATCTCACTTTTTCTATGGAAAATTGATAGTTAAATTGTACCGACGCGCGTTCGGAACGTTACGTGATTACCCCTCAGGAACACAACACCAAATACCCGAAGCACGTAGTGAGCGTTGTTTTAAACGCAATTTTTTTTGACGCATTAATTGAGAATGGATAAATATCAGAAGTGCCTGATAATTTTTTGGTGATAGGTAGGAATAACCTTCCTTAGCACCAGAAAAAAGTTGCAGACTTTTCAGCTGCGTCAATTTTTTTTTTAATATAAACTGTTTCCTCACTTACGATTTGGGCTTAGGACGGCGAATAAGACACTTCCCTTGATCCGTCTACTACTAGCATTATCATGTTACTTACTTAAATCATAGGGCCTAACGTCCCTCAATATAATAGGGTTGGGGGATTTAACAAACCCTAAGTCATGGTCATAATCAATTTCATGGTAGTTACCGGTAAGGTAAACGTCCTATAGTACTGCGCTGTACTACACTGTAGTATATGGCATGGGCACTCTATGTCAAAGTGACATGGCTTAAATTCGAATGAAGAAAAATTTACTTAGTTACCTAATGTTAATGCCAACTACGTACATAAATTCCCAGCATTGTACAAGTAGGTAAGTAAATTTGTATAAAATTTCCTTCTTTTCCAGCAATGTAGGTACCTACAGACTGGCTAAATTTCTGATTTGCGTGTTATTTTGCAATAAAACCCTTTAATATTGTTTAAGATTCAAGTACCTACTTAAAACATAAAATGCGCTTCAAATTCAAATGAGTCGTGGTCATGAAAGCCAAGTGCACTAATATCGCGGTAATGGACAGGCGACGACGCTATTATGTCGTTGCTTAGGATTATTTTATGTGTACAGTCAAAGAATTTAATTTCCTACCCATTTAGGACTATTTCAAAGTGACACTGTAAATAAAATCATAAGAAGTCTCTTACGTTTTGATTGATTACGTCACTTTGACAAACTCCAAAGTGGGTAGGAAATTAAATTCTTTGACTGTACCTATTTGACATTATTTGAGTTGGCCGAATTGCATCAAAGTAGTTCATTCAAAAAGCAACTCTATAGACCTTAGTAGAAGATTCCAATTACAATGACAGTTTTATAAAAATACGTGCGTTAGCATTTCTTGTAGTCGCCTGACAGGGAGCGTGTTGCGCCGCAGGTGACCGTTTTTAGGGTTCCGGACCAAAAAGGTAAAAACGGGACCCTTATGGCCCGACTCCGTCCGTCTGTCTGTCTGTCACAAAGTTATATCTCAGGAACTACTAATGCTATCAATTTCAAATTTTGAAAAGTATTTAAAGTCTAGTTAGCAGGCCAAGTGGGTCATAACCTCCTAGCGCCCATGGGCCTACTGGAAGGACTTATTCTCTTAAAGGAATTTAAACAATTTTGGGTTGGAATAGAGTTGCATTTGTTTTGTTTTGGTCTTCTCTTGAAACAAACGAAATTCTACTCTATTTCTTACATTAGTTTGACTCAAATTTCAATGTCATTTTGTGTTGTATGGTGGGCGCCACGAGGATATGAAAGGGATTGAATTGCACATTCTAAAACATTATTGCATTTTTGAAAATGATGAAAAAAATACCAACCCCTCCTTATCTCCGAAGTTTACCGAGTAAAAAATATAAAACAAATAAATATAATGAATACTAAAGTAAATATTACCAGTATAACGAGACCTCTATCTAGCGTATTTTTTTTATTCTTCAAAACTCATTTAATATTTATGCTTGTAATTTAATACTTTTGTGATGACTTTCTTCCTTCAAATTTGTATAGAAGTATCCTGAAAGTACCTTCTATCAAATAAAAAAAGAATTATCGAAATTGGTTCACTTGATAAAGAATTATCTCTAAAGACCAACATAGTTTTTTTCTTAATAAAGCGTGGTGAATGTTTGTATGGAACCATCGGTGCGCGAGACAGACTCGCACTTGATCGTATTTTTTGACTTTCGACCGCTTGACTCTTTCACGCGAAAACTGTCAAAAACAAAGAAATGCTGTTTTTGAAAAAATACGAGTGATAGAAAATTAAAAGACGAGTGATACCACCACCACTTCAGTGACCACTCGAATTCAATTCTATCGGTAGCCTACAATTTCGACACAAACTTCTAAGTATTTTATTTTGGACTGACTATTAACTCAGAGAGAGCTAAATACATAAGGCAGGTGCACCAAGGAAGGCCCGGCTCCTAAGATGGCCCGGCCCACCTTTAATAACTCGCAGTTAGAGTTTTCCAAACTACTTCAAATTTCGTGAGCACATGCTTTTATGGTCACAAACAAAAAGTGCATTTCAGTTTTTACTCAAGCACGCTGCCATTTTGTAAAAAATATACAGCTTACTACCTACGTAGATTATGCACAGTAAGTGAAGTTAAAAAACTAAACACCCGACCGGTCATGTTGGGGACGCTGAATTTTCCAACAGGCAGGTATGAGGCCGGGTGTAATGGGAGTCTGACTCGAGTCACAGGTGGCGTTTATTGCTGAACTTGCCGGCTCGTCGGGCGCCAAACTAAGGCCAACTAATAAATCTCGGCTCGACCATGGCTTTACACTGATACCATTCTTTCAAACGCTAATCCTAGGTTATAAAGGCAAAGTTTGGAGGCAGTCTAATAATGGCCTGATGATAGATTGTTAAAATTATCGGATTAGGCAACGTCATAAATAACGCGAGTTGGCCGCAAATACCTTTCGTTGCAGTTGGACCGCGTAACGAACATTGTTGGCGCTGCCACTACATCCAACCGAATGAGTGATGAATAGCGTGATTAGAAATTGATTCGTGTGTTACGTATATTTGCTCAACCCATGACACAATTTGATTTATCAATTTGGTAATAGGTATGTAGGTACTATTCGTAGAATATTTGTTAAGCGAGGTAGGTAAGTTGTTATTTTTTTTGCACGAGAACCGTAGTACGTAAAAGAGTATTGGATCTTGAGCAAGCAAAGGCGTCCTAAATTAATCCTCGAGCAAAACGAGCGTAGCAAAATTAATACACCTCTTAACTTATATACTGACGAATAATAAGAAGAAATATATAGATTATCTACGACAGTAATTGAATTTGAACATAAGCTGCTGTTGCGTTGCGCAGCTTGTGAAAATATACATATAGATCCGATAAAGACCTACAAATCTCCCGAAGTATATACGTATGCACATAGAAATAAAATTTACGGCGAGGGCGGTAATAGGTACTGATTAAAGCCAAAGATTCTAAACTAGAACCAAGAGGCATCCAAGTGTGATGGAGAAAAGCAGGATGCCATAACCTAAAATCAAATTTTCCATTACGGTTTTTAGGCAGTGATTCAAAATTAAGATTGAAATAAAGAAACACCAATACAGTATACTCTTTTATTTAGAACAGATGTCTATTTATTTTACACATTAACAATAACCTGTATCTTAAAAACTAAACTTAAACTAGAAGAGAATGACAGTGTATTCCATTTCATGAAATACATAAATTCGGGTTGGCACAACTACTAATTCTTAACAACAGTGGAAATAGAGAAAAATTTTGTCAGTCAGAACACGATTTTGGTTTATGGTAAATTTGAATTTAGTAGAAAACTGTACTTTGTTACATTGTCTACCTAATTAAGTTGTAAAATTTATCTTAGCACTGTTGGAAGAAGCAATGTGACCAGTGGGACTATCCTGGCTGCTGCACTGGACTGGATGACAGTTGGACTAGCATCTGGAAAGAAAAGATTATTTCAATGCGCCTGGTTCATTCAGATAGGTCAAGACAATTACCGTTGTTCCGCAAATGAAAGGAATTCAGAATAATGGCAGCAATTGAAAATCTCATAAATGGCGATGGATGTCTTAGGTGTAAGCAATGGACGAAACCAGAATCAGTCATTTCCATTTCACGTTTTTGGTTATTAGTGTTATTTATTACCCTAGTGGCTCGCACACAAAAAGAGGTTTGGAAAATGTCTTTCATGAAAATTATCCTACCAAAACAAATGAATTTGCAATTTTCAGCACACAAAGGGCTTCACGCCTAACCGCTACGATATTTCAAGCGCATATCGCCCGTTCTCTGAACAAACAGCCCGGGAGTCGTGACCGGTGTACAAATTCAACAGCCACTAGTGAAAACGCTCGACAAAAAAAATACTAAACAATTTCACGTTTTAAGCCTTTAAATGGATCGGTGAGTAAAATATTGTAGCTTGATAAAATGTAGGTAGGTACTATTTCTTTATATCGTTATATTCGCCATTTATCACTTCAAAGGATAAAGAAGTTGTTTGAGGCGACGTAGGCTCGTGGTCTTCTCTCCCTCTCACTGAGCATAAGCGTGAGCGAGATGGAAGTGCGTGTTTGAAAGCGCGGATATCGTGTTTTTTAATTTGAATTTTTTGTGCGTTATATAAATAAAAAAGTAATAGCTGAATTCCCTCAAACATGACATTGCTGATTTTTAGAACCAATTTTAATATGTTTAGCTGTTGTGCATAATTTTTTACGGTTTTTAGGGTTCCGTAGCCAAATGGCAAAAAACGGAACCCTTATAGATTCGTCATGTCCGTCTGTCTGTCTGTCCGTCCGTATGTCACAGCCACTTTTTTCCGAAACTATAAGAGCTATACTGTTGAAATTTGGTAAGTAGATGTATTCTGTGAACCGCATTAAGATTTTTACACAAAAATCGAAAAAAAACATTAAATTTTAGGGGTCCCCATACTCAGAACTGAAACTCAAAAAAAATTTTTTCATCAAATCCATACGTGTGGGGTATATATGGATAGGTCTTCAAAAATGATATTGCGGTTATTAATATCATGTTTTTCTAAAATGAATAGTTTGCGCGAGAGACACTTCCAAAGTGGTAAAATGTGTCCCCCCCCCTGTAACTTCTAAAATAAGAGAATGATAAAACTAAAAAAAATATGTGATGTACATTACCATGTATACTTCCACCAAAAATTGTATTGAACGAGATCTAGTAAGTAGTTTTTTTTTAATACGTCATAAATCGTAAACCGCAATTTATTTCACGGAACCCTTCATGTGCGAGTCCGACTCTGATAGGCTAGGCAATACAACAAAAAACCATAAGAATTCGTAACAAATTTGGTGCCCAGATAAAAAATATTTTACAATGGCCATTCGTTTTACAACAAGTGGAGGATATAAATAAAACAAATTATGAAACAAAAAATCTATCGGCACGAACCCACTAATTCACTTTTCGAGGAGTTATCATGAGAATATCCTATTATTTTTCAAGTATTTTCCTAGTATTCTCAACTAAATTGAATAGTTCACACTTGGATGATATGTTGATAATGATGCGTTGAAGAATGGTGCGGGCACTACACGGCAGAAAAATAGAGAAAATGGACAGACTCGACAATTTCACTAATCTATGTCCTCGACAATTTTTAAGGGGTTTCAGACATGTTTAGTTACTTACTAAAATGCTCGCTACTGACTAAATTACTAACGTAAATAGACCGAAACGGACTTCAGGCTTAGAACACACGAAACATTTCACGAACGCGTTCCGTCGCATTGCGCGGACCGCTTGAACGAGCGGAGAAGTCCAACGAGCAACATCACAAATAAAGTTCACGCCACCCTGCACCGCTCAAGACCGAGGTGCCGCGTGTGAATAGCAGGAGCACCGCTCATCCCTGCGTGCGCGTTTTTTAGGGTTCCGTAGCCAAATGGCAAAAAACGGAACCCTTATATTAATATTTTATTAATGCGCTTAAACTCTATTACATATATACTACTCAAAAGAAAATAAGGGCCACTTACATATTTCTGTTTTTGAGTAAATTTTTAGATGTAAACTAATTAATAAGTGACTAATTAATGATGTCCGGCCTCCTTCAGAATCCAACCTCTTTAATGCTGGTGTTTAAGTCTTACAGCTGGCCAGAAATTGAAGCAAATAAAAAAAACGAGTTTCAGGTCAAATTCCTTTCAGATGGAATCACAATTTTATTTTGTTAAAAAACTATTTCTGTCCATATTTTGCTTCTTTTAACATCTTTTGTTAATAACGCCACGTTTACGAAGGCATAGCGCAAACTCAATGAGTTTGCGCTAAACTTCCTCGTCTCCCGCTTCCCCACGTTCCCCTCTTTTCGTAAACCCGCGTGGCCTTGAGCTTGCAGACTGTATGTAGTAAGACTGTGGTTAGTATGGCCTCTCTAGGGGCCCTAGGGGGCATCTCAGAGGGAGAACGCGCCGTATAGGAGAGTCGCCGTATGAAGAGGTCGACCTTTCCACGAAAAACGTCAGGCACTGTGCTATTCCATAGAACATAATCATAATCAAGTCTTAGTGATCGCGGTGTAAAGTGATACATGCAGCGTCATAGTGAAGTCTCGAAACGCCCAAATCGTTGCGCGGTGCAAAAACGTATCATATGTTCTCCGCCTAAAGTGTAAATAAACAGTATGTAAACATAGTTTCATGCGGGTATTAATAGGCTTAAAGCGCTCGATATATACACTGTGGTCCTAAACCGTTGTTCAGTAATCAGTTAATTTCCCGTCAATCGAATATTGAACCACGGTTAAGTCTCTTTGTGTGGATATAAACATCAGTGAAATATATCCGTGTGCAGTGAAACCAGAATATTGCTCACTATCTGTGCCAAATCGTAATTGAATCTCTATCTTATGGTAGGTATACGGAGCCGAAAACCACTCCACAGAGTTAAGCTTTATTGCATCGGAAGTGATGACTCGAAACGACAATCGAAATAAGACTACCGCGGCGCTACCACGAACTTCGAATCTCGAACTTCGTATATCTCCGTCTCTATCGCACTTTTGGTTTATGGTACTTGAGCGACCGAAACGGAGATATACGAAGTTCGAAATTCGAAGTTCGTGGTAGCGCCGCTGTTGTCATTGTGTTATAACTCTTATAACCTTATAACCACAACGTACAAAGTAGTGTGTACTCAGACGCCTCTATTCGGCTTATTTTATTGTTTTGTTCTTATGACTTAACTATGTGTTTGATATGTTTTGCCTGCTCCTTTCGACACGTTGGCGCCTCACAACATGATGAACCAAATTTGAAGCAATGAACAAAACGTTTCCTTAAGGGCGCATTTACAAGTTAGATTCTGCCAAATTAAATTATACATAACATTATTTAAAAAAAAGATAACTTCATAAGTTGTACCTAGTACCAGTAGTGTGACATCAAACATGACCGTGGACATACCGAAAGCAAAGACTTAGGTAGGTTATTCTTCTTCGAGGGCTGCAGCAGGATAACCTTATAATTAGCCTCAAAACATTGAAATCGAGTTCTATGTAAGCCTCGCCACTGCACCCTAAATTTGACAAATCCACCGTCAGAAAACTTAATCACTCCCAAAAATAGACTACAAAAAGGTGATTGGATAACCTAAAACAACCGAATTCCGTCCTAAATACAAAGCAATCGTTTGTTTTGCCCACGTTTTGCCCAATTTAGTTTCGGGGAATGTTTAATTAGGCAGTAGTTTCATACCAAGAAACCTTGCTTTCTCTGGAACGGTCCAAATTTATTTTAAAGGGCCAAGAATAAAGTTGAAATGAAAACTATGTGCGCGCAAGATTCCCAAAGTCATATCCATAATACTCGTATGTATACAATTGAGTAAGACTGTTCTTATTCCAGTTGGCTTTTTTCTTTAAGTATATTTATGTCGCAATGTTGATATTCCTTCCATGATATTGGAAAGCTTTGATGTATCTGTCTTTCAAAATCAGAACCATTTATAAATCAGTAAAGATATATCCCCTTATGTCAAATATCGCAGATCGGCCCAAGCCGAATAGTAATGATTTGTTGCACTGAATCTGCCACATTGCCGACGTGATCTTTCACCCCATATCAAACTGCCACATTTGACGTACAACCAATTTGAACAGATGCTAATTACGATTGGCGGTTTAAAACCATCTGCCCATTGCTCAAACCGACTCTACGTACTTACTCGGTTCCGGCTGCCGATGCACGGAGTAGATCTTGGCTTGCCGCACCTCGGGGCCACTGGTAGTAGTCGTGCGCACTCGCTCCTCTTCTGCGCTTTTTTCAACGCTCTTCAAATATATGGAGTAGATTATTGCAGTGCAGCGGACCTGCGTTGTAACAAAACATTACGTTTATTACAATATTGTCTTCGGTTTAATTACATCCATAAGGACATCTAGAAACCCAAATTTCATGAAGCTAGCTCAAACGGTTATAAAGATATGAAGCTCAAAAAGTCGTTAATATTAGCACTGACTGACTGACATATAGTACCTAAACCTAACCTACTTCCAGATGATCTAGAAGGATGAAATTTGGAATTCAGCTCGGAAATTGTGTATAAGCGTAGGAAAAAATCTAAAAATAAAAAAAAGTTAAAAAAAAGGGGGGTCCCCATACAATTTTTTTTTTATTGTAGCGTTGGAACCTTTACAAGCAGATATTTGAAACAATACCAATATATGTATTATATTTGCTATATAACAGAAATATAAAAATAAAGTAAAGCCAAAAAATAAATGGTGTCCCCATACAAAAAACTTGTAATACGCGCTAAACAACCGGCCAACGGTGTGTCGTCGGCGGCGCGCGGCACCACATAATTGCACAGAACAGAAGTAAATCTCAATACCTGCCTAGTTTTCTTTACAAAAAGTAATGATATCCCACCAAAAACATAAATGTAAAAAAGGAGAGCCAATTCAATACAAATATTATGCTTGGCTGTGGGCTTCGCCGCAAAAAGAATGGAGATCTAAATGAGTGCCAAGTTCTATGCAAAATCCAAATATGTATTTATAGGAACAAAATAACATTATGAACAAGTATTAAACTCTAGCCTTTGCTTTATTGGATACCTATAACAATTGCTGTTATTTAAAAACGTGAGATCTTAAAGTAGGTTCGATTTGACTTAGCCAGTTTTTATCAGAATTAAAAAATATATAAGTATATAATTATGTTGAATAACTTTATAAAATGACTGATGTAATGAAAACTGGCCAAGTCAAATCGAATCAAATCGAACCTACTTTAAGATCTCATATTTTTAAATAACAGCAATTGTTATAGGTATCCAATACAACAAAGACATAGAGTTTAATACTTGGGTTTGACTTCAATACCATTTACTTAGTAATTGTCAAACTTGAGTTGAAAAATACCGGAAAACATAAACCACTAGGTATTAAACTATTTAACGGTATAAATAGTCATATGCAACTATAACCGGTAAAATATTATCAGTAACGGATGTAATGTCTGTGAAATGTAAGTTTGTAGATTGGTAAGTTAGTCAATTTGTATGTTGGAGGTAATCTCAGAAACTATACCCAACCTATTCTAAAAACCCTTTGTTGACGACGGCCTCTTTACTGTGTTACTTGTCATTTTTATTATTTTTCTATCCGTCTTGTGATTTTAGCTGTCATGTAAAAAGTCTAGTAAAAATCTGCACGTTAAAATAAGCTACGAGTTTTTTCCTAATATTTAAGGTGTACAGCGTTAACAAAGTGGTCTTCGAGCCGTTTCTAGGGTTAATTTGAGCCGCACATTGTGTACACCGCGAAATGATTCGCACCCCGAGTAAAGAAAAAACACGTAGTGCTACTCGCGCAAAACGCGAGGCAGAAATAAAAGTGTCGACGCCTGCGAAGGCACCCGGCTCTTCACCAGCATCACTGACACGACATGCCGCAGACACGACGTTCGTGGCTGGCAGCAGCCGTATGGAAATTAAGGCACCGTCGTTGAGGGACGACGGTGTGCTGCACCCGCTGTCACCGCACAATAAGGTACCGTCTGCATCCACATCCATGTCGACTAGAAAAAAGAAGCTGGAACTAGAGGCCAAAAAACAAGTGGCACTAATGGAATTGGAGGCCGAAGAACGTAAGACGCTTTTGGAGTTGAGAAAACAAAAATTATTAATCGACATACAATTGAAGGCTGATTTAGCCGACCTCGAAGAGGAGAAATACAGTTCACACATTAGTAATGCTAGCACGCGTCACGATATTGAACATTGGATGGAACACAGTGAGCACGAACTTAAGAAAGCGCAGCCCGCCCCCGAGGATGGTTTGAATATCGGCGAGTTGCACCAGTCGGCGCCACCTGCCGTCGGCTCTTCCGATGAAATTGTTAAGATGCTCGCTGCGGCAGTTAAAAACTTGACTGTTGCCTCCACACGCAGTAAGTGTGATGCTAATGTATTGAGTCGTATGTGTACGCCACGAGATCTACCTGAATACTCCGGTGATCCACTAGAGTGGTTACAATTTAAGCAAGCGTACGAAGAATCGACCGACGTGTGTAAATTTAGCCCTAAAGAGAATCTATGGAGATTACGCAAGTGCCTGCGCGGACAGGCTAAAGAAACCGTCTCAGCCTTGCTCATGAGTGCCGCCTCACCTGACCGCATTATGGCCACATTGGAACTACGTCATGGTGACCCAGAGTTTATAGTAAGCAGGCTTATACAGGATGTAAAGAAACTTGCGCCCATATCCAACGAGTACCAGAGAGATATTATTAACTTCTCTATCAAAGTTCAAAACTTCGTGGAATCTGTGAAGGCGGTTGGACGCGAGGAGTACGTACAAGGATTAAGTATTGTTCCTTTACTCATATCGAAGCTGCCGACTGTACTCGTTTCTAAGTGGTCGGACTATAGCTATCCGCTCATCAAAGCTGGAACAAAGACCCGTCTGAGCATTATGTCGGACTTTCTCAATGCGGAAGCTGTGAAGATAGCCACCACCGCTAACGTTCATCTGCAAAGTTATCGCACAGATCAGAGTAAACACAAACAATACGATAGCTTCTCTCGCCCGCAACCTGTGTTATTGCAAACTGAGCAACGCAGCGATAATGATAAGCGTGATAAGTGCCTCTTTTGCCGTACACAACAAAGTCATGACCTACCGGATTGTAAGAAGTTCAAACGCGCTTTGCGCAAAGACAGATGGCGCTACGTGAAAAGGCACGGACTTTGCTTCAAATGTCTATTGCACCGTCACGACCGTGAGACATGTACTGCGCCTGCGTGCGACAAAGAAGGATGTGAAGGCGCGCACCACCAGCTGCTGCACTACACTGCTGCTGTCAACGGCAGCGCTCGCCGGTCGGACGACGTGACCGCCAGCGCCCTACTGCTGCCAGAGCCTGCACCATCACCAGCCACGGAGCCTGCACCATCGAGTTCTTCAGCACAGGCACCGAGCGTGACGGGAGCAACGTGTTTCATAGATAACGACAAACGCGTACTACTGAAAGTGGTTGCTATCAAGATTCACGGCCCGAACGGCGTGTTTGATACGACCGCAATCTTGGACGATGGCTCGTCAGTGTCACTCCTGAGCGCCGGACTAGCGGCGCGAGCCGGCCTGCAGGGCCGCAGCGAGACCATGCGCGTGAGCGGCGCGTGGAACAATAACGTACTTGTGTGTGAATCAACTGTAATGACTGTAAATATTTCTAGCGTTGCTGACGGTACTATGCACTCTCTGACTGTACGCAGTGTAAAACAATTAGATTTACCTGTACAAAATGTAGCTTTAGTAGACTGCGATAGGTATGAGCATTTAAAAGCGCTTAAATCAGTACTGCATACTAACTCATGTTGTAAACCTGAGTTGCTTATAGGTCAGGACAATTATAATTTGTTGTTGCCTTTAGAGTTATGTATAGGTCGATACAATGAGCCGTCGGCTACACGAACCCCCTTAGGTTGGTGTGTACACGGGGCGGTACAGGTGGCACGCGCGTCGCGGGCCGCGCGCTCGGCGCACGCCACGCTCAACCTTTGCGTGATTCCTGAGGAAGACGCCGTCGCGCACGCGCTGCGCGAGCTACATGAAGAGGTGCGCCGGTCGTTTGCAATCGACGCTTTGGGTATTTCAGGTAAGCCTAGGGAGAACGCTAATGATGTGAAAGCGCAAGAGATGCTAGAGAAGTCCGCCGTACTTGACAACGGCAGATGGACTGTGGGTCTGCCTTGGAAAGATCCGCACTGTAGTTTGCCCGATAGTTTTCCTAGCGCATTCAAAAGGCTACAGGGTGTAGAGAAAAAGATGCTAGCCGATAAAGCTTACGCACACAGGTACGAGGAACGTGTCCACCATTTGTTTGAGAACGATTTTGCTCGGCAAATGGCCGACACGTCACTCACGCCGAACACTTGGTACTTACCTCATTTTGGAGTTGACAATCCGAATAAGAAGAAGCTTCGTTTGGTTTATGACGCAGCTGCAAGAAGTCAAGGCAAATCCTTAAACGATTTTCTTCTCACAGGCCCGGACTTACTTGCTTCCTTGTTCGGCATTATGGTTCGTTTTCGAGAGGACAGGATAGCAGTAACCGGTGACATAAAGGATATGTTTTTGAGAATTAAAATTAATTCTGTAGATCAGAATGCCCTCAGATTCCTGTGGAGAGGCAGCGACCCCACAGGCCCAGTGAAGACGTACGCAATGACGTCACTGATTTTTGGTGCTAACTGCTCGCCCTTTATAGCGCAATACATAAAGAACAAGAATGCAAGCCGGTTTGAGTCAAAGCTTCCAGCTGCTGTCGCCGCTATACATCACCAGCACTATATGGATGACTATATCGATAGTCTGCCGGACGAGCCTACCGCCATCACTATGGTCAAGAATATTCGAGATATTCACAGCGCGGGAGGTTTCGAGATCCGCAACTGGACGTGTAATAGCGCTACTGTACTCGACACTATTCCTAAAGATATTTTAGGTACTACAGCTGTGACATTTGGACTTGATGAACATGACGAAGGCGAGCGCACGCTCGGACTAATTTGGTACCCCGCTAAAGATGAACTAGGGTTCGATGTGTCATTTAAGCGTATCCCTGAAAGTGTGATTAAAGGCGAACAAAAACCCACGAAACGAATTATGTTACGTGTCATAATGTCCATTTTTGACGTCTTCGGGTTCTTGACACCTTTCACTACGCAAGGCAAAATCATGCTTCAGGACACTTGGCGCCTACTTATTGGTTGGGACGATATTATTCCAGACGAATTGTATAAAAAATGGTGTAGTTGGCTAGAACTACTGAAAGTTATTGGAGAAATTCGCCTCCCGAGATGGTACCAATCTTGCGCTGCCAGCTGTAATGTGTTGGAAGATGAACAGACTGCCAGTGTCGGAAGCCCTTCCACAAGTGTTGCGACCAAGCAAAGTTACGGCGATTTGGAATTGCATTTATTTAGCGATGCTTCGCTCAAAGCAATGAACGCAGTCGCATACTGGCGCTGGAAGAGCAACGGTCAGATATTTGTCGCATTTGTTGCCAGCAAGTCCCGAGTGTCGTCAGTGAAACCTCAAACCGTGCCACGTTTGGAACTTCAGGCTGCACTCCTAGCAGCACGGCTCGCGGAAACGATAGCAAAGACGCATCGTTTACACGTCACTCGGCGATACTTTTGGTGCGATTCCAGCACGGTACTACACTGGATATACAACAATACGCGTCAGTACAAGACTTTCGAGGCTAACAGGTTAGGTGAAATAGATGACCTCACAAAAGCCTCTGAGTGGAGATATGTGCCCACTGGACTAAACGTCGCAGACATTGCTACTAGAGACACGTTCGATTACCACTCATTTCTCAACGAATGGTTCAAAGGGCCTACTTTTTTAAACGAACAAGAGAGCTACTGGCCAGTGAACGTAATAGAACCTGAGAATAGGGATAGTTTTGAAGCTTGCGTGACCGTTGTACAAAATTCACCTGCACGCTTACCCGTTCCTGACCCTGAGCGCTTCTCTTCGTGGCTACGGTTTGTTCGATCTGCTGCTTCTGTTTTGAAGTTCACAAATAAGTGTAGAGGTCTTACGACTCTCGACGACTACACTCTGATGGAGCAAGCAAAGAGATTGGTTCTGCGGCAAGCTCAAGAGGATTCGTTTGCCAGCGATTTGGACGCAATAAAGAAGGGCAAAGACTTGCCACGCGATAGCAGATTGATCAATCTCTCACCTTACTTGGATGAGAATGGTCTTTTTCGCATGAGTGGTCGCATAGATGCTGTTTGCGACGTAGCCCAGGAAGCGAAAAGACCAATAATACTGGACGGACGACATCCTACTACCCGACTTTTGGTCAAGCACTATCATGTAAAGGCTGCGCACGGACACCAAGAAGCAGTAGTGAACGACTTGAAACAGATGTATTGGATAATTCAGTTGCGTCCTACTGTCAAGACTGTTGTGTCCCGTTGCATGTTCTGCAGGTTAAGAAAGGCTACCCCACAGGTGCCTCGGATGGGTGACTTGCCTCAGGCACGCATGGCGCATCATCAGCGCGCCTTTACCTTCTGCGGGATTGATCTGTTCGGACCTTTGGAAGTCACGGTAGGCAGGCACCGAGAGAAACGTTATGGCGTTTTGTTCACCTGCCTCACTGTTCGCGCGGTTCACATTGAAATCGTGCACTCACTTACCACCGACTCCTTGATCATGGCGCTGCGCAGAATGGCGTCTCGACGTGGTTGGCCGGCGCATATTTACTCAGATAACGGCACCAACCTTCGGGGCGCAGACGTAGAACTGCGAAGATCTGTAGAGGAGCTCGACGAAGAATCTCTAAGAATGGAGGCCGTTAATAATCAAGCTCACTGGACCTTCATTCCCCCCGTAAGTCCCCATTGGGGTGGGGCGTGGGAGCGCTTAATACGGGCTGTCAAGAGATCACTCCATGTCATTTTGAAGGAAAGAGCGCCCCGCGATGAAACCTTGAGTACTCTTCTAGCGGAAGTTGAAGGTATTATGAATGGTCGACCCTTGACACATGTCTCTGTAGAGCCGGGCTCTACTGAAGCGCTTACGCCCAACCATTTCCTTATAGGCTCTTCATCCAAATTACCACTGAATGGAGTTTTTGACGATTCGGATCTAGCCTTAAGGAAGCAGTGGCGCATCGCTCAGCGGTTGGCAGACATGTACTGGCAACGTTGGCTAAAGGAGTTCCTTCCCCAACTGTTACCCAGAAAGAAGTGGCAGCAAGAGAAGAGGCCTCTGAATGTCGGTGACCTCGTACTCGTCGTTGATCCTGACTCCCCTCGAAACGTATGGCCACGGGGCTTAGTTAAGAGTGTAGTGCCTGGCAAGGACGGTCGCATCAGAGTGGTTGAAGTAACCACCGCTACCGGCGTGCTGCGCCGATCCGTAGCGCGCGTTGCACCTGTCCCATTAGCTGATTAAGTGCTAGTTTCGCACTAGGGTGGGGAGTGTTGACGACGGCCTCTTTACTGTGTTACTTGTCATTTTTATTATTTTTCTATCCGTCTTGTGATTTTAGCTGTCATGTAAAAAGTCTAGTAAAAATCTGCACGTTAAAATAAGCTACGAGTTTTTTCCTAATATTTAAGGTGTACAGCGTTAACACCCTTTATTCAGTAGGTTTTACATAGAATGGACCTACGACGGTATTTTGTGCTATATTTTATCCCGTCGCTCCGCCTAGGTTCTTTGTATACGCGCGGGCAGCTAGTAATATAATACTGTTCGACAAGTAAGGAAAGGAATGTCGCCTTCGTTGGTTCGGTCACGTCTCTCGCAGGCCAACTGACTACGTAGGGAACAAATGCCTTGGTCTAGTCCTCAACGGCTCTCGACCCCGCGGCATACCTAAGAAGCGATGGCTGGATGTCGTGAAGGCCGACATGAGCGAAAACGGGCTCACAAAGGAAGACGCCCTGGATCGTGCAAAGTGGAGGAAATGAGTAGGAAAGCGGACCCTGGCAAATGCCGGGATAACGCTAGAGGTAGAAGAAGAAGTAAGGAAATCTGGGCGACGGCTGTAAACACAAAAAAATACCGCATACCGAGGGGTAATCACGTAACGTTCCTTACGAGCGCTAGTACAATTTAACTGTATTTTTTCCATATAAAAATTGACATTTAGACCTACCTGACGCGCGTACAATGCGTTACGTGATTGACCTGCCGATCTCGCCGAATTCGCCTTGGCTTACTTTTATCCGCTCGTTGAGGAAGTGGTGCCGCTGCACGACGAACTGAATGGTGCTGTAGGCGGTCATCAGCCGCCCGTTGCCCGATACGTCAACGCGGTGCCACACGTGCTGCGACGAAGCCTGCCAAAACAATTTAGTTCGTCACTTGCTTTCGTACACCTTTGAATGCGTTATGCGCTTGGTTCTGACATGGTAAGGCATACTGTGGCGACATTTGACGAATGGATCCAAACTAGAAATGAATACAGGCGTATTTTGCGGCTGGTTGCACCTAATTAACAGACCCATCAACGTCAAAAATGGCGCCGGCAGCTGTCATCCCATTGAAATTTGTCAAATTTTCCATACATTCAGATTTTGACGAACACTGCTTACGGTTACAGACGGTTTGGTGAAACCTTTTACGTGACGGTTTAGTTCTTTCAAGTTTAGCATCGTGAAAGATGAAGAGTTTGCATCAAGCAAAACGCTTGAGTACGCACGAGCTCCATGACCATGACCAACGCATCACGATACGCAAATGCGATGTTGCCGTTCCGTGTACACAGTTTCGATCCTTGCTACGCAGGGTGCATGCAATCGACACGCAAGCGCAGTGTAGTGTTATATTCTCTTTGCGCAAGCGTAAACTGACGATAGCGTGCGTATGACGTGCGGCGTGCGTGGGCAGTAGGCCTAAGCGAAAGTATAGCTCAGACCCCGAAAAAAAGATAGACGGAGCATGACAAACAACTTAGTGAAGCCGCTATTATAAATATAAAATAAATAAATAAAAATAAAATAAAAAGCATTTATTTCGAACAAAATAATCCATAGATAAACTACAATAAACTTAAAATAAAAATAAAATAAAATAAAAAATTATAACCAAGCCAAATAAGTTTACCACACGCTCACGCACTCATATATTAATTAAATTGCAAAAAACTCGAAATAGGCGATCTTGACAGCACGAATACTTGTTCCTGAGTCATGGATGTTTTCTATGTATTTAAGTATATATTTATCTATATAAGTATGTATATCATATTCTAGTACCCATAGTACAAGCTTTGCTTAATTTGGGACTAGGTCGATTTGTGTAAGATTGTCCCCAAAAAAAATAAAATATATTTACGATAGAATTTTAGAAAGTAAGTAATTACCAAGAGTTATTGACAGACTAGTTAGGAATTACGTTTCCACACGTGTATTGTACAAAGTTTTACTCGTATTACTTAGTATAGATAATGCAAGGAAATAAAATATATAGGACTAGTTAAGCTAGTTTTTTTTTTGCTTTGCTCAAACAGCCAGATGTCGACATATTGTTTAAACCCCTCGTATGCATCGGTACGGATCAGAGACAATCTTTCGAATATATTGTTTGAAATCTCAAAGTCCTCATTTGATTGGATAATTTTGACATAAAATAAATAAAAATAAAAAAGCTTTATTAATTCCATTACAGCATTCAAGACTAAAAAAATTCAAATAAACTAAAAAAATTGCTGACCCCTCGCGGGTAAAAGCGTCCAGCAAGGCTTGCCAATTCGGTCTGTCTCGTGCGGTTTTTAACCAATTTTCGCCTGCGACTGAGGCTATTATTAGGTCTTCCTCAATTCCTTGAACCATACGGCCCCTTCCATTTTGTGGCATTCAAGGTCAAATTTTGACATACGTGGACTTATTCCTAAATGGTAAATTACATATGTTTTTTTAACAAAAATGTAAGTCGAACCTCTTCATTCAATTTAAGCCATTTAATCCTATGTATATAAAGTTGTAAATCGTGCGGTCCGAAATGGGGTGGATAAGTGGTATTGGTGGTATTTTATGCAACTGTTGTTTAAGAAGGATCTTAAAACGCCAGTGGCGTGGGCAATTAAAGACGCCACGAGCGTTTTTAGACCGTTGCATACAATACTTTTTCTACGACAAATTTTAAATAAATAGCAGACTACAGAATACACTTTTTGTACTCGTCGATTAAAATCTGGGTATTAAGATTTCATAGAGAATACTGCAACGTCACTCTTTTCATAGTTGTAGTCCATGTTACTGTCGAAACAATCGAAATAACTGTTTCGATACGCTCCAGACAACCGAAAAAAAATTGAAAATAGAACTAAAATAAATTCGACCAATCACGTGGCTGCTTTACCGAACTGTAATGAATTGGACCAATAGAATCGCTTTGATTATTGAGTTTACTCGTTGATGTCGTACGCTCGATCATGTCTTTTAAGATATCAACGAGCGTACGAGCGATAGGCTGCACTTCGTTTCAACAGTATCGAGTTTGTTTAATTAGTTCAGTTGACTCGTAGAAAATTAATTTTGATGAACTCGTACAAAAAGTATTGTTCACAATAGTGTTATAATCAAGCTTTTTAATCTCGTACCTTACTTAGGCCACTCAGCAAGCTTCGTGGCCTAAACATGGTACTCGACTAAAAAGCTCTCTATTATAACACGATTGTGAAAAATACTATTTCAGGCAGCAAGTTTTCTATTCGTTCTTTTGCTACTCACGCAAATCTTCAGGAGTGCAGGTATTAATTTCTACGACCATTTTAAAAGGTGTACCTACGTTACACTTTTGTCTTCACAAAATCATCTTTCATCTTTTCATTTTGAACTGTATTTTGGTGGGAAATCGGAAATAAAATATGACACCTCTTGTTTATGGTTTGTTTTGTTTTTAATTTAATTGTACTTGCAATCCGAACCAAACCGAATCCGGACCCGAACCGAATTTAACTGTTTATAAATATTACCAAGAATTTATATGTAGTTTAACATACAATAGACGATGATTAATTATTAAAGAAGTAAATAATTTATAATATACAAATGTTAAATCGTAAACTTTTTTTTGGAAATATTTGTTTATGAATTTAGCACCACTGCAATAAAGCGGCCGACTAAAAAAAAGTTAAACAGTGCTTTTATGAAAAATGTATGAACCATAAAACTACGCTAAACAGTGCGTTATGGGCATAGAGCATAGAGTTTTTCGACGACTTATTATTGGTGTCATTGTATTTGAGCTACAGACTATATAAATAATAATAATAATAATCACCCGGTGTTGCTCCTGGCCGTCTGTACGACGACGCTTTCAGGGGCCCATCTAATGAGCGGCTAGTCACCGCCTGCCTCGATAACTTTGTGTATAACAATGTTATGGCAGGTGTCCGGACCTTTTTGCAATAGCCCAGTTTCATAATCCACCCAAATCTCATCACCATAGAACCCGTTCTCTATCCATATAACCCACAATAGTCCCAACGCCTGTTGGAACCGGTTCACGGGTATCTACCGATGTACCAGTGAATGGGTTCTAGCAGGTGTATTACATTACATTAAACTTCGTCTCCAAAGGGCCTCTACGTGTTGGATCTATATCCCCACGCACGCCTTCCAAAGGACCGGGCTTTGTCCCGTGAATTTAAACAGGAGATACATAATAATAATAATATTTTGCGGACAATCTTACACAAATCAACCTAGTCCCAAACTAAGCAAAGCTTGTACTATGGGTACTAGACGACGATATAGATACTTATATAGAGAAATAAATACTTAAATACATAGAAAACATCCATGACTCAGGAACAAATATTCGTGCTCATCACACAAATAAATGCCCTTACCGGGATTCGAACCCAGGACCTCTTGCTTCGTAGGCAGGTTCACTACCAACTAGGCTAAAGCTGTCGTCAATGACAGATAACGGTACAGGAGTAGAAACATTATTCTTATATAACAAAGGACGTTGCTTGATTGTGAAGACACGAGCAAGTAATCCCAAATGAAAGATGCGATTGGAATGAAATGATTATTTTCAAAATAAATGCTATCTGTTGACAGTAATCAGCTATTCGGAATACCTACTCACAAATAAACCTTTCACTGAATGGGAATCCTTCGATACAGAATATCAATTCCAGTAAACGTTCTGAGCCCGACAGTGTTCATTACTCTAAATAACTCAGTTACACCGTAGACAATCATAGCAATAAATCTTGCCTAGTCTTAGCACCTGACCCGATTAGCTTAAGGCAAGTCCTTAATCAAATGGCGGAGTCAATTGATATCCAAAATGGTTTACCGACACCTTCAGAAGCGAACTCATTGAAGTCAGGACAGGTCCTGAAGTATAATAAATGACTGGGCTGTGTCTGCACAAATTAAATCAAGGTCAGCATTTTGCTTCAAAGATTTTATGACAAATTTGCTTACTTAGTTACGTGAACTACCTCGTTATGACAAAGCATGTGAGGGGGGGGCGGGGGTGCCAAGCAAACCCGATAAATTGCCTAAATTTTTTTATGAAAATATGACTCTATCAATGCATAATGGATTTTGAATTTTTAGTTTTAAAAACAAACATTTCGAGATATATTATCTGGTTTTAACTAATTTACGTGCCATTTATATGCGTGACTGATTTGAGCCTCTATTGACGTTTAATCTTTCACGACATTAATTTACTAAACGCGTACAATATATTTATAGACATCGACGTTTGGGACGTTTTGCAACATCCTTGGCCCCGAGAATACTCAATTCATTTTGTAAACAACAAAAAAATTGATTCCATAATTAATATCAGTACCTCGCGGTCACACATACATACGAGTACAATATCAGTGCTATGCGCTGTCGCAAGATTAGAGTGACCGGTAGAACGAAGACGACTTGGAATGAATCTTGGAATATAGGTACGAGTATTGGTGAACTCGAAACAAACAGATCCATATAGAGCTCAAACAAATAATATACAAAATCTGATCAGACATCGTACATTATTTAGCGTTTTCGGTGCAGCATGCGGTGTTAAGGGAGTTGGTATGTACATGTACAATATCAATCAAAGTTGTTAATTAAGCTTAATTTTACCATTATTAACGCCAATTAAGCATTACGATTGAAATTGTTTATCTTCGTGACGCCCACCATACGACACAAAATGACATTGAAGTTTGAATCAAACTAATGTAAGAAATAGAGTTGAATTTCGTTTGTTTTAAGAGAAGACTAAAACAAAACAAATGCAACTCTATTCCAACCCAAAATTGTTTAAATTCCTTTAAGAGAATAAGTCCTTCCAGTAGGCCCATGGGCGCTAGGAGGAACCAACTACGTTAATATCACTTACGTTGCTACCGAAAATGCTACACAATGCACGATGTCTGATCATTACAGGTGCTTTTCAAGTAGGTATGAAATTCCTTATAACCAATTTTATAATAATACATTTCAGTTTCAGTCCTTCCCTGGATATTTTTTTTAAGAGATTATTTTGTGTCCCACTGCTGGGCAAAGGCCTCTCCCCGTGATCTCCATGCGCCCCTACTAGATGCCTCTTCCGCCCAATTGCTGAGGAATACATCCAGGTCGTCCCGCCATCTCCGTCTAGGTCGGCCCCGTCAGCGTCGCCCGTCATGTGGCACCCACATGGATCATTGGTAGGGAAAATTATTATTACGATTATTCGATTTAAATAAAACTGTATTAAGTACATC
Source organism: Epinotia brunnichana (assembly GCA_963854355.1). NCBI lineage: Eukaryota > Metazoa > Arthropoda > Insecta > Lepidoptera > Tortricidae > Epinotia > Epinotia brunnichana. The sequence continues at coordinate 42,210,678 of OY977936.1, read as the reverse complement.
CCGACGTTTCGTCGTCGTTTTTCCTTTGCAGCACTCGTGGTCACGATTTTATAAGTAGGTAATATTCGCAAAAACCTAAGACAATATTAAAATGAGTTTTATTAACATTTTGAACCTTTGTTCAAACAGTAAAATCCGACAATATAGCGCTGTGTGTGGCCACAACTAAGGATAGATGAATATCTTTTGGAAATATTTGTTAGAGGTCAGAAGTTCCTTTAATATATATCCACTTTAAGTTGATAAAGGGTGTAAGGAAGATCGTCTGCCAAAAGACTAAGGTGGGTAGGTAAGGTAGGGTCACTTGCAACACATTTTGGTCCAATTAACACTCGTCCTGCCCACTTTGTTTTTTTTACTATTATTTACGTCTGTTTCGTCACTCACACACTGGTATCCATCAACACCTTTTAAACGGGTATTATGTGACTTCCTAGAAGGCTGATATTTGGCATACAGAGATACAGACTATAATTGACACACAAACAATACAAACTCAAACCGCTCCAACCTTACTGAGGAGAGGTACGGGATTGTATGAAACATTAATTCGGGTAGGTGCTTCCTGAAGTCCCCGGAAACCGAAATTTAGTATGCATCCTATAATTAGCATAGAAATAAGAGACCAATGTTTTTTTTTTACATTTTTTAAGTCCCAACCCGTTTATTTGAATTTCTGTAGTTACTACTTACGCATTTTGGCTTACAAAATAAATTATACGTACCTATCCCATCAAAAGTATTTTTTGTAAATTGCCAAGACTCCTTCGGTCAAGTTTCAGTTCAATATTTGGTACCTGCAAGCTTTTTCTTCGACTATTTGTTTTGCACAGTGACCAACTACTCTTAAAAGAGTTCCAATGAGGCCAAGCACGGCGACGAGGCTATATTTTAAATATGTAGTTGCTATGGCCGGCCGGCTTCTATCTGCATCATCAAAATTAGCTATAATATTTCCACGTATTATCTCCGACTAATTCGTGGAGTGGTAGCCAATCCCGCACTTCTTGCTATGGTGATTATTAGGCTTCGGTTACACGCTAATAATTCTGGCGTCAGTTCAGTCCATCAGTATCTTCTGTCTGTCTCTGTCATTCACAACAGTTAAGATAAGATAGATAGATAGAAAATAAATTGCTGAGTTATTTTGTTACATTTAATTTACTTTATGCATGCTTTATTAAACAACTTAAAATAATTTATTATCTTAATTAAAATATTTAATTTTTCTATAAATATTTGTTTTATTTTTCTAACTTCAGCTTGCCTCTTGGACATTGGCTCTTTTTTTAAATAGAAGCTTAAAAGTTGTAGAAAGATTACTTTTGAAAAAAAAAAAAAAGCATTTAGCGTTTTGAAAAAAATCCACCCCTAAGGGGGTTAAAAAAGGTTTCTAAGTTTGTACTAGGGAAACTTTTTTTGAGATAGAAGCTTAAAAAATTGTAGAAAGATGACTTATTGAAATAAAAAAAATACTTTCAGCGGTTTAGAAAATTCCGCCCCTAAGGGGGTTAAACGGGGGTGCAACATTTGTATAGAAGCAACGTTCTTTTTTAGCAAGAGACTTTAAAATTTGTAGATAGCTTACTTATTAGAATATAAATAAAGTACTTTCAGCGTGTTGATAAACTCCACCCCTGAGGGGGTTACTAAGGGTTGCAAAATTTGTATGAGGGAAACTCTTATTTGAGATAGAAGCTTAAAACTTTGTAGTAAGCTTACAAATAAAGTACTTTCAGCGTTTTGGAAAATTCCACCCCTTAGGGTTTAAAAAGGGTGCAAGATTCGTATGGGAAACACTTTTATTGAGCTTAGATATTTGATAGTTTGTAGAAAAAATATTTATTACAACAAAAAAACTCTTCTTCTTAATTTTTCCTTGAAAAGCGTTAATAGGGGATTCAAAGTTGGTATGGAGAGTCAGAAAATTTTAAAGTATGAGATTTGTAACTTCGATCCTAGCCTGTTTGTTAAAAGACTACAAAACTTATTTCAGCGTTTTTTTTTTAAATTCAACCTCCAAAGGGGATTATAAGGGTGTTCCAAGTTTGTATGGAGAGCAAGTAATTTTTAATGTAAGGGATTTGTAACTTCGGTTGTAGACTGTTTGCTGAAAGACTACAAAACTTATTATAGCGTTTTTTTTAATTTATCGCCTAAGAAGGTTAAAAGGGGGTTCGAAGTTTATCTAGAGAGCAAGACATTTTTAAAGTAAGACATTTGTAACTACGGTTTCAGACTTATACTATGAGTGTTCAAAGAGGGTTCTAAGTTTGTATAGAGAGCAAGACATTTTGAAGGTAAGAGATTTGTAACTTCGGTTTTAGACTGTTTACTAAAATACTACAAAACTAATTTCAATGTTTTTTTTTTAAATTCATTCCTTTAACAAACATTTAGACGATAACATGTTCTACGCGGACGAAGTAGCGGGCAACAGCTAGTCTAATATAAAATTACATGGTTAATTTTCATCTTTAAATGGAACTAAGTACTATAGAAGATGTCGCAGTAGGAGTGTATTCCCAGAAACCGAATGAAAATGGTGCTGGCACAGCAAAGAGTAGCCGGTCCGGATAATAATAGTGCACGTTTGCAGTTTAAATGTGTACTTCTATGAATACCAGCTTCCAGCTTCTGTCTGCACGTTCATATACTTACGTTAAATTATATACATGGTTTGTACACGCTACTTTTTATAACTACTGATCAGTTTAAAAAAATAACTTTGATACTTTTTCTCTAAACTAATTAAAGCTTTCACGTTTATTGAATGAGCGAATGAAGCAAACGAAGTTGTCTGTTTCATCTTGGGCCAAAACTATTTCGTATGTACAAGATCTAAGATTTTTATTTGCCAAAAACACAAGTAAATCGCTTAGTCGTCGCAAGTTAAGCTTCAATGTTCTGCCAGGTAGGCATGCAAAAAATAATTATAAAATTGGATTACAAGTTCAAAATGTCCATATGTTTCATTTTAATTAATTAGTTCTCCTCTATAGGTACGAGTAGGTCGCATTTCTCACCCGATTTTCGTGAAACTTGTGAGCAGGTTTAATTATCATATTCCCATATATTTTTTGCCGCTTCAGTTTTTCAAAAATAAAAAAACTAGGCTCGCGAGATTTTTTAGGGTTCCGTAGCCAAATGGCAAACAACGGAACCCTTATAGATTCGTCATGTCTGTCTGTCTGTCTGTCCGTCCGTATGTCACAGCCACTTTTTTCCGAAACTATAAGAGCTATACTGTTGAAACTTAGTAATTCTAGATGTATTCTGTGAACCGCATTAAGATTTTTACACAAAAATCGAAAAAAACATTAGGTTTTAGGGTTCCCCATACTCAGAATTGAAACTCAAAAAATTTTTTTTCATCAAACCAAACGTGTGGGGTATCTATGGATAGGTCTTCAAAAATGATATTGAGGTTTTTAACATCATCTTTTTCTAAACTGAATAGTTTGCGCGAGAGACACTTCCAAAGTGGTAAAATGTGTGTCCCCCCCCTGTAACTTCTAAAATAAGAGAATGATAAAACTAAAAAAAATATATGATGTACATTACCATGTAAACTTCCACCGAAAATTGGTTTGAACGAGATCTAATTAGTTGTTTTTTTTTAATACGTCATAAATCGTAAACCGCTATAAGCCTAAAAAATATAAGGTCTGATTTTCAGATATATGACTCATGACTATATGATTGTTTATAATATTTAATCGATACATGATTGCCTAAAATTACCTCGATAGAAAAAGCCATTCTCGAAGAGTGTTGCATCTCCTTTTCTCGTGCGCGGGAGGCATAAGCGTGTCTCTGTCAAGGGGGCGTGGATTTCGCGAATCGGTTCGAATCAAGGCGTCCCCTTAAAGTTATAGTATTATTTGACATGATGTTTCTCACTAGATGATATATATTAAGTATTTATTTATGTTAATTATTTCATTAAATTATATTATAATTATTCATTTGTATTCGTTATCACTACCTTTAATCCTGCACCTGCACCAAACGTTTATTTTTGGTCCAGTGGTCGACTGGTAGAGAATGCCATATAGCATTAAGTCCGCCATATGTACCTTCTTTGTGCAATAAAGTATATAAATAAATAAAGTTATGAAATATTGATTTACAAGTCTATTTTTATTCAAGATAGTCAAAGACAACAGTTACGATTTCATTTTATAAATTTACAAAATCTTTTCCTTTAAACTAAGACATCCTTTGTACCAAAGAATATAATACAAAAATACACTATTGCACATGAAGCAGTTACAAAAATAAACGAAAACAATAACACGTAGGGGTAGACAACAGGCGGTCTTATCGCTAAATAGAAGAAATCGCTGAATAGAACCTTAGGGTGGGTTGTACCAAACTGTCTGTTACCGTATGCGTTGTGTTCGTTAAAATATGGATGCATGAAAAGTTCGATAAATATATCTCTATCGCTGTTGATGTATTCGAGTGACAGAAAGGGAAACTATGCGAACTTCTTATTTCGTATTCGGTGGCGGATTTTAACAAACGAAAGTTTCGATTATCGACTTTTAAAACCAACCACCTTATGGCTGCATTCATTATGTATGTTTTCATACAAACTAAGTAACGAATATGAGCGTCACTTGTGTGGAGGCTCAGGTTAGCTCTGCAAAGAAAAGCAGCAGACAGAGTTGGTTTGGTCGTGTCAGAAACAATGCCTATTAAACAACGTTATCGAACTACAAACTAATATCTGATATAGACTGTGTTGCTAGTATTGCCTTAGATCTCGGATACAACTCTCAGTGCTTTCGAGATCAATAACAATCAAATTGCGTGATTGCATAGAGCCTGCAAATTCAGTTCCTATCTCGGTTTGAGACATTCCCTAGCGTTTCATCCATAGAGAAAGTTTGACTAGCCCCCAATTTCTTCTTCCGAAATTGATCAGTTATATGTTCAATAGATTAATTGGTTAAGAGTCCCCGGCAAGCTCGGTTCTCCATAGAAACGTAGTTACGCTCTCATTTTAAAACGACTAGCTAGTTTGCTCTGAAACTTTGTACTTGGAATAAGTTAAAGTATATCCAGGTCTGTAATTAGTTTATGTAGCTTCAGATACCATAGTAAAAAAAATACAGCGAATTTAAGTTTTTCATGCAAAACTTGTTTTTGCTGTATTTCGTTCGTTTTATAAACTGGAGCCATATAAACTAATTACAGACATAGATATACCTCATTTCAGTGTATATGCAAATTTTCGTTACAATTCAACTTGTAGTTTTAAAATGAGAACGAAACTCCGTTTGTATGGGAAGGTGAAATGCGGCTGAGCTTGCCGGGGACTCTTAGGTTTTATGTTTTAAACGATATATGACTACATTGACTACTGGTTAGTCAAATCAGGAACTTTTTAAAAAACGTCAAAAACACTTTGTTAGTATGAAGTTAGTAGGGGAATACAGACTGGTCACGGCGTCACAGTTTTGTTTAGTTAAACAGCGTCCTTTTTTTGGTTTTCATGCATCTAAAAATTGCAAAAATAATTTTTGTACTCGACGATTAAAATATGTGTATTAAGATTTCATAGAGAATACTGCAACGTCACTCTTTTCATAGTTGTAGTCCATGTTACTGTCGAAACAATCGAAATAACTACTTTTCGATACGCTCCAGACAACTAAAATAAATTCGACCAATCACGTGGCTGCTTTACTGAACTGTAATGAATTGGACCAATAGAATCGCTTCGATGTCGTACGCTCGTTGATGTCTTTTAAGATATCAACAAGCGTACGAGCGATGAGCTGCACTTCGTTTCAACAGTATCGAGTTAGTTTAATTAGTTCACTTGACTCGTAGAAAATTAATTTTAATGAACTCGTACAAAAAGTATTGTTTACAATAGTGTTTTAATCAAGCTTTTTAATCTCGTACCTTACTTAGGCCACTCAGCAAGCTTCGTGGCCTAAACACGGTACTCGACTAAAAAGCTCTCTATTATAACACGATTGTGAAAAATACTATTGTAGATTGATATTATTCAAGTATTTTCGTAAGTTTTGTTTGATGGTATTGGAAAAATGGCTATTAAGATAAACGCTCGAATGCTCGACGCTGTACTAGTATATGGCATGGGCACTTTATGTCAAAGCAATATGGGTTAAATTCGAACTTAGATAATTTTTCTTTTTAAATTTATGTCACTTTGACATTAGAGTGCCCATGCGATATGCTAGTACAGCGTCGTGTACTCGGACGTTTACCTTACCATGAATTCTGGGTATGTAAACTACTCGTACGAGTATGTAATATCTAGAATAATTTTGCATTTTTTTACGATCAAACAATTGGAGGTATACATGTACATTTTGATCGAACACCGGAAGGCAATAATATTATATTATCCTACGAGTTTTTGCTGCCACCAGGATGAGTAAGAGTGACAGTCGAGTATTGTGTATATCTACACGCGGCAGCGTGTCAAGCCAAGTTCAAGCAAAGGAATTGGCTAGCCAGCGCCGAGTGTAATATTACACGAATCACTTGGTGCCACTTTAACTACGTGTTTAATTAAATCCATGAGGACATCTAGAAGCCCAAATTTCATGAAGCTAGCTCAAACGGTTATAAAGATGTGAAGGTTAAAAAGTCGTAAATTTTAGCACTGACTGACTGAAACACAACCTACTTTCAGATGACCTTGAAGGATTAAATTTGGAATCCAGCTTGGTAATTGTGTGTAAACGTAGGAAAAAATCTAAAAATAAAAAAAAAAGTTTAAAAATAGGGGGGTCCCCATACATTTTTTTTTTAATTGTAGCGTTGGAACCGTTACAAGCAGATATTTGAAACTATCCCAATATATGTATATATTTATATTTGCTATATAACAGAAATATAAAAATAAAGTTAAGTCAAAAAATAAGTGGTGTCCCCATACGAAAAACTTGTAACACGCGCTAAACAACCGGCTAACGGTGTGTCGTCGGCGGCGCGCGGCACCACATAATTATACACAGAACAGAAATGTGAGGAACAAAATAACATTATGAACAAGTATTAAACTCTATGTCTTTGCTTTATTGGATAGCTATAACAATTGCTGTTATTTAAAAATGTGAGATCTTAAAGTAGGTTATTTAGAATACTTGGCCAGTTTTTATCAGAATTAAAAAATATATATATAATTATGTTGAATAACTTTATGAAAAAACTGATCTAATGAACCAATTCAACCAATGTCCAAGTCAAATCTAACCTACTTTAAGATCTCACATATTTAAATAACAGCAATTTTATAGGTATCCAATAAAGCAAAGACATAGAGTTTAATACTTGTTCATAATATTATTTTGTTCCTTTAAATACATATTTGGATTTTGCATAGAACTTGGCACTCATTTAGATATCCATTCTTTTTGCGGCGAAACCCACAGCCAAGCATAATTTTTGTATTGAACTTGGCTCTCATTTTTTACATTTATGTATTTGGTGGGCAGAGCACAACCAGCGAGAATATCAAACGATGGTTTAAAATAGGTGTAGGTACACAACTTAAATAAAACAGACCAGTGAACACAGTTGTCTATTGTTTGTTTACTAAACGAGACCAAATAAATACTATTATACTGTTCTGTGACGAGACTTAATCGCGTATAATTCAATTTATTTGTTTACCTACTTATTTTCGAGTAACCTACTTGACGTTTGGAATGTGTCACAAAAACCATGTTCGGGAGCAGCCTACAATTGAATTACATGCGATTAAGTACCATTTAGAAAATAATGTGTGAAAACCATGAAAGTTTTAATCAATACAAAGTCTTTGTTACTTTGTCATACCATTGCAGCAGCATTGTCACAAAATATTAAGAATGATATTACGGTTGAATCGTGTGTATACTGTGAAATACATTATAAATGCGACTCAGTTAAGAAACTGCTACACTTTCCATAACCCAAAAGACTACGGATATAATATTATATATCATTCAGCCAAATAAATGGACACCATTTATGAGAAACGTAATGATACCTACCTCATAAAATACGGTTACGAAATTTTAATAATGTACCCTGTATAAATGGATTTGTATAATTATAACCTTGCCCCAAATTGCAAATGCTCAACGATGTAGATTGTAGGTAGCAAAATCAAATTTTGTTCTCGAAATTGAAGATCATACAAAAGCTTTAGGGTGATGATGTATGATTTGGATAAATAAAATGGAAAAGCTAGCCTAAAGGCTAGGATAGAATAACAGAACCTAAAAAGCTACGTAAAGTACCACTTTCTGGGCAAATGTATTGAATATACATATTATTCCAAAACAAAACAATAACTCTATCCTTAACTTGGTTCTATTTGCCAAAAAGGGTAACTTAATGGAATCAGGCGAAGTGCATTTGGGATGAGTCATCCGTCTCGTCTAATTCCACGTTATATTTCGTAAATGTTAGATTGGACGCAGTGTGTACATATTTATTCAGTGTCACTGGTACTTACGGGTTCGCTGTTGATGAAGAAGGAAAGGTTGGCGGCGGGCATCGCGTTTTTGCTGAAGCACTCGGCCTTGAGGGTCATGCCGGCGCGGTAACGTTGCTTCATGCCGATCAGCACCGGATCCGCCTGCGGTAGGTCTGCGGGCAGTAATTAAGACGTTTAAATTGCTATGTTTGCAACGAAAATATAAATATATTCGGAGGTCTACTTTAGTCTAAGGCCTGAGTGGATGCTCGAAGCGGAGCGTTCGGCGGGGCGTGCAGCGAGGCGGGTGAGCGTGCATTGCTGTGCGACGCTGGTCTACTCAGGACACCAGTATGAGTTTTTTATTTGTTTAACATGCACGCCGCACGCTCCACTCCATCGCACGCCCAACTCGAGCGTCCACTCAGGCCTTACACTAAGATCTTAATCAACTTGGTTCTTGTCGATGGAGTAGACGCCAGTTTTTTTCATTTTAGCAATTGGCCTTCTGTGCCACATTACAATGGCCGGTTTCCCGCCCAGCAGTCAGGAGCCCATCCAGTTCTACATCTAGGTTATCCGCCAGTGTGAAAGCTACCGCCACATACAGCGTGGGAATTTTCGTTTGAGCTGCAGTTGTCCTCATCGCACGAATTGGAGGCAGAATCAGTTTCTAAATATACGTACACAGAAGGAATAGTGGTTGTATTAAGTATATAAAGGGATAGGTAGGTACTGGAAATTTTGAACCAGATTTTGGAAAACTACGCACTTAATCAAGTAGGTTTTATATAGGTCAGTAAAACTTTCTGTTAGATCAAATATTAGTACCTATTACATGACCTAATCTAACCCAGTCAGTACATCTAACCGACATACGGTTTAACCAGTTTAATGAGTCTTTATTAAACGACCTAAATTTGTTATTTCATGGACAGCAAAACATTAAATGTAGCCTGGATAATATTTAGTATGTACATTACTTTATTCATCTGACGTTTCATATACATAATACCTATAAGAGATTAATTGTTATTGCTTAATTTCTGTTCCAGGCTCGGATCTCATGGAATGTTATGTTACTACACATGGTATTGACACAAACGGGCTAATAGATACTTTTTCTTTTTGTTTCACATATGGAATGTAATAGTATTTAAAGATAAAGTGAGAAAAGTTATATGAGTGTGCACAGATATATGCGAGACCAGTATACTATACATTGGATTCTTTTGTAACATGGACGCTTCTAACCGAATATATTTGTCCATACCATGCGTGTACGCGGTGACAATTTTCCTTGTAATCTACACCGTAAGTAAAAATGTGATACAAAAAACACCTGCTTACAAATTTTAAGACAAAAAGGTCGCCAGAGCTCCCGGGGAAACGCCGTTTGGAGCGTGGGACATACTCGTACGTTTATCTGTAGCTGTCAACACAACAAAGGGTGAGGGTACGCATGCAAATAACTCGTCTGGAGTCACGACGTCCATTAGGCGGCGGGGTCTGCTTACCGTCGGGCCATATACACTTTTGCCACCGTCGTGGTATAAAAAAAGGTGTTACATAATCATTTAGGCAATTACTGCCCGCCGCCGCCGTGACGTGCACGTGGTTACAACCCCGCTGAGAAACTTTACACGTTAGTGACCAAGATGCTTTTCCTCTTGCGAAACAAAGTTGAAGTAAACATTTAAAGTCCTTTTAAATTTTTGTAGTCAATGAATTAGTTATAAACATCGTTAGCAGCGTAACTGCGTTATATAAAAAAGTAATGAATTAGTAATTTTTAACACATTTGCTCGTAACGTGCCTCTTATTGTGCCGGTTTTAGGCTCATAATCCTGGGTATTAAACATTACGACACTCGTGTAGTTATGTTTATATCCCGATTAAGACGCGTTGGCACCTTGCAGCAAGTTGTATGTATGGACTCGGAGCATTCTTAAATTGACCGGGTTATACAGGTTTGTTTGTAATTCTCGGCAAATGGATTCTTACTCGACTAAACAAATTAAATCCTTCTTGTGAATTGATTGATTATTTCTTCTGGGATATGATAAAGAAACGTTTCATTCAGTAAAACTATTTAATTTTGATAACATTTTACATGAATTTATATTTAATAAGAAAATATTTATTTTATTTTGTATTGGCTGTTTAGAGATTTCATCTAACCCTCGCTGTGGGAGCACTGCGCGAACTTCTCGAAAAAAAAATAGTGCGCGCCATTATAAGTAGGTAATTTCACAAATATTTGTAAACATTGATGATGCGTGTTTGGTTATTATTAAAAATGTTGACTCGTGGTGAATAGTATTGACGCCGCTGGTAAATAGAATTGACGCCACTGTACATTTTAGGAGATGTGAGTAAAAACCTGTGGTCATCAATTACTAAAGGAAACAACTTAGGAGCCTGTAACATTTTCATTTTATGAAAAGGATTTTTTCCCTCGCAAATGTGTTGAAAAACGTCGTATGACACGCGTGAGCTTTGATAATTACATCCTCGGCTCTCTTATCACGCTCACCTGCGGTTCGCATGACAATTCCGCCTCTGGTGTAATGATCAACATACCTCACTTGTATCATAATGTACTATTCCGCACCGGTTTTGCCAAAAATAACCAATAATAATACAATATCAATCAACCAATGAATTACTGTAATTTAAATTAAGTATCTAAAGTTTTAAAATAATATGATGCAATTACTCGTAAAATCCATTCAATATATAATATCAGTTATGCAGACAACATGGTGCTGCTGAGCCCATCAGTATCAGGGCTAAAAAAGCTAATCGATACATGTGAGTTGTATGCGCAACAGCACGGTTTGAAATACAACGCGGGCAAAAACGAGTTCATGATGTTCAGGGGTAAAATTAAGTGTCCAGGCTATTCGCCCAAAATAATGTTGAACGGAGTTCCTCTGAATCGTGTTACTGATTTCAAATACCTGGGTCATATAGTGACCGAGGACCTGAAAGACGATTTCGATATCGAGCGGGAGCGCAGGGCGTTGTCAGTCCGAGGCGGGATGCTGGCGCACAGGTTCGCACGTTGTAGTGCCCAAGCGAACCTGACTTTATTAAGAGCTTATTGTCAAAGTTTCTATACGTGTGGCCTGTGAGCTAGTTTCAGGCTGAAGTCATATAACACCCTGCGTATCCAATATAACAATATTTTCAGGAGGTTGTTTGGGCTTCCCCGATTCTGCAGCGCCTCTGGGATGTTTGCCGATGCTAGCGTAGATGACTTTTATGCCATAATACGGAAGAAGACGGCGTCTGTGGTCATGCAGACGAGCAGGAGCTCAAATAGCATCCTGAAAATGATAGCAGACAGGTGGGACTCGGACATACTCCGCCGATACACCGACCTACATGTCGTACGTCCTTAAAATAAATCTAGCCCCGATGCATAATGTTTTCGTCTAGTCAGAGCAGTTTTGCAGCAGCATTAGGTATACAAATAATTTATTGGTCATTGTTTGATAGTGAGTAATAAGTGAGTAAAAGGTCACAGTATATTTATTGTTCGTCACAATCAGCCAGAGTTTGGCACACAATATTTGTTGAATTTATTCATTCATTGCATGTCATTGAATTAATGTATTTCAATATAGGTAAGTATGTCAATAATGATAATAAAAGTAAAACAACAAAAAAAAATGATATAAGAAAAAATAAGAATGTCAATGTCATGCTACGAATATATAGTGATGCAATGTCAAATATCTTATCAATTATACAATACAGAACAAAATTAAAAATAAAAATAAATTGCAAGTCACTGAGAATGTATAGGTACAAAAATTTGGTGATACACATGTCAGGAATTATTAATTTCAAAGTGTTCGATATTACTATAATACATTTTATTTAAGCACCAGTTAAATATATATTTTTTTGAATTCTGGTAAATTTAGATTTTTTAGGTCATTTGGCAAATGGTTAAAAATTTTGACCGACATATACAATATACTTTTCTTAAAGTGAGCAGAGTTATGGCTTGGGTAACAGAGATTAAACCCATGTTGCCTAGATGTTGTCCTTGGATTGAAGGGCATGATTTTATAGTTGTTTATCTGGGCTTTCACAATCAGACACATTTCAAATATATACAGAGTGGGCAAAGGAAGTATCTTTAATTCTTTGAACAGCGGTCTACATGAATCAGTATTATTTGCGCCACATATAGCTCTGATGCATTTTTTTGGAGTATGAACGCCCGGGTGGCAAATGCGGAGTTTCCCCATTTGTAAGGAAATAATGTTTTCGATAAAAATTCAATACCATTTAAAACTAGTTGTATAATAGCTTCATTATTTATGATAAGATTCCACATTAACACAATTAAAATAAAATATAAGGATACCACTTTTACGAGTAGAAGAAACTTTGCGTTTTTTTTTCAAACTATTTCGGTAACGAATTCAACAGGCGAAAAAAGGGCCATTACTAGGGAAAGCGACACGGCAAAGCTATATGCTGACGGTTCTGCTTCGAGCCCATGAGTCAAGAAGTGCAGTTGGAGACCACAATTTGAATTGGACAATAGTCTTTAAGTGCCCTTTTTTTCAATAATCTGATCATAACCTTTTAGGGTTTCTATTTAACAATGAAAATAAACTACATTAAACATTACCAATATTGTTCCTATTACTTAGTAGTTTGATCTAAGCATGTAATGAACATCAAAATAAATGTGATAGTTGTTAATTACTGGACGAACTCTTATGCATCCGGGAGTAGTTGTATACGTGTTTGTAACTAATAATGCTATGCTATGACTAAGGAGTCTGAAAATAAACAATTTTTATTTTTATTTATTTTATTTTTAATATCTAATTAAAATAATCTAGGAACTCCTTCACAGGGTAGTAAGCTTTTGTTGTGTAATACATTTTAAGTCTGCGTGTCTAAAGTTCATAGCATCATTATAATATTATTATAGGATCATAATCTTACTTAATGCCTGTCGTAACCTACCTACCCTCAATAAACTGTAGTTCTAATAGGTCTGGCCATGTCGTTAACAGAAGATGAAAAATAAACACCCACTCTATGTACCTATAGGGTATGTAATTAATTATTACCATTATCATCAGACCTCGCCGTCGGCCATATAGTACGCCGCCGCCGTCAATTCAATTTCCCGACCGTTTCTAACATAACAACATTACACTGCTGGGAGCAGCTGGATATCGTTATTCATTTGGCTACGAAATAACTCATAGTAAAAAGGACTAGCCGGAAAAAGAAATAACTAACACATTTATTTTGGTTGTCTTGGGATAGGATCATGGGGTCTAATTAGCAACTCGTCTATGGGGCAACTCGTCTATGTCGCATTTGGTCTAAATATCTGCTGGTCTAAAAAGCAACTGGTCTACAATTTTTTTGGAGTAGCAACTGGCCTAAGTAGCGTCTGGTATAAGTAGCAACTCGCCTAAGTAGCAACTGGCCTAAGTAGTAGTCGTCTATCCTGCCTATTCTACTCCAAGGCAGGTCGGTGTATGTACGACGACGAGCGAAGCGAGGAGGAGTGTTAGGAAGAACTGCGACCCTACAGCGCGCGAGCCGAGCGAGCGAAGCGAGCGTGCCACGGCAGCGGCCGGCGAAGCGCCAGAACCGACTTTATACGAACAAAATTGCTAATAAGTCCAGTTGCTATACCCGAAATTGGAATTCAAGACCAAAAAAACTACGACAAATACGTCACTGTCAAATCTGTCAAAGTCACTTATGTCATTGTCAAATAAAGTTTTCAGGTTTCGCCAACCTTTTCTTTTATATAAGGGGCAGAGCTCCTGGTTTTAATTTAAGTCACATATGCTATGTGGCCCGTTTCATGAAGCTACATACAATTTATAATTTTACTATAACCCGAAACTGGAATTCAAGACCAAAAAAACTACGACAGGTACGTCACTGTCAAATCTGTCATTGTCAAATAAAGTTTTCAGGTTTCGCCAACCTTTTTGTTATATGCTTCTTTGTATTGGCTGGCACAATTCATTCATTAGGATTTTCTCGAAAAAAGGAACTTAATTACAAACTTTATTTTCAACTCAACTAACATTGACAACATTTTATTGTAAAGAACTTAAATAAGTTAAATTACCAATGAACACACACGACAGTGTGCCATATTATTAAGACTGTATGAAAAAGTTAAATAAAACCATTTTTTAATGAATTGTTTTTATTTATCTTCATCTTCACTGTCACTAGTGTCAGAACCACTTACTTCGCAATTTGAGTCGGTCACTTGTATAATAAAGTTTTCCACCACTCCAGTAATTAATCCGTCCAGTTTGCACATCTCGTCCTCTACTTTCATGACATCGGTGTCACCTCCCGGAGGCCTTCATGAAATAGGTCTTTGACCTCTGCCATTTTAAATGTTTTATTATTCCTGGCTACCTGCTCTTTTACCTGAGCACATAAATCAAAAAATCAAAATCAATTATTTATTCTGCAAATAGGCCACAAGGGCACTTTTACATGTCAAATGGTATTCTACAATATAATATTAATAATATTACACAATAATCATTTTAAAATTGCAGATTTTAACCAATAAGTACCTAAGTAGTTAACAAACTAAATGTCACTAAATGAAAACTAAAAAAATCCAAAATTGTAAAATATTATCAAATACATTATATTATCACATACCAACTCAATTGGGTTCAACTCGCAGTGGTAAGGGGGCAATCTTAATATTTTGACATTATGTGCCGCTGCTACCTCATCCACTGCATATTTGTTGTGAGCAGGCTCCTTTGCGATAATTGTCATCAATTTCTCTTTGATCAAATTTTCTGGTTATGTGACATTCTTTTCCTTCAGCCAATCAATCATCAAATCTATGGTGTCATACCGGCCATAACAACCATAAAGCACGTTACACACTATTATTCTGCAATTAGCTAAATGTATGCAAACATAGGTTATTAATAACTTACATGTAGTTAAAATGTTGTACCAAATGTTATTAACACCTGAAGTGATACAAACGCAATACCAGCTTTGCAACCAACAATTACGGATGATTAAGTTTTTATTAAAGCGTCTTGTATTTATGTAAAAATATGTAAATAAAATTACTTTTAAAATTATAGAATTATAATTTAAATTAAATTATATCAGCGTGTGTTTTTAGAAAAAAGGGATATACTATTGTACGATCATTTTATTGCAGTGGCAACATTGTCGTAGTTTTTTTGGTCTTGAATTCCAGTTTCGGGTATACTAGTCCAGTTGCTAATTAGTCCAGTTGCAAGTTCGACCAGACGCTAATTAGTCCAGTTGCTACTTAGACCAGATGCTACTTAGGCCAGTTGCTACTCCAAAAAAATTGTAGACCAGTTGCTTTTAGACCAGCAGATATTTAGACCAAATGCGACATAGACGAGTTGCTAATTAGACCCCATGATCCTATCCCCTCCCGACGACGTGCATGTGTGTGTGGACTTGCGCGGTCTGGAAGGAGGGCGCGTCGGCTGACACCACGCACGTGTATGTAGTGGCCGTCCGCCGTGCGCGTCGCTGCGGTGATCGTCAGCTGCTTCGTGTCGGTCTCGTCAGGCTGTGTACTCACCGACGACATGCATGTGTGTGTGGACCTGCGCGGTCTGGAAGGAGGGCGCGTCGGCTGACACCTCGCACGTGTAACGGCCGCCCGCCGTGCGCGTCGCTGCCGTGATCGTCAGCTGTTTCGCGTTGGTCTCGTCACGCTGCGAATAAAATAACCGTTTAAATATATGCTATAAGCTTGTGAAGTGGATGTGAAAGTTGAAGTTAAATTTCACTTAAGTTATAGAAATTTCTGATATACACCGTCGGTTACCATAGTCAAATATTGATACTTATACATAGTTTGCTTACTGGCATGAAACTCCTGAATTTAGATCGCTCATTAGGTAGTAGTAGAAGTAAGCTGTGCACAAAATACGAGTAGCATAAAGAGCCATGGAGCGCGCCATGCTCGGCATTAAACTACAAGTAAAGACCGAGTGAGGAATGTTGAGATCCGACGTCGCACTAAGGTCGCGCACCTTATATAAATAGGTACCATTGCCAAACTCAAGTGGAGCTGGGCAGGACATCTTGCCAGGCAGAATGATCCACCAAAAAGGTGTCAGATTGGTGGCCATTTCTAGGTAAAAGGAGCGTAGGCTGTCCACCAGCTCGATGGGTGGATGAAATTAGGAAGATCGCGGGTCACTTCTGGATAAGATTAGCTAAGGATAGGGACGCGTCGCCACTCGAAGAGAGGCCTATGCGATGTATGTGGGCGATTACGGGCTGAAAATGATGATAGTTTTGTGCTTTGTGTTTTTCTTTCTATCCCATTTGGCTACTGGTACATATTTTACAAATTTATTACATTTATTATTTATGTATTTATGTATATTTTCTTTATAGTTATGTATGTACTTTTAAGACCCATGGTACAAGAAAAAAAACATGTATTTAATTAGATATCTAAAAGTAGAAAAAAAACTTCGTTATCATCGTCTAATTTCTAAGCAAGCTAGTGTAATTCAATCGACTTTTTCTGCATCCGGAGGCACCACATCACACACACATCCTCTTTTGCCCATACAAAGCCAGTATTCCACTGTGATGTCAGTATTCCACTTTTATACCGCCAAACCATTATTACGCTACAGCTAAGACGGTAATTTAACACTTTCACTGCCAGGAATCCACCTAGCCGTAGGCACTTTCCGCTACATACGGGGAAAACCACGGAATTGGACACGAGTTGTAGCGCGTAGTGATTCTTGGCAATGAATGTTAACACCACAGATGTATGAATATAAGGAGATCGGACATGGCGGCCGATTTGTATAGAGTGAGCCTGTCGCAAGTACATTAACCCACACAACGCCCAAGTAATTGACAAGACAAAGCACGCACACATCTAAAACACACACTCTTGTATACCTACACGCTTATTTGACAATAAACGCGCATCATATCAGGCATTTTGGGAAAAAACGTAATATTATCTGCGATCAGCACGCGTGCACAGTATGGCAGTGTATGCCCATTGAGCATACAGCTGCGACACGGCCGCCGGCGGCTTGTCCTCTCTCTAGTATTCTATGCTCTGAGGTTAACACATTAACCGATACAAGTAGCTGCGTTAACACGCAGCTACCTACTTTACTTGTAGGGGTTGTCGAAACAGTTATAAGTACCATAATGTATTTGAATCTGTATTTTTTTGAGGAGCAGCGTATACACGAGCTTTAAAAATGTCATTGGCGTCTTTGCGCAGCAGGACGGCATCACTAATGCGGCGGATGTGTGGCAGCGACCCGAGTATAATTATCTTCACACACTACTTAAAGTGTGGTGGGGGCCGTGGGGGCAAGGTAAGTACTTTGTGTACTCTTAGGCTGGATGCTCCATTACCTACCTAGGCACTGGAACACCCTACATTGTGCATGCCAGGGGGTGGAGCATCTAACTCTATTAGGATTAAATTAATTTGTAAAACTAACCTTAGTTCATAATTCGTGATTGTATACTAACAACTTATGGACATGAGTCCGAAATAAATAAATAATTAAAAAAAAAAAAAAAAAACTTGCATTGATTTTAAAAAACCGCTGCAGCATATTGTAGTTCGGCCTTTTCTTGAAACTTTTTGCAAAGACATTTTTCCCCGTTGAAAAAAGCAGACGTCGCGTCACAAACAAAGAAAGCATGCAGAAAAAATGCTTTTTACACTTTGGTAATACTGTTTCCATGCTTTTACACGAGTAGTAAGTACCTACACTTTTGTGGTATTTTGCCTTTTGCTAGTTCTATCGATTCTGTCCTATGGCTTTTGGCCTATGTCCAGGCAGTGGACGTGTTTCGGCTGATATGACGATGATGATGATCGATTTTGTGCTGTTTGTTTGGTTACCATCAAACAGCACAAGTTGTGGCCATTGGTTGTTATGTTAATAACTTACCGGGTGTCCACAAATAGTAGTGAAAGATGTGTTGTCCACAAAGAGTACATTTACGGAATTACTTTGAATAAATAAAGAGGAGATTTTACGATTAGCGCTCGACTTTGCTAATATTTTATATGGAACAGAGTATCTACGCGTTTTGTGTTTTTTTAGTGTGTGGACACAGTTCATAATGTCCTAACGCGTGTTCGAAAAAAAATTACGCGTTTACCCTGCCTAACGCAACCCTGTAGTTATAATAGACCTGGGTCACCTTATCTTCATAGTTTTAACTAGGTTATTGTGTACGTTGAAATGTAATATTGCGCATAATTCAACGTATTCAAAGTGCAAATGTCGCTAGCTCCAGAAATCGTAGGAGTGCTCGGAATATGCACAAAGCGAGGTTGAAACATGGAACTAACAGTATCAATTATAGCATGAATTACGACTCTCGATGTAGAAATAACAAGTGTTGCTCATTAGAACTTCTGAAATTGCTTGGAACTTTTTCAAGGTACTTAGTTACAATATGCAATAAAAATTGAATAAATGAATGATTTATAACGCATTGCCGGGGCACATGTAGAGGTCCCGCGGATGTGCAATGTTGAGAGAGAGGGTCCTGCATTTAACCGACTTTAACGTCAAAATAGGGATGATGACTAAGATTTTGTATGATGCCATTCGAACCAATTTTTAGAGAGGAACAAATGGTTGTTTGGGAGCAACTAGGTACATTTTAAAAACATAAGAATGACAAAGATTGACCTCGCTGGCGGCAGCCCAAACGCTCCATACTACTTGACACATAGAAACGACGTCACAGCTGTTATTTGTACTAATAGTTGTATGGAAAATCAAGTAAATTGCTGTTTCGGTCGCGAAATACCGCGTTTAGATACACATAGTTCTGTAGGTATGATTCTGTAGGTAGCTTTAAATTTACTCTTTGAAGGTCCTTCTTTCTATAATTTTAATTAAATTTTATAATTTATACTTTATTACAATAATTTAATGGTTAACTATTCATTGAGCAACACTACGTTGTCAATTTTAAAATGACGCAACTAGCCTATTACAAGCGCGCTTTATTGATTTTATGATTCGTTGTGTTCACAGCTAGGGACAAATGCAGGTTAAATGTGCAAAGTCTTGCAATAACGGTATTATCAATTTTAACATGAGGCATCATATCCTATCATATTTACCTAAACACAGATTGGAAGGAAAGAAAAATATTCATGATAAAAAAATGTGAATTGAAATATGAACTCGTGTATGATTGACCAAACAGTGAAGGATTTATTGGGTACACTTTCTCGATATACCTATATAGTCACTCGCATATGGGACGGACGCAGACATACATGGAACTGCATTGAAGGATGAGCATCTCAATCTAAAATATTGGGTTTTCCCTCTCGGTAAAGTTTTTAAAACACATCTGTTTTCTATCGCAGAAATATATGTAGGTACTAGCTGTTGCCCGCGACTTCGTCCGCGTAGAACTTTTTATCGTCTTAGAAAATGATTTCTCTCAATACAAAATTTGAACCCTCTTTTAGGGGATAATTAAAAAAAAAGTTGATGTTAATTTTCTAGTTTGTGAACAAACAGTCTAAAACCAAAGTTAAAAATCTCATACTTTAAAAATGCCTTGAAATACTCAAACTTTGAACCAATTTTAACACTCTTAGGGGATGAATTTGGAAAAACTCTGAAATCAGTTTTGTAGTCTTTTAACGTACAGAATAAGACCGAAGTTAAAAATCTCTTACTCACACTTTAAAATTTTATTGCTCGCCATTTAAAATTTGAACCCCCTTTTAAACCCCCTTAGAGGTTGAATTTTTCTAATCGCTGAAAGAACTTTTTTCGTAAACTTTTAAGTCTCTAGCTCAAAAATAGTGTTGCCCATACAAAGCTTTCTTAACCCCCTTAGGGGTGGAATTTTCTAAAACTCTGAAATTACTTTATTATTAATTTTAATAAGTAACATTTTGAATAGTTTTAAGTCTAGTAAAAAAAAAAGTTTTTCCCACACAACACTGGCTACCCTTCTTAAGGATCTTAAGGATCCCCTTAGGGATGGAGTTTTCTAAAACGCTGAAAGTTCTTTTTTAGTATTCTAATAAGTAATCTTTTTGCAAAGTTTTAAGTCTAACTCAAAAAAAAGTGTTGCCCATGCAAAGCTTGCTCTTCTTTTTTAACCCTATTAGGGGTGGAATTTTCTAAAACGATTTGTGTTCTTTTTTTGTATTTTAATAAGTAATCTTTCTACAAAGTTTCAAGTCTCTAACTCAAAAACATAAACTTTCCCTGATAAAAACTTTGCACCCCTTTTTATCCCCCTTAGGGATAGATTTTTTCAAAACGCTGAAAGTCTTTTTTTTTTGTATTTTTATAAGTAATCTTTCTACAAAGTTTTAAGTGTCTAGCTCAGAAAAAGTGTTCCCCATACAAACCTTGCACCCTTTTTTAACCCCCTTAGGGAATGATTTTTGTAAAACGCCGAATGTAGTATTTTTCATGTTCTAATAAGTAATTTTTCGTCAAAATTTTAAGTCTCTATTAAAAAAATATATGTTTTTCCCATACAAACTTTGCACCCTATTTTACCCCCTTAGGGGTGAAATTTTCTAAAACGCTAAAAGTACTTTCTTTGTATTTAAATAATCTTTCTACAAAGTTTTAGGACTCTAGCAAAAAAAAATAGTTTCCCACATACAAACTTTGCACCCCTATTTTAGCCCCCTATTTTTAGGGGTAGAATTTTCTAAAACGCTGAAAGTACTTAATTTGTATTCTGATGACTAATCTTTCTACAAAGTTTTAAGTCTCTATTTAAAAAAAATATTGTTTCTCCCATACAAAATTTGCACCCCTATTTTACCCCCTTAGGGGTAGATTTTTTTAAAACACTGAATCTAGGTACTTTATTTGTATTCTAATGAATAATTTCTCTACAAAGTTTTAAGTCTCTATTTAAAAAAAAGTAGTTTTTCCCATACAAACTTTGCACTCTATTTTACCCCTTTAGGGGTAGAATTTTCTAAAACCCTGAAAGTTCTTTATTTGTATTCTAATGACTGATCTTTCTACAAAGTTTAAAGTCTCTATTTAAAAAAAAAATGTTTCCCCCATACAAACCTTGCACCCCTATTTTACCCCCGTAGGGGTGGAATTTTCCAAAACGCTGAAAGTGTTTCATTTGTATTCTAATAACTAATTTTTCTACAAAGTTTAAGTCTATAGCTCAAAAAAAAAAGGTTCTCCCATACAAACTTTGCACCCCCATTTTACCCCCTTAGGGGTAGAATTTTCAAAAATCCCTTTTTATCCCTGGCCCACATTATAAAAGCAACATACTGTGCAAAAATCAACTCTCTAAGATTAGTAGTTTCGGCTGTGCGTTGATGAGTGAGTGAGTGAGTGATTGAGTGAATAAGTCAGTCAGGACGTAGGCATTTATTATGTATAAATAGATAGAAGATAATGAAACTCCCATTCAAATATCTCAAAAAATTATGAAGCTACATCCGTTTTAATGTCGCTTGTTAGAGTGAGAAAACGATGAGGGACTGTGACGTCAATATACTCGAGCGTCATAGTAAAAAACAATCGTTTCATATGAAGGTGCGTTTTGCGGAAAAGGGACAGAACATACCCCCTCTTAAAACTTTGGACTCTTATAACTTAATCATTACCTATATAACCTCTTGCTTTGTTTTTTTCTCCATTTGACTATATTTATTTTAAATTCTTTTTCGAGAAAATAAATTATGATTATTTACCATATTTTCGATTCCTGAGCTATAACCACGAACTTCGGAATTCGAAAATATTCGGGTATCTCTATCTCTATCGCACTAACCATACTCGAGTGACAGGGATGCAAATATATGAACATTGAGTATCGGTTTTCGTGGTAGCGCCGCAGGTACTTTGGCTGAATGCGCCGAGCGCGTGCCATTGTCATTCAAAAAAAACAAATTCGTGTTAATTATATTGTTCAAATTTGTTGATTTCATTTATTGAAATTACGACATAAAACGACATTTGCGCATATAAGTTCTCATATCAGAATCGAATATTTTTTTATGGTTTATATTTTAGCATTTGTCTCGTAAAGGTCTATCGTAGACGGGATTTAAATTATTAATAAGTGAAAGGCAAAGCAATTCCGCCATTTTGACGAAAATTTGACGGTTCTTATAGCTGACAGTTGGAGCAGCGTTTGATTTCAATAAAAATAAATGAAAAATTAAATGAAGTCGTATATTTCGGAAAATTAATTAACTGTCGCAGTCGGATAAAAACTATCCTAAGTTGCAGCTAGAATAATAATGTACCTATATAAAATGTTTCATATTTTTCCGTTCATGGGATGCTGAGAACATTCGTACCGCGCAAAGCTTAGTTTCAAACTGGCTGATTCTTTTTTTAATTTAGAGATTTATTATAAGTGGAGATATTTGAGCCATATCACATGTAGGTATGTACAGGTGATATGTATCACAGCAAAATACCTGTTGAAGTTTCTGCTCGCGACCAAGGATGT
Source organism: Epinotia brunnichana (assembly GCA_963854355.1). NCBI lineage: Eukaryota > Metazoa > Arthropoda > Insecta > Lepidoptera > Tortricidae > Epinotia > Epinotia brunnichana. The sequence goes on along the minus strand of OY977936.1, from coordinate 42,187,691 downwards.
TGTGACACATAGATACGTCGAGGAACCGCAAAGAGATAAATAAATCCCACTTACACATTACATGTAAAATGATTGCCAAGACTCCCTAGCTCATATAGCTTTCAGCGTTAAAAATATATCAGATCATAAGTAGCCCCAAGCTTCCTACACCAGACGGCGTAACTCTACCACTACCAGCCACGCTCTAAAACTACATCTTGGCTAAAAAGTATAGCTTTGTTGGGCACATCCCGGTCGCCGCATAGACTCTCGCGCCGAATGAATTTATGATAAGCGACGGCGACGGGTCTATACTTTCTAGCCAAGATATATAATATGTAGAGCAAAATTACACCTATGTAGGTACAATATATATATTTTTTAAACATAACATTGTTGATAACTTACTCTGGTTGTTCAGTTATTTTCTTCTATTGACTAGTACCTACATAGCATTTACGTTCGACCATAAAGAAAGATCCAAAGTTAGACAGCGTAAAGAAAGATCCAAAGTTAGACAGCGTAAAGATAATGTCGGTCAAGAACATGGTGTTATCCGAAAGCCAAGTGAGTAATAGCCTGGTTAGCCCGAAACCTCTTATAAGGATTAACTGATTTTCCTGCTGGGAATTATCTTCTGCTAACTATATACCAACTTTTCCTATGGATACTAATTATGTAACATGTTACATTCGGCGACAAACGCAGCATTTAGTGAAATACTAAGTCTTAGTACAGTCAGTCCTCATCTATGTATACTAATACATATTATAAAGAGGAAAAGGTCTGTATATTTATAAGTGTATATGTAATCGGTAATCTCCGGAACAACTGGACCGATTTAAAGAATGCTTTCACTTGAGTATAAATTGGACTTCCTGGAAGGACATAGGCTATATTTTATAGCGGGTTAGCCTCCTTTATTTGCACTATGCGGGCGAAGTCAAATATACAGCGCGGAAATCCAATACGAGCAAACCTTTAAATGGTGGTTAGTACAGGACCTAAGGAGCGTATTAAGATAACTTTTGTCTAAAATTACAACGAAAAAGTTAACCATACAAAATAATTCAGCCCGCAATGTAACGTTAAATGTTCAAGTTAAAAGTCTCGTTGACAGTTAGGTACTTGTCACCACCAAGAATCATTTGCGTTACATTGCTGCTCGGTTTTTTTTTATTCATTATAGTGTAACTTAAAAAGTCCCGTTAATTAATGTTTACGCTACTAGACCCTCTGTTTGGTTGAATTCTTTGCTCGTATTGGATTTCCACGCTGTATAAAAATATGTAAGTACAGTCAAGGGTAGAGTAACATACGTACAGTCAGCATCAGAAGCAGCAAAGCGGGCTGGGTGTTCAAAATGACTTACACACGCTCTTAACTTCTTAAGAATAAAGTCGTGTGCAGATAATTTTGAACAACCGGCCCGCTTAGCTGCTTCTGATGCTGACTGTACATAAATAAGGACATAAAGAATAGGCTTGTTGCGTGGTGTTAAAATTGATAAGGTCATGTTGCTAAATGGATAGTAAACCATAAAATTATTGCAATAAAGTATAAATTACAAAATATAATTAAAATCATAAAAATATATAACCTTGAAAGTTTAGAAAAAAAAGTTTATTTATTTATTGGCCAAGAGTAAATTTAAAGGTACCAATAGAATCCGTACGCTTTTATAGAAACAAAATTGTAGAACAACTATGGACCTAAACGCAGTATTTCGCGACCGAAACAGCAATTTACTTCATTTTCCATGCAACGGTTAGTACAAATTGCAACGTGTGACGTCATACTTTAAAGCCAATCAGTATGAAGCGTTTTGGCTGCTGTCAGCGAGGTCCTTCTTTAACTCGATTGTTTGGGTATTAATGTTCTTTAAATGTAGTTGCTTGCATACAAAATTTGTTCCTCTAAAAAAACTAATTCGAATGGCATCGTAAAAAAAATTAAGGTCACAAGCCTTTTTGATTTGACAATAGAGTCCTGTAGAGATATTTATATCCTTATTTATGTACGCATGTCACTTTGCTACCCTTGACTGTACACGTCATGGTGCTACATGCACAATTATGCCTTGGCAATTGAGCCGTGTTCTGATGTTTATAAAAACCTTATTCGCTCCGGGATGTTGAATGGCGATTGGAAATTGTGAAAAAAATATGTTTGAAATGATAACAGCGAGTAACTACCTATTATTATTATTTATTATTTATTCAGAAAACCAACAGCGATACAAAGTATGTAACTTATAATATAATACACAGTAGTATGGCCAATTACAGGTTTACCTAGATATACTGTAAAATATGCGCTCCGTGCGTAAATGAAAATGTATAAGTAGTGTCCCTTTTTTAACGTTGACAAAGGGGGCTGCATCCACCGTGGCAGGTAAGCTGGATTTATATATATTTATTTTTTAACAAGAGACGGCAATGTTTTCATAGTACAATAGAGTCTGTGAGATTGGTTTAACTTTGTTCTATTGCCAGTTCCTGAATTAAATACTTATATGACTTTTCATCGGAGTGCAGGTAATCGGTACCTACTTATTATAAGCGTATTAGGCGAATTAAATGACGTTTATAGTGATACCACGAAAGTTATGAGTCTCGTTAAGTCATTACGCATCTTAGTTTAGCACAGCAAAACTCCTGTAGAAGAGTACCTAAACTATAAGTCATTTGAGCGACTTACGTAATAGCTCTCCAAGAAAAAGTGCACTCTAACTTGCCCAGGGCTATGTCTGATGCTACTTCACTGGAAGTTATTAATTTTACATACTTTTGATTAACTAGCACTGTTTGTATACTCGTACAAGTTGTGTTTCAAAAGGGCATTGGGCAAATTTGTATGACAAAAATTGTCGTTTTTATTTTTTGCAGCGGCCAAGGATGTTATTTTTAAATAATCGTTTAGAGGACCTCTTAATACGCATAGATATGTAAAATTAAACGCGATAATAGCAGATTGTATAACTAGGGTCTAAAATACTTAGGCCATATTACCACGAGATGGTTATTTTATCTTAGAGGGGTATTATGGCTTTTAGACCCGAGTTATAGACTTTAGTTTTCACTTCGATTGTGAGAAATTAATCCACCCACCAACAATGAATAATTCATTCCAAGGTCAAAATAAAATATTATTTAATTTGTTATAGACACAAACTATTTAAGACGCGTCCAAACGTCCGAGCGTGGCTGAGTGCATACGGGACAATAGCTATAGATAGAGCGAAACATTATGTTCTCTCCCTCGCTTTATCTTATTGCTTATGTCCCGTACGCAGTCCGCCTTAGCTATAAACAGGCGTTACTTTAACCCAGCCTAATATTACACACTTTTCAAGCACGAGAAGTGAAAAATAAGTAGAATAGAATAATTGTGCAATTCGTCATGCCATAATTTTCATCTTGTCTATAAATAGGTAGGTAGTGTATATTTATATTAGTTTTTCATACATCACTTACATTATTTATTTTTCACTTCTCATGCTACAAAAGTGTGTCATATTAGCAACCGGGGCTAAAGTACGTAGTACATTTAGCCTCTAGGGAAATTATGTATACATTTTATGACTTACATATAAAACATTTTAATTTGACCAATCACAACTCTTTTAAAAAAAGAATTTGCTATCAGCTAACCAAAATGCCTACAGCTAGATTGAAATCGACCAATCAGGACAAAGAATTAATTTCAAACAATAGATGTTTTTCATTCCCTAATTCAGGATCCTTAAAAAAATTAACGCACCTGACTGTCTATAGCCGCGTCCAAACGCTCAAGCGTGGTTGACTGCATACATGGCATAAGCTATGAGATTGAGCGGGATAGACTGCTGTCTATCTCGCTTTATGGTAGCCCAGTATGCTGTCCGCCGCGCTCGGCCGTTTAGAGAGTGTAAAACTCTGTAGGTCGATCACGTAACGCATTGTACGAACGTCGGGTAGGTCTAAATGTCACTTTTTATATGGAAAATTGACAGTTAAATTGTACCGACGCGCGTTCGGAACGTTACGTGATTACCCCTCTGGTCTAAAAGCCATAATACCACTCGAACAATTTTTCCTCACCTCCTATCATCACGTGGTAATATGGCTTATTTTAGACCCTTGTCATCTACGATTGTACTTGTACAAGAAATATTAATTTGTTAATAAAACCTATAAACATACAAATAGCGATGAGCAGCTTATAATTTCCAAAACGAACGTTTTATTAAAATTTCACTTAAGTTCCTTACAGAAGTTTCTGAATTTGGCATGACATTTCTGAATAAAGACAGCCCATTTTCATTAATCAAAGTAAGTTTCATCATATCAGCCGAAAGACGTCCACTGCTGGACATAGGCCTCCCCCAAAGAGTGCCAATATTTACTTAAATTGCCCAACACTACGCGCAAAACATCAATACAGATACAATAATCTGCTTTTACTAATTCATTTATTTTAATGTAGCGTCGAAACTTTTTGGCACGTGATAAATTTTGACTTACAGCTTAACCGATCAAGGACGTGACCAAATAAAAAAATCATCGTTGCTCCAGATTTTATTCTGTGAAAAGTTTTACAACCCCAAACATTAATTTTGGAAAACCGTGGGGATTGAGAGTAAGCCAGGAAAAATAAACGGAAAAGGGCACGCGTGCTCGGCGGAAAGTACATTAATAATGTGATGAGAACTAAGTTGGAATGTGAAAGGCAAGTATAACAAACTTTCATTCCACTCGTAACTAACAGCAATAATTCAGCTACGTTCTTGTGGCATCACTACATAGTATAAAACAAAGTCGCTTCCCGCTGTCTGTCTGTCTGTCTGTCCCTATGTACGCCTATATCTTTAAAACTACGCAACGGATTTTGATGCGGTTTTTTTTAATAGATAGAGTGATTCAAGAGGAAGGCTTATATGTATAATACATGTATGTAATTATTATTTGCATACATATAAACCCGTGCAAAGCCGGGGCGGGTCGCTAGTTATAAATAAAAGATTTGCTATAAAAAGGAATGTTTCGTAAGCAACGGAAACGTTACCAAAAGTACTGGATTCCAATCTGCTAAGGATATATTTGATGCCACGGCACTGGCACTTAATAGTATCAGCTACTTAGCTACTACATACCTACACAAATGTTGAAAGCTTTGTCACGTATAAGTACGAGTAAGTGCCTAATGCGCCAATTGTTTCTCATATCACACAACATCCATATTAACTCAGTAGAATTAAATATTAAATGCGCAAAGAGTAGATACCTAATGTAGTGCTGCATAATTTCATACTAACTGCCCGCGCGGGTCCGCCTGGGTGTTACAGAGGACCCAAGCGGAGCCGCGGATCAAAATAAAGCCCATGTCCACCACGAAGATCTATTCTATATAGGTACTAGTGACAGATTTTTTCGATAACGGATGAATAGTTCCAGAGTTTACCCGTACATACCTACACACTTATAAAGCCACAATACAACAGAGTTTTCCTCTTTATACATTTTTCTTGACCATTTTTGTTTTGGGCTAGGAAATACTCATACTCATGTTTTATCTCCACTTATAATTAATCTCTAAATTAAAAAAAGAATCAGCCAGTTTGAAACTAAGCTTTGTGTGGTACGAATGTTCTCAGCAGCCCATGAACGGAAAAATATGAAACATTTTATATAGGTACATTATTATTCTAGCTGCAACTAAGGATAGTTTTTATCCGACTGCGACAATTAATTAATTTTCCGAAATATACGACTTCATTTAATTTTTCATTTATTTTTATTGAAATCAAACGTTGCTCCAACTGTCAGCTATAAGAAACGTCAAATTTTTGTCAAAATGGCGGAATTGCTTTGCCTTTCACTTATTAATAATTTAAATCCAGTCTACGATAGACCTTTACGATACACATGCCAAAAGTTAAACCATAAAAAAATATTCGATTGTGATATGAGAACTTATATGCGCAAATGTCGCATTATGGCGTAATTTCAAAAAATGTATTAACAAATTTGAACAATATAATTAACACGAATTTGTTTTTTTTGAATGGCAATGGCACGCGTTCTTTGCGCATTCTGCCAAAGTGCCTACGGCGCTACCACGAAGACCGAAACTCGAAGTTCGTATAAGTGCATCCCTGTCACTCGAGTACAGTTAGTGCGATAGAGATAGAGATACCCGAATATTTTCGAATTCCGAAGTTCGTGGTTCAGAGGACCTACCGCGAAAGGGATTCGAAGTTTCCCCTCTGTGTCATACTTACGAGTTCGTACATAAGTGCGACAGAGAGAGAAAACTTCGAATGCCGTTCGCGGTAGGCCCTCAGGAATCGAAACTACACCCCGTAAGCCGCGTCCGCTGCGCCATGTTTTCGTGGTCTTTAAACGTCAAACATGTTTTGCCAATCAAAACAAAACCCTATTTGTTTGCCGAACCTGACTGAAAACATGTTAGATGTTTAAAAACATGGAAAACATTGGTGCAGCGGACCCGGCCGTAGGTAGACACTAAATAAAATAATCAAAATGTATTTTCTCGAAAAAAGAATAAAAGAGAAAAAATCAACGCAAGAGGTTATGGTAGAGGTAGTTTTATGTTCTGTCCCTTTTTCACAAAACGCACCTTCAAATGAAACGATTGTTTTTTACTATGACGCTCGAGGATCTTGACGTCACAGTCCCCGATCGTTTTCTCACTCTAACAACCGACATTAAAACGGTTTTGAGATATTTGAATGTGATTTTCGTCATCTTCTATCTATCTATACCTACATATTAAATGCCCTGACTGACTCACCCACTCACTCATCAACGCACAGCCGAAACTACTGGGGCTAGAGAGTTGAAATTTACACCAAAACTAGCTTTTACAACGTAGGCAACGGATAAGAAGAGATTTTTGGAAATTCTACCCCTAAAGGGGTCAAATAGGGGTGCAAAGTTTGTATGGGGGAAACTTTTTTTTTTATAGCTAGACTTAAAATTTTGTATAAATATTACTTATTAGAAAACGAATAAAATACTTTCAACGTTTAGGAAAATTCTGCCCCTAAGGGGGTAAACAAGGGGTGCAAATTTTGTATAGGGGAAACTTTATTATTTTAGCAAGAGACTTAATACGTTGTAGAAAGCTTACTTATTAGAATACAAATAAAGTACTGCCAGCGTTTTGGAAAAGTCAGCCTCTTAGGGGGTAAAAAAGGGTTGCAAAGTTTGTATGAGCGAAACTTTTTTTTGAGATAGAAGCTTAAAAGTTTGTAGAAAGATTACTTATTACAATACAAATAAAAAAAACAGCGTTTTGGAAAATTCCACCCCTAAGGGTATGAAAAAGGGGTACAATGTTGGTAAAGGGGATTTTTTTGAGCTAGAATCTAAAACCTTTTTAAAAAGATCGCAAGCGACAAACCTTTGCTGAAAGATTACTTATTACAATACAAGTAAAGAACTTTCAGCGTTTTGGAAAATTTCACCCCTAAGGGTGATAAAAACAGGTGAAAATTTGTATGGAGGAAACTTTTTTTTTGAGCTTGAGACTTGAAATTGTGTAAAAAGATTATTTATTAGAATACAAATATATAGGTAAATTACTTTCAGTGTTTTGAAAATTTCCACCCGCTAAGAGGGGGATAAAGAGGTGCAATGTTTTTTTATGAAAGGAGAGGAGAATATAAGAGGAAAAATTTTTTTTAGGTAGAAACTTAAGACTCTGTAGAAAGATTAAGTACCTACTTATTAAAATACAAAAAAATACCTACTGCCAGCGTTTTGGAAAATTTCACCCCTTAAGGGGTTAAAAAGGGGTGCAAGGTTCGTATGGGAAACACTTTTTTTTAGCTAGAGACTAGATAGTTTGTAGAAAAATACTTACCTATTACAATAAAAAAACCGAGTGTTTTATTTTTAATTTTTCCCTGAAAAGCGTTCAAAGTTTGTATGGAGAGCAAGAAAATTTTAAAGTATGATATTTGTAACTGCGATCTTAGCCCGTTTAGACTACAAAACTTATTTCAGCGTTTTTTTAATTCATCGCCTAAGAAGGTTAAAAGGGGGTTCGAACTTTGTATAGAGAGCAAGACATTTTTACAGTAAGAAATTTGTAACTACGGTTTCAGACTGTTTACTATGAGGGTTCAGAGAGGGTTCTTAGTTTGTATAGAGAGCAAGAGATTTTGAAAGTAAGAGATTTGTAACTTCGGTTTTAGATTGTTTTCTAAAAGTCTAGGTAGAAAATTAATTTCAATGTTTTTTTTTTAATTCATTCCTTCAACAAACATTTAGACGATAACATGTTATACGCGGACGAAGTCGCGGGCAACAGCTAGTTTATAATAAAACATTACATGTCAACATAATACCTATTAAAATAAGCTTAGGTATATTAACATAGGTACTATTAATTACTATGTTGTGTATTATTATTACGTTGAGTTTAAAAACTCTTCAAACTGTAGAACGACTTCTCAACAAACCATGCTTTGAGTTATTTTTGAAACTGACAAGACTAGGGGCGTCTATTACCTAAGCGTCTATTGTCTAGTATTTAAGCCTAACGTGAACCCGAATTTGCAGTGTCCTCGCCACGTGTCATTTTTTTGCATGTTTCCGTTATTCTCATTTTGAAAGACAGAGACACGTGAAGACGGAGCTGTCAATTAAATGCTGAGGACATGTCATATCATAATATTTAAAAAGTCAAATCGCTACTCTGAGCCTGTGCAACCATAGTCATAGTCATTTATTCATTTAACAATATCTATTGTGTTTGAATTAACCATAACCATCATAGCTATGTAACCTGACATTCACTTAATCACGTATTTAATCCAGAGGGGTAATCACGTAACGTTCCGAACGCGCGCTAGGACAATTTAACTGTAATTTTTCCATATAAAAAGTGAAATTTAGACCTAGGTACCTGACGCGCGTACAATGCGTTAAGAAACTCGGAGGACTGTAGGGTCTCAGGTTGAATGCACTAGAGCCCTCCTCGCGCTTTGCCCCTGTGGGCTTGTTCTGGGCATCTTCGCCGCCTTCTCTGGGGTACATGGCCGAGTGCTGTGGCCCCCGCCACAAAAATCACTGGCGACATCGTTGAGCCCCTTAAGTCGCCCTCTGTTAATTTGTACCTACGTACTTACATGTTTTTTGGGCTTACTGTCATTCGGCACAAATCGAAAATTGTCGACACGAAATGACCATTTTCAAATCGGACCAAAAGTAACACCATCAAAAGTGAAATAGGTAAAAATTTTATTGTGTCTATACTTTTTAGGAGTCCTGACATACAAACGGTTTGTTTGGATTAATTTCGTTTACTTAAGTCAAGCATACGTACGTAGGCATAAGATTACATACTCCGCAAGTCGCTTACACACTAGTAATTGTAATTAAGAGATTCTCGAGTGAGACTTCGAGCTTTGCAAATTCTAACGGCCTATGTATAGATAGACGTTTAAAGCCCCACTCTGCGTGGAATAACCCTGAGGTTACCCAATTAATTATATAACGGACACTCTCATTTCCATACTGCGAACAATGGTGTTGTATCTTGGTAGATAGATTCATACATATGTTAAAACTTCGCATTCATTAAGAGGGTCCCTAAAATTATTCACATAACCTTAAATAATGAAGACCAAGTGAAAAACCTCTACAATCATTTGAAAACTCTTCACAAGAAAAAGGTTTGTATAGAAAACGAGATGAGACTCTCATTTTAATTGGGTCATCCAGCACTCCCAAGAGACACCCCTATTCATTTGACTTTATTACGTAATATTCTAAGACTTTGTGAAAAAAATGCTATTCATAGCTACGGAATGATTGACTTCAAACTTTAATAATGTTACTAGCTGCACGTGTGTCTGCGCCCGCGTGTTTCAAGAAAAATAAGCAGTGCCACGGGATAAAAAAGAGCGTATGCCCATCGTAAAGCTACATTCTACATACTGGTGAAAGAAATTGATAATGTACAGGATGAGTACCTTTGATTCCATTATTGCAAATATTGCTATAGGTACTTATAGTAAAGATATTAAGGACACTGCAAAAATGTTCAAAGGCAAATACTGTCACATAAAAATGTAACTTCATTCACGAATTTAATTTCACCCAGTACCGCAAAATAGACATTAAAACCTCGATAAAATGTAATTTTTACAAGTGGCACGTTGATTTTTTATAGGTACTACGTAATATTTTTTTCGGCTTTATGAGTTTTAGTTTTCTAATTATTATCTGTCGTTTAATTTCATATTCTTAACGATAACACAAAGAAAGTAACAAATCCCACTAAATAGCAATAGGGTAAGCTGAAAAAATGTATGGGGAAAAACTTTCGGATTGTGAATTCCCCGGGTTCCGTCCCCGTTTCCGCTCATATTTTTTGCTCCTTTTCCGCATGATCCGCTCCCCGCAATCCTGGTTCCACTCCAGGCCACATATCTTTCACCTCTCACTTCTAACTAGAGATTCCACTATTTTTAATGTTATACATTGGTTACGCCGTGTTGCCGCAATGTAAGAAAATATGTCTAAAAGTATAATTGAATTAAATTGAAAACATTTATTTCAGGCAGAGCCCATAAAGTGTTAGTAGTACAATAATTAGACATAACTTACAACTTATTGTTAGTAACAAAAGAACGGAGATCACAAACACAGCATATGCTACCTAAATAATAAAATTACTTTTAGAGCAACCTGAGCCAGAAAATCAAAGTAGCGACTGAAAATATTCACGTCCCTACTGCCCCCGCAATTCTTACTCACCCCATTTTACGGTATATTTCGTTGTTTAAATAGAAGGCAAAAAATTCTTGATTGAAAATTTATTTTTAGCGGCATCAAGTTAAAATGACGGTATAAATAAACGTATCTCACCTCATAAAACCAAACCCAAATCCCTTATTCATAGAACCAAAAATGAATAAAACTTTACATTTGAAACATGCGGATCCCATTGTGTGGATGTAAATATGTAAATAATGATTATCTGGATTAACTTTCAAATACCGATGTTTCTACTTTTATACTTATACTAATTACAGAGGTCGGCGGGGGTGAGCTATTTTACGTCAATAATGTCATTTAGTTGTGTCTTGTAGATATTAATATGGATAAGGTGCCATAAAGAAATATTAAGAGAAGACAAAGTTTTAATTATTAAACATAAAATAAAAATGTATTACAAAACTAGTATTAAACTTTTTTTTTTGGACCAAATGGTACTTGGCCTATTAAACATTGACCATTTGTGTAATTTAGACCAAGTAAGTAAAGTATTCTAATAGAATTCATTGTTTTGATAGCGACATAAAGCTCGTAGCAGAAAGGCAGCCTAAATAAAATCATTACATTAGTTAATAATTACACAAGGGGCATTTACCATTGAATGACAAGGTATGTCCATGTTATGCAAAAACTGGAAAGTAATTAGTCAGTATAACCATCCTCCTAGTGTTTTTCCCGGGAGTGTTCAAACGAGCCCGCGGTCCGTTTGGCAACCGGCAATAATTTGTCAGTACCTACATCGATACATAAATAAAATACTCACCTTTGGTGTAGGTACCTACGTTAACAACAACCTTGGTATTAATTTGTGGCTTGTAGGTATGGCCGCCACCGGTTGGCAGTAATTAAGCCGCGTGGCGGGAGTGTGATAAAATTTAAGGGTCGAAAACGACATCCGAGTAAAAGGGAGTTAAAAATTTACGGTCAGGAGTGCGGCCGGGCTGGCGCGAAATGTGGCGAATTTATCAAAAACTTTTATAATGATGTTATAGGTAGACGAGTTGGTACATTAGGATCGTAATGTATTAATAAGTATCTGACACAGGGCCGTTGAGGTCTTCGAATATTATGATTATAAAATATTCATTTGGTTCGTGGTTTGGTTATTGGACAGATTACGACATAATTAGAGATAATTTTTAATGGATAAACTAATTTATGGATTGAACGAGTCAAGAGTTAACACATTTGCACAATAGGTAAGTACCTATTGTCGATTAAGGTATTATAATTATGCGTGTGTCTATTTGATTTGTGTTTTAGTAGGTACCTACTTACAGAATCTTGACCGGTTTCTTGCAAAAGTATATGTAGTAATTATTTAAATTTTCCTTGCAAGTCCATGCAACGCATGCAGTAAACGTTTTCCCAAAAGTCAAACGATATTTTAATGATGATTTTTTTGTTTCTTTTTCTACTCCTGTACCGTTATCTGTCATTTATATAGGCCGTAGCTCAAATACAATGACACCACTAATAAGTCGTCGAAAAACTCTATTCTCTATGGCCCAAAAACGAACTGTTTAGCGTACTTTTTTGGTTCATACATTTTTCATAAAAGCACTGTTTAACTTTTTTTTTAATCGGCCGCTTTATTGCAGTGGTGCCAACTTCATAAACAAATATTTCGAAATAAAAGTATTTATTTAACATTTGTATATTATACATTATTTACTGCAATAATAATAAATCATCATCTATTGTGTGTTAAATTACATGTTTTATAAATTCTTGGTATTATTTATAAAAATAAACAGTTCGAATTCGGTCCGGGTCCGGATTCGGTTTGGTTCGGATGGCAAGTGCAAACAAATTAAAAACAAAACAAACCGTAAGCAAGAGCTGTCAAATTTCCGATTTCCCACCAAAATACAGTTCAAAATGAAAAGACGAAAGATGATAAACTATTATTTAGTCCTAAATTATTAAGATTTTATTCGTGTTTGTGAAGACAAATGTGTACGTTCCCATTAAGATGGTCGAAGAAATTAATAACTGCACTCCTGAATAAATTGTGTGAGTAGCAAAAGTACGAATAGAAAACTTGCTGCCTAAACTATTCTGTAGTCTGCTATTTATTTAAAATTTGTCGTAGAAAAAGTATTGTATGCAACGGTGTATAACTGGTCTAAAAACGCTCGTGGCGTCTTTAATTGCGCAACCCACGCCACTCGCGTTTTAAGACCCTTCTTATACAACAGTTGCATAAAATACTATATTGAACTTGTAATTGAACCGTATAGGGTTATAAATGCACGTAATTCACATAGAAGCCCCTTCTCTTCTCCTTTTTAACCGACTTTAAAAAAAGGATGAGGTTCTCATTCCGGATGTATTTTTTTTTTAAAATGTTTGCTACCTCAGAACTCCGTCATTTATGAACCGATTCGTAAGTACAATTCTTTTTTTATTGAAAGTATATGCTTCCAGATTGGTCACATTGTTTCCAAAGCCCCAGTTGGATGATGGGAACCACCAATTGAGGGAACTCCTCAAATATAGTAATTTCGATATTTTCTATTATAACTCGTGTATTTACACCCGGAAATCATAAATTTGGTGAAGTGGAAGTGATGATGAAGACCACAGATGGCTTGTGGAACTTCTCAATGATGTACTTCAAACTATATAAGTACGAGTACGTCACAGATTCTTATATGATTCCGTTGAAATAGCAAACAATGAAGTGCCAAAGGTAATTTTGAGATCCTTGAGGAATTGACGGAAGTCCTCTGGTTTATTGGTCTAAAAATCAACGCATTTGCTCTCGGAAATCAGTTCATGTGGTAAATTGAAAAAAATATATAGAAAAGTCCATGTGGCATGGTGGCCTACTGAATTGAAGTCGGTTAAAACTTTGTTTTGAAAGTAAGTTTGGAATGACTAGAATTCCACGTTGTCAGCATAGAGGTTGCTACGGGTATCACAGAACGCAGATAATGTTCATGCGTTGACACTATTGTAAGGATAACGTATAAAATAGTATGTTTTTATTTATGATTATTACACTCATTTATAATGGCTTCTCAATTAATTATAATTGAAAGAGTAAGTGTAATGACGACTGAACTGCAAGACCCTGCGGGCAGACCGCCATTATTCGTACTTAGGTTAGCGTCGCTGATGAATGATATTTAATTTACTAACACTCGTTGGATGTAAATAGTAATTAAAGAGATAAAAGTATAGTTTGTTAGTAGTATCTTGTGTTGTGTTGTAGTATTGGTTAGCGGAATTACATAAAGGTTTGTAACATCTTCATGATAACTGATGTAGAAAGTGCTAGCTCTATTTACCTGCCATTGTTGCTGTGTTCATTGGGTTAATAAATACTGTTTATATCAACTATAGTTGTTTTGTTATGATACCCTTTTAGCTCAGAAGTGGGATTAGCGAGTATTTTTAATTAAATCACTCGTTAATCTCGCCTGCAATTGCCAAGTAATCGGCCCTTGCACAATGAATACAGCTTCAAAATAGTTACTTTATTTTCATGGCGGAGGTATTTGTGTTCATAAATGCAGTTATGTTGATGCTACTTAGTCTCGAGATGACTAATTTCTGATTAGATTTCGTTTTGATCATGTAACTAAGGAACAAGGCGATATTATATGGTAATTTGTCACTATTTTATGAACACGTTAGAGTATTATGTGTATTTAATTGCAATATTATTACCGAATATGTAAAATAATAAGGACCTATGTTGAAAAACGATAACATCTTTGATCTCTGAAAAAGATAGATACCAAAGTTCGATGATAATCGTGATGGAATGAAATAAAACAATTCGGCATTTATTCCACTCGAAGACATTATTTGCCTTCTACTTTGTGTGTTTATTGAGTTCGGTCAGAGTTGAAAGTGCATTTGGTTGTAAAGAAAGTACATATTATGAGTAGGTAATATGTAAGTATTTGTGACGATCGAACGGTCATTTTTTCACTCCTTGCGTAAGGCCTATGTCCAGCAGTGGGCGTCTTTTGGCTGATATGATTATAATGATAATGATAAAGATTTGTGACGAAACAAACTGATGTTTTGTTCATGTATTTAATGCAAAAGTTATCACCGTAAGCATTGATTTGCACCATAATTACAAGAAGGTACCTAAAGAAAAGTAAAGTACCTCTTTAACGAGTTTTAATTGACGTAATGTATTTTCTATTTCATTTTCAAGCTTATTCTATACGCTGTCCCTTTTACTCGTTCGTTCGTGATAAAGGGGTCGACACACGAGTGTTCATTCGTGATAAAGGGGTCGACACATGAGTGTAAAGATTTGTCACCGCCAATTTATCACAAGTGATGAATTGAATTGGTTGTAGTGTGTTTCGCCTTCTTTAACGTATGTAGGTACTCCTCGCACACTGTCTCATTCTCAAATTACGTTGGTTCCGATAATCGTAATTGATTAAAGTATGTGTTCTATAATGATTACTTGCATCGTACGAGATGCAAATAATTTACATTGTACCTACTATTACGCGTAAGATAAGTAAAATGTGACCGAAAACACTACGAAGAAGTGAGTCTATTCAAAAAACAATCTAGTGACATACAACATAGAGTTCAATTTTAGCGATCAATATAAATATGAAATGAATATAATTATTTATTCGTCGGTTGTATTATTATTATTTATACGTCGTGTTTTTAATAAAGAGAATATCATAATTGGTATATTTAGTTGTGATTTATGTTTCGGATGACATATCCCAAAATTGATGCTACAATTTAAAGATGTTACTTTGTAATGAATGAATCTTAGCTACATTTTATTCATATGTATGCATTGATCATAACACATTAAAGTCAGTGTCTATAAATCAACGTATTGGCCTCGTGCCGCCCAGGGTGCGATATAAAGTACACTCGATTGCAATGGAATTTAGACCTTTTAAAACGCAGTAAGGCGTTTACTGATGGTGGCATGAATGATTAAACGACAATAATATTATGATTGCGTTTTGAGTTTAATATGAAGTTGCACTGAATGTCACTTCATTATAGATATACGAACTGAATGATAATACAGTTTTATGGTTGAGCAGTGGACTTGCGTCTTAAGGGTAATCGTAATTACATGTGTAATTAATCGTACGACTGTAAGTTTCAGTGATGGCGGATGGCGGTAATGAGAGCGAGGGCGATGCAGAGCGCAGAGAGCAGCGCAGCAGCAGCCGAGCTGTCGCCTCGGCGGTAAACGATAACGGATGTGAGATTCGTGATCGTCCGTCGCTCGAGTTACCTGGTATGCAAAGCGAGGGAGCGGAAGGGAGCCCGAGTGGTGGGCAAAGCCGCAAGCGCTTGCATTACTATGATGATGAGTACGATCGCCAATCACCTTGTGAGAGGGTGTCTCGCTCGCGCATGCGCGATCGGGGTGATTACAACCCTCGACGACGTCGTTCGAGAAGTATATCTGTGAGAGATTATCGTGGAGCCGATCAGTTTGAAAGAATCGTAGCAGGTCGCGCGAAGTGGACGCGCGAAGGAGGCGACGGCTGCATGAAAACGGTAGTCAACATCGTAGATCGAGAAGTTCGTCCTACGAAAATTTTGAGGATTCAGAAAGCTACTTGCGACGTCGCGCAAACTCAGGGCGAAACAGACGAATGGAGAGAAAGAGACATTTAATCCACACAAGTAGTTCTGAAGATTATTATCGTGTAACATCAAAACGTAAAAGACTGTACTCTCGCTCTCCAAACGTCGAATATGCTAGAGGCCCTACTAAAGTAAGTCGTAAAGTTAGACTTGATAACACAGTAAGTGATAGACTTCCTGGCACTAGTGATAATATTGTTAGCAAATTCTTAGATATTATAAAAGATATGAAAGGGCATTCGAGTTCTAAATTGTCATTAAATAATGTCTTACCTGAGTTTGATCCAATGTCGAAAGAGAAAACTATCCTGACATGGCTTACCAAAGTAGAGGAGTGTGCTGAGATTTATGGGTGGAATGAAAGAGAGACAATACATTTTGCGCTTCCCAAGCTCACAGGAGTCGCTAAAACTTGGTCCCAGGGTCTCAGTACCGTCCTCTACTCATGGACGGAGTGGAAAAAAGAAGCTTGTAGAATCATTTCCTTGTCGTGACGATTATGCGGAACTACTAATAGCTATGCTGGCCAAGAAAGCTCGATACGGAGACCCTCTTGAGCACTACTATTATACTAAAACAAACTTATTAAACAGATGTGGTATAAAAAGTCGTAAAGCGGTTGACTGCCTTTTAAACGGGAAAGAAGATAGAGCTGTACGAGTGGGCGCCCAAGCTGCTAACTTCCGTGAACCTGAGGAAGTTCTTAAGTATCTGAAAACTGTGAAAGTAGGAATTACCAGGGAGATAGGTGACAAACCGGAAAAGCAAAGACAGGATAAGAGATTATTAGGAAACTTCTCTGGTAACCGGACGGAACCACCGAGAAAAATTAATTGTTATAATTGCAATGAGGACGGTCACAAAAGTTTCGATTGTAAGAAATCATTAGTTAATTGCTCTGCCTGTGGCAAATTAGGCCATCTTCCTAGTTTTTGTCGGTTTAATCGTGATCATTCAAATAGTAAAAAATCAGAAAGGAACGGTTACCAAGGACGAGAAACAGGTTGCTGAACTAAACCTGTCCAATGAAGCTAATTCTCAATATGTGTTCGAAATAATGGTTAATGAGAGGAAACTTTTGTGTCATGTCGATCTAGGTAGTCAATGTATTACGAAACTACTTTTGTAACATTGTTATTTTTAAATTCATGGTAGTATTTTTTCAGGATAGATTGCGTTATTCCAATGCGTTAAGTTTTTTTTTGTAATATTTTAGTAAACCTTGAAAAGTGTGTTATTATTGTTAATTCGTTTTGTTAATGAGATTAGATCTCTCATTGTGTTAATTCATCTATATCTAAGATTTATATACAGCAATAATACAAATAGCGTAAAATTAGATTTCAAAAAGTAAAACAAACCATTTATGTCATATCATTAGTATCATTACCAGATAGGTACAATATGTACAAAAGAGCGAAGAGACTTGCTCTAGCAGGATGGCCGAGCTGTAAGGATAACGTATAAAATAGTATGTTTTTATTTATGATTATTACACTCATTTATAATGGCTTCTCAATTAATTATAATTGAAAGAGTAAGTGTAATGACGACTGAACTGCAAGACCCTGCGGGCAGACCGCTATTATTCGTACTTAGGTTAGCGTCGCTGATGAATGATATTTAATTTACTAACACTCGTTGGATGTAAATAGTAATTAAAGAGATAAAAGTATAGTTTGTTAGTAGTATCTTGTGTTGTGTTGTAGTATTGGTTAGCGGAATTACATAAAGGTTTGTAACATCTTCATGATAACTGATGTAGAAAGTGCTAGCTCTATTTACCTGCCATTGTTGCTGTGTTCATTGGGTTAATAAATACTGTTTATATCAACTATAGTTGTTTTGTTATGATACCCTTTTACTATGTTGTCTTTATGAAAAAATGTTCCGTCAGGTGAATGTCACTGTGTCCACGGATATCGATTTATTAATATTTTATGTATTTTGGAAGTTTGCAGCAATTTGATTCCAAGAAAACTTATTGCTTTTCTTTAACCGTTGTGTGCAAGTGTTATCGAGACACGGGGTAAGTGATTTCTTTACATTGCTAACGGCTTAACATTTGACTTGTGCTCAAGATGAATTTTCGTGGGTTCACGTCCTGTGTTACGTTGTTCACAGCCTTTGAGACACGCCCTTTTGGATAGGGATTCAACATCCCACATTCAAACGATTTCCGAAATCTTATTTGGCGCATTGCGCTGGAACGGACAGCTGTTTTCACATCGTCCCTCATCGTCTGCGTGGTCTAGCGGCCGCATACGCGAGTTCGAGCCTCAACGAGGATAAATATTTTTGTATTTTTATTTCTTTGGTTTTTGTTTTATATAAGGTTGTTCCTATTTCGCCCTTTGTTTGGGTTTTTTTCATTTTGTTTAATTTAATTTCACAACTTGTTCTTTTCTGTATTTTATAAATATAATTGTCACAAAGTGGTTGCTCAATTATTTATTCACCTTCGCAGCATAAGAACCAGAATCATTTCATTGGCGCCCACAGGGTTGATGAAGGTTGAGCACGCACTATTTAAATGTTTTTGTACTTAGGTAGTAGCTTTTTATAACGCGCTAAGATTTTAATTTAAGTTTTTTTTTTCTCTTATTTGTGTAAAGCTTTTGTTTGTTGGTCTTTAAACATGGACGTGAATTTTCTTTTGAAGGACGAGCTCATGTTTGAACTCGCTTGCAGGGGCGTGTATGATGTGGAAACAGTAGCTCCGATGCGTAGAGAAATTATTAAGAAGGAATCGAGTGGTGTTTGTTCTATTGAGTTTAAGGTACCAAAGAGCTGCATTGAGAACCGCGTGTCAGAAATAATCACTTGCGAGTCTAAATTTAAATCACTGTCTGCTGCACTCGGTGAGATTACGGACGGGACCGATCGTTCCAACTTTAGTAGGATTTGTACTCGCCTCGCTCATTTGTTAGGTCGCATTAAATTGGTTATTCCGACAGAGCAAGGCCTCATAGAAAAACACTTGTCTATATTGAATAAAATCCAGGAGGCTACTGCTAGAATGCAAACATTGGAAAATGTGGATGAAGAGGATGATGAGTGTATTTCAGAGCGCGACAAAGAAATTTTGCATAAATCGCTGGGTGAGGAAGCCTCGAGTATAATAGACAATCTGGAGCAGGAAAAGATGTCCGATGTTAAGTCTTCATACAAACCAATTGTAGGGTTAGGTACGGCCCCACTAGTGGGGTCTGAGCTAGGCAATAGGTGCGGCCAGTCAGAGACTTTACAGCCTCCGTTATTCAAGGACAGTGATTTAAGACGTTCACAACATCAGCGTACTTCCACCCCTGATGTGGATGTCAACAAAAGGAAATTGGTCCCAATTAAGGACTGGGGCATAAAATTTAATAGTAAGGGGACTTTGAGCATCAATGCGTTCCTAGAACGGGTAGTGGAGTTAAAAGATGCTCGCAACGCCACTGAAACCGACTTATTTCGTTACGCTATTGACCTATTTGAGGATGACGCTCTGATTTGGTTCCGTGCTAATCGTGACAGAGCCTCCTGCTGGGATGAGCTAGTACGGCTCCTGATTAGTTCATTTCAAAGTCCATTTTATGAGGAAGAATTATTGGATGAGATAAAGAGGCGTACTCAGAGTAAACATGAAAACGTACTGATTTACATGGCTGTGATGCAGAACATGTTCAATCGCTTACCTACCAGGTTATCAGATCAACAAAAGCTGGCCATTCTGTTGAGAAACATCCAACCAGATCTTCAAAGAGCGGTGTGTAGAGACCATTTTAACACAATATCAGAATTGGTTGAAGTCTTAAGGGTTATTGAAAGAACGAACGTCAATTGCGAGAACTTTCAAGAGCCCTGCCAGGGTCGGTGTGTAGTCGAGCCCGATCTAGCATTCCGTGGCAAGGAGATTAATGCTTTGAATCGGAACCCCAATATGCAGGGTAAAAGGATGACAGCCACGATGAGATGCTGGAATTGCTGAAACACTGGGCACGTTTTCAGTGAATGTCCAGCTGAAAAGCAAAGGGTATTCTGTTACAAATGCGGGAAATTTGGATCTACGGTTAAGAAATGCCCTTGCAGCAATTCGGGAAACGCCAATTCAGAAGGCAAACCTGCCGAACTCCTTCCGAAATAAATTATATTGATAATGATTGGCAGGCCTGGCTGACGGTAATTCACTCCTTCTTTGAGTCAGGGGAGATTAACAGAATTGAAACTAAGCCTCAGGATAAACGCTATTATGTTTCCTTCAAGATTTTAGGGAAAACATTTTCAGGGCTTTTGGACTCGGGCGCAACTATTTCGGTGATTTCAGAGGGTTTTCACACGCGGTTGATGTCTTTTGGTATGCAGGCGGAGAACATACCTCAGCAGTGTCTGTCTACCGCCGATGGCACACGTCATACCGTTGACTCTGTTGTTTATCTTCCTATAGAATCCTTTGGAAAATACAAAGTTATTAAATTTCATGTTATGAAACAACTAAACCACGAGGTTATCCTAGGCATGAACTTCTTCGAGCAGTTTGGGTTAGAAATCAACTGCGGCTGCGATCATACAGACATATTGAGCAGCGAAGATATTGCGGAGTTCAGCTCGCCTAATCCAGTTATTTCTAGAGATGAGTTAACGCCGGGGCAAATAACGTCCTTAGACTTGATTATCAAGGAAATGCGTGAGCAAATAGGCACGGGTATTGGTAGAACACACTTGATTGAGCACCATATTGAAACGGAAAATCATTTACCTGTGTGCCAGAGGCAATATCCGTTCGCTCCCCCCATAATGAAAGAATTAGAAGTTGAGATAGAAGAAATGTTAGCTAACGACATCATTGAACCATCTCACAGTTCTTGGCGCTCTCCGGTCCTCCTGGTTAAAAAAGCATCGGGTAAAAACAGACTGTGCCTAGACAGTAGGCAACTAAACAAAGTTACCAAGAAGGATTCATATCCTCTACCCAGAATATCTGTGATACTAGATAGTCTTAGGAATGCTCGTTACCTGTCCACCATAGATCTGCGTTCAGCATTCTGGCAAATACCGTAAGAGGAATCTAGCAAAGAAAAAACGGCTTTCGGTATAAGTGGAAAAGGGCTTTTCCAATTTAAGGTTATACCGTTTGGGTTGTGTAATGCTTCCCAAACTCAACAACGTTTCACGGATAGGTTATTTCCACCGGAATACGAAGGAAAGGTATTCACTTACCTGGATGACATAGTCATTTGCAATAGTAGTTTTGAAGAGCATCTTTCCTCGTTAAAATGGGTCATAGACCAATTGAAGATGGCTGGTTTGACAGTTAATACGGATAAATGTGAGTTTGCACGGTCTTCACTCAGATATCTGGGTTATCTGGTAGATAAAGAGGGTTTAAGGACAGATCCAGATAAAGTGAGTGCGATACTTAACTATCCACGGCCAGAAACATTTACGGAATTAAAGCGGTTTATTGGTATGGCTAGTTGGTATAGGCGGTTTGTTGAGAATTTTGCCATGGTGGCCGCGCCTTTACATGAACTTACGAAAGGTGGGAAAAAGGGCAAGCGTATAGTTTGAAACATTGAGGCGGAGAATGCGTTCACGAATTTAAAAACAGCCTTGACCTCAACCCCGGTTTTGAGTGTTCCGGATTTCAGCCAGGAATTTTCTGTGCAGTGCGATGCGTCGAACAGAGGAACAGGTGCGGTTTTGTTTCAGAAGAGTGAGGGAGTTGAAAGGCCGATCGCCTATACCAGTTCTAAACTTACGGATAGGGAGAGAAATTATTCAGCGTCTGAGAGGGAGTTATTAAGCGTCCTTCACGCAGTAGAAAAATTCAGGCCATATGTTGAGGGAAGCCACTTCAAAGTAATTTGTGATCATAGTGCTTTGCAGTGGCTTCACAAAAACAAAGATCCACACGGCCGACTAGCTAGATGGGCCATGCGTCTGCAACAGTTTGACTATGAAATAGTTTTTCGCAAAGGCAAGCAGAATGTTGTTCCAGACGCGTTGTCAAGAGCTTTGAACGCAGAAGACGTAAATGTGTTGGAAATCAGGGCAGAAAATAAAGATGACTGGTATAAGGCACAGGAAGAGAAGGTACTAAGCGGATCGCATTCGGAAGATTGGCAGCTTAGTCAGGACCGACTTTGGAAATACTTGAAGCTGAAACAATTTCCAGAGGAAAAATTTAACTGGAAATTGGTAGTTCCAGAATCGCTTAGAAGCCAGGTTTTGAATGAATGTCATGATGATCCGACCGCGGGTCACTTTGGTGTCAAGAAAACAGTAAATAGAGTTAGGCAACACTACTTTTGGCCCTCCCTCATTAGCGACGTTAAACTTTATGTCAGAAAATGTTAGGTCTGCGCCAGCCATAAACCATCACAGTTACCTCCAAGTGGCATGATGGGGCGACAAAGAGAAGGTTCGGGGCCATTTCAGGTTGTATCAGTAGTAAAAACTAATGGGTCCATTCCCACGTCCTAAGCAGGGTAATACTATGTTATTAGTGCTTTCATGCTGGTTCAGCAAGTTTTCTCTGCTATTCCCTTTACGCACAGGTAAAGCATCTAACATTATTAAAATTTTAGAAGAACAAGTTATATTAGTTTATGGCTCCCCGGATGTAATTATTTGTGACAATGGAAAACAATTTGTAGCCAACCAGTTTAAGGAGTTGGCAGAGAACTATGGCGTAGACTTGTGGTATACACCTTATTATCATCCTCAGGCGAACCCGACAGAGAGAGTGAATAAGGTCATCGGAACAGCCATAGCCTGTTATGTGAGGGATAATCATAGGGATTGGGATAAGTACATCCATCACATTGCACATGCCATAATAACTTCGGTTCATGAGGTAACGGGAAAGACGCCATCTTATCTGTTCTTTGGGCGAGAGACCTCTGTTCTAGGTAACAAATGCGGGCATTTTCAGGAGGAGGTTCCGCTGAAATGCAATAAAGAGGGTTTTGAGTCTTATTTAAAGTCAAGAAATGAAATCTACGCTGACATTAAAGAGAGGTTGAGAAGAGCACATGAGGAAAATTCCAAGCAATATAACAAACGACGGCGTATTTGTGAGTATCGGGAAGGAGATATGGTTTGGAAACGCACCAAATTCCTATCAAATGCTGCGAAAGGATTCATGTCTAAATTGTCACCGAAGTTCGAGAAAGCCATCGTTGCTAAGAAGTTATCGACAGACGTCTATAAATTAGTTAGTGTCAGAGGCAAAGACTTGGGCAAATGACACTCATCGGACCTAAAGCGCATGTTATGAATCCGGGGCGGATTTTTCTGAGGAGAGGGGATATTGGAATGACTATAATTCCACGTACTCAGCATAGAGGTTGCTACGGGTATCACAGAACGCAGATAATGTTCATGCGTTGACACTATGTTGTCTTTATGAAAAAATGTTCCGTCAGGTGAATGTCACTGTGTCCACGGATATCGATTTATTAATATTTTATGTATCTTGGAAGTTTGCAGCAATTTGATTCCAAGAAAACTTATTGCTTTTCTTTAACCGTTGTGTGCAAGTGTTATCGAGACACGGGGTAAGTGATTTCTTTACATTGCTAACGGCTTAACATTTGACTTGTGCTCAAGATGAATTTTCGTGGGTTCACGTCCTGTGTTACGTTGTTCACAGCCTTTGAGACACGCCCTTTTGGATAGGGATTCAACATCCCACATTCAAACGATTTCCGAAATCTTATTTGGCGCATTGCGCTGGAACGGACAGCTGTTTTCACATCGTCCCTCATCGTCTGCGTGGTCTAGCGGCCGCATACGCGAGTTCGAGCCTCAACGAGGATAAATATTTTTGTATTTTTATTTCTTTGGTTTTTGTTTTATTTAAGGTTGTTCCTATTTCGCCCTTTGTTTGGTTTTTTTCATTTTGTATAATTAAATTTCACAACTTGTTCTTGTCTGTATTTTATAAATATAATTGTCACAAAGTGGTTGCTCAATTATTTATTCACCTTCGCAGCATAAGAACCAGAATCATTTCAAGTTATACTAAAAAGAGACTTCCGCTTGTTTACACACGCCTTTAAGAAATTGCGTATGTATGTCTGATTTAGGATAGGCATCAAATCGTTAGTTACAAAATAGAGGCCCAAAGTTCCATAGATAGAAATGTGGTGCTTTTTCCGTGAAATTAACTCAACCACCGAATGTAACCAAATGAAGGCAAAAAATTTGGTCTAGGTACATGCTGCTCCTTTCTTCGTACTTATTTGACACTATTAAGCCTTTATTAATCCCTAATACAAGTAGTTTGCATGCAAATTAATCTGGCTTTCAAAATTAAAAATAAGCCTAATATAATTATGTATGTTCTGTACGAAACAAGTCGTCATTCAAGGTGCGCGTTCGTTGTGGAGACAAAAAACCGGCCAAGTGCAAGTCGGACTCCGTTCCGGTCCATTATCTATAAAAACCGGCCAAGTGCAAGTCGGACTCCGTTCCGGTCCATTATCTATAAAAACCGGCCAAGTGCAAGTCGGACTCCGTTCCGGTCCATTATCTTCGAGCGAGTTCGATGCATTATGCAGATGGTCGCACGATGCCGGGCTATCCATAAACTACCAAAAAACTAAGATAATTCATATCCACTCACCTTATCTCAAAACAAGTACAGTTCCCAAAATTATAGCACACGAACACTCATGCCTACATGACTTGAACTCGCGTTGCAACTGCAACTGTAAACCTCTGGACGTAGTAAATCAGCATACCTACCTTGGTCTAGTAATTGATAGCAAGTTTAACTGGGCCGCCATATAGATAACGTATGCAAGAGACTAAGAGCCATTCTAAGCAACTTAAGCATACTTAAACATAAAATGCCTTATAATACACTTCGACTATTGTATATGGCCATAGCTGACTCGATAATAAATTATGGAATATCTTGTTATGGAAGAACCTATAAAACTTACCTACAGCGAATATACAATATACAAATAAGAATGTTGAAAACCATTGTACCGCTTAAAATTAAATACCAGTTTAAAAGTAATTATGATAAATTATTCCAGCACTGTAAAGTATTAAATGTATTTGATAAAGCCAAAATGGCCGTTATAATAGAATATAGCCATAACCTGGATAAACTAATTAGGTATAAAAGACCCGCTACATTTCGTGTACTAGAAAAAAGTAAGAACTTCACTGTACCCATAAGTACTAACATATATGGACAAAGAGTATGGTCCAGTCACTTACCGCATACCCTAAATAGTTTACCCAGTGAGGTTATAGGTATTATAGAGAATAAACCACAGAAGATCAAATGTACCCTGAAGAAGATCATGTGTGATAAGTGAAACAATAGAAAATAAATAAATAAATATTGTTATGCAAACACTTATACTTATATTATATAAATAAGTTAAGTTATATAGATTAAACTTAGAAATGTGATAGATATAAGCTAAGCTTAGCAAATAATCTCGAAAAATTGAGATTGCGCTAAGCAATTAGTAGACAAACTTGTAACAATTAAATTACTGCAATAAAAAGTTTAATTTTTTTTTTTTTTTTTATCTATAAAAACCGGGCAAGTGCAAGTTGGACTCCGTTCCGGTCCATTATCTATAAAAACCGGCCAAGTGCAAGTCGGACTCCGTTCCAGTCCATTATCTATAAAAACCTGCCAAGTGCAAGTCGGAATCCGTTCCGGTCCATTATCTATAAAAACGGCAAAAAAACCGGCCAAGTGCAAGTCGGACTCCGTTCCGGTCCATTATCTATAAAAACGGCAAAAAAACCGGCCAAGTGCAAGTCGGACTCCGTTCCGGTCCATTATCTATAAAAACGGCAAAAAAACCGGCCAAGTGCAAGTCGGACTCCGTTCCGGTCCATTATCTATAAAAACGGCAAAAAAATCACTTTTGTTGTATGGGAAACGAACTTCTAAGTCAGTGCAATAAAAAGATACGGCCGTTTGCTGTAAATTTTGATATTCACAAAGGAATCAAAGCCTACGGGGTACTCGTTGACCTAGAATCATGAAATTTGACAAGAAGCAAGGTCTAACAGTACGAATGTAGACAACAAAAATCTTTATACTTATTTAAAGAGTAAATATTTATCAGTTTTTCGAATAAGTAAATCAAGTGGTCGGCTATTATTATTCGCTTGTGACGCCTAGGGTCATTTCGCCGGTTGGCGACCACCTAATTTTATATGCTGGTTAGCGACCACTTAGCTGAGTTGGTGAACTGAAAGCATATTTTCTCGTTTTTTTAGTTAATTCCTATTCGATAACTACAAACAATAATGCATACTGCTAACTGTTTCAATAGGCTCTGTAGAATTGATGTTATCTTCAATTGAAAAAAACATGTTCTTCAGGTGGTCGCTAACCGAAGGTGGTCGCGTAACCGGCGAAATGACCCTAAAAGGTGAAATTTTAATTGTCACGAAACCTTATTAATCTCATTATCGCACAGTATGCGGGAATTTTGGCCTGAAATCCATTCCCGCACGGGCAGGTCCTGCCTTGTGCCGCCATGCAGGCATATTTTTTTATTTCCTTGCATAATGCATTGTAAAATGTTGTTTGATATACGTGCGGATAGGTAATTCCGCACTTGTATCATAAATAACTATTTCATCACACTTGCTCGTAAATGGTGTTATTCCATGCCTGTATACAGAAGGACCCGCGGGGTTTATGGATTTTTACAAATCCCGAGGGAGTTATGAGCTTGTGTGTGATCTCATTGGTTTAAGCAAATCTAGTTGGCCGCGGGTCACAAGAATTCTGCTCTGTGATTGGTTGAAAAAAATCTAGTTGGCCACGCGCTGCAAGAATACTGCTCTGTGATTGGTTGAAATATTGAAGCTGCACGCTCCACTCGCACTGATCTGGAAGTGAAGTTGTCAATTTCGTAAATTTTTGATAGGTGCGCTTGTATGAAACATAGATTTTTCTGTCTCTTGTAGTTATTTATTTCCTCGCAAATGTGATGAAAAACATTGTGTATAACACGGGCGTAAGAATATTGCAAACTCGAGTCATCAAAAGCCCTCCGCCTTCGGCGTCGGGCTTCTGATAGACTTGTTTGCAATGTTCCACTTACGCCCCCCACTAAACAATGTACTATACTATTATCGTCCTCTATATAAAATAAATTGGATGTATGATTCGCAAAATTTTACATTATAGCACACGTCATGTACCATTATACCTTAATGAGAAATAAATCCCGGAGCTATGCGACGCGCATAGGTATTCCAAAGCTCTCATTGAGTCAGTAATCTCGTACAACGCTTCATACAAATACATTTTCGTTTAAAATTACAATCAGGATTCGTCTTTACCCCAGTCTTGGATATCTTTATTTTATACCACGTCGGTGGCAAACATGTTTACAGGTCACCTGATGGTAAGTGGTGGTGGCCTATGAATGCCTGCAACTCTAGGGGACTCGCATGTGCGATGCCGACCTTTCAATGCCTCTTGCCTCCAAATATTTTATAAGGAAATCTACATATTATTTATATTATATAATTGATAGCGTAAGAAATTCATGAGACATTTAACGTTGTGACAGACAGACATAGTCGCACCACATGGGTAACAAAGCGTTTCTGATACGGAACCCTTAAATCAAAACATTTTTTTTATTTATTATTCGATAGGTATATGTGAACCTACGTTGGTTTCTTCTAGTAAATCCCTAGCTTTACCATTCTTATTCGAGTAAATTGGTTCACAAATCTGTTCTACTTTGACTTTACACTAAATTGGAACGCCACTTAAGAGGATGCCTTGATTCGAGTCGATTCGCGAAAACCACGCCCCCTTGACAGAGACACGCTTATGCCTTCCGCGCACGAGAAAAGGAGATGCAACACTCTTCGGGAATAGCTTTTTTGGACCAATTTCGATAAATAGGATAACTTAGGGAAGTTTTATTCATATTTCACTACGTGAGATTTTAGATGAGATAAAATTATTATTTAACTTATTGTTTGAGTAGGCTGAGTAAAAAATGGAAAATAAATAAAGACCCAACATTGGAATTTTATTCTATCGAGGAAATTTTTGGCAATCATATATTATAGTTTCTTAATCTAGTCAGAGATATAAATAGGGTCGGAGATATATCTCCGACCCTATTTATAGCCGTTCTTCAACAAATGATGAAGGCTCTACAATGGAAAAATAGAGGCGTAAAACTTTCATCTACAGAACTGACACATCTCTGTTTCGCTGATGACATTGTGCTTGTTTCGGCCACGGCAAATAATCTGCAGTATATGATGACATCTCTAAGTAAAGCCAGCAATGAAATAGGTCTAGAAATAAGCTTACAAAAAACGAAGCTAAACTACAATGAAACTCCGATTGTATTAGAAAACACGGAAGTGGAATACGTAAAAGACTTCGTGTATTTAGGCAAACAACTATCATTTAACCCTTCAAACACCGTAGAAGAGATTGACCGACGAATAAAGAAAACTTGGAACACATTTTGGAGTCTGAAAGAGGTCCTAAAAAGTCGCCTTCCACTGAAATTAAAAAAGAAAGTCATAGACTCGTGTCTACTCCCAACCATGACGTACGGCAGCCAAACATGGAAATACACCAATACAACCAAAAATAAAATTAAAACATGCCAAAGAGCGATAGAACGTAATATTATGAAAATAAAACTCAAAGATAAGATAAGACACAGTGACATCAGAGAAAAAACAAAAATAATAGATGCGCTGGAATATAGCCTAAAATCTAAATGGAAATGGGCCGGTCATGTAGCCCGAATGCATGAAGAAAGATGGACGAAGATAGCTACTCTGTGGGCGGGGCCAGGGGGAAAAAGAAGATTGGGTAGACCCCATGCAAGGTGGTCCGACGATCTCCATAAAGTAGCAACTGATTGGCCAAATACAGCACAAAACAGAGCAAGATGGCAAGAGCTGGAGGAGGCCTTTACCCGAGAGGGGTCCTAACCAAATTATATTATATAAGTAAGAAAAAAGAAAAACCACAAGATTATTTATTTTTTAATTCTGCTTAAGTACATTTTCTTTTTTAATATTCCACTGTTCTTACTTTGGTTAAGGAATAAATGGGCTTTTTATTTATTTATTATAATCTAGTCAGAACGGCGTTTCAAAGCACACGATAATTTCCAATGCACCCCCTAAAGGTCTCCACACACCGGTCGCGGGCGCGGGTCGGGCGCGGGACGGGCGCGGGCCCGCGTTCGGTGTGTGTTTGAAGTGTAGTTTCAATGTTTTACAACTTGCGCGGGCCCGCGCCCGACCCGCGCCCGCGACCGGTGTGTGGAGGCCTTTAAGGTATTAGGCACCCCCTACTGTCCCTTTTTGTGCCCCCGAAGGAACCCCCCGACTTCCATGCATAGTCATAGGAGGAGGCGCTCCAGAACAAAAAAAATGGTATCTATTTGATATTGGCCGTGCACGCTCGCTTCTATGCGAACCCAAGCACACAGACTCATGTCAAAGACTCATTGCTTGCCAAGGAATAATAAGTTTCTGTCAAAAATTACATTTTCGGTACAAGCTTTTATTACCGTCTGTACTTTTCTGTATACTGTCATCAACTACTCATTGAGACGATTTAAACGAGTCCAAACTCGATGGGGTTGTGTCGTTTTATTGCGGAGTTCCTATGGCCACCATCCAGCTTCAGCATCAGATCAGCTCCATGTCATCATAATATTGCATTGTCATGCGATATACATATGCATGCAAAATTTTAGCTCAATCGGAAACCGGGAAGAGGGTCAAATTTAACTTGCAAGATTTGATTACAGACAGACAGACAACGGGACAGGTGAAAGTAAATAAAAGCTTGTAAAATATGCGACCATTGTAATCCTGATTTGGCGAAGGCGATGTATTGTATACCTATATACCTAAATAACTATGATAGGGGATAACCTTATAAAAATATAATTAGCCGCATAATAAGGTCAATAAGGCTTATGTTATGAGTACTTGACGAAGATTCATTTAATAGATATAAATACTTACTTGAATACATAGAAAACATCTTGCCTGAGATACAGTATAATTCTAGTTCAGGCGCATTTAACAATGCCCCTAACATGTAACACTGCAAGCACAATGTAACATTAGCAATGAGGTTTTTGCAATAAATTTTTACAAAATATTCATTCATTACAGAAATATTTGCCCTTATTGGGATTGGAACCCAGGACCATCACTACCCACTAGGCTACAGGGTCGTCAAATTATAATGATCATTATGTTGTTCTCAAAGGTTATATTTTATTCGTGATACTCTCCACGGAATTGTAAAAGGCAATAATGGTCTGATTTACACAGGCTATTAACCAGGAGTCCATAAAATATGGGAAGCTTTACATGTACGTACGCAAGCTTTAATGTCACTGCCATTCGGCCACGATTCCATTCGTCTTAATTGACAAACAGGGTAATATTCTTAGGATATCACTTTTGTTAATAATCCGATACATCAGCGAGTATATCCGTATGGTAGCCATATTCACATGGAATGTTCCAGTAATAATAACAAACTAATAACATTAAAGTGGTTCGATTGCCATACAAAACGTTATTTGACAGTCGCAGGCTAACGGCGTGATATTTTAAGAAACTTATGTAACAAACTTTCTTCAATTGGCTTCCCATTTTCGCCAAATTCCCCCTTTCCTAGAATAAACTTGTATAAACTAGATTAATTTGAGAAATTGGTTTGTCACGTGATATTTTGAGAAAACTATTTTTCTCAAATTAATCTAGTTTATACAAGTTTATTCTAGGATTCCCCCAATTTGGCGCAAATGGGAAGCCAATTGAAGAAAGTTTGTTACATAAGTTTCTTAAAATATCACGCCGTTAGCCTGCGAATGTCAAATAACGCTTTGTATGGCAATCGAACCACCTTAAATAATCTTTTCAAACCACATGCTCGACAATGCCGAATTATAGGTCATGTAAACCCTACCGAAAGCAAGACATTAAATCCCTTGGTATTAGCCGGGTTATAATGTTGTACTGAATTTCATTGTAACCCGCTGGTTAATAATATGATTTCACTTTTCATAATTCTTATTACTATATGCATAAAGTTTAATTTTGCTAAACACAATTTGTCCTAGGCCATGGCCTACTTTATTTGACAAAATAAATGAAGTTTGCCTCCGTGTGAACCCCGGTCCGGAGGAGCGCGGTGCTCGAAATTCGAATTTCGAATCTAGGACCACGGCTTGTGCTTTCGAATTTGGAACGCCGCGCGCCTTCATTTGTTCACGCGTGACGAACAAATCGAGTTCTTGTAGGTGCCTATAGAAGATTTAATTTCAAAAATAATATTGAAAATGTCGAGTGATGAAAGTGTTTTGACTCCTGAGTTTATCAAATTAGATGCCATAGGCATTGTCAACAATCTGCTGCCAGAGAAGTCAAAGGAAAAATACCTAAAAGCCTACAACGATTTTGACAAATGGAAAGCTACTATGTGTCTAATGTTACTATGTACTTTTAATTTGCTAAATAAACATTATTTATCTACTGAGCCTGTTTTTTTGTCTCGCATAAGGTGTGAAAAGTAGAGTATACACCTCGGGGATAAGACTGTTTTAGTCTTGGGCGGTTGAACCCCTCACTGCACTCAGGACTCAGTCTTAATTCCCTCGCTTCGCTCAGGAATTAACTTATAACTCCCTCGCTACGCTCAGGAGTTAAATTATGAGTCCTTCGTTACGTTCGGGATTCAATTCGATCCCGTGACATAAAACAGTGCTTTATCCCCTTGGTGTATAATCTACTATTTCATCACACTTGCTCATAAATGGTGTTATTCCTTGCCTGTATACAGAAGGACAATGGCCTAAATTGTTCCCGCGGGAAATAATGGTCCCAAGGGAAATAATGAGCTTGTGTGTGTCCCAAGGGAAATAGTGATCTGATTGGTTAAGCAAAACTGGACGGCAAGAATTCTGCTCTGTGATTGGTTGGAAAAAAATCGAGCAGGCTGTGCCCTGCAAGAACCACATGCTCTGTGATTGGTTGAAATATTGAAGCTCCGCCCTCCACTTGCACTGATCTAGAAGTGAAGTTGTCAATTTTGTCAATATTTCATTGATGCGCTTGTATAAAACATAGGTTTTCTGTCTTTTATGGTTCTTTATTTCCTCGCAAATGTGATGAAAAACATTGTGTATAACACGGGCGTAAGAATATTGCAAACTCGAATCATCAAAAGACTATCGATAGACTCTCGTTTGCAATATTCCTCATACTCATTGTTAAACAATGTACTATTTCATCTCTCCTGTTCTGAAAGTAGACTTTTCATGGGCATATAACATAATAAAAAAAATATGCATACAAAATAGCGTTTCCTCCCCTAGGGTGGAAAGTAATTTTTTTTTAATTGTTACTGTCAGCCACGTAGTCGAAGATAATTGAGTTCTGGTTAAAGAGACTTTTTTTTTCTCAAAAGAAATGTAACATCTCACTTAATGAGATAAGGCTACATATGTTTACATATTTTTTGCCCGTGAGCGACACTATTTAACAAGTACTAATATTATACACAAGTTACTAATAGGTACATGAAGACTAAACATATAATAAGCACTTAAATTGTGAAAAAATGTGATTTAGGTAGATATAATAACAAAAACATGGGCGCGCACTGCTTAGCTACACTACTGCGCTTACAAATACATCGGCTAGCGGTAACTCGCCAGGGCCGCACTCAAGTTCGAGTCAAAGGAATGTTGTTCATGATATAATTTTTAAGCTTATTTTTGAAACTTTTTAAAGAGTGAACTTCTTTAATCTGTTTTGGTATGTTATTGTACATCCGTGCTCCTTCAAAATTAATATTTTAGGTGCCATAATGTTTAGTGCGCGGGAAGGGTACGACTAAGTCGTCAGCGTTTCGAAGTCTACACAACGGATAGGATTTTAGTTTCTGAGTATACTTTTTTAGTTGGTGTATGGAAATCATAATGGAAAGCACTAGCGCCAAATATTAACGATAAATAGTTAATAAGTGTCTGTCAAAAATTTCATTTTTGGTACAAGCTTTTATTTTCAACTGTACTTTTCTGCATACCATCATCAACTATACTCATTGCGACGATTCTAACGAGCCCAAACTCGATGGGGTTTATCGTTTTATTGCGTAGTTCCTATGGCCACCTTCCAGCTCCAGCATCAGATCAGCTCCAGCATCAGATCAGCTCCAAGCCATCATAATATTGCATTAGCATGCAATATACATATGCTTCCAAAATTTCAGCTCAATTAGATAAGGGGAAGTGACTGTAAAATACTCAGTAACACCAGGTACATATACCTAAGCACTCCCTGCACGTCCGCTCGGCACGGCGGTTGACAGCTGACTCCCTCCACTCTTGCAGCCCCTGCAAGTGCAGGATACTACATCCCTTCCTTATTAACGAAAATAAAAGAGTCTGGGTAAGGCGTTAATAGTTTGTGATACGTTTTACTGTTGACATTATTAATGACGAATGCCTTGTGTGCGAGTTATTTAATTGAAACTTTGATAAGTACAAGCTAGTTATCCCCTATATAATAGTTTGTTATACGTTTTACTCTCGACACCAATAATGACGAATGCCCTGTGTGCGAGTTATTCAATTTAAACGTCGACACACACCAGCCATCCCCTCTCATTAACTCTATTTTTCCAATTCATCGGATTTATGTTGCTTTTGAAAATATTTACTCAAATGAATCTGTGGGTAAATTTTGTGTGTCGTTTTTGTTTGTAACAATGCATTTTTATTAATTGCTCAACGCGGCCGCCAGCAACTCCGGCACCATTATACAATGATCAGTTTAGATTTAGTCTAGTTTCATTCAGTAATAAATTTAGTCCCATTACAAAACAATATAAATGCTCCTATCGCACACTTCAATAACAAATAATATTAGAAAACCAATACAGAGTAGGTACAGCATATCAAAACAGGCCAATAACAGGTGGTCCCACTACCAAAGAGCGATATCTGACAGGCAACTGCTATAAGTTCCTCTTAGTCTTCATTTTATTATTATCTATAACAGTAGTATAGTCTTATTTCATCTTATTTACTTAGTTTAATTTCTATTGCATACTTCTTAGTCTTAATTTTTTTGAAGGTGAATAATAGATTAATTTAATGGAAATGGTGAATAATAGATTAATTTAATGAGCTACTTTATAACAAAATCCATTTTTTTTTACTTATGTACATATTCAAAACAGAATGCTTTAGTTATAAACACAATAAAGCATTATTTAAAGCAGGCATTTAAATTTTATGTTCCTCGCCGGTATTCATCCTGTAACTACCACCGGTTGTTAAAATGAACCTCTGCCACGAGAAAACCCGGCGTAAGAAACCCGGCGAGCCATGTATATCCCTCTGTATACATTATATTATAAATGACAACATTCTGAGTCGTCCCACTGGAGGAAAACCAATTTATTAATTTTCCGCTAGATCACACATGTATTGCAATGTACACGCATGGAAGCCAACCCCTATGGCACACCAATAATACATGTAACGAAGACCGAAAGATCGAGTACACATACTTCTAAAACCTTCGTAAATAAGATCGGCTACGTGAGCCACACCAGAGCACATGAACGACATCAACGTCGGAGTCGAGGCAGTCGCCGAGGCCGAAACCGGGCAGGAGAGTATGTAATACATGTAATTTGATTTAATCCGATTCAATACCACCCGCAATAGTATGCTGGGAATTTGTCCGTCCTAATTAGTGGACGTATCAATTCGATCCAGCAAAACAAAATCCGCTTCAGTCAATCCCACACAACTTTGTCAATTTTAGTTACAGTTAACTAAAGTTGCCTAGTCTCAAGCTACAGTTCAATTATAGAAATAATGTATTAAATTAATTTTGAAACATCGTCAGGGATACCCCATACTTGCTATCATAGTACACTAAGCATTATGGGTCCAGTATTTGTCTCCACGCATGCACTTAGACTCAGCTACTCAATATTCACAGGTCAAAACCAGATCCATTATTAAATTGATCAGATCTAATGACGACTGTATTCGTTCTTAACCCTTTACCTACGGGGCCTTGAATCACTCCGTCATCGCTCAATACGGGCATGTTTTGGCGAGAGTCAGTGGTTAGGCATAACTTCACTTACTTGTAACTTTTGAAGTATTACAGCTACACAGTTGAAATTTCACACAGACAATGAGTATAATGTGTTTAATCAATAAATAATCACTTAGAGTAATAATATTCACTATTTTTTCTGATATCAAGCAATATATCAGTCACTAAGAAATTGCAGATTTTTAAGTTACTTCTCGCGGATTTCACATGTTTAAGTTTAAGAACATTAGTTTATAGTATATTTAACACAAATAAACACTTAAATAACGATAATTATAAAGATAATGCATAAATATCAATCACTAAAATGAAAATATATCAGTCACTAAGAAATTGCAGATTTTTAAGTTACTTCTCGCGGATTTCACATGTTTAAGTTTAAGAACATTAGTTTATAGTATATTTAACACAAATAAACACTTTAATAACGATAATTATAAAAATAATGCATAAATATCAATCACTAAAATGAACACTCCAAACACTCCCACGCCGTACTCTAACAAAAACACTAATGTCCGCCATATTTAGTTCAATTATGTGCACGTCTGCAGTACGGGTGTCAACCATGGTTGCCACCAAGAAAGTGGTCATTTTTATAAATATGTTTATTTCAGAGCCATCTACCGAAACATTTTGATATTTTTTTCTTTGTATCTGTACTAATCCCAATGCATAATGTGACCGCTATTACCAAGACACAAGGTTTCGTTTTGATAAAAAAAAATATTGAACATGACCATACTTCGATCAACTATAGTTGACACCCGTACTGCAGCGGTGTTGCCGTACTGGCAACTCTGGTTGACACCCGTAGGTAAAGGGTTAATTCGCTTTAATAATTCTGAATTTCATGCATCGCCAACAAAAAATGTACGTATAGGTATATTACTTCTTTAAATATTTATTGCTTGCATGTATCTCCTGTCCCAAGTTTGTCATTTTCCGGCATTACACCGCAAGACATCCACCTGCATTATTTGATGTATATATTACTTTCCCTCTTCAAACCCCAGTGTTCTGCATTCATCCATCTATGTACAGCGGTACCACACATCCTTTTTTTCCACATACCTAGGTACACATACCATACATTCCGCCAGCGCCTAGAATGAACGCGCGACGAATGCTGCACATGCAGTACCTACTTGATGAAAAGAGACGCTAACAGTCTGCTCTCAGTTTCCAGGCTGGGCTGTGTATTAATGTCCTTCACGCAACAGTTACCCTCAATCCAAACATGTTTCCTTCAACTCCACGTTTTCAGAGAGCAATTCTTCATTAATCTTTTCGAAGGATAAGGACTGTTAGGACAGGATAATTGATAAGCACCCCCATTAACTAAAATATTAAATTTCTGTAAAATATAGGAAGCCATTATTTGAACCAGGGACGGGTCTATCAATTAGAATGGTAAGGCAATAATCAATATTGATTATAAAACTTTTTTTTATTTCTGTTGCATATTTAAGTATTCCACCAATAACAACTTATGGACTCAGCATTAATTTATTCTCATCAAAATAGTCCCGCAATTAGTTGGCAAACAAATAACAACGACGCGATGAAGCGCTCAGATACAGAACCAAAACATGAAGATACATGTTTTATTTTGCATGTTCGCTATTGTTTAACAGCTAAAATAGCTGTCATCAGTACCTATTTCAGATGACGTCATCAGTATCTGACATTTGAATAGCAATATGTAATTACGTTGACTGCTAGTAAACAAATGTCTTCATCAATAAGTTATACCGCTTTTACCGTTTTACCGTCCCAGCAATTATATATAGTTTTGTTTTTCCTTTGTTCAGATTTATAAAAGGTTTCTTGTAATTGTTTATATTTCCTCACGTTACATTAAATACACTTCATGATCTTATTTAGGTACCCATCCATTACATCAGGTACGCTCCATCCACTTGGGAAACAAGCAGGTACAACAATCTGCCAGGAAGTGCAATTAAATTTCTATTTCATAATATATGCCGCCTCTCCGCCCACCAATGGAACACTTGTTTCGCTATATGTTGTACCAAATCAACATTTTCCTACATTTCACCGCCTCCTTTCGGGACTCATGCTTTACTCGTACCTGTTGGCACTATATACCCACTTCATAATTTGATTATCATCCAATCCATACATAGGTACTCTCTCTCTCTCAAAGTTTCAAATCGGTACAGCGAATGGAAATGGGCGAAAATCGATCTAGATGATCGAGTTATTTTATATGCTTAAGTCAACAACCTTTAAGCTCGTACAGATCAGTGGTTTCACTCGCCAAGTCAGAAACCTTGGATGTGGATGCTTAGTCCAGGTGTAACCGTCACCTTCTAATGCGTCACTTGTTTACAATATTTCTAACTTCCGGATCAACATCCGTAGCTTGTGTTAGCATCCCTTTATTACTCGAAGGACTAGGTACAGCACAGAACTATATACCGATATCAGTCGCGGGATATGATCATAGTAAACCAATGTAAACGCCATAAAAACTTCGTTAACGATGTGGAAGGCACGCCTTGTAGGCACCGTAACAAGCAGTTACTTACTAAATTATTAGTAATTACATGAATTACTTGCCGTCTGTCATTTCCTATACAGAAAGTGACATCCAGATCCACGCGACGCACCCAAATGCGTTACACAATCTAACAGCTGGTAATCTCTGTATTACTCGTAGATCCGGCGCATTCACCCATCCTGGTGATTTTGATTTATTTGTATCAGAATACACGACAACCCTGCCGTAACACACACACAGCACAACATAGGTACTTCATATCTTATACAATACCAAGGCCCTCGTGGTCTGTCAAATTGACCCCTCGTGCAAAACTTGCATCAGTAAGTTTTTATTTAGTCGGCCTGTCAAATTGACCTCTCGTAGAAACAGTACACGTATATTTATTCAGTCGGCCTGTCAAATTGACCTCTCGTAGAAACAGTACACGTATACACAATCAGGTTATCAGTCACAAGTCTTCCACATCACTTTTGCACGTGCACGTATTAAACACCCTGGCCCAGGTGGTCTATAATATTGGCCCCTCATATAAAAGTCTTTCATATCACTTTTATTTAGGCAGCCTGTCAAATTGACCACATATTAAGTACAACGCAATGGTCTATAATATTGACCTCTCATATAAAAGTCTTTCATATCACTTTTATTCAGGCAGCCTGTCAAATTGACCGCATATTACAACGCAATAGTCTATAATATTGACCTCTCATCTTTCATATCACTTGTAATCATGCAGCCTGTCAAATTCAAAATTCAAAATTCAAATCATTTATTGCACTCATGTTAGTATACAGTTCTTAAATTATATATTACAGTTCTACATGAACCCTGTAAGGGCACAGCAATGAAATAAACAATAATTAAAATAATAATAATAATAACCGTCACATAATTTTCACACCTCTTACGCGAACTTAAGAAATATAAAAAAATTGCGACAAAATATTAAAGATATTAAACAATACTATTAAAAGTTAATATTTCACATCATATAAATTAAATTAAAAAAACAAAAATTTAAATTTAAGTTAAGAATGTCACAATAATCAATTAATAATAATTCATAATATCAATCCGTTACAATGACCTACAATTTAGTCCACTCCTCAAACTGATCATTAAAAAAATCGTCTAATGTGTAATAAGCTTTCTGCATGAGGTATAATTTTATTGTATTTTTAAATATTTTGTAATTTTCAATGTCTTTAATAGTATTGGGGATTTTATTATAAATTTTTATTGACATGCCATAAGGGCTTGAATGGATCATTTCTAGCGCTGAATTAGGCGTAGCTAGTTTGTTTCTGGGTCGTAAGTTTTGAGGGCGGGATTTTTTTTTTTTTTTTTTTTTTTTTTTTTTTTTTTTTTTTTTTTTTTTTTTTTTTTTTTTTGACCACATATTACAACGCAAGGGTCTATAATATTAACTTCTTATATAAAAGTCTTTCATATCACTTTTATTCATGCAGCCTGTCAAATTGACCACATATTACAACGCAATGGTCTATAATATTGACCTCTCATTTTAAACGTCTCTTATACCACTTTTATGGGCGCGGCCTCTCAAATTGACCTTTAAGACCACTTGCTATATCAACACAAATGTGGTCTATCATATTGACCTTCCATATAATCTCAAATACTCATCCAAACCTTTTGTCCCAATCATAACAAAGGTATGGACTAGATATCTCACAGATTTATTATACCGAATAGTACCTACCTACACTGCATGTACAGTATAGGTATATTTAAAGGTAGCCGTTAACATTAAGTACAAAGTAGTGACAATCAGTAGTGGTAATCATGTAATCATTTCATCGCACGCGTTTCCAAAACAAACCAAGTAACGGATTATAGGTAGTTAGCTATTTAAGTTAATATCACTGCACGCGAATTGTCAGCATTTAGCCACACAATTTATTTCATTTGATATTCAATACATTTTAAATATAGTTAAAGGAATTCCATACCAACAACATCGACAACAGAAATTACTCATCGAGAAACTTCTGGTGGACAATGGATTCTAGATACTTATTATTTCGAATACTCGTCAACACAGTACACAAAATGCTTAGAGTTGATTTCCTTTTGATAATTTTTACCTCTATAGTTAACCGATACACAAAGTATTGGCCGGATAACCCAATAACTTTGATAATTATTTTTCGTATAAGTACCTTGTTTTCTAATTAGGTACTATTTTCCTTTCCTTTAACAAAATATCGCACGTACGTTTTCCTCGTTCGCCACTTGTAAAATACTCAGTAACACCAGGTACATATACCTAAGCACTCCCTGCACGTCCGCTCGGCACGGCGGTTGACAGCTGACTCCCTCCACTCTTGCAGCCACTGCAAGTGCAGGATACTACAGTGACTGAAAAATGTATTGCAAATTTTGACGAACAACTTGCATATTATTTACATACATACGAACAGTGCAAGTTAATATAAAGCTTGTAAAAAAGGTGGCCGCTACACACTGTATTTCGTATTAAGTATCTTTTGAATACATCATAATAGTTTGTAAGTTGCTGGATTCGTCAATATAGGTATTGTTGTGTATCTGTGCTTATCTAGTACGCATACGTCACGATGACAGCAGTCGTGGTCCGACCGTTGCCGGGGAATGGTGGTGCGTTGGTTAGCCAAGCTATACAGATATACCTTTAGAATCGGCAAATAAGTGAATACTACATGTGGCGACGAGGATAAAAGTAAGTACTAAAAGTACTTTTACTAAAAAATAAAAAGGGTATGGGGATAATATAGGTTGTTGTTGGTTCGACATGCACTCCTATAGCAAAAGGGAAATGAAAATAACCCATTAAAGTCACAAGTACCTACTTAAAAAGGGACAAGCATAATTATAATTATGCATTATGTCAAGAAATTCCAGACTCGTCATGCAGTTTAGTATACGAGGTTAGTTTATTTAAAGTACAACGTACAGCGATTTACAGAGCTGATAATGAATATTTAAACCGGTACTCTTAACGGTCTTACATTGCTCCTTGTCCAAGTCGTTAGATTTAGGCTAACATCGGCAATGATTGTTACCAACCGAATGTGTTAAATAATGATAATAATATAATTTGTTTGCAGAAAAAGGCTAACGTTACATGCCTTAGAATAAAAACACTATTGTTCCACGTTCTCTCAGATGTTGTCAACAGCATGCAAATACATAAGACTTATGTTTATTATAGTGGTTGTTAATTATGTTTAATAACATTTACAACCAACTAATTGAATATTTAACTAATTAACACTTTAAATTGTAACATAAATTATAACATTTTATTATAAAATTGGGTAAACAGGAAAAGTGAACTAAGTACCAACTTAAATACTTTGGCGTATAACGCCTTATCTAACTAATTTGTTCAACTACATCTGATTGACCCTAAAGATAATGCATCAGTGCTATTATTGAATGCGTGATTAATCCATACGGTGTATTGGGTGCTTACGGTGATATAATTCGTGAGCCTGATTAGGGAGTTGTAGGATGTTCACAAATTGGAACGTCGAAGTTTTGTATGTAACCTATGCGTATGCCAGGTATGTAACTAAACTGTACGGCAACAGCAGGAATGGCTTCAGCAGGAAAATGACCTGTAAACATTATAGTAGCAGTGTTTAAACTGGTGATTTAATTGCTAATGTGGCAAGATTGTATTATTATGTATGTTTGCCACCTAATATAATTAAATGTTTATCGAGGCATAACATATTATTCAGTGTACTTATCTACTTATCTAAAATGTTGTTGTAGCCTAATTCAACATAATAATCGAGTGCTAAAATACGTAAGTAACTACTTAAATGCGCTGCCTTTTTATTATGAAATATTCCTGTTCAATCAATTATTTAGCTAGTCTACAATTTATAAGGCGGACTAATATTGGTTACATAATTGATCGTTTGGGACATTCTTTGCAAATCAAGCCTGATTTCATCAATAGGTACCTACTAATATTATGAACAGGAAAAGTCTGTGAGATTTGTAAGTTTGTGTATAATGGGTAATCTCCGGAACCGTTGGACCGATTTCAAAAATCATTTCACCTGCGTATAGAATGAACTTTCTGAAACAACATAAGCCTATGTTTTATCCCGCGGGTTTGCCTGCGTTCTTTGCAATATGTATAATAAATTCAATCTTGTATGCTGATCAAATAATTTGACGAAAAGCTTATTTTTGTTGCGAGCCAATATAATAACAGTGAACCATCCTTAACAAACCGTTTCAACAGAGTTAAAATTTTCTCACTAAGGCAACTTTTCTTATAAAGTTTAAGCCCCCATTTTAAGCTCTCTAGACTTCAGTTAGTAATTCGCCAGGCCACATAGATGCACCTTTCCACGTCACCACATGAACTACGGTCCGCACTTGACTTGTTTTCCATACAAACACTAATAAAGCTTTTCAATCTGTACATGGATGCCCTTATCTGTGGGCTTAGCAGTACGCATGTTGGTTGTCACATAGATTGGGTTTGTTTTAATAACATAAGCTATGCTGATGAAATGCAAGGAGTATTTACACCGAGTATTATTATTATTATACAATCTCTTTCTTTTAAGGACTTTTCCTCTTTATAATATTATAAGTATGTAGGCCGACTCATAAATAGATATAGATGAACTTTACTTTACTTCACTTCTCATATGAAAAGTTTATATATGTCACAGCAAACTCACCTCAACTTCGATCCCTGGAATCCTGAATACTTTCAAAGGCGGCGCGTCGCGCGGCTGGTATCTGCAGAACTCGCGGTCCCCACGGTACCATTTCACTGAGTACAGCACTTCTTGCTCCAGGTCATACAGACACTGCATCCGCACTTTGGAGCCGCGTTCCGCGGCCTCTGGCACCAGGACGTGGACGTTGCGGAGGCATAGGGATTCTGTAACCGAAAAGGTATAGTTATTACAAGGACCTTTATTATAGGTCAAATATTAGAAAGTACGTGGGGGGTGGATGCGGGTGGCCCAGGACCGGCCATTGTGGCACTCTTTGGGGGAGGCCTATGTCCAGCAGTGGACGTCTTTCGGCTGATATGATGATGATGATGATGACGTGGGGTAAAATCTTTAGATCAAGCTTATACTATATTTAAATGCCATGGCGTAATTGTCCCCATATATTGGTATAATAATATTCGTATTTATCACGCGCGCTTGCTTTTTCGCTCTTCTCGGCACGGCTAGCATAAGAATAGCGCGCGAGATAAACTATATATACACGGAGGTGGCTCGGGGTGCTGGGGAAATGCTCTCCAGCCACCCCAAATTAAAATAACAGTACAGTCAGCATCAAAAGAAGCTATGCAACAAAGACATCAAAAGTCTTTATTAAAAGGGAATAACAACTTTTGACGTCTTCGATTGCGTAACTACTTTTGATGCTGACTGTACCGTATGTACCTAAGTATTTACTCTCAAAACTACAACACATTTTTTTTAAAGAAAGTACTTTACCTATTGGGTACCTACACTTTTACACCTACACCTATACCAAAACAGAGAGTGGGGTTGCCAGAGAGCATGAATTACTTAAAATAACGGAGCGAAGAGTAGGTATATAATAAAATTACAATATTAAGCTATACAATTACAATATTAAGGCATAAGCTGGACTGAGAGAGTAACAAATGAGGACGTGTTAAGAAGGGTAAAAGAGAAGAGAGCGATCTTGAACACCATCAGCGCTAGAAGGGGGAAAATGATTGGACATTTGATACGGCACGACAACTTCTTTAAAACCATAATGGAAGGAAAGATAGAAGGAAGGAGAGGCAGGGGAAGACCACGGCGCAGTTATATGGACCAAATAAAGGAAAAAGCTGGTGTCGTGTCGTATCAGCGAGTCAAGGAGATGGCGTACGACAGAGAGAAGTGGAAAATACTCCACCGACAAGAGGATAACT
Organism: Epinotia brunnichana; assembly: GCA_963854355.1. Lineage (NCBI taxonomy): Eukaryota > Metazoa > Arthropoda > Insecta > Lepidoptera > Tortricidae > Epinotia > Epinotia brunnichana. The sequence goes on along the minus strand of OY977936.1, from coordinate 42,143,695 downwards.
CTTAAATTTAAAGAAAGAAAGCTATTTTAAAGAAAAACTATCCAGTGCTTTCCTATAAAACTCGCATGGTTTTGTACTGTGGGATAGAGAACGTAAATTTTTTTTTTACTGTTTATTTCTTTAAAAAATACCTATGATATTTCCAGTGGTAAGGCTTAATCTTATGTATGAAATGTATACCTTATTTACGGTTGTAAAAAGCCTTGTTCCCCGGTTTGCGTATTAAACCTACTATCATTTTATGTCTCTGGAATTGATGCCGTTTGTATACCTATTCTGTTAAAACGCGGACATATGCGGCACACCGAAGGCTAACAGCACTAACCACATTATAGCCCCAAAAGCAAGAACTCGTTGGTATACATAAGGCTATGCATCATAATTACAGAGAATACGAGTACGGTAACAAACATAAATTATACACCTAATATATACGATTACACCCTGTCGTTGTCCTGAATAGGTTTTTCACTTAGTATTTAAACGAGCACAGATAGGTAAGGTTAATTTATACTACGACGGTGGAAAACATCCATACTTACCGCCTGCCTGGTGGCAATCAGACACCGTCGCCTATAGACAATTGCGGCACCAGAAGAATAAGCTGGTGACCTTAGATTTACGATGCCATTCGAACCAGTTTTTGGAGAGGTACAAATGTTTGTATGAGACCCAACTACAATTAAAGAACGTAAATACCCAAAAATTGTGTTAAAGACGGACCTCGCTGGCGGCAGGCGAAAATGCTTCATACTAATTGACGTTAGAGTATGATGTCACACGTTGCAATTCATAGGTACTTATCGTTGTATGGAAAAACAAGTAAATTGCTGTTTCAGTCGCGAAATACTGCGTTTAGGTCCATATTACACTACAATTTTGTTTTAATTATTCCATAGCGCGCGGTAGCTTTAAATTTACTCTTGGACAATTAAAAAATGCATATTTTCTAAACTTTCAGGGTCCATATCTTTTTTGAATTTTAATTATATTTTGGAATTTATACTTTATTACACCGCATACGACTGGATCGGCGCGCGAAAGCGAGCACATGAGTCACATTGAACTCCAATTTGAAAGTGAATTGAACTATTGAGTATATAATTGGTGGACAAACCTAACATCCACTCATACTTATTAGCATGTCCATTGAGGACCAATGGATTTATAAAGCGTGCGTCAACACCATTGCTTTTGTTACCATGTTACATGCATAAATATATGGTAATAAAATATACGAAACTACTATGTTATTACTAAAATTAAGCCGTTCGAATGAATTTATATGAGGATTTTGGCTTGCACTAAACTAAAATCATGAACCGACATTGGCTCACAAATTAACACCGAAGAATAAAGGTTTTTCGTAGGGAATCCTGTGACTATTTCGACATTATCTCGATCTAGTTTCAAGTTGAGAAATACCAAGGACGATGTTTCAGAATAGTAGATGTTTCAGTGTGCAGGTACTTCAAGTTTGCCAAGTTTGATGTACAACTTTGGCCAAGACTGAAGATTAATTAGCTTCTTGCTCGTAGAAAGATACAAGTATCTGCGCGATTGTCAGAAACTTTCCGTAGCGTCGTGGATAGGCATGCAACATTGGACTCACTAAATCAACGTGGTTGGTCCCGTATTGACTTGAATCTGTGAATGTTTGTCATTGATTAAAACTTTGCCCTAAGTAATAATATAAAAAAACCGAAAACGTAATCAGAACATCTTCGATCTAAAATATTAAAAAAAGAAAAATGAAGTCAAGTCGATTAATTCGTTTGCCTGTTAGGTACAATGCTATTTATGGTGCTAATAATTTAGAGCTGATAGAACGCGCTCTTACATATCTCAGAGTAGACTTAAGCCACCAATAAAATAATTTACTTTCAAAACAAACTTTTAACCGACTTCAATTCAGTACTCCGCCAAGCCACAATAACATTTCCATTTTTTTTTCCAATTTACCACATGAACTGATTTCCGAAAACAAAAGCGTTGATTTTTAGACCAATAAACCAAATCGCTGTATGTGGGCCGATAATATTTGAGAACTTCCGTCGATTCCTCAAGGATCTCAGAATTACCTTTGGCACTTCATTGTTTGCTATTTCAACGGAATAATATCAGAATCTGTGACGTACTTATATAGTTTGAAGTACATCATTGAGAAGTTCCACAAGCCATCTGTGGTCTTCATCATCACTTCCACTTCACCAAATTTATGATTTCCGGGTGTAAATACACGAGTTATAATAGAAAATACCGAAATTACTACACGCGTGCCTAATATATTTGAAGAGTTCCCTCAATTCCTCATGGTTTCCATCATCCAACTGGGGTTTTGGAAACAAAAGGACCAATCTGGAAGCATATACTTTCAGTTAAAAAAAGAATTGTACGAATCGGTTCATAAATGACGGAGTTCTGAGGTAACAAACATTAAAAATAAAAAAAAAATTAAAAATACATCCGAATTGAGAACCTCCTCCTTTTTTTGAAGTCGGCTAAAAAAAAAACATTTCGTGCTTTTTTTAGGTATTAATCACTGCTAATAGTATTGATTATTTCATTAACAGGGTGTTTTACGTACTGAAGTTATTTCCCTAAATGTAAAAACGAACATAAACTTTTAAATGTTTTATACTTAAGTCTACTCCAAGAGAAGAGTACTAGTTACCTATCTTTAGCACGAAAGGTTTTTGTCCTTATTTTAGTTTGGCATTAACTGTTCGACAATTTTCGTTTCATTTTTTAGGGTTCCGTACCTAAAGGGTAAAACGGGGCCCTATTACTAAGAGTCCGCTGTCCGTCCGTATGTCTGTCTGTCTGTATGTCCGTCTGTCACCAGGCTGTATCTCATGAACGGTGATAGTTAGACAGTTTAAATTTTCACAGATGATGTATTTCTGTTGCCGCTATAACAATAAATACATTCCTTAGCGGAGAGATGAGAGACACATAATGAAAATTCATGCAAAATTGTGGTCCATTCCACATTTATTAGTAGCACAGCATCACGGCGTTCAGCCATTAAAAAAACTATAAGCAACATTTGCTTTTTGGTTCGTTGTGACATTCTGCCACTACGATTATTAAAAAAAACAACAATCGATGTTTGCTATATTTTGCAGTTTTATTTATGTAGAATCGACTTGAACATAACAAATAACACATTATTAACAAATTGCAATTAATTATTTTAAATTGACAATTTAACTAGAAAATACACATTTAAATTATTTCATCTAAATATTAGCGGTAAAAATGTCTACTCAAACCGCATAGGTATTTGTTTTATCATATTGGAGGCAAAATTGATAATTTTTCATTTACTAGAACTTTCTTTAGAAATTAATTTATTATTATTATTATTTATTATTAAAAATTACGATTCCGTGGTTAATCTGTTCGTGTTTTATTAAATCCTCTTCATTATATTTGTCATATCCTATACTATTAAACGAGCAATATTTGTATATAAAGGGCGTCCCACGCCTATGCTACATGGAGGGAAAGTACCTTAAAGTAAACCCGGGTTACTTTGGCCCTGGGGGGCAACATTGCCCACCCGTGAATAAACACTTTTTATTAATCCAATATTCTTACAAACAATACCACACGCTAAAGCAACGTTTGTTTTAACGTATCATAAATAGTTAAGACAACAGTCATTAAAATAATAAGAGTTTTAAGGATGGGCAATGTTACCCCCCAGGGCCAAAGTAACCCGGGTTTACTTGTAGATGGAACATTTTACTGAAAGAAGACATTATTTTAATTTAAAAAACAATTTAAACTGCATTCATAAATTTAGAAATAGTTACATGGTTAAACCGGGAATCGAACCCGCTACACGAGATTTTTTTTACCCTGTAGCTTTATCATACCGATCGAAAGGCTTCATCATAAGATAATTTTTGGCTGCAACCATGTATGTTTAAATTAAAATAATGTCTTCTTTTAGTAAAATTTCCATCTACAATAATCAAGGTACTTTCCCTCCATGTGGCATAGGCATGGGACGGCCTGTATATATGTATTTATATTTGCAATCACGTTCTCGGAAACGGCTCTAACGATTTTTATGAAATTTGGGATACAGGGGTATCACGGGGGCGAGAATTCGATCTAGATAGGTCTCATGTCCAGGAAAATTCGTTTTCTCCGTATGTTCTCCATTTTCATCCGAGCAGAGCTCGGTCGCCTAGGAACTTATTGTTTATTCGGAGCAAGTATATTATGTTACTACTAATGCACATGGTCTTATGAACAGATTCAGATTCAGATTAATTTATTCACAATAAAAGATTACATTATAAATTACATCTCAATTTACAAGAATCCCTATTGTGATCGTCAAGAACATTCAATAAAATAAAAATTAAAGAATAATAACAATTTAAATATAACTATGTCCACTTAAATAATTTAAATTTATAATGTCATAGATATCAGAGTTCACCTAGAAGGATCGTCATTACATATAACCACAATTTAATAATAACAAAAACAATAAATCAGAATTATGCGGTTATGTTAAAAAATTCACTTATAGAATACAATGGATTTTCCAATAGAAAGTTTCTTAATCGACGCTTGAATATTGTTACCGATGTTTCCATTCGTACTTCGGCGGGTAAACGTTCATAATAAGTTGGACCTATGACGCGCGGGTTTTTTTCTGCTAGTGCCATGCGACGTGGGACTGTCCTTAGTCGCCATGTTGAACGAATAGTCATATTGTGCAGTAAACTTGAGGCAAGTGTTAAAAATCGAACAAGAGCTACAATGTTGGCGTAACAAAATTTCATAGGTACCGATTACTTCGACTAGGAACCTACAAAGTTGCCTCTACAAAATTGCATGATGATTATTTTTGAACAAAGAGAACTAGCGTTTCTCTGTACGTTTATAAACACTTTTACAACAACATTTAATTTTAAAATTCAAATAAGTAAAGTTTGTAACACAAGTTGCTCCTATTGTAGTTGTAAGCTCCAAGTAAAGTGTAAATTCGAAAACATTAAATATTTTTATTGGAAAATCTATGCATTGAATATTTTATGAATTTCACATATTAATACACAATGAAATGTATAATAACATTATATGAAAATGAACCAGTTTTTGAAAAATAACTGTCAATCACTTTATTTAGCTAAAAAATGCATTTGTGTTATTGTAAATGACAAAAACGTGGTTAAACTATGCGTCTTTAAACGTCAATTGCAGGAGTAGGTACGTAAAATGTATTTCCCTGAAGGAAGATTTTGATTTTTTTCATAGTGGTTGAGCTTTGCAAGTAAAACTTTTCTTGCTAAGTTTCTTGGTTGGTCAAATAAACAATTGGTATAACTTGTTTTTTTTTCATTCGAATCTGACCACTTTTTTTCCCCATGCATTTTACTATGGAGCTCAATTCAAGGTAAATTTTCAACATTTTGATTTTATCAAATTCTATGCAAAATATTTGCCCCTTCATATATATTAAGTAAGACACTTAAATAGGTACGCAACCGATATTTTTTAAGAAAATTCACCGAGCATTTTTTCTCGTAGATACCTAGGTGTGCGGAGTAATTTATTATTCAATGAAAAAATCATAGTAACGAAATTAATAATTATATGGGTCCCACGAATGTTTTTAGATTTATTAGGTAGGTTAATTTTAAAGCCTTAAATAGACCTTCAGAATCGGACTTTTCTGCCGACCCCAATGAGACATACCCCTTAATATCTGTACTAAGTTAGTAGTTAAATTTACAAATTATTCAGTTAGTGGTGCTTACTTCACAATTCAATTAAAGTGCCCGAATATATTAACATACGTAGTTACATTTTAAGTAACTGTCTCACTTGCTATGATTTACATACCTACCTTCTAACTTATCTTGCATAACTAAACACGGTTCTTGTTCATTTATCAATGTGGATACCAACGTCCAATATTTACGTACATTTTTGATATACATACATATGGCCACATGGCCACATAACGTGTTAAAAATACATAAACTATGCCATTGTAACTAAGAACAGTTGGTCTTCTCTCTCTCTCACTGCAGTGCGTGTTCGGAAGCGCGGATATCATGTATTTTAATTTAATTTTTTTGTGCGTTTTATAAATAAAAAAAGTGATAGCTAAGTTCCCTCAAACATGATATTGCCGATTTTTAGAACCAATTTTAATGTTTAGCTGTTGTGCAAATTTTTTAAGTGTATTTGGGTAAATGGCAGTCGGCTTTCGAGGCTGCTGAGAGGGGTCTCCGCAAGATCAACGCATGGCTAAAATCTGACCTATACTTACTTTTAACAAAGATAAAACCAAATATATATGTTTCTCAAGAAGTAGCAGTACCCAACCCCATCGTGATCTTACACTGAGTATTCATGGCTGTAACTTTAACAACACACCTTGCCAATGTACAACTCTAGAAAAGGTTACATCCCTGAAATATTTAGGAATTATAATCGACCAACATCTGTCCTGGCACTCACATCTAGAATACATTAACGGTAGAATAAGAAAATTAGTATGATTATTTAAAATTCTACGACATATCACAAACGCAACTCTGTTACAACAAATATACACTGCGCTCGCGCGATCAATAATATCTTACTGTATCTCAGTATGGGGAGCCGCTAACAAAACTAAATACCTGGAAGTAGAAAGAGGGCAGAGGTGCTTGTTAAAAAGAATGTATTTCAAACCTTACAGATATCCTACTACAGAACTCTATACACACTGTAAGGTACTAAGCATGCGCAAGTTATATGTAACCTCTGCAATCTTAAAGCTCCACAAGTCTGTACCACTAAACCCTAAGAACTAACTCAAAGAAGAGGTCATACCGTTGTACCGGTGCCTACAAATAAGTCAGGTTTTGCAAGAAGACAATATTATATACAATCTGCGATAATATATAATTAAATAAATAAGACACTAAATATACATACGCAGAATAATCGTGGTTGTAAAAATGCTCTAGTAAAATGGATAAGTGTGCTTGATTACAACGAGACTGAAAATATTATTTGTAAATAAAGTATAGATAGATAAAAAAGTTACCAAAAATAACTCAGAACTGTAAGAACTCAACACAAAAACACACACAAACACACACACACACACACCCACGCACGCACGCACGCACGCACGCACGCACGCACGCATGCACGCACGCACGCACGCACTCACGCACGCACGGACGCACGGACGCACGCACGCACGCACGCACGCACGCACGCACGCACGCACGTACGCACACACGCACGCTTCGGCAAAACTAGAATTGTAAAACTGTTTTCTGGAAGAGCGAGGCCAAATCCCTGACACAGGTAGATAATATCTACTAGAAGGACTCGACCAAAATGTATATACCCGCTAAGGTTGAACGAAAATAAATTATGAATTAAGGATGACTCACGCTAGAACGGGCCGTGTCCGGCCCGGGCCGTTTTCTAAGAAAAACAACGGCGTTTTTGCGCGGCCGAGACATACCCAAGCTCGGCGTGGGCACGGCCCGGCCGTGGCTCGGCCGAGTTGGGGTATGGCTCGGCCGCGCAAAAACGCCGTCGTTTTTCTTAGAAAACGGCCCGGGCCGGACACGGCCCGTTCTAGCGTGAGTCATCCTTTAATTATGAATATTACCTATGTATGTGATTTTTTTCTATCGAGCGAAAGTCAAAAACTCAGGATTCGAATAACTGTTGTCCCTAGAGAAAGGCCTCAATATTGTTAATTAAATTAGGGCAGCCGTATCAAGACAAGAGTTACCTACGACTTTTTTTTAATCCGTTTTCTGAGCTCACGTCGCCTTAGGCAGCAGCCTAAGCTTATTTAGCAGCGTATTTTTGATAGTAATTAGGTACTGATTCGTTTTTAGGATTCCTTAAATGGCAAAACGGAATCCTTATACTTTTGTCATGTCTGCTTTTCCGCTTGTCTGTATATCACAGGCATTTTGCCCAAAAACTATAAAGTGAATTCCAATCAAAATTGGAAAATGTACATCTATTTTCCAATTTTGATTGGAATTCACTTTAAGCCTCTAGTAGTGTAGTCAATTTTTTTTTAAAGAATGAATGTGCTAAATATTAGCTTGCTTACCTTATATAATCTAAAAACACACAGTCAAAGTTCGTGTTTCATTCGATGGTGCATGTATTAATTTCATGATTCAGTTATATGTGTTTATTAAATTACTATTTTGATTCTAGTTTTAGATTAAATGTGAATGAATAAACCTGTTTGATAGCTTTGTCAGTTACGTTTTTCGATGTTTAAGCCGGATATTGTATGTTGTTGTTTGTATGTGATTGAGCAATTTTGAAACATATAGTGGTAAATCTTTCGCCTCTTTGTCTTGGACTCATACTAGAACACTTTCTTGTAAGATAGCGAAAATTATATTTCATGTCAAAGTAAAAAATCTCAAATACTTAAATAAATAAAATAAAATACAAATAAAAAGCCCATTTAAATATTCCATGACCAACTTAGCTAGTATAAAAAGTATACAATATTCTGCTAATTAATAGGTTTGGACCCCTCTTGGGTAAAGGCCTCCTCCAGTTTATGCCATTTTTCTCTATCCTGCGCAGTTTGCTGCCAGTTTCTTACTATTTTTTTGTATGTGGACGTCCACCGTGCATTTGGTCTGCCAAGTCTTCTCTTTCCTTTTGGTCCGGTCCATAGCGTAACGAGTTTTGTACATTTTTCTTCGTGCATTCTTGCCACATGTCCTTGCCACAGGTCTCAAAGACTTACGCTCTTGATAAACCAATGATCTAGAAAATAGTGCCTACATAACGCCGCAAGTAAAGTTTGACAGACGAAACGTAGCTGAGCGACTCAAATACCTACTAGTTTCTGTATTTCCTTAATGGATAAAGTTGGTTTATTCTACCTCTACGGGTACACCTGTTATATATTGAATTTTATTTGAGTACATACTTACAAGGTGACTTGATCGTATCATTTAGTTTCCGAGCTCACAACATTGTTTTTTTAATTACTTCAGATCTTTTGCTACCTCTATCTATATCTCTCATCTACCGTTTGATGTTCCAACAAATTCTGTATTTTAGTTATTCGAATACCAATAAATGCGCGGTGGAAGCTAATAAATTATGAATAAAGGGAATAAAACAATTTCCTTAAAAGATGACTCGCTTAATTATTTCGTTTTCAGAAATATAAAGTTCCGGTATGTTGATCAAAACAATTGTAAGCCCTTGTGCTAAAAACTTTGCTCATTATAACATATGAGTTGTTTAAAAGTCGATCCCTTTAAAAAGTACTCGAAAGATCCTTCAGGACCTCCATTTTCTGACAAAAAATTGAATTCCACTTAAATTTTCTTACCATTCCAATATTAAGTATTATCAGTACTTGGCGCTTACGCCAAAAATTGCTCTCTACGAAGCCTATGCACAAATGGTTTGTATAAATAAGTTTTAAACATTATTACATCAAAAACGCGTTCGGCATTGGGCCTTGAATTTGCATCTACGTAGGTTCACTAAAGTAATTTTATTAATGCCCCAGTGCTTTTGACTTCTAATGCCTATAGAACACATTTTATATTATCTACGGAGGTCTATGTTGGGTTGATTGGTGTGCCGTCTTTTTCAACGCAATAGGGGTGTAGACACTAAATAAAATAATCAATAATATTGCATTTACTCGAAAAAGGATTAAAAATGTAGTGAAATAGAGAAAAAAGCAACGCAAGAGGTTAAGTAATCACAAAGTTAGAAGCGTCCAAAGTTTTAAGAAGTGGTATGTTGTGTCCCTTTTCCGGAAAACGCACCTTCATATGAAACTATTGCCATTTACTATGACGCTAGACGATCGTGACGTCACGATCCCGGAGCGTTTTCTCTCTCTAACAGGCAACATTGAAACGGTTGCAGCTTCGTAATTCTTTGAGATATTCGAATGGGATTTTCGTCATTAGGCATATTTTTTGCCTTCTTTCTTTTGAAGTAATAATAAATTTTGAGTCTACACCCCTATTGAACACAAACGCAATTCTTCACAACATAAAACTTGCCACATTCGTAATTCAGTGTAGAATACAGAGTCAGTCCGGTACTTTCGTTATTCATTGCAGAATTAAAGTTTGTGAAGAATAACAAATGTGCTAAAATGAGGAAGCGATGCGCGTCACTCCTCACCCGCAGCACTAACAGTATCCTAAATACGCTGGTTCAGCGGTGGGACTCGCCTCTGGTAGAGAGGTACGTGCAACTACACGCACATGTCGCCGTACTACAGCCGCGAAAGTTGTAATGTAAATGTTGTGTAGGTATAGTTCGGTAAATTGTTGTTGTGAAGAATTGCAATACCTTTGTGTAAAGGCCAGCAGGGCTTCGAGCAACACGGAAGGGAGTAGGTATTCGCACCATTTCCCCTTTGTTAAAGTACAAGCTCAAGTGGGCATGGTTCGTACACAAAAATTGATGAAGGTGTGGAATTTTTTCGGTGTATTGTGTCATTTTTCATGTATTTGTGTCATCATTACAGTTTTGTTTTTGCATTTGTATGCAAACCCCCCCCTCCTCGACCCCGCAAGAAATGACAAAATTATTTGACTGTACTTAATATTCATAGCTGACGCGACTCCCTTCCGCTAGGAAGGCCGTGTTGCTCGAAGCAGCAGGGTTTTTTATTATAACAAGACGCCGCGCAAGCTGTGTCGCGGCGAGATACACTATCCGTCTTTTTTCTAATTTGAACTAATTTGACCCTACAAAATATACCCCAAATACGTATATTTAGACACCAAGTTTGTGATTCTAAGTGATTTAGAACTCGAGATATTAATAATATACCTAAAATTCAAAATTACCTCCATAAATAATTTACTTTAAAAACAAACATTTCCACATTTATTCTCCAATTTACCACATGAACTGATTCCCGAGGGCAAATACATTGATTATTAGAGAAAATAAACCAAATCGCTGTATGTGGGCCGATAATATTTGAGGACTTCCGTCAATTCCTCAAGGATCTCAAAATCACCTTTGGCACTTCTTTGTTTGCTATTTCAACGGAATGGTATCAGAATCGGTGACGTACTTTTATAGTTTCAAGTACATCATTGAGAAGTTGCACAAGCCATCTGTGGTCTTCATCATCACTTCCACTTCACCAAATATATGATTTCCGGATGTAAATACACGAGTTATAATAGAAAACACCGAAATTACTACACGCGTGCCTTATATATTTGAGGAGTTCCCTCGATTCCTCATGGTTCCCATCATTCAACTGGAGTTTTGAAAACAATGGGATCAACCTGAAAGCATATACTTTCAATTAAAAAAAGAATAGTACGTCTTGGTTCATAAATGACGAGTTTTGAGGTAACACACATAAAAAAAAAACCTCGATTTGAGAAGCTCGTCCTTTTTTTTGAAGTCGGTTAAAAAATATGACCAACGGAGGAATGCTAACTCCTCCGTTGGCCATATTTTTAACGGCTATTTGTATGTAACTAGTGTCTAAAAAAAATTGGTGCTTTTGTCCAGTGTGTCAACACTATCACGTGAAACTGCTCCACTATTACTCTTGGACAATAAAAAAAATGCATATTTTTTCTAAACTTTCAATCTTTTTATGATTTTTATTGTATTTTGTAATTTGATGTAATTTGATGGTTTATTATCCATTTAGTAACACTACGTTGCCGTTGTCATCAATTTTAATATGACGCAACTACCCTATTCAAATTTGACGTAGTCTCTTCATAATTATTATCATCAATGCCTATCAGCTCGCCACAAACAGGCTGATTTCCGCAACTGAATTGCGTCGCGTAATCCTATTGGGCCCGCCACACACAAGCGGAATTCATACGCAACGGGCAACACAACGCATATTTGTGGTAGGGCCATAGATTTTGTATGGAATAGCTGCGATCGTTCACGCAGCGGAATTCAATCGCGGTATTCAGGTGGTCTGGTAGGGTGGTGGTCTGGTGGGGTGGTGGCCTGTGTTCAGCTTTATATGGGGCAACAATAAGAAAACTTTTAAAACAATTCTTAACTGTGTTGTCATAGCGTCACCAGCTCTTATTTTTTAACGCTGCACTATTACTCTGAATAAAGGGATGATTGTACGTTTTTTCAGTTGCTCTGTTCGTGACACGATTGGTCGCCAGACCATTATTAACGACACGAAGACGTACGTACAGTTCGAGAACTTTTATAAAAGTACTCGGATTCGGGTGAAATTGTTTATTTTGGCATAATAACGTGTAAGAACAAGCGAGAGAGAGACATATAGATAGTCCAGTCAATAAACTGACAACTATATAAAACTTAGTATGGAAATAATGACAAATGTGCTAATTATTTATAATATCTGTTTTATTCTATGTATCGGCTACATTATCAATTAAATAATTATATACTCCAGTACCTTTATACATCCTGATTTTGCGTCATATACGGTAGTTCTGAGTATTTGCAGACTTGTTTATGATGTTGGCCCAATGAATAATCTAAGTTTCTGACCTCGAGCGCGGAACGCAACTTTGTCAAAAATGTAAAATACCCCGATTTTTTTTATTAAAGGAATAGTTTTTGACAGTACCTTCTCATGGCGTTTAAGTAAGTTTACAAAATTTGCTACAATATGAGACTAGAATTGTGTCTGGTGACCCAATAGTTTCCGAGATAAAGTATTTCAAAATTCATATTTTTTTCGAACTTTGCCATTTATCGCAATATTTTAGACGTCATCCGAACAACTCTAGCGGGATGAAGTTCCAATTACCCCCGATGGGGTGTGCTAATGTTGCGAAGTTCGAAAAATTATTCAAAGTTTGTAATTTTTTTAGTCTTGAGAAGGCACTATCAAAAACAAAAATAGGGTTTTTGGGGTATTTTCGATTTTGACAAAGTTGCGGTCGGCGATACCCCGTGACAAGGTGACAAGGTTTCTGGATTAATAGTTACATAAAGACAAAATCCAACAAAATTTCAGACACCAAAAAATAATAACTTAAATACCTTCAGAAAAATCAGAAAACATATAAATATACAGGGCGCCTGGCAAGCGGCTGAGGGAGGCAACGGGGGACCCTCGCGCGTCCAGCTTCCTCGCGCAGAGAATTGCAATCGCAATCCAGCGCGGGAACGCTGGCTGCGTGATGGGTACCCTATATATTTAGATTTTGATAGGTATTTTTAATTTTTAGCTGTAGTAATTTCAGTTAGTTTTAGTTTCATATTCAAGTTATGTGTCTTTCATAAGTAGTTTAGTTTGTAGAATATTGTTATTGTTAATAAATTATTTTATAAATATATGTTTTATTTTTTATTTGCTCCATAATATTCAAGTTAAAAAAGACAATTAAATCTTTATAATTACTTCCGGGTGGAAAGTTTGTTGGATACTTGAATCTTAGAATCATGTTTTAAAATGAAATACTAAACAAAAAATAATATTTTCAAAACCGCATTTTTCCTGGAGTAAGACCCCAATGCCATACTAAATGCTGACGGGCTGTACAACGCGAGGTTATTCAAAAATTATTGACCTTTTATTGTTGATGTCTGTTTTCTATAAATTCATATAATTGAGGTAAAACGTCCTCCTTTTGTGATGTCTGTTAAAAAGTGTTCTGATTGATTTTCCTGTGAAGCTCTAACAGGTTACTGTACTTAAAAAAATACCAAATCAGTCGAATTTCTACATGAAGGGTTTCATACCACATACTCACAAAACTGCCAAAAAAACATATTTTGGATACTAAACCCTGAAAATATATATTTCTATTGTAGTCCTCTATATTGTGTACCTAAAATATATTTTGTCAGTTTCTCACAAGAACAAATGTCAAAGACGAAGAATTTAACACAACTTAAAAAAAGCGGCCAAGTGCGAGTCGGACTCGCACATGAAGGGTTCCGTGAAATAAATTGCGGTTTACGATTTATGACGTATTAAAAAAAAACTACTTATTAGATCTCCTTCAAACCAATTTTCGGTGGAAGTTTACATGGGAATGTACATCATATAGTTTTTTTAGTTTTATCATTCTCTTATTTTAGAAGTTACAGGGGGGGGGGACACACATTTTACCACTTTGGAAGTGTCTCTCGCGCAAACTATTCAGTTTAGAAAAAAAATATATTAGAAACCTCAATATCATTTTTGAAGACCTATCCATAGATAACCCCACACGTATGGGTTTGATAAAAAAAAAAATTTTTGAGTTTCAGTTCTGAGCATGGGGACCCCTAAACCTTAATGTTTTTTTTTCGATTTTTGTGTGAAAATCTTAATGCGGTTCACAGTATACATCTACTTACCAAGTTTCAACAGTATATCTCTTATAGTTTCGGAAAAAAGTGGCTGTGACATACGGACGGACAGACAGACAGACAGACGGACGGACATGACGAATCTATAAGGGTTCCGTTTTTTGCCATTTGGCTACGGAACCCTAAAAATGGTTTACTTAGTGGATGTCTAAGAAAAAAGATGTTTGTGGGTACAGTTTTAACGTATCCAAACTATATCCCCAAACATATTTTTTCATAGACATGCACGAAACCAATTTTATTACTCCGCTGTTTTGGAATCAATACAAGACAATTTCGGTCAAAAACTTAAGTAAATGCCCCTCTTATACATATGTAGCCGTTCGGCCGTCGTTGTAAAATTGAACACAAACAAAACAAATGCCTATTCGAATAGTCCATAAATCTGCATGCAAGAGGAGTTTTAGTTAAGTTTTTCACTTATAATGTTGGTTTAGCGCTCTCGCTATGTGGCAACTGACCACTAAGTGCGCGGAGAAACGTTAAGCCTGGAAAAAGGCAGCTACATCCAAGATAACCACTCTGTCTCTATATTTTCGTTTCATTTGCTTGCTAAGTATTTTTCTACTCCTGTACCGTTATCTGCCTTTGTACCGATTTAACCTATGTTTGTCTGTATTTTTACCTGTGTCTTCTGTACAATAAAGTTATTTACATACATACATCAATGTTAAGCAAATAAATAAAAATATATAAAAATGTAAGAGAGCTCAAAATTCATGAAATTATATAAAATAGCACATGTTTTCTATTCCATACAATATCCCACAGATTTGATTATTGTCGAATAGCGATATTGCTAAATTAAACAAAAATGGGTCAAGCAAAAAAATCAAATGCAAAATCAAATTTTTCGCGGACATACCCATTAAAGAAAATAATGTAAATATGATCTACCAGAAAAGTATAACGAGACCTCTATCTAGCGTCTTTTTTAGTCTTCAAAAGTAATGTGCTAGTAAAGTTTATAATTTCATATGTGTTTATTTTTTTCCTTCAGTTTCGGATGAAAGTATTCTGAAAGTACCTTCTTCAAAATAAAAATAAACTGGTCAAGTACGAGTCTGACTCGCGCACCGAGGGTTCCGTACAAACTTTCATACACCATACCCGTCATGTCAGGACCTAATTCATTCTTGAACAATCTTAAACAGCTCATAGTAGAAGTTACCGTTGCAAAGCGCCTTCTGCATTTTGGTACTAACAACTTACAACCTAGTATGTTTGTTTATCCATCGATAGCTTTTTATCACGCATACCGATTTCGATTATTTATTTTGTATTTGAAAGAAGGGACTTTAACGATAATCTGATATGAATTTGAAGATATAAAATGTCATACAAAAGTACATTACAAATTTAATTAAGAAATTATTTTTGATAAATAAATAAAAAATAAGCTAGATAGAGATATCGTTTTATTTTTCCTGTATTATTTATGTTACTCTTTAACAGAAAATAAAAATGTTTATTTAATTTTTTAATTATCATACACGTGTCTTAACCCTTTTAACAGTTGTTCCAAATCTCAAATTGATAGCTTAAGTAGTTTCTGAGATATTTAACGTTGTGACAGACGGACGGACAGCCGGACAGACGGACAGAGTCGCACCATAAGGGTTTCTTTTTTACCTTTTTGGTACGGAACCCTAAAAAAAATATCGAAATTGGTTCACTCGATAAAGAATTATCTCTGAAAAACCAACATAAAGTTGGAAGTTATTAGTAGGTATACCTAATGTAGCACCAGCCGTATACAGTCTAGAAACAAACACACGTCTCATACGAGTTAACGCAATTACACTGATGTCGCTGCCTGTAAGGCTGTCCAGTATCGCTAAGGTTTTTTTCAAAATAAAGCGGTGTCGTGAATGTATAGTATATGAAAGTTAGTAAGGAACCCTCGGTGCGCGAGACAGACTCGGAGTTGACCGGGTTTTTATTGATAGGGCCAACTCCCACTTTTGGCGGGGCGCAATCTATATGCGGCATTTTGAACTTTACCAAGAGCATACTGATGTTGCCCACATATTCTTATTTTTTATTGTCAGTATTATATTGCGCGGAAACCGGGAGGTACGAAAGCGATACTGCATGCGTACCGCCCCGCATCTGCGCATCCTGTGCCTATCAGGAAGCACTCATTGAAGCCTACATTTCAATGAGTGCGTCCTGATAGTGCAGCATAAAATCTGTACTGACTTGACGACGGCTTACTGATACCGACTTCGCATGGCTGCGGAAGTGGCATTAGGAAGTGCGTCTTTGGAATTTCCTTGTACAAAAAAATGGGGGTTTAATATAATACTTGTTTACATTTCTCAATCCACACAATTTAATACCATCTTCATATATTGGTATCAAACAAGTAGGCAACACTTTGATATCAAATTGAGATGCGAAACATAAGTGTGAGATTGGCCTCCTGTTTACTTCCGGCATCGAGCAATCTTTCACTGTAGCGAGTAGGTAAGAACATTTTGCAGTAAACACTAAACTTTCTCTCACTTTGTAAGTAAGGTTCAATTTTTATGTAGCACTACATTTAGCCTACCTTTTGTTATTTCCTTTAAATTTGCGTTTTTCTTTTGCCATACCGATATCTCAGTACCAATTGTATTTTTAGATCTTATAATGTAGGTAGGTTTTCCATTGACATACCTTTTGAGGCCATTTAAAAAATTACAACTTGTAACATTTACTAAAAACGTTTAAAACAAACCAAACAACCAAAAAACTGCATAGAATATCTTACCTTGAACAGTTAATGTATAGAGAAGTATCCATAAAACTTTCTTAACATTACAAATCATTTTCTAACAAACTGAACAATAAACACTCAACACAAAAATTCCAATTAGACGTTTCCCCGCTGAATGAGCACTGGAAAGTACATGAATTTTAAACTTTTCGTAGAACTACGCACGCACGAGAGTTCGTAGCGGGTGGGCGTAGACGCGTGCGTCCGTAGCGCGCCTACGAGCCGACTGCGCGGCGCGCCGCCCGGCCAAGCACGACCCTCTCCTGTCAGGATTAAAATGAAATGTTCCACTGTTCCCTATTTGTCTTGCTTAGCCAGGGATAATACCTTATTTTCACAGAAAAATATATAATATGGCACGTAACAATAGGCTTCAGCAAATGTACGGAGAATACGATGGTATTTTTTATCATTTCGAACAAAATACTTAAAAAAATGGAAGCCAGTTAAGTGCACATTGGTCTTCCGGATAACGGGTTCCAATAAGTTTGCTGTCTTTTTTTGTATTCGGCGGTTGGGAGCTTTACAGACGTGAACGAGTAAAATTTTGATGGTTAGTTGCAGTAGGATATATTATACTGCAGCGAACCTTTGAGATATGATACCTGCCTATGTCCTGACTTATTCATTTACTCACTCACTCACTCACTCATCAACGCACAGCCAAAACTATTTATCTTAATGAGTTGATTTTGCACAGAAGGTTGCTTTTATAACGTGGGCTAGGGATTAGAAGGGATTTTTGAAAGTTCTACCCCTAAGGGGGTAAAATAGGGGTGAAAAGTGTGTATGGGAGAACCTTTTTTTTTGAGCTAGAGAATTAAAACTTTGTAAAAAATTAGTTATTAGAATACAAATAAAGTACATTCAGCGTTTAGGAAAATTTCACCCCTAAGGGGGTAAAATAGGGTGCAAGGTTTGTATAGGAAAAACAACTTTTTTTGAAATAGAGACTTAAAACTTTGTAGAAAGATTACTTATTATAGAACATGAAAAAAACTACATTCAACGTTTTACAAAAATCATTCCCTAAGGGGGTTAAAATGGGTGCAAGGTTTGTATGGGGAACACTTTTTCTGAGCACTTGAAACTTTGTAGAAAGATTACTTATAAAAATACAAAAAAGTACTTTCAGCGTTTTGGAAAAAACCATTCCTAGAATGATTACTTATTAAAATACATAAAACCGGCCAAGTGCGAGTCGGTTATAGCGGCAACAGAAATACATCAACTGTGAAAATTTCAACTGAAACTATCACGGTATCAGTGAGATACAGCCTGGTGCCTGTGCCTGGAGCCGTTTTACTCTTTGAGTACGGAACCCTAAAAAAGAACATAAAGCGTTTTAGAAAATTCCACTCCTAAAGGGGTTAAAAAGGGGAGCAAGCTTTGTATGGGCAACACTTTTTTTGAGCTAGAGACTTAAAAGTTAGTAGTAAGATTACTTACTACAATACGAAAAAAGTTTTAAAAGGGGGTTTAAAAGGGGGTTCAAATTTTAAATGGAGAGCAAGAAAATTTTAAAGTGTGAGTAAGAGATTTGTTATATAATTAACTTCGGTCTTATTATGTACGTTAAAAGACTACAAAAATAATTTCAGAGTTTTTCCATATTCATCCCCTAAGAGTGTTAAAAGGGCGTTCAAAGTTTGTGTATTTCAAGACATTTTTAAAGTATGATATTTTTAACTTTGGTTTTAGACTGTTTGTTCACAAACTAGAAAATGAACATCAACGTTATTTTTAATTTATCCCGTAAAAGAGGGTTCAAAGTTTCTATTGAGAGAAATCATTTTCTAAGACAAAGTTCTACGCGGACGAAGTCGCGGGCAACAGCTAGTCATATATATACACAAGTATTACAGCGATATTTATGGATGACGTGTTCCGAATAGATTTGATTGTTACATTTCAGTATGCCGACATATTCCTGGAAATCATATTTTTAGTCGGCATCTACATAGAATTGTATTATTTGATGGATTGTACCTACAACTTCGGTGTGTTTCGTAATTGTCGAATGGATACGAAATAAGATATTTACAATAATAGTATAAATAAAATACGTCTTCCAATTATATGCAATATCCTTACTTTTTATTTTGATAAAATACGTACTTCAATTATTTGCATAGTCCTTACTTTTTATTTTGATAAAATACGTATTTCAATTATTAGCATAGTCCTTACATTTTATTTTGATAAAATACGTATTTCAATTATTTGCATAGTCCTTAATTTTTATTTTGATAAAATACGTATTTCAATTATTTGCATAGTCCTTACTTTTTATTTTGATAAAATACGTATTTCAATTATTTGCATAGTCCTTACTGTTTTCGTCAGTCACAGGACTATTTTATTTTAGATATCTTTTTTTATACTTGTATCACGAGGATATTTTAACTTATTGATAACGGACAAGTTGATCTGGGCTATCCCTTTGTCAACCACTTTCTGTTCGCACCAGTGTAATATTTAGATCTATTGTAGTCAATTGGAAGAATATTCCAGCATTGTGCTGTCGACATGTTCTATCATTTATTACAGCGACATTCAGTAAAAAAACCAATAGGTTACTACCAATCGAAAAAAAATTATTCAAATACGTTGTTATTTACGGTACCTTACTTCTTCGGTTCGGTTGATTTTGAAAGAGTCGATCCAAGATTTTCAAAAAGTCAGTCTATGTAGAGGGACATTACTAAGTAGAATGCGTCATGCGTGTGCGTTAGGTATGTCTACAGTCGACGCCAAAAATATGTTTACAGTTTTTGCCTTATTACAATGGAGTACGGTGTAAAAGTGTAAACATATTTTTGGCGTCGACGTACCTACGGGTGCAAAAAAAACTGATATAGGTGAATATCTAACAGAGATATATTATGCAATGCTGTGCTTTCATATATTTGACACTTAGCCGTCAAGCGTATACGAGGTGTAAGTGTGAATTGTTTTGTTTCTTTCGACCCCTAAATATATTTTGAAATGTAGGTAACATTTCAAAATATATTTAGGCGTCGAAGGAAACAAAAAACATTTAAAAAAAAACAATACGCAATCATAAATTAAAAAATCTTTGTCACAGGTCTAGTGAAATTATATGTCGATGTTATAAAGATTTTGCCACGGAAAACCTTTTCTCACTTTATCTGTTATTGCTTCATTCTCTTTTTTACGTTAGTATGTTACTTATTTAACGAAGTTGCTCGGAGTGATCCAGTGGCCCGTTCCATGACGTCACAATTTGACAATAGGCATGACGCCTCATGTTAAAATTGATAACGTTATGTTGCTAAATGGGTAGTAAACCATCAAATAATTGTAATAAAGTATAAATTATAAAATATAATTAAAATCATAAAAAGATAAACCTTGAAAGTTTAGAAAAAATATGAATATTTTTTGATTGTCCAAGAGTAAATTTAAAGCTACCAATAGTAGCGCGGGAGTAGCAACAGCATCCTGAGCATGATAGCTAACAAGCTAGATTGTCCTCTTTTGTGGCAAATGGGTCAGAGGACTAAATCTATTTTATGTATTAATTATTAAGCTACTAACATTAGATTAAGTAAATACTTATAATGTGTGGACCTAATGTTGTCTTTAAATAAATAATAATAATAGTAGTATCCTTACGCTTTTATAGAAACAAAGTATGAAGCGTTTATGGCTGACACCAGCGAGGTCAATCTTTGTCCCAAATTGTTGGTTTTAGGTTATTTTAATTGTGGTTGCTCCCATACAAATATTTGTTCCTCTCCAAAAACTGGTACGAATGGTATCGTATAAAAATCTTAGTCAGTTCGAAACCGGCAACACAGGTGAAATGGCCAGTCGTTAATGGTCAAGCGCCGCTGCGCCTGTTGTCTAGGCTTATAAAATTGTATAATTAATCTTAATAGCGCCACTACGTGCAGGTGAACTCATTTGTATGGCGCGTTCTGTGGCCGCTGCAGGATACCATCACGTGTCTCTGGCCTACATGTTTAATAGGAAAACTAGCAAAGCTCCCGCGTTCGTCTTCGAGGTAATTTTTTTTATAAAAGAGCGGAAAAATTGTCATTTAAACTTGTTTGTAAACTTTTATATTGACTGCCCTTTGCTATACTCTGACCTATTTAGAACTGTGACCCAACATAAAAGAGAACATACTTGCTGTGACCCAACATAAAAGAGAACATAGGCATTTGCGTATTGCAGTTTATGCGTTTCTACAGTATGGTTAAATAGTTTTATGAGCAATCAATTTAAATATGTCCATTATAAAGTATGCTTAAATAATTTTATGCGCCACAAATTTATGCGCGATACACATTATGTTCTTAAACATTATGGTTCAAAACGTTATGCGCATAAATGTATGACTATATACAATTATGCGTAATGATGAGTATGACGAATCCACGTATGCCTATCAACAATATGCCTTTTAAACTTTATGCAACCCGACCCCTACCCATATACGATAGTGCATAAATGATATTTATAGCACAACTATTTCTCGAGCTACGGGCAGTGAAAAATGGGGTGATCCATTGTTAACCACTTTACCCTACGACAAAAAATGTATTGAACAGCCGACTAAAACTGCCACACCTGTCATGGAAAGAAATGGACTAACGAGTCCATTTCTTTCCATCACATATTTTAATTTCAATTCTTTCCAATAATTTGTGAGGCAAAATTATTTCGTTTATATGGCTCCAGTTTATAAAACAAACAAAATACAACAAAAACAAGTTTTGTATGAAAAACTTAAATTTGCTGTATTTTTTTACTATGGTAGGTACTGAAGCTACATAAACTAATTAAAGACCGGATGGTACTTAACTTATTCTAAGTACCTGGGTACAACGTTTTAACAAACTAGCTAGTCGTTTTAAAATGAGAGCGTAACTACGTTTCTATGGAGAGTTGAGCTTATTGCGGACTCTTAATTTAATATAATATAATTGTATAATCCAATATCAACACATCATTTAGAAATTTGAAACTGTTTATTCCCCACTTGTAAAATAAAGAAACCTGATTTATTTATGATATTGATCTTTCTGTTTAAATACCTACATAAAATATTGTTAAAATAATTTTATAACGCGACTCCATTCATTTGCTATTAAGTTTTGACGTGAGCAGTTAAGTCACATTATGATAAAATCTCAATAAACTAAAAAGTATTTTATCTGTTGATGTTGATTTGCTAATATGGTGCTTAAATTCTAAAAAACTGAGTTATTTTTTTATGAAGCATATATCTTGATGCAGGTTATAAGTTAACGCTATTAGCAACTACTGAAATATAGCTAGAGTTGTCATTTTGGGGCACATTTCTTGACATTTTTGTTCGGCATTGTGAGTCTATTTACTTTATGTTATGTCAATGGTTTCCGTACATAGTTAGGGACCATCGATCCTATGTCTCTCTCTCATTGTATGAAATCTAGAAGAGCGCCATCTACAATTTATTAGCTTTCACTGGTAATCCCCATATCTTCTTATTTAAAAAAAAATGGCTTCCATGTACCATCGGCCAAAGCCAGAGTCGACCAGATTCAAATCAGAATCGCTTGCAATGCTATACGGCTGGAACCAAAATGCGCCATTAAGGTGGTCGACTCTGGTTTTGGCCGATAGTACATTGAGATAATTTCGCCAGTGTCAAGGTTTTGCTTATAAAGCGACGTTGTACGGTAATTTGGTTTTGCTTTTAAAGTGACGTTGTACGGTAAATTTATACTAAGCAGAAACGTCTACTAACGAAATTCTAAGTTTCGATCAAAGAGGAAAATTGAAAAATTATTCGCCACGGGCGGGATTTGAACCCATGACCTCTGGAATCCGTCCATTGCTCTTATCCAACTGAGCTACCGTGGGTCCCGCCAATGGCAACGAATCTTTCAATCCCTTCACTCTTCTAATTAACCTTAAGGAGGCTCGTAGCGACATCTACCGTGAAGTTGTTACAAACTTCTGATACGGCACCAACGTCCCAAGTTACATTGAGAATCGTTAGTAACAATGCGCTACTCCATTTTAACAGTAAATTTATACTAAGCAGAAACGTCCGCTAACGAAATTCTAAGTTTCGATCAAAGAGGAAATTTCGCATTGTTACTAACGATTCTCAATGTAACTTGGGACGTTGGTGCCGTATCAGAAGTTTGTAACAACTTCACGGTAGATTTCGCTACGAGCCTCCTTAAGGTTAATTAGAAGAGTAAAGGGATTGAAAGATTCGTTGCCATTGGCGGGACCCACGGTAGCTCAGTTGGATAAGAGCAATGGACGGATTCCAGAGGTCATGGGTTCAAATCCCGCCCGTGGCGAATAATTTTTAATTTTCCTCTTTGATCGAAACGTTGTACGGTAGTTTGATCAGTGGTCAATAAGGCAATCAGCGTCAGAAGCTCCGCTTAAGAAGCAAGGCATCCATCACTGACCGCATCCCTGACGAAACACTTCATCCCCATTTAAGAATGTGGCGTCCCTCCTGTCAGCTGTCAGATCTGACGTGTTCTGCATCGCGCTATCGAGTTTTCATAAATCAGTTGCATTAATATAACACCCAAACAACTCTCATTGGACTTTGGTCCCTGAAAGATCTCTCTATTGCCATGTCTCCTACTTAGGTATTGTTTATTTTTATATAATATGTATACAGGTAACTCTTTCCTGTAGATCAGAGGGGTAATCACGTAAAGTTCCAAACGCACGTCGGTACAATTTAACGGTCAATTTTTCATATAAAAAGTGACATTTTGACCTACCTGCTGCCCTTGTAAATATTCCTAGAAGAAAAATACCATTCTGTCCATTTTCGTAATATACATATATACATTGTAGTTCTCTATGCCTCTGCGTTATGAAGCCTTTACGAGAAAGTGCGATGAAAAATGACATCTGTTGCATTCATCTTTTAACGTACACAGCGTTGAGTAAGCTTGTGTCTACTGTACTGCAACTGTAATAATTACCTATAGTTGGGAGTAATCAACTTATACAATCCAATCAGATACATAAGTCGAGTTTCGGTGGCGTCAATGTTGATATGTGTAAAGCATACATACTATATGCTTAATGGAAGGTTCCAACCTTGTTTGTTTTTATAACGTGTGAAAAACTCAAATGAACTATTTTGTATTTTTGTATGTGTGTGTATTATTGCAATGAAGGTAAACGTCCCAATTTTTGATATGCATTAAGATTAAACAATTATTTATTTCTGATTACAAGTTTCAAGTTATAAATGTTATAATATATGTTGCCGTAGGTAGTGTACCTGTTCATTTTCAAAACATTATTGTGTACCGAATTTGCGTGAGTCACAAATAAAAATTTACTAGTGTCAGTTTTGTTACGACAATTAAGTATTCGGTTCGTATAAAATTAACGTTTCTTTTGAATTTATTAATGAATTGCACAAACACGTTATTTAACCCTTTATAGGGCAACTTAAAAAAATTAAGGCAAAAATTACCATCTATTGTCATCTATTTGTATTTTTTATGGTGTAGAATTTTTAGTTTTATGCAACAGCAAGACACTTGAAATATGGATAAATTTTAGTCTTGCCCGTTCAAGGGTTAAATGTGAAACAAGTTCATTATCTCATGCTTTATTATTTTATGATTAATTTTCGTCACAAAATTGACACCAAGTTAATTTTTTTTTAATCTAATTTGAATGTATTACTAAGATAAAATATTAAAAATCGGTATTATCTTTATTCGTATTTATATTATATCGGTAGAATAGATTACAAATATATACATATGAAACTAGGAACTAAACTACAATTCATTCATACCTACACTACACCTACACTATAACTACTACAATAAAATTCACGCTAACATGCAGGGCACACTATTTTTTGAAAATGTCCTATACTATTTACCCATTTCGCGCCCATGACCACACACATGCGTCAGAGCGCTACGAGCGCTTTTCGCTACATACGGAGTTTAAGCTGCTATGGACTACGGCGTAGCGCTACGAGCGTAGCGTGGCCGTGAATGGATTAAACGAGTAATATTTGTATTTTTTTTTCTTTATTTATTTAGTAAAGGGGTTTTGTCACGCAGTGACTAATGCCACCCCTATCAGCGAGATCAATATACATAATAATTTTAATATATTTTGTCTTAGAAGTAATGTATAGCTAAATTCGTACGTTTATTACAATACCTTAGAGTATAGTTTGCATAACATTCTGGCCTCGTCTGACAACGGCGAAGCCAGAATGCCATTACAACTACCTACATTTCTTAACATTAGGCATGTCATCTCATGTCGTTGAGCCTCGTTGCAGACACATTCCATCAAAACATGTTGGACGTCTTCTACTACGAAAAAAAGGGCAGTAGGGAGAGTCCGAGATTCCCATCAAAAATTTAAATTTGTTTGACGGAATGTGTCCAGGCTCCGTAGCATGGATGGGCGTTATCACGCGATAAGTGATAGGATAAGCGCGTCGTCTCGTTCTATCGAACGGTGTCAGCCAGGGACGGATGCTCTTATCCTGTCACTTGTCGCGTGATCCATGCTATGGGGCCAGACCGTAGCCTAAAATTGTATATAAATATATATATATATATATATACTTATATATATATCTGCAATCACGTTCTCGGAAACGGCTCTAACGATTTCGATGAGATTATATAGGGGTTTACGGGAAATCGATGAAGCTAGGCCTCATGTCTGGGAAAATTCGTTTTTCCGTATTAAGAGCTGAGCTAGGTCGCCCAGGGACAACAATTTTAAAATGCCCGAAAACGGTACAAAGTTGATCAAGACAGTGGTTGCCACTCAACGAAACTCACAAGGCCACCGGTGCGCCACAGGACGTAAAAAATGAGTCCAATCCGTCACACGCTGGGTAATCAGTTATAATTACTCCGGCTAATGTCTGCGCATCACGAGACGCGATGTGTCCCCCGGCGCGGCAATGCCACGCGAATTACTACCGGCGGTGGCTTATAATTTTAAACTCACGTACGTATTCATTGTCACTAGTTTGAAAAATGTTGACCGAAGAAGAACTCCTTAAAGGTTCGATGCATGTCGCGTTTTCCCGGTAACATCCTCAGGTAATACTTTGAACCTTGGGTCTGCTACAGGCCTATTCCGAAAATGGGCGCATAGCCATTCTATAACCTTTCAACTCAGAGTAACATCGTCAGTTGCTCATTAAAAAACTAACAACCTAGTTTTCATTTCGCTCTAACCGAGCCCCGGTGACGAGAACTTACTTTGTCGTAGCTCGATAAACCACAGTATCAAAGACTGGGACTTGGTCAACTAAAAAATAAAAAAACCGGCCAGTGCGACTCTGACTCGAGCCCCGAGGGTTCAGTACACGTTTTCATGCACCATACCTGTCACGACGTAATTCTGGAAAAATGTTAACAGAGTAAAAGTCACCGTCATGAGTACAGCGCCATCTATCGGTACATTGTGTTATCTATAACTTGCAACCTTTATCTTTTGTCACGTGAACCGATTTCGATTTATATTTTTATGTCAAAGAAGGTACTTTCAGAATAATCGCATCATAGTTATTTAAAGAACAAAAATCTCATACAAATATAAATAACTAAAACAAAGAATCTGAGCTTAGAATTTATTTTTTCACTTCTCATGCTCGCAAAGTTCGCCTTTGTGCTGGGTGTATACTGCACAAAATGCCACTTTTATGTTCTAGTGCACAAAGTTAAATTGTTTTAAAGACTAAGATAATCGGGCCTAACAGCCACACACACAATAAAACTTCGTAGAATAAATTTGTCATTTGATTTGATTTGCTTTAATAAATTTCACATCCGTGTTTTCCATTACTAAATTAATAACAAAATAGGAGTCAAATATTATTTTAAAACGTAATGAACCATAATGACTTGGCAGTATGAAGTACCTAAGTCTAATATCACTTGTCGAAAATTAAACATAAAAACTTTAAAAATTTAAGTGACGGGAATGAGCTATTATTTAATTTAATTTTGCAATTATTTATTATTTTCTCGCAATCGAAGTGAAAAGCAGTGTGTATAACTCGGGCATAAACTAGCCATTTAACCCCTCGACTTAACTATCCACCCTCGCCGGTAGCTCGGGTGGATATAAACGTCTCAGGTACAATGGCTCGTTTTATGCGCTTGTTGTACAATTTACTATTGATGAATTAAATAAAATACGCTACATACTTTTCCCATCATCATACTCCTAGCGTTTTTCCCGGTATTGCTCAAACGAGCCTGGAATCCGCTTTAGCACCTAATCCCACGATTTGGCGTAGGCATTCGTTTTAGGAAAGCGACTGCCACATTCAACCGAGTGGGAAAACACTAAACTTTATTGGGATTAGACTGGTTTCTTCACGATGTTTTCCTTCACCGAAAACATACTTTTCCTGTAATATTCATAAAATGTTATTCATGATCATAATGTCGGGTGACAAGCAAAAGTCACTACCAAAACTGTCACTGCTCTTCAAAACCGTATCTGGGTACGT
This sequence comes from Epinotia brunnichana, assembly GCA_963854355.1. NCBI lineage: Eukaryota > Metazoa > Arthropoda > Insecta > Lepidoptera > Tortricidae > Epinotia > Epinotia brunnichana. Next base: position 42,116,075 of record OY977936.1, on the reverse strand, counting down.
AGTCGATATCGAGATACGACCTTTGATTTAAGTAGGTATTTGTTACTTAGTGAGTTTTGCTTGTCACCCGACGAATTATGTAATATTTTCAATTATTTTACTTTATAACCTTCGGATATAAGGAGGGTCTTTATCCCCCAAATGGTTTTTTTACCAAAAAAACCGGTTCAGGATGTGAATGAAGCCTTTTTATTTGATACTCCACTTGATTCGAACTTATAACTAGACTCTGAATGTTTGCCTCCCACTCATATCCGTCATTATTCATAGAAAATAAAAATATGATTTTCTGTATACCTACGTGGGTTAACTTTGTGCACAACTATTCCAAATTTCAAGCTAAATAACTGGTCAGGAACCTGCGGGGCTAGCACAACTGACACAACAAGCGCGACGCGAGTCGAGACAATCTACCCTCCTCTTTTTAATTTGCACAATACGAGTGAGACAGGAGTCGCTGAGTCGCGCGCGATACGACTTAGCAGCAAGTTGTGCTAGACGTACAGGTATTTAACGTTGTGACAGACGGACAGAGTCGCACCGCACCACCTTTTTACCTTTTTGGTACGGAACCCTAAAAAGTGAACTGGATGGAACTTTTATACAGGATATTATTTTGTTCACATACATTTGCACAATGCATGCTTTTTGAAAAACGAACACGCGAAATGCTTGACTATTAACATTTTAAAAAGTTTTAATTGCTATAGGGAAAAATTAAGAAAGGAAATGTTATACCTATGAAGTGGTGAAATAATAAATCCCTATTCGAACAATCCACAACTACATGCAAGAATTTATGTTTCTCACCTTAGAGCATTTAAGACTGGAGTAACTTACCCCTCTGCTGAAAACCTTGCACAAATGTGCAAAAAATTATACAAAACCAATTTCACAATCGATTAATGGTCAGTCACAAAATCGCCTCGCAAGAGAACACTCATCACAAAAATGCCCGCATATGTGCTGTAAACACCTGTAATAAACGGTCAACTAATTCAAGCTTAGAAAAAGATGGTATAACCACGTATAACATTCCATTTGTAAGTAATTTTAGTATCTTTGTATTGCTATAATATTATTTTTACATATTTTTATGAAAATATTTTCATGACACGCCAAATTAAACGATTATGTAATCGATTCACAATTCTTTCTTGGCTACGTCATGACACTTCCCACGAGACTCGTGCTTGATGCTTTGTAAGAAATAACTCAATGGCACTTGAAAAAGAGTCTATAATAATATTATCATTGATTAATCAAAATTTCAGAAAACTGTGCACTCCGCACGAGACTAGGTTTTCATGATTTGTAAGAATGAACCTAATTGCAATTGGATTAGAGTTAACAATAATATTTGTAAGGATTATCTAAAATGACAGATCAGTGTCACGAGACTCTGAAGTAGAGATGAGGGTGGTGTCGATGAAATCAATAATTATGGATGATAAGTATGATTCACCAAGAACTTGCAAAATTGTCAAGTGAACACATATTATTAGAAATTTTCTTTGCAGTTTTCTGAAAGCCCCTGAATTAAAAAAAATGTGGATCGCCTCATGCAGCAGGCAAGGTAATTGGGTACCTGCGCGAACAAGTTCCATATGCTCGAGAGATTTTAATGCATCTCAGTATCGAATTCTTCCAAGCAAAAGGCGAAAATTAATTGATTTTGCCGTACCTACTTTATTTTTGTATGAGAAAGTTAGTAAGTTTAGTATTTAATTAATGTATAGAACTCGGCAGGGGTGACCCATTTGTACGTCATTAATGTCAAGTGTAGATATTAATGTAGATACACCTTAAAAACAAGTATAAAAAGAAAATAAAACGTTATTCATTAAACTAAAATGACAATGCGTTATGTACAAAACGAGTAGGTACCAAGTTTTTTATTTATTCTACATTTTCTGTGTTACCTATTGTAATAAATAACTATAAGTTTTCTATATTATCAATTTGAAAATTGATACTATTCGCTACGCGTTAATGCGGCTCACCCCGCCGGTCACCCGTTACGAAACTAGACCTCTACCTAACGCTTAACTACTGCGCATCGCAGTGTCAAGGTATAATTGTGGGTGAGCGTTGAGGTGAGCTTAAAACAAGTTACAGAATAGGGGGGCTGAAAACAGCTCACCCTTGCCGAGCTCTGTTAATGAAGATAAAGACCGTACTATTTTAAACTTTCCTAACTTTATCTAATATTCTAATATGATCTATACGGTCATAACTAACAACGTAGAAAAGTTAAAAATCCCCCAACATTTTCATTTCAAAGTTTAGGATCTCAAAAACAGCTAAACCGATTTTGATGAAACGTAGCTAAGAACCATCTCGATTTCAGAGTCGCGCCATAAGGGTTCCTTTTTACCTTTTTGTACGGAACCCTCAAAGAACCGCATTCAAATCGGTGCATTCGTTTAGGCTCTACGGTGCCACATACAGACACACAGACAGACAGACATACACGTCAAACTTATAACACCCCTCTTTTTGCGTCGGGGGTTAAACAGGGGTTAGAGGCACAGGTTTCAAAGAAAGATTGGGCTATAATCCCAATGCGAGCTCAAGCGGGTTGGAAACTTAAAATACCTTATACGTGTATATACCTGTAGATTTGAATTTATTTCCGGATGTATGCACGATGTTTCTCCTTAGCCTATAGCCGCGTATTTACTAGAGGCAGCCTGGGGCCGAGTGGCTACCTCGCTCCGAGGCCGCGCAAGTGGAGACGCTGCCTCAACCTGAGGCGCACCGCGACACGAGGCAAATTCGGCGCCGCGAGCCGAGCCATATTTTGTCGGTTTTTTTGCCGTACTCAAAGGGTTTTTTTGCCGTGCTCAAAGAGGCCTCAGTCTGAGCCGTGCATTTGAGGCGTATTGCCTCGGGTCGCAATGGACAACGAATCAGCATATAATTTTGCCATATAATTCTTTTATCCACCATCGATGCTTCCTCTTTAGTATAGCTTTTTGTTGCTTTCTCTTTTTTTAATGATGCTAATGAGAATTAAAGCAGCAGCTACTTTACGCGCGTCTGGTGCCGTCGCGGAAGTCGCGGATCTCGATGAGGCGTGTCGCCTCAGCTTGATCCGCAACGTGCCTCGGGCCTATGCCTCAGGCCGAGCAGCTTCGACTTGAGGCTGTTTGCCTCAAGTCGAGGCTGCTCGGCCTGAGGCTGCTCAAATGGATAAGCGGCTCTAATGATAGTGGTGAATATCACATTCAGTTTCGTATAAAAGCTTCGGAACCCAAATTACCGAACTTGATTGAGTTTCGATTTAATGATAATGCAGTTGGCAGACAAACTTTAGTTAGTGTTAGTTACGCATTTTCTATTTATTTATTTATTTACGGCCGTATTCATAAAAATCCAATATAGTGCGTGTTGTTAGGGGATTCTGTCGAACAAATACTTCACTTTCGGATACCGGCGCCATATTTTAGTATGTTGTTAGGCATCTCCCCTAAATTCCAAAACTGCCGGGAGACAATCTCTAAAGAGTCTGTCTCCACTGTAATGACGTCATCAAAAACGCTGCGGCCGTGCTTGGAGAAGTGTAAATTACACCAAAACCATGCAACGTCCATACACATGTGGGGTACCAAATGAAAGCTCTTAATAAATGTAAAATATTTATTATGTAGTTCATTTAAATGTAAAATTGTTAAATAAAAAACGTCATATTCTTTGCGTTATTGCATTTTATGGGTTAACAATTATTTTAATAAACACTTTAGTCTCAATATTCTATCAATAATAATTAAGATGCTCGTACTAAAATTGTATATGTTTGTGCAAATATCGATAGAATTATCGACCTTAGTTAACGACCCAAACCTCGCACTACTGGTTTAGCCCATCACATTGGCATTTACGTATTCTTAAACCGTGTTTGTACGAAGTCATTCCATGTGTTATATGTTTGTGTGCATCAATATGAGAATGTGTTTTTCTTTTTCAAAATGTGCGTGTGTAAATAAACAGATCGTTTTTGCATTTGTGAGTAATCTTTTGCATGTGTTATTTCTTCAAAATTCGGCAGACTTTTTTGTAGGCAAATACGACTTAAGGCTTCTCCTATCATTTATGCTTTAAGTTTCTCACCTATGCTCTACCTTAAGCTAAGTTCCAACGCAGAGTCATGCACCTCAAGCATATTTTTACGTGGAGACATGGCGTAGTAAGAGTTAAACATTTTTTGGAAAACCGTTTTTACATGCTTTATTAACTTGACCAGTTCGTATGTATGTAAGTATATAAGTATGTATGTAAGTTGTCCGTCAAAATTTGCAATCCAGTTTTCAGTCACTTGCTGTTATCCGTTTGAGCTGAAATTTTAGGTGAAGGTATAGTTTGGATGACAATTCAATATTATGGTACCATCGAGCTGATCTGATGATGGAGACAGAAGGTGGCCATGGGAAGTCAGTATTTAACCGAAGTAACCCCGTTGAGTTTGGGCTCGTTAGAATTGTCTCAATGAGAAGTTGATGATGGTAATACCATCCACAAATTAGCGTCCATAAATTACGTAACGCCCCCTATACAGAAAAGTACAGTCGGCAATAAAAGCTTGTACCAAACATTAATTTTTTGACAGAAACTTATTTCCGCTGCATTTGTTAAAACAATCACTTTAAGCACTATGAAATGGAAAGAAAAAAGTTTTAATTAAATTATGTTTAGCAAATGGCACCAACGGGCTTTAATTAAATAACATTATTTTCTATACAATGTTACTAAACAAGAGAAGTTTAAAGGTAACCTGCTTATTTCACAATGTTTAAGACATTTCGAAAATAATATGTTTTCTTTTTAGGGTTCCGTATCCAAAGGGTAAAACGGGTCCCTATTACTAAGACTCCGCTGTTCGCCGTCTGTCTGTCTGTTTGTCCGTCTGTCACCAGGCTGTAGAAATGGGTCCTAAATTAAAGCTCGTGACTTGTTATTGACGTGATTGTCATTTGCCATAATGAATACTGTGGGTTCCTGACAGCCGTGTCAACCACCCGTCGAGTCATTGTTTGCCGACCTCGACAATATTTTACAGATAAAGAAATTGGAACACACTTTGTAACTTGACACGATGACAATAAGATACAAAGAGGTGTTTCGATGTCTTTGATCTTACCATTGCATACAAAATAGTATTTTTGTATTCGTCGATTAAAATCTGTGTATTAAGATTTCATAGAGAATACTGCAACGTCACTCTTTTCATAGTTGTAGTCCATGTTACTGTCGAAACAATCGAAATAACTGTTTCGATACGCTCCAGACAACCGAAAAAAAATTGAAAATAGAACTAAAATAAATTCGACCAATCACGTGGCTGCTTTACCGAACTGTAATGAATTGGACCATTAGAATCGCTTTGATTATTGAGTTTACTCGTTGATGTCGTACGAGCGATAGGCTGCACTTCGTTTCAACAGTATCGAGTTTGTTTAATTAGTTCAGTTGACTCGTAGAAAATTAATTTTAATGAACTCGTACAAAAAGTATTGTTCACAATAGTGTTATAATCAAGCTTTTTAATCTCGTGCCTTACTTAGGCCACTCAGCAAGCTTCGTGGCCTAAACAAGGTACTCGACTAAAAAGCTCTCTATTATAACACGATTATGAAAAATACTATTTTATTATTCACTAGGGACGAATCGGTAATCACGTCTCGCTATTTAGACGTGTGCTATATTTAATAAGTTGAAAATAGTAATAAGTTTCTATCGAATCTATCCAATAAGTCTCACTTCCGGGAAAAAATCGTTATTCTCAAAATTATTAAATTCCTGCTCGTCGTGAGATTTTTTTTATTCTTTTTTAGAGCTCCGTACCCAAAGGGTAAAATGGGACCCTTTTTTTAGGGTTCCGTAGCCAAATGGCAAAAAACGGAACCCTTATGGATTCGTCATGTCTGTCTGTCTGTCCGTCCGTATGTCACAGCCACTTTTTTCCGAAACTATAAGAACTATACTGTTGAAACTTGGTAAGTAGATGTATTCTGTGAACCGCATTAAGATATTCACACAAAAATAGAAAGAAAAAAAATTGGGGTTTCCCCATTCTTAGAACTGAAACTCAATTTTTTTTCTTTTCATCAAACCCATACGTGTGGGGTATCTATGGATAGGTCTTCAAAAATGATATTGAGGTTTTTAATATCACTTTTTTCTAAACTAAATAGTTTGCGCGAGAGACACTTCCCAAGTGGTAAAATATTTGTGTGTCCCCTGTAACTTCTAAAATAAGAGAATGATAAAACTAAAAAAAATACATGATGTAGGTACATAACCATGCATACTTCCACCTAAAATTGGTTTGAACGAGAGCTAGTAAGTAGTTTTTTTTAAATACGTCATTAATCGTAAACCGCAATTTATTTTACGGAACCCTTCATGGGCGAGTTCGATTTGCACTTGGCCACTTTTTTTATACAACGACGGTGGCAAACAAGCTTACGGCCTGCCTGATGTTAAGCAGGTACCTATGGACACTTGTGACTCCAGAAGAATCACAAGCGCGTTGCCGACCCTGCTGAGATCATTTTTGTCATTCTTTTTTTGGGTCTGTCTGTCTGTCCGTCTGTCACCAGGCTGCATCTCCTGAACCGTGATAGTTAAACAGTTGACATTTTCACAGATGATGTATTTCTGTTGCCGCTATAACAACAAATACAAATAAACAGAATAAAATAAATATTTAAGGGGGCTCTCATTCAACCCGTTGATATTTGCCGTTTTTATAGATAATGGTACCTACAAGATACACTTATGTCCGTCAGTATGTAGGTACATTGTTTCTTATGACTAGAAATTATGACTAATATAAATTAATTTAAGCTAATTATTTATTAATATTGATAAAAGAATTCCAGTTTCAGCACTATATATGGCTACCTTAGGCTTACCTTATGTGACCCTACCTTATGGAAGTGATTTAGGACCTTTATTATTTATATAAATAACCTTCTAAAAGCAATCGAGTACCGTACGGTTCTTTTTGCTGACGACAGTACGATACTTTGTGCATTTAAAAATATGGAATGATATGAAAGTGACATAAATATGACATTAGAAACTCTAATTGACTGGCTGTATTTTAAACAAAGAGTTAATCATTTTCATAGTTTAAATATATCATATAAGGGACATCATATTGACGAAACGGATGCTACAAGATTTTTAGGTTAAGTGTAGATAATAAGCTGACATGGTGAATCCAAACTTACAATATATGTAAGAAATTAAATCAATTCTCATATATGCCCTAGACAATTTAAGAAAAGTTGTAAATGAGTCAGTAGTTTTAATTTAACAGCCTACCACGCTTATGTAACATCGAATATAAGGTACGGTATCATCTTCTGGGCAAACTCAGTTGAAAGAGAAATGGCGTTTAAAGCGCAAAAAATATGTGTAAGATCGCTATGTGGTATTCATCAACTTGGCTCTTGTAAGCCAGCTCTTGTAAGTTGTAATATTAGTGAGACGCGATCTGCACTTATATCCAAGTTTTAGGAGTACCTACATGCATGCATGTACCTACATGTCTAAGGAATAAAATAAATGGAATGTACTTCAAAACAGCTTAATTTCAGAAAAGTTTACTCGGAATGGCTCCTAAAATTTATAACCAAGTTCCGAAATATGTAATAGATATAAATAATATAAATTTCAAATTAAATATAGGTTTCGAGCCGGATAATGTTATTAATATTACTGATCTTCAAACTAACTTATTAAACATTCTCGTCAGGAAAGCCTACTAAACTGTTAAAGAATTCGTGACGGATAATAATTAATGTAATTGAGCGAGAACAAACCTGGCTCCATTAATAGCTTAAAAAATTGTATGCCTAATAACGGCCCAACATGGTGATGACTCATTGTACTTTAAACCATTGTACCTACCTATGTTAACTAATGCTTTATTCTTATTCTTATATAATATTATAAAGTCCCTGGGCGACCGAGCTCCGATCGGATGAAAATGGAGAAAATACGGAGAAAACTAATTTTCCCGGACATGAGACCTATCTAGATCGATTTCTCGCCCCCGTAACCACTTATATTCCAAATTCCATCGAAATCGTTAGAGCCGTTTCCGAGAACGTGATTGCAAATATATACAGGGTGGAAAGTTAAAACGGGGCAGTAAAGGCAGCTACTAGATCCCTTGCCGCCACGCAAAAATGGCATTAGGATTTCATTCCTAACTTTTTAGGTGATGACAATCTACATTCACAGGTTTTTGAAAAAAAGTACAGTCAGCGAGAAAATCATCAATTTTGACGAAAAATTTTTTTAATGCTTTTCGATCACATTCCTATTAAGGATCAAAATACTCTTTTGGACCGACTAAGGTTTGACAACTAGAACGCCCAGAAATCAAAGAAAACTTTTTCCATACAGTTAGTGTGGGAATCATAAAGTGCAAGTAGTCCTTTAATTAGACGACCATCAAATTGTATGGAGACGGAGATAACTTCATTTAGATTAGAAATGAGAGGATTCATTCCTTTGTTAAAAAAAATATTTTTAATTCTGTTTTTATTCAATGACGGCCAGCTTTATTCTGTAAAAAGTTTGTAAAAATAATACTATTCAATTCAATTCAATTCAATTCAATTCAATATTTATTGATAACATGGTTACAGGTCAATATTTACATAATATTAATTTGAACATTTCTTATAGCTACACAACATTAAATATTATACATTATTATTATATTACGTATTATCATTAGGTACATTTATCATTATTATATTTAACGGCCTCCGTAGCCCAGTGGGTAGTGACTCTGCCTACGAAGCTGGAGGTCCCGGGTTCGAATCCCGGTCAGGGCATTTATTTGTGTGTTTATCACGAATATTTGTTCCTGAGTTATGGATGTCATATATGTATATAAGTATCTATATGTATGTATCTATTATTTATATCATCGCCTAGTACCCACAACACAAGCCTTACTGAGCTTACCGTGGGCCTAGGTTGATTTGTGTAAGATTGTCCCATAATATTTATTTATTTATTTATTTATATTAGGTATTATCATTACATATCATTGGATGATTGGCAAAGGAATTCGTCTAGAGAATAGTAGGCTTTGTTAGTCAAATATTCTTTAAGCCTACATATAAACAAGCATTCTGATATTTCCGGTCGCTTAAGGTCACTAGGCAAACGATTATAAATTTTGGGACCTATGTACCACACACACTAACATCCGTATTCAGAAATTTTGTTCGAAATTTAAAATTTACTAAGGTAAGGGTTTTACAGCACCTGTCCGCTCGTGAGTACTGTCCACATAGTAACGTTTATGAATACGGGTGTAAATAAATTAGTTTTTTTTTTAAATATAGGACTGAATTCTCTCATTTCTAATCATAATGAAGTTATGGCCGTCTCCGTACAATTTGATGATCGTCTAACTAAAGCACTACTTGCACTTTGGGATTCCCATACTAACTGTATGGAAAAAGTTTTCTTTGATTTCTGGGCGTTCTAGTAGTCAAACCTTAGTCGGTCCCAAAGAGTATTTTGATCCTTAATAGGAATGGAATCGGAAGGCATTAAACAAATTTTTCGTCAAAATTGATGATTTTCTCGCTGACTGTACTTTTTTTCAAAAATCTGTGAATGTAGATTGTCATCACTGAAAAAGTTAGGAATGAAATCCTTATGCCATTTTTGCGTAGCGGCAGGAGATCTAGTAGCTGCCCTTACTGCCCCGTTTTAACTTTCCACCCTGTATATATATATACCTACATACATACATATATATATACAAATATTGCTTGTTTAATAGTATAGGATAAATGAGTACGAGTATACAATTTTTCCAAACATAATTTCTGTTAAATAACCCTTAACTTTATAATAAGAACTTTTTAAATTTAAAGTCTGTTAGGTCTATAATGTGACTGGAAATTTTGTTGTAAAAATGTATTAACTGTCCAATGATTTCCTAGCTGTTGCTAATCGCAAGTATCGCAACCAATGAACTGCGGGTTTGTTTTTATTTCTGGTGCTAAATTTGTGCAGATCTGCGTAATGTTTTCTAGACATAATAACTTCGTAAATATATAGTGACGGCAGTGTTATGATATCCTATTTTATAAATAGATCCCTTAAAGATGTTCGTGGTTTTAAGTTTCAAATTGCTGTCACTGCCCTTTTCTACAGAACGAATATGCTGTCTACATAAGCAGATCTACCCCACACCAGGATTCCATAAGACATTAGACAATGGAAATAGCTGTAATATACTAATTTAGCTGTATTTATATCTATAATCTGTCTTATTTTTCATACAGCATATGCGGCAGAACATAATTTACCACTTAAAATAGCTTAGTGTGAATCCCACTGTAATTTACTATCTAACGTCAAACCAAGAAAAACCGTGCTATCCGAAAACTCCAAAACATGCTCTCCCAGAACCAAGTTGGGTTTATGATTTATTTGATTTTGACGGCAAGATGAAAATCGAATAGGTACATTTTGATTTTGTGGGATTAAGTAGCAAGTTATTTATTGTGAACCAAGTTAACGTTTTTTGTAAGACGGGATTAACAATAGTTTCAGCTATATCACTATTTCTGGGTACTTTAAATAGAAGAGATGTGTCTGCACATAAAACAGTGTCGGTCAAACCTTCCAGGATATATGGTAAATCGTTAACGTAATTTAAAAACAAATAATACCCAAAATAGACCCCTGAGGAACACCCATTCTGACCAACATTTCCACAGAATTCGATCCGTCAACATCAACAAACTGGGTTCTGTTAGACAAATATAACTGGAGCACATGCAAAGGACTTGCCTCTTACAACATAATGATTAATTTTAACCAACAACGAACGTCGAGTGATCCACACAATCAAAGGTATTCACACCGTAATTCTGTCCTACATAAAAATAAAACGGTGAACATGAGGCCAGCGAGAAAGTATTGCAGGCTAAATCCATGTATTAGTAGGTAGTCAAAACAAAACTTCCCCATAATAAAAACGTTTTATTAAAATACCCAAGTAATAAAAAAATGTTTTACGTGAGAGTAAAAGTAGACATGTTTGGCTGAGAATTTCCCTAATTCATCCTCGAGGACTCGAAAAATTAAGCCACGAAAAGTACAAACATTAGCATTCTACACACGTCTCTTCAGTATTCTGTGTGATTTTACTCGGAGGTCCCGGAACAAATTCAGGACTGCATAATGATTCCATTTTATTCGAAGAAAGCTCTTTCTTCACAACTTATTTATATTTTTGTTATTTTATCTTATGGTTTTCTCAAATCTTTCGAGCAAAGTATGTGGCAGGTCGTATACATAGGTGTGTGTCTACGGATGTATAATCGTAGGTGTAAATACATTCCCCTCTGCGTATTCTTGTCATACCTATCCCACCAAAACATTACATGTAAAGTGATAGCCAAGACTCCCTAGCTCATACAGCTTTCAGCGTTAAAAAGATATCAGATCATAAGTAGCACCAAGCTTCCTACACCAGACGGCGAAACTCTATCATACCAGCCACGCCCTAAAAATTCTACATCATGGCTAAAAAGTATAGCTTTGTTGGGCACATCCCGGTTGCCGCATAGACGTCGAATGAATTTATGATGATATTATAATAAGCGACGGGTCTATACTTTTTAACCAAGATATAGACTTTTAGAGCGTGGCTGGTAGTGGTAGAGTTTCACCATCTGGTGTAGGAAGCTTGGTGCTACTTATGATATCTTTTTAACGCTAAAACTTGAGCTAGGGAGTCTTGGCTATCACTTTACATGTAATGTTTTTGGTGGGATCGCATTCCTTTTTGTAAGGTAATTTCTAAAGAAGTATATATGAAAACCCATACAAACTTCCATGCCCTTATTTAAAGGGTGGGAGGTGATTTACTAAAAATTCTGAAATATGTGTTTTATTATTTTATAACAAGGAGTCCCTTTATCTATTTTCAGACCCTTAGCATCAAAATTTGCGGAAGTCTCATACAAAATGCCATCCCCTAGTTTAAGGGGATAGGGGGTAAAAATTCAATTTTTTTTTGTTGATTTTGTACTAATACTAGCTTACATACCAAATTTCAGCTTTCTAGGACTTCAGGAAGTACCCTAGAGGTTTTGATAATCAACGTGAGTGAGTCAGTGACGAAATCGGCGTTTTTTAGATATCAATAAAATCTAAAGTATAAGAGCTATGCAATTGAAACTTTGTTTATCTGGTATAGCTATGCCTGGAATAAATATTTGAATTGAATTGAATTGAATAATCCAAACACAAGTTATGAGGGTTCAAAAAAACGACGAAGCGCTTCGAGAAAAGATAGGTAGTGCCTGCCCTTGCGCTTCGCTTGGCTCGTCTTGGCGGGGGCACTGATACAGACATTTTACAATTTAAGGGCACTTCCGCATTTGGCAGTGAGGTATCGGTGCGGTATTAGTAATACTTAAAGCAATGACGCGTATTTGCAGTATCCAAGAGGCAACCGGATGGCTCGCGGTATTTGAGCTTGTTAGATTATTATGTAATATAGCACATAAGCTTACCAGTAATTTAAGATGCGAATTAACCTTCTTTATTGATTAGTTTGTCACTTTTCTGTGTCACCAGACTATTAGATACTGATTTGACACTTCAATGAAAATATGTCGGGTAAGTGTATAATCGTTGACTTACTAATAATATTGCCAATGCTAAAATTAAAATTAATATCAGTATGTAATTTTCATGGTGCCTATTTATAATGATTTTAATATGTTTGTGTATATTTTAAATGAATACTAGTAAGAATTTATTGATCAAGTGATTAAAATGACTGACTAAACTATCCATGACGTCACGTGTTTATCGAACAGAGGTGGCGTGGTCGGACACCTGGAATCAGGTATAAAAGGGTTTGACCGGCCGATTCTGAATTCATTATTGTCACTGCTGTTCCATGGTGAACATCTCCTGGGAAGTCCAGTCAGTTAAGTAACCCTTGGTATTAATTATGTACTTTGTGATATTGCTGTGTATTTCAACTGCATTATATGCTTGAATTATTATTGATGCTTTGATTATTAGTCACGTTATAAGTGAATTAATTAACTTACGGATAATTTAATTATAAATAAATGAATACTTATGGTTTGAAGGTTTTTACTGGTAATTTGGCCAACAAAAGAGTTGTTACAATAATTCTATGATTTTTATTATAACAAATACTTTATATTTCCCTTGCCTATTCAACATAGTAGTAACGAATTGTCTAAATCGGGTACAGGGTACACGAATAAAGGGGTAAATAAGTAAATACTACAATGTTTCAGCTTTTTATTCTCAATCCATACACGTGGTAATAAATATTACAAATAATATGTTGATATCATAATTACTATAATTCGTTTTTATTTACATTTCTGTCAAGCTCCCGAAGGGCGATTGTGCACTACAATGAATTTTACTGTCCGGCAGTCCGATTTTTTACGGTCCGATATTTTTTGTATTGAATGTTGGATGGTAAAATTACTATACGTAATTTTTTAAATACAAAAAATATCGGACTGTAAAAAATCGGACTGCCGGACAGTAAAAGTCATTGTAGTGCACAATCGGCCTAAGTGTTGTGGAACCATCCTGTGCAACCCAAACTGAGCCAACTTCGACTGGGGTACGAGCATGGGTGAGGCAAATACTTAGCCACTAAGTATTTTTATTGAAAGACGTTAAGGGAGCTTCTTAATATAGCTCACATAACATTCACGTTATTTCATATCGCAAAATTATGAAGGATAAAATATACAATACATCACAAGCTCGTTACTTGACAAGCCAATCCGTCATCGCCATTGGCAGCACATGCGATCAGCGACCATCTATAGACATTGTACCCGCTGTTGCCACAGACGAAATTTATGTATCTGATTCTTATCGACTGTAAAAAATAATGATTTTTACTTAAAATAACTAAAAATTCAAATGCAGCAACTAAAGTTTTTATTAGAACCTGAAATTTTGCTTTTATTAAAACAATACGCCATGTTTACTATCCCAACAGATTATGAACAATCCAGTGCCAATTTACAAACAGCAATTCACATACGAGCTCTATCTACCGGTAAAATATATTATCGTCTAAATTGATGACTTAGCGACTAATGTAGAACATCAGCTACTTAGTTCATTTTAAAGATTTAACTTCTGTTTGCTAATTAAAACAAAATCTAGCCTCAATAAAGAGCATCGCACATAATTATTTAACAACTAAATGAATGAGTCGTCTTCTTTTTTAACGAAAATTTCCTTAGCAACAAAAAGTTTGCATAGGAACAGACCTCCCGCTGGTGTCACTTTGTGATGTATAAATCTTTGACTATTAAGCCCACTGGAGATGTCATAACGTCAACTCTTCGAACAAATTTTTTCGCCACTTTTAGCGGGGGGTGAGGTAAACACGTACAGCACACCACCAAAATATGAATAAATCAACAGACACCAATTTAGCTGTAGAGATAAACGCACACTACAAAAAAAATTAACACATCAAAAATTACACGCACACAGACAGAGTTTTCACGTAACCTTGCAGCATACATACGAACAAGTTAGTGATGGGACACAACGGACAGATCTGAAGAATGAGTCAAATCAGTTTGATGAATGAACTGAATTATCTTATACTATTTATTATAAAATTGTAAAAGTGAAAATTCTGTTCATTGAAGATACTACCCAAAAAAAATTTTATTTGTATGTATGTCATTATTTAAAAACCATAGCTAACAGTCGAGTTGCCCACTCACTTGACAAAGGGGGGACAACTGTCACTCGCGTCCGCAGGAGCTACCTACCACAACCCTGCACGTGTCCCCTGGGTGGTACTAAAGAATGACAAACTCAAAAAGGCCAAAAATAATATATGCCATACGATTAAATAAATTTAAAGAAATGTGAACGACCACCACGAATGACGTTGACATTATTCACCAACCAATCATAAATAACAACAAATATTCATAAAATCATTGCCTGTGTAAGAAATTAGTTCCAGTGAAATTCCGCAATATGGCGCATCCTCATTTATATTAAAATTTGTGGTGGTCAGGCTTTAGAAATTGGGATATATTCGAAAATAAGTGTAAAAATGGGGCAATATTTAATTTGTTATCATTAATTTGATTTTAAGGAAAAAAAGCCGGGTTTAAAAATTAAATGTATACCTACTAGTCGCAGATTTAGGAAAAACAAAGAAAAAAAGAAATTCACCAAACAAGGACATAGTCGCAAAGAAGGTATTGCACCTTCAATCAATGGTGCTCCGAACAGATAACACTTGCACGGTGTGTAGGTTTCCAAGAATAATTTTCGTTATTACAAAATTTTCTCCATTTCTCCTTTATATAGGGATCTTTTGGAAATCCAAAAGGACATATAATTATAACATAAAGTAAGTAGTTATAATTATATGTCCTTTAACATAAAGTATATAAATAATATTATATGAATAACACATACATTTTTGGTCCCGCACTAAATGTATTCCTTTTACCTAGATATTTTTTTTGCCAACAATATTTTTCTTTTTAAGACTAAATTTCAACAACGTATGTCCAGAGAAAAGTAATTTTCTAATTCACCTTACAAGATTCAAATGTAACATACATATACACCTACTCTTTAATTCAATATCTAATAAAAAAACTGACTATTAAACAAACTGACACAGAGATTGAATGAATGAATGATTCATTCAAATGTTG
Organism: Epinotia brunnichana; assembly: GCA_963854355.1. Classification (NCBI taxonomy): domain Eukaryota; kingdom Metazoa; phylum Arthropoda; class Insecta; order Lepidoptera; family Tortricidae; genus Epinotia; species Epinotia brunnichana. The sequence goes on along the minus strand of OY977936.1, from coordinate 42,100,305 downwards.
AGTCGCTTTTCATACTTTTATCGCACCCCTAAAGACAGATTCGACCCCGTACCACGACACCATGTTTACATTTTCTGTCGTTTACGTATCGCAAACGGTATTTTCTTTAAATGGAGATTGTACTTCAATACACATTTAATAGTAAGTAAAAATACTTACCTATGATAGGAAACGCGAACTTGTTGCGAATTTGAGCTGTCAGATCGCCTTTTACATGATAATACTGCACAATTCACCATTTTTCGAGAGAAACGTCACGCGACACGGATCGATACAAAATGGCGATGAAGCGACTTTAAGTAGTTTTATATAACGTGGTTGACCAGTTGACCAATGTACTTTGCCGGAGGGGGTCGCCTGTGTATGACATCTCCAGTGGGCTTAGTACTCAAAGGTATAAATAAAATGATTGTTTGATTTTAATTTCCCTTACACAAACTCACTTATTTCGCCTTATATATAACCAGCCCTCGCATAGTCGCGAAACAATAGGTAGGTTAGGTTTGTGAGATAGCTTCAGATGCCCGAAGGGCAAACCGCCCAGAAATAGGTAATCCGTTGAATCTTTCGAACTACGAGTAAGTAAGAACAATATGGCGAAAGGGGCATGCCGGTAATTAATGTAACTTAGTTATGTATGGAGAACAAGAGCTCATTTCATCACATTGGTGTATGGCTATAAAAACCACTCATAGGTGCGTTCGTTACCTTGTGTCCCTCAGAGCAGAAAGTAGGGGCCCCTTGAAACGACATAAAAATCAGGTTCTGTCAAAAAATAAATTTTTGGTTTAAGCTTTTATTGCCGACTGTACTTTTCTGTGTACCGTCATCTGATATACTCAATGAGACGATTCTAACGAGCCCAAACTCAACGGGGTTACGTCGGTTAAGTACTGAATTCCTATGGCTACCTTCTGTCTCCATCATCAGGACAGCTCGCTGGTACCATAATATTGAATTGTCATCCTAACTATACCTTTACCCTAAATTTCGGCTCAATCGGTTGAAGATATCTGCTTGAGATGCAAGATTCCACCCGAACAAACATTTGCAATTTAATATTGTAAATAGTAGTGACAATATGAAATAAGAGCTTTCATTGACCATTTTTTGATCACAATATTAAGTAAATCTCATGTTCAATTATAGTAGTAACGTATAAAAATAGAGGTATGCATATTGCATGCAGACAATATGAAATTAGAGTCAGTTAAAATATTTTATAGATGTAATGGAGACATTTATTAGAAGCTTAATAGTACATTGTGATACAAGTGAGCTATGTTGATCATTACATCACAGGCGGAATTGTCATGCGACCCGCAGGTGAGCGTGATAAGAGGGCCGAGGATGTAATTATCAAACCTCACGCGTTTCATACGATGCTTTTCAACACATTTGCGAGGAATAAATCCATACTAATATTATAAATGCGAAAGTGTGTCTGTCTGTCTGTCTGTCTGTCTGTCTGTTACCTCTTCACGCCTAAACCGCTGAACCGATTTGGATGAAATTTGGTATAGAGATAGTTTGAATCCCGAGGAAGGACATAGAATAGTTTTTATCCCGGAAATCAACCCTTTAGGGGAAAAAGGGAGGGGTGAAAATCTGTATAGAACTATTTAAACCGCAGAGCCTATTTAGATGAAAAATGGTATAGAGATATTTTAAGTCTCGGGGATCGACATAGAATAGTTTTTATCCCAGAAATGATGCCTTAAGGGGGGAAAATGGGGTGTGAAAATGTTTTATAGGTGAGAAACTTTAGGCACTCTTACATGTAGTTAGAAACGGTTCCAATAAGCATTTGTTTTGTATCTGTTACACATTTTAAATATGTGCCTAATATCTATTCCAACTGGTTACTTCTACAGGGGTTTTACAAGAGGGGTTTTACTTATGGTTTTTTAACACAAACCTTCCATATATGTACATACAGTCGCGGAATGAAAAGGTATAAGTTATCAGTATCTGCTTTATCGACCGAGTATAACAAATTCCGTCATAATGAATTTCATTTCACTACATGGACCACAGATACGTCCACTATGACCTCTTTGCATTTTGAAAAGGCGAGTTAAAATTAAAAAAAGAAACGAAGAAATAGCAATGATGACATTGACAGGAACTGTTACTCACATTTATAGTTTTAATTAAGTATTATAAGCGAAGAGGATTTAATCTAAGATTCATCCAACTTGACACAACGTAATGGCAAGATTAAACGAATAAAAAGGTTTTTAGTTCAACTATTAATAGTCTAGGAACATTCGTCTAAGTCAATTTGAACTTTATTGTCACACAGTTAAACATAATTTTCAATACAACACTCTCTTCTGTTACACAGTTTCCGCCACTGTACTTACGTCGAAGTGCATATGAATTGACAGCAATTCGATTCCCAAATTAATTATTTACTTATGTTTTTTTAACACAAACCTTCCATATATGTACATACAGTCGCGGAATGAAAAGGTATAAGTTATCAGTATCTGCTTTATCGACCGAGTATAACACATTCCGTCATAATGAATTTCATTTCACTACATGGACCACAGATACGTCCACTATAACCTCTTTGCATTTTGAAAAGGCGAGTTAAAATTAAAAAAGAAACGAAGAAATAGCAATGATGACATTGACAGGAACTGTTACTCACATTTATAGTTTTAATTAAGTATTATATGCGAAGAGGATTTAATCTAAGATTCATCCAACTTGACACAACGTAATGGCAAGATTAAACGAATAAAAAGGTTTTTAGTTCAACTATTAATAGTCTAGGAACATTCGTCTAAGTCAATTTGAACTTTATTGTCACACAGTTAAACATAATTTTCAATACAACACTCTCTCCTGTTACACAGTTTCCGCCACTGTACTTACGTCGAAGTGCATATGAATTGACAGCAATTCGATTCCCAAATTAATCGCGGTCTCATAATAAGTATAAATATATAAATGCCTATGTCCTGACTGACTTATTCACTCACTCACTCACTCATCAACGCACAGCCGAAACTACTAATCATAGAGAGTAGATTTTTGCACAGTAGGTTGCTTTTATAACATGGGCTAGGGATAAGAAGGGATTTTTGAAAATTCCACCCTTAAGGGGGTAAAATATGGATGCAAAGTTTGTATGGGGGAACCTTTTTGTTTTGAGCTAGAGACTTAAAACTTTGTAGAAAGGTTAGTTATCAAAATACAAATAAAGTAATTTTAGGGTTTTGAAAAATTCAACCCCTAAGGGCAAATAATAATATACAAATAAATTAATTTCAGCGTTTTGGAGAATCCCACTCCTAAGGGGGTAAAATAGGGTGCAAAGTTTGTATGGGAAAAACGACATTTTTGAAATAGATACTTAAAACGTTGTAGAAAGATTACTTATTAGAACATGAAAAAAATTCATTCAGCGTTTTACAAAAATCATTCCCTAAGGGGGTGAAAAGGGGTGCAAGGTTTGTATAGGGAATACTTTTTCCGAGCTAGACACTTGGAACTTTGTAGAAAAAATTTTATGAGTGAAAGTTTATGTTTTTGAGTTAGAGACTTGAAACTTTGTAAAAAGTTTACTTATTAAAATAAAAAAGAACATAAAGCGTTTAAGAAAATTCCACCCCTAAGGGGGTTAAAAATGGAGCAAGCTTTGCATGGACAACACTTTTTTGGAGCTAGCGACTTGAAAATTTGCAAAAAGATTACTTATTAGAATACTAAAAAAGAACTTTCAGTGTTTTGAAAACTCTACCCCTAAGGGGGTTAACAAGGGGAGCCAGTTTTGTGTGGGAAACACTTTTTTTGAAAGAAGACTTAGAACTTTTAGAATTATTACTTATTAAAATACAAAAAAAGTACTTTCAGAGTTTAATAAAATTCCACCCCTTAGGGGGCAAGCTTTGTATGGGCAACACTTTTTTTGAACTAGAATTAAAAGTTAGTAGTAAGATTACTTATTACATTACGGAAAAAGTTCCTTCAGCGATTTGAAAAATTCAACCCCGAAGGGGATTAAAGGGGGGTTCAAATTGTATATGGATAGCAAGAAAATTTTAAAGTGTCAGTAAGAGATTTGTAACTTTGGTCTTATTCTGATTATGAACGTCTACAAAACTAATTTTAGAGTTTTTCCAAATTCATCCCCTAAGAGTGTTAAAAGGGGGTTTAAAGTTTGCGTATTTCAAGACATTTGTAAAATATGAGATTTTTAATTTCGGTTTTAGACTGTTTGTTCACAAACTAGAAAATGAACATCAACGTTTTTTTTAAATTTATCCCCTAAAAGAGGGTTCAAAGTTTGTATTGAGAGAAATCATTTTCTAAGACGATAACAAGTTCTACGCGGACGAAGTCGCGGGCAACAGCTAGTACTTTTCATAAAATGAAAATGTTATGGGCTCCTAAGTTATTTCCTTTAGTTATTGATGACAACCGGTTTTTACTCAAATAATTGTACATCTCCAAGAATAGGCTTGTTGCGTGGTGTTACAATTGATAACGTCGTGTTGCTTAATGGATAGTAAACCATCAAATTATTGTAATAAAGTATAAATTACAAAATATAATTTAAATCATAAAAAATAAAAAAGTTTTTATTTATTGTCCAAGAGTAAATTTAAAGGTACCAATAGAATCCTTACGCTTTTATAAAAACAAATTTGTACAACAACTATGGACCTAAACGTAGTATTTCGCGACCGAAACAGCAATTTACTTCATTTTCCATGCAACGGAGTAGTACAAATTGCACGGTGTGACGTCATACTTTAAAGCCAATCGGTTTAAAGCGTTTCGGCTGCTGTCAGCGAAGTCCGTCTTTAACTCGATTTTTTGGGTATTAATTTCCTTTAAATGTAGTTGCTTCCATACAAACATTTGTTCATCTACAAAAACTGGTTAGAATGGCATCGTAAACAAATTTAAGGTCACAAGCCCATTTCCAGTTGCGTCAATTCTATTTATCACTTTTCTATTCACCACGAGTCAACATTTTTATTAATAACCAAACACGCATCAACAATGTTTACAAATACTTATTTGTAAAATTACCTATAATGGCGGGTACCTATTTTTTTTTCGTGAAGTTCGCTCAGTGCGCGCGCATGTGAACACATTCACCGCCGCCGCGAATCGCTACGCGCTACGCTCGTAGCCGATCTCGTGGTTTCCCTCGTATTTAGCGGAAAGCGCTTACGGCGTAGGCACACGACAGTTGTGTTCCCGGCACTGAATGTGGCGAGGCTTAGATGAAATCTCTAAACTGCCAATACAAAATAGAAAAAATATTTTCGTATTCAATATAAATTCATGTAAAATGTTATCAAAAGTAAATAGTTTTACTAAATGAAACGTTTCTGTATCATATCCAAGAAGAAATAATCAATTAATTCACAAGAAGGATTTAATTTGTTTAGTCGAGTAAGAATCCATTTGATGAGAATTAAAAAAAAACCTGTACAACCCGGTCAATCTAAGAATCCGCCGTGTCCATACACACACCTTGCTGCAAGGTGCCAACGTGTCTTAATCGGGATTATAACCATAAAAAATTATAATAATAAATGGCGTAGGGATGTGACGGCCCCATCGCCCACCAGATTTTTGGTGCAATCAGTCAACGTAAGGCAGCTTGTGGCGGGCTGTTAGGGAGTAGTGACCCTACGTACCTGAGTGCTCCTGGGGGTATCCTGTGGTCAGGCTGAGCCGATCGGGTGGATGGTTGGACAGGCCCCATCTCTCCCCACCTCTGGCTTGCCTTAACTGGCTATCCAGAGTGGAGTCGCAAATAGTCTCCGTTTGAAGTCCGCTGCACGACGTTTTCTTCGACGTGTATCTTAATGAGACTATCATGAGGTAATGTAGGTGAATTGTAAGCGAGGAGAGATGTTCTGCTTAAGGTTTGAGTGCGTTCACAGGCATAAAAAAAGCGAAGATAGGGTGGTTTTGACGCTTGATTATGCGTATGCCTTTTTAACAAACATCTTATCTAGTTACAACAATGACCCAACATCCTATCCGTTGTTTCTCTCGTATAAATGTTTCTTTCATCAAATCCGAACCATGCGAAATTGAACTTTAAATGCAACGGCATTAAATGAAAAATCTATTTCGACAAAAGCGTCAGATACGAGCAATTCGAATAGCGTCGTCGATATAAAACAATTTCAATTCCGTGACACCTTGAAGCGGCTGAGTCGCAAAGATCTATTTTCCTTATTTTCTTGGCAGATTTTTGATTTGCTCTGACATGTGAAGCCGAACATCTGAACATAATATTTGCTCTAACATTCTCACAATAATAATCATGAAAATACTTAAGGTGGTTCGATTGCCATACAAAACGTTATTTGACATTCGCAGGCTAACGGCGTGATAGTTTAAGAAACTTATGTAACAAACTTTCATCAATTGGCTTCCCATTTGCGCCAAATTCCCCCTTTCCTAGAATAAACTTGTTTAAGCTAGATTAATTTGAGAAATATGGTTTTCCCAAAATATCACGTCCCACACCAATTTCTCAAATTAATCTAGTTTATACAAGTTTATTCTAGGAAAGGGGGAATTTGGCGCAAATGGGAAGCCAATTTATGAAAGTCTGTTACATAAGTTTCTTAAAATATCACGCCGTTAGCCTGCGAATGTCAAATAACGTTTTGTATGGCAATCGAACCACCTTAAGGGGAATGCCTCTATGTATTTCGCGCACGAGAATATGAGATGCAACAGTGTTCGGATTTTTTTTGAAAAAAATCGATAAAATTATTGACGTTTTATTCAAATTTCCTTCTATAACATGCCTGAAGTAAAAAGTTAAAATACCCAACTTTCGCTTTTTTTTCTATCGAGACAATTTTAACCTTTTGTCGCATAATATGGTCCCGTTCCCAATTAGTCCCGTTCGACAATTGGTCCCGATCTCAATTCGTCCCGTGCGTAATGTAGGTACTACTCAAAAAAATCGGCTCTGGCGATTCACCGGCCGCTGCCGCGGCACGCTCGCTTCGCTCGCTCGGCTCGCGCGCTGTAGGGTCACAGTTTACCTAACACTCCTCCTCGCTTCGCCCGTTGTCGTACCTACCCGGGACGAATTGCCGAACGGTACCATATGCGACAAAACAATTTTTCAGCAATCATGTTTTTTTTACAATTCATACCCTTAAGCATCTTGGCGTATGTACTTCTTGTCAAAGAATGGCTTCCTTCCAACCAAATTGATGTATTGATCGTTTATATGACGACCGCGTCTGGGACCGTGGAACTATCAGAGAACCTATTAGCAATTCATTTTTTAATGAAACCAGAACCCACGCTAATGCACGCGAGGAGTCCAAACCTGTATTGGCCGCATATTGGCCAATGATGATGATTGTTAAACCTATACTATATATATGAACTTGTAGGTACCTTAAACATACAGCTACATATATACACTGGCCTGCAAAAGAAGGTATATCACTCATATACGTGACGATAACTAAAACTGTTATACCTTTTTTTCAGGCCAATATATCAATCCTTCTGGCCGATATTTAAAGTTCTGTATCTTTAGAATTGTAGTAGACAATAGGTAAAAAAACCTATTATTATTATTTCTGGTAGTGGCTTTCGGGCTGTCAAAGCCCTTATATCACTGCGACCATCGCTGATCTATTGTGATCGCCACTTACTACAATTCTTGGTCAAGTCCTGCAAACTCGAAGAATTGCAGGATTTTGTTGAACTCAAGAAATTTGATCTCCTCCGGGCACATGATGTGTTTGCCCAGGAAGGAGTTACGACTGCGCATGAGGCAAGGGCAATCGGTTAGGATGTGTGTAGGCGTCTCCTCTGCTTCAAAGCAGAATCTGCAATGCCTTGTGTCACACAGTCCTATCGTTTGCATGTGCTTATTTAGGCGGCAGTGCCCAGTAAGCACCCTGACCAGCATGCGTAGACGGTTCCTACTTAGCGCCAAGGCGTCAGAAGACGCCTTTTTGCTAAAGGCTCTAATAAGTGCCTTGGAATGATTCAGTCCTGGGTTAGCTCTCCAGGCTTGAATGGTCTTGTAGAAACAATAGGCTTTTAGAGTGAGCTTGGTTAGACTTTTAGGGATACCACAGAACGGCTCTGGTCCGCAGTGTGTTCCCTTCGCCCCCGCTCGTGCAAGCTCATCAGCCTTTTCATTTCCCTCGATGCCTGCATGCCCTGGGACCCAACGTAAAATTACCTTGTTTTTGGTACCCAGGTCATTCAATAGTTCCCGGCAGTTCTCGACCAGCCTCGACGTTGTGACGTTAGAGGTAAGAGCCAAGAGAGCCGCCTGGCTATCCGAGTGGATATAAATAGTATGATTAAGGAAGGCGCTTTGCAGATTCGTTGTCGCACATTATAGAATGGCGTATACCTCTGCCTGGAATATAGAAGTGTGCTTACCCAGGTTCAGACTGATCGCTGCCCTGGGTGCCTCTCCATATATTCCGCATCCTACCTCCGATCCGGATTTGGAGCCATCAGTGTACCACTTCAGGCTACCTGGTTTCCAATCTATGAGGCTGTTCAACCAGTCCTCTCTCCTTAGGAGTTCCACAGAGTAGTTTATCTGCGTGCAAAGTTTTGGGGGCATTGTGTCAAGTGGCATCCCTAAAACAGGTATATCGTATACTGAGTCTTTGAGTGTTCTCAAGGCTGTGGATAGCCAGTCGCCTTTCCTTACGGACGCTACTCTGAGCATGCTGGACTTCGCCTCCTTTTCCAAGTGGAGGTCCAGGGGCGGCAGGTTCAGCACGGCTTCCAGAGCAGCTGTTGGAGAGGTTGACATGGCTCCAGTAACGATAATTCAAGCAGTCCGTTGCAGACTGCTGAGCTTAGTTATTGTTGTTTTCTGTGTCGTTTTCCTATACCAGACCACAGAGGCGTATGACACCATCGGCCTCACAATGGACGTGTATAGCCACAGGGCAATTTTGGGTTTTAGACCCCATCTATTCCCCGCTAAACGACAGCAGACCTACCTAATGAAAAACCTAATAAAAATGTATGTAGATTCCCATAGACGGTTATGATCTTGCGATGCCGATTGACGCACTAGTCCCACCAAGGGCAAGGAAGCGATTAGCTATCGACTATTTTCTCGCTCAAGAAACGAACAAAAGAAACCCGTCTTTTACCCGTTTCGGTAAAAGAGACAGATATATTTATAGTTGATCGCTGGCTGTTCACATTGCCGGCGAGGACTCTCTCTTCACTAGTTGATCGCAGCGATAAAAGCTATCAAAGATAAAACTTGCTCAGCGGTACTCGTTCAGCGATGCTCGCTTGGCAGGACTGCATGCTCGGTCGCCCCGCCCAAGCGAGTGGTGCGAGTAATCGCCCGTCGCACTCGAGCACTCGCTTATAGCCGAGCGACAAAACGATTGGAACTATACACTCACTTCTCGCTGCTCGCCTACTTGTTTCTAGTTTCTTGCTCTAATCGCTTCTCGCTCATCGTCGGCGGTGCGTGGGACCAGTGCCTGATATACCACTTTGGGCAGTCAATTATCACGGATGGAATCGCGGCCTTGCAACGTTATTGGCGTTTTTAACCGACTTCAAAAAAGGAGGAGGTTTTATGTTCCACAGTATGTATTTTTTTATGTATGTTCACCGATTTCTCCGTCAATTGTGGACCTATTTCCAAAATTCTTTTTTTAATCGAAAGAGTATACTCCTGCATGGTCCCATTGTCACCAAGTCAGGATCTGATAATGGGATCCCAGGGTAATTGAGGGCAACCCTCAAATTTTATAGGCACGCGTGTAGTCATTTCGGTTTTTATATAGTTAGTTATACTGGGCGTTTTTCCGCAAGTCGACATCCAGTGTGCCTATTTATGAAGTTATTTCGGTATTTTCTATTATAACTCGTGTATTTTATTTACCCTCGGAAATCGCAGTTTTGGTGACGTGGAACTGACGATGATGACCACAGATGACTTATGGAACTCCTCAAAGATGTTAAAGTACTTACGTCAAATATTCTGACATGATTCCGTTCAAGTAGCAACTAATGAAGTGTTCATTCTGAGATCCTTGAGGAACCGACGGAACTCCTCAAATATTATCTGCCCACAGATAGCGACTTGGGTTTTTTCTGTAATAATCAACGCATTTGCTCTCGGAAAGCAGTTCATGTGATAAATTGGAAAGGAAATGTTTAAATTGTCATGTAGGTACCTAACTTTGTTTTTAAAGTAAATTATTATGTTTGTTTTACTATTATATCCATTTGATAAATAAATACGGTAAGGTCGGATGGGGCAAGAACAAAACTGGGGAAAGGCGAAAACTTTAAGGGTACTGCTCCTTTTAGCCCCACCTAAAACGCTGTCCATCTTACTCCACCTAACTTTACTTAAATAGGTCAAAGTGGCATTGTTCAATCCATATACTTGTATGAACTGTACATATTTACTCGTAATTTGTGTAATTTGCGTAGCCTACATGTTCGTAAGTAACGCTCAATGAAGGTAAATTTGGAAATCGTAATGGTTAAATTATGAACAGTTAATATTGTATGCGAGGGTTTCCGTTTCTATTCCAGGGTTTCTACTAGAAATTCAATTAATTTAGTTATTGGATACTTAGGTACAGTCGCCATCACATACATAGGTACACTATAGGTGTTCAAAAATATCGGCACATGCACCCTAATGCCTTGAAAATAGAGGTGTGTTCCGATGTTTGTGACGTGCTTGTTTGCTCTGATGTATGTGATGGCGACTGTACCTACTGTAAGGATATCCTTACAGTACAGTCGCCATCACATACATCGGAGCTTCATTTTAAAACGAGTAGCTAGTTTGCTCTGAAACTTTGTACTTATTATTATTCTGGTAGTGGCTTTCGGGCTGTCAAAGCCCTTATATCACTGCGACCATCGCTGATCTATTGTGATCTAAAAAAAAACTTTGTACTTAGTATAAGTTAAGTATCATCCAGGGTACCGATTTTTGACTTTCTAGCGCTCGACTTTTTCACTCGAAAACAGTCAAAAATTATGAAATGCTATTCCTAAATAGCGATAGAAAATTTAAACGAGTGGCATTGTCCACTCGTATTTAATTATATCGTTAGAAATTAAGTTTCTGCCATTTTATCACTACAATCGTATTTAATTTTCGAGCGCTCGAAAGTCAAAAATCGGCCCCCAGGTCTGTAATTAGTTTATGTAGCTCCAGATACCATAGTAAAAAATGCAGCAAATGTTTTCATACAAAACTTATTTTTGCTGTATTTTGTTTGTTTTATAAACTGGAGCCATCGAAACTAATTACTGACCTAGATATACATACCTCTTGTCATGCAAAGTTTCGTTACAATCCAACACGTAGTTTTAGAATGAGAACAAAACTCCGATTGTGTGGGAAGGTGAAATTCGGCCGAGCTTACTGCGGACTCTTAATCCACTCTGTATACCTAACCTCCTAAGGCCCATGGGCCTACTTAAAGGACTTATTTGCTAACTTCGTTGAATTTGCTTTGCATCGGTCGTGTTTTGATACAAACAAAATTCAACTCTATTTTCTTCTATATACAAGTTGATTCAAACTTCAATGTTATTTGTAGGTATTGCATGGCGGACCTTAGGAGGATGAAAGTTTGTATCGATAAAGTATTGGCGGTTTAACTAATTGTCCCAGCATATTGATTTGAAATTGGGATGACATTCGACGACCCGCGCTTTTCCCGCGCGCCAAGCCTAACGTGACAAAGAGTCCACGTAAATGTCATGCCAATGTGAAATAAATACGCCGAGTTAAATAGACCTTTATTGGACGAAAAACCTCAGCCATACTGTATATTTGTTCTGGAATTGAAACCCTATCGCGTGTTTAAACAGGCGCTCGCTTCAATTGACTTTAAATTAATTAGCTGAAATAGCTTTTCTATTAACATTGATTATTTAAACGTCAGCAGCAAAACTATTCCGTAAATTGAATCATGAAACGGCAAATATTCCATTCCATGTCGTCATAGTAGTTTAAAAAACCCGGTCAAGTGCGAGTCAGGCTCGCGCAACGAGGGTTCCGTACAAACTTTCACACAACATTATTTCCCCGCCAATTACTTGTGGAAAAATCTTAACAATGCATAGCATAGCAGAAGTTACCGTCATGAGTATCTTATCTTATCTTATCTTATCTAGGTGAGGGCCCTTTCGGATGCACTTCGACCCAGTGGGATCTTTTGTGCATTTGCCCTCTCCTTTATACCTGCTCCCAGGCTTGCTCCATCATTTCCACAAAGCGGATGATGCAGTTCGCCGGGAGCACCTTGAATTCCTTTGGTTGCGGGTAACCGTTACCAAAGTAGTTCATTCTTTGTCTGGCAAGGGCATGACATTCACACAATAAGTGTTCCATAGTCTCATCCTCCTCGCCACACATTCTACAGTCTAAACTATCAGATAGTCCCATCTTGGCCAAGAGATCCTTGACCCCGAAGTGACCAGTGAACACCCCAGATATAATTCTGAGTTGCTTCCTACTGGATTTCCAGAGTTTTCTGGTCCAGCCCGAGTCCACTCCTTCTATGAAGAGCTTAGAGTGCCTTAAGCCAGCCTCATTCCTCCACTCGTGTTGGTGTTTGGTTTTGGCGTAGGCTTTAAAGGCCGATATTATGGTCCCCTGCGAGAGTACCGTCATGAGTAACTACAGCTCCATTTACGGTGCATTTTGGTACTAACTTGAGCGGCCAAAGATCTCGGTATGTATGTTGGTTTTTTAGCGATAATTTTTAATCACGAGAACTAATTTCGATATTGTTTATTGTACTTGAAGGAAGGTGCTTTCAGAATAATCTAATAGGAATTTGAAGAGAAAAAAATACATACAAAAGTAAAGTCTTGGATCTAGGTTATGTGGTAATATGTAGTATAGTTATAGTTGAGGATGCGTGTTGCGGATGGTGACCGGTGTGTGGAGGCCTTTATCTGTGGAATGACGAAACCTGCGCTGTGGATCTTGATGGTTCAATAATTATTACTTTTGTGGTTTTTTCCTGAATAAACTTTTATTAATTTTTTGTTATACTCTATGGTTGTCAAGAATGTTTGTCTATGCTTTAAGAAAATAAATTGTCATACAAAAGTGATTAAATTACAAACTAAGTAAAAAAATATTTTTGATAATTTAAAGAAAAATAACCTAGGTAAAGGTACCGTTATATATATATATATTTCCTGTAATATTTATAATAATGTAAATCTTATGTATTAGGGCATATTCAATAATTCGTGTACCCAATTAGCGTAAGTTATTAAACAAAAATTAACTCTATGTCAGTTTTGTGACGACTATTAAGTAGGTATTGAGTTTGTATAAAAATTTAACTTTTTCTTTTCAATTTATAAATGGTATGCATATACACCTTCTTTAAATATGAAACAAATTCATTTTCACATCATTTGTATGCTTAAGTTTCGTCACAAAACTGACACTGAGTTAATTTTTATTTATCAAGTCACGCTAATTGGGTACACGAATTTCTAAAAATGCCCATTAATTTCAAAATGTTCGCACGGTAAACTGAAGTTTACCGAGCGATAAGGGGGGAATGGTATTTTTAGGGTTCCGTACTCAAAGAGTAAAACGGGACCCTGTTACTAAGACTCCGCTGTCCGTCTGCCTGTCTGTCTGTCTGTCTTTTACTTAATAAATCTAATTACCGTAAAAAAAAAACCTGTTTTAAAATGTGTATCTAAATTCCTTTCATTTGATACCCCACTTGACCTAATTACGAGACTTTGAAAATTTGCCCCCCTCATATCCTCCATTTTTCATAGAAAATATAAATATATGTTTAATTTTTTCTTTCTCTTTACACGTGCGTGCGCCAATTAGGGTGGACCCCGACCATCCAAACCATGTTACACGCAGCGCGCTGTGAAACGCGTAGCATATCCACAGAATTTTCACGAAAGAGTAGAAGTAGAACATTGAGGTATAATGTACTAACGTACTAGAGATGACACGCCGCACAAGAAGTTTGCGCTACGCGTTGCGGTCCATGGGCCGCACCGTCTCAGTGTACATTCTATGACAAGTTACCCTCCCCCCGCATGCACCCCGCGCTGCCGGCCGGCGCACAGATAATGTTCGTGTTGTCTTCTCTAGTACGTTAGTACATTATACCTCAATGATCTCAAATGAGTAACGAATGAGTCTCAGTAGTTAGTTCTCCACGCTTTTCAGTTTGTGAAATGCATAAACGTGTTAAATTGATAAAATGTGTATTTGTCGTGCGCACCGAGCCTGACATGTCAAGGCTTGGTACTGACTTAGTTGTATTTGTGAAAATAGTACATATTACTGCAACTCTTTTGTTTTTCGATACTAAGGATTTTTTTACAAATTGAATATTTATTTGGCAAACAAAGCGACGACGAAACACGCACACACAGTAAATTCAAATTTGATTTCAATTAACCCAATGCATTTAGACAACTAGACCACGGGTATAATTTTGCTGGAGCACTTCGTTCATGAAATAATACATTATTGACTTCGCAATAAAAGCTAGCTATAACTCGACGCCCCATTTAACACCGACCGATTCAATAGCCTACAACTTAAGTGTTTTTTTATGAATCGTCTCCTCCCTTTGACAAAAATTTAAACATCATCCCCTATAAGTTGCGAAAAGGGAGCGAAAGGAAAACTTCGCAGACAAATAAGTTAGGGTGTCGATTCTAATGTATAAATAACCCAAAACGAATGGAAGTGGTCGCCCGTTGCGTTGGCAGGGGTTGTCTTACAAATATTGTAACCTTTTATACCTATAGGTATATATTTTATGTAAATGAAAATAAGGTTCATAAGGGTAAATCAGGAAACATAACAATTTATTTGGGTACTCGAGACCCCGCTGAGTCAACAAGGATGGGTAAATGGGGCACATTATATGCTGGCCCTGTCCTCTCTAATTCGATTAGGTAAGAAAAGTATACAACCCTAGTCGATTTAAGGCTATCCTTTTACAACAAACACAAATGACTATGTGCATTGGATCTTCTAGCTGGACTACCAAATAGCCGTTTAGATTTTTCTTACCGTGAATCGTGATTTCTGGCCTCTTCTGCGTTTGGCGGTGCGGAATCAGTAAGCTGTCAGCGCCAACTAGGTAAAGATTCCTCAGAAAAACGACCGCTGTAGCCTAGTTGGTAACTTGGGAGTGACGCTACGTTCGAAGCCGGAGGTCTTGGGTTCAAATCCCGGTAAGGGCATTTATTTGTGTGATGAGTAGTGATCGGTGGTTTGGTAGCATTTTTGTTGCGGCGTAGTGGTGTTAACATAATTAGAAAAGACAATTTCATTCAAAATAATTAATTAACGTTATTTATTTTAATAGTAACTTTAATTAATAATTTCGATTGAAATTGTCTTCACTCAAAACGACCACTACGCCGAAACAAAAATGCTACCAAATTACCGATCACTGAGCACAAATATTTGTTCCTGTGAGTCATCGATGTTTTCTATGTATTTATTTACCTATATAAGTATTTATATCATCGTCTAGTACCCATAGTACAAGCTTTGCTTAATTTGGGGCTAGCTATTTGCCCCCAAATATTAATTATTTACTGAGCGCCTAGATTTCAATGAGTGCTTCCTGATCGGCGCTGGCGGTCCCTCAATTTTAGGAACTAAAGAACCGTAGTTAGAATTTTTCATCACACTTGCTCATAAATGGCGTTATTCCTTGCCTGTATACAGAAGGACAATGGCCTAAATTGTTCCCGCGGGAAATAAAGGCCCCATGGGAGTAATGAGTGTGTGTGTGATCTGATTGGTTAAGCGAATCTGCACGGCAAGAATTCTGCTCTGTGATTGGTTGGAAAATAAAATCGAGCAGGCCCTGCCCTGCAAGAACCACATGCTCCATGCTCTGTGATTGGTTGCGGCGTCGGGCTCCTGAGAGACTCTCGTTTGCAATATTCCTCATACGCCCCTTGTTAAACAATGTACTATATTATACAGCCTATATTTTTAATATTACCTCAAATTGTAACCAGATGTAGGTAATATGAACCGATATTGCAAGAAAATTTTAAGTTAGTCTTAACCAACAAAATATACCTACCTAATTTTTTAAAATTCATGCATATCTATTAGCAATGTATTGCGTACACTCCTTTGACGCATGGAAGAAGCGGGTCACTTGTGACAGTTGTGACGTCACGACAATAAGACAAAGTAGTGATGCATTACGTGCTGAATTATTTTGTAAGGAAAAAAAAATGGTGAGTTAAGAGGATTGTGAAGTGTCGATACGCAGCGCGAGTAGGTATTTTAAAAAACCTACCTGTCTCACACCGCTCTGCCTCCCGGCCCGTATCGTGCGATAGAGAGAATTGCAAGTCCTGGAGGTAATTGCCTACATTTTCTTGTTGAAATATGGTTTCGGGTGATAACGTTTTTACCCCCCTAAACCTTAATTAAATATATATAATTTTGGTATAATTGAATTAAGTACACTTTAATCTATGTCTGTACGTTTTCCTTTTTTAGTAAATCAGTTTAGATTAATTAAAAAAAAAAAAAAGATACACAAAGTTTTTATGTAAAAATTTAGATTTTTAGATGCTAATAACTTTAAACGTAAGCAATATTTCTTAAAATCAAAACGTACAGGCCTAGTATTTCACTATATCTACAAAATGTCCAAAAATTATAAAAATCAAACGAGGTTTACGGGGTGAAAAAAGTTATCGCTTTTTGTATGAAAATTTACAGGTTCACAACCCTCTTATCGGTTCATATCCCTATTACCTATTTACCTACAATTTGAGGAACCTAATCTTAAAAATACACGCTGTATAATCTGCCTGCACATGCGGCTTCGTCGTCAAATACCAGCGATTCTAAGCTTTCTTTATTTACCGCTCGTTGAGTAATAATGTAACAGTAATGCGTTGACTATATTAGGAAACAAGCGTAGATTACCTTGGTTTCAGAGATTTTCTTATGTTATTTATTACTATTATTTACCTCTAGCGTGCGACACAAATCAAAATCTTCCTGAAAACTTTTTGCTTAAATATATTTGACTTATACCTACTTTGAATCATTATATTGAATGTATAAAACAGTACTAGTAGTTACGAACCTTTAGTATGATTTTTACACCATAAACAAAAATAACACAGAATAAAGAAAATCGTAAACGGATTTAGTAACGGAATAGAT
The DNA here is from genome assembly GCA_963854355.1 of Epinotia brunnichana. NCBI lineage: Eukaryota > Metazoa > Arthropoda > Insecta > Lepidoptera > Tortricidae > Epinotia > Epinotia brunnichana. Next base: position 42,083,093 of record OY977936.1, on the reverse strand, counting down.
CGAGAATCGCACCCCATGACAAAATTTTAACATTCTTTTACTTATTAATATCAAACACGTCAAAAGCCTAGTGAAGATTCTGTAAACTTCATCAACAATTTCGGGCCACTAGTGTCCGATCTGTAACAACGTGTTTATTCAAGAAGGGTACGCACGAGAGTTTGGTTATCACGATGATTGATTAGGGTGAGTACATACAAAGGCGTATCAATGGAGGGGAGTGCATGATCGATGCGCGAGTTAGCTCCCAATTATCATACTCCCGAGCCCGCTCTGATAAATGTAAGATTATACATTATACACCATATATTATGCTGGGTTTAGACCAAATGAATGAGCATTTTCTTGTATTGCTAGCCTATTTACACTTTGACTTTACTTAATTTTCTTTCAGTTTCATTTTTAACGGTCATATTCGCGAAATTTAAAACTTCTTATGCCAACGCTTGATTTAAAACAGTGTTCTAATAAATAACATGACGGATATAGCAACATTAACAAGATTATAAAAAAATATCCGAAGAAAGAAGCGAGTCCATACAATTTCTACTCTTTGATAAAAAGTAGTTCTGAATAAGAAAAATAATAATTTCAACTTATTCTTTAAAAAAAAACCAGTTTATAAAATTGGTTTAAGGGTTGAGAATTTGATGAAAAAATTTTTTTTACAAAAAAAGTTTATTTTGGTATTTTAAGTGCATTTGTTGTTATTTTGCATATTTAACATTTTTTATTTAATTCATTTAGACAGGCTCTTTCATAACTTTTGGTGGCTCTTTCAACGACCACCTGTTATAAAAGAGCCAAAACACATGTTTTTCTAAAATGGATATTTACGTTCTGTATTATTTATTTTTATGTAGGTAGGTATCTTCGAATAAAAAAATAATCATTCAGAAAACAAATTTCAGTGCTCATTTCATTGAAACTGTATTTTTTTGCTTCACATAGTAAACTGGCTCTTTCATGCCACTTCTCCCCTGCATTTATAGCGGCCGTAAATTTAACTAACTTATTTTATTACTTGTTTATTGTAACTTATTTTAATATTCATCAGGAATAATTTCAATAATATTAGGGATTGTTTTATTACGATATACTAAACCTTCAGCGTCTTCCCGGAACAAAACAAGTACCTATATGTAATTCCTTTGGGAAAACCAAGGAATTAGGTCAAATGTTCTTAAGTAAAACTACCTCCGCGCACAGAAAATTCCACAAAAACAATTGTAAAGATAACTGTATCTTCTATACATTAAGTTCCCTGTATCGTACAGGTTGGTACATTCAGGTTGCAAAATGGAGTACATTTTCAAAACAGTCTGCAGCTGCTATCTTATTCCATTTGACTCCCGTGCTAGGTAGATCCAACGTAAAATGCACTGCTGCTGACTATGTTCATTGACATTTGAGGACATATTTTTTTTTTATGTTTTTCGGAATGTGACGCATTTGTGATTCATTAGCGACGCAACAGTCATCTAGTGTCGTTATCAGTGATCAATCAATAAAATAATCCGAGATTGTTTGTTTGTTTAATTTAATATGTGCATTGGTCTTTGTTACCCACCGTGTTCTCACCCAATGGACTCTGCGGAAGACCAGCGCTGGCTGTAACTCCTTGGCCACGACTTTGGTCTTAAGTGACCTGCGACCAGCATTTTATCTGTTCATTGCGCGGTCGAGACGCGCAACGCACTGTGGATAGTTGGGATCACGCGCAATGAACAGATAAAACGCTGGTCGCAGGTCGCTTAAGACCAAAGTCGTGGCCGAGCGGTAAAACAAGCAACACATGCTGAGCGGGGTCCATTTACTGACAATGTCTTATGTGTTTTATATTTATTTTTTATCTGAGTGTGTTAGTCAAGAATATATAGTTGAGTTTGAGTTTAATATCTTTATACTTTAGTTTATTTGCAATAATATCTGAATTAGAAGGTAGGTAATTAGAAGGCAGACACTTCAACCTCAAACGATTGGTTTAAGTGTTTTTAAATGTATAATCATAACCAAGCTTAATTATGCTAAAACGAAGGCAATAAAATATACTTAGCCTGGAAAATAATTTTATTCTCTCCTTTACGTGTATAAGGAAGGTTAGCGTGTATTCAGGCCCTTCAAACGTATCTAACCACTCACATAAACGTAAAATAGGTTTATTTCATCCGAACGTAATACTGCGTCTAATTTAAAATAATGTAGATATGCTATAGCCGGGGAAAATTGCTAGGTATGAGAGCTGCGAGGAATTCTTAAAGGGAATTTCATTAAATTCTCGTGCCTCTTATTGATATGGGCGGCGAACGCTCCGGGCTGGGTCGCGCTTTATTAAGAAATCATATAGATGTCTGCGGAATAGCGCGTACGTGACGATACGCGGTATTGCGGGGTCGGCGGCGCTCCAGAGCAAGCCAGGCGGCGCTATGTGCGGAGCGCCCATCGCTGATTAATTACAGCCCTAGGGCCAGCATTCGACCCGCGACATTTCACATATATATCCTTTAATTTTGATGTCACGTCAAAGAAGTCAACATTTAGTTTCAAACCGTCGATGATCGTAAGTAACGTCCTTTCAAATCTGAATATATGATGCGACGACCATGACAATCGCAACTACCGGCGCCATAAGCGACATACCGGTCGTCGGTTTATAAAACCCGCTACTATACTCAAATTCTATCAATGCAAGATCATGGCCTGGTTATACAAAATGGTCAAGTCAATTTAATTAAATCCTTGTTGAGCCAGGTATCAAGGGCTCGCTGACAAGAACAACAGGTTCATAGGCATTCAAATATTCAAGTTCAGGGTAACAAACAGGGGTGCCTAATAAAAATGCCACAATTTTTTTATTTTACTTTCTTCTGTCATATACAAAGGGTTAAGGAAATTGATTGTTTAGCACTTTTGGACCTTAAAGTCATTCAAATAGAGTTGACATGGGCCAAATCTTCATTTTCCTCGACCGTACCGGACCGTAGGTACCTCTACTCAAATTTTGATCAAAAAAATGCCTATAAGGGCATTTTTTTAAATTCGTGTACCCAATTAGCGTGAGTCATTAAATAAAAATTAACTCAGTGTCAGTTTTGTAACGAAAGTTAAGCATACAAATGATGTCAAACTGAACTTTTCTCGCATTTAAATAAGGTCTATATGCATATGATTTATATATTGAAAAGAAAAAGTAAATGTTTATACAAACTAAATACGTAATTGTCGTTACAAAACTGACACTGAGTTAATTTTTGTTTAACAAATTATGCTAATTGGTTGCACGAATTATTGAAAATGCCCATCTTAAGCATGTTAGAATTACGCCCAATTGCTTTTACAAGAGGCTCTACCACTTGTGTGAAAAAAAACGAATACCTATTGAATTTCATTACTTGGATTCGTGCTTAATAATTTTGCCACAAATCATCAAACAATACGGCTACCAATGGTTGAAAGTAATTTCCAAATACCGTATAGGTAAATAGGTATATTATTCTCATTAAAGCGTAATAACGCGTAATATTCATACTAACTAACATATTAAATTTAATTTCTCTATAATTATGTCACTTCAATGAAAACAAAGCTATAGTTACGATGCTCGGTAATTTAATTGTCATTGTAAACTACGTCAATCAGCCTGACGCATGTTCGGGTTTATATCGGACCTCTTCACTTATACATGTGTAAGTCCATTTATGTCCAACAAAAAATAAGTCAAGCCAGCTATACAAGTATTTACAGTACCTACAGCGTTAAAAAAACAGGGTTGTAAATATAATTCCAATGGTTTACTGTTAAAATATGATTGCAGTATTTATTTGTAAAGAACATAGATCGAGAGATGTGAAGTGATTAATATTAAGTGATAGGTATGTTAATAGGTACATGGGCATTTTCAATAATTCGTCTACCCAATTAGCGTGAGCTGTTAAATAAAAATTAAGTCAGTGTCAGTTTTGTGACGAAAGTTAAGCATACAAATGATGTGAAAATGAACTTGTTTCACATTTAAATAACGTGTATATCATTAATAAATTGAAAAGAAAAAGTAATTTTTTATACAAACTGAATACATAATTGTCGTCAAAAAACTGATTCTGAGTTAATTTTTGTTTAACAACTCACGCTGATTTGGTACACGGATTATAACATGTACGTATGGATTTTATTGTCAATCGATCATTAATTGTTGTGACTCGACTAACGTTTTAAATCTTTTCCTTTCCCACGTTGGGAAACTTTCTAAATCTATGTATATTGTCATTTGTTTTCGCAATACCTGCAGGAGTATTTACATTGTATAATGTCTAACTAATCATTCGAATTTATCAAACTAATTAAATAATTATGACAATTTTAATTCCGTCAAAGTGTTAAGATAATTTAAATATGGGCTATCGACCTGAACCTCCTTGTCTATGCATGAGCCGTGTGTCACTGTTTGACATGTTTACATATCATATCCGGTGTCATTACGTTACCTATATTACAAATAATTATTTATCCTAATATTAAATAGTAGTCTTCCAAAACTGCGTCTGTTATTACAAAGTAGCCCCCAATTTTTCGTAAAGTCACCCCAATCATCGATACCTACGTGATTAAGTTCCATTTAGTTAAAATAACAGCAGAGTAGTTGCCAGTTGACATGAGCACTGGAACACGGGGTTGAAGTTGACAATGTTAAGTAATCCCCCAACGAACACTCGTGGGAGGATTAAATTTAATCCGTCGCGCTTCAGCGCTACTCTTTGTTTAATTAGCTGTCCAAAGGAACGCGGGAAGTTTGATCGAAGTAATAGCAACCCCTGATCTCGCTGACGGAACCACATACATAATTAGTACAATAGACCGTGTATTCTGTTTTATGCACAAAATTTTTATAAGATAAACTTTAGTGAGCTAAATTTTGCGGAGGAGAGTTTGGTTAAAGAGTGCTATCCGTATGTATAAAACTAAGAGTCTCATTTATGAGGAAATGGTTCTTGATGCCTGCTCTGAAAGTGAAATAAGCTTGTCCCAGAAAAGAATGTCGCTTATAAATTAGTAAAAATTCCATATTAATTATTAAAATTCAACAAATTTTCCAATACAGGTTTATTTGATATTCCTTTCAATATTATTATTTACACATAAAGATCAGTTTAAGATTGGTTCATCCAGAAACTTCTTAATTTTCCCTTGACCCCTGCCATCAAGTTTTGTACATCGTCATCAGTGATTAGTTTGGATGCTTCATTCCACTTCCGTTTGAAGTTTTCGACTGAAGTGTCAGTGTGAAGAAACATAGACTATTCAACGATGAAAAGAGTGAAGTTGCAGTATTCTCTATGAAATCTTAGTACACAGATTTTAATCGACGAGTACAATAAGTTATATTTTCACAAAACGAATATATCCTGTTTATGTCGTGCGAGGATTTAGCTACGCCTCGTGCTGGAGCTGGCTAGCAGTGTGCTCCAGGCAAAATACGGTTTTGACAAACATTAATTTATAATAGCGTTTTTTTTTCTTTATATCATTTTAGCCAGGCAGCCAAGTTAAAGTGGGACTGGGCTGGTCACGTCTACCGCATGCCGAATGAGCTGTGGGCCAAAGGGACCACGGAGTGGAAGCCCCAACACTCAAAACGAAGACGCGGTAGACCTCGTTGGCGATGGCGGGATAACTTGGACTCCTTTTTTGGCCAGTTATTGCTCAAGACCGCGATGAATGGAAGGGGAGAGGGGAGGCCTTTGCTCAGCAGTGGGACATAACGGGCTCGATATAATAATAATATAATAATATCATTTAAAAACTTTGATCTAAGATGCTTTATTCAAGAATCCAACAAACTTTCCATCCGGAAGTATTTATATAGATTTTAAAAACGAATGAATTGTTTTTTTTAATTATTTATCTTGAATATTATAGAGCAAATGTAAATGAACCAAAATAAAGATAAAACCATTTAATAATATTTTTTCTGACTTTTGAGAAGCTAGTTAATTTATAATTTTTTTGATGTCTGAAGTTTTGTTGGATTTTGTCACAAAGTAACTATTTAATTGATAATATATGGGTACATTACATTAAAAAAATCTGCTATTATAAATTATTTCCAAATTTGACATATTTTCCATACAAGCTGTCAGTTCATTGCCTGGACTAGTGGTCAAGCCAGTGCAACTTATATCTCCGATTATACAATATAGTTACTAGATATAAACCTCAAATGAGTACACCGGTTTGAAATTGGAACTGTAGTAACCTAACTTTTTAATTTTTTTAAATAGCAAAATATATGCTTTTTCATGGTAATAAAATCAGTAACACCTACTGATTTTATTACCATGAAAAAGCATATATTTTGCTATTTTGCGACGATTAGCTGACTACATTATAACGTCTTTTACATGTATGTTCTGATAGAATTATTTATATACTGCAGTATTTTCCAGGAATTTCTAGTAGCAGGTATAGCACGACAAATTATTGCTGCATTGAATTCATCTTTGAATGATATAACATTGGCTCGCAACACTGTCAGGAGAATCGCAAGTTTGTGAATTGGAGAGTTTAAATATGTGGATGGCGTAATTAAGAATCATATTGCGTGTTTCAATATTGTTTCTTTTGACCCTGTTTTACAAATCTTTGTTAGCTCTACTAACGAGTTGCAATGGCTGTAGGATAAATTTTTATATGGCTTTACCTACGATTATTAATTTCGTGTCGCAATCGGTTGTATGTTTCGTTCAGATTTCAGTAATTTATCAATAGCTATGCTATCTCTATACATATTTGAAATATGAAGGTGAACTGACGATAGTTTGAAACAAAAAAATCGTTTTCGTGGTTTGATTTGAGTATTCGTTGTGATGACATCTAGAAAGAAATGCATGATGCATGCTCGCCTTACTTACCACCAGAAACACAACACCACATCCCTACAGACTTCTGTTAAGTGCAGATACTTCCCTAGTTACGCTGCTCCAGATACTTGCTCCTGTTAAAGGCCACCCTGTATATGAGCAAGGTAACATGTCGCTGTGCTCTACATCACTAACTACTGTATGCTTCAAATTCTGCGACATTTTGCTACATTAACGCGGCATCTGTTGGGTCGATTCTTAAGCCAGAGAACTACCCCGCGTAAGACAAGTGAATACCCTCCACATAACGAAATGAATGCGGGTTCACATCCGACGCATTGAGTATGGCCGCCAAGTAGATCTGTGCCAACGCGGGAGCGACTGCGAGGCGCCACCGGCGACCCCCGCAGCCGCTTGAGCGCTGAATGCATCCTATCAAAAGACACGTGGTAATAATAATTCGCTAAGGGTAGTATTCCACTTATCCAATAATTTTGTCCAATATTTGATGAATTAAATCGGATTTTATTAACATTATTTACGGGAACTAAGTATAGGTAGAAAACTTAAGTAAAGTCTCTTCTTGTATGTTTATAGTTGTGACCTGTGTCCAAAACTTAGTTAAGATTGTTGTATTCATAGTTTACGAATTTGCCGCTAGATGGCGCTGTACCGCCGAGAAACTAGGTAACGCTAGGTTGCCGTAATATGTAGACACTAGGAACGATTTTTATGTATGCGTGAGAATTTGTGTGGTAGAATAAATACATTTGTGAGAATACTGATCGCGGTGTATCATTCTACGCGCCCCTCGAGACCTCAAGGTGCAAAATTGTACATGGTCCATTCGAGTCAGAGGCCATTTGGAATTGGCGTTTTTGGTAGTTCAGTGTGACTACACTTCCAACCCGCGCGAAGTAGCAGTGGATCGCTGTTCAATAGAAGCCGGGAAGACTTGCAGCTAGCAGAGGTTGCCAGCGCCATCTGGTGGCGAGCGGCGGGCAACACGAGGGCAGGCATCTATCGGCGACTAGCAGGAAACAAATAGATCAAACAGCGACCATTGGAAAATTCGGCGAAGGGTGACGTCACACACCATCGGGAAGTGGTATACTGTCATGTCATCAGAGTGAGTCAAGCACGAACTGTAAGTACTTTTATATTTTGTGTCAAGCAAGTTTCAACTCTGTGAACACTTAATAAATTTGTGATATTTGATACGGAAATTTGAACCATATGTGCAAGAGAACATTTACTTAAAAGAATCATCAGTGGTAAATAAACTTGGAGGATTTTAATCTTCGGTTCATCGACATAGAAAAATTCGGTCACATTACTAACTTAGAAATTTTGCATGAACATTTTGTATGGGAACTTAGAATAGTTTAATGAATACTAACTTAGAATATTAAGGGTAGACCTGTTGTTACTCCGAATCCACGCCCGATTTTGCTCAAAATTCCAAACACTTGTAAAATTTTACCGTGTGTATTTGTAGGATTATTAACTTTTTGTAGTGAGAATTATTCAGTGTAAAAATTCTATCATTCTATTCAAACGTTGAGAGTATTCATTGTACATTTTAAACATTATGGAGGCCGTGATTAACTGTCAAGAGGACTTATATAGTCGTATATTTAAAGCACGAGCTAATTTTAAAAAGTCACCGAAGGAACGTATAACAAAAAATTATGTGACAAGCAGGTTGGAATCGTTAGAACATCTTTGGTCTGAATTTAGACAGGGGCACAAAGAATTGTTGCGTTTGGCTGATCGAGTAGTGTTAAAGGCGCATATTTACAGTAAAAATGATACTTATGACAAAACAGAGGAAGAATACACGGATTATATATGTGAATTAAAAGAATATCTAGACCAGTTTGCTACCTTTAGAGCAAGCCAGTCAAAGAGCAACGATGATAAGGCTCACGACCAATCAAATTTAATAAAATTGCCGAAAATTTGTATACCCAGCTTCTCTGGCAAATATCATGAGTGGACAACGTTCAAGGATTTATTCATATCCATGATCCACAACAACAATTCATTAGATGACGTGCAAAAAATGCAGTATCTCAAGAGTTATCTAATAGGAGAAGCTGAGCAACTCTTGCGTAACATACCCGTATCAGATAAAAATTACTCTCAGTGCTGGAACCAATTAGAGCAAAGGTACAATAATAAGAAATACTTGTCGCATTGTATTTTAAAACGGTTTTTGAGTCAAAGGAGTTCCAACAATGAGTCCGCCGGGTTTCTTAAAGATTTAATGGATACATCTCAAGATTGTTTAAGTGCTTTGAGTAACTTAGGTATTAATGTTTCCACGTGGGACATACTAGTAATTCACTTGCTGACATTAAAGTTGGATCCAGAATCACGCAGGCAATGGGAGCTCAATGTGGCAAGTAACTCGGCATCAGACGAGTTACCCACCTTCGCTCAATTTAAAGAGTTTTTAACCAGTCGATATAGAGCCCTGGAGTTCATTGAGCCGCAAAACAGCAGATCCCCCAATGCGTACGTGAAGCCAGCTAGTAGTTCAGGTTCAGGTTATAGCAAACCAAATGTACTGCACGTTACTGAAGCGCCAACTATGGCGTGCGAATTTTGTACTGGACCTCATAAACTGTGCTTCTGCAAGGAGTTTGCAAGTGAAAATTATAGTAAAAGACACGAATTTGTTACAAATAATAGGATCTGTTACAACTGTTTAGGAAGCAACCACTCTGTTAGATTTTGCCAAAAAGCCACTAGTTGTAGGATCTGTAAAAGAAGACACCATTCCTTACTTCACCCAAAGGATGTCTCAACTTCAACTGCCAATTCAAAGAATGTAGACCAAGCAGTTGAGGATGTTTCGGGGGAAGCCACACATCACGTCAAGACTGATAGTTCACCGCCAGAAAACGCACCGATAGTCAGCTGTTTCACGAAGGGAGTAGTAAAGGAAGAGATTCTGTTAGCTACAGCTCTGATAAAGGCCGAGTCTAAAACAGGTGACTATCGAGTGATTCGCTCGTTGTTAGACCAGGGCTCACAGGCTTCATTTGTTACTGAAGCTGTAGTGCAAGATTTAGGGATAAAGAAAATTCCCATCCAAGGAACCATCTCAGGTTTAGGTGGCGATCAGACCTCAGTGAGGTCGAAGTATATGGTTAAACTCAAGGTTCAATCGCTAACCGACCCCACCTTCCAACTTGTGTTAAAGGCATATGTGCTGAACAAAATCACTACTTATCTGCCTGGGAAGAGAGGAGTCGTTCCAGAATGGATGGAACTACAGAAAGTCACGTTGGCTGATCCAACGTATCACACACCCAACAAAATAGATGTGTTGTTGGGAGCAGAAGTTTACTGCCAGATATTAAGAGAGGGAATGATGAGAGGTCCAAAGGGAACTCCAGTAGCCCAGTGCACAACACTTGGATGGATATTGTCGGGTCCTATCGGCTCGCTGAGTGCAAACGAGAATGTGACTGTTCTACACGCTCAGGTAAACGAGGATGAAATAATAAAACGTTTCTGGGAGATGGAGTCGGAGCCTTTATTGACTTCAAAAGGGATGCTGACGGTTGAAGAACAGCGATGCGAAGACATCTTTGCAGCTACGACGCAGCGAGATGAAACCGGCAGGTATGTCGTCAACCTCCCATTCCGTGATGAAGATCCGCTCTGTAAAGGAGGAAAATCAAGAGAGATTGCAATTAAAAGGTTTAAATCTTTAGAAAAGAAAATGGCTAAAGACAGAGAGTTCAAAGAAAAATATACATCGGTCATCAAAGAATACATGCAACTAGATCATATGACTCTAGTCCCTGCTGCTGAAGAGAGTAAAGATAACTCGGTATACTTACCACACCACGCGGTGGTCCGAGAGGATTAGTCCACAAGTAAGGTACGAGTGGTGTTTGATGCATCCTGCAAAAATGAAAAAGATACATCGTTAAACGATACCTTGATGATAGGTCCTACTTTGCAACCAGAGCTACGCCATCTTATTTTGCAATGGAGAAAATATCCCATATGTCTCATCGCAGATATAGTGAAAATGTATCGCATGGTAAGAGTATCGGACGAGGATGCTGATTTCCAACGAATTATCTGGAGAGACAATGAAGATGAAGAAATACAGGATTACAAACTGTTAACCGTCACATTCGGAACAGCATCGGCCCCATACCTTGCTGTCAAGGCACTCAATCAAGTAGCAATCGACCACATGGATGAGCATCCTGTAGCAGCAAGCCGAGTTGCTCATAGATTCTACATGGATGATCTGATGACCGGAGGTGAAACAGTCGATGAGGGCATCGAAGTCTACAAAGAAATGAAAGCATTGATGCAAAGAGGAGGATTTACCCTACAAAAATGGGGCAGCAACAGCAGAAGGCTGGAAGAATACATTGATAAAAGTGAGGTTGGAGAAGGAAAGGTCAAACAGGAAGAGAAGAAGGTAGAAATAAAGCTAGACAATATAATAAAAATATTAGGACTTACCTGGAACAAGAAGAAAGATTAATTTCAATACTCTGTGAAGCTGCCGACTGTATCTGCACCTATAACAAAAAGGAAAATTATATCAGATGTTGCACGACTCTTCGATCCCTTAGGCTGGACAGCGCCATGCGTTATAAAAGCAAAGGTATTCATACAGCGTTTATGGACAGCTGGTACGGGATGGGATGAAGAGCCGCCAAAGGACATATTAAATGACTGGTATACTTACCGCGAAGAGTTGGGCCAACTTGCTGAGTTCACCATTCCTAGGTGGCTTAACACCAAACTAGATGATAAGGTAGTCGAATTGCACGGGTTCTCAGATGCTTCCAACCTGGCATTTGCTGCGTCAGTATATCTTCGGGTAATCAGCGCGTCAGGCGACGTGAAAGTCCAACTGATTGCAGCTAAAACCAAGGTGGCACCTGTTAAACAGGTCAGCATACCAAGGTTGGAATTGTGCGGAGCAGTGTTATTAGCCAAGTTGTTAATGGAAGTTGCACAAGTCCTTAACATTGCAAAGGAGAACGTACGAGCATGGACAGATTCAATGGTAGTACTTGCCTGGTTGAACAAGCATCCCAGCAACTGGAAGACGTTTGTGGCGAACAGGGTTTCCGAAATACTGTCCTTGCTTGAACCGTCGCAGTGGTTCCATGTTCCCACAAAGGAAAACCCAGCAGACTGTGCCTCGCGTGGTGTTAGTCCAGCGGAGTTGATTAATAACCCGTTATGGAAGACCGGTCCTCAATTCTTAGAAAATAGTTCAATTGCGTACAAAAGACCAAACAACAATGAAACACAAGTTGAGAAATCGATTAAGTCACACTGCGGCACCGTAGAAGAGTGCGTCGTCAGTAAATATTCGTCCCTTCCGAAGCTACTACGCGTTATTGCCTATTGTAGACGGTTCCTCAAGATAAGAGACTCGAAGGCAGATCAACCAGTCATACAAAGCAAATACATTAGTCCGTCAGAGTTCAATGAGGCCTTAATTACGTGCATTACAATGGCTCAAAGAAATGATTTTGGATCGGAGCTTTCCGAAATAACAAACCACAGTTGCATCAAAAACAAATCGTCAAAAATTTGGTCGCTTACACCATTTTTAGACGCCAAGGGGATACTTAGAGTGGGATGCAGATTGTCCCAATCAACCACAACAGAAAATATTAAGCACCCAATTTTGCTAGCTCAAGACTCCCCCCTTTCAAGGCTGTTAGTAGCTGACGCTCATAAGAAAACATTACACGGGGCAGAGCAGTTAATGATGAACTACTTGCAAGAGGTCTATTACATTGTTGGCGTAAAAAATCTGGTAAAACATTGCGTCCGTAAATGTATACCATGCGTCAGAAATAAGGCGGCTGTGCAACGACAATTGATGGGTTCATTACCACCTGCAAGAACCACACCAACAAAGGTATTTCTACGAAGTGGTGTAGACTATGCGGGACCTATTCAATTAAGGACATCGAAAGGAAGAGGGCACAAATCGTACAAGGGGTATATATGCCTTTTTGTGTGTATGGTGACCAGAGCAGTTCACATAGATGTTGTTAGCGAGATGACATCTAGAGGATTTTTAGAGACATTCAAGCGCTTTACTGCAAGACGTGGCCATTGCTCGGATCTATATAGCGACAATGGAACCAATTTTGTAGGCGCTGCCAAGGAACTCAGAAAATTGATGCAATCTGAAAGGTCAACGATGATACTAGAAATAGCTGAAGACTTGGCATCAAAAGGAACCACTTGGCACTTCATACCCCCACGAGCTCCCAACTTCGGAGGTTTATGGGAAGCGGCTATAGAGTCCACGAAGTTCCATATAAAGCGAGTTATTGGCGAGGCCACATTGACATTTGAAGAGATGTCTACGCTGCTTAGCCAGATTGAAGCGTGTCTGAACTCCCGCCCGATATCCGTGCTGCCAAACAATCCCAATGAACCAAACCCGTTAACCCCCGGTCATTTCTTGGTGGGCGAGCCCCTCGTAACCATACCGGAAGTTAATTATGAGAATACTAATATTAGTTCATTGAGACGATGGCAATTGACCCAACGGATGTTGCAAAGCTTTTGGCGCAGATGGTCCGATGAGTACCTGGTTAATCTTCTACATCGGTACAAGTGGGCGTACCAAACACCCGAACCCGAGGTAGGTGACATCGTTTTGGTGAAGGAGGACGATCTACCTCCAACGAAATGGCTTTTTGGTCGAATTATGCAAAAATATCCAGGCACTGACAACTTAACTAGAGTCGTGTCCTTAAAATGTGGAAATTCAATAATTAAACGGCCTACATATAAGCTTTGTATATTACATGTCACCACTTAACCAGAAGTTGTACTTATGTATTAACTAAGAACTTAGTTAAGCAAATTATTATTAGTTTAAGAAATCAATGTACCGTTTGAGAGAACGTACCATTAGCCCATTTGATATGTTAACGTTGTCCCTAGATACTCCATGGTGGGCGGTCACGATAATGGATGAAGGACATGTTGTCCTTGGTGGGCGGTATGTCCAAAACTTAGTTAAGATTGTTGTATTCATAGTTTACGAATTTGCCGCTAGATGGCGCTGTACCGCCGAGAAACTAGGTAACGCTAGGTTGCCGTAATATGTAGACACTAGGAACGATTTTTATGTATGCGTGAGAATTTGTGTGGTAGAATAAATACATTTGTGAGAATACTGATCGCGGTGTATCATTCTACGCTCCCCTCGAGACCTCAAGGTGCAAAATTGTACAACCTGTTTGAATAGAAAATACGTATTTAAAATTGGTAATATAAACAAAACAAATGCATACAAGAAGGACTTTACTTAAGTTTTTTACCTTTACCGTGATTAATTAACGACCACTCCTTTACGAGTAGCCTAGTTGGCATTGACCCTGCCTACAAAGCTAGAGGTCCTGCTGGCTTCGAATCCCGGTAAGGGCATGTATTTGTGTGATGAGCACGAATATTTGTTCCTGAGTCTTGGATGTTTTAGTACTATAATAGTACCTACTCATAGTGCTGGAGTGTTACAGTTATAGTATTCATAGTACAAGCTTTTCTTAGTTTGGTACTAGGTCGATATGTGTGAATGTAACTAAATAAAAAGGTAAAGTTAGGTAATACGTTTTTTTTTATATACGCAAAACTTTTATAAAAATAAACAGTCATACGACAGTTCATAATGTCTTTCATATGAAAGCTTTATTCGTGCACTATCAAGCGCTACAAATGCTTACTTCCCGACCCGTAAAATTGTTTATTCTGTCTGAATGGGTCGTCGCCCTAGGCCCCGTGTGCAGGGGTGGTTGGACTCCCTTGTAAATAGGCCGGATGACGAAAAGCAGAATCGCTATCTCCCTGAATCTAACGTTTGTGTTCTGCAAATGCTCACTTAGTTTAAATTAATTCATTCTAGGTATTCATGAATACATTACTCGTGCATCTGCATTATATTGTAGACAAAGTGTTCGCAAGCGGTAACGAACATTTGTACGCTGAATGTTGAGGATATTAACTACATTCAGCTTCTGAAAGGTTTAATTTTAACCTAGGGGATAAATTGAGAGAAATAAACCTATAATATAAGTAGGTTAAGTACCTTTTTACAAGCTTTATATCAACTTGCATTGTAACTATATGAATGTTTGTTGGGGTAGAATCTTGCAACTCAATTTTGAAGCAGATATATATTCGACCGATTGAGCTGAAATTTTTGGTAGAGGTACATATAAGTTTACCTCTTTATTATAATTATTATAGATTAAGTTATAGTATATTTATTGGCATACAACATTTCGGTACAAATAAGCCTTTAGTTTTGCCATACATGTCATATTTTAATAAATTCAATAGATTTCGGAGGAAATGAAATACTAATAATTTCCAAAAAATCTGGCCTAACTTTTCAGGGTCACCGTTAATCCCCGTGGTTCCCGAATAGAAGTCCACATTTTACACAAGTCATGTAAGCAGAGGACCAAAGGGCAATGGAGAGGGCTATGTTGGGAGTTTCTCTGCGTGATCGTATCAGAAATGAGGGTATCCGCAGCAGAACCAAGGTAACCGATATAGCCCTCCGAATAGCTAAAGTTAAGTGGCAGTGGGCGGGGCACATTGCACGTAGAACTAATGGCTGTTGGGGCGGAAAGGTTCTCGAGTGGCGACCACGTACCGGAAGGCGCGGCGTTGGTAGGCATCCCACAAGGTGGACTGATGACCTGGTAAAGGTCGCGGGAGTCCGCTGGATGCGGGTGGCGCAGGACCGGTCACTTTGGAACTCTTTGGGGGAGTCCAGCAGTGGACGTCTTTCGGCTATTATGATGATGATGATGATGATGAAGCAGAGGATTCAGTGAGCTCACGTGAGTCAGAAACAAGTGACGGTCATCGGATTTAGTAAACATACTAAATCCGATGACCGTCACTTGTTTTCAACCCTAATTATGGCCTAAAATATGTTTTGACCAATAACCAATCTATAATATAGTCACAGTGATGTGTATATAGATACTGCAGTGGTGACATTCAATTTTTGTCTTTGGACACTGATGGATGGCACGTTACTGGTCTCTAGCTCTACCCACCGACACCATGGATTTTTCTAAACGAGACCGTTCAGAAAAATCCACCCCATAATTAAGCGCTAAAATAAAAGTTTTGATTTCTGATTTCACACGATCTCACATTTACCATATTGGATTTTTTATTTAATCTAATTTATTTATTTAATGACCAACTTGGTTCAATCATGTTACATCATCATCTCCACTTAGTAGTACCACTCCATACCATCTCCACTTAGTAGTAGTAGGTACATCATCTCCACTTATAATAAATCTCTAAATTAAAAAAAGAATCAGCCAGTTTGAAACTAAGCTTTGCGCGGTTCGAATGTTCTCAGCATCCCATGAACGGAAAAATATGAAACATTTTATATAGGTACATTATTATTCTAGCTGCAACTTAGGATAGTTTTTATCCGACTGCGACAGTTAATTAATTTTCCGAAATATACGACTTCATTTAATTTTTCATTTATTTTTATTGAAATCAAACGCTGCTCCAACTGTCAGCTATAAGAACCGTCAAATTTTCGTCAAAATGGCGGAATTGCTTTGCCTTTCACTTATTAATAATTTAAATCCCGTCTACGATAGACCTTTACGAGACAAATGCTAAAATGTAAACCATAAAAAAATATTCGATTCTGATATGAGAACTTATATGCGCAAATGTCGTTTTATGTCGTAATTTCAATAAATGAAATCAACAAATTTGAACAATATAATTAACACGAATTTGTTTTTTTTGAATGACAATGGCACGCGCTCGGCGCATTCAGCCAAAGTACCTGCGGCGCTACCACGAAAACCGATACTCAATGTTCATATATTTGCATCCCTGTCACTCGAGTATGGTTAGTGCGATAGAGATAGAGATACCCGAATATTTTCGAATTCCGAAGTTCGTGGTTATAGCTCAGGAATCGAAAATATGGTAAATAATCATAATGTATTTTCTCGAAAAATAATTTAAAATAAATATAGTCAAATGGAGAAAAAAACAAAGCAAGAGGTTATATAGGTAATGATAAAGTTATAAGAGTCCAAAGTTTTAAGAGGGGGTATGTTCTGTCCCTTTTCCGCAAAACGCACCTTCATATGAAACGATTGTTTTTTACTATGACGCTCGAGTATATTGACGTCACAGTCCCTCATCGTTTTCTCACTCTAACAAGCGACATTAAAACGGATGTAGCTTCATAATTTTTTGAGATATTTGAATGGGAGTTTCATTATCTTCTATCTATTTATACATAATAAATGCCTATGTCCTGACTGACTTATTCACTCACTCACTCACTCAACAACGCACAGCCGAAACTACTAATCTTAGAGAGTTGATTTTTGCACAGTATGTTGCTTTTATAACGTGGGCTAGGGATAAAAAGGGATTTTTGAAAATTCTACCCCTAAGGGGGTAAAATGGGGGTGCAAAGTTTGTATGGGAGAACCTTTTTTTTTTGAGCTATAGACTTAAACTTTGTAGAAAAATTAGTTATTAGAATACAAATGAAACACTTTCAGCGTTTTGGAAAATTCCACCCCTACGGGGGTAAAATAGGGGTGCAAGGTTTGTATGGGGGAAACATTTTTTTTTAAAATAGAGACTTAAAACTTTGTAGAAAGATCAGTCATTAGAATACAAATAATGAACTTTCAGGGTTTTAGAAAATTCTACCCCTAAAGGGGTAAAATAGAGTGCAAAGTTTGTATGGGAAAAACTACTTTTTTTTAAATAGAGACTTAAAACTTTGTAGAGAAATTATTCATTAGAATACAACTAAAGTACCTAGATTCAGTGTTTTAAAAAAATCTACCCCTAAGGGGGTAAAATAGGGGTGCACATTTTGTATGGGGGAAACAATATTTTTTTTAAATAGAGACTTAAAACTTTGTAGAAAAATTAGTCATCAGAATACAAATTAAGTACTTTCAGCGTTTTAGAAAATTCTACCCCTAAAAATAGGGGGCTAAAATAGGGGTGCAAAGTTTGTATGTGGGAAACTATTTTTTTTAGCTAGAGTCCTAAAACTTTGTAGAAAGATTATTTAAATACAAAGAAAGTACTTTCAGCGTTTTGGAAAATTTCACCCCTAAGGGGGTAAAATAGGGTGCAAAGTTTGTATGGGAAAAACATATTTTTTTTTAATAGAGACTTAAAATTTTGACTAAAAATTACTTATTAGAACATGAAAAATACTACATTCGGCGTTTTACAAAAATCATTCCCTAAGGGGTTAAAAAAGGGTGCAAGGTTTGTATGGGGAACACTTTTTCTGAGCTAGACACTTAAAACTTTGTAGAAAGATTACTTATAAAAATACAAAAAAAAAGACTTTCAGCGTTTTGAAAAAATCTAAGTGCAAAGTTTTTATCAGGGAAAGTTTATGTTTTTGAGTTAGAGACTTGAAACTTTGTAGAAAGCTTACTTATTAAAATACAAAAAAAGAACACAAATCGTTTTAGAAAATTCCACCCCTAATAGGGTTAAAAAGGAGAGCAAGCTTTGCATGGGCAACACTTTTTTTTGAGTTAGACTTAAAACTTTGCAAAAAGATTACTTATTAGAATACTAAAAAAGAACTTTCAGCGTTTTAGAAAACTCCATCCCTAAGGGGATCCTTAAGATCCTTAAGAAGGGTAGCCAGTGTTGTGTGGGAAAAACTTTTTTTTTACTGGACTTAAAACTATTCAAAATGTTACTTATTAAAATTAATACTAAAGTAATTTCAGAAAATTCCACCCCTAAGGGGGTTAAGAAAGCTTTGTATGGGCAACACTTTTTTTGAGCTAGAGACTTAAAAGTTTACGAAAAAAGTTCTTTCAGCGATTAGAAAAATTCAACCTCTAAGGGGGTTTAAAAGTGGGTTCAAATTTTAAATGGCGAGCAATAAAATTTTAAAGTGTGAGTAAGAGATTTTTAACTTCGGTCTTATTCTGTATGTTAAAAGACTACAAAACTGATTTCAGAGTTTTTCCAAATTCATCCCCTAAGAGTGTTAAAATTGGTTCAAAGTTTGAGTATTTCAAGGCATTTTTAAAGTATGAGATTTTTAACTTTGGTTTTAGACTGTTTGTTCACAAACTAGAAAATGAACATCAACTTTTTTTTTAATTATCCCCTAAAAGAGGGTTCAAATTTTGTATTGAGAGAAATCATTTTCTAAGACGATAAAAAGTTCTACGCGGACGAAGTCGCGGGCAACAGCTAGTCATATCATAAATTACTAGTAGCGTAGTAGCATAATAGCATACACAATTCTATACTATAAAAATATAAAATAAAATAAAAATGTCAGCATTCAATTTCAATAATAATTCTAGACGACGACGAGGTTTTAAGTGTAGGTTTGTTTTTTTTTTATGTATTTTCATCGATTTCTCCGTCAATTGTGGACCGATTTCCAAAACTCTTTTTTTAATCGAAAGAGCTTAGGATCTGATGATAAGATCCCGGAAAATTGAGGGCCACCCTCACATTTTATAGGAACGCGTGTAGTCATTTCGGTATTTTCTATTATAACTCGTGTAGGTATTTATCTTCGGAAATCGCAATTTTGGTGAAGTGGACCTGATGATGAAGATCACAGATGACTTATGGAACTCCTCAAAGATGTAAAGTACGTCAAAGCTTCTGACATGATTCCGTTGAAGAAGCAACTAATGAAGTGTTAATTCTGAGATCTTTGAACGACGGAACTAAGCTTATAGCGACTTGGGTTTTTTCTGTGATAATCAACGCATTTGCTCTCGGAGAGCAGGTCATGTGGTAAATTGGAAAGGAAATATGGAAATTTTCATGAACAGTCGCGGAATGAAAAGGTGACCACCTTAAAATCAGTTTTTGCTTGCTGATATAAGTTACCCAATAAAAAACATTCCATGTAAAAAAAAGCTCTCGAAACTCTTTCACAGTAAAAAGGGGTGAGATATTTCGTAGAGCCTAGTCAGGCATTCTTATTAATCTTTATTTGCTTGCTAAATAAAATTCTGCAATTTGGGAATCACACAACTTTACTGCAATTACAAATTTTTGCATCAATAGGTCACATTTTGTCATCCTTATCTCGTATCGAATCGGGCATTTTGTTGATACGAGTATATAGGTACGGAATACGAATGGTCAGTTACCAGACATTACGAATGTAGGTAACCTATGTAAGTATGTAGTCCGACGTTAACCCTATAATGTACTTGAAAGCGGCTGGCATTCTGACTCCAACCACTGCAATTTATTACCGGCAACGTTGACGCCTGGACCGGCTATAGATAAGCTTTACGGCTATGGCCAAAAGGAATCTTAAATACGAGTTTAAAATGGTATATCATTAAACTTAACATTATTCTTCTTGCCCCGAAAGAAGTATTTTCTGGTGTAGTAACATATGATTACGAAGTTATTAAAATACGTAAGTAGAAGTAGGCAAGATTCTATTGCCGCAATCATAATTTGCTGGTAACATAAGAATCCTGGCCAGACAAAAAGCCTATAAAATGGCTTATTCTTTGCGTTCTACAAACTAACAGTACCTATAAAAAAATGTGGTTGACATTCAATTTCTGATCGTGT
Organism: Epinotia brunnichana; assembly: GCA_963854355.1. Lineage (NCBI taxonomy): Eukaryota > Metazoa > Arthropoda > Insecta > Lepidoptera > Tortricidae > Epinotia > Epinotia brunnichana. The sequence continues at coordinate 42,062,592 of OY977936.1, read as the reverse complement.
CTGCATAAAAAATAAAACAAACTCGCATAAAGGAAAACTTTAAGTATACGAGTATTTTAGGGATGTAGCAGATATCGAATACTTAATTCAATTAAAAAAGCACACTATATATAACCATTACGCAATTTGTTTGCTAGCAAAACCGTAGAATCTAAGTGATTCTATTCCTTATTTTCCTCTGTATATATAAATAAATAAATAAAATAAATATTAGGGGACAATCTTACACAAATCAATCTAGTCCCATAGTAAGCTCAATAAGGCTTGTATTTTGGGCTTGTGAGTACTAAACGACGATATATTTAATATTTATATACATAGAAAACATCCAAGACTCAGAAACCAATATTTGCCCTTACCGGGATTCGAACCCAGGAACTTTAGATTCGTAGGCAACGTCACACACAAACCACAAGGCTAACCGGTCGTCTATATTATATCTATGTAGTTATGTTTGTATATATATCTGTATATAATATACCTATTTTATTATTTGTGTATTGGTATTTATATGTATACTTACACTGTGTGTTTGAAGGGTCAATATTAGACCTGCCTACCAATCAATCTTCGCATTTCCATGTGATTCCGATCGAGCGCGCAGTCATTGACATGAAATCGGAATGCAAATGATTCCCAGGGTAAAAACCCATTCCAAAGTTGTGTAATTATAATTACAAGTTGCGGAGGTAATGATAATAACTATTACCAATTATTAAAATGATTGCGTAACCGAGAACGGGAACCTCAGGGTAAGTCATTGTGTATCCCAAAGTCGGCAACAATTCACAACTGGTTTCACCCCGCGTCCCAAGACCACCTGGAATATATAGACACTGGGATTCGTAATAACAACGCTAATCGAATGTCTGACTTACACTGGTGATAGAGGTTCTCTTGGGTGAGGTATAGCGTTGTGAATAACAACCCCGCCGGTCTGCGGTAACTCGCGCGGGGTTACAGACTCTAAGTAATGATGGCAATTTGTTCTTATTATTGCCTGCTTGCGCAGAATATCCCTGTAGAGAGTGTAGAGGTTATTCGTTCATGGACTGTAACTATCGGTTATTTACGAGCACTTGTTAATCTCCTTCAGTTACCGGATTAAGTGTGTGGGAAGACTGGGAAGAGATTCGGTGTAAGACTCCGACCACAAGTTTTTTTTTACTTGGATTCTTTGACACTTCCAGTGATCCAGCTGTGCTATAACCTTGTTAGGACGTTGTGTGCAAGGATACGTAGATAACTATTTTTCCCACCATGCCAAGGTAATACAGGGTGTCGTGTCCCCGTAAACCGAGGAGAATCCGTGGACAGCTAATAGGGCTGCTAAATACCTCTCAGAATATGTCATTCATTCATTAATTTTTTTTTATAAAACATTGTATTTTACATGTCAACTTAAATAATTATTATTGACGTGTCATTTTAAAATAATGTTGATGTCAATAAATTATAATCATGCGAGTCATATTTTTTAGTTTTGTTTTTTGTCAGCAACCCTATCCGACAAACTCATCGATGCTATAATATGGTCGGTCAATTAATAGCGCTTCATTTTATTTTTAAATAATCTATCGTTGTCTATCTCAATAATCTATCTATCTATTCAGATAGGCAGAATATTTCATTTTAGGTTTCGTAAAAATGCATTGGTTATCGAGATATTAGCATTTTTATAATTCATACAAATCATTTGAATGAACCGATCATTTCTGAAAAGATGTCTTGGGTAATGTGATGTGTGATGTGGTAAATAATGTTAGCATTAAATTTAATTATTTTGGTCAATAAACATCGCTTCGTTTTGCAGTGGAATAGGAAAAATCTGATAAATTATTAGGCCATTTAGTAAATATTACGAGAACAATATTCCTTTGCTATTCCGCTAAAATTTTTATTTGCCATTTAGTAAGTCATGTACCATTTTCAAAAGGTCATTAGTTGGGCGTACGTGTGTTGCATTATGCCACTTTAGCGTAGTATTTTTTTTAGCACGGCGTAGGGCCAAATTCTGGGGATGAGAAATAAAATCTAACAAGTGGCTCTTAAGTCATTTTTAGGATAAGTAGGCTTAAATATCAAAACTAGATCTCGTTCAAACCAATTTTCGTTGAAAGTTTGCATGGTAATGTACATCATATATTTTTTTTAGATTTATCATTCTCTTATTTTAGAAGTTACAGGGGAGGGACACACATTTTACCACTTTGGAAGTGTCTCTCGCGCAAACTATTCAGTTTAGAAAAAAATTATGTTAAAAACCTCAATGTCATTTTTGAAGACCTATCCATAAATACCCTACACGTATAGGTTTGATGAAAAAAAAATTTGAATTTCAGTTCTAAGTATGGGGAACCCCAAAAATTTATTGTTTTTTTTCTATTTTTGTGTGAAAATCTTAATGCTGTTTACAGAATACATCTACTTACCAAGTTTCAACAGTATAGCTCTTATAGTTTCGGAAAAAAGTGGCTGTGACGGACAGACAGACAGACAGACAGACAGACAGACAGACAGACATGACGAATCTATAAGGGTTCCGTTTTTTGCCATTTGGCTACGGAACCCTAAAAACCGTGTGAATGGACTTGCCTTTAAGGAATATTTGACAAAAACAATATATAAAAAAAAAACATATTTTGTAGCTTTTGCAGTCAAAAAAATATTTTATTATTATTATTTATTTATTTCTCGAAAGGACACATAAAATGGTTACATAACAAATGCACTGCCAAACTACATGACAGTTTGACTGACTTGAGGGAGATAATAAATCGATTTTTAGAATAATGAAAATATGTCGAAAACTAAGGCAGTTTTACTGCACCTAAAATTAAATATTCTGGAAATATTTTAGCAGCCCTATCCGCTGTTCACTGATTATCCTCGGTTTACGGGACAACCTGTATAAAAATTGGTGAGAGACTATAAATGTATAGGTTTGCAACCGCGCCATTATTATTAAGGCGCCGTAGGTTCAGCGAAGTGAAGCGAACATAGTTTTTGAAACAAAATAATGCGTCTGTTTATAATAATATGGTTTCAAAAAAATACGATTAGTAATCTTGAGGCTTTTCTGCAGGGAAATCAGTGATTCGAAACACGATTAAGCAATATTCGCTCGATAGAAAAAAATCACGAACATAGGTCTAAAACATATTAAAATTCACTTAAAACATTCGTAGCAAATTATGCACAATAGCTAAACATATTAACATTGGTTCTAAAAATCGGCAATATCATGTTTGAAGTTTGAGGGAATTTAGTGATTACTTTTTTATTTATTTAAAAGCACAAAAAAATAAAATTAAAAAACATGATATCCGCGCTTCCAAACACGCACTTCCATCTCGCTCACACTTATGCTCAGCGAGAGGGAGAGAAGACCATGAATCTACGGCGCTTTAAAGTCGCGTCGTGTACGCAATTTAGACGTGTGACACCGTTCCTCGGTCAGGCATGACTGGAGATAACTTAAGAACTTCGCGTACCTACATCTAGCTAAGTTGAAGAAGTTTGAACTGTGGTTCGAATTTAATTGCAGAGCAAGTTCGTTACGCTCCCGGTTTCCAGTGATGATCTCAATTATGTCACGTAAATGAACACTCAATATGCGGTGTTACTCGATCACTGCTAGTATTGTATATCAGCATGTCTGCTAGCTAAGTAAATATTTGATGTTATCGAAAATACCTACTCGACGGAGTGGTCTTATCTTATCTTATCTAGGTGAGGGCCCTTTCGGATGCACTTCGACCCAGTGGAATCTTTTGTGCATTTGCCCTCTCCTTTATGCCTGCTCCCAGGCTTGCTCCATCATTTCCACAAAACTGATGGACAGAATGAACGGAGTGGTGCCAATGGAACAAATATATTGTAATTTAAAGACATGGATGGCATTTCAAAAGTCACCTAATACACAAAGCCATGAACTTACTTAAGCCTGAATCACACTGGCGCGGCCTGCGGTGGCGGTCAATAGTAAATTTGTTAATTATTGTCCAATTGAGTATTGGCCGCCACCGCAGGCCACGCCTCGCCTTTCTGTGAGAGGCTTTAAGAGTAGGTACTGGACACCATCGACTTTAATTTCTAGCAACAAAAACTACTTTTCACACCTCTCATTCAGAAAAGTAAGTTTTCTCAAACATGCTCGGAAATGTATGCGTTAATGTCACGAAATGAAGACATGAAGTTCCTTGTTTATGGCTCCCTACTTTACTTCTTGGCCTAGGCCAACCCTAACTAAAAACATTATTGGCCGCTACTCTAACTTTTTAAATTTGCTTACTGATATTAAACAGACAAAGGAAAAAATACATACTGCCAACCACCAATACTTTTTTTTTATTGTTTTAGTTTTTTGTAAAAAAAATTGTTAGTTTTTTACATTTTTTTTGTTATTTTTCGTTTATTTTTTAGTGTTGTTTATCGTTTTTAATGATTAAAAAAAAATCTTTTCTTTTCTTGATGTTTGTCTATTTTTTAATGTTAAAATGTTTGTAGGGCCTTTTATGTTATTTTTAAGTTTTTTTTTATCTATTTTTCCTTTTTGTTTTACTTTTTTTAATGCTTTTTGTTTTTTTTGTCGTTTTTTTTAATTTTTTCAAGTTTTCCTTTTTGTTTTACTTTTTTTAATGTATTTTTTTTCCTTTTTTTTGTTTTTTTTTTGTTTGTTTTTATTTTTTTTCGTTTTTTTTTTGTTTTTTTTTTTATTTTTTTTGTTTTTTTTGTTTTTTTCCGTTTTTTTTTGTTTTTTTTGTTTCTCTTTTTTTTTGTTTTTTTTGTTTTTTTCCTTTTTTTTGTTTTTTTTTTTAATGTTTTTTGTGTTTTTCTTTTTTTTTGTATTTTTTTTTGTTTTTTTCCCTTTTTTTTGTTTTTTTGTATTTTTTTTTGTTTTTTGTTTTTTTTTTAAATATTTTTTTCCTTTTTGTTTTACTCTTTTGTAATGTTTTTTTAAAATTATTATTTTTTAATGTTTTTTTTTTTTTCTTTTTTAGATTTTTTTATCTAGAATCTTTTTCACTTTAGTGAGGTGAAAAGGATTCTATTTTTAAACCACTCACATTCGCTAGCTCGTGTTTCAATACCACACTCGCGGTTAAATTATAACTGCACCCTTGTATATCAAATAACTATTTATTATTTCCTCACATCGTTTGAGAAAAGCACTATACAAGCCTCGGCCGGAACAGGGATTGCTGGACTCGTTGTATCTAGCCCAAACTCGTCCATCAATCACGGCCTTTGCAGTATTGTACTATTTGGTCCCCGACGAGACGGAGCAAAATGCTACTTTTCTGTTCAAGATACTTTTTTAATTTATTCATTGGCTTGTAGCATTTACGCAATGTGCCAATATTTTTTTATTTTATTTATTTATTAATTACAAGACAACTATGAGGTCCACTGGTGTTATTTATTCTTAGTCTAGGTTAGTACTTAATGGTAAAAAGGGATTTGGTACGGTCAGGTCATACGGTCATTTTTGTCAAGGGACAATCAAACTTACCAGCTTTCATTTTCAGGATGCTGTTGCTGCTCCCGCGCACTCTATTCAGGAGAGAGGCAGACTTTTTGCGCCAAACGGCGTCAAAACCGTCTGTACGCGCCTCGGCAAACATAAAAGACGCACTGCAGAAGCGCGGCAGCCGCAACAGCGCCCTGAAGGCATTATTAAATTGGATGCGCAGAGCATTGTATGCCTTTTGGGTATACTTGAACCACAGACTTGCCGAGTACAGTGATGTGCAATACGCTTTGAACAGCGTTATTTTCACGGTATCTGGACATCGAGCAAATCTGCGGGCCAACATGTTCGCCCGGACTGACAACGCCCTGCGCTCCCTCTCCATATCTAAATCGTCCTTAAGGTCATCAGTTACCAAATGCCCAAAATACTTAAAGAAGAAGACACGTTTAAGAGTGATATTATTAAGTATTAAAGGTGGAACAAAACTTGGGCACTTGGTTCCCGCCTTAAAGACCATATATTCTGTTTTAGACACACTGTAAGTCAAACCATGAGATGTCGCATATGACTCACAGATTGCAACTAGTTAATAGGTAGTAATATAATCTTGATAAAATAATCGATTGTAATTTCATCGTAATCGACAAACGTATATATTATATATCATCATCATCATCATCATATCAGCTGAAAGACGTCCACTGCTGGACATAGGCCTCCCCCACGTATATATATGAGGATATTTTTTTCTTTTTTTTTCTTTTGTTTGTTTTTTTTTTTTATTGTTTGTTTTTGTATTTTGTTGTTTTTTGGTTTTGTTTGTTTTTTTAGTTTTTTTTCGTTTGTTTTTGTTTTATTTGTTTTTTTTTTTGTTGCAGTTTTTGCTGTTTTTTTTTTGTTTTTTTAGTATTTTTTCTGTTCGTTTTTTTTATTTTTGTTCGTTTTTTTTTTTATTTCGTTTGTTTTTTGTTTCGTCTTTTTAGTTTTTTTTTTATTTTTTGTTTGTTGTTTTTTGTTTTTGTTGTTTTTTGTTTGATTGTTTGTTTTTGTTTTGGTTTTTTTGCTGTTTTTATTCTTTTTTTGTATTTTTGTTAGATTTTTTGTTATTTTTTTTCGTTTTTCCGTTTTTTTTTGTATTCTTTGTATTTTTTTTTTTGTAATTTTTTTAGGTTTTTTTGTAAATTTTTTTTTTGTTTCGTTTGTTTTTTGTTCTTTTTTTGTTTTTTTGATGTTTTTTTTGTTTCATTTGTTTTTGGTTATATTTGTTTTGGTTTGTTTTTTTGTTTTTGTTGTTTTTTCTTTTTTTTTGTTGTTATTATTTGTTGTTTTTTTTTGTTTCTTTTGCAAATGTTTTCCTCATAGTCGGTGTGAAAAGTTACATGTGTCACTCAGGGACAAAATTATTTTCGTCTTGGGCGTTAACACTTGAATCCCTCACTACGCTCAGGATTCAATACACCGCCCTCGCTGTAAATATACTATTTTGCTCCCTTGTGACACAAATAACTTTTCCGACCTATATATGGCGGATTCCTTGTGTATACAAAGTTTCATATTATTCTAGCATGTCGTTTTAAAATGAGAACCAAACTGCGTTTGTATCTGGTTTGTATAGAGAGTTGAGCATCCTGGCAACCCTTAAGCCTGAACAGTCAGTGTGATTCAGGGCTTATTCTTTCAGAAACTACCGTGCAAGACTTTTAAAAATAGAATAGAGATCCGACATTGTTTATGACCGGTCGTGACATTGCCAACTAGCGAGATGCGAGATCGCAAGGTTCACGGGTTCACGTATGTACAAAAACACTACTACAATTAATTATATAATGATATGTTTGTGTCTGGACGACATCCGATGCGGAGTCCGCACCGCTCGCTGGTCTACCCGCTTGACAGCAAACACCTTTATGTTTCTGTCTTTTAAAAAGAAAACGATATACATTAAACAGAACAATAGGGGACACATCACGTTTTGTAAGGCCGATACCGGCCAAGTTGTATATCGCGTAGGCCCAATAGACCCTGCTGCGTATTTTAGAAAACTATCCATCGATAATCTTTCGGATGATCTCAAGGGATCACAGTCCATTTCGCCGTAACAGCATAGTGGGGCTATGCTGTTACGGCGAAATGGACTGTGATTACTTGAGATCATCCGAAAGATCCAATTCATAAAAATTCAACTAAGATATGTTTTGTCCCATTCTCACAAACACAAATGTTAATGTGACAGAAAAAAACCGGCCAAGTGCGAGTCGGACTCGCGCACGAAGGGTTCCGTACCATTATCTATAAAAACGGCAAAAAAAATCAAGTTTGTTGTATGGGAGCCCCCTTAAATATTAATTTTATTCTGTTTTTTTGTATTTGTTTTATAGCGGCAATAGAAATACATCATCTGTGAAAATTTCAACTATCTAACTATAACGGTTCATGAGACACCGGGCCTGGTGACAGACGCACAGACGGACGGACAGCAGAGTCTTAGTAATATTTTACCCTTTCGGTACGGAACCCTAAAAACTAATGATCATTTTAACTAACATAGATGAATTTCTGAAACAACATTTCTGTTCGATTCAGAAATTCGCGGAAATCGTTGAATAATAGATCACACAGTGTGGCTGTACAGAGCAGGATTTATTATTCGCTACTATTAGCAAATACCATCTAGACTAGTCGACGCTCTTACATGCGACGATGTGGGAATTGCGTTCACTTTGAAAACTCAGTAGCATATCGGTTAACACAATAACGCGCGTCAAAATTAGGCAGATGAGGAAACTTTAAAAGCCACACTACTGTCAAATACCTATGTCTGAAACAGAGCAAGTCTAATCCTGAATTTATCAGACGGCAGGCACGAAAGCGGATTCTCCTCCAAGCACATTAAACGCAAGCGTTTCTACCTATCTGACGGCTTAAGAAAAGTGCCAGCATTATTTTAATGTTGCGCTTAAGGACGCAAAATGCAACAGAAATATTTATGACTAGATGCCCGCGCGGCTCCGTTCGCGTTTTACAAAGAATCTGTAATGTGACACGCAATAAACATTTCTAATCTAACCCATGCGGAGCCACGTGTTAAAATAATGCCCCAGGGACATCCCGAAGATCCATTCTATAGGTATATTTGTTAAATATTTTTTTAATCCAATAAGTAGTTTCAGGTATTACGCTCTTTATACAAACATACATTTCACAGACACTACCTCTTTATCATTTCGTAGATATGGGCATTTTCAATAATTCGAGTACCCAATTAGCGTGAGTTGTTCAACAAAAAATAACTCAGTGTCAGTTTTGTGACAAAAATTACTTAAGTATTCAATTTGTATAAAAATTAACTTTTTCTTTTCAATTTATTAACGATATGCATATTCACGTTATTTAAAAGTGAAACAAGTTCATTTTCATATCATTTGAATGCTTAACTTTCGTCACAAAACGGACACTGACTTAATTTTTATTTAACAGCTCACGCTAATTGGGTACTCGAATGATTGCAAATGCCCATATATAAAAAAATATGCGTGCATTTCCGCTCATATGTATGTGTATTTAGTGTATGTATGTATATATATTGTGGCATGGTCCCAAATACGCTGGCTGCTTTTTGTATGGCCAGAGAATTTAATTATTTTTAATTGTCATAATCAAATAAGATTTAGCAAAATAATTGTCCGTGTCAAGAAACTTATTAAACGCGTTTTTGTAAACTAAACCCGTGCAAAAGGGGCTAAGGTACTTAAGTGTTTTACGCAAAGTGCTTTTTGGTATAATTTTATCTAAATCTCTATCTGCCGCTCATTTTAAACAAGTGCGAACTCCAATCTTCGGTAAAGGTTACCCTGGTTCTATTGTCAGCACACATCAATAAAACATACAAATATATTTCAAAACGCTTTGAATAATCCTCCTCAGCGGTATTGGGAGAACAGTTGGCCGTCAAGCTGCCCAGGAAAAGCAATAAATCTTTGAGAACCTTAACATTTACCTTCCACCGAGTGAACGTACAGAATGAAAATAAATCGCACCTAATTCGGAGCCAAATCGGCGAGATAAAATTGAAATTGAGATTGGGCTGTGTAATGGCACCATATACCTAGTTAAGGTGGTGATACACGCGAAGTATAACGTTTTACAACCGGATCCGATCGCGATTGGAACGATCATAGGGATTCGGTAATTTAACTACTTAAGCTATTTTTGTACGTCGTGTTTTTGTCTTTTGTTAGAATGTTGCACTGGTACTGGGTTCGAATCCCGGTAAGGGCATTTATTTGTGTGATGAGCACGAATATTTGTTCCTGAGTCATGGATGTTTTCTATCTATTTAAGTATTTATTTCTCTATACACGGTGGAATTTAATCGGTGATCAGGAATCCAAAAATCTTAATTATCAATCTACACAGAAACCAATACGTGAGATCTCGTGCAATATAGCTCACAATCTAATTAATCACACTTAATTAACATCGGTAAAATGTACACTGACTGAATAAATGGACACCCTACTTTTATTGAAGGGAATTTACTCGTAAGTGTACATACGTCAAGTGCTTGCTGGCTTTGGCGGGAAACTAGACAGATCAGACGTCAATAAATGAAATGTCATTAAACTTTTCAGACTAAACCATTAGTAGGGTGACAATAAATTTTAATAAAAAAATAATTTCAACTTAAAAATTAGTTATGATAAAAAAAAACTTGGTTCCACTTAAGTACTACATAAACGTGACCGCCATCGATTACTGAATTAGAAAAATGGGTTCCTGTTCACCGATTAAATTCCACCGTGTATACCTAAGTATGTATATCGTCGTCTAGTACCCATGATACAAGCTTTGCTTAGTTTGGGACTAGGTTGATTTGTGTAAGATTGTCCGCAAATATTTATTTATTTATTTATTATTTATTTTATGTATTTATTACTTTATATCTGCTCTTTGACCTAGAAGCGAATTTATAAAAGGATTCCACGTTTTTATGTGAAAAAATCAATATCATCATGGCATCGAGTTCCAAAGAATTTAGATTTGTCCAAAGAAATTATAGGCCAGTACGTAGAGGTTCAAAGCACCCCGGGGTACGTTGCAAGTGGTGGTGTAGAAGATTTTTATTTTAAATATTGTTCACATCAATACAACCGATCAAATATCAAAAAAGGTTACAAGAGATGTCTTGGGACAACTTTTGGCAGCCACAAATCCTCGAAATTTTGGGACTTTTTTTTGTTTCTCACTCGTAGCTTCTATAAGGTGCATGTGCAGCAAGGTGCAAGTTAAAAAACATAAAATTATGCGTCTAATGAGTACCAATCCATAACAATTCGGTTCAGCGACATAGTAAAAAACCATGATTGAAAACGAGGCTTTCCTCAACTTTGTAAGTTATTTCAAGATAGTGGTTTTTAAGCTTCTGCGTTTCAATTTTGAATTGAACTATAGGTTTTAGCTCCTCAACTGTACGTAGGAATTTACAGAATTGAGAGTTATTTCAGCATTAGTATCATCATAACTGGTAATCGAAGAACTGGCGGTTCTCTCGTGCAACGCATCAGCATTGCAGTTCAATGAGGAAATACTGCCAGCATACTCGGTACAATGCGTAGAGGGCCTTTTTAGGGTTCCGTAGCCAAAATGGCAAAAACGGAACCCTTATAGTTTCGTCATGTCTGCCCGTCTATCCATCTGTCCGTATGTCACAGGCATTTTGCTCGAACAGTATAAGGTGTATTTGAATAAAATTTGGAGGGTAGGTGTGTTTTGTTAGCCTCTACATAGTTCTGTAATGAAATTACTAAAAAAATATTCTTTTAGTGGTGTACCCCATACATGTACCAGCAAGTCAAAAAAAAAAAATTGTAAGTCCACGTGTGGCACATCAATCGATAGGCCTTTTAAAATAAATAAAAGGTTTCTCAGCAAGTTTTTCGATTAAGTGAAAATAGTCGGAGATAATCGCCTACGCCAGTCAGTAGAGATTCAAAGCACGGGGTACTTTGCAAAAGGTGATGTAGAAGATTTTATTTTTTTAAGTCATGTAATATGGATACAACCGAGGAAATATCAAAAAATACACGAAATACTTTTGGCAGCTACAAATCAGATGTTTAAGAGATATTTTGTGTATCTCAAATACAATTTAGAGGTTTTTTTTAATTTATTTGAAGTTGAAAAAAATTATAGTAGGTATGTTAAACCATTGCTAAACCATATTTTTTTCAGTTAGGTACTTTAGAATTCATTCTTAATTTTTTTTATACAAAACGAAACAAGCGAATATAAATTCCAACAACAGTGCGTCAGTAACACAAACAATAAATATAAATAACATATATATCTACTGCATGCTATGCTACATGCATATATGCTACATGAATGAAATAGAGCGCAGGATCGCCCTCAGCTGGAAAAAGTACTGGAGTTTCAAGGAACTTTTAAAAGGTAACTTCAATCTACGTCAAGAAAACATTGATTGACACATGGCTGCCAAACTTGGGTTCACACCAATAAAATTAAATTAAAAATTCGGACATGTCAGAAAGCAATGGGGAGGAGCATACTGAATTTCAAAAAGAAGGACAAGATAAACAGCAAAATCATCAGGTCAGAGACAAAACTTACAGATGCACTCGGCTTCATACTCAATCAAAATCAAAATCAATTATTTATTCTGCAAATAGGCCACAAGGGCACTTTTACATGTCAAATGGTATTCTACAATATAATATTAATAATCTTACACAATAATCATTTTAAAATTTTAACCAATTAGTACCTAAACGGTTAACAAGCTAAATGAAAACTAAAAAAATCCAAAATTGTAAAATATTATCAAATACATTCGATATAAGGTCTGTATCAGAATTAACAATAAGTTTATGATATTTATTTAGTACCCCAGAGATGTATAAGGTCTCTGAGCATCCAAATACAATTAATAATTATTCTAATGTTCTTATAGAGATGTATACTGTCTCTAAGCGTTAAAACAGGAAAAAAAGGATCATGAATGTAATATTGTCAGCGATGTACAGGGTCAATAACAATAAAACGTGTCAAGAACAGAATGATGTCTCTCGTCAAGATAATGATAATAACACTAGTATTTAGGTAGTTACTATGCCCTTGCAAGCATGAACAGACCGGACTCCACAAACAGCACCCGATCATGAGTATGACGCATATCTCAGCCATCGCCTCCCTCAACCATATGTTAGTTACTCAAACAAAAATGGAGATGGGCTGGCCATATAGCAAGAATCACCGACAAGCAATTGACTAAACAAGCCACTAAATGACCAGGGCCACTTGGAAAAAGACGAGTGGGAAGGCCCAAGGCAAGATGATCTGATGACATTATAGCTGTAGCTGGACCGAACTAGAACAATAATGCCAACGACAGAGAGAAGTGGAAAGACATGGAGGAGGCCTATACCCGTCAGGGGTCCCTAATCTAATTTGAAATAAATACTTGTATAAACATATAAACAAGCAATAACAATATAATAACAGGGAACAATAACGCCTTAAATAAATAGATTAATAAAAATATATCTACTGATATGCGCAAAATAGCCCGAAAACATTTGGGTACAACAAAGTTGATCTTCCTATTACTTTTTACATCTTTAAATATAATATTATGTTTCCACTACACTTTGTTTAAGAGCCCGTTAACGTGCCACTGGTAAATAATTATATAAATTAACGATATATATTTTTAAATAAGTAGGCCACTACACACTGTATTGTGTATGTGTGTGTGTGTAGGCGAAAGAAAAATCGATGTAGCCAGGTTCGCTATCGGGAAAACTTTGTTTCTTTTTCGGGCAAACACGAAAGCTTGACCACTCCCAGATAGGTACGTTCAATGAAATGAAATGTATAACATTTTTGGACTCTATGTAATGGCATTAAGGTCCAAAACTAATAAACATTCAATTTCCTCGACTGTAAATTCGTCGAATGAAAAGGTTCACTTTTGGACCTGAACATCATTAAAATAAAGTCGAAAAGTAACGAACCCTTTCCATTCCTCGACTATACTTTAATAGTAGTTTATGTGACTGTAGGTACATAATGAAGGGCATTAAACACGAGTGTGGGTTTATGAAACGAGCCGAAGGCGAGTTTCATAATAACATCACACGAGTGTCTTAATGCCTAATTGTGTACAGTTACATACACTACTTTATCTATCCACATATGCATTCAGGAGCCGCATATTATGACCGGCATCGCGGCGTTGTTTTCTGGCAGCTTTTATAGTTTTTTTTTATTCAGAGACAAACTAGAGTCGGATCCAACTATCATATCGTTCGATATCTTACTTACGTGCGGCATTCGTAAAATTTGTATGCAAATTGACAATTCATTTCGAACTAAACGTCATCTCGACTGATATTAGAATAGAGGTCAAATCAAATTTCTTTGTTTTTCAGAGATGTTCGAAATTTTAATGAAATATTATCATCGAAATCGATGTTATTATTTTGCAATAATAACATTTTCACAGATAAAAAAATTGTTCTAACATAACAGTCTATTTTTATGGTGGTCATAATGTGCGGTTCTTGAACGCATCATGGAGGGTTTATGATATTTGGATAGATAAATTACTTATATGATGTAACAGTAATTGTTGGCGAATTTTTTAAAAGTAGAGTAAACAGTGTGTGTCAATATATTTTAGGAATGGGCAGGAAGTAAGGTAGCCTCGTGTAGCCGCACCTTAAGAGGAAGCGAGTCCTTACGGCCGGGAATGCCGTAATTAATGCCTCTACGCGACTGCTATGCGCACATTTCGCCGATACAAAAATACCCTAGCGCTATAAACGAGAGAGGAAATTGCCATTTCTTTATCCGTATTAAATATCCGAAATCCATCGTATTTGGTACGGGCCACGGCCGGATTAGGAGCAATCTATTCCACGGAGGAAGGTGTTTCGAACGTGCCTGCACTGCGCGTCAAAGGGACAAACCCGGGAAACTGGTTTCTGGAAGCAATGAAGATTGTAACTAATTTGAGGAATTTATGACGGAAAAGTACCAAAATTTTACGCCAGTGGCGTTGGAGATAATATTTAGGACATACCTACATATTATCTCCAACGCCACTGGCACTGGGCTAGCGCGGAGACTAACTGCCTATACCCGTTCCATGAGAGAAGGCATGTGCCCAACAGCTGACGTTTTATGGGCTGATATTGAACGTATCAAATGTGTCTATATACATTCATAATATATCGCACACCACTCGACGCTCCACGTGTTTATAAACGAGGCCTAAAAGGTGTTTTGTAAATATAGTTCAGGAGTGGGTACTTAAAAAAAAATTAATTTACCCGTGAAAACGTGATTGGTTTGTATTGACAGCACATTTCATTCGTCGTCGCAAATAGCTTGGAGCGAAATCAATTAACGGGATTCCTGTACCTTCAGCTACAGGGGCTACCTACGTACCTTTAGTGTTAATTATAATGGCATGACTCGCCTGGGGCGCCTAGATTGTTAAGAGCAATGCCTAGCTGAGCAACTTTTTAAATCTCAAGTGAGGTGAGGTTAAAACAAGTTACAAAATAGCGGACCTGCTGTATTTGTTTTTTGTGTTATTGCGAATTTTACTTATATCCCTAATTGTTGTGAGTCGGCTTTTGTTTACTGGACTTTTTATGGTAGTCTGGTAGAAAAAATATTTCCCACAGGCAACGCAAAACAAAACTCTGCAATCCGTGTCGTAAACACTTTCACAAGTACAATGCAAAGATTAACCTATTGTTAGGTTTATGTAGGTAAAACCTATCTTATTACAGTGGAAGCAACTATATGCTCAAAATTTGCCAAAAATACTATACTTCTGAGACATATTGGGATGTGGACATGTAGGACAGTGTATTCAAAATCACCGTTTGTATGGAGATTTACTTAAGGAAAACGCTCTTAAATTTAAGCTCTAAATTATGTATAAAATTGAATAAAACGTCTACATGGATTGTTTTGCGTGATATAGATTATTGATTAATGCCTTTAATTGATTATCTATCACAAATTGCGTATTTATTGTTAATTTAAGAGATATTTAGCGTTCAACTAACGGTTCCAACTTTTTGTACCTGAGCCAATAGATGAACGGCGTTCATCTACTGGGCAAGGTATAGTTTTTTCAAATGCATATATAAATTCTTATTGAAAAGGTACATAAAACTTTTATGGCTCAAATGAATCGTTTTTTAACTGTTGATTTTTGAACCAAAAGTTGAACGTGAGTATCCATTCGCAACACGGTTATTTTGGGCTTTGTTTTACTATGAAAAGCACGATTGTTCAACAAAGAACCGCTGCCCAGAAGATGAACGAATAAAATTAGTTCGTTCAACTTTTGGCTTCGATTCCAATAAGTGAACGCTCTAAAAACACACGCTGACATAATTTATTTATTGGTAATTTTAATCTATACATATAAAACTCTTGCGTTACTGGTCGATTGACAGACAGCGCACAGCCTAAACCGCTAAAGATATAAGCATGAAATTTGGAACATATATTCTTTACAGTACGTGAACGTGTACTAAGAAAGGATTTTTTGAAATTCAACCCTTAAAGGGATGAAATAGGGGTTGAAATGTGGAAAGTTATAGACTTGAAACTTTTTCTTACTAAAAAGCAAAACAAATGATATAGCGTCGTTATAAAAATTCATCCCCTAAGGGGGTTCAAAAAGAGTTGAAAGTTTGTATGGGGAATATGTCGTTTTTAAAGTTGGACGTTTAAAACTTCGGTCACCAGCCCCTAATATACAGTCAAAAACATTGATACGAGTAAGGGCATTTTTTCTAATTCATCCCTTGAAGGGGTTAAGATGGGGGTTGAAAGTTCACATATATAATATGTGATTTTGAATGATAAACTGTGGCTAGAAACATGAAAGCAGCACAGCAGGTTTCTTTTTAACCGACTTCAAAAAAGGAGGAGGTTATATGTTCCACTGTATGTATTTTTTTATCTATGTTCGCCGATTTCTCCGTCAATTGTGAACTGATTTCCAAAATTGTTTTTTTTAATTGAAAGATCTTCTGAGGTGGTCCCATTGTCACCAAGTCAGGGTCTGATGATGAAATCCCAGGGAAATTGAGGGCAACCCTCAAATTTCATAGCCACGCGTGTAGTAATTCCGGTATTTTCTATTATAACACGTGTATTTACCCTCGGAAATCGTAATTTTGGTGAAGTGGAACTGATGATAAAGACCACAGATGCCTTATGGAACTCCTCAAAGATGTAAAGTACGTCAAAGATTCTGACATGATCGGAACTCCTCAAATATTTTCAGCCCACAGATAGCGACTTGGGTTTTTTCTGTAATATATAATCAACGCATTTGCTCTCAGAGAGTAGTTTATGTACTTAGTAAATGGGAAAGGAAATGTGTAAATTTTCATGTAGGTACCTATGTGGCTTGGTGAAGTACTGAATTGAAGTCGGTCGCCCGGTAGTAAATTAGGTATATGATATGTAGATCTATCCAGAAATATATTAAATAAATATATAAGAGTTGTATCAAGAAGACGTTCATTTACAAACTTAGAAATTTGAAAGTTCTTTATATAGCATTTCCATCAAAAATCATTTCCTAGGGGGTGAAAAAGCCATATGCAAAACATAATCTGAGAGTTGAAACTTTGCGCACCGGTTCCTTTTATATAGTCAAACATACCTTTTAGCAGTTAACAATCATAGCAATCGAGTACATAGCCCAATACCGATAGAACACAAACATAGCACAAGGTCGGTGTCCGCGGGTAAGTATGAAGTACCCCGGGCTGATAACTATTTTGGAGACCGTACTTTAGCCAAGAGACTTCCGTACTTCTTAAATACTTTACCCGAAGACATCCGAAATGAACCAAATAAACATAAATTTAAAAAAGCACTAAAAAAACACCTACTGCATACCTACACTTAAGTAACTGCTTGCTTGCTTATTTTGCAAGCAAGCGTTATTAATAAGTTAGCATTTAAGTATAAAATAGGATTAAAAACGATGTTATTATTATGCTATGTATATTAAGCATAAAAGAGACTTACCTGCAGGCAAACTGTTCAAACAGTTTTGCAGGGACATGTTTTAGAATAAGTTTTTTATATCTTTGGTTAATAAATATAATAAAATAAAAAAAATGCTGAACCTACGTCGATTTCTGAAATTCATCCCCTAAAAGCGTTAATAAGGATATATAGTTTTTATCGTTTAGTGTAGATTGTGTAGAAAACGATAGATTTTCTAAATGTATAATCTTAAGGGTATTCAAAGCACGCTTCGTCTTGACCTGAAATATTTGTATACCTAATGACATGGCATAGTAATACGATGTAAATATTCCGTACAACCTATATATCAATGCTTACAAATAAATTATTGATTGATTGTTTGAAGGAAATGAAATTGCGGTTAGATCGTCGTATAGAAAAGTTCATAGATACGTTTCTTATGTTAATGACAAAATAATTCTCATATATAGAAAAAAAACAAAACAATTTTATAGGTATTCAGTGTATTTTTTACACAGAAGACGTATATAGACTTATAGGTAGGTAAATACGTAAGTGGTTTTTAACAAATTAACTCGCATAAGTTTGACTTGATGAATTTCATCATTTCATTTCATCAAATTTAAGTAAATGTAGCAATTTTTTTCCATGCTTCGCATGTATTTTGTACATGCTATATATGTAATTGATATAGGTCCCGGCAAACATCTTCAATACAAATACAAATACAAATCTTTATTTTACATAAAAATGTGGTACAAAAGTCGTTATTAAATTATCAGGTTTCACACATTCCACCAGAAACTGGCATGCAAAATTAACATAGGAAAAAGACTTAAATATCGAGAAACACGACTTAGAATACTCAAACCCAAATGTTTACAATGTCAATATGAACACTTAATACCGTCACAATTACAATTATATTCCTAATATGTCATAATTACATTACAAATCTAGTCACAATAATAAATGTCAAGCTCAATGTTTAAAATAATCAAAATATTCTTCAACAGAGTAAAAACATTCTTGTACTAGCCAGCTCCTAAGTTTACGCTTGAATAGTCGAATAGGCAAATCTTTGATGTCATTATGCAAACGATTATAAATGTCAATAGAATTACAGTATGCGTTCTTGCTGTACAATTGTGTCTTACGAGCAGGACCAACGAGACGATTTGGGTATCTTGTACGAAAGTTGCATGTATCTTTATAGGTTTTAAAGAGTTCTGGGTGAGCCTTGACAAATAAACAAACTTCATATATATAGATACATGGCATAGACAGTAAATTCAGGTGTCTAAATAGCGGCCTACAGGATGTTAAGACATCTACGTTACAGATCGCCCTGATGCACTGCTTTTGTGCTATAAGTGCGCGCTTTACATGACTTGAATTTCCCCAGAGGAGAACGCCGTATCTGAGCAGTGAGCAAACATAACCATGGTAAGCCTGTATTGCGGTCTGCTTGGAGCTAATCTTAGCTAGTTTCCATAGAGCATACGCAAATGAGTTAATTTTATTGCACAATTTATTAATATGCTCACCCCAAGAGCATTTGTCATCTAAGCAGATACCTAAAAAAATTGTCTGACTTGATTCCGTTATCACCTGATCTGCGAAGGTTACAGTCAATTCTTGCTTTTTGCCATTTCTATTTACAAACTGAATAAATGTGGTTTTGTCTGTATTTACTTTTAGATTGTTCCTATGCAACCAGTCTATTACATCACCAATTGTTTTATTTATGTCACTATTATACGTTTGGACATCACTACATGGTATGACGACCGACAGGTCGCCCGCAAAAAGTATACAATCAAAATTTATCGCATTCGGTAGATCGTTAATGTATATTAAAAAAAGCAGAGGACCTATGATACTCCCCTGTGGTACTCCGACCTTATTTATTCTCGTGGAAGACCTAAAAGCCTCAATAGTGTTGACCGAGTCAATTTGAGATATTTCCACAAATTGAGTCCTAGAGTGTAAATAATCTCGGAGCCATTCCCTAACTACACCTCTGATACCGTAGAACTCACATTTAGCCAGGAGTGTCTTGTGGCACACAAAATCGAAAGGTCTACTCATGTCAAAGAAAATTGTCGTTACTGGTAAGCTCTTGTTCATGTAACCTAGAATCTTATTTGTCAACGAGAAAGCAGCTAGTGACGTTGACTTGCCTTTTTGAAACCCGAACTGTTCAGATTTCAGTACATTAAACTTATTTAAAAATGACAATAGACGTTGATGAAACGCCTTCTCAAATATTTTCGAGATAACAGGTACAAGCGAAATTGGTCGATAGTTTGCTACCTTTTTTGTAAAGTGGCTTAATAAGAGAGAGCTTTAAAGGCTCCGGGAAGACTCCATTAGTAAATGACAAATTTACTAGGTAGCTCATGACTGCAGCAATACCCTGTTTACATCCTTTTAGTATTTTAGTTTGGATTTCGTCATAGTCCGCTGAGTTAGTAGGGTTTAAAGCGTCAATAAATTTGCATATTTCATTTTC
Source organism: Epinotia brunnichana (assembly GCA_963854355.1). NCBI lineage: Eukaryota > Metazoa > Arthropoda > Insecta > Lepidoptera > Tortricidae > Epinotia > Epinotia brunnichana. The sequence continues at coordinate 42,042,544 of OY977936.1, read as the reverse complement.
ATCTGTCAGTGATAAGAACATATTATTAAAATTATCAAAAGGGCTACTGGCTAAATCGGCTACTACAGGTCCAGCTCAAGATGTTTGCCGGCAACTGTACACATCGTCTATCTATACATCTATCTATCTTTCTATCTTCTATACATATAATAAAGCTGAAGAGGGTCGAAAGTCTGTACATGGAAGATATTCGAAAAAAAATTGGCTAGGGATTCTTAGAATGGATAACAGAACACGTTCCAACAGTTTTTAGAATTTTTGTCTGTTTGTCTGTTTATCTGTTTATGTGACCGCGCATCACGTGAAAACGGCTGAACCGATTAAGATGAAATTTGGTATAGAGATAGTTTGAGTCCTGAGGAAGGACATAGGGTAGTTTTTATCCCGATAATCAACCCCTAAGGGGATGAAATGGGGGGTGGAAATTTGTATGGAGCTACTTAAACCGCTGCACCGATTAGGCGGAAATTTGAGTCCCGGGAAAGGTCAAAGGATAGGTTTAATCCCGGAAATCTTCCTTTAAAGGGGTAATATGGGGGGGTGAAAATTTGGAAGTAACCCATTTTGATAAAATTTGGTTTAGAGGTAGTTTAAGTTCTGGTAAAGGACATCAAATAGTTTTTATTCCGGAAATCTTCCCCTAAGGGGTTGAAATGGGGGGTGAAATTTTGGATGGACTCCGTTTAGATCAAATTTGGTATAGATATAGTTTGAGTCCCGGAGAATGACAATGGATAGTTTGAATCCCGAAAATCATCCCCCAAGGTGATGAAATAGGGATGAAAATGTGGATAAATCCCATTTAGTTAAAATTTGGTTTAGAGATAGAAGGAGTCCCAGGGAAGGACAATGCATAGTTTTTATCCTAAAAAATCATCTCCTGAGGGGGTGAAATAAGGGGTGAAAATTTGGATGGAACCCATTTACGGTATAGCGAGTTGGAGTCTTGGGGAAGGACATAGGATAGTTTTATCCCAAAAATTACAACCCCAATTACACCCTCTTAGGGGATGCCCTAAGGGGGTGTAATTGGGGGTGAAAATTTGTTTGTGACCCATTTTGATGAAATTTGGTTGAAAGATAGTTTGAGTCCTGGGAAGGACATATGATAGTTTTAAATTCCAGAAATCATCCCCTAATGGCGTGAAATTGGGGTGAAAATTTAAATGAAATTTAGTATAAAGATAATTTGAGTCTCGGAGTATGACAACGGATAGTTTTAATCCCGAAAATCATACCCTCAGGGATGAAATAGGGGGTGAAAATTTGGATAAAATCCAGTGAAGTTTGGTATATATAGAGATAGTGGAGAGTCCCAAGGAAGGACAATTCATAGTTTTTATCCTGAAAAATCATCTCCTGAGGGGGTGAAACGAGGGGTGAAAATTAGGATAGAACCCATTTAGATGAAATTCGGTATAGAGATAGTTGGAGTTCCGGGAAAGGAAATCGCATAGTTTTTGTAACGAAAATCATCGCCTGAGAGGATGAAATGAGGGTGAAGATTTGGATGGAACTCATTTAGATGAAATCTGGTTAAGAGATAGTTTGAGTCCTGGGAAAGGGCATATGATAGTTTTTATTCCGCAGATCATCCCCTAAGAGGGTGAAATGGGGGTATAGCGATAGTTGGAAGTCCTGGGGAAGGGCATAGGATAGTTTTATCCCGAAAATCATCCCCTTAGGGGTGAAAATTTGGATTTGAGTGACCCATTTAAATGAAATTTGGTTTACAGATAGTTTGAAATCCGGAAAAGGACATAGGATAGTTTTTATCCCGGAAATCATATCTTAAGGGGGGGAAATGGGGGGTGAATATTTGTATGGAGCTACTATACAACCCATTTAGATAGAATTTTGTATAGAGGTAGTTATAGTAGGCGCAGCGTTGGTAGGCCCCCCACAAGGTGGACTGATGACCTGTTAAAGGTCGCGGGAGTCCGCTGGATGCGGGTGGCGCAGGATAAGTCACTTTGAAACTCTTTGGGGGAGGCCTATGTCCAGCAGTGGACGTCTTTTGGCTGATATGATGATGATGATAATGATGATAAAATAGTTTGAGTCTCGGGGAAGGACAAAGGATAGTTTTTATATCGGAAATCTACCCCTAAAAGGGAAATGGAGGGTGAAAGTTTGTATCGAGCTACGATATAAACGAGTTCTACGCGGACGAAGTCGCGGGCAAAAGCTAATAAATTGAAATATTTAAATAAGTAAAAAGATACACGTTCGTGAAAACCACATGCAAATCGGTTCAGAAGTGTATTTTTTTTAATATAACTGGTTTTGGCGAAGGGTTATTCATATGGGAAGTAAGTACATAGTACCAGGCCGTTGCCGGCGTAACAATTCAATAATTATTGCAAAAATTACACTTACTACGCGGGCGAAGCCGCGGGCAAAAGCTAGTTCTATAATATAAAGAAGTAATTTTATTTACTTATTTTTACATAAATACAAGACGCTTTAATAAAAACTTAATCATCCGTAATTTTTGGTTGCAAAGCTGATATTACGCTTGTATCACTTCAGATGTTAATAACATTTGGTTCAACATTTTAACTACATGTAAGTTATTAATAACCTATTTTTGCATACATTTAGCTAATTGCAGAATAATTGTGTGTAGTGTGCTTTATGGTTGTTATGGCCGCCATGACACCATAGATTTGATGATTGATTGGGAAAAGAATGTCACATTTCCAGAAAATTTGACCAAAGAGAAATTGATGACAATTCAAAACAAAAAAAGGAGAAGCCGCTCACAATAAATATGCATTGGATGAGGTAGCAGCGGCACATAATGTTAAAGTATGATAGATTGCCCCCTTACCACTGCGAGTTGAACCCAATTGAGTTGGTATGGGCTCAGGTAAAAGGGCATGTAGCCAGGAATAATAAAACATTTAAAATGGCAGAAGTCAAATACCTATTACATGAAGGCCTCCGCAGAAGTGGCAGTCATGTGTAAGTCATGTCATGAAAGTAGAGGACGAGATGTGCAAACTGGACGGTTTAATTACTGGTGGTTAGTGGTGGAAAACTTTATTTTACAAGTGACCGATTCAGATTCCGAAGTTAGTGATTCTGACATTAGTGATGGTGAAGATGAAGATAAATAAAAACGATTCATTAAAAAATTGTTTAATTTAACTTTTCCATACAGTCTTAATAATATGGCACACTGTCGTGTGTGTTCATTAATAATTCAACTTGTTTAAGTTCTTTACAATAAAATTCTGTCAATGTTAGTTGAGTTGAAAATAAAATTTGTAATTAAGTTCCTTTTTTTGAGCAAATCCTAATGAATGAATTGTGCCAGCCAATACAAAGAAGCATATAACAAAAAGGTTGCCAAAGGTTGGTAACTTTATTTGACAATGACATAAGTGACTTTGACAGATTTGACAGTGACGTCGTAGTTTTTTTGGTCTTGAATTCCAGTCAAAGACTACTATATACATACCTACTGAGATAGACAGGCAACTCGACCAAATTGAGAAGGCATTTAATGCTTGCGTATACAGGCGCCGTCTCTTCTGCGATACTTAAAACTTTTCTTTGAATGTACAAAACATACAAAAAGTGCGTCGGTGGCGGGGTTTGAACCTCGGCTCATCGACTCCAAATACCGCCGTCTGTACCCCTAGGCTACTGATGTCTTATGGCAATACGGCGAATTTTGAAATACCTTGACAGCCTAGCCTAGCAATCGCTAGAGCTTCAGAGAGTTCGCGACCTATCTACCTAGTAGGTGACACTATTTTCAATAAGAAACTGGATTTGCATTAAGTTCTAAGTTCGCATAGCATGATTCCAGTTTCGGGTTATAGTAAAATTATAAATTGTATGTAGCTTCATGAAACGGGCCACATAGCATATGTGACTTAAAACCAGGAGCTCCGCCCCTTATATCACCGAAGATCGTTTCACCGAATGGATTGTTTCGCCGAATTTCCATTTAATATATTGTTTTATTCACAGAAACCGTTGACTTTCTACGTAAAGTTAAAATGCCTTTTGTGTAGAACCCATAAGGTTAGGTTAGTTTTAGCAACCCTCAAAAGAATCTGAAAAAAAATGCTTTCGATAAAATGAAAATTCTGCGAAATATACATACGATGAAACGTTTGTAGGTAAAATAACAAACAACCCTTTAAAAAAATCCATTGGTTGGCGTGCCGCGGCCGCTGCAGGAGACCATCGCGTGTGCTGACTTCTGGCCGAAGGGTGTCGTGTTTCGGCGATTCCGGGGCAACCTACCGAATTCTACACCGGACTTGACGACACAACGGAGCCACGCTGTTATGTCGCATAGGTATGTAGGATGACTCACGCCATTTTATAAGAGAAACGTCGGCGTTTTTGCGCGGCCGAGCCATACCGAAGCCCAGCCGAGCCACGGCCGGGGCTCGGAAGCGGTTCGGTGTCGGCACGGCCCGGCCGTGGCCCGGCCGGGCTTGCGTCTAGCTCGGCCGCGCAAAAACGCCGTCGTTTTTCTTAGAAAATGGCCTGGGCCGGACATGTATTTTAACAGTGAAAATGTTTTTTCGATCGCTTCAGTAAGGCCTCCAATTTCAGCGAGAGTGATACATTGCCCTGGTTTCGTGAGTTATAGGGCTACGTGGATGATTGAGGTGTCAAAAGATGCCTCTTGGCAAGAGTTATAATATGATAAAAAAAAAGAAAAGTTAAAATCTTCTTTTAAAAGTTGCTAAAATATCGAAAAATTACAAATATTTTTTTGGTGTCTTGTCGTACTATATCGGCAATTTCTTGAAAACGAAAAGCGATATCGAAAGCGGTATTGAGCTGGCCTACATTTTGTAAAAAAGAGAACCTCTCTATCTCTTACGGTCTAGGCAGGAAGGAAGGTGCCCTTTATGTGGCGCAATTTCAGGGTGGCATTTCAGCATTATTTTCATGTCCACCACATAAACTAAATAACGTTTTGTGATTAACAACTAATGGCAAATAAAGAAGGTTTAAAACATGTAACAACCAATTATTTGAAATCAGATTAGGCTTCTCTACAAAAAGTTATTCCGGAAGTCACGTGATACATTTTGAACTGTACCCCTATACAAGAACGCGAGCAAATAAGTATCCACTTCAAAACGCATGCAGGTAGCAAGAAATGGTAGACGTAATAGGTAGGTTATTATAACTGACAGCTTAATTAATATGTAAGATAAAGAATTTGAAAAAGAAAACTGTTTTCACGACTCGCTGGCCAGATTCAACTTTTTTCGACACGATAATGAAACATTTTTCTGTATTTTATAATTTGTTCTAACGATTTGTGCTAAGGATAACGATTTATTTTATTTATGAGGATGATTTTTTATTAAGTATTTATTTGTTTCTATAGACATTGTCAATCATATAGGTACTTATACTCGTACCTTGAATTTTGGAGAAGGTAATCGAGGACTCCTGCAGCTCGAAATCAATGATTTTGCATTGAACGACACGATCACTGTTCTACTCTTTCATTCTTGTAAACTAGGTTACTATTAATAGTGACAAAAAATACTTAAAAGATACAATTCTTCCAATAAAACTTCAGCTGAAGTCGATCATGAGTAAAATTACTTGGAAGAAAGTCCCAACTTAGTTTCTTTCTACTAAGTCCAGTCGGCAGCTGTTAAATTTCATCCTCCGTCCATTTTTATAAGGTCATTGTATTTTTAAACTTTCTAAGTTAGTTCACTAATCAAGTTCTTTTTGAATGTGAAATTTAATCTTCGATAGTTCTTTTATAATATAGGTACTACTTGAATATTGCAATGAGCATGCCAAATAGTGTGGCTAGGCTAGGATACCCTGACCAAGACCAGGCAAGATAAGGTTTTAACTACCTATTATAAGATTGTACCTAATGGGTATATTTCGAAGAAATGTGCATCATGTAAAGCAACACATTGCTTAACCGTTAACAGTAGTATTTTTCACAATCGTGTTATAATAGAGAGCTTTTTAGTCGAGTACCGTGTTTAGGCCACGAAGCTTGCTGAGTGGCCTAAGTAAGGTACGAGATTAAAAAGCTTGATTATAACACTATTGTGAACAATACTTTTTGTACGAGTTCATTAAAATTAATTTTCTACGGGTCAACTGAACTAATTAAACAAACTCGATACTGTTGAAACGAAGTGCAGCCTATCGCTCGTACGCTCGTTGATATCTTAAAAGACATGAACGAGCGTACTCGACATGAACGAGTAAACTCAATAATCAAAGCGATTCTATTGGTCCAATTCATTACAGTTCGGTAAAGCAGCCACGTGATTGGTCGAATTTATTTTAGTTCTATTTTCAATTTTTTTTCGGTTGTCTGGAGCGTATCGAAACAGTTATTTCGATTGTTTCGACAGTAACATGGACTACAACTATGAAAAGAGTGACGTTGCAGTATTCTCTATGAAATCTTAATACACAGATTTTAATCGACGAGTACAAAAAAGGTATTACCTATTGTACCGCTTCACTAATAAAATCCGGTTCATAGGACCATAACGTCCGTACATAAGTTGTTGCTTAGTAACAGCCCCTTCAGCACGGTAGGTACGGTCAGCCTCACAAGGGGCTTAACACCTTTGTACCGTGTCGCATTAAACGTCATGTTAAACTGCCATATGAAGTTGTCAAACGAGTGAAAACGACAAGGTACTTAGGTGTTCAGCAAGTTGTGAGGCCGACTGTAGCTAATCCCGACGTAAATGAATGCTCTGACATCATCATCATCATCATATCAGCCGAAAGACGTCCACTGCTGGACATAGACCTCCCCCAAAGAGTGCCAAAATGACCGGTCCTGCGCCACCCGCATCCAGCGGACTCCCGCGACCTTTACCAGGTCATCAGTCCACCTTGTGGGTGGCCTACCCACGCCTCGCCTTCCGGTACGTGGTCGCCACTCGAGAACCTTTCCGCCCCAACGGCCATCGGTTCTACGTGCTCTGCTCGTGCGTTGCTCTGACATAAATCCAACTTAATTTCACGTTTTTGCGTGTGACGGTGTTTTTTTTTTAATAAGTAGGTTTTTCCCGCGACTTAGTGCGCGTAGACTCGTTAATCGCCCTAATGTTTAAGTACTATTTGATTCGTACCCTACTTAGTATTTAGTATCGCACTCCCATCCACTTCCAATTTTACACCTATCCGGGATAAAACTATTCCGTTTTACTTTTACTTTGGGATGCCTATGTGAAAAATATGCCGTTGAAAATCATGACGTTGAAATGGACAGACCTACCTACTGCATGGAAATTGGAAAGGGGTTGGGATTTACTAGCCTATTGAGGAGGAGTGCTTAGTTATCTCGTAAAGATTGCTCTGTAAAGCCGGGGTTATATTTCGCAACGCGTACTTTGTATTGGACGTGGCGACACGCGGGGCTGAGCTAATGTAACCACGTTCATACAAAATGTATGTAACCGATTGCGTTGCGACACGCGGCGTGGCTCGAATATAACCCCGGCTTAAGTACGTACTCACTATCTGTCTCTGAAATTATTCTTCACATTTTCTACTTTTCTTTATTTATTTATTTTCCGTATCTATGGTTAACACTATAGTATATACGAGAGGTATTTATCTAGTAAGTGTGTATGTTGTAAGTTAGATTACTTCTAATTTTGCCACCTACTTACTTGTAATTATTTGATGCAATTTCTCCGCTACCCAAAGGTTGTCTAGAAGAGATCGCTCTTTAGCGATAAGACCGCCTGTTGTTAGCCTCTATTTTTAAGATTTTATGTCCTGTATGTGATTCATGTTTTGAGTTGTGCAATAAAGAGTATTTGTATTGTATTGTACTCACATATAGCAGGACCGCAGCTGACGCGAATTTAGCTGCTTCATGCAATAGGCGGGTTGGAGTGGATTGATTGACCTCATTGCTATTTTCTAAACGCTGGATAGATTCATATCATTCAAGAGAACCGCCTCCCTGATGCGCCGTGTGCGTGACAGCTCCAACAGCCTCGTGCGCCTGGTGCTGGAGTCTCCTGCCTGCGCTGTGTGGAAGCACTGGGACTCGGTGCACATGAGAGGCTCTGTGTATAATATAGTGTAATATTAGATTTAGGTACCTGACTAACTTAGGATAAGCAATTGTATACTAATCACTATGGACATGGTCTGAAAAAAAAAAAATGAATTTTGAATAATCTAGAACGAAGAAAGAAATGCGTATGGTTGAAATGTGTATGGTTGAAATATGTATGGTGGAGATGTGTATGGTTGAGATGTGTATGGTTGAAATGTGTAAGGTTGAAATTGTTTCATCTGGCCGACTTTTTATAAAACTGTTATTGATTTTTTTGGAATCTTTTTGAATGGACTACTTTGATGCAATTCGGCCAACTCAAATAATCTCAATTATACCTAAGTTTTTAGCGTTTCTGTTACTGTCAATTTTCGGTTAAACTCGACGTCCAGTTTAGCCTAGTGGTTAGTGAGCGTGCCTGCGATGCCGATGGACATGGATTCAAATCCCAATAAGGGTAAATATTTGAATAAAATAAATTGTAAGGAGTAGCCCTTAGTATTCGTATATAGATATGTTACGGTTAAATATATTAATTGTTATTACTTGTTAGCCACAAATTGTATGAGATCAGTCATAGTAGTACGAGTATGCACTTCTTACCATAAATATTCCACAGAAAAACCGCACATTAAACTTATTGATAGAACTCGTGACAGCCAAAACCTATGAAATGTTGTACCTAATCTGTTATTTTATCCAATCAGATAGCCATTAAGTACTTCAACCTCACTTCAACACTTCAACTTAAATCAATATAATTCACTGCGTGCCATTTTCCCAGTCTCTTGATCAAATGGTATTAATAAGACAATAGAGTCGCCAGGACGCTCGGCTCTTCATACAAACATAGTGTGGTTGTCATTTTAAAACGGCGATCTGCAATAACATGAAACTTTGTTTTGTATAGATAGGCAATGGGAATAGTGGCATTCAGGTCGGAAATTAGTTTATGTTGCCACTAAATATTACAAGAAATATACCTAATAGAAAAAAAAAACCATTTACACTTTGTAAAAAAACGTTCTAAACGCTCAATGTTTTTCAATCTTAATTTCTAGCAACAGAGACTAAGTAATTCAGTAAGTGTCGTGTTATTCCAGTATTTCCAGTAAGCCGTTATATAATAAGAACTAAACTACATTTGTATGAGGAGCCGAGCGTTCTGACGACTCTTAAATCGAGACATATGTTTGAGCTTATAAATGTACAAAGGCAAGGTGACTAGTCTGATTTATTTTACTCTTTGTCCATTGACAGCAAGTCAAGTGACAGCAGGAGACTGTATGATAATTTCTGGGAGCGAAACAGAGACAAAGTATATGTTTCTCAGCGTCGTACGTTACGACACATTTACTTGTCTCTGTTTCGCTCCCAGAAATAATCATACCGTCCTGCTTTCATTTGACAACCATTATTAGTGTGTAATTGCAATATTCGCAGCTGAGCTATAACCACGAACTTCGAATCTCGAACTTCGTATATCTCCGTCTCTATCGCACTTATGGTTTATGGTACACGAGCGACAGAGGCGGATATATACGACATTTGAGATTCGAAGTTCGTGGTAGCGCCGCTGATTCATGTTTGCGTAAGCCTGGCCATTTTGCAACTTGGCAACTTGCACTGTTCGTATGTATGTAAATTATGTAAGTATGTAAATATGTAAGTATGTAAGTTGTCCGTCAAAATTTGCAATCCATTTTTCAGTCACTTCCCGTTATCCAATTGAGCTGAAATTTTGCAAGCATATGTATATCGCGTGACAATGCAATATTATGATGACTTGGAGCTGATCTGATGCTGGTGCTGGAAGGTGGCCATAGGAACTCCACAATAAAACGACCAACCCCATCGAGTTTGGGCTCGTTAGAATCGTCTCAATGAGTACTTGATGATGGTATGCAGAAAAGTGCAGTTGGCAGTAAAAGCTTGTACCAAAAATGAAAATTTTGACAGAAACTTATTAAGACCGAGCCGTGCGAAACAGGCAGTGGCCGTTAAGTAGATAACGTCAACAGTATTTGTTTAATCCATTTATAAACTGTACATTTAGCAATTCGAAGAATGTGTTCAAAATTTCTCCGTGGAAAATATTTTACCCTACAAAACAAAGTAAAGTTGGACGAAAACTGTAAAATCGTAAGCAGGCATTAAGTGTTCTTTATACTTTAACAGTGGAAATCTATCCTGGTTTTCAGTTCAAACGAAACATGAATGTTTATATTACAATTTGTCCGCATCAAATATTTAAATTATTGTCTTGTAATTTATCAAAAGGTGCTTCAAATTCACCATACATCTAAATACGCGTTCCACGCGCTCTGTAGTTCAGTCGCCCACGAGTGCTCAGAGTTGGTTCAGAGCGAGTTCACGTCACTTGGCAGAACGACCTACCGATCGCGTCGTCGTGCAATACGGTGTAAGTATATTTTTTGTGTTTTATATTTATTGCTTGTATTACTTGAGATTAAATTAAAACAAAACTTATTTGTTTCAGTAAAATGGGAAAACGTAAAGAAAAATATCATTATTTCCTTGCTTTTATCCCATTTACTTGGGGTCGGCGCAGTATGTCTTTTTCTTCCATACTTCTCTGTCAGCCGTCATCTCATCACTCACTTCTTTTCTCTTCATATCGTCTCTCACACAGTCCATCCACCTTTTCCTTGGCCTACCTCGTCTCTTACATCCATCCACATTCATACCTAATACTCTTTTGGTCACATGACTTTCATCCCTCCGCATTACGTGCCCATACCACGCAAGGCGATTGGCTCTCAATTTATCCGCGATAGGTGCTACTTTCAGGCTTCCCCTCACAGACACATTTCTTATTCGGTCCATCCTCGTCACTCCACATATCCATCTTAACATTCTCATCTCCGTAACATGCAATCTTTTTTCATCCGTCACCTTTAAGGCCCAACATTCCGATCCATACATGACGACAGCGGCGCTACCACGAACTTCGAATGTCGAACTTCGTATATCTCCGTCTATATCGCACTTATGGTTTATGGTACTCGAGCGACAGAGACGGAGATATACGAAGCTCGAGATTCGAAGTTCGTGGTAGCGCCGCTGGTCTCACAATGGTCTTATAGATTTTGACCCAGCGCTTATTCGGTTTTTGACATCACGGTCGATATCACCATCACACTGTACAAGCGAACCGAGGTCTTAAAATCGGAGCAGACTGGGAGTGTAACGCCATCTAGCTGTATGCCTGTCAAACTGGAGAGACCGCCGAAATCGCAAAACATGTGCGCAGTTTTGGACCTACTGATCCTCAGACCAAAATTCTCCAGTTTTTGTCGCCACTTCTCCAGTTTGCTCTGTACCTCGGATGCGTCTTGTTGCTTCTTCCTGTATGTCCAACGACAGAGCGTCCATAATCAGTACAAAGAGGTGTGGACTTAAAGCTGGCCCCGTAGCATGGTTGGCCTTATCACGCGATAAGTGACAGGATAGAGCATCCGTCCCTGGCTGACACCGTTCGATAGAACGAGACGACGCGCTTATCCTATCACTTATCGCGTGATAACGCCATTCATACTACGGGGCCTGATCCCTGGTGCAAGCCGACCGTTACACGCTGAACCTGTCAGTGGTGCCAGCCGCAGACCGGACGCGTGTACAACACTTGCCATACATAGACCGAATTAGCTCCACATACTTACTTCCCTTCCCAGGCACACTTTTCTCTTTCAAGGCCCACCACAAAACCTCACGAGATACTCGATCGTATGCTTTTCGAGGTCAACAAACACCATATATTATGCAGGTTTTCCTGTACATTTCTGTATTTTTCGCACAATTGGCGAAGTGAGAAAATGGCGTCTGCTTAAAACTGAATTGGTTTTGCGTTATAGCACTCATCTCTCATTCGTCTCTCTATCACTTTCTCCCATACTTTCATAGTATGTGACATGATGATGACACGATTTCCACTTTGTGTATTTACATTTTGAATATTTTTAAATTTTATTTCTTATTATTGACGATCGTGATAAGGATTCTTATAATTTTGACATTGTATGCAAACCTATATTGTAATTTTTATCTCGAAATAAATAAATCTAAATCTAAATCTAAATCATGAGCTTTATTCCTCTATAATTGTTACAATCCTGTATATCTACTTTATTTTTAAAAATGGGCACTAATACACTGTCGCTCCTTTTCGTCAGGGATAGTCTCTTCACGCAACATTTTATTGAAGAATAAAGTCAGCCACTTACATCCATCCTCACTCAGAACCTTCCAAACTTCTGCTGGTATATCATCCGGTCCTACAGCCTTGCTACCTTTCATACTTCTCACAGCTTTTCTTACTTCATCCATAACCTATTTCTCTTATTACACCTATATTAACTGAGGGCCTACCGCGAACAGCATTCGAAGTTTTCCCTCTCGGTCGCACTTACGTACGAACTCGTAAGTATGACAGAGAGGGGAAACTTCGAATGCCTTTCGCGGTAGGCCCTCAGGCTGGTTTTGCAGCACTTTGCTCCAGGGATTTTCTTCATTCATTTACCTTTCAAAGTAGGCTTTCCAAAGTTATTTTATGACAAGATAGATATATTAGGTACGGCACTCGTGTTTAATGGTTATATCCCGATTAAGACACGTTGGCACCTTGCAACAAGTGTAATACATACATTAGGTACATAAAAAACCTGTATTTTTAACCTGCCCAGCTAGCACACTAATCGGACATATATTTACGTTCTGACGTATAACTTTACGATTGTGCCCATTTTTACGTTACTTAGCTAACATGGTAATCACGCAGCATATATTTATGCCATAGCGTAAAATATACGTAGCAAAATTATTACATTCATTTCATTCGTTCAATAGTAGTTTATGGTTAGAAGCCTATTATAATACTACCTAATTAAAAAGTAATGATAAGCACTGCACAGTTTACTAAACAGTTGTTCTCCTGTATTAAGTTGTGTTATAATAGTTTTTTGTTTTTATTTACGTTACTCCCCCCACCCCACTAAAAGTTTTACGTAGTGGTTTTAAGTAATTTAGCGAGTACCAAAACACATGTTAGTTTATAATTGAATCAATAATATTTGTAAATTTGTGTAATATACTTTATTACAACACAAGCAAAAAATCATAATCATTGCGTTATTTATACTAATTTATAGTTAGTAATCATGATCTAGCTAAAATTAAAAATGCTAGATCATTGTTTCAGCCCAGCTAGCACACTAATCGGACATATATTTACGTTCTGACGTATAACTTTACGATTGTGCCCATTTTTACGTTACTTAGCTAACATGGTAATCACGCAACATATATTTATGCCATAGCGTAAAATATACGTAGCAAAATTATTACATTCATTTCATTCGTTCAATAGTAGTCTATGGTTAGAAGCCTATTATAATACTACCTAATTAAAGAGTAATGATAAGCACTGCACAGTTTACTAAACAGTTGTTCTCCTGTATTAAGTTGTGTTATAATAGTTTTTTGTTTTTATTTACGTTACTCCCACCCCACTAAAAGTTTTACGTAGTGGTTTTAAGTAATTTAGCGAGTACCAAAATACATGTTAGTTTATAATTGAATCAATAATATTTGTAAATTTGTGTAATATACTTTATTACAACACAAGCAAAAAATCATAATCATTGCGTTATTTATACTAATTTATAGTTAGTAATCATGATCTAGCTAAAATTAAAAATGCTAGATCATTGTTTCAGGAGACGATAGGAGTTTTGAAACTGAAACCGTATGTGTCGTGACAGAAATCGGAGAAATCCTGCGAAAATTATATTGTTTTCATAGTGTTAAAATTTATCCGGGGTCTCGAGTGACCTACATAAAATTTATCCGTCAACGGCTCATATCGTCAAGTTTTATGTGCCAAAATCAAGAGCATGTTAGCATTTGACGTAAAACAAATAGTTTTATGTGCAATACATATAAATGGTCACATTTTACGTAAATTATGGTATAGCATGTTAGCTCATGACGGTAAAATTTTATACGTCGGTTGTGGACATAAAACATGTGCATAAAAGTCGTCATTTTGCTAGTGTGCTAGCCGGGCAGGAGACGATAGAGTTTTGAAACAGAAACCGTATGTGTCGTGACAGAAATCGGAGAAATCCTGCGAAAATTATATTGTTTTCATAGTGTTAAAATTTATCCGGGGTCTCGAGTGACCTACATAAAATTTCGTCCGTCAACGGCTCATATCGTCAAGTTTTATGTGCCAAAATCAAGAGCATGTGTGACGTAAAACAAATAGTTTTATGTGCAAGACATATAAATGGTCACATTTTACGTAAATGATGGTATAGCATGTTAGCTCATGACGGTAAAATTTTATACGTCGGTTGTGGACATAAAACATGTGCATAAAAGTCGTCATTTTGCTAGTGTGCTAGCCGGGCTGATGTATGGAGACGGCGCATTCTTAATTGACCGGGTTATACAGGTTTTTTTTTAATTCTCGGCAAATGGATTCTTACACGACTAAACAAAATTCATCCTTTTTGTAAATTAATTGATTATTTCTTCTTGGATATGATATAGAAACGTTTCATTTAGTAAAACTATTTACTTTTGATAACATTTTTGTCAGACAGCCAAGCAAGGTCACAGAAAATCTAGTATGGTGTGACCTTGATTTGGTTGGAAACCGTGCTTCCCACACTTAATTATTGGATATAATAGATGCCGTCCTAGCATATACCGGATATGGTGGGGTGATATCAGTTTCAGTACAATATTTTGACAGGTGGTGGACCAAAAAAAATTCCATATACGCGATGAGGGACAGCAAATATCACATTGTATCTCGTTCCTACTTGCAGTATTGTCTATGCATACATTCTTGTCACTCATCTGTGTATGCGTGCGTGACTCTCTATTCTATTCTACCTCTATGTTCCCACACGTATCCACACGTGCCGAATCACGCTGCAGGACTGCATGCAGGCCTGCCGATTTCGCTCGTGTAGCGTCTCCTAATAATGTAGTCTGTGGTCCCACTATGGTGTAGGCTGTAGGCTTTTCTTTGGCTATGGACTCTGTGGTCGATATCATTGACGTTTTGAGGTTATGTTATTTAATTCTATCAGCTCCATTAGGACTTAAAACTATTATGCACTGATTTCACGCTATCTCGGAACATAAGTGAATACTGATATTCACGATGACCTCGTTACTGTTAAATGCCATCAAAAATCTTCATATATCAATTAAACCACAAGTTCGAACCTTTGCGGCCAGTGCTTCGGCTGTAACAACTAAAGATAATTCGTTAACGGTGAGCAAAAAGGAGTGGAAGGTCTCACCTCAATACACGAAGCCCCGTGAAGTATGGATTGAGAACTTGGATACAATCGAAGAACAGAAATTGGGATTATTCGAGCTACACCCTTCAGTGTATGCTACCGTGCCTAGAATAGACATAATTCATAGTAATGTCGTGTGGCAGAGGAAGTATCGTTGGGTATCCTGGGCTCACACAAAGACTAGGGCGGAGGTGCGTGGCGGTGGCAGGAAACCGTGGCCTCAGAAGGGTTTAGGCCGGGCTCGGCATGGCTCTATCCGTTCTCCTCTTTGGCGCGGCGGCGGCATAGCTCACGGACCGCGCTCGGGCACAACTCACTTCTACATGTTGCCCTTGCATCTCAGACTTCATGGCTTAACATCTACACTGTCTGCTAAATTAGCCCAAGATGACCTACACATTGTAAAAGACCTGGAATTGCCTTCGGATGAACCGGAATACTTTGCTGAGCTTATTGAGCAAAGGAATTGGGGACCATCTGTTCTTATTGTTGATGAGTAAGTAATTATTAGTGGATTCACATTAAAACAAAACTGTGGCTCTTGCTTATAGTCATTGTTATTTTCCTCTTCTAATTTTATTTTTCTTTATTCCAGTACTGATTACGTATCAAGAAACATAACAGTCGCCACGGATGTTATGCCACATGTGAACATTATGCCAGTTTATGGCCTGAATGTGTACTCCATGCTGAAACATGACACATTAGTTTTAACTATGTCTGCAGCTGAAAAAATTGAAGATCGGATTCTGAGCCACTTGCATGGCATTACCACTGAGAGACAGTCACAGTATAAACTAGATCAGATTTAATAACATTAGGAAAACATCTAGAATAGAAATAAATAATTACTCATATGACTATATTATTTTTATTTAATAAAGCTTCACAGTTTACCTTATCTTAAATAACACAAGTCACAATTATAAACCTTTCAACTTAGTGATAAGTGTACAGTTCAAAATCATAAAGCATTTTCGTGAATAAATTGTTCATTTTTTTCACAGACTCAGTGACATTTTTTTACATCCTGATCAAAGTGTACACATTTTTAGGGTTCCGTACCAAAAAGGTAAAAACCCTTATGGTATGTGACTCTGTCCATCCGTCAAAAAGTTAAATATCTCAGGCAGGAACTACTTTTGCTATCAATTTGAAATTTGGAACAACTGTTAAGAAGGTTATGGAAAATGTATATGGAAAATAAAAAAAAATAATATTCATTTTTGTTTTCTGTGTAAACAATGAAAAAAAATGGTTAAAAATTCAAAGTCTAGTTAATATATCAAGTGGGGTATCCTATGAAAGGGCTTGATTTGCGCTTTCTAAAACCGTTTTTTTTTCTACAGTGGTTGTATTTTGATTTATTAAGGAATATGTTGAAAAAAACACTATTCCCCCCCTTATCTCCAAAATTTACCATGTGAAAATTCTGAAATTATTACATGTTGATATGGTTAAGAATAACATAAATAAAACGACACCTCTATCTGGCGTATTTTTCTACACTGGGCACCTTGTCCAACTTCAAATTTCTCTGCATATGATGTTATCCCAAAATAGTTCATATTAAGAGACAATTGTCATTTATCCATTGCTTTTGATTGAACTGGCACATCTTGAACCTGAAATAATAAAATGAACTGTGAAGTATAATCACATTTAGGTTCTAGAACACATGAGCTGGCCAAAATCCATTTTACCAATTTATCAGGGAGATAGGTATAGTATACAACTAAGCTGTGCAGCGACTAAATGAAGAATCATCATCCTAGATTTTTTCCCAGTAGCGATCAAACAAGCCTGTGGTCCGCTTTGGCACCTACCAATATAGCAATGAAGAATGTAGTGAATAAAATGAGAAGGATAGACTCACCCTATTTACTTTACTCTGAGTCTGGCTAGGACAACAACCTGCCATTTTCTGTCTCACACTCCACCTCAGGTCGGACCAGGTATTTTCACCAGGCACATTGGGCTTATACTTTTCCCAAAGTGATGTGTAGTAATGGTATAGAGATACTGGATCACATTTCTTCCTAGGTGGCTGCTTCGGTACTCTGATTACTGAAATAATCATGGTTAATTTCAATTTGAGTTACAATACATTAGTAAGCATGTTTTACAGTGTTGGTTACATTTCTATCTCCTTTGTTTGTTTCCAGACAACATAACTATATTCATTTTGTATAATGCAGTTACGCCTGCTAACAATATTTATGAACTTTAAATTAAAGGAAAAATTGAAAATTTTCCGGCTCTGAGCCTAAAAATTTTTCCTTTAATTTAAAGTTTACAACATAACTATAATTGAAAATTCTTGTCTCTGGGTATCATAATCAAGTACAAAATGATTGTAGGTTAAAATAGTAAATTAAATGTAATCCTTTTTTTTCTTTTTAGTTTGAAATGACACTATGACTACTTACTATTATAATTTGACATTGTAGTCGTAGTTTTGGTCTGGCTGGATGTGGATTCCTTCTTCTCTACTCTGACACAAGAGCAGGCCCTCCTCAAAGGTTTGTCCTCAGGCTCCGCTCGCTGAATATTGGGTGCAGAGTGTATGTTGCGTACTTGCAATGCCTTTCTTCTAATTTGGCAATCTCGAGAACATTTCATGTCTGTGCTATCTGAGACTCTAGATCTAATCCTTGACGAGAATGTGCTAGCACTGTGCAGCCTTTCTGGCCCTTGTGTAGGAATGTTCTCATGGTCAAAGTTTGCATATTTCTGCTGAAGATCATATTTGATTAGCTTCTTTAAATCTGTAAAAACAATATGAGTTAAGTTTAACATCCAAATTAGATTAGAGCCTTAAAAGCAGCCTTTAGACCCTGCACTAAAGGCCTCCACACACCGGTCACGTGCGCGGGTCGGGTGCGGGCCCGCGCAAATTGTAACATTGAAACTACACTTCAAACACACATCGAACGCGGGCCCGCGGGCTCGCTGGACTAACTGGGTAGTGCACTGCATTTAGCAAGGTCTAAAGGCCGCTTAACTAGGGTCAACTGGGGTAACTGAGAAGAACAATAAGAGTTCATTTAAGAAAATTATTGACATTAGTCAAGATTAAGTTATAACACTTATACAAGTTATAACTATAAGAGATGTGTTGGATAAAATATTCATTTATTCTTATTGTAAATTACATGCTCAAATTATTTAAGCTTTGTTAAAATATTCAATAGCACCATACCTGTAATAAAGTGTTTCAAAACTTCTCCACTAATGTTTTGAATTCCAAGATGATTTAAGTAACGCAACACTTCCCTAGCGTCTAGTTCCGCGGTTAATTGATGATACTCGTCACCCATAACGAGAGTGAATTATTAGGCTGTATCAGCCGAATAATTCGCTTTTTATTTAACTGTAGCGTAGTTATTGTCTTTCCTTGACTTGACAGCAATGCAACTTAACTGCAACGGTTAAATCAAACAACGGTATGAACACTATGAACGGTATATAGGAAACAATAAGCAATATTAAAATTTTTACATGATGACACTGACATTTGGTTTGTCTTGACTTGACACTGTCAAGTCAAGCTGCAAGACCCAGCGGCGCTACCACGAACGACGAAAATTTAAACTCGTAATCTATCTTTCTCTGTCACTTGAATACCCAAGTGCGACACAGATAGATATACACGAACGAACGAACGCAGGGTTTCCGTTAAGGCGACGCCAGACGTAGGAGCGCCGTTCTTTCGGCCCGTGTAGAGAAGGGGCGGTCGTTATATTGTAATGCCGTGTCGGAGTTCTTTAAATGACATTAAAGTCATTGTTATAAACGTTCAAAATGGGATTATTTCTGTTTTATTCAACATTTTGTAAGTTGTCTTAAACATTTTGAGCAGAAAGAAATGTCATCAATGTCATCATGTCATATCGAATATGAGAAGTTATTTGATGTGTTGGAATCTAATATTTTTATTTATTTCGCGTTCATATCATTGTAATTAAAACGTGAAATTTAAATACGAATATGACATCTTTTGATGCGAAATTTGATGTAAGTGTACTTTGTTTTGGCTTTTGGAGCAGTGATCGTTTATTCATTTATTGCACTGACTTCAGTTTTCAGTATGTCTATGGGCCTAAGTTTTCATAATGTAAAACGTTATTGAAAATCCCGTCTTTTGTGGCAATATTTTTTTCCAGTATATCTGTTATTGTTTTACGGCATCTCTTAGCATTTTATTGACTAAAGTTGTTTCTATTTTAAAATAAATGAGTCATACATTTTACCTGTTACATTAATTATAATATATAAAGACATCCCATCGATTAAGATTGAAATAAGTTTCGTCCCGCTAGTAAATAATTCTAGCTTAGAGTAAAACAGAAATAACCCAATATATGGTTGTAAATTAACTCATTTAAGCCTGCTGTACTCGTTTGGGGACAGTTAACCATACAGTAGGCTTAAACTGGGCATAAATGGGTTAATCTGTTTGAACAAAATAGAAGTGAAATTCTTTTGCAGTAGTAATATTACTGATCAATCAATTAATTCCTTTAATAAACCTCTAGAAGTCAAGAGTATCCTATAAATGCTTTGAGCTTGTTCTCTACTCTACTACAATTTCCTCACAGCTATTCAATAATATGTCCAAGTGGTCCAACCTGAAAAAGAGTAGTACATATTTTCACGGTATAACATATTGTAAACATTTTCAGATGTACCCCGCAGGGGATGTGGGTGTGATAGAGGGGGAAATGAATGTTCCAACACGTGGAGTACCCTCCGGGGACAGCATGGATTTCAACACCCTTGATGAGCCTATAAAAGAAACATTTGTAAGTAATAATGTTAGATCTCTAACTGTTAACATTGTTTCACGGACCTTGTGATGTTTATTTTGAGTCTTAACACTTTTGGACCTGCAATGTGAATTATTCATTGTTAAGCTATACTTGATGTTTATAGATCGACACACACACACACACACTGTTGGTTCTCTTTAGGTGCGTCCACACCAAACGCACGCCCACCTGAGCCGCTCGGGCGAGTGTGTGGAGGGCTCGGGCGAGCCGCTCGGGTGAGTGTGCGTTCAGTGTGTTATTCATTTGAAAACGGTAAATAAATAAATAAGTACATTGCCAGTAGCATGGCGCCGCGGCCCCTTTGATTTCGCCCAAAAAGTCGACAACGCTTGGGCGAGCGTGCGGCCACACAAAACAACCGTCCACACCGGCGCGGCTCAGGCGCGCCGATCGCCGTCCACACTTAGCGCGCACGCTAGGGCGAGCCGCGCTCGTGTGAGCGTGCGTTTAGTGTGGACGTACCTTTTCACTAAACAGATTTTTATACAGTTTGTGTTCTTGTCTTTCCAGCTCCGAGACCTTAGAGCCGTTGGGAATAAATTCTACCATGTCCTAATCCCCAGAGAAAAAACCAGTTTGTTGAAAGAATGTAAGTATTTTTAAATATTGTTTTTGCTTGCTGCAACTTTCTATAGTTAGTTTACACAATTTGAGTACCTAGTTTAGTTTTTCAATATCCTTGGACCACAATAAAAACCAAAACTACATATTTACTATTGATTGCAATCATTTCTAGTTTAATTGGCCGCCAATCACATGACCAACATATTCATTTTAAAACATTTATGCACCCCTTTTTAAACCGTGATGCAAAAAGAGGGGTGTTAAAAGTTTGACGTGTCTGTCTGTGGCATCGTAGCTCCTTAACGAATGGACCGATTTTAATGCGGTCTTTTTGTCAGTAAGCTGACTCAACAAAATCGGTTCAGCCGATTTTGAGATATTAGGTGCGTCCACACCAAACGCACGCTCACCCGAGCGGCTCGCCCGAGCCCTCCGCACGCTCACCCGAGCCGCTCAGGCGAGCCCTCCGCACGCTCACCCGAGCCGCTCAGGCGAGCGTGCGGAGGGCTCGGGCGAGCCGCTCGGGTGAGCGTGCGTTCAGTGTGGACGCACACCGCGAAAATAATTTTCACGTTATTCATTTGAAAACGATAAATAAATAAATAAGTACATTGCCCCTTTGATTTCGCCCAAAAAGCCGACAACGCTCGAGTGAGCGTGCAGCCACACAAAACAACCGTCCACACCGGCTCGACTCAGGCGCGCCGATCGCCGTCCACACTTAGCGCGCACGCTAGGGCGAGCCGCGCTCGGGTGAGCGTGCGTTTGGTGTGGACGCACCTATTGAAGTTTGAAAAGTGAATGTCAGGGGTTTTACAACTTTTTTAAGTTGTTATTTTGAGTAGAGACAGTGCTTGCTCTAGAAAAGGCAGGGCTTATCCTCTAACAACAGCCTAGTAACACAAATGGTAGGCCAATTTTTTTTTTATGAGATGTCCTTAAAACTTTCCTGGCAGTAAAACAAATCCGTACAAACGTTCGATGCGACGCACTCGCACAGTAGACACGCGTCGATACAACTTACTCGTAAATGCTATTCGGGGTAGTCGGCGGTATAGCAGTCCGCGTGCCGCTTGTGCGCCTCATAGAGCTGATTTAAAAGGAGCGCAGGTGTAGAAAGGTCTTAAACGACGCTATACCCTATGTGCGCGACAGAACACACCTTCCATGCCACCTGCGAGTGGCGGACGCGAGAGGGAGATGTATGCATAGGATTAAGAGGGACAGAGCATCCCATTTTTATTTGTCGTAATAAATAGGTATTACACTTGATAATGTTTTTAAATGCCCTATTCAATTCAAAAGATAGTTCAGCTCATATAGCATACCGCTAATTTAGAAAGCGAGTAATTTGTTTAAATATTATGTACTGAGAGTACACTCATAATGAATAGCCCATAGGAAGGCTAAAGGTATGAAGTACCTATTATAATTGTTTAATGAATATCGCTCCGAGGAGAGCCGCCCGTCTCCAAGGGAGAGACGCGGGCAAATGATCGTAGGAAACGGCAACTCGAGACTATATCTATAGCGAGTCCGTGAACGAGTCACATCTGTGACTAGCACACCTAAATTCACTTAAGCCAATAGAGGCAATAACAATTATATAAGCGGCGTAACGCGAATTACGCCGCGTATATAAAAGTATTTATGTATATTAATAGTGAATAGAACCCCAGAACATGCCTGGGCATATAAAGAACCTCATTTTAGGAGGAAAAGTGTGTTAGAGACAATGACTATCTCACAAACCCCCCTAAGGGGGCTCGGTGAAGCCGTGCGCGGCGTGTGCCGCATGTGGCGGGATCGGGCGCCGTCCGCGACTACGGACGGGTGGCTGTGTTGGGCGTAACGCCCGGCTGGTCCGATGGGGTCTTCTGCTTCGTCCGTCGGTGCGATCGAGCCCTGCCGGGTGGGACTCCCGAGGGAGAAGCCCAGCGAGCGATCTGCGGACCGACGGCACTGCAGGAACGTCCGTGTTGTGTTAGTTTTGGTACAGATCGGCCAGTCCTCTCAGGATCAAGGGGACTGGGTCTGTACCTTGTTGCAGGGCGCCGAGCACGTCCTGCAGGATCACTATGCATTGCGCAATCGTCCTCTCCCTACTGCCTTCTTGGCTCGTCGGTAGGGGAGGGGGCGCAATGTGGCGGGGGGGCCTAGTCGGCGCTGCGGTGTTGGAGGCGGGAGCGGCCGTTTGCGGCCTGCTCTGGACGGAGGTCATGGTGTTCTGGGCGGGGGCCTGGGCGGCGATGGCCTGGGCGGTGGTTGCGTCAATTTGTGTGACGGCGGCAGCAGTCTGGATGTCGGTGAGGGCAGCGGCGGCGGGGGCGGACTGTCCCCTGCCCCGTCTGCCTCTTCCTCGGCGGCGGCGGCGTGGTGCCGCCTCATTTGCTCTCGCCATCAGCGAGCTTGGAGCGTTTTCTGAGGGCTGCACAGTGCGCTGCTGGGGCACAACTTGCCCGCGACGGTTTGTGCGGGGAGCTGTGCCCGCCCTCTTGACGTGTGCTTCCCTATGGTAGGCCGGGCACACCGGGTTGTTCGCTGTGTGTGGGCCGGCGCAGTTGGCGCAGGTCCCCTCCTGATCTCGCGGCCGCTCACACACGCCCGCAAAGTGTGGTCCCGCACATCGGACACACTTGGACGTGATTTTGGAGCCACTCGCGTACATTTGCAATCTGAGCATCGAAACTGGCTGCTCCCCGAATTGCTGGAAGATTGCTGCAGTATCACCTATTTTCAAAAGCGGTTCCAAGGACATGCCGTCTAATTTCAGGCCAATATCCCTCCTGTGTGTTTTCTCAAAAATCCTTGAAAAAATTGTCAACACTAGACTGATTGGTTTCATTGAGAAACATCACCTGATCTCAGACACCCAATTCGGATTTAGAGCGGGATTGTCGACAGAGGATGCAGCGATTTTACTCACCAATCAAATTTCTGGTCACCTAGACCGTGGCAATAAGTGCATTGGCATATTTTTAGACTTGGCCAAGGCCTTTGATACGGTCTCTGTAACCATACTTCTGAGAAAGCTGGAGTACATGGGCATTAGGGGCACTGCGCTGAATTGGTTCACCAGCTATCTAACTGATCGAAGTCAGATGGTAAAAATAGGACAACATGTGAGTAACCACCTTCCTGTCAGCTTTGGTGTGCCGCAGGGGAGCGTACTTGGCCCAACTTTGTTTACTCTATATATTAATGATATCCTTACCACTGA
Source organism: Epinotia brunnichana (assembly GCA_963854355.1). Taxonomy (NCBI): domain Eukaryota; kingdom Metazoa; phylum Arthropoda; class Insecta; order Lepidoptera; family Tortricidae; genus Epinotia; species Epinotia brunnichana. The sequence continues at coordinate 42,018,538 of OY977936.1, read as the reverse complement.
TATACCTAATGCAAAGCTTGTCTGCTACGCAGACGATACAGTAGTGGTCGTAAATGGGAAAACTTGGGATGAAACCTATAATCGGGCTGAGAGTGTGCTGGCTGGCGTGGCTTCATGGCTGAGCAGCAATTTGCTGACACTAAATGTTAGTAAGACTAACTTCATAGCTTTCTCAAAGACAGCAGTTTCTTCCCCGCCTGAGAATAAGACTATTAAATTTCACTCTTGTGCGCATTACACTTCGGCATCATCTGTCTGTCACGTACATGGCTGTGCCTGTCAAGAAATTGAAAGGTGCCACTATGTAAAGTACTTAGGGCTTCTCATCGATCAACACCTTTCCTTTAAACAACATTTGGCTCTGCTTGCGTCTAGGGTAAGAAAACTTATTTATGTGGTGAAACGACTTCGGGACTGCGCTTCCCCTGTAGTACTTCGTTTGGTATATCATGCTTTATGTCAATCCATACTACAGTACGGTGTCGCAATCTGGGGTAGTGCAGCCAAATGCCACATCCTTCAGGTGGAGCGTGCTCAGAGAGCTGTATTGAAGGTGATGCTGAGGAAACCGTTTCGTTATCCCACGGATACACTTTACCGAGAATGTGGGTTTCTTAGAGTGCGCCAGCTTTATATCATGAAAGCGGTCTCGCGGACTCACAGTTGTTTACTCAATTCTGCGCTCTATGAGGAAATCTTAAGAAGACGCATATATAAGGCGCCCCTGCCACCGCTCATATCAGCTTCGGCTCGTAAATCTCCAGCTTTTTCACATCCCTACGTATATAATAACATCTGCAAGTACCAGAACATTAAACAGCTTTCCACTCCTGAAGCTAGACGTATCGTAAAGAAATGGTTACTAACATTGTCATATGCTGAAACCGAGAGACTGGTTAGAATACCGCATACAAACTAAACCCTATAAAGCTGTTGTGGAATTTCCATCATCAACTCACACCCAAGCACACACACATACACACACACACCCACCCCCACCCCACACACACACACACACACACACACACACACACACACACACACACACACACACACACACACACACACACACACACACACACACACACACACACACACACACACACACACACACAAACACACGCACACACACACACACACACATATATATGCAAACACACTCGCATGTCAATAGAATTTAGTTTATATACCAACTCGACTAGTATTATCTAAACTATATAACTAAGTAACTACATTTCCTTAACACTCCTGTAAATCTTGTTTTTTTCGCACTCGCAGACTGCCAAGATACAGGCTTAAGCCTAGTTTGGAGTCTGATGGATATACCCCATAATATCATGTAACAAGTGTTTTTGTGAAATAAATCATTTATTATTATTATTATGTATCTCCGATTTAAATTCACGGGGCGAACCCCGGTCATTTGGAAGGCGTGCGTGGGGATATAGATCCAACACGTAGAGGCCCTTTGGAGACGAAATTTAATGTCATGTAGTATATACACCTGCTAGAACCCATTCACGGGTACATCGGTAGATACCCGTGAACTGGTCCCAGCAGGCGTTGGAGCTATTGTAGGAAAATGGAAAAGAGAATTGGGTCTATGGTGATGACATTTGGGTGGACAATAAAATTGGGTTATTACAAAGTGGTCCGGACACCTGCCATAACAATGTTATCCACAAGGTTATCGAGGCAGGCGGTGACTAGCCGCTCATTAGATGGGCCCCTAAAAATGCCGTCGTAAAGACGGCCAGGGGCAACACCGGGTGAGCGGCTCAGGGGTGTCGAGAGGTGGTGCTGCGCTTTCTCCGAAGTTACTCGCGGCGTTATGCCCTTTAACACTTCCACCCCTGGAGCATATAGCTCTGACGACTCCTCTCTGGACGGCCAATGAAGGCAAGCCAGAGCTGAGAGTCCTGCGGGCCCCCTTGGGGTTCCACTCCGACCGACGAAGACACGCCGGAGACGGAGGCCCTGAGCGACTCTCGGGAGCACTCGGGTCCGTGGGGTCGTTACTCCCCAACAGCTCGCCACAAGCTGCCCTGCGATTATTACTTTATGGGGCGGCGGCAGCCGTGTGAGGAGTGCCGGAAGCCCTGGCAGCGGTGGCATTGCGCCGGCCCCTTCCTGCCGCGCCACGCCTCCACCACCACTCCCGTCATCCCCAGTATCTCCCGGACGCCGTAGATGGCCGGGATGAGGTCCGTCGTCTTTGTGAGCTGCGCGTAGAACACGCAGCCGGGTCGTCCTGCACGCGCATCTACGTGGCGCGTGTAGAGTGGGGCGAAACCTTTCCTCGCCAGGTCCTCGGTGATGTGCTCTGGGTCGGTGCTGATGGGGAGCCCCCTGATGCACACCTTCAGGGGGATGTCTTCCTTCGACTGAAGGGCCGACCAGGAGATGGAGTCCCCGAGGGTCGTCAGGTAGTTCTGGACTACCCGGTACTCGCCGTGGTCCTCGGGGAGGAATCTTATCCCGTTCCCATAGGGGCGGGACTTGGGGAAACGGCCCAATTTCTCCCGGATTCGCACGAAGTGTTCGTGCCATTCCGGGAGGTTATCCACCGTTATTGGGCGTGGCTTTTTCTGTGTTGGTGGCGGTGGGGCGGTTGGGGCGGGAGCCAGTGCGTCGGCGGCCGAATCCTGGCGCTCGTCGTCGCTGTTCACCACCCGCTCATCGCTCTCATCGCCGGTTGCGGATGCGGATGCTGATGAGGACCCGTCCTGCTGGTCCTGGTCCTTGAGGTCCTGGTCCAAGTCAAGACGGGGGTGGCTCTGCTTTTGGGGCCTCTTTGGGGGAGACCCCGGTTTACGTTTGCCCCCAGGGGGCGGCGTTGACGGCTGCGCAGTGGCAGCGGTGTGGGTGGATGTGGCTCCGGATGTTTGCGGAGGAGTCTTCCCGGTGTGCAGCGGGAACGGTTGCTTGGTGTTGGCGGTTAGTGGTGTGGGCGCTGCGCGGGTCACTATGCTCGCCTGGCCCGCTCCGAGGGCGGGCGGCGGTTGTGGCGCAGGCGCGGCTTTTTGAGCGTAGCTCGGTCGTGGCGCGGGCACGGGCGCGGCTCGGTGCGCTTCGCTTACCTTGCCCGCTCCGAGGGCGGGCGACGGTCGCGGCGCGGGCGCGGTTCGGTGCGCCTGGCTCACTTTGCCCGCTCCGAGGGCGGGCGGCGGTGGCGGCGCGGTTGTTGCGCGGGGCGCTGTGGGCGCCGGACCCGCTCCGAGGGCGGGTGTCGGTCGCGGCGCGGTTTTGGTGGCCTGGCGCTGCGCTACGGGCGCGCGCTGAGGCTGGGGCGCGGGGGCCTGCTTGTGGGCGTCCACAGCGGCGCTCTCCGGCTTCACTATCTTCGCCCTGGCGCCCGCGGCGGGCGGGCTGGGGGCGGACTGTTCGGCGGTCAGTTTTGCAGCGGCGGCTGCGAGGTCCAGAAGTGCTTGGGTTGGTGGGGGAAGCCGACCAAGGATCCCATGGATCAACTCGGTCGGCTTCTGGAACGGGGCTTCTCCCTCACTGGTTGGCGTTCCTGGTGTGCTGGGTGTTCGCGTTCGCGCGGCCATAAAGGCCGCTGCGGATGCGCGCAGGACGTTTTTGAAAGCCTGCTGGATTCGTGGATCGCGGGTGGCTGTGGCCGCGTCTCCGAGTCCGGTGGTGCGGCGGAAGATCCGGGGGCGGATCGCTCGCTCCTGCTGAGCTCCCGTGGAGCGCTGGGGCGGCGGGGCCATTATTGGTGCGGGGTGCCGACGACGCTGTGCACTGCCTCCGGGACCACAACCATGAACCCTCCCCCCATTCGGGTACACCCGGGAACACAGTTGCGGTTGGCGGCAGTGGGGCTTAAGGTGAACGGCTGTTCTCCGGCCTAAGCCGGGTCGCTCATTTCGCTACGACTTACTTAAAAGGAGCAGAAATTCGCGGAATATTGGGTGCGTCCGAGTCGGTGCTTGCGCTAGCTCCGCGGCCGATCCAAGTGTGTTATAATTCAGTAAAACCGAGTATATCAGGTAGGCATTACCATAACGAGAGCCTTTAACGGAATGGTCAAGTTCGAGTCAGATTCTCTGATTGGTCAATATTATTGTATGAAAGAATTACAATTGACGGGCCGTCATGGTGAAATGCGCCTATGGTGCTCAGCTTGAACGGGCGTAATTATGGAACCGTTCAAGCTACATTAAAGACTGATATGTCAAATTAAAGCGCACGTGTCGCGCCGTACTTATGATTAAGTACTATAATGATTCATATGTAAATTTAATAATTAGAGCCAAGAGAGCCCATTATAAGTAAAGAAAGTCTACTTTAAATAAATGTAAAATAATCCCTGTAAATCAGGATAAAGCTTCAGGAGGCTGAAAGCAGCAATATTATATAAGGCTACGGCCATAGCTCCTCCCTGAAGCCAGAATTATTCCAACAAGACTTTCTTGTTGGAATACGAGATATGTAATTAACTTTTGATAATGAAAGTAGGCGAGGCCTTAATTTATGCATTAAATTTAGAATTATTTAATTGGCCCAAGTCGGCAAAATGTTGCGTGCCGAAGATCCCTCGATATGAATCGAGATAGGGGTATAAAAGTGGCTCCAGGGCTCAGTACAAATCGTGTCCCGCAAGCTCCAACAAGTAGAGCTCCTAATTAGTAAATTGTAAACTCGTGTATCAGTGAAAATTATATCTTTATTATCAAATTATTTTGCCTTTTAACATCACCCCACCCACCATCAGCGCAGCAGAGCTACGGGGATTGACACTCCCAAAAGTGTTGTTGGTCGTACGGCGAGCGGTTCAAACGCCGCGGTTCACCCGCGCGGTTTGACCGCCGCGTTTTTAAAAACGCCCATTGTTAGGTGGCTGGCGATTTGCCCGTCTCAGCGCAGCGAGGCAGACGGGGCGTCGTTTACACCCTATTTGGTTAGGTAGGCTTTTTCACTGAAATGTTTTTCCCGTTGAAAATCATGATCACTCTTAATCCCGATAAATAAAAAAGTGCCTCCAGTTTTTCATTCATTCTGTATGGACCGTCACATAGTGGAATCCTAAAAAATGTATGGAAAATTAGGGACACTTTTTTTTCTTTACCGGGATCAAGATTGCTCATGATTCTGTACTGGAAAAACCAAAAAAAACTGAACACTGAGAAAAAAGTGAAAGTCGCACATTTTAGTGAAAACGCCCAGGTACTTACCACGTGACTTGGTAATTTAACCAATCATAGCAACCTTTTGTATCTATGGTATTATCTTATTGGCTGAATGACCAAGTCACACTGAGAAAAAAATCCACACCAGGAATTAAAAAACAGACTTGTAATTGGGGAAACAATGAAATTATACTATTAAATACAGAAGTTTTACGGTTTTTATAGAATTTATCTATTTCTACAAACAGCCTAGTAATACTAAATCTGATTTCAACAAATAGACTTTGGTAAATGTAACATAAACAAAAGTTCATTATTTATTACTCATCACTGTAATTATTATTGTTGTTCTCTTAATTTTACGAATTATATTACCTATTTTTGGAAAAGCCATTTGTGATTCCAAGTTATGATTTTAGTAAATGACTGCATTACAAAGTTTGCCAATATTTAAAAAACAAGTTCGCTGGAATTACATTGACTCATTTGAAATAACAATCCAGTTGAGTATATGCCAACATTACAAAGTTTACTGGTATTTAGTAAAAAGATGTGTTGTGTTTATATTCGTTTCTGTAGGAATCACTAAATGCGTTTTGTAATGCCAACACAACCACGTTACTGTCATGTGCAAAATGTGTGTGTTGTGTATACATTTTATTTTTATTGAAATAACAAAACAAGTTCGCTGGAATTACATTGACTCATTTGAAAAACAAACCAATTGATTAAATGCTAACATTACAAAATTTACTGGTATTTAGTAAATAGATGAGTCGTGTTTATATTCGTTTCTGTAGGAATCACTACACTCGTTTTGTAATGCCAACACAACCACGTTACTGCCATGTGCAAAATGGGTGTGTTGTGTTTACATTTTATTTTTATTGAAATAACAAAACAAGTTCGCTAGAATTACATTGACTCATTTGAAAAAACAATCCAGTTGAGTATATGCTAACATTACAAATCTTACTGGTATTTACTAAATAGATTTGTTGTGTTTATATTCGTTTCTGTAGAAATCACTAACGAGTTTTGTAATGCCAACACAACCACGTTGCTGCCATGTGCAAAATGTGTGTGTTGTGTTTACATTTTATTTTTATTGAAATAACAAAACAAGTTCGCTAGAATTACATTGACTCATTTGAAAAAACAATCCAGTTGAGTATATGCTAACATTACAAATCTTACTGGTATTTACTAAATAGATTTGTTGTGTTTATATTCGTTTCTGTAGAAATCACTAACGAGTTTTGTAATGCCAACACAACCACGTTGCTGCCATGTGCAAAATGTGTGTGTTGTGTTTACATTTTATTTTTATTGAAATAACAAAACAAGTTCGCTGGAATTACATTGACGAATTTGAAAAAAACAATCCAGTTGAGTATATGCTAATATTACAAAGTTTACTGGTATTTAGTAAATGGATTTGTTGTGTTTATGTTCGTTTCTGTGGGAATCACTAAAATACTCTCTCTTTTAAGAGATTAATTTTGATTGAAATAACCAAATGAGTTTATTAATCTGTAACGGTAATAGGGTATTGGTACCAATTGGCGGCCATTACACGGTGATTCAATATGTACTGATGATCCTGGTTTGTCAGTATCTGCAATACTTAGTAGGAAAGCAGTATTGAACGGCTCTTTAAACACTAATTATTTATCGGGTCAGTATTAAAAGGTGGCCAGACGGTAGTTCTGCTTCATCCATATCCCTATGCCTCTCTATCTTATAGCTGTGTATCGCTAATACCATCCATCAAGCAGAATCGTGTAGTGTGCGTTTTTGAACGAATGAACTAGCCGGATATTTTGCAATATATTGACAAACTGTGATACACGTTGTTTTATGATAAATAAAATCACAATTTAATTAATTAGAGAGCCGTGTAGGACACTTGACATGCGCCATAACAGGGCTGTCTGGTGTTGCCTACAAGCAACTCTTATCTTTATTTATTCAACTCCGGACAGATCATACAGCCACAACACGTTCTCTTTTTCTTTTAGAAAGATAATTCATAAAGAATTACTAGTGGAATAGAACATTAAAATGACAATGATGGTAACTTAATCTTAAAGATCAGTAGCATATAAAGATATTATCCAAATCAAAGTATTTTAAAAAAACACAATTACTTTTCACAAATATAATCACTTAAATAACTAGGAATCTATATTTTTCTCTTAGTTCTCAACATAGGGCTATTAATCGACTTTTCAGAATTGTTTGATACTGAAGGACTGGTTGGTATAATATTTTCATCTACACAATTTTCATTTTCCTGGTTACCGGGAATGTCTGAAGTATAATATTGTTGTTCAGATACATTTGGTTTTTCATGGTATTCTATGTGATTTTGATGTGTACTAAAGTACTAAAAAGTACTAAAAGAATTTTAGAAGTCGGTTCACAATTGACGGAGAAATCGGCGAACATGCATCACATCTTTGAGTAGTTCCATAAGTCATCTGTGGTCTTCATCATCAGTTTCACTTATCCAAAATTGCGATTTCTGAGGGTAAATACACGAGTTTTAATAGAAAATACCAAAATCACTACATGCGTGCCTATAAAATTTGAGGGTTGCCCTCAATTTCCCTGGGTTCTCATCATCAGATCCTAAATTGGTGACAATGGGACCACCTCGGGGGTATATTCCTTCAAATAACAAAAGCATGACCGACTGAGAACCCATACCAGAGAATTGCATCTCGTTTTAATTAGGGTGGCCAAGTACAAAATCGGAAATCACGATTAAAGCAACAAAAAAAAAGTTGTGTAAAACCAGTGAGTGATGACCTGGTAAAGGTCTCGGGAGTCCGCTGGCGGCGGGAGGCGTAGGTCTGGTCACTTGGGCACTCTTTGGGCGAGGCCTATGTCCAGCGGTGGACGTCTTTCGGCTAATATTATGATGATGATGTAATTTCAGTAAGAAATAATCGAAATAGGGTAGGTACCTATTCTACTACATTCAAAATAAATTATTCTTGTATAACACAATAACACTCACGAATAAACTCGTAAAACATCATGCTCCTACATATTTTTGCTATTATTAATATTTTTTAATACATGCTTTCTATAGTGAAAATGCACTTACATCCAATATTTGACAGCAAATGATGACATAAATATAACTGGGATGACAGCTGTCAAATGTTGGATGAAAGGGCATTTCAATTATAACGTCGTATGCTCATGACTCCATGAAATTGTGACGTCATTTATTAGGATTAGGTAATATTTCCTACCAAAAGGTAATATTATAAATACTAACGGATTGTGTTGTAACGTAACATAAGTACTCTGCCGACTTAGCTACGAAACTGCATTCTTACCTATACATACATGGTCACATCGGCCCAAATCATAGTCACCCTAATAAGTTAGGCATATGGTTTTGTCGTTTTATCGTAAAATAGAGCAAAATGTTCCTCCTGAACTCACTCGTGTGATGTTATTATGAAACGAGCCGAATGAAACTCTCCTTCGGCTCGTTACATAAGCCCACACTCGTGTTTAATGCCCTTCATTATGTACATTCACATAAACTACTATAATACTTTCAATTATAATAAAATAAATTTCAATGTTTTTATTTTGGGGGTCTTACCCTGTCTATGACTACACAGTTTTTCCTGTAATTACTAAATACAAGTGTTTCAAGTACAACTTAAATATTTTCAACAAAATGCCGTAGTGATTCCCAGTGTTGTAATGTTGGCACCAGCCCACGCCACGCGAGAACGCGACTTCGACGCCATTTTGCGGTGTTCTTTCGTTCCTACTGGGAGTGTCGTCGTTTTGCATTGCGTAAAAACATTCAAAAAAATCAAGTGTTTTATGCCATGTGCAGCATCAAGTGCAGTGTGCAGCAAGAAAAAAATCCAGCTGTTAAAATGGACAATCCACGAGAAATCTTCTCTGTAGTTGGGGCCTCGCGGAGTACACCGACGGTTTCAACAGTGAGTTTAAAGAAATATTTTACTATACCTACTAGGTAAAAAATATAGCTTGTTCGTTGAGGATAGTGTTAGATTAGATAATTTATGAAGGTACATATACTCGTTCAGGCAAGACAGAAAAGACGAAGGATGAGGACGCGTCGTCGTCACGACTCTTCTGCCGTTTTCCATCGTGACTTCGTGATCCGTTTCTCCGTTTTCCATGTATCATGTAATTCATGTATGTAAGTGCGCCCTCCGCTCTTTTTAGCGTTAAATACGCAGCGCCCGGAACGCGCGTCTTGGGCCCGAGCTATGGTCAGTACCTTAAGGTACAAGATCATATAGCCGACCGCAGACAGCAGCAGCAGGCGACGTACGAACTTGTACCTTTATAATCCGTTTGAAGCGTTTGATAGCTGGTAGATATTTAGTTAATACATAATATTCTGTATTGTTTTAGAAGAAAAAGACGATGCTGGCATACTAAGACTCTTAGGAAATGATGAAATCAATCAACTTGTTCCAATAGCTGGAGATAGAGTTCGATTCAAAGCAAAGCTAGAGAACTGGAAAACTGAATTAAAATCCTTGGAGTCTGAATACACTGGATTTCATAACAGAACAGCAAGCGTAAGTTCTTGTTTTTATTACTTACTAATGCCTGGTTATGTTAGTATAATTATTTTTATCAGTTTTATGTGCCTTGTATGTACTTTATTTATTTGTTTATTTTATCCATTCTGTTCCAGGTGCTGCAGACATTGAAATGCACTAACGACGGAAGAGCTATTTTGCTAGGGCAAAAATAAGGCATTTTAGAAGAATCTCAGAGGAACCTACTTGTGAATAAGTGATCAGTCCTCTTTTCAAAAAATATCCAATTATTATAATTTCTAAAAAAACTGCTCCTGGATTGGGCACAAGAGTCTGCTGCAACAATTAAAATGTACAATATCTTTTGATGCGAAACACAGAGTGTGAAGATGATCGAATTGAATATAAGTTTACATTGACCACATGTATACATTCTGAGTGTTGTTTTGTAGCTACTGGGAATGTCTACACACCATACATATATCTACATTAGTGCGAAATACAGCACGCAATGCTTCTGGAAAGTTATTACGTTATGCATATATAACAGGCGAAGACAGTTAAGAGAAAAAGGGATAATTGAAGGTTCCTCTCGTTCCCGGTCATCATCTGCTTCTTCAACTGTTTCAGAAGCGCAGTCACCTCTAACCAATTGGATAGATATAGGTAATATAGGTAATTGGATAGACACTATAATTATTGAATAATGTTTATTACCAATAAATGATTAATGACATTAGTACCAGTTTTAAATACAATTCACCTTAACCACTAAAACTTAATGTTTTATATAGATCAATAAGATAAAATAACAGATCGGAAGATTTCAAAAACAGTACCAATTTGCCTTTTATATCAAAATATCTTATTGATTTAATAATAAGACACCCGCTCTGGGTCATTGTGGAGGTGATAACATCATACATTTACATTCGTTATATAATAATGTTTGTATGGGTAAAAACTAAACTAATTCCAAGCGTTTTTCTTTGCCATCTTGCAGGTGACGACATTATTAGCTCATGAGTCATCACTTATATCGACCTATGATCGAGAATTACTGTGTGTTGGTACTCTGAAAGATCGTACTTCGAGATAGGTAATGATTTATGACCTATACGGTGTCATCAACTTCTAAATGACAAAGATAAGGCCGGCTCCATACGTTGATGCCAAACGCCAACGTTGGTGCTGAGCGGGACGCGGTTAAACGCTGGAATGAGATGGATATATTATCCATCTCTTTCTACCGTATAACCGCATCCGCCTAATTGCTGGGAGTTACAAAAAGTTCAGTTTTTGCCTGTGACGTTTATGACGTCCTCTGGAATAACAATAGCCAGCTCGGGATTGCAAAACAGTTAGTAAAACCTATGGTGCCATCACCTCCGATATTGCTAAAGCACTATCGAAATTACAAAGTGGTTAGTTCGGAATTGCAAAACATTTAGTAAGACCTACTGTGCATCACCCCCGATATTGCTAAAGCACTGTTGGAATTACAAAGTCGTTAGTTTTCACCCGTGACGTCATCACCTCCGATATTACTAAAGCACTGTTGGAATTACAAAGTCGTCAGTCTTCACCCGTGACGTCATCATCCCCGATATTGCTACAGCACTGTTGGAATTACAAAGTAGTTAGTTTTCACACGTGACGTCATCACCTCCGATATTACTAAAGCACTGTCAGAATTACAAAGTAGTTAGTTTTCACCCGTGACGTCATCACCTCCGATATTACTAAAGCACTGTGAGAATAACAAAGTAGTTAGTTTTTACCCGTGACGTCATCACCTCCGATATTGCTAAAGCACTGTCGGAATTACAAAGCTTGTAGTTGTGGGAATCACAAATGCAAACTTGTAATTACAAAACAGTTTGTGTTTATCTATGACGTCATCGTTTCGGATATTACTCTTGCACGCTTGGTATTACAAATATAACACATGTAAAATCTACTAATAGAATTTACTAAAGTCAACTTGTTGCTATTAGAACACCTTTCTCGTCCTCGGATTAAGTAATATTTTACTTATAATTACTCTATTTTAGTTAGTTTTTCTCTCAGTGCACGTGGTTCTTTTTGTTAACATTTAGTTAAATACGTAACCAAATAGGATATAGTTAAGATACAGCTTTAGCCAATATATATTATTGTCCGTGTTCCAGGGGACCTGTGGGGCCCGCTCCTGCTGTGCACGATGATGGCCACGTTCCTGCAGGGCTCGGCGGAGCGCGCCGACAACTCCAACGACGGCGGGCCCGAGTTCGCGGAGGTGTTCGTGCTGGTGTGGATCGGGGCCGCTGTAGTCACCATCAACTCCAAACTGTTGGGTGGGAACATGTATGTATGCCATCCATGTGTTTATTAATGGACAACTGGGAGCTTGCTGCCAGGGTTCGAAACGATAATTATCATGATAATTATCGTAATAATAACAGGTGGATAACTATCGATTGATAATAACAAACAATTGCGCTCGTGAACTGTATTAGCCCTTTCAGACCCGGCCAATATAATTGTGCGGGTTGATTACATTTAATTGTCAAATCAAAAACATATGTCAATATACTTCATTTTACGTTAACAGGTTCTTGTTTCTCCGGTCTGAAAGGGTTAGAAGTATTCGAACGTGTATTTCGTGTTTTAATTATAACTGTATGACGTTTCCGTGAATCACCAACGGTGCTGGCTGAAAATCAGCGCTGTAGGTGTCTGACTGACACCTCAGCATAATTATGAACCAGTGTCCGGTTCACTGCCGCAGAGACACACTTGTTACGTGTTTTATGTGTTTTTTTACAGTTTTTTTTTTGTTTAATATGTGTGTTGAGTAAATGAAGAGATTAGGCTCCTCTTCCCATCCTGGATACACCAATGAAGAATGAATGAATGAAGATGAATACTTGACCATGTAAGGCTCCGTCCCGGACACCTCACCTCCTGACCGCCGTCGCAGCAGCTCCGCCCCTGGAACCGCCCGTCGTCAGCCAGTCCCCTACCCAGCCGTCCTGGCTGGGGTCTATGAAGGTTTGGGCCACCACCGAGTGAACACGATGCATCCCATCACCGCGTCACTCGGAATGAAGATTGAAGAAATGAAACTATTTGACCGTTTACTCTTGATGTATTATTGCACACACTTGATACTACATGATAATATTATGAAAATACACGACTTGACCCTAGTCTTAATTAAAGAGGCTTTCCTAACCTCAAACCATGCGGCTACATGTCTTGACCGGTTTGCAATGAACGAGTCATCTTGAAACTCTAAAGATACAGTTCTCTCTGCCGAGCGGGGCGGTGCTAGTGTCGCCCTCTAGTATTGAATGAGACGTACTAGAATCGACCTTTGACAGCAGAGTGATCTTGATTTATGATTATTTAATAACCAATTTTAGATTTTACCAAAACCTGTCCGATTTGCTTGAACATTCCCTCCGCCCGCCGGGAAAAGATAAGCTGAATACTTGCAAGCCACTATGAAATATGACATTGAAAATATAATGATCCTATGACTTAGTATGACTTGTGATTACAGACACACATGTTTGAAATAACATTGTTCATATAAACCTATTTGAATTATTAAGTAGCATTTTATACCAAGAATACATCCATATGAATGACATGAATCAATAATATTGATAGCTATACATTCGTAGCATACTTTCCACATTATGTAGTAGTATGACTATATAGACTACATACATAAGTACATGAGTAGGTAAGGATATTGACCTAATCCTGTACTGACATAATGAAGTAATATCCATGACACACGACATGAGAAATGATAATGACATTTTGAAGTAATTATATGTGACTTAACATATATGACATGAGAAATGATAATGACAATTTATACACCTTAAGTCTAATATGAATCAGATTGAATACCTTGTTAATTTACACAAATTAACTACTGATTGAATAAGCTCTCCAATTTGAGTATTTATTCTGACCGATCTGATTACACCTTTATCTCATTAAACAATGAAATACCAATTGTATTGATTTGACTAAATAACCAATTGAATTGAATTGACTTAATAACTTAACCCCATAGCCAACGAATAATTATACCTACCAGTTATTACGTGCTTGCAAGGTAATAAGGTATTATCCCATAGTGACATATGTCGTGACCATTGAGGTATTGATGACCTCCCTGACATATGATTTGAATCCAATAAAGTCATTGACCCGTTCTGACCTTATCAATGATAACAACCTAGACGGTTACATACCTTGTGACCGCCGCCGGTGAGCCCTCTGTGCTCACCTAAAGTGAACCGCTTTTATACCTGAATAATGTCTCACAGCTGGAAGATCATCCATGATTACCGGCTAAGTCCATGCGTTGAACCTGGTACATACCTACTTAGCATATAGCTATACTCTTACCTGAGTATTGCATGATAGTGTTCGTCGCTCCGTGAGAACACTTTATGATAGTGTCCTATTATCCTTAGGTACACCATACCGACGCTTCTTACCATAAGACAGCCCGTGATTCCGCAGTCGTCCCTGACTCGGATATATAGCTATACTCTTACCTGAGTATTGCATGAGAGTGTTTGTCGCTCCATGACAACACTTTATGATAGTGTCCTATTATCCTTAGGTACACGATACCGATGCTTCTTACCATAAGACAGCCCGTGATTCCGCAGTCGTCCCTGACTCGGATGAAATGCTGTTCATCTACGAACACGCTGAGCGTCTGTAGCTTTACAGAGCATTCCGTCGTAATAGTACAGCCTTAGTACTAAATCTTACCTTAAATTAATGTAGTACCTATTCTACTTAACATACTACCTATACTACCTACCTATACCTATACTTAAATCCTAAACCAACATATGGTTAGTTACCTAATATGTTTATCTACATATATTGTGTAACAAGTTGAGTGACCTGAATAAATTAAATTGAATTTTATTTTATTTTTTCCTACATGTCCAATGTGAATATCTTTTCTATATTAGTCCAGCTGAACCATGATAACACGTCGCTGCTACCAGGCCGGCGTTAAGACTCTCAGAGTTCTCAGAATCCTCAAGCCTCTGCCTCATGGCTTCACAGCAGAGAAACTAAATGAGCAGTGTTGAGTTTCCGTTTGGAAATGATGCGCTTCACCTTAAGTGACGCGACCCTTGCCTTGACTATGAGAGGTCCCAACATAACATAATGTTGCCTGACGTGATATGACAATGAGTGTGACCCTTGATTCCCTAAAACCTTGATGAATATTTTCCGAATATTTCCTATGATCAAGCCTAATGATATACTATTTAATACTCATATGACGAACATTGATGAGTACAGTGAAATGAAATGAACCTACCATCAATGTGCCTATTAACATTGACATTTTGTATCTGACTTGAGTCTGATTTGAATCTGACGTGGCTCTGATTTGACTTGAGCATGTTAGACCAACTTGAGTTGACTTTGACTTGTCATGAATTGAATTTGATTGAAACTAACTTGATTCTGATTTGAATCTGACGTGGCTCTGATTTGACTTGAGCATGTTAAACCGACTTGAGTTGACTTTGACTTGACATGAATTAAATTTATTTTGAATGAATTGGTTTTGAGCATGAACCTGACTGACGTTGAATTGATTTTGATTGAATCTGACGTGATTCTGATTTGACTTGAGCGTGTTAAGCCAACTTGAGTTGACTTTGACTTTGAACTGAATGAATTGATTTTGAGCATGAACCTGACTGACGTTGAGCATACTCTGTGATGCTGTCCAGCAACGCCCGTGCTGAATGTATATGCCTGGTGCCTAGAACCAAACCTGAGTTCCTCGAAGGTGATCTAAGCCTGCCTCGCCCTTGCCTCCCGCTGTGGACGTGGCACATGTCCACCAACTACTGATGAGTTGGTCCTGGTACCCTGGGCGCCGACGCTGCCCTGGCGCGCCATATATTTATTATATTGACCAGCACTGGCGACT
Source organism: Epinotia brunnichana (assembly GCA_963854355.1). Classification (NCBI taxonomy): domain Eukaryota; kingdom Metazoa; phylum Arthropoda; class Insecta; order Lepidoptera; family Tortricidae; genus Epinotia; species Epinotia brunnichana. Next base: position 42,002,867 of record OY977936.1, on the reverse strand, counting down.
CCCGTCGCGTTGACCTACTCGGCCTGAGGTGCCGACTAAAGAAATTGTGAATCGCTCTTGTCCTGACTCACCCTGTGTATGACAGCTCGCCCCTGTGACCATGACGCTGCTGACATAGCATTACCCTTGCTGAAACAGAATGAGCACTGGTTGTGTGTCACCTGACTTGATGAGCTGAGTGGGCCTTCAGCAGTCTCCCTGACGCTGCAGGCCTCGGTGCATCTCCAACCCGACGCACTCGTTTAGGCGGCGGTGGCTTCCTGCCCCTTGCCGCTGACGTCCCTGGAGCCTCCGCTCTGTGCACCCGCACTGATGTCCGAAGTCACGCGTTGCAGCATGCGACACTGCTTAACCAGCAGCCGCAGCCATTGCTGCACCGTGGGCAGGACCTCGAAGTCACTGCCATAGCGCTCCTCGTACTCTGAAGTAATGCTCACCAGCACCACTGAAACATGACATTAACTAACAAGTATGACCCCCTTGTCACTGGCATGAGCCTGAAGTAATTACTGACACCTAATTACTACCACTTTCACCTCCAGGTGAGTGGTGCCCATTGACTGTCCAATGTCCACTAACATTGGTACCTAAACTGACCCCTGATAATGAATGATGATAACATTTACCAATTACCAAGCATCCGCAATAACTGATACACCTGTCAGTTTATTATGATGACCCTTGACTAACACACCCTGTATGTATACACTGAATGAATTTACCCTTAATGATCAGTGCAACAAAAGATAAACATATCAGTTTATAAAGATGACCCTTTGACCAATACACCCTGTATGTCTACACTGTATGAATTTACCCTTATAGATCAGTGCAATTACTGATGAACTAATCAGTTTATAAAGATGACCCTTTTCCATTACACCCTGCATGTGCACACTGCATGATTGCACCCTGTTTACAGTGCATGAATTAAATGAACTAAGTAGTATCTACCTACTAACCACATAATTCAGTGCCACCGGCTTAATGATGTGAATAACTACCTTTTGTGTCTTACTCAAACTGACAACAAACAAAGTTATATTTTATGACCTACCTTTGTTGACAACAATGAATGATTGAGTTGTAAACATTGAGCTTGAATGCGAATAATCACTGTTTGAATCAGTTATATTTGGTGAGGTATTTACATTTGTTCATACGGAACTTACAAGTGAATTATTTTCACTGAGTGACTAACCTCAAATATTGACCAATTGCAAATGTAATTACGTAAAGGTATTTAACTCACCAGTGTTTGTTGAACATGAATGCACTGTTTCACCAATAACTCGTCATGAGTTGAGACTTAAATACACTTAATTGTCTGTAATAAACATTGCACCGCGATGATGTGAGATGCTGACCAATGACTTGACGTTGACACTTGAGTTGACAGTTCATGAGCTGTCACTGTCAGTCGCGTTTCTCCCTCTATGGTTCCGACCCGATGTTGCCCGAGGAACCGTCGACTGAACTTATGACCGATTGAATGTTCGTGAATGTTCGTGCCGTTCGCCCGAAGACCGGCGACTGAACGTGCCCGACGAATGGAATGTTGAGCGGTTCCCGCTGAATGAAATGTGCTCGCTGTAACGATGACGTGTTGCATATACAATATACCTATGACGCGGTATTCTGATGCAATAATTGTCCGTTCACTTATCACTGTAAATGCTACGATATTTGCCTTTTCGCGCACTGAGTTTACACTGATAAATGCAACAAAATACACAGCCTGCGATGGCCCGTCGCACCCGCTGCGTCCCGCTGCTGACCTTTGATGACCTACGCACACCGCGTTGTCACGTCGATCGAACAAGCTGCGTCCCGTCCCGGGTTTGATGCAGCGATCTGCGCTTTCCCTTGCTAGTTGCTTCCCTTCCTGGGTATGACAACTAGTGCAGATCTTCCTGTCCCGTCCTGGGTTCTGATGAAATGAATTGATCTGGCCGTGAGATCGTACTAATCCCTCCCCTCATGGGAGCCATCAAAATGAGGGAGGAATTAGGTTAATAGATTGAGATCGTGCTGATCCGTTCCCATCATGGGTCCAACAAAAATGGGCTCCCAAATATGAATGAAATAAGGAGAGGGTTGTAGAGGGGGTGCTGTCCTAGCCTGAAGTGCTCCCCTCTTGGTGCCACTAATAATGAACACGATGAAGATGAATACTTGACCATGTAAGGCTCCGTCCCGGACACCTCACCTCCTGACCGCCGTCGCAGCAGCTCCGCCCCTGGAACCGCCCGTCGTCAGCCAGTCCCCTACCCAGCCGTCCTGGCTGGGGTCTATGAAGGTTTGGGCCACCACCGAGTGAACACGATGCATCCCATCACCGCGTCACTCGGAATGAAGATTGAAGAAATGAAACTATTTGACCGTTTACTCTTGATGTATTATTGCACACACTTGATACTACATGATAATATTATGAAAATACACGACTTGACCCTAGTCTTAATTAAAGAGGCTTTCCTAACCTCAAACCATGCGGCTACATGTCTTGACCGGTTTGCAATGAACGAGTCATCTTGAAACTCTAAAGATACAGTTCTCTCTGCCGAGCGGGGCGGTGCTAGTGTCGCCCTCTAGTATTGAATGAGACGTACTAGAATCGACCTTTGACAGCAGAGTGATCTTGATTTATGATTATTTAATAACCAATTTTAGATTTTACCAAAACCTGTCCGATTTGCTTGAACAATGTGTGTCCTGTGTGTTAGTGAATAAATATATATTTATTTCTTTCTATATCTGCACTTGCGCCTATGCGAACGCACGAAGTGTCAACGTGGCGTGCCGCGCCGTGGGGATTCCCCTTACAAGAAAAATTCAGTTAAGATTATGCAAAGTTGAGTAGTATGGTGGTAATTATCAAGAAGCGTAATTATAACATAGTGTGTGTATGGGTCGATGATACCCTATTTTTTTTTTTTTTTATAACACACTAATCGGCGCCTCGAAGGACGCCACAATCGAACCCAGTCGAACGTATCAATATGGAAGTTAAGGCAGGAATTCATAGGTGGCCAGATAGCGCTCTGCTGCTGCTGGTGTGGATTGCACCATTAACTCTAAATTGTTGGGTGGGAACATGTATATGCCTCGGCTTGGAATCATGTAGAAAGCTGACTCACAAAAGTCTCAACTATTGCACACATTAGATCTGCAGACTTTCTTGACTTTATTTGAGGGTACAACGCCATAACTACACTTTAGACAAAATGGTCTCCTACTATGATGGCAGACTTTATAGAGCGTGAGTCTTGGATACATACTGAGTCAAAAATCAAAATCAATTATTTATTCTGCAAATAGGGCCACAAGGGCACTTTTACATGTCAAATGGTATTCTACAATATAATATTAATAATCTTACACAATAATCATTTAAAAAATGCAGATTTTAACCAATTAGTACCTAAACGGTTAACAAACTAAACGTCACTAAATGAAAACAAAAAAAAACAAAATTGTATAATATTATCAATTACATTCGATATAAGGTCTGTATCAAAATTAACTAAATAAGTTTATGATATTAATTTAGTACCCCAGAGATGTATAAGGTTTCTGAGCGTCCAAATACAATTAATAATTATTCTAATGTTCTTATAGAGATGTATACTGTATCTAAGCGTTAAAACAAAAAAAAGGATTATTAATGTAATATTGTCAGAGATGTACAGGGTCAATAGCAATAAAACGTGTCAAGAACAGAATGATGTCTCTCGTCAAAATAATGATAATAATACTAGTATTTAGGTAGTTACCTATGCCCTTGTAAGCATTTAACACTTCCTAAGCACTCAATGGCGTGGTAGTGACAAACTACGGTATATTACGCTGTTTTGCCCTTTTACAAGCTACCTCAAGTATTTGACTATATGTGGAAGCAAATATCATTATCTAGTCGTATATTGCCCACTATACGTTTGTATTATCAAATAGCGATTAAAATGGGATTGGAGGTGACAGTTTTGTCATATAAATACGTAAAATTTTATCAGTAATAGTTTTATTTTTACAGGTGTGTTAAAATGAAAAACTCTAACTACCAATCAGACCTCTCTAACTACCAACTCCAAACTCATCGCGGTTTAGTATACTGTTGTACAGTCAGCGTCAAATTCTTTGTAGCGACCAAAGTAGTCAAATAGTTCGGTACACCCTCAGAGCATAGAATACTAGAGAGAGGACAAGCCGCCGGCGGCCGTGTCGCAGCTGTATGCTCAATGGGCATACACTGCCATACTGTGCACGCGTGCTGATCGCAGAGAATATTACGTTTTTTCCCAAAATGCCTGATATGATGCGCGTTTATTGTCAAATAAGCGTGTAGGTATACAAGTGTGTGTGTTTTAGATGTGTGCGTGCTTTGTCTTGTCAATTACTTGGGCGTTGTGTGGGTTAATGTACTTGCGACAGGCTCACTCTATACAAATCGGCCGCCATGTCCGATCTCCTTATATTCATACATCTGTGGGTACACCATATGTTTAGTATGGTGTACCGAACTATTTGGCCACTTTGACTGCTACAGAGTATTTGACGCTGAGTGTACCTTAGTTAAGACGCCGTAGGTTCAGCGAAGTTAAGCGAACAGAGTTTTTGAAACAATATAATGCGTTTGTTTATAATAATATGGTTTCAATACGAATAGTAATCTTGAGGCTTTTCTGCAGCGAGATCAGTGATTCGAAACATGATTAAGCAATTTCCGCTCGATAAAATACACTTAATAGTATTTTATGCAACTGTTGTATAAGAAGGGTCTTAAAAGGCGAGTGGCGTGGGTTGCGATGCGAGCCTTGGCGAGCTTCGCAATTACAGACGCTACGAGCGTTTTTAGACCAGTTATACACAGTTGCATACAATACTTTTTCTACGACAAATTTTAAATAAATAGCAGACTACAGAATAGATAAACTTTTCAGGCAGCAAGTTTTCTATTCGTACTTTTGCTACTCACGCAATTTCTTCAGGAGTGCAGTTATTAATTTCTTCAACCATTTTAAAAGGAACGTACACTTTTGTCTTCACAAACACGAAACAAATCTTAATAGTTCAGGACTAATAGTTTATCATCTTTCGTCTTTTCATTTTGAACTGTATTTTGGTGGGAAATCAGAAATGTGACAGCTCTTGCTTATGGTTTGTTTTTTTTTTTAATTTGTTTGCACTTGCCATCCGAACCAAACCGAATCCGGACCCGGGCCGAATTCGAACTGTTTATTTTTATAAATAATACCAAGAATTTATAAAACATGTCATTTAACACACAATAGATGATGATTTATTATTATTGTAGTAAATCATTTATGATATACAAATGTTAAATCGTAAATACATACTTTTATTTCGAAATATTTGTTTATGAAGTTGGCACCACTGCAATATAGCGGCATTAGCGGCCGATTTAAAAAAAAATAAACAGTGCTTTTATGAAAAATGTATGAACCAAAAAAGTACGCTAAACAGTGCGTTTTTGGGCCATAGAGCATAGAGTTTTGCGATGACTTATTAGTGGTGTCATTGTATTTGAGCTACAGCCTATATAAATGACAGATAACGGTACAGGAGTAGAAAAAAGTCTTAAAACATTCGTAACAAATTATGCACAAAAACTAAACATATTAAAATTGGTTCTAAAAAAAATTGGCAATATCATGTTTGAGGGAACTTAGTGATTACTTTTTTTATTTATTTAAACGCACAAAAAAATTAAATTAAAAACATGATATCCGCACTTTCATCTCGCTCACGCTTATGCTCAGTTAGAGGGAGAGAAGACCATGAACCTACGGCGCCTTAAGTTAATTGATGTAGGATTCCCGAACTAATTAATTTAACCCATTGTTACAGCTCATTCTTCCAGTCAGTGTGCGTGCTGGGGTACTGCTTGTTCCCAATCGCTCTCTCGCTGGTCATCTGTCGGATAATTCTCTTCACTACGCAGAACACCTTTCTGTTCTTCCTGCGCTTCGTCATATCCATGATCGGGTTCATGTGGGCGACGTTTGGTGAGTTATTGTTGAGGTTTGTTATTATACTTAGTTTTTTTTTTTTTTTACTTAAAATGACGGACGTGACGGACGGCGACGTGAGCTCAGAAAACGGATTTTTAAAAAGTCGTAGCTCTTGTTTGGATTATAATACGGCTGCCCTAAATTTAATAAGCAATCTTGAGGCCTTTCTCAAGGGACAACAACTATTCGAATCCCGAGTTTTTGACTTTCGCTCGGTAGAAACAAATTTCGAACATAGCAGGGACTGCATAACCGAAAAATACCGGTATTATATTTTAACGGTATGACGTCATATCGGTTGTCAAATAGCGGTTTCGGTAGCGGAACCTTTATTTTTTCCGGTACCGTAACCGCTATTTAAAGGTACCGATATATCGACATTGGCCTGGATTTGTTGCCAAACCGCCGGCAAAGGCTCTGCTGCTTTGTCTTTTAGTCTTTAAATGTTTAGTAGCCAATGCTTCCTCTGTAGAGTGCCAGCTCGATAACCTTTATAATACCGGTATTATAAAGGTTACGGTATCGTTTTAAACTGGTACCGCAAACCGTTATTTCAAAACGGTTACGGTCGTTATGTTCGCGCGGCGCGCATAACCTTTACGACATAACGGTACCGTAATGGAATACCGGTTTCATACCTGTATAACCGTAACCGAAATCAGTCCCTGGAACATAGGTCTAATATACACTTAAAAAATTCGTAACAAATTATGCACAACAGCTAAACGTATTAAAATTGGTTCTAAAAATCGGCAATATCACGTTTGAAGGAACTTAGCTATTACTTTTTTATTTATTCAATCGTACAAAAAAATAAAATTAAAAACCGGCCAAGTGCGAGTCGGACTCGCGCACGAAGGGTTCCGTACCACTATCAATAAAAAATTTTATTTTGTTTTTAGTATTTGTTGTTATAGCGGCAACAGAAATACATAATCTGTGAAAATTTCAACTCTCTAGCTATCACGGTTCTTGAGATACAGCCTGGTGACAGACAGACGGACGGACAGCGAAGTCTTAGTAATAGGGTCCCGTTTTACTCTTTGAGTACGGAACCCTAAAAACATGATATCCGCGCTTCCGAACACGCACTTCCATCTCGCTCACGCTTATGCTCAGTGAGAGGGAGAGAAGACCACGAGCCTACGTCGCCCTTAATACCAACCGTCATGTTTTGTTTCATTGTTATCTTCAAGGGTTGTAAAACAATTACGTATTAAACAATAGAACAAACAGTAGCTACTACAGTACACGTGCCACACTTCGGTCAGTTTTATGATGTCTCTTTGTTATATTTTCCTTTCATATTTAGCTACAAAACATGTTAAGAGCATCTTCGTAATTTTAAGTAAAACCAGGCGCGGCTCAGCACTCGCGATTTGTGTTTATCGCTACAAGTACATGCCGGTCGCCCCTTCGAAGGGCTCTATTCAGTGGCTGCCGCGCGTTGGTACAGGACGCTCGCACGGGTCGCAGCGCGTTGCATGCGATAGAAAGGGATGGCCACATTTAGGCACGTTTGGCGTACCTAAACAGGGAATTTGTTAACAGAGAACCTTCTGTACGTAGTACTATTACTTATTCTGTGGTAAAACACACCGTATGTATAATATTTTATTTCTCTCTCGTCTACGGGAGGAATCTTTGATTAGTAGTAGGACATGTTGATGTTTTTAATGATGACCTTTTGATTGGACTAAGTCTAATTCTCCGGTACAGTCGACTACAGCAGGACATTGTCTTCTTTCGTTGTAATAAGGTGAAAAATGTACCTTCATTATCTCCGTAGGAGAAAATACATAGTACTTAGGGTATATACAGTCAGCGGTATTAATATACGTACATAAAAATCTGTACACGCCTTTATGACATTGACAATAGAGCCCTGTACATATATTTATATCCTTAATATGTAGGTACGTATATTAATACCTCTAACTGTAACTACCCTAACAAACTGTTCAGGCAATAAGTAAGGGAATTGTCTCAATTATAAATATAAAAAATAAATAAATAAATATTTGCGGACAATCTTACACAAATCAACCTAGTCCCAAACTAAGCAAAGCTTGTACTATGGGTACTAGATACGATATAGATACTTATATAGAGAAATAAATACTTATATACCATAGAAAACATCCATGACTCAGGAACAAATATTCGTGCTCATCACACAAATAAATGCCCTTACCGGGATTCGAACCCAGGACCTCTTGCTTCGTAGGCATTCATATTTAATAGGGAACATTACGCAAAGCTCTGCGTAGGGGGCGACACTAACACAACCCGTAAACAAACCGCCATGACGTACAATGTCATATTTATTTACCTAACAAACAATAACGAATAATTGATGAAAACGCGTTAAACTACAATCGTTTTATTATCATTCGTGTGTAAAATACCTGTACTGTGATATTAAAATGGCATCCTATAGCTATTTAAAGGTGGGTTTTTTTTTTCTTCCCTATTTGATCCAGAGCTTTGAAGGACTTGTCAAAGTTGTCAAAAAAACTGTTTACTAATTGTGATAGTGCTGCACTCTGGCGGCAGAACATTGCAGTAATGTTCCCTATTACTAAATTTTTATTGAAAATCTGACTAAATGAGGTCAGGACCGCAGTTAAAGACAAAACGAGACTGTTTTAAATGGGTGTTAAATCAGTTAAATTATTGTTTATGTATTTAGACAAGCCATACAGCCACACGTTATCGTTGTTAGAATGTGTGAATGTGTATATGTCGATATAAAAGCTTGTAAAAACGCGGCCCAGCATTGCATATCTAATATTGTTTTTCGTGACACAAAGATACATACAGCACTTACTCACTTTCTGAAACTCGACAAAAAGTGTTCTTTCGCTTCTCACCCGACCAATGCCTTATGTTGGCTAGCTTCATATTAATCTCAACTACGACTAAGAAAATGGACTTGCAGTGACGATATACTTGAATTTTTCAGCTGCCACAAAATTCCTAGGCGACAGCCAACCAGAAGGCAAGAAAGCCCTTGCGGTGTACCCGATATGCCTCTTCTACTTCATCCTGTCGTGGCTGGTCGTATCGCACAGCAACGTGTAGATGTACACTAAGATAAGTGAATTTCGTCGGGTGACAAGCAAAAGTCACTACCAAAACTGTCACTGCTCTTCAAAACCTCGTATCTCGGTACGTAGTCGATATCGAAATACGACCTTTGATTTAAGTAGGTATTTGTTACTTAGTGAGTTTTGCTTGTCACCCGACGATTTGTGTATTTATTATTGTGATACGGACAATTTACTAGGTTAATTAATGTGAATAATTGATGTAAATTAAGTCATAGTTATTGACTGTTAATATAATGCTATTTGATCGGATCAGTTCCAATCCGTCTTGTATGTATGTATAATTCTGACAGATTTTTAATGTTATCGAGTCAACAATATCGCTATAACTGATGAGTATTCTAACTTAGCGTTGCGGATTTCAGTATTGAATATATCTATAAAAAGTCAACTTACCTACTGTGGAAATAGAAACTGTATTGTTTTTTTCCTTGCACGACTAAGGGTCGATTCGTCCAAACGAGAAAATAACAAGTTTATAAAGTCAGTTTACTGGCGAATAAACGAGTTTTCTAACTGACAGTTTTTAGAATAGTGAACATATTCTGAAATTGTGAATTACTTATACCGCCGATTTTCGTGGTATACGAGGGTGGTTTGAAAAGTAATTTGGTTTGATATGATAAAAAACTTGTATAGGTGTTGTATATATTTTATTTTTCTACGTAATCCCCCCAAAGTTCAACGCACTTATCTCAACGCTTCTGCAACTTCTCGATGCCTTCACGGAAATGGTTTCCTTCCAGTATCACCTCTTCATTAGACTGAAATTTTCGCCCCGACAAAAATTTTTTGAGCTTTGGGAATAGGTGATAGTCTGAAGGAGCTAAATCTGGCGAATAAGCAAGATGTGGACGTATTTCATACCGTCAATCCGCCAATTTTTGTTCAGCAAGCCGACATGTGTAATAATTACCGGAGCATTGTCATGGTGAAACATCACCTTTTTCTTGGCCAACCCTGGACGTTTTTCAGCTATCACTATCTTGAACTGGTCTAAAAGCGAGGCATAATATGCCCCAGTGATAGTTTTTCCCTTTTCAAGATAGTCAATTAAAATAATACCTTTCGCATGCCAAAATACCGACGCCATGACTTTTCCAGCTGATGGGACGCACTTCGCCTTCTTTGGAGCTGGCTCACCATGACTTATCCATTGTCTCGACTGCTGTTTTGTCTCCGGGATATAGTGGTGAATCCAGGTTTCATCCATGGTCACAAAACGTCGAAGAAACTGTGCTGGATTTTTATTAAACACCTGCAAGATTCCAGCAGATGTTTGCATGCGAATACGCGTTTGTTTCTGGAGTGAGCAACCGTGGCACCCATCTTGCACAAAGCTTTTTAATGTGCAATTCATTGTGCAAAATAAAATGCACCCGCTCAGTCGAGATTTTTGAGACTTCAGCTAACTCCCGTATTTTTAATCGTCTGTCAGCTAAAGCTAAATCATGGATTTTATCAATGACTTTGGAGCACCAGGTCGAGGTGCATCTTCAATGCTTGTCCTGCCACGCTTAAACTCATTTACCCAAAGCCGAACTGTTACGTATGAAGGACAAGAATCGCCCAACGTAGGAGAAATCCTTTCATGAATTTCTTTTGCTGTTTTACCTTCCAAAAAAAAGAGTTGAATCACACCACGAATTCAAATTTTCTCCATTTCGCCGATCTACTTCGATAACTTTTTTTCTAACAGCTGTCAAATCTAAAATTCCCGCCGGAGATGACTTGATGCCACAGATTAATTATATTCAGTTATATATAAAGCAAACTTTAAGAATAAATAGACAGTTACCGCAAGCGCCATCTATTAGTGGCCGAAACAAGTTACTTATCAAACCGCCCTAGTAACAGGACCTATCCGTGGATGACTATTAAAACTTATGATTATGACTTGATACGACTTGTAAAATGTACTTCTACCAATAAAGCTATGTATTCTGATAAGATAATAACCAATTTTGACATGCCCATATCCAATGCTGTCATATTAGCTCATGTCTGTCATTGTTTTCAAGACAATTTATTCAAGTTTGATCGACCCTTATTAGTTCAAAGGCCTACCGTTTAACTGAGTCGTGTCCTGCGGTACCTGCGCGATTCGCGAGCGCACCGCGCAACTACCACAGGTACCGAATCAGTCAAATGGTAACCCAGTCCAATAATAATATAGCTGACATAAAAGTTTAACAATGTTTACCCAGATTTTACTGAAATATATTTACTAACGCCTACCGCATGCGAGCTAGGTCTACGAAATTGCTAGTCAAGTTATCATCAGAGTAGAGATTATGTGCACCTAACTGCACTTGATCTATTATATTTTTAGGTCATTGATAATGAATGACTTACGGCATTTAAATTATGTGCAATAATCATTGATAAATGATGCCAATTAATAATCTTGGCGCGATGACAATGATTAAGTCAGTTGTATATTATTTTTTAAGAAATCTTAACTATTTATCGAACATCATAAAATCATAACATTCCAATCCTACTGTAGTCGATGTATTTCCGAATTTACTTACTGTGCTGCAAACAGCAGTTTTTGTACACCTATGAATTAAAAGGCTATTTTCCGTCAAATTTACTTTTTATTGAAATCCTATAAAACATTAAAATGGGTCAAAAATACATGGGGATATGGAATTCGAGATTTTCAGTTCATTGAAATACAATATAATGAAACATATTATAACACACTAAATACTAGACACATTGTTGCCTGTATTATATGCATGATAAGTATGGGTATATTTTCCAATTTGGTGCGAACGAAACGAACTGGGGGCCGATTTTTGACTTTCGAGCGCTCGAAAATTAAATAAAAGTGAATATGATTTTAGTGTCGAAATTGCAGGGACTAACTTTCTACCGATATAATTGAATACGAGTGGTCAATACCACTCGCTTTTTAATTTTCTATCGCTATTTCAAAAGAGCATTTCGTAATTTTAGTCCGTTTTCGAGTGAAAGATTTGAGCGCTCGAAAGTCAAAAATCGGTCCCCAGTGCTTTTCTGTCATTTTATTCGGTATACTATTAAACGATCTCAAATACATCCATCGATATATACTTTCATTCAATCGTTTAATCCATTCGCGTTAACTTTGCCATCATCTAAGTGTGTTTATTAAAATTAGTTTGTCCAAACATCCATAAATATCTTTATAAATTGTATGCGAACTTTTTTCATAGGATAATTAATGACATCAATACCAGGCTCAATAAATACCTTGTCTACCATATATCAACTGTTTAGACAAAAGAAATACTGTTCTTACATAGTGGTCTATTTTGTGTAGTTGGTAACTAACTGGATTTTTTACAGTAATTTCTTTTGTAATGTGTACAGTTTACCTTAAGCCTATTTATCACTATACTATCACATATAGAAATATTATGCAACAATTACGAAAAACTTGTAGTAAGACGCAATCAAGCACATTGATATGACTACATTTTTTTTCATATTATCATAAAATATTTTCCCTGTCACGTACATAGCATCATTTTATTACTTATACAAAATGTAGACTGAATAAAATTAAAATAAGCACCTATATTTAAATACTGGTAAAACATTTACGTATTTGAATCAATCAATATTACATCGAACGAAGTTGAAATGCCGAAATGGCCCAGTATTTAAAACCCACAAATTTAACCTTTTTATCTATCATGTTATTAGCACGATGCGTAGACATTGGCAGCATAGCGCCAAACAGCCAGTTCACAAGGACAAATTCACATAAAACTAAACCACAGATATCAGAACAGAAGAGATGTGCTGTCATCGCATTTCAGTTCCATAACCGCAGGCAACAAAGTTGTCTTGTACTTTCCTCACAATATTTAAAACATTAGGACCACGCACACATATATACTTGCGTTTGAACGTTGTTGTAAACACACTCATCATCCTACTAGCGTTATTCCCGTTTGTGCCCCTAAAGGAGCCCGGGGTCCGCTTTGACACCTAATTTTGGGCACTAGTTTTTACGAAAGCGACTGCCATCTGACTTTCCTACCCAGAGCTTATTGGGATTAGACCGGTTTCCTTACGATGTTTTCCTCCACCGAAAAGCTAACGGTAAATATTCCGAAAACAAAAGTTCCGAAAAACACATTGGTACGAGACGGGATTCGAACCCACGACCGCCGCTTGACAGCCGCATGCCTGAACCACTAGGCTACCGTTTAGCAGGACTAACCTTGGCTTGCAGTCTCCTAATGGTAAGAATTTGCTTGAGTTTTAACGACTTTGTCAGCCAAAATAAATCCTTCGATATATCCCACGACCGTCTACTTATAAGTTTAAATCTACATTATTGCCAAAACTAAAATAATTATTTTTGTATAGATATTTACATATAAATTATGTTAATATTAGTTTACTTCATATTTTGTATTGTATAAGTTATTTATAACTTTTATTGATCTCACTGCAACATATAGCCAATGTTATGTTATTATGTACTTCCGTATCTTACCCGTTATATTGTAAACTGACGGAATATTGTGAACTGCCAAAACCGTTCACAATTTAACGCAATATTTTTCATTAGTTTATAAACTTTCAGTGTCGAATCGTCAAATTGTGAACTGAGATCAAATCGGCTTGCTACGGAACGTACACAAAGACTAGGTAGGTTAGGTTAGTTAGGTTTCTTCAGTTGCCCGAAGGACAAAGCGCCCAGAAACAGGAGCCCCGCGCAGCGGGGCTCCGTCGACACTGCTAGGTGCCGAAATAAATGGAAGAAAATGTCTAAATAACAAAAAAAAAACAATCATGTTCTGACGTAAGTGGAAACTGATGCAAGTGGAATAATTCGCTCAACCAAACAGCGCTCATGTTGCGTTCCAAATCAGGCAAATTTGATTCAGTTTACAATTTGACGATATGACATTGTTAGTTTATAAACTAACGAAAATGAATGCGTAAAATTATGAATTATTTTAGCAGTTCACAATATTCCGTCAGTTTACAATATATAACGGGTTAGATTATAAACCGACAGTTTTCACAATCTAACGGTGACATATAAATCAGAAATAAATACCTCCTAATATACTAGCTTTAAGTGAATTGTAATATATATTTGATGTGGATGTACTTAATAAATAAATAATAATAATACACCGTAGCTTGTAAAGACACTGTTAAATGACAGTGCCCGTTAAGGCACTGGTCCCACCGCCGGCTACAGACTATAAGCTATCGGCGATTACTCGCCCAAGAAACGAACAAAAGATAATAAGCTCAAGTGTAAATAAATTTATAGTTCATCGCCGGCGGTGTGAACAGCCAGCTATAAACTATAAATATATAACTCTCTCTTTTATTTACACGAAAGCGATTATCTTTTGTTCGTTTCTTGAGCTAGAAAATAGCCGATAGCTCATAGCTTACTCGCTCGCGGTGGGACCAGTGCCTTATGCAGTTGGCCAGTCTTTCTGATCATATTGATTCACGCACAATCTCTTCTATTCTGACATGTATGAACTAAGCGGAGTATAATTAACTAGAGTCGGTGCCGCTGGAGTTGTTGCCCGGGCTGTGCGGGGGGGAGGGCTTGGGCGAGGTCTTGGGGGGTATCTGGTACGTCATGTGCATGTGGAAGGAGTCGCGCGCCTTCCTCGCGCTCTTGTAGGTGAGGGAGTTGGCGCGGGGCTTGCGGCGCGAGAAGTGTCGCTCCACCCACTTGAGCATGGCGAGCACCGAGTCCGGGGAGGACAGGCGGCGCTCTGCGGAGGTCTTGGTTATGTTGGATGAGGTGATGCGGAACGTGGCCGCCATACCTTTTAGAGCCTGGAATACACCGTTTTCTGATTAGTTACAAAGAGGAATAATATTGATATGACAAGGCGATGAAGTGAAAGGGCGTTTTCACTCAAATGTGCGACTTTTACTTTTTTCTCAGAATTGAGATTTTTTGGTTTTTCCTGTTCAGAGTCATGGGCACTCTTAAGTAAGAACCGATATAGTACATTGTTTAACAAGGGGCCTAACCACTCGCTTGCTTTCGGATTTAAAAAAAAGGTATCCTAAATTGCTTTTAATTTTTTGTTATCAAGGCAGCCCATACATCTCTTGGCAACCACAGTTGCCAGAAGCAATTTAGGGGTGCACGAAATTGGCAACTGTGGTTACCACGTTACAAGCAAGTGAGTGGTTATGAGAAATATTACAAACGAGAGTCTATCAGAATTTTGATGACTCGAGTTTGCAATATTCTTACGCCCGTGTTATACACAATGTTTTTCATCACATTTCCGAGGAAATAAATAATTACAAAATACAGAAAAATCTAGGTTTTATACAAGCGCACCAATAAAAATTTACGAAATTGACAACTTCACTTCCAGATCAGTGCGAGTGGAGCATGCAGCTCTCGTGCAGCTTCAACATTTCGACCAATCACAGATCAGTATTCTTGCAGGGCATGTCCTGCTCGATTTTTATTCAACCAATCACAGAGCAGAATTCTTGTACCGCGCGATCACCTGGATTTGCTTTAACCAATCAGATCACACACAAGCTCATAACTCCCTAGAGAGTTATAAAAATCCATAACTCCCGCGGGTGGTAAATCGGCTGTAGCTGCTCTATACACCTGCCTATAATTATACACCCTTTGCAAGCAAGTGTGATGAAAAATAAAAAAGTGTCCCCAGTTTTTTATTCCACTATGTGACGTTTTTTTCATACATTCTGTATGGACCGTCACATGGTGGAATCCTAAAAAATGTATGGAAAATCGGGGACACTTTTTTTCTTTACCGGGATAAAGAGTGCTCATGATTCTGAACCGGAAAAACAAAAAATATCTAAATTCTGAGATAAAAAGTAAAATTCGCACATTTTAGTGAAAACACCCGAAAAAAAAATTGATACACATTTTAGCACACGCACTCGGCGGACTATTGGTGGACTTATGCTGTTGTAATAAGGTTCACAAATGGTCGGCTGAGTGTGTCGTCGATGGTAGGTACACTAAGTTTAGTGTTAGTAAATTAAGTAGGTAATTTAGTAAGTAGGTAAACACAACAATGTTTGACTTTTGGAAGGGAGCGCACATTCGCCGACAAACTGTCCTCAGTTTGGCGAAGCAGAAAGGAATGTACTTGCCATTGTTGTTTTTTAACCGACTTCAAAAAAAGGAGGAGCTAGGTTCTCAATTCGGATGTATTTTTTTTTATTTTTAATGTTTGTTATCTCAGAACTCCGTCATTTATGAACCGATTCGTACAATTCTTTTTTAACTGAAAGTATATGCTTCCAGATTGGTCCCATTGTTTCCAAGACCCCAGTTAGATGATGGGAACCATGAGGAATTGAGGGAACTCCTCAAATATATTAGGCACGCGTGTAGTAATTTCGGTATTTTCTATTAGAACTCGTGTATTTACACCCGGAAATCATAAATTTGGTGAAGTGGAAGTGATGATGAATACCACAGATGGCTTGTGGAACTTCTCAATGATGTACTTCAAACTATATAAGTACGTCACGGATTCTGATATTATTCCGTTGAAATAGCAAACAATGAAGTGCCAAAGGTAATTCTGAGATCCTTGAGGAATCGACGGAAGTCCTCAAATATTATCGGCCCACATACAGCGATTTGGTTTATTGGTCTAAAAATCAACGCTTTTGTTCTCGGAAATCTGTTCATGTGGTAAATTGTAAAAAAATGTGGAAATGTTAATGTGGCTTGGCGGAGTACTGAATTGAAGTCGGTTAAAACTTTGTTTTGAAAGTAAATTATTTGAGAATAAATAAATAAATAATAATAGTAGTCGACAATATCTTTCGATAGGTACTTTGGCAATTTCATTGGTAGAAACAAAATGACATAACAACTCGTGTACTAACCAACATGGCGTCTTCGTCGGTGTTGTCGTCTCCAGCGTAGATGATACGGATGCGCTCGCTCCAGTCCAGTCCGAACGCTGTCCTCAGGATGTAGATGGATGCGCGACCTGTTGCAATCACACTTTTGTTGAAAATGCAAATATTTCCTTACTCCTCGAGAACACCTCAACTATACTCCATTCAGTCTGAATGTATTAGCACCTGATAAGTGGGTATTTAAAATACAAACAAAATTGGGTGGGAAAAAGGCAAGGTTGATCTCGATTCCGAATGAAAGTGTTTAGCGATACCACTAGCGACATCTAGTCACAAGTGAAAACTTCAAGTTTATTAAAGTTTGCTTCTAATTAGATGTTCCGAAATAAATAATTAATTCACGTGCATCGTGTGATAGTAGTTCAGTATCACGGATATGCGGCAAAAAGTATGTGACGTCGAAGTTGTTGATGTTTTCTACTTAGCAAGATTAATATAGTCTAGTGATATAATGTTTATAAACATAATATAACACGAGGTCAAATCACATAACTATGATACATGAATAAGTCGTATTTAAACTTCGATATACTGAAACGACTTAGCGACTTATCATGGCGCAATTTACTACGATTCGGTAGGCGCATGCTTACAACTAAAAATTTAAAAAAATCCGATTGTAATCTCGATGCCTTTAACGGAGTACTTTGTTAGGTATAATGGGCTTGTGACCTTAAATTGAACCAGTTTTTGTAGATGAACAAATGTTTGTATGGAAGCAACTACATTTAAAGGACATTAATACCCAAAAAAGCGGCCAAGTGCGAGTCGGACTCGCACATGAAGGGTTCCGTAAACCAAATTGCGGTTTACGATTTATGACGTATTAAAAAAAAACTACTTACTAGATGTCGTTCAAACCAATTTTCGGTGGAAGTTTGCATGGTAATTTTAGAAGTTACAGGGGGGGGACACACATTTTACCTCTTTGGAAGTGTCTCTCGCGCAAACTATTCAGTTTAGAAAAAAATTATATTAGAAACCTCAATATCATTTTTAAAGACCTATCCATAGATACCCCACACGTATGGGTTTGATGAAAAAAAAATTTTGAATTTTAGTTCTGAGTATGGAGAACCCCCAAAACTTAATGTTTTTTTCGATTTTTGTGTCAAAATCTTAATGCCGTTCACAGAATACATCTACTTACCAAGTTTCAGCAGTATAGCTCTTATAGTTTCGGAAAAAAGTGGCTGTGACATACGGACGGACAGACAGACAGACAGACATGACGAATCTATAAGGGTTCCGTTCTTTGCCATTTGGCTTCGGAACCCTAAAAATCGAGTTAAAGACGGACCTCGCTGACAGCAGCCGAAACGCTTCATACTGATTGGCTTTAAAGTATGACGTCACACCGTGCAATTTGTATTTTATACTAACCTTTGCATGGAAAATGAAGTAAATTGCTGTTTCGGTCCCGAAATACTGCGTTTAGGTCCATAGTTGGAGTACAAATTTGTTTCTATAAAAGCGTAAGGATTCTATTGGTACCTTTAAATTTACTCTTGGACAATAAATAAAAAAACTTTTTTTCTAAACTTACAAGGTTCATATCTTTTTATGATATGAATTATATTTTGTAATTTATACTTTATTACAATCATTTGATGGTTTACTAGGGGGTGTTATTGGGTTTTAGCGCAGTTGCCAGTTCTAATCGCCGTCAACCGTCAACAAGACCAATTAGTACTATACGAGTCAGGCAAACCTGTACCGGCTGAGATGACTCATATTTTGTCAAAGAACGTAACCACTAACGCGGACTAAGGTGGCAATATTCAGGCAGGTTATTCTAATCAGGCACTGGACCTCTCAGCACTTATGTTTAGGTACTAACATAGTTATTTAAGTTTATTGTAATACTAACCTCTATGGATTATTTTATCTGAAATAAATACGAATGTGGAACGAGCTCCCTGCCGAGGTTTTCCCAAGGGACTACAGTATGGGGTTCTTCATAAAAGGAGTGTATACATTCTTAAAGGGTCGGCAACGCGCATGTAACACCCCTGGAGTTGCAAGCGTCCATAGGCTACGGTAACCACTTACCATCAGATGGGCCGTAAGCTTGTTTTGCCACCGACGTGGTATTTAAAAAAAAATATATACATTTTATTTTTTTAATATTGTACGAGTCAATCAGTCTAAAATTGCGCTTGTTTCGGTTATTTCAAGTTTTTTTGTTGTCACGACCAAGAATATATTTCCAAGGATATTTCAGTACCTTTGTTCCACGGCACGGGCGGCTTGGCTTCGATGGCGCAGTGCGCGTCGGAAGCGTTGAAGCCGGAGGCCGTGATGAGCGCGCGCGCCTTGTCGGCTAACGCAGCGTGCTTATTCACCGGCGTCTCACGTGGAAAATTAAGAGTGTACTAGTTACCTTTGTTCCACGGCACGGGCGGCTTGGCTTCGATGGCGCAGTGCGCGTCGGAAGCGTTGAAGCCGGAGGCCGTGATGAGCGCGCGCGCCTTGTCGGCTAACGCAGCGTGCTTATTCACCGGCGTCTCACGTGGAAAATTAAGAGTGTACTAGTTACCTTTGTTCCACGGCACGGGCGGCTTGGCTTCGATGGCGCAGTGTGTGCGAGACGCACCTATGACTGGCTCTGGGCTGGGTAGAATTGAAGGGAAATCCTGCACCTTCGGCGTTGGTCGTTACGGCTTAGCAGGAACTTGGTCGGGTCGGGGTTCTGAATTGAAAGGCTTGTTTACTTTTTCAAGTAATGTCACTTCGCTGCTACTGTAGGTACTGAATTTCATGGGGCCTGGCCGCCCAATTTATACTATTAAGTTACCTCGGCCGGACGCCCCTTCGCCCCGTATATTTGGCGGGAAAGCGATTTGCGCGGGAAATTTTGGCGCGAAATGACATGTTCATTTATTACAGTTCAATCTTACTCTAATACATTATTTACAGTGCTTATACCTATTTCTATGCTATTTATAATACATTATTACACGAGATCCCGCTCGTTCGGCGTCAAAATGCATCTGAAACGCGGGGATTCCGTGTCGGCCCGTATATACGTACCTCGTTCCCCACCTGAGGTATAAATACCGGGTTTCCCCCCTCGCTCGCCCATCAGTCGTTGCCTGACTGGCGCGCGAGTAGGATCTCTAGGTTTCCTTTAGTCTGTCTATATTTCTTAGTGGAAACTTAGTGTTATCCACTCGTTATTTAGGAAACCAGCGGTATATTACCCTTTTTTACTATGTAGGAATGAAATGTGAGGCCTATTATTCTTTATTTCAGGTGCCGATGACATAAGGCAATAGTAGCGCAATGCCTATGTTATAAGAAGGTTTATAAGCTAGATTATTACAAGTTAGGTCGCGACTGACAATTTTATGTTTATAGCGGGTTTATTCTATGCCGTCCTGCACATCTCTCCCGCCGACCATCGTTCGGGTGAACGTTGGATCTTCTTTTGCGTGCAGGTTCTCAGGCTCCGTCGGCAGGATCACCAGCTTCTTGGTCGGTCTTCTGAAGACTCCGCCCTTGGTGGTCACGTCCACCGCTCGTGTCACGCCGTCGGGGCCCGGGTATATAGCTGTAACCCGGCCTCGTGGCCATGTGTTGCGAGGCAGATTCCCGTCGGCCACTAGCACGATGTCGCCGACGTTGATAGGCCGCCCATGACCGTAGGGCTCCCGCCGGTACTGGAGTGAGGGCAGGTACTCCCGGAGCCAGCGGGCCCAGAAGTGCTCGGCCAGGCGTTGGCTCGTCCGCCAAGTCGCGCGGCCGATGAGTGCGGTGTCGTCGAATGTCCCGGGGTTGGGGGCCCGGGCTGAGCCACCGAGGAGGAAGTGGTTCGGCGTGATGGCTTCTGGCTCGTCAGGATCAACCGCCACGTGAGTGAGGGGGCGGCTGTTCACTGTATATTCGGCCTCGGCGAGCAGAGTAGTCAGGGTCTCCTCGCTGGGGCGGCGCTCGTTGAGCACGGCGTGTAGGGCTCTCTTGACGGCTCGTACCATCCTCTCCCATGCCCCGCCCATAAATGGGGCTCCCGCCGGTATGAAGCGCCAGCTGATACCGCGTTGCGCGGCGTCGGTTTCGAGGGCGTCGCCGTAGTAGGGGTAGGCGCGCGGAATCGCGAGGTCTCGCAATGCCCTTAGGTGCAGCGTCCACTCCGTCCATTGGCGCGCTAAGTCTGCATCCAGCTTGTCATCCCAGCCAGTTCCGCGCCGCCACACCTCTTGTAGGATTTTCTTTGCTATGATGGTTACCGGCGCCGCTAGCCCGAGAGGGTCGAAGATCGACATTGTTATTTTCAATATTTGCCTTTTGGTAGGCTCGATGTCGTCCAGGGCTCCGGGAGGTAGGCGGCTGAGGTCCAAGTTGAAGGCGAGTTCGTCGCTCGCGGGTTTCCATATTTGTCCCAGGATTCGTTCATTTTTCATTTCGCTTTTATTCAGTTCGACGGGCGCGGACGTGGCGTCCTCCGAAGTGAGGGCTCGGAGGACCCGCGTGGAGTTAGAGGTCCATTGGCGTAGTTCGTAATGGGCCTCTCTATGTATATCGCGTACATCACTTGACACTCGAATCGCGTCTTCTTCCGTTTTGAAGCTGTGTAGGTAGTCATCGACATAGTGATGTCTTATTATTGCTTTGACGGCCTCTGGATGCGTTTCTTCGTGTTTCTGGGCGTTGACGTTCTTCACATATATTGCTATTGACGGTGAACAAGTAGCGCCAAAAATGAGTGAAGTCATGCGATATTCTTGCGGCGCGTCGTCGCCCCGCCGGTCGCCCCGCCATAGATAGCGCAGGGCGTCTCTGTCTTCAGACTTGACTTTCACTTGCATGAACATTTCTTTAATATCCGCCCCCACGGCGACTGGGTGTTGCCGGAAGCGCATAAGGACGCCTGGCAGCGACTGTAGGAGGGCCGGGCCTGTCAGTAGGCGGTCATTGAGCGACACGCCCCTTGTAGGCGCGGCGGCGTCGTGGACAATTCGGACTTTCCCGGGCTTGCTAGGATTCAGCACCGGGAAATGGGGGAGGTACCACACTCTTGATGACTTGGTGGGCGGCGCAGGCTCGGCGTAGCCCTTCGAGACAAGGGCGTCCATTTCTTCACTATATTTGCTTTTAAGTTCTTTATTTTTGTCGAGTTTCTTTTCTATGTTATGAAGTCTTCTCAGTGTATTTTCGTAGTTGTCAGGCAAGCGGCTGTCGGGTTGTTTCCATAATAGCGGTGCTTCATAATGGCCGTCGGCTGTAGTCGTTATTGACTGGGCTAGCATGATACGCGCCCGCTCTTCCGGGCTTGACTGGGGTAACTTCGGCTCGATAAGTAGGTTTTCGAGCGCGAAATATTCACTGAGTTGTAAATTCAAATCTTCATTTTTCTCGGCTTCTTCAATAGTGGTCAAGCGATGCGTCGCATGTACTTGTTTGCCTGTGATGCGTGTGTGTGCACCGTGTAGCACCCAGCCTAGCGGCGTTAGGGATGCCGCTGGCTGATGCCGCTGGCCGCGGCGTGTTTCATTACTGACGAGTAAATGCCAGTTATCTTGTCCGATTAACACTCTAGGTCTCGCTGACTCGTACCGCAGGCTATCTTCTATGTCGCATAAGTGTGCGCACTCGCGGAGATCCTCCTTCTTAACGGACTGTGGTGATAGGCTCAGATCGTCTATGGTATGCGCACCGACCCTATAAGGTTGGTCGGTGCCGCGGATGCTGAGCGTAACACGGCGTGATCTCGATGCGTCGATTTTTTCTTTCGTTATAGCTTCTATTTGTAGCGGCACTGTCGGGCCGTCCAGGCCTAAGTCGTTCGCGAGCTCTTCTTGTACAAGTGTTATCGTGGAGCCGTCGTCAAGGAGGGCGTAGGTCTCGACGGCTCCCGCCGGTCCAGAGACTGTGACCGGGATAATTTTTAGATAAGCTCTCGCTTCTCGGGAGGCGCGTGTCGATGTGACGGCCTCGCTTCTTTCTTCAATTCTTTGATAATGTAGCAAGTTGTGGTGGAAGTATTCGCAGCCGTCTCGCTCGCACTTCGTGCGCTTGCATGAGTGCATCCTGTTCTTGTAGCGCAGGCATCGGAAACATAGCCGTTGATCTTTGGCTAGTTTCCACCGGTCTTCAACGGCTTTTTCGATAAACTTAGTGCATTTATCTATTGGGTGACCGGTGTTGTTGCAGGCGGCGCACTTAGGTGAAGGCTTGTCTGTGGTCGCGAAGGCTCGGTGTGTCCTCTTTGCAGGATGAGGATTTGCACCGTCGACGTTCTCGGGCTGCGCGTAGAGTGCGCAGTAGTCCGCCTCGCGTTGCAGGAAGGCTGATATCTTTATTAGCTCAGGCTCGTCGTTTTTCTGCGTATTCGCGTAGTCGAACCATCTGTAGCGTAGGGCGGGCGTAAATTTCTCCATCATTGCCCTTGTCGTCTCCGGGCTGTGTAGATAGTGAGCGCGGTCAAGAGCCTTGAGTGTGGCTATGACGTTGGCTACACGGCTGGCGAAGACGCAGATGTCGAGCGGCCCGTCGTTAAGGCGCGGTAGGGCGCGTAAACGCTCGAGCTCGGCGAGGGCAATGGCGTCTGGGCGGCCGAAGCGGGCTTCTAGGCTTCTCATTACTTCGTCTGCGCGAGCGTTGTAAATGAGGAGGCTCTCGACGGCTTCTTTGGCCCTCCCTTTGAGGCATCTTCTTAATCTTGCTATATTATCCACTTCGTTATAATTTGCGGTGGTTCCGTTGTAGGCGGCTTTGAATGATAGCCATTCTTGATGCGAGCCGCTGAATGGCGGCAACTCGGCGTGGTAGCGTGATGACTCTCTCGGGCCGGCACGCGCGGCGATGGCGATGGCAGAGGCGAGCTCACTCAGGTTCACACTTTGTTGATTCTTCATTACTATGGCGCTATCTTCTTGCGCATTCGCTTGTGAATACATTAACGGCGGCGGATATGCGTCTGTTTCGCGTGGGCGCGGCGGCGTTGGCGCGAAAACGGGAGCGTGGGTTCCCCCGGCGGGGGGAGGGGCGGGGACGGCGGGGCGCACGGCAGCGGCGCCCTGTCCCGCGCCCTCGGCGGGGCTCCTCTCCCGAGCCTGCTCGGCGTACTGTGGGGTTGCAGGCTCGGGTTCTTCGATGTAAGGTGCATTGGAGATGGCGAGGACATGTCTCTGGCTGGTCTCGAGCCATTCATCTATGCGGCGTTCTTGTTGGACTGTAGATATTGTGCCGGTGTCATCGTCGCTGTCTTCGGCTTCTATGGCGGCTATGCGCGCTTGCGCGAGCTCCAATTTGATTCGGAGGGCTTCTTCTCGCGCTTGTGCGAGACGGCGGACGCGATGACTCGACGTTGTTTTCACCGATTTTGACGGCGGCCGTGCGGCAGGATGCTGGCTTGACTGTGGGGTTTCCTGCCGCAGTGTTGCTGCAGGGTGTAGGCTCTCCTGCAGCAGCGGGACTATGGGTGGCAGCGTTGACTGTGGGGTTTCATGAGGCAGTGTTTGTGACTGCGCGGCATCATGATGCTGCCCTATGGGTGACCTCGGCTGTGGGTCTGGACGAGGCGCCGGCGTCGCAGGAGTGCTTGTCTGTGGGGTTTCCTGCGAGGGCCTCGAGCCGTCTTGACACGTAGTTCTTGACGGCACTATGGGTGGCAGCGTTGACTGTGGGGTTTCATGAGGCAGTGTTCTCCACTGCGCGGCATCATGAGGTTGCTGCCCTATGGGTGACCTTGGCTGCAGGTCTGGCCGAGGCGCCGGCGTCGCAGGAGTGCTTGTTCGCGAAGTCTCCTGCGAGGGCCTCGAACCTTCTTGAGTAGTAGCAGTTCCCGACGTGGACGTGGTTGCTTCTTCCAGCATGGCTTCTCTGATGTTCGCTGCGATAAGTTGACCGAACGTGCGTTTTCCTGCTTTCGATCTTGTAAGGGGCATCCTCTATGTAGAATCCGGTTTTCGATGGACCAGCATGTGCGAGACGCACCTATGACTGGCTCTGGGCTGGGTAGAATTGAAGGGAAATCCTGCACCTTCGGCGTTGGTCGTTACGGCTTAGCAGGAACTTGGTCGGGTCGGGGTTCTGAATTGAAAGGCTTGTTTACTTTTTCAAGTAATGTCACTTCGCTGCTACTGTAGGTACTGAATTTCATGGGGCCTGGCCGCCCAATTTATACTATTAAGTTACCTCGGCCGGACGCCCCTTCGCCCCGTATATTTGGCGGGAAAGCGATTTGCGCGGGAAATTTTGGCGCGAAATGACATGTTCATTTATTACAGTTCAATCTTACTCTAATACATTATTTACAGTGCTTATACCTATTTCTATGCTATTTATAATACATTATTACACGAGATCCCGCTCGTTCGGCGTCAAAATGCATCTGAAACGCGGGGATTCCGTGTCGGCCCGTATATACGTACCTCGTTCCCCACCTGAGGTATAAATACCGGGTTTCCCCCCTCGCTCGCCCATCAGTCGTTGCCTGACTGGCGCGCGAGTAGGATCTCTAGGTTTCCTTTAGTCTGTCTATATTTCTTAGTGGAAACTTAGTGTTATCCACTCGTTATTTAGGAAACCAGCGGTATATTACCCTTTTTTACTATGTAGGAATGAAATGTGAGGCCTATTATTCTTTATTTCAGGTGCCGATGACATAAGGCAATAGTAGCGCAATGCCTATGTTATAAGAAGGTTTATAAGCTAGATTATTACAAGTTAGGTCGCGACTGACAATTTTATGTTTATAGCGGGTTTATTCTATGCCGTCCTGCACACAGTGCGCGTCGGAAGCGTTGAAGCCGGAGGCCGTGATGAGCGCGCGCGCCTTGTCGGCTAACGCAGCGCGCTTATTCACTGGCGTCTCACGTGGAAAGTTAAGAGTGTACTATGTAGTTACCTTTGTTCCACGGCACGGGCGGCTTGGCTTCGATGGCGCAGTGCGCATCGGAAGCGTTGAAGCCGGAGGCCGTGATGAGCGCGCGCGCCTTGTCGGCTAACGCAGCGCGCTTATTCACCGGCGTCTCACGTGGAAAGTTAAGAGTGTACTATGTAGTTACCTTTGTTCCACGGCACGGGCGGCTTGGCTTCGATGGCGCAGTGCGCGTCGGAAGCGTTGAAGCCGGAGGCCGTGATGAGCGCGCGCGCCTTGTCGGCTAACGCAGCGCGCTTATTCACCGGCGTCTCACGTGGAAAGTTAAGAGTGTACTAGTTACCTTTGTTCCACGGCACGGGCGGCTTGGCTTCGATGGCGCAGTGCGCGTCGGAAGCGTTGAAGCCGGAGGCCGTGATGAGCGCGCGCGCCTTCTCGGCTAACGCAGCGCGCTTATTCACTGGTGTCTCGCGGAAGTGGAACGTTAGGAGGGCGCCCTTGTTCTCCACCCAGGCGCCGTCTTTGCACACCTGTGAATCGAACACAAACTTCATTGTGGGACTCTGCACTTAAATTTGATCTAGATCTATCGAAGGAATCATTGAGGGACCGAAGGTAGTAGTGTGACCTAGATCTGTCGAATCACAGGAATGTATTGAGGACTATTATCTTCTTTGTTAGATAAGATCATCGAGCCCCACGAATGAGCAGACATGCTTGCGAAAGATTACTGATGCCTGCAACTACACTTAAAATTACCTGGTGAGTACCTACCTATATATGAGTGACTACAGCCGTGTGGAGAGTTTAATTTCACAAATGGCAGTAAGTATTTATAGATATTAAATTTTTCACTTCTCATGCTCGAGAAATGCTTAGCAAGCGGGGCTAAAGTAGTATATTTAGCCCCTAGGGAAAATATGTATACATAGTTCTGATTTACGAAACATTATGATTTGACCAATCAAAACACTTCGCCGTAATCCACCAATCACAAACCTTTAAAAAAGCATTTGTATTTGCTATCAAATCAACTGACCTGACAACGGCTGGTTTTAAAATCGATTAATCAGGAAACATTATTAGTTTCAAACATTAGGCGTTTTTATTCCCTAATTCACAATATAAAATAGTACATTGTTTAACAAGGGGCGTACGAGGTATATTGCAAACGAGAGTAGGTATGTCAGAAGCCCGACGCCGTAAGGCGGAGGGCTTTTGATGATTCGAGTTTGCAATATTCTTACGCCCGTGTTATATCGTGTTACAATGTTTTTCATCACATTTGCGAGGAAATAACTTCACTTCTAGATCAGTGCGAGTGGAGGGCGTAGCTTCAATATTTCAACCAATCACAGAGCATGGAGCATGTGGTTCTTGCAGGGCATGGCCTGCTCGATTTTATTTTCCAACCAATCACAGAGCAGAATACTAGCCGTCCAGATT
This sequence comes from Epinotia brunnichana, assembly GCA_963854355.1. NCBI lineage: Eukaryota > Metazoa > Arthropoda > Insecta > Lepidoptera > Tortricidae > Epinotia > Epinotia brunnichana. The sequence goes on along the minus strand of OY977936.1, from coordinate 41,975,535 downwards.
TGCTTAACCAATCAGATCACACACAACCTCATTACTCCCTTGGGACCATTATTTCCCGCGGGAACAATTTAGGCCATTGTCCTTCTGTATACAGGCAAGGAATAACACCATTTATGAGCAAGTGTAATGAAAAAATACAAATGTGGTTGACTGCATAAATGGCATAAGCTATTAGATTGAGCGGGATAGACTGCTGTGTATCTCGCTTTATCTTATGCCCCGTATGCTGTCCGCAACGCTCGGCCGTTTGGACGTGCCTATAGAGTCAATGGCGGCCAATACACGGTGATTAAATACTGATGATCCACCCGTATCACAATCAACGCAAAACAAATAAATGTCCATATTACCTGCTCCTGCAGTGACTTGAGCAGGTCAACGACCTTGCCTTGCAGCTCCGAGGGCATCGGGTGCACGAACTTGCTGCCGTCCGGGTGAAGGATCTCCAGCCCGTGGTTACCCGCGTATGTGATGCCTTCGATGCCCACCTACAACCAAAATTGTATTGTCAACTAGATATATCATTCATGCGTGCAAGTAAATGATGATAACCAGCTAAGTCAGTCACAGGGTGCTCGCCCTTGCCTCGCCAATTAGTTAGTTTTACCTACATTTCGGCAGATGGCATTAATTGCTACTAAATAAGTAGGTAGGGTCGTTTCGCCGGTAACGCGACCACCTTCGGTTGGCGACCACTTGACGGACTAGGCTGCTTCAATTAAAGATATTAACATTTCTACAAACCCAACAGAAAACTAATTAGTTATTAACTATTCTTGAATAGTGTCAGAATAAGAATAAATACACTTTAAAACCCAAAGCTTAATCCAAAGCAAGAAAAAATAACCTCAATTCACACATTTCACACATTGCTTTCGAAAAGTGTTGACGTGCATTGAATCTGTAAAAAAAATAACGCGACAGTTGGCGCGAAAACTTTAGTTACGTCACTTAATTTTATTATTATGCTGAAATTAGTTACTTGATTGCTTAAATGATTTAGCTATTGTAATAATTTCGTTGAAATTCGGCATATTATAAAAATAGATTTAAATAAAATGGGGTGGTCGCGTACCCAAAAAAATTATTACCAAAGAAGTCGGATAGCGACCACATCGTTTTTCTTTTTCTTTCCTTATGGATTCTTGCGGCACCCGCGATATTTAGCTTGGCAAGCCAATTGTGTCGGTAGGTATTTAAGCCGCGCCAATCCATGCTATGTCTATAGTAGGTATATGTAATATAATAATAATATATAATTATAAAATGAATAATTCATATGATTATATGATATTATTATGCATATGTAAAGTGTGTCTGTCTGTCTGTTACCTCTTCACGCTTAAACCGATGGACCGATTTTGATGAAATTTGGTATGGAGATAGTTTGAGTCCCGGGAAAAGACGTAGGATAGTTTTTATCTCCGAAATAATCCCCTAAGAGGCTGAAATAGGGGTTGAAATTTTGTATGGAGCTACGATATAAACGAGACACACGGACGGAGTCGTGGGCAGAAGCTAGTGTAGGTAAGTAGAATTTAATCTTAAAGTTACATAAAAGCTTGTAAAATGGTGGCGTTTAGATACCTACTATGAACGACATGTGTGACTGTAATAGCAATATATATAATAGCACTATGGTGTGAGCGAGATGGCGCGCCGTTTTCGATTCTATTTTGCATTGACAAGCAATGTAAAGTAGATTTAGAAGAGTAACAATTTGTAGTAGTATAAGGGCAGTCAGGTCAGGTAGGTCCAACTTTGAGAAAGAGGTCAATCGTCGAATCCGACTCGGCTGGGCAGCGTTCGGGAAGCTACGCTATGGCACATATTTTCGTCTAATATTCCGCAGTGTCTGAAGACGAGAGTTTTTGACCAGTGCGTGTTGCCAGTGATCACGTGTGGCACCGAAACGTGGTCGCTTCAGAAATCATAAGAAGCATCATAAGAAGGCTCAGTCACCCAAAGGGCAATGGAGAGAGGGCTATGCTCGGAGTTTCTCTGCGTGATCGCATCAGAAATGAGGCTATCCGCAGCATAACCAAGGTAATCGATATAGCCCTAAGCCGCTAAAGTTAAGCGGCAGTGGGCGGGGCACATTGCACGTAGAACCGATGGCCGTTGAGGCGGAAAGGTTCTCGAGTGGCGACCACGTACCGGAAGGCGCGGCGTGGGTAGGCCCCGCACAAGTTGACTGATGGCCTGGTAACGATCGCAGGAATCCGATGGATGCGGGTGGCGCAGAACCGGTCATTATGGCACTCTTTGGGGGAGGCCTATGTCCAGCAATGGACGTCTTTCGACTGATATGATGATGATGATGATGCATCGTTTTATTAACTACTTAAACACTATTTGCAAGAGTGGTCGCCAACTAGCTAACAGGTGGTCGCAAACCGACTAAAGCGGTCGCTATCCAGCGAATTCGCTATTTTGAAACCTTTTCCATATTTTTTCCTAATCTATGGATGAAAGTGCTATATTTTATTGTAGGTTTCAAAACTTGACTATACTCAGAACCTATACGAATACCATCTATTATGTGTGTACATTGAATAGGTATACATTTAGTAATCTAAAGTGAGCAACTCGGCTAAGTGGTCGCTAACCGGCGAAACGACCCTACCTACTCTAATTCCACCTTAAAAAGTTGTGAGATATTTCGTAGAGCCAGGCATTCTTATTAATTTTTATTTGCTTGCTAAATACAATTCTGCAAATTGGGAATCACACAACTTTACTGCACTTATACATTTTTGCATACCTAAAACTATGTAGTACCTATTGTGTGATTGCCAAGACAAAAAATTGCATATAGGAGGCAAATAAAAATTAATAAGAATGCCTTACTTGTCTCTACGATATATCTCACAACTTTTTAAGGTGGAAGAGTTTCGAAACTTGGCTTATTTTTACATGGAATGTTTTTTGTGTTATCAATACTTAAAAATTATGAATGCCGCTGGGAATAATATTTTTACATAGACTGTATGGAAATGTAATTTTACCAACCGCAAATAACGTTTGTATAGTTTTCTAGTGCATTGTGTATCTAACACTAACCGCATGCAAATACATAAAGTGGATAATGAAATTAAAGATAAAAAATGTAAACAAATGTGTTGCCACTACAATAAAATCAATCCCAAGAAGTGGAAACTAAAAATTCGTTAAATACGCGAGATAAAAAAAAATGCGACTAATTTATACGTAAAACAATGCCTGGAAAATATTCGTAAATATTTAAATAAGCAAAATGAAAACGTAATTATTTTATATTCATAAATATGTGCAGTTTATATTTACGCCACTGGCAATGGTTAGGAATTGTAAACCTTTGGTTCGTTATTTAATTAATATACCTGGATATTCCTATTCCTTATTCTTAATTTTTTTAGTAAAAACGAAAAATTTATTCAAGTTCTTTTTATACTGAATCGACTTGTCTGATCGTGCGTAGACCGCTTTAATATCTTTGCCCCGAGGTGAGGCGGCCATTTTCTGAAATCTGAATCGCATTCGTTTTCTGACGTTTGTTGCGATCGAATGTTTTCCTTTCCGCTTCCTAATAATAATAATAATAATCGTCCCGATAGTCGTTTCGGCGAATGGTTTAATAGCGAAGAGTCTCGACCATCACCTCAAGAGACTCTCGCTAGATGGCTGGATCAAGGGCCAGATACAGAAGGCGGTACTCCTGGATACTGCGCGGATAGTCAGGAGGTTCCTGTCTCTGTCGCCCTGACCACCGGTAGCTTAGGCCCCGCCTCGCTGCCGGCGGCACCCTAGGTTATGTTTTATAATGATTTTATGTTTTGTATGTATAGTTTTATATTTTACTTTTTATATAGTTATTGTAAAAACCTAATCTAAGAAAGAAATGAAATAATAGTATTTTATGTAACTGTTTTATAAGAAGGGTCTTAAAATGCGAGTGGCGTGAGTTGCGATGCGAGCCTTGGCGAGCATCGCAATTAAAGACGCCACGAGCGTTTTTAGACCAGTTATAAACCGTTGCATACAATACTTTTTCTACGACAAATTTTAAATAAATAGGACACTACAAATTAGTTAGCCTTTTCGGGCAGCAAGTTTTCTATTCGTACTTTTGCTACTCACGCAATTTCTTCAGGAGTGCAGTTATTAATTGCTTCGACCATTTTAAAAGGAACGTACACGTTATCTTCACAAACACGAATCATCATTTCCTTGCCCTTATCCCATTTACTTGGGGTCGGCGCAGCATGTCTTTTTCTTCCATACTTCTCTGTCAGCCGTCATATCATCATTCACAAACACGAATACAATCTTAATATTCTAGGACTAACAGTTTATCATCTTTCATCTTTTCATTTTGATTTGAACTGTATATATTTTGGTGGGAAATCGGAAATGTGACACTTCTTGTTTATGGTTTGTTTTGTTTTTAATTTGTTTGCATTTGCCATCCGAACCAAACCTAATCCGGACCCGGACCGAATTCGAACTTTATTTTCATAAATAATACCAAGAATTTATAAAACATGTAATTTAACACACAATAGATGATGATTTATTATTATTGTAGTAAACAATGTATAATATACAAATGTTCAATCGTAAATAAAAACTTTTATTTCGAAATATTTGTTTATGAAGTTGGCACCACTGCAATATAGCGGCCGATTTAAAAAAGTTTAACAGTGCTTTTATGAAAAATGTATGAACCAAAAAAGTACGCTAAACAGTGCGTTTTTGGGCCATAGAGCATAGAGTTTTTCGACGACTTATTAGTGGTGTCATTATATTTGAGCTACAGCCTATATAAATGACATATAACGGTACAGGAGTAGAAAAAGGAAATAATAATAATAATAGCCTTTATTCATGCATATATAGTACAATCATTCAAATCATTAAACAAAGTAATTTTTATAAACACACATAAGTTTACACAATAATTTAGCACATTTATTTTTACCTGATGTTTTTACTTCTTTTATTATTTTTGCGTAATTACTTAGTACGTGTGCATGGCGCTTTGCGCGCAAAAGGCCTCCCCCAACCTTTCCCATAATTTTCTATCTTGAGCTGATCTCCACCAATATTTGTCAAAACTCTTCAAATCGTCTCTCCATCTAAGTTTAGGTCTTCCTTTTCCTCTGGTCTTATCTCTTGGCTGCCACTCTGTGACTATTTTTGCCCACCTGTCACTTGACATTCTGCACACGTGTCCTGCCCATGCCCATTTCGCTTTTTTAACTGTATGAATAACGTCTTCCACGCCTGTTTTATTTCTAATACCGCTTCCTAATAAGACATATAATAAAGGCACGTCTTGCTTCGATCGCTTGGTGTGGTTCTAGTGGCTGCAGGCAATAGGCTTTTGCTGTATATCGTACCCGGACTATCGTCACCTACTAAGTACCAATTATACCAACCTACGACATTAAAGTGATCAAAGTAAAATATAAGATTTTTTTTAAAGTAAGTAGTGACGATATATTCATTAGTTAAAACCAAAACCTGGTTGATTGCCCCTGAGACGTCACTTTGACGTTGACAGTTCTTTGTTTACATTTTTTATCTTTAATTTCATTATTCACTTTAGTATAGTGCCCCGTACCTACCTTGTTATTACTATTTGCAGTAACTGCAAAAGTATCTTTGTAATCGCATATATTTGAATAGGATTACAAACTTACTTATATGCGTTTTGTATATCTCTGAAACGTGATTGAAATTGCAATATTTTTAGGTTTTTTATGAATTGATAGTCTGCTAGATTTCATTTCTGCTGTTCAAAATTTGGAGATTGTGGGTCTGCTAGAAGTACAGTCGCCATCACATACATCGGAGCAAACAAGCAGCTCACAAACATCGGAACACACCTCTATTTTCAAGGCATTAGGGTGCATGTGCCGATATTTTTGAACAACTATAGTGTACCTATGTATGTGATGGCGACTGTACCTTAGAATTATGTTGATCATTATGAGTATGTCAGTGACAAAACTAAGGAACTTTGACGGACAATAGTTCTTAAACTAATAGTTCAAATTGAATGCTATTGAGAGTATATCTAAGCCATATTATGCCCTACATGTTACTGAAAATTCAGGGTTCTAGCTTTAGCCAGCACAAAATTATACCTACGTACAAATTTATGTAGGTACCTAATATATGTACATATTAATGTAAATTTTCCCGACAACACAAAATTTTCTTCGGTGACGGTGACGCTGAATAATATAAATAAACGATTCTGGAAGAAATTCTGGTCAGGAAAAAATGCAAAAAGACGATCTGCGAGTGTGTTAACGGGCATTAGGTACCTACTTTAAGATGGTGGTGGTACAAACTTCATTCGACTTTTTTATTTCTCATTATCATTAAGAAGACACCGAAACCTTTATGCATAAGGAAGCAGAAAAATTAACATCTATAAGTATTTGGTAGACTAATTATCAGTATCGCTGAATACTTCGTTACCTACATAGTTATCTCAGTATTAGGTACAGTCAACCAATCTGATTCCTAGGCCACCGTAGAACCCTGTCATTTTAACTCCTACATAGCGCCGCAATAATCCTAGTAACACGTATTGACACAGCATTTACAACGGCAAGGTTCTGTGATGGCCTAGGAATCAAATTGGTTGACCGTACCTATACGAGTATCTACATATTTTGAAGCAACACTCGAGTTCGAATATTAGAAAACAAACATGCAGTCGTACAGTCGCCATCACATACATCGGAGCAAACAAGCACGTCACATACATCGGAACACACCTCTATTTTCAAGGCATTAGGGTGCATGTTCCGATATTTTTGAACACCTATAGTGTACCTATGTATGTGATGGCGACTGTACCGGTGCCCGGCCCCTTTTCATTGACTATTGACTACGCAAATATTACGTAACGTTTGACTTAGATACCGCCTAACTAGGTTACCGCCAATGGTGTATAACCGAGTACATACGGAGTATAAATATTTTTGTTGAAGTAGTACATGATAATGCGAGTCAAAGTTCGCCTGATAGTAGAGACCTTGCAGAATCTCAAGGCGTCGTGGCGGGCCGTTCACACCCACTGAGAGCGAATTTTATTTGTTATTGCATACCTATCTCACTATTTGTTTGCTTTCCTTCGGAGCTTATGCTGCTAAATGCTCGGACACACAACTCATTCATTGAGATACTAAATTAGTACATTTCGATGCTAGTGCGGAAAGAATGTCATTACGGCACGAGTGAAGAATGACATTTCCGCACGTGTATCGAACGACGTTTTTTAATACAGTTGCGAAAAAATAAGAAAAACAACAAGTAAGGAAAACTGTATTAAAACAAAATTTTTTACAACTTCATTATTTTTCAACTATATATATTACAATGATGTTACAGAATTAATAACATAAAAGGTTCAAATTCCGTACTTGTTGTTTTCCTTATTTTTTCGCAACTGTATTAAAAAACGTCGTTCGATATACGTGGAAAAGTAAAAAGCACTAGTGCGCGAAAACCAACTTTCCGCACGCTAAACAGCTACGTAAAGTAGCACTTTTTGAGCAACAAAAAATATTTTTAAGTCATCTCGAGGTGCTAGCATTTTTAGGGTTCCGTACTCAAAGAGTAAAACGGGACCCTATTACTAAGACTCCGCTGTCCGTCTGTCACCTGACTGTATGTCAACAACAGTGATAGTTTGACAGCTGAAATTTTCACAGATGATGTATTTCTGTTGCTGCTATAACAACAAATACGACTCGCACTTGGCCGGTTTTTTTTTCTATGGTTTAAATTTAACTGCGCACTACCTGCGCTTTGATACCGACTTTGTTCTATTGCAGCCGTGTTGGGTACCTACGTATGTACAATTATAACGATGAAAATGTTGAAATAACTAAATCAAACAGCTATGAATACGGGCGTGCTCTGCGACAAGCAAATGCCGGTTCACATTGAGGGCAAAGTCTACAAGACGGCAGTGCGCCCGGCAATGACCTACGGGTCCGAGTGTTGGCCACTCAAGAAACAACACGTCGATAAGTTGCATGCTGCCGAAATGAGAATGCTTAGATGGGCCGGTGGAGTAACACTACTAGACCATATTAGAAATACTCACGTCAGAGGTAGTTTCAGGGTCAGGCCAATACAGGAAAAGCTCACTGAGAGCCGTCTCCGATGGTACGGCCATGTCATGAGGCGACCACCTGACCACATGACGAGGATGGTTTTGGAAAGGACTGAGAGGCCTAGGAAACGCGGAAGGCCCAAACTAACATGGATGGGACTTGTTCAGAGGAACCTTAAAGATGCTAATTTATCACCCGAGACGACCCAGGACAGACGTTCCTGGCGACGCCATACAAGGAGAGCCGACCCCAAGTAGATGGGACAAGGCTAGGAAGAAGAAGAAACAGCTATGAACCATCGCGTCAGACAAGATTTGCGCTTAGAAAATCCTCACTCCCCCCATCACACCCCTCGTTTGCGACGGGGGTTAAAAATACAGCCAAAAAACGTCCACTGCTGGACACAGGCCTCCCCCAAAGAACGTCATGATGCCAAAAAATACATACATGGACTATAAACGCATCACTAGAAAGGTACGGTCAACCAATTTGATTTCTAGGCCACCGTAGAACCCTGTCATTTTAACTGCTACATAGCAACGCAATAATCCTAGTTACCCGTATTGACATAGCATTTACAACGACAAGGTTCTATGATGGCCTAGGAATCAAATTGGTTGACTGTACCTACAGTTCATAGGTAATATAAACAACTGGGTCTGATCATTTGGTATGGAGATGGTTTGAGACCAGGGGAAGGACATACCTACGATAGATTTTATCCCGGAAATCATACCTTAAAGAGGTGAAAAGAGGAGTGGAATGGGCTATGGGCGTGCGATAATTGATGCTGCCTGTGGGAAGAAGTCTTAATAGCATATGTACAATAGTACATTACTTACCTAGGGCGGTTAAACAAAGAATGTCTCAGATCGCAGGTATTTGACGCCCGAGCCGAAGGCAAGGGCGATAAATATGCGCTCTGAGGCTTTCTTTATTACCGCCCGTGGTAAGTACAACATTTTACGTCTCTATCTGGCCAGGAAGTGGGGTTTTCCGCACGCATAGCGTGCGGTAATTCCTACTTTATGGCCAGGTATGACGTAAATATATTAACGGCCTCCGTAGCCCAGTGGGTAGTGACTCTGCCTACGAAGCTGGAGGTCCCGGGTTCGAATCCCGGTCAGGGCATTTATTTGTGTATTAATCACGAATATTTGTTCCTGAGTTATGGATGTTATGTATATAAGTATCTATATGTATGTATGTATCTATTATATATATCATCGCCTAGTACCCACAACACAAGCCTTACTGAGCTTACCGTGGGCCTAGGTTGATTTGTGTAAGATTGTCCCGTAATATTTATTTATTTATTTATTTATTAACAGACTAAAACGAAGTGTTTGAATAGCAATGCTTAAAAAAACGTAATACTTTTAATTGATAGTTACCTACGCATTAAGGATATCCACAACTTGCAGCATTGTTTTGTTTATACAATACATCTGGCAGTTTCATGATGACTTTAAAGTATTATGTCATCATCCTTCTAGTGTTATTCCCGGTTGTGCCCCTATAGGAGCCCGGGGTCCGCTTTGACACCTAATCCCAAGATTTGGCATAGGCACTAGTTTTACGAAAGCGACTGCCATCTGACCTTCCAACCCAGAGGGAAAGCTAGACCTTATTGGGATTAGACCGGTTTCCTCACGATGTTTTCCTTCACCGTTAAGCTAACGGTAAATATTCCGTACATAAGTTCCGAAAAACTCATTGGTACGAGCCAGGATTCGAACCCACGACCGCCGCTTGACAGCCGCATGCCTGAACCACTAGGCTACCGTAGCTTTAAATTATTATTTAAGTATCAATATTATAAACATCGTTATCATTTATTCATTAACTTGATCATTAGGTTATATCGTCTCATCACTCCCCTGGGACATGGCTTAGATAGCATTGACGTCAAGTAAAATAATTCATGTTTATTACACGTGCTACTTAATGATTACTATTAATTGGTGATTATTATTATATGTAGGTCGATACTTTTGTTTGTTCTTAGAAAGATAAACTGGGACCTTTGTACCTCTCCTCAGTAGTACGATAAATATGGTTCTCTATTGGACGGCATAAAGTCATTTGTACTATTATTGTTACGCATAATTGCTTTTCGCCGAAATTGTGATGTGCATAATTCTCATTACGCAGAATTATATACGCATAACATTAAAAAGCATAAATACTGAAAGGATAATCTTCATGAAGACTAATGTCAAAAAGCATAAGCACAAATAGGCATAATAATCAATTGGCATCATATCAAAATGCATAACAGTAATGTCCTAAAAAAAAGTTATGTACAAATGGCTCATAGTAATAAAGTGATACGTACACGTTCAAAATCCCTAAAATTTAGATTTTAGCCCTTCCGGCTGATTTAACACTACACCCAAAATACTCTAATCATTAATAGACCCTAATTTCGAAATCACCTTCTCTCAAAAACCTCTTTTTTCGAAGGACACTACTCTCGATACAACCCAAATTCAAGTGGACTGCGTCCCATTACGAATGAGTCTCAAAATACTCTATTCCCAAAATACTTACCCTAAAATAGCTACACCTAACAGTGGCGAAATAACCTAATGTCAATATCGCTTATTTACAAAACCCTCTAGTCCCAAAATACACTAAAATTCAATTTTCGTGAATTTATGCCACATATCAATCAATCGCTTTAAACAGAAGGAGTTTCGCATACCTATTAGCTTTATGAATTTCGGTTCGTATCTGCTATAATAAATGAATAGTCTCATAATTGGTTAGGGACGGCAGTTTTTCAGTGACAATTCGAAAACCTTAAAGCTAATGCTGTTCAAAACAATTATCGTTGATAGTATTTAATATGCACTATGTCCTTGACTTTTTTCATATATTTTTTTACCCCACGGTTCGAAAGTTACGACTTTTAAAGCAATTTATGTAGCGGCTCACAAAATACTTTAGTCTGTATTTAAAATTTCATTTTCATAGGCCTTTAAAGTTTTTGAGTAAAATTCCTGTGATATACAGACAGACAAACAGACGGACATGACGAAAATATATTTAAGGGTTCCGTTTTTGCCATTTTGACTACGGAACTATTAAAATCATCTCAATATATGTATAAAGCCGAGGACAGACTGATTGAAGGACCGACAACACGGCGACTTTATAAAGTTTGCTTTTTAACAAAGGAACCCTAAATTTCAGGAATTAACCTCCTTCTGTTTAAAGCAATTGATTAAAAAGTGGCATAAATTAGGGTATTTTGGGACTAGAGGGTTTTGTGAATAATCGATTATGACATTAGGTTATTTCGCCACTGTTAGGTGTAGCTATTTTGGGAATAGAGTATTTTGAGCCTCATTCGTAATGGGACGCAGTCCACTTGAATTTGGGTTGTATCGAGAGTAGTGTCCTTTGAAAAAAGAGGTTTTTGAGAGAAGGTGATTTCGAAATTAGGGTCTATTAATGATTAGAGTATTTTGGGTGTAGTGTAAAATCAGCCGGAAGGATTTTAGCCTATGGCTTTCTTAGTAGTAAATTGCCTAATTGTCATTAGTTAGTAGTAAGTTTTAATAAAAGGTTTTTCCGCTCTTTTGTAGAAAAATAACCTCGAAGACCTTCTAACCTATCCGCGATCCGAGTCGGTTTTGCCACTAAGCGGGCAATTAAGCACATAATTTTACGGGAATCGAAATGCATTGTAACAACGAAACTGAGTTTTATACGTTTAGAAAACTGAACTAATGGATGATGACAGATATACCAAATAATTATTAGCCCAAACAATAGTATGCGTAATATGTATTCGGCCAATACAGATTAGTTCAACTGAAATTATGCTATTAGCGTAGTAGGTACCTATGCCAAAAAAGTAGTAAGTAGGCCAAAGTATTACTATGAGAAAGTGTATATACTATTATGCCAAAACAAATTATGCCACACCAATTATGCGAAATAATAATAGCCTAAATAACATAATGCGATCCAAGGAGGTACCGATAAATATGTGTCGTTAGATTTTAATAAGTAAGTATAAAATATTCTGCAAACTTTACCATTCAGTGTAAGCACGTAGGTAGCAGCAAAATAAGTTATGAAAGAGTTTAGAGTATATAAGTATATCAAAATAAATTTTAGGCAAGCTGGTGGGAACCTGCTTGTATGGGCGCTCCGCCACTGGTAGGTAGGTACCAACATACTACTCGTAAACATTCTAGACTACTGGTATCAACTGCTTGACTATCCCGAATTATTATTGGGCTTTCATGGACTTACGTGATCCGTCATAACAGCACTCGTTATGAGTATGAGCATTGAGTGAATATTTAAGTATATTATATGTATACAAACAAATCTATAGATAGGCCGCTAGTTAAGTTAACGGCAGGCCAGCAGCTAGGGTTTAACAAATTTTACGAATACGTAGCATGGGTTTTTAAACGACTAACCATTGAACTTTATTTATTGTTGCAAGAACACCGGACATTGGAACCCTTTCACAATTTAGAAATTAACTAACCACCGGGCATCCGACCCTTCTAAACTAGCAATCATGGAGTAACTAATTGGCTCAATTTTAAATGGACTGTATGTAAATGGAATGTTGTATTAATTGAGTCACTGGGGAGAGTGGCGCAGTAGTATAGCTACATAAGAAAGAGACGGTCAACCCCTCTTACACCATCGTTTGCTGCGTGTTTTACGCTTGTGACTAAATTATGAAGACGTAATAAGCCCTTGCATCTGGCCCGACGTGGAGCCGACAGCTTGGAAAAGCAATTGGATTGCGAGAGAAACAGGCAGAATACCCAGCCCCGCCACAATTGAGGAGTTTACACGTGGTAAACTCCGAAGCATAAGGAAAGTTAAATATATGGGATAGCTCAGAGAGTATTCCAGTCTAAAACATATGTTGGTCGCGACCTTCAGTCATGAGGTATCGACGAGGGAGATTTAAGCTCTTAAGGCAGGGAGGACTCACCATATTCTTGACATTGTCCACGTTCCTGCCGGAGACGATGGCTATGTATACGTCGGGCATGTTGGACAGCCGCTGCAGCGTGTGCTTGGTCTCCAGCGGCAGGGTCGCCAGGTCGGGGTGTGGCGCGATGGGCGCCAGTGTACCGTCGTAATCCAATAGGAGCGCCAGTTTCTGGGTGTACCCGATGTATCTGTTAAACAATACGTAAATTGCTGATTTAAAAATCTCTGATAACATTTTCTGTAATCATTTGTTATTCAGTGTCATTGGTAAAAATTTCCTTGGTGCAATACAATCTGCGAGCGACATATGAACCATACACAATCCCTGAATTTTGGATTTTAGCCTTTGCTAAATTAGGCTGATGGTAGGTAGATAGTAGTGATTAATTTGTAGTGATTATTATCAGCAACGAAAAAAAACATTTGTAATATTAAATTTTTTGGACTGAAAAATATGGGGCCGATTTAAACATGCTGGTACTTAACCGAGTGATACACATGGAGCGAAGTGATTCAGGGTAGCCGAGGGCGAAGACCACGTCGCCAATCACCAAGACTCATATGGCAGAATACGCTCCCATGTCGCCAATAGCGACCGGTGGAGAAGAATGACTCAGAAGTCAATATTAGTTTTCGTCTAGACTTACTTGGAAAGATACTCGTCGAAGTCATCAATAGTGACGGGCTGCATCGAGGTGGCCCCTATGTCGTCGGCCTCCTCCTCGAGCGAGTCCATCGCCTTGAGGAAGCTCTTCATCCAGCTGTCGACGTCGTTGAGCTGCTCGCGGTGCCGCAGGTGGTTCATTCGGACGGTGCGCTCGTCCTCGTCCATTATTAACGCTCTGCAAATGTAAAATGTTTAAAGTGAACATACTTATTCAATAATTGTCGAATCTGGAAGGAACTTGTAATCTATCGTAATCCTATGTAAAAGAGAACGCATATACGTATAGCATTGTATTTCCTCCTTTATTGACTAAATATTGATACTAAAATCGTTGATGTGATATTGAAGTGTTTTATTAATTAAATATGTAGGTACTTAGTGGTACTAGATACAAGGCGGTACGAAATTAAACTATTAACTAGGGGTTAGAAAGAAAAAACGTGACGTTTTTTCTTGATTGTAAAACGTTAGATAATTAACATAGTTAAACGTTACCGTAGTTATTACCTACCTATTCATTCAAGGAAAACCGTTCAAAACCACAAACCGCGTTCATTCGGCTTTTTCATCTATTAACGACTCTTACCTGTGAATGACTTCAGCTGCGTCATCCAACTCATAAGGATTACAGATCAACGCCTCGTGCATCATCTCTCCTGCCCCAGCGAACGGTGAAACGATCAGCACTCCCGGCGGTTTCTTGATCTGGCAGGCCACGAACTCTTTGGCCACGAGATTCATGCCGTCACGCAGAGGGGTAACCAGTGCGACCGCGGCGTCGCGGTAGAAAGCTGCTAGCTCTTCTTGTCCGACGCAGCCGTAAATATACCTGATAAGCAAAAACATATTCTCATTTGATGTTCTTAGTGTGTGTTATTCTCAATTGAAGTTTTCCGACGACTTACCTAATAGGGGACCAGTTAGGAGTAGTAAATCTTCCATTGATTCTACCAACTAATTGATCCATTTCTTCTTTCAAATCTTGGTATTCCTTCACGTCGGTTCTTGAGGGCACTGAGATTTGCAACAACACCACCTTCTCGATGTGTTCGGGGTGCTTCTCCAGTAACCTCTCGAACGCTTTGAGTCTCTGCACTAAACCTTTGGTATAATCCAGTCTATCAACTCCCAGTATAACTTTTTGGCTAGTAGAGAGCACTGCTTTTGCGTTTTGGGCTAACTGCACGAATCTATCAAATGGCACACCAATGGGCAGAGGGCGAACGCAAATGGTGCGACCTCCCAATTCGACTAGCAGATTTTTCCTATCTACACGACAACCCAGGTTCCTCTGGCAACAGTCTATGAAATTTAAACAGTAGTCCGTTATGTGGAATCCAACCATATCGCAACCTGGAAGGAAACATATTTTTTTACAGAAATTCCAAACAAGATTGCAAGCATTGGCTGAATTCGAGATATGGAAACACTTACCCAAGATGCCCTGTAAAACTAGATCGGACCACGGTAATAGTCTAAAGATATCCCATGGAGGGAAAGGAATGTGTAAGAAGAACGCTAACTTGCAGGGGAGATTTTCTTCTTCCGCTAGCTGTGAAATAAAAAGCAAAATATAATTTTCATCACCATGTAAGTACATCTACTAATGGAAATCACGTAAAATATTTAATTTTTAGGATCGTTAACCCCTGGTAGAATAAAACAAGATACCTATCATTGACTGACATCTTCCATACAAATAACGAGCTTTGTTAATGCATGATTAGTATTTTTAAAAATGTTAGCTAGATTAACTATTTATTTGGGGTGAAAGGCAATTGTATACAATTAGTAGTTTAGCGTAAATATTGATTGAAAGTATGTAAGTGAAGTAATGCAATAAATTGTATTACTTCACTTACGGGTAATTTACATTCACACGGTGGCAACACTGTGACAGTCCGCCATTTTTAAGATGCAGATGACGTAGGCAAGATACGGCGACGTCACGAGTTGTCATGGGATGGGAATGACATATCCTGTTTTTTTCCACCATGGAACTACCTACATTGACTACACTACACAACTGGTGGATAAGTATAAGTAGTAGGAATATACTAACCTGTCTGATCCAATTAGCAGCTAACATGAGGTGATAATCATGGACCCACACAATAGGCGGCGAGCCATTCTTCTCATTGCTTTGCTTGAGCAGCCGCAGCGCATGAACGGTCTTCACCGCGAACTCCTCGTTGCACTTGACGTAGGCCTTCCAGTGGTCAGCGATGAAGGTGGCGCGGTCGGGCATGGAGTGGAAAAGCGGCCAGAAGGTGCCATTGCAGCAGCCATTGTAGTAGCTGTCGAACAGTTTCGGCTCCGCGCGGATGGATACGATCTGCGGAGAGGAAACCATATTGGGCGTGAGTTGAAGACTGAAGACAAAATGCGAAAGACGCTTTAATTGAGTTGTCGCGACATCTGGCAGTTGATATCGCGAAGACTTTAACTCGTGGTCGGAACGTGTAGTGACGCCTTAAGATTATTTGCACTGGCAAGGTTATGATATAGTTGTGACATGGGTAGACTAAAGTGGTAGTTTTGGAGCATTTAATCGTTTGTTCCGTGGAAAAAGCCTCATTTTATCATGGAGCGGCGGCGAGTGACGAGGTGGTCTTCGGGGTTCTCGCCAAGGAGCCGGGGGCTACGCAGCTGGTCTCTGAAAGCTAAGTGTCTTAGTTTCTTAGTACTTTATTTGTTCTATGAAGATTTATTTGCTCTGATATAATTGTGTGCTATAATCTACATATTCTAAAGGTCTTATACTAGAACTATTTCCTGAATCCTGTGTTACTTAATGACAATTAACCATCGCGATAACATGCTACAGTAGCCTGAGAACATAGTTACTTCTGATAGATAATATGCCCTAGTCATGATGACAGTATATAGGGGAGGTACCTCCATAGTTTCTCGGTCGAAGGGCGAGAACTAGATACAGTAATATAGTATACACACCTTATGTGGCTAACCCTAGTGAAGGAACGACTATTCGTATATTTAGGAGAAGACTTGGTACAACTCCAGTTGTTCAGTAGGTAGAACTTATATGTGCTAAGTTTCTAAGGCCTACGTGACAGGTGTGTCATGGTTATCTTTATAACCACAGATGGTAGACGCGAGCGTCACCGTGCGAGTGCCGCGAGCGTCATCGTCTAGAAAAGCGAAGCAGATATCCGTGGACTGCAGAGATGATTCAAGGTAGGATTCAGATTATCCTTCCTATGTCCACATATAAACCCTTTCGCGGCGCCCTCTAATATTGCGCAGTCTAACTGTATTTGTACCGGTTACATTCCTATATAAAGAGAGGGCGTTCGCGACATGGTGAATGGTGCTGGGATATTTGAATCCGTGCCTATATCGGTTATATTGAGCTGGTAGGCAGTCGGATTAGCCAGTTTGTTTCAAGCAGTTTTATCTTAACCCTTGGTTTGGCGATTTAGTGTTGTGGTGGAGTATGGTGTAGCATACTTCAATTATTTCTCGATGCACATACAATTCCTTGATTGATTGAAACACGCTAACAGCGGTATGATTTTATTTGTCCCAATTTTACATTTGTTTGAGAATAATGTAAATTTTAGCTAAATTATACATGGTATAGAATGTATTACATACAATACCCGTTGAATAATGATACAATAAATTAGAGCTTCTATGGAACACTAATGGTGATGTCAATTCAGCCGAGGGCCCCGGCTAGTTGCTTCTCGATCAGTGCTTCAATGTTGTAATGAAGATTCCTTTTATAGTTCTTCCATGTTTTCAATAAAATTAATGTTGGTACGTTGCTATTTTGAACATTTTGAGAACACGTACAGTTTACAGAAGCTAAGAAACAGTTACCGTATAAAATAAGACGGAAAAGCAACGGATTAACTGTTTTCATCATAAATTTGCGTATCATATTGCATCACAGATTTTTTCAGTCTAATATGATGTAAAAGTGAAAGATCGAAAAAACTGTTCTATATTATGTCGGATACCATATTTTAATGAGTATCAAGGATTTGTGCTTGCATTGCATTCAGATATTGGTGGAAGTAGGTACTTCTACTTCTAATTATATAATAATAAAAGAAAAAAAAAAGAGGGTAGTTGAAAAGAGTCGTGGCGATGAGACGAAATATTTCTACAAAGTGAGTCGAGTTAAGAGGGTAGCCTAGCAGCATTTTTCCATACAAAGCATCGATCTTGTCAAGAATTTGTAGTGAAAATCGGTCTGAGCTGCGGTTGTCCCTATCGCGCATCGCACGCGGTCGCTTGGGCGCAACGCGACGGCCATAGTTTGTACAAGTACATATTTCTCAATTTTGTCGCAGACCGACTACGCTCTTAAGTGTTGGAAAGGATTTAGAAAAATCGTGATTTGGAAAGAGCCGTTAATTTGTGAGAGATGCAGCGCATTACCTTTGGATAGTTAACGGTAAGAAAGTTGGCTTAAATAAGTACGAGGATCTCGGGGTTAAATTCAGTTTGAGAGGATTATCTTGAAGTTTAGAATCGATTGTTTCCTTCAACAATGTTTGTAACAGCAGTAGTACGAGATATGATCGCATAGGTACCTACATACTGTTTTTGTGAAATGCTAGAACATTTCTTTCCAGGATGTGATTCCTACAGGATCTGCAAAAGTAACTAGTAGCACTACGTCGTAGCGCGTTGCAGTTTGATTTCTGTACGAAGTGAAATTCGTTAGTTTTTGCTGCCAACGCATATGAGTGTCGTCATAGTTGTTGCTGAATTATTTGACATTTCAATTTGATGCTAATGGTTTGATCTAGCTTGTGAGCTCCAATTATTGTTAGCTGTGTTGATGTTAAGGTACAGCAGTATTTATTGTCCCCGAGCGATTACAAACGTGCATATGTGACGTGATTTTCGGGTAGGACATGTTCAGTATAAAGAAAGGTGTTACTTGTGAGTACGTAATTTTAGCTAATACACGAAATAGCTCTTTGGTTGTAAATCGACAAATTGACTTCCAGTAGTTGTGGTGTTAAAAGATAAATTATTACCTATTTATCGTGTCTAGGTAGTTCCTAGTGCCGTCAAATTTTATTTGTTGTAGGTACTTATTGCAACTATAGCCGTGTAAAATATTAAAGGCGTGAGACGCAGTCTGCGTGAGACGCAGTCTGCGTGAGACGCAGCATTTATTTACAGATAGAAAAACATAACCCTCTCTCCTTCGGCAGTCGGGTAAAAACAACAAAACGCAAGGGAAGTGAATTTAACTAGGTCACACAACTTCAGTTTCATACGTACATTATTATTATTCCAATAGTGATTGACTTGCTGCCTATTGCGTAATTATGTTGTAATGTCGTTTCAGTTGTGTACGAGTCCTTACAGTTTACGTTTATGGCAAGTATCCATAACATATTTACATTCAACGGTAATATTTGCAGTTACTCAGTGCATTGTATACTCGTGTCCAGCATTTCAGTGCAATAAAGAGATTTCAATGAACTTAATGAGTCAGAAGAAGTATTTTTGAGAAGGTTAGAGGTAGCACTAGCATATTTACATAAAACGTAACATGTTATGGAACAAATTAATTTACCAGTATTTTTCCTTGGACTATATTAACTTGGTAATGAGTATGAGATCTCGTAGGATTAACCAGTATTCTATTCTAATAATCATGCGTACGATCGACTATACATAGGTGTATAGTAGGAGTCTTTATGTTTGTATGTTGGGTATAAGTAAAAGCAAAAGAACTTGCCAGACTTTTGAGTCAGAGTGGTCAGTCATATTTTGTGGTAAAGCAATAGCTTTTGTGAAAATCATATCAGTCGACAAGATGGATTTCGTTTCCAATGCCGGACTAGTACTTTTATACATCATCATCAGATCATCAAATAGCAATAGAAAATAAAAATACGAGTGAGAATTATTGAAAGAATCACTATAATTATGCATAAAGGGTACGTTTAATCAGAGAAATAATCAGACAGAGAGGATGAATATGGATTTAAAAAGAAACATTCATTTTTGCCTTTACAATTAAATTCAATGCGACTTGACTTATTGCTTTCATCTTATTTTAGAATCATATCATTTAAATACCTACTAATGTGATAAATTGATAATTGACTATTGCTATTTATAGTGCCGAATTATGTGGATTAAAATACTAAAGTAAGTAAACTTGGTTAACGGAAGAACTTAGAATCAATTTACGTAGTGCACAGACTAGCATAGTAGTAATGATTACATAGATTAATCAGGAATAGATATATATTATTCCGGTACCCAATAGTACATACATTTTGACGAAGATTAATAACGGTCGTACATACTAAGCTTGAACAAGCTATGATGCATATAGTATACCTATCTGGTACTAATTATTTTTCAGTGCGTACATTAAGTATACGTTCGAGATATTTATCCAGTTTCATGTTTTACTTCAGAAGCATAGGTACATGCGAGTAACAGTATTGTTAAGGGAAGGTTTCATACAACTATAACGCGTTTTATAAGTTGGTATGTGTCCAGCCTATATTCAGATCATAGAAATGTTTCGGTCTACAAATTCCAGGAATTGCAGGATGGGCGTGTTGTTGAAACTACTTGGAACAGTTTACCTATCACTCGTGCCGTCGTGAACGATTCCAGTAATGATTTACGTTCTAATCGAGCAGTTTCTTTCACGCAGTTGGATTCTACTCTTGTTGTTAAAGTCTTTAGTAGTTCCGTCTCTTTGGTTCGTCGTGTGCGTACATATAAGGAGATGGAATGCCGAAAAATTGATTTCATGATATTGTATTTTCTGATAGTGAGCAACCGAAGACGGCTCAAAAATTTGTTTCAGAGTTCTGAGAACGACTGCTGCCTTCAGAGTGAAAATAATATGATTTTCCAACATGACGTGATAGTTCCTTCTAAGTAGGTACTTAGTAATAATCGGGTTAAAAGTTTTCTGATACACTAGCGAAACAGTTTTCAATGTAGTGATTTATAGACGAATGCTCAATGATTGGGTAGTATAATATGTCTACTTACGAGATCCAATTGAAAATAGAAAGAAAACATGTGGGTACAACAATGTTTTTCTTTTTAACAGAGTTCTTCGTCTATAATCTCATTTCTCGTTGCAGCGTGATTGTAGTGGTGTTGATACAACTGTTGATTAATTGTTTATGGCGTAGTTAGTGCTATGGTACTCGATTATTTCAAAGACAGATGGGAATACGTAGGGTATGTAGTTACTAACCTACATGTAATGGTGTAAAAGTTACTGAGTTATTCAGTGAACATACTTCGATATGTAGGCAGTATAATTATAGTATATAATTAAAGTCTTTGGTTACGTTTGTCAGTCTAAGACCTACCTAACCAACTCATAATGTAGTCACGTGAAGTTAATGTGGTTTTCACTTATGTGTATATATCATCGGGATAGACTTGAGCATCTTAAGTATGCATTGGTAGGTATTGGGTGCATAACTGTGTAGTTTTGCGAATCACCTGTGAGTCTTAAGCTTAATACCTACTCGACTAGTTATATCAAATTATAAGCCGGATACGACTGGGAGGACATCATCATCATGTACTGGGCTGTTATTAGCTACGCGTTAATGCGGCTCACCCCGCCGGTCAACCGTTACGAAACTAGACCTCTACCTACGCTTAATTACTACGCATCGCGGTGTCAACGTATAATTGTGGGTGAGCGTTGAGGTGAGCTTAAAACAAGTTACAGAATAGGGGGGCTGTATGGATCGTAATATCTACGCGAATTGTAGGTACAGTAAAATGTTATTAAACGTTTTCATCTTCTTACTTAATGGAATAGTCTAAATTCATTGATTATGGCAATTATTTGAATAATAAGAGAAAGCTAGTATGTCGTTAGCTACGTTTGATCACAACCAGTTGAAGTACCTAAATGAGTAATTGATATTCTATATGAATAGGTTCAGTACTGAAAATGAAAGGATTCGTCATCATCATCATATCAGCCGAGGGGCGTACACTGCTGAACATGGGCCTCCCCCAAAGAGTGCCGGAGTGGCCGGTCCTGCACCACCCGCATCCAACGAAAAAGAATGAAAAGAAATGTGGGAAAGGATGAAAGAATTGTTCGAATCAATTTAGATGTTACACGCGAAATGGAAATAATTCTATAACCCTGAATATTAGACATGGGTAGTATATATCAATAGAGATTTGTATATACATTCAAGTACTTAGGTACTACGAGTTCGTTTAACTTGTCAATGACGTTTAATGCATAATATCACAGATTATCTTAAATCGTGCTCATCATCATCATACCAGCCGAAAGACGTCCAGTACTGGACATGGCCATAGGCCTCAGATCGTGCTCAATACATAAGTATCCAAAGTATGGACATGAATGACTAAATAGTTTCAATTTAACATATAGGTAATGACGGCTCATTACTTAAGTAATACTTGTAGATGTAGACGGTACCATCACTTACATACATTTTCCTATTTTGGTTAATACGAGTATTTATTAAATATTTTTTCTTGTTGAAGTTTACTATACAGTCAAGGATTTGAGCCAGCATTGATAAAGTCTAAAGATTATAATATGACTTAATATGAATATTTGAATGAATTGACAGTTAAGTATTACTTGTTTGCAAGATTTAGATGTAAAGCTTACATTAATCTAGAATTTTCTCTGAGAGACATTGTATTGAAATTTGAAACGTCTGGTAACTAACAATACAAAGAAAGATACAGTTACCTTATTGAGAAAAATATTTTGGTCGCTGAAATAAGTAGTAGTAAGTAGATACCTACATGGTATCTAGTATTATATATCGAAATCTTGATTTGACCCTTGGTTGTTTAGCCAGTAGCTATGGTGAAGCTATTAGTGTAGTTATGTAATTATTTATGTGAGTCTTATCCAATACTTAGGTATTATACTTCGAATGATGTTCAGACATAGGAACTTAGTCGGAAGTCGGCTTTTGCAGTAGAATTCACTCACGATCGGAGAAATGGTTCCATAGATAGTTGTTTCTAAGTAGAAGATTAGTAACACTATTTATCCTTGTAGGAGGCCCGATGATCTTTCTACCAATTTCTGTCGCTAATGATATTGTATGAATTAGGTGCTCGATAGCATCATTGCTTGTTAATTTCAGCTACACATTCGAAGTCAATACTCATGGATTCTGATTTAGAACGTTAGAGAAACATAGCCGATATAGTTAATCATTCGACATTTGGAGTGTAGGAGATAGTCTACATCCTGGTTACGCTTATGCTACTAATGAACAGCATCTGGTGACATGCTGTTTTATGAGATATGTATTGAATTGTTGATAATGTGGTACCGGGTATAAGTAGCGAGAAGGTGGAGTCGGTGACTTGTTCGATAACTAACGAGTAATTAGGTGGTTTCGAATTCGAATAAAAGTTGACGTATCAGTATATCGTAACGTACCTAGTAAGAGTTGAAGTTTTGGTATGTCGGGGTATGTGGAAGTTAAGGTTGTTTAACATTTGCAAAAGCTTAGAAAGAATCGGAGAGTCGTCCTCAGCGTTCGAATAACCTCTGATCTAATCTAAAGAGAGATACGTGGGAATACTGGTCGTCAGTTGTACTAGACGGAGTGATGGAAGGAGATTATTGTTTCAGGGTAGACAAGTCAACCTCCGTCGTAAAAGAATAAGCGATGCTGAAGGTACATAGTTTAATAGTTTCTTGAAATTGTTACAGGTCGTGTCTTATATTACACGATTTTTTTTCAGGGGATGTAACTCAACTGATCGAGGTATCTAAGTCTTTGGTAACGATAGATAGAAACTAAAGGATGGAGGTTCGATAGATACCTACCGCTCAAATTTGTTGATGTCTATAAGTTTGACAGGAATGAGATCGATAGCTGGTATAACCATCCTAACCTGTTTTAGTTATCGTCGGAAAAGGCAGTTTTTCTTTTGGTTGGGGAGGGTCTATCGAATATGTTGAGCCTGTCATTTCATTACCAGAGATCGGAGAGTGAGTGATAAGATTGTGGAAGTAAACTACATAGCATTGATTTCGGGAATACTAGAAAGGCACAGAATAGCTTTGGTTCCCTTTATTCTAATAAATTAATTTCTTTTGGTCTGTTTGTTCGGAGGTACTGAATTTGAACACCTTAATTATAATGTATGTACATGACTTAACAGCGAATGAAATAAAATGAATGAGATTTGATTTGTTGATTTGGACTTCGGGAATTGAGAATAGTAATTGATGTTGCGAAGGGATATAATTTGAGATGAAGCTTCGTAATGATATGGATGACGTCATTGACAATGACTGTGACAATGAGTTAAGAGAGAATATGCCATGATGGCCTGCAATTATACAGAAACATCGAAAGCTAAGTATATTTATAGATCTTAGTAAAGCTCACAATGGGTTTATGGATTTCTCTAGACAATTAATGTATATATATAGGGATTGCCACGTGATATACGTGATGAGATCCATGTTGTGAATGTAAAATCTGAGCTCATCTTAGGTAAGGCGGAAATGGTACATCTTATCGAGGTGCTGCGGCTTCGGCTGCGGTGATCTCACGTTCTGTTGCGAGACCCTGCTCGCTTATCGAAGTGCGGATGACTGCAGACATCCGTGACTTCTGTATCTTTTCGGGACCCTGCCCGCATAGTGATGTTTACCTGTGTCGGGCTTTGGCTGTCAAGGTACATCTTATCGAGGTGCGGTGGCTTCGGCTGCCGTGATCTCACGTTCAGTTGCGAGACCCTGCTCGCTTATCGAAGTGCGGCTGGCTTCGGCCTCCGTGACTTCTGTATCTTTTCGGGACCCTGCCCGCATAGTGATGTTTACCTTCGTCCGGCCGGGTAAGATGAGGCTCCTCTCGCTAGTAGAGAAATAATGAGATTGTCTGGAGAGTACCATATACTTATAGAGCTTTCTAGCACAGACCTAGGTGATGCTCCTCTCGATAGTACAGGCTCCTCTCGATAGTAGAGAAATAATGAGATTGTCTGGAGAGTACTATACTTATGAAGAATTCTAGCACAGACCTAGGTGATGCTCCTCTCGATAGTAGAGAAATAATGAGATTGTCTGGAGAGTACTATACTTATGAAGAATTCTAGCACAGACCTAGGTGATGCTCCTCTCGATAGTACAGGCTCCTCTCGATAGTAGAGAAATAATGAGATTGTCTGGAGAGTACTATACTTATGAAGAATTCTAGCACAGACCTAGGTGATGCTCCTCTCGATAGTAGAGAAATAATGAGATTGTCTGGAGAGTACTATACTTATGAAGATTTCTAGCACAGACCTAGGTGATGCTCCTCTCGATAGTAGAGAAATAATAAGATTGTTTGGAGAGTGCCATACTTATGGAGATTTCTAGCACAGACCTAGGTGATGCTCTTCTCGATAGTAGAGAACTCTTGATAGTAAAGAACTCTCGATAGTACAGAACTCTTTGATAGTAAAGAACTCTCGATAGCAGAGAACTGTTGATAGTAGAGAAAGTAAGTAGATGGAAGAGTTGATTGTCGGGGAAATATTTACTTAACTAAATTACATGTAAACCGGATTTATGAATAAATTGAATGAATATATGAATATGAATGCCATACTTATAGAGCTTGTTACGAAAATGGCGCAGTCGGTATAGTGATTAAAATATGAACAAACAAAATCTAAGACAATTGAATATATTTGGATATAGACATTTTTTTTGGATAAGATAAGAAAAAATAAGATTATAATTGGAGTTAAAGAATAATGGAGTCCGTGCTTACACCTCCGTTGCCATTTAAATACAAAGAAAATGTGACGAATATGACGTTGGGTGATTTGTGTGAATCCTGAGAGAAGTGGAAAAGGGGGTTCAGAATATATTCCAAGGCCTGTGAACTGAATAAGAAATCCGAAGAGATACAGATGAACATATTTACATGTCGTGAGAGAACAGCGCCGTGAGATTGTCAAACAAAGTCCTAACAAGTGCTTGACGTTGGATCTCTGGGTTTAATTGATGCGCTCCTCGTGCTTTTGAGAAGCTTTCTTGTACAGACCTAAGAGAGGCTCAGTTTCAGTACCTACCGTAATAAGCGAGACCCACGCTAATAAGCTAGTATCGGAATAAGTTTATTTGCCACATAAGCTAATAGCGTGCAAGTTTGAAGTTTTTTATCCGTAACTTAGTAAATGAATTGAAAGAAAACCTTGTAGTGAGTGGGAAAAATAAGGTCAAGGAATGGGAAATGAGTGTTCTAGATCTAAGCACAACTGTGCCAACTTGGGAAGTTGTTTGCCTAGTCTTATCTCTAATGGTCGTCA
The DNA here is from genome assembly GCA_963854355.1 of Epinotia brunnichana. Classification (NCBI taxonomy): domain Eukaryota; kingdom Metazoa; phylum Arthropoda; class Insecta; order Lepidoptera; family Tortricidae; genus Epinotia; species Epinotia brunnichana. Next base: position 41,949,456 of record OY977936.1, on the reverse strand, counting down.
GGAGGGTCTTAAAGGATGACGTCCTGTGACGTAGCTTCTTTTGGCTTTCCAGTGTTGCGGCCAACCACTTCGAGATGACTTCACTTCTTTTGGAGTGGGGAGTGTCGCGACATCTGGCAGTTGATATCGCGAAGACTTTAACTCGTGGTCGGAACGTGTAGTGACGCCTTAAGATTATTTGCACTGGCAAGGTTATGATATAGTTGTGACATGGGTAGACTAAAGTGGTAGTTTTGGAGCATTTAATCGTTTGTTCCGTGGAAAAAGCCTCATTTTATCATGGAGCGGCGGCGAGTGACGAGGTGGTCTTCGGGGTTCTCGCCAAGGAGCCGGGGGCTACGCAGCTGGTCTCTGAAAGCTAAGTGTCTTAGTTTCTTAGTACTTTATTTGTTCTATGAAGATTTATTTGCTCTGATATAATTGTGTGCTATAATCTACATATTCTAAAGGTCTTATACTAGAACTATTTCCTGAATCCTGTGTTACTTAATGACAATTAACCATCGCGATAACATGCTACAGTAGCCTGAGAACATAGTTACTTCTGATAGATAATATGCCCTAGTCATGATGACAGTATATAGGGGAGGTACCTCCATAGTTTCTCGGTCGAAGGGCGAGAACTAGATACAGTAATATAGTATACACACCTTATGTGGCTAACCCTAGTGAAGGAACGACTATTCGTATATTTAGGAGAAGACTTGGTACAACTCCAGTTGTTCAGTAGGTAGAACTTATATGTGCTAAGTTTCTAAGGCCTACGTGACAGGTGTGTCATGGTTATCTTTATAACCACAGATGGTAGACGCGAGCGTCACCGTGCGAGTGCCGCGAGCGTCATCGTCTAGAAAAGCGAAGCAGATATCCGTGGACTGCAGAGATGATTCAAGGTAGGATTCAGATTATCCTTCCTATGTCCACATATAAACCCTTTCGCGGCGCCCTCTAATATTGCGCAGTCTAACTGTATTTGTACCGGTTACATTCCTATATAAAGAGAGGGCGTTCGCGACATGAGTTATTAATTTAATGACTGGCTCTTCAGCGTCTGTCTACAATAAATTGTACACTCGGAGTACTCGGATACAATAAAGGACACACGATTGCACGATAAAAGGGTATTTAATATAATACCTAATTAATAATACCACAAAAACTACATTTCATTCGGGACAACTACGAAGTTATAGCCTCTGCAATAAAACAATTGGAATGTTCGACTTTGTCCCTTACGGAATCTTTCCTAATATTGAACACCGTTCGTTGCTACTTAAATTGGAGCGAACTTTTACCGGTGATGCGGAAATTTGAAGCTGTTTTAGACCGAAATCCTGATTACGACAATTTACGAGAAATAGCAGAAAAACTTACTAAACCTGAACAACAAACCGCCTACAATGAATTTTACAAATTTGCCCCTTTGACGTCGAGTGAAGTGGAACGATCATTCAGTGTACAGTCACGAGCTTTAATTTGGGACCCACCTAAGGTGCAATATCGTTTAGCAAACTGAAGACATTTAGAGCTAATATTTTAATGTAGTGTCATAAAGTTTGCCATTGACAACTTACGTTTACACGTGTCTAGGGGCAACCGCTCAGTGACGTCAACCGGGCGCAACGAGTCAAACGATCGTTTCCGATTTTTCCCGACTAATTGTCACTCGTCTTTTTGGCCCCGTCCTCTCCGGCCATATTTAATTTTGTTATTTGCATATAATATTTCGTGGAAATGTCAGTTTTCTCATTTTTCTTGTCTGACACTGACACATGTTCGTAATTAGAAAACCGTAAAGATAGCTTTTTGCAAAGAGGTTATCAATTCAAGGGCCCATTCGATAAGACATTTAATTGTCTTATATCTTGACACTTCACCGCTATTATTGAACTGAAATTTTCGACCTTATTGCATTGTGAATGTTCTAACAACATTTGAAGGAAATGGGTCCTAAATTAAAGCTCGTGACTGTACATAAATGGCTTTATAGTGATAAACGGAACCGTTTACTCCCAGAGAACGTCGAAAAATTAATGACTATCTACTCTTATCACTATCAGAAACCAAATAAAATGGCATGTGCTGCTGTGTGTACTGATGTGGATTTTGAAGAAGAAATTGAATCTGTTTCGATATAACTTTACACAAACCTAATGTATTTTATAATATATTATATTCATTTGGTGGACCATTATTTATTTTACTATCGATATCGATAAAAAAATATTTCTTACCCTAGTAAATTTGCGACAGTCTTTTGTTTTGCCGTGAAAATTCCGAACACTGCTAATTATCATTCCAATTCAGTTCACAAGCAGTTGCAGCCATCCGCTACATTTCGACTTTTTAGTGATGTCATGTGTAGAATACTTGTGTAAGCCTATGAAATAATAAAACACGTGGCCTCGTATTATAATATAACGTACAATACCGATGTGGCTGTTATGAAGTGTATCGTGTAATAAAATAGAAAGATAGCGTATAGTAAAACAATAATATTATTATATTGGGCGTTATAAAAAGTTTATCTACATATGTATACCTACATATGTAAGTAGATAAACTTACTAGAGCTGTAGATTAATGATGTTTCCATTACGTCATTGTTTACAATGGAAACATACTATAGGATGTTCGAAAGTAAAAAAAAATTTGGATGGTGCCTTTGGTGCCTATGTCCAAAATAATATTTATAAATAACTGGAAATATGATTGCAATTTACAGAACAGAACACTAGAAATGCTATTAAAAAATTATGTTAGTAATAATTATGTAGGTACCCGAAACAGCTTACCTAACATACAAATGAATCATAACAATTACCTAGGTAAGAATAAACAAGATGATTACGGTGGCATTAAATACCTACAGTGCACGTCGTGTCTAGAAATATCTTAGGCCTAATCGATCCGAAATATAAATGATACACTAATATTATGAAGAGGAGAGAAAGAGAAAAAAGTCCACGAGATTGTAGCTTTGTGAGTTAAATTTGTATGTAGGCAATCTCCGGAACCACTTATCCGATTTCAAAAATTGTTTCACCAGTTGGAAGTGTCCAGGAAACATTAATTTATCCCGCGACTCAGCTAGTACAAAATAAAAGTAGAAGGTAGGTCAAGGTACTCCAAGAATCGTCATTTTCGTTCGATTATCCGAGCTTGCTACCGCGAACGCTGATAATTTGTATATCTCTATCACTCGAATAATTCAATGTGCGATAGAGATGCGAGATAAGTATTGGAAAGATTTTCGCGGTTATAGCCGACAGTTGCCGTTGCAGAGTTGCAGTCCGTGCGATCATTAAATTAGTGGGTGATCCGGTGTACGGGCGCTGCGCTGCGCGTGCTCCGAGGCCGGACTGAGTCACTGAATGGTTTCAACAGATTTGAGCATGCCCGTTTAAATCGTGAAATTCTTAATAATGTCAATTACCTACGTCATTAGGGAGCTGCTGGGCTCATGTGAGAAGTACGCTTTGTAGCACGGCTTGAAGTACAATGTCAAAAGAGCGAGTATTTGCCCGCCTAGCACACTAGCAAAATGACGACTTTTATGCACATGTTTTATGTCCACAACCGACGTATAAAATTTTACCGTCATGAGCTAACATGCTATACCATAATTTACGTAAAATGTGACCATTTATATGTATTGCACATAAAACTATTTGTTTTACGTCAAATGCTAACATGCTCTTGATTTTGGCACATAAAACTTGACGATATGAGCCGTTGACGGACGAAATTTTATGTAGGTCACTCGAGACCCCGGATAAATTTGAACACTATGAAAACAATATAATTTTCGCAGGATTTCTCCGATTTCTGTCACGACACATACGGTTTCAGTTTCAAAACTCCTATCGTCTCCTGAAACAATGATCTAGCATTTTTAATTTTAGCTAGATCATGATTACTAACTATAAATTAGTATAAATAACGCAATGATTATGATTGTTTGCTTGTGTTGTAATAAAGTATATTACACACATTTACAAATATTATTGATTCAATTATAAACTAACATGTGTTTTGGTACTCGCTAAATTACTTAAAACCACTACGTAAAACTTTTAGTGGGGTGGGAGTAACGTAAATAAAAACAAAAAACTATTATAACACAACTTGATACAGGAGAACAACTGTTTAGTAAACTGTGCAGTGCTTATCATTACTCTTTAATTAGGTAGTATTATAATAGGCTTCTAACCATAGACTACTATTAAACGAATGAAATGAATGTAATAATTTTGCTACGTATATTTTACGCTATGGCATAAATATATGCTGCGTGATTACCATGTTAGCTAAGTAACGTAAAAATGGGCACAATCGTAAAGTTATACGTCAGAACGTAAATATATGTCCGATTAGTGTGCTAGCTGGGCTGGCCGTCATGTCAGCAAAAGGTGACGCCGTGCACTAATATTTCGCATTTTAACTAAATTTGTATTTTAATTTAATTTTTTTTTTTTAATTTCAATTCAAATTATTTAAATCAATGTAACGTAAGTAATGTAATTTAATAAAATCTTATTCAATTCCAAACTACCATAAAATATCTACCTATGGAGCAACAGTAGTCTGAAAAACAAGCTGGATCAAAGTCAAAATACAAATATCTATCATCAGAGCGGTCTCTATGAGAATTAGAGGAACGAGAAGAAGAATAGGAAGATTTGGATGCGAAGACGGCTGTGGAATACCCACCATAGAACACTAGATTCCTCTTCTTTTTTATGATATTGTATGAGTTAATATTGTATTATTTAACGCAATAAACTATTAGTCACCCCCCCTTACCCCTTACAGTACTCTGAAATACTTTAATGATTTTAATTTTTTTATCTTATATCCAAATATCATAAACCCTCCATGATGCGTTCAAGAACCGCACATTATGACCACCATAAAAATAGACTGTTTTGTTAGAACAAATTTCTTATCTGTAAAAATGTTATTATTGCTAAATAATAACATCGATTTCGATAATATTATGTCATTCAAATTTCGAACGTCTCTGAAAAACAAAGAAATTTGATTTAACCTCTATTCTAATATCAGTCGAGATGACGTTTAGTTCGAAATGAATTGTAAATTTGCATACATATTTGACAAATGTAACGAATGCACGTAAGTAAGATATCGAACGATATGATGGTTGGATCTGAGGGCCTACCGCGAACGGCATTCGAAGTTTTCTCTCTTTGTCGCAGTTACGTACGAACTCGTAAGTATGACAGAGAGGGGAAACTTCGAATGCCTTTCGCGGTAGGCCCTCTGACTTTAGTTTGTCTCAGAATTAAAAAAAACGGACAAGTGCGAGTCGGACTCGCACATGAAGGGTTCCGTTAAATAAATTGCTTTTTACGATTTATGACGTATTAAAAAAAACTACTAACTAGATCTCGTTCAAACCAATTTTCGTTGAAAGTTTGCATGGTAATGTACATCATATATTTTTTTTAGATTTATCATTCTCTTATTTTAGAAGTAACAGGGGGGGGACACATTTTACCACTTTGGAAGTGTCTCTCGCGCAAACTGTTCAGTTTAGAAAAAAATGATGTTAGAAACCTCAATATCATTTTTGAAGACCTATCCATAAATACCCCACACGTATGGGTTTGATGAAAAAAAAATTTTTGAGTTTCAGTTCTTAGTATGGGGAACCCCATAATTTATTGTTTTTTTTTTATATTGTTGTGTGAAAATCTTAATGCGGTTTACAGAATACATCTACTTACCAAGTTTCAACAGTATAGCTCTTATAGTTTCGGAAAAAAGTGGCTGTGACATACGGACGGACAGACAGACAGACAGACAGACATGACGAATCTATAAGAGTTCCGTTTTTTGCCATTTGGCTACGGAACCCTAAAAACGATGACGGCTGCCAGAAAACAACACCGCGATGCCGGTCATAATATGCGGTTCCTGAATGCATCATGGAGGCTTATGATATGTGGATAGATAAAGTAGTGTATGCAACTGTACATAATTAGGCATTAAAACACTCGTGTGATGTTATTATTAAACTCACCTTCAGCTCGTTTCATAAACCCACACTCGTGTTTAATGCCCTTCAATATGTACAGTCACATAAACTACTAATTTCATTTATTTTTATTACCTCGGTACTCGTTATTAAATTACTAGAAAGCACGATGCTCGTAGCTCGAAGCCTAAACAATGATTTATTTAACTAAATATAACGATTGTCAATGTATCGCACATACCTATCTATCATTTTGCAAGGACCTAAGCCTAATTATACATTTTAAAATTAATCATGGCACGATCCAATTATTCTTATGATCAAAATAACCCGAATCCCAACCAAATCAAGCAAAGACAAAATGTGCTTCCTCAAATTACCAAGCGTTTACCTTTTTGGAAAGCAGTCCAGCGGTAGGAGTTTTGTCATTAGGGTCTGACTCGGGGATTTTCTCGTTGGGATCATCCAGGTGGATGCCCGGCCAGCCAACCCATATGCCGTTGCCGCGGATGACCACGGGGGCCACCGCTGTCACGAGGCCTCCAGCACTGTGGAAATAAATCACTTGTATATTTCTACTACTTTTAAGTTTTATCCCAAACTTAAAGGCTTTGTCGTCTCAGCGTCTGCCTAATAGATAAAGCCTGTGCACATTGGGGTTTCAACATCCCATTATAGTTGTTATTTTCTAAGCCGTCCGTTCCGCACTAAAGAACGCCGCACTGCAGAACGGACGGCTTAGAAAATAACAACTATACTACAGAATTATCTAAAGAACCGCCTGTGTGCACAGGCTCTTAACCTGACTTAAATGTATCGCATCAGGCCAATTCGAGGAAATCTTTAAAATATATTGTCTTGTTAATAAATCAGTCAATTATAACAGTAAGTAGATGTATCGATCTGTCATAGGCAGGGAAAATCATATCTCGCCTGTTCACAAGAGTTTAGAAAAGAGGAGTTTCATTTCTAGTTGTGGAATCGGTAGTAAGGTAGGTACTAAATAAGCTTGAGCTCATTCAAAACGTCTGCATACGGTTCATATTTGGGTTACGCGTATGACCATGACCAATTGACCATGTGTCTCATTTTCGCTCTCAGCTTAAATGGCTCCCTATTCGTTATCAACGTATCACTTATTGATTGTGGCTTCATGTTTAAGCCTTTCGGGGTCGAGACCTTAGGGTCATGGGGCACCAGCGCTTTAAAAATCTACAAAACACTTTCGCAGCGCCTTGTCGACGCTTCTGGTGACCAGAAGGCTGGCGCATACCTAGCCCAGTGTATAAGTATTGCCATACAACGTGGCAATGCCGCCAGCCTTCTGGGCACCCTGCCGCCTGGCGCCGATCTGGGCCAAGTTTTCTATTTGTGATGTTATCTTTATTTGTTTTATTTTATTTTACTTTTGTGTAGGTATTCTGTTTGTAGTTAATTTTTTACTCACTACTATTTTAGGCTAGCTTAATTTTATTTATTTAGATTTAATTTTCAATGTTTACTTGTACACAAATACTTAATACTTACCGTAATATAGTTAAGTGGTTATCGTCGTAACTATATAATATACTGTTTCAACCCGCTACTCCCCGCTACCTCAAAGAAGTCAACTCAGTTTTTTATTCGGGCAGGGGTTTTGCACTAACATGCTCGTTTACGTTTCAAGCCATTCGAATTTGGAATTCTCTGCCCGTGGCGTGGATGAGGCGTGCTAAATCTATCGCTACTTTCAAAGCACTATGGTCTATCTGTTTCTTTCTGCCATGATTCCTCATAGTTTCTATTTTTCTTTATTTATTTATTTACCGTCTGTATGGTTTACACTATATGTGTAAGTATTTATGTCGGAACCTACTTCTAATTTTGCCACCTACCTACTTGTAATTATTTGGTGCAATTTCTCCGCTACCCAAAGGTTGTCTGGTCTTAGATCGCTCTTTAGCGATAAGACCGCCTGTTGTTATCCTCTATTTTAAGTTTGTATGTCCTGTATTTGATTCATGTTTTGAGGTATGCAATAAAGAGTATTTGTATTGTACAATAGATAGTAGACGTACAGTACGCGGCACAAAAGTATGCGTGTCTGAAGTTAGCCTCGAGTCGCCTCCCGCAAGTCCCGCATACCCGTCCGACCCCTCTGACACCTTTGCAGCGCTACTAGTAGCTAACTAAGGGAACTGTACTGTATATACTCGTACATAAATAAATAATAATAAATAAATATTTGCGGACAATCTTACACAAATCGACCTAGTCCCAAACTAAGCAAAGCTTGTACTATGGGTACTAGACGAAGATAAACATACTTATACATATGTATAGATAAATAAATACTTAAATACATAGAAAACATCCATGACTCAGGAACAAATATTCGTGCACATCACACAAATAAATGCCCTTACCGGGATTCGAACCCAGGACCTCTGGCTTCATAGGCAGGGTCACTACCAACTAGGCTAAAGCGGTCGTCGATAAGTAAGTCCATAGTCCACCCCGTCATTGTTTTGGCCTATACCTATCCTAAATTGTGGGCAAAATACTTCCGTAAAAGTATCTTTAATTATCGGGAAGAGAAAGGACACCTAAATCTCATGAACTATTAGGTAGCACCTAATCTCATGACAGTCATGACTAGGGTTACCAACCGAACTATATTAAGTATATAGTATTATACTATATTTTGACTCTTTGTACTATATACTGCTGAAGAAATATATAGTACGCAAAAATACTATATTTCGGGGGTCCTTATGAAGTGCTTCAAATTGCCCAGGTTTCAATCCTATTTTACGAAAAAGCCCCCAATTCCAGCCAAGTACTATATTTTTAGGGTTCCTTAGCCAAATGGCAAAAAAGGGAACCCTTATAGATTCGTCATGTCTGTCTGTCTGTCTGTCCGTCCGTATGTCACAGCCACTTTTTTCCGAAACTATAAGAACTATACTGTCGAAACTTGGTAAGTAGATGTATTCTGTGAACCGCATTAAGATTTCCGCACAAAAATAGAAAAAAAAACAATACATTTTGGGGGTTCCCCATACTTAAAAAACTGAAACTCAACAATTTTTTTTGTCAAAACCCATACGTGTGGGATATCTATGGATAGGTCTTCAAAAATGATATAGAGGTTTCTTATATTATTTTTTTCTTAACTGAATTGTTTGCGCGAGAGACACTTCCAAAGTAGTAAAATGTGTGTCCCCCCTGTAACTTCTAAAATAAGAGAATGATAAAACTAAAAAAGATATATGATGTACATTACCATGCAAACTACCACCGAAAATTGGTTTAAACGAGATCTAGTAAGTAGTTTTTTTTTTAATACGTCACAGACGGATCCCTTCATGGGCGAATCCGAGTCCGAGTCGCACTTGTTTTACAGTGTATTATATTTTTGTCGTTGTTTTCTAGAAAATACTATATCTCCCCCAAAAATAGGTGGTTGGTTGGTAATTTAGTCATGACCCATTTCATTACGACATTTAAGTATAGGTACTTATACCAAATTGTACTCTAAACGTAGGTACTACTTAAGTATCCGGAAGTTATTTACCGAGTCAATCCCCTTGACAATATTGTTATTCAAACAGCATCCTGGCCCCGTAGCATGGATGGCGTTATCACGCGATAAGTGATAGGATAAGCGCGTCGTCTCATTCTATCGAACGGTATCAGCCAGGGACGGCATCTCTATCCTATCACTTATCGCGTGATAAGGCCATCCATGCTACGGGGCCTGAACGTGTTTGCGGACAGGTGGAACACTCCCGTGATGAAGAGGTGGTTGGTCCTTCACGGTCCTAGTTATAAGTAGTTTAGTTAATTCTTTTAGTTATGTTTATTTTTTTTTAATTCAAAATTTACTTAGTTATTATTTTGCTTCTTTCTTATGTATACCTATGGATGAATGTCTATGTGCTATTTAATTTAATTTAATTTAATTTTATCTTAACTTCTCAACGGTAGGGTAATAGATATGCGACTAGATAGATGCGTAATTAAGATTTATTATTTATTTCTATTACTCACAAATGTTGTTGTTTACCTGACGATATAGTAGACTGTTAACCATTAACCATGGGATGAAAGCCCATCCCAGACTAGATATTAAATGGCTGGCTATGGCTATCTCCGAGTTAAAAAGTAGGTCACGGTCTCAATATCATAATAGTACATTGTTTAACAAGGGGCGTATGAGGAATATTGCAAACGAGAGTCTGTCAGAAGCCCGACGCCGTAAGGCGGAGGGCTTTTGATGACTCGAGTTTGCAATATTCTTACGCCCGTGTTATACACAATGTTTTTCATCACATTTGCGAGGAAATAAATAACCACAAAAGACAGAAAAACCTATGTTTTATACAAGCGCATCAATCAAATGTTGACGAAATTGACAACTTCACTTCTAGATCAGTGCGAGTGGAGGGCGGAGCTTCAATATTTCAACCAATCACAGAGCATGGAGCATGTGGTTCTTGCAGGGCGTGGCCTGCTCGATTTTATTTTCCAACCAATCACAGAGCAGAATTCTTGCCGTCCAGATTTGCTTAACCAATCAGATCACACACAAGCTCATTACTCCCTTGGGACTATTATTTCCCGCGGGAACAATTTAGGCCATTGTCCTTCTGTATACAGGCAAGGAATAACACCATTTATGAGCAAGTGTGGTGAAAAGACTATTCCTGAACCTGAACTGTGTCGCGGCAAGATAGACTATCCGTCTCTTTCTAATTAGAACGCTTAGAAAGAGACGGATATTCTATGTCGCCGCGACACAGTTCGCGGGCCGTCCAGCACGGCTATCACAAGACGGCGCGCGAGCCCTCTCGCTTTTTCTCGCACTACACTCACGAGCAAAATAATTGCATCACTTTGCAATTTTTCATCTGCACCCTATAACTTTGTATACTTTAAAAAAAATATGTTAATGAAGTTTTGTAATCTGAAATCTAAGCTCTGCAAAAAGCTAACAAACATGAAAATTGACCCAATATTTTTCACATTATGGGCATTTTCTTGGTTTGTGGGCGTTACCGCCTTAGTTGGTGCACGACTTGAGCTCCCTTTGTCGCCTATATAACGGGGGTACAGGAGGGGGAGGGGGGGATTATCTTCTGCTGGTTGGCCCTCTGCGGCCAACTCACGCTACAGCCAACACTGAGCAAAAGGGCCCTACGTGGCCCCGGCTTATAGAAGATCCAACCAAAAAAAAAAAAAAAAGGGGGATTATCAGTCACTTATCAGAAGTCGACCAGTACACATCTCCGCATATTTTCCCGGGAAGAAGAACCTGAAAACATGAATACCACTGAAGCTGAAGTCGCCGCAGTCGTCCGTTTGCTGCAAGAGGGTTGTAGCCTCAGAGCATAGGATACTAGAGAGAGGACAAGCCGCCGGCGGCCGTGTCGCAGCTGTTTGCTCAATGGGCATACACTGCCATATTGTGCACGCGTGCTGATCGCAGAGAATATTACGTTTTTTCCCAAAATGCCTGATATGATGCGCGTTTATTGTCAAATAAGCGTGTAGGTATACAAGTGTGTGTGTTTTAGATGTGTGCGTGCTTTGTCTTGTCAATTACTTGGGCGTTGTGTGGGTTAATGTACTTGCGACAGGCTCACTCTATACAAATCGGCCGCCATGTCCGATCTACTTATATTCATACATCTGTGGTCGTAGCCAACGATCAGTAGCTGCCGAGCTGAATTTAACGCAATCTACAGTTTGTAGAGTCTAACAGAGGTTCCAGCAGACTGAGGTCTTCACTCCAAGACCAAGAACAGGTCGCAGAAGGTGCACATCAGAGCGGAACGACCGCTTCATCGCCACGTCAGCTCTCCGAGATCGTCACCAGACAGGCGTTTCCCTTCAGCAGCAACTCCGTGAGATCCGAGGAGTGACTGGCAGCGAGTGGACAGTCATGAAAAGACTCAAGAAAGCCAACTCGACACCGAGAAGACCTGCGACGGGGCCCAGATTGCTGCCACAACACCGAAGAACACGACGTGAATTTGCTGCAAATCACGTGAACTGGACCATCGAGCAATGGACCCCGGTTCTCTTTTCGGACGAGTGCAGGATGTGCCTGAACGGCAGCGACAGAAGAGGACGAGTCTACAGGAGAGCAGAAGAACGATTTGCTGAGCGCTGCATCTCCGAGAGAGTCGCCCACGGAGGAGGTCCTGTCATGTTTTGGGGCGGCATTTCTTACGGCGGGCGGACCGAGCTGGTTTTCGTGATTTCTGGAGGTCGTGGACGTGGTTTGAACGTTGGCAGATACATCACCGAGATCCTGGAGATGCACGTTGTCCCTTACAAGGGAATGTTTGATGAGGAGTTCATTTTTATGCAGGATAATGCCCCCTGCCATACCGCAAGAGACACCACCACCTACTTTTCCGAGGTGGACATCACCACGATGAACTGGCCAGCGATGAGCCCGGACCTTAATCCGATCGAACACATGCGGGACTGCCTAAAACGCAGGGTTCGGAAGCGGAAACCTGCCCCGTCCAACATTGAGGAGCTGAAGGAAGCCTTGCTGGAGGAGTGGGATGCCATCCCTCAGGATTACGTCAGGAAGTTGATAAGATCCATGCAAAGGCGCCTAACTTGTGTAATAAGAGCTAGGGGTGGCAACACCAGGTATATAGGTTCTATGATTGTTAAATTGTCCTTTTATTCTCTGTTTTCATAGATCAATTTTTCATACATTTCTGACTGCTTTCAGTTTTCCGACGTTTTTCTGTCTTTGGACTGGAATTTCCTTGAAAACTTTTATATTTTCTACTGCGTTATATTGCCAGCTTTCATTTGGTACGTCACTTGTCAGTTTTGGATAACTATTTACAAAGTTATAGGGTGCAGATTCCAGCCAAATCATGTCGATAGCCCTTTAGACCAATCAAATTAGCTAAACCCGGACATAATTCGATAACTGTAATTTTCTTTTTCTATGATGTAAAGTATTGTTAGTTATAGTTAAAATAAAAAGAATTAAACATTTTAGGGTTCCGCGTCATTGTAAAAAAACCAAAAATCTAAATTTTTAACAAATTCTGATTTCATAAGTGCAGCATAATATGTAACTTTGTAAAAGTGCCTCATTATGATATGACGCTTGCATTCCAGTTAAAGAAATCAAAATTAATCTAATTAATCAACCGGGACTATCAATAATAAAGAAAGTTCAGTAAGTTACACATTTTCTGGATTATCTTACCAGAAATTATAGATAACTGCAATTTAAAAAAATATTCTGAATAGTATATTATGTGTGTTGATATTTTTTTAAAAATTAAACAGATTCTCTTTGCGGATTTCTAAAATCACAAATATAGTTAGATTTTGGAAAACCAAAATACATAACTACTTGGAAAGTGTTTGATTTATGCTGTCAACATAATATTAGTACTATAAGAAACAAATTAAACAAAAAATATCCACGATTATTAATTAATTCATATTTTTTCATACTAAAGTTTTAATATGAACCTTATCTCTTGCAGAATAAGGCCGTCATTGCTTTGCGTCTCAACTACCGACCGTGCTGTCGCGAGTCGCAGGCATTCAAGGCCGAAACGCACTGACAGCGGTGGCGAAGCGGCGCGGGGTGGCGCGGAGGCGGTACTTGTAATGTTCGAGCTAATATGAAAGGATCCGAACGCTTTTTCCCGGCTTTATTAGATCGAACAATACAGCCGGTACCACCTCTACACTGCGCCGCGCCGCCGCTTCGCCACCGCTGTCAATGCGTTTCGGCCTTCATTTATTATGGATAGGTCAATGACTGTCAAACATTTATAAAGACGAACGTGGCGTTTACCACGGTTCGGCTAGGGTGGAGATTTATTGAAATATTGTGTTCATTAGATCGATAATAACTAATTTGTTCAGCATGAGACATAATTGGCGTGGAATGTCGATTACCTATTTATAAGCACTCAGTCTTCTGTATAGAATTATTTAAATAAAATATGTTACTTGTGTGGGTGCAGAAAGGGGCATTGTTGGAATGATTCTTATTCGAATAATTATTCGAATAAACATTTATTCGCGAATAATTTATTCGTCTACACTTTCGAATGACGAATGATTTATTCTCATTTCATTCCAATAAATCCACGAATAATATTTAAGGATGCGGTTGCTCGTTGTAACACGTACACGAATTTAACATGATCACTACAAGTGTACCTATTTTCAAGTATTAATACCCTTTTCTACTAATTAACAATATTTTTGTGAGTTAAATGAGTCGCTTCTTGGGGCATTTAACAGGTTTGTTTCAATATGTCATGTGTGTGGGCTTGTCCATATATTACGTCATCGTTTTTAGGGTTCCGTACTCAAAGAGTAAAACGGGACCCTATTACTAAGATTCCGCTGTCCGTCAGTCTGTCTGTCTGTCTGTCCGTCTGTCACCAGGCTGTATCTCACGAACCGTGATAGGTAGACAGTTAAAATTTTCACAGGTGATGTTTTTCTGTTGCCGCTATAACAACAAATACTAAAAAACAGATTTTTTATTTTCTTTTTTTTTCTTATACAATCTTACAAAAATCGATCTAGTCCCAAACTAAGCAAACTACTATGGGTACTAGACGACGATAAACATACTTATATAGATAAATAAATACATAGAAAACATCCATGACTCAGGAGCACATATTTGTGCTCATCACACAAATAAATGCCCTTACCGGGATTCGAACCCGGGACCTCCGGCTACGCAGGCAGGGTCACTACGAGGGTCAAACTGAAAGTTTCGGGAATATAAAAAAATATGCAGTTACATTGATTTAAGTATTTTTATTGTTTTTCAAAGTATTCTCTTTTATATTTTATGCACTTTTCCATGCGTTCAAACCAGTCGTTAAAAATTTTAAAAGCCTCCACTGCTTCTGCCGGCCGCCGAAACACCGCGCCCACCACGCAATTTATCCTTGATTTTGGGGAATGTGAAAAAGTCGTTGGGACTTAGGTCAGGGCTGTATGGAGGATCTCGGAGGGCGCCCCCACCTGGTGCTCAGATTGTTGTCAGCGGAGTATCTGTTGGCGTCGAGAAGACGATTAAGTACCTCGGACTCGTCCTCGACAGCCGATGGGATTTTAAGGAGCACTTCCGGAGACTGGCCCCAAAGCTCGTGAGTGCAGCCTCCGCCCTAAGCCGGCTTCTTCCGAACGTGGGCGGGCCGAAAGAAGGCTGCCGCCGACTTTACACGGGCGTAGTGCGGTCGATGGCCCTGTACCCCATCTGGGTGGATGCCCTGTCCGCCTACCAGAACAAAGCCCACCTGCGGAAACCGCAAAGGGTCATGGCGGTCAGGGTATCGAGGGCGTATCGCACCACCTCATTTGAGGCGGCCTGCGTTCTGGCGGGCACCCCACCCTGGGAGCTGGACGCCGAGGTGCTGGCGGAAGTGTACCGTCGGGCAGCTGAGTCCCGCCACAGAGGAGACCAGCCAGGCCTCGAGGAGATAAGGCGATGGAGAGAAGACGCTCACCAAACTCTTCTCCGGAAGTGGACGGAAGCTCTAGAGCAGCCGAGAGCTGGCCACTGGACCATAACTGCAGTGCGGCCTGTCCTGCAGGCATGGCTCAATAGGAAGTGGGGTGCGGTTTCCTTCCACGTCACACAGATGCTCACGGGGCATGGCTGCTTCGGGAGGTATCTGTAGAAGATCGCAGGGAGGGAACCGACACCCGTCTGTCACCAGTGTGGAGGGGCGGAAGACACAGCACAGCACACGCTGGAAGTGTGTCCCGCCTTCAACGAAGAGAGAGCTCGCCTCTCACTTGCAGTGGGACCCGATATATCGCTGCCGGCCGTGATTCAATCCATGGTCGACAGCGAGAGATCGTGGCAGGTGGCAGTCTCCTTTTGCGAGGAGGTAATGCGGCAGAAGGAGACAGCGGAACGGGCCAGGGAGGACTCAAATGCGTCCGACCAACGGCGCCGCAGGCGCCCTGGGCGCAGACGGCAGGCGCATAACCGCCGGCTGCCCCCATAGTAAGGACCTCCGGGTGACAGGCATGGGGACAACTGTCGCCCAGCGGATCGAGGTCCCAGGGCAGGAGGGCGCGCGGAAAAAAAAAAAAAAAAAAAACGTACGCCACAAATGATGGTGGGGGGGAACACTCAAAAAAAAAATTCCCCCACAGGTGGGTCCGGTGAGCTGGACAACTGCTGGCGGAGGCGCGGATGTGTGCAAGAGCGTTCCCGTGACTCCGCCACAGGCAGTGGGAAGAACTCCCCAGGGTTTTTAGCCGGTACGAATCCGGCATATCCACCGCGCTTCCCCAAAGCGCGATGGAATCTATGAAGATTTTCCCTGGGTTAAAAAAAAAAAAAAAAAAAAAAAGGGCTGTATGGAGGATGGTCCAGTAGTTCGACTTTTTCACCTTCCAGGTACTCATTTGTTTTACGAGCGGTGTGAGGGCTGGCATTGTCGTGGTGAAGGATGATGCGGCGACTAGGCCTTTTTTCCTAAGTTCAGCAAAGACAATCGGCAAACAAATACTTGTATACCAATCGGCTTTGACCGTTCTACGATCTTCAAGTGGAATAGTAGCCACGTGACCCGATTTGGAGACAAACATAGCCACCATCTTCTTGGCCTTGCTGCGAGAGCGAATAACTTTTGTTGGCTTGAAGCTCGTCTTCGTTACCCCATACTCGAGATTGGTTTTTAGTTTCAGGCTCATATGCGTATATCTACGACTCGTCACCTGATACGACACTAAAAACTGCATTTGAGCTTCCTCCGTTGAATTTATTCAATGTTTTGCGGCACCAATTGACACGAGTCGTTTTCTGCTCGTCAGACAATAAGTGCGGGATCCAACGGGAAAACAACTTTCGCACGCCTAATAGGCTTGTTGCGTGGTGTTAAAATTGATAGCGTCGTGTTGCTAAATGGATAGTAAACCATCAAATGATTGTAATAAAGTATAAATTAAAAAATATAATTCAAATCATAAAAAGATATGAACCTTGAAAGTTTAGAAAAAAAAGTTTTTTTATTTACTGTTCAAGAGTAAATTTAAAGGTACCAATATAATCCTTACGCTTTTCTAGAAACAAATTGGTATGACAACTATGGACCTAAACGCAGTATTTCGCGACCGAAACAGCAATTTACTTTATTTTCCATGCAAACGGTTAGTACAAATTGCACGGTGTGACGTCATACTTTAAAGCCAATCGGTATGAAGCGTTTCGGCGGCTGTCAGCGAGGTCCGTCTTTAACTCGATTTTTTGGGTATTAATGTCCTTTAAATGTAGTTGCTTCCATACAAACATTTGTTCATCTACAAAAACTGGTTCGAATGGCATCGTAAACAAATTTAAGGTCACAAGCCCATTATTCCTGTAAAATAATTTGTATCTGACTCATTCCAATCCGCAAAGACTCCTGAATTTCCCGATATGTCACATGCCTGTCTTCTTTTATCAGCTGACTCACAAGGTGGACGTTTTCTTGCGTAACTGCCGATTTTGGTCGACTTTCACGCGCGTCGTCCGTGAGGGATACTCGGCCACGTTGAAATTCTGAATACCACCTGTATATTGTCGTCTTTGAAGGTGTTTCATTATTATAAGCAGCAATCATCCGGTCTCCTTGTTTTTGTGTTAATCCACTTTGAAAGTCGTAATATTTTTTTACGGGACAATTTCATCTTCAGCGGCGACTCAACAACTCGAAAAAACAATTGAAACTGAACCATTGTTTTTTTAGGGTTCCGTACTCAAGGAGTAAAACGGGACACTATTACTAAGACTCCACTGTCCGTCTGTCTGTCAGTCTGTCTGTCTGTCTGTCACCAGGCTGTGTCTCAACAACAGTGATAGTTTGACAGCTGAAATTTTCACAGATGATGTATTTCTGTTGCCGCCATAACAACAAATACTAAAAACCAGTTTTTTTTTTCTTTTACAATCTTACACAAATCGGCTTAGTCCCAAACTAAGCAAAGCTTGTATTATGGGTACTAGACGAACGATAAACATACTTATATACAGGACTTGGCCGGTTGTTTTTTGTCAATTCTTGGCCCCCCCTCCTATCATCATCCTGACTACCGTCATCCAATAGACCCCCCCCAGTTTTGAAATGACGTAATTTATGGACAGCCACTGTCTGTAATTGGATCAATGTATGTTATTAGAGGCGATTACGCATGTAAGATTGTTCAACTATATACCTGTAATTGTACATTGTATGTACTTAATCATGTTAAATTCTGATCTGTGTGTTTTTAGGGTTCCGTGCCTCGAAATGGAAAAACGGAACCCTTATAGGATGACTTTGTTGTCCGTCCGTCCGTCTGTCAATACCCTTTTTCTCAGGAACGCGTGGAGGTATCAATCATTTAAAGTTTGAATTCCTGTGCATAGTGTGTGCATGCATTTTAGAATTAATATTTTTTATATTAATGTTGCTTTGCCCTAACAGGGTTATGCTGGAACTGTATTTATATGTAACATCTTGTAAGACCCATACTGCAACAAATAAATGAATTAAGCTGAAATTAATATCAAATACTCAGGTTTACTGTCTCTTGGAGCTGTGAAAAAATCAAACTTCTAAGCCAACACAATCAAAAGATACAGCCGTTTATGCCGCAAATTTCCGCAAATTTTCGAAACCCGCAAGGGAATCAAAACCTACTTCCCGTGAACTCAGAAACTTGAAATTTGGTGCGAAGCAACGCCTTATAGCACAGATAAAGGAAAGATAGCGAAAACCGTAAATTTTTAGTAACATCACTGAAAATTTAAAATCCAGTATATACTGACACGTACTAAGTATGTGAATACATACTTAGTGAGTGTCAGTTTATAGTGGACTTGGTTTTATTGTACGGGGTGGTCCGGAACCCTCGGTGCGCGAGTCTGACTCGCACTTGACCGGTTTTTTTTTCACCCATGGTAAAGCCGAAATAGTAAAAATAAAACAGGTGAAATAATTACAATTAATATCCGTTTCACCATGCACGGCGATGTTACTTGGTACCCTTGATGAAGCGGTAACCTTTTTCTAACAAATTTAGAAACTAGGTATCACTGTTCTGTCTGTAGGAAAATATTACGTTTTTGAGATATATTCTATTACAAAGCATTCCTACAATATTCGTTCAAAATATTATTCCCGAAAAACATTACGAATGATTATGCGAATTAAGAAGTTATTCGCGAATAAATATTGGCGAATAATTATTCGAAATATTTATTCGTCATTCGCGAATAATCCTATTTATTCTTAAACGTTATTCGTATTTGAATAAATTTATCCCATCTCTGGGTGGATAAGCATATCTTCTCTTTTTTTTTGGCGTTCTGGCCAACTGTGTCGGCTCAATTTTGCCAATAAGGATATCGACTACCGTAGGCTCAAAGGGCGTAAGGGACGAAATGCCCATGCCCATATCCCGTGAACTCTGAATCTTGAAATTTGGTACGAAGTATTTATAGCACAAATAAAGGAAAAATTGTGAAAACCGTAAATTTTTAGTTACATCACTGAAAATTTGATGTCCAGTATAAACTGACACGCACTAAGTATGTAAATACATATTTAGTGAGTGTCAGTTTATAGTGGACCTGTTTCTATTGTACGGGGTGGTCCGGAACCCTCGGTGTGCGAGTCTGACTCGCACTTGACCGGTTTTTTTTTATGCTAACCACGATCATGGCATCATCTCTTTCATTTACTTAACAGTTAAGAGTTTACTTATGTTTTCGATGATAAAAGCAAATCAATCGTTCCTTACGCCCTTTGGACCAGAGTTTTCAAAGGGCGTAAGGGACAAACTGTGATTTTTCATTAGAGCTAAAAATCCTACAATTAGGATATTCCGTTATATTTGTTTTATTTGTACACGGCGCGGTCGGTGCAAAACACGTAATTGAAATAAACTCGTTAAGACGAGTTCGCCGTGCGCTCGCCCGCTGGCGCCCCACTCTCTCCCCGCCTCGCACCCACCGCATGCATCTGACTCCACGACAAGGTCGCGAGTATTTTCAATTAAATTTTCAATTTCTTAAGCGTGAAATTAACATGCTTAATTTTGATGAAAACATGATTATCGTACACAAAAGGCTATTAGTAAACAAAAAAATCATAGTTACTATTTATAATTACTGAGAAATACATTATTATTAAAACGTTAAAAATAAATGTTTAATTATTGTCTTAAATGTCTAAAAAGACGCAATATACCTTAAACAGATAAAAACATCATAGTTACCATTTTGGCTTGTCTAGATAATGAGATCAGAGGAAAACTGTGAAAAAAAACGTATATGCGAATTTGATATCAGTTTAATTTTGCTATTAAGTGATCGAATTTGAATGCACCTCAAAGTTATACTAACAAGGTACTTGGTTACCTTTTTTACTTTTAGGAAAAAGTTAGGTAGTGTACGTTAACTCGTGTTTTTTTTAACTACGGTTACGATCGCGGATTTTTTACTTAATATATTTCATTAATATTTGATACTGAATAGTAAATTCCGATAAAACAATAAAAACAACGAGTTTACGAATTATGTCCAGGGTAAGCTAATTTGATTGGTCTACTTCCAACGAAAGCGAATTGGACGAGATACTAAACCAAGATCTACAATTATGCTTACTCTACGATCTACTATCAGACCGACGTCTCCAAGAGAAGTCGCAAGGGTCATTCGAACCCTAGATTCCAAGAAGGCGCCGGGTTATGATCTAATCACACCGAAGGTACTCAAGGAACTACCAAAGAAAACCATTACGCTCCTAACGTGTCTGTTTAATGCGATCCTCAGAACGGGATGCTTTCCTGGTACATGGAAAATCTCGCAAATTATAATGATACACAAACCAGGCAAGCCGGCACATGAAACTGGGTCGTATCGTCCTATAAGTCTCACTCCAGTGTTGTCAAAACTGTGGGAAAGGATCTTCCTGGTCCGCCTGAAAACGCACTTGGATGCATGTGATGTTATACCGGCACACCAATTTGGATTTAGAAAGTCACATTCCACAACTGAACAGGTACACCGTGTTCACGATGCTATACGCCAGTGCTTCGAACGGAAACAATACTGCTCGGCAGCGTTTCTGGACGTGCAACAAGCGTTCGACCGTGTCTGGCACAAGGGCCTGCTGTGCAAGATAAAACAAAACTTACCGCACTCACTCTTTAATATCATATCCTCGTACTTATCAGACAGAATATTTCAAGTGAGACACGGTGATGCAAGATCTAGCTTCTACGATATCAAGGCTGGCGTGCCCCAAGGGTCAGTGATTGGTCCCGTTCTCTATAACATATTTACCTACGACTTACCTACCTCTGAATTTGTGACCGCCGCCACTTATGCAGATGATATCGCCTATCTTTCCTGCCACGATTCACCTAAAACAGCCAGTGAACAACTGCAGTTAGTGTTGAACAACACCCATAGATGGCTAACAAAATGGCGCATAAAAGCCAGTGCTACAAAATCAAACCACATTACCTTTAGTTTGAGAAGAGGAGATTGCTCACCCGTCCAACTGGGTAACGATGTCTTGCCGCACTGCGAGAGCATCAAGTACCTAGGCTTCCACCTGGATCGACGTCTAACTTGGAAAACTCACATAAAGCACAAGCGTAACGAGATGAACCTAAAGCACAAAAACCTGCATTGGCTTATGGGACGTAACTCAACTCTTTCTGTGGATAATAAACTACTCCTGTACAACGCCATTATCAAACCTATCTGGACTTATGGCATCCAGTTGTGGGGGATTGCCAGTGATAGCAACATAATGTGTCTGCAGAGAGCACAGAACGCAATTCTACGCGTAATTGCCAACGCACCATGGTTTACCCGGAACGACGAAATACACGATTACCTCAACATGCCCACCATAAAGGACGAAATTACAAAGCACACGAGACGATATATCGAGCGCCTTGCAGGCCCACCCAAATCCTTTGGCTATAAGGTTACTAGATGCGACACAAGTTGTGAAACGCCTAAAACGAAAACACATTGTGTAAGGCTGCATAGTGGTTGTGCGAGACGATGGTCTCCTAAACCCAATCAAACCAAATCACAGACCGAAACTGATAATAGTCGTTATCGACTGATGGCAGTTATAATATATTAAAAAAGAAAAAAAAAAAAAAAAAAATTTTGCTCGTGAGCTTATCTGTATCTCTCTCATTAGAAAACTTAGAAAGAGACGACGAGAAAGCTCTCGCGCCGTCTTGTGTGATAGCCGTGTAGCACAGCTATCACAAGACGGCCGCGACATACTCTCGAGCTCTCTCGCACTATCCGTCTCTCTTTTATTAGACCACTTAGAAAGAGACGGATAGTGCAAGAGAGCTCGACAGTATGTCGCGGCCGTCTTGTGTGATAGCCGTGCAGCACAGCGGGGCTAGCACAACTGACACAACAAACGCGACGCGAGTCGAGAGAATCCACCCGCCTCTTTCTAATTTGCACAATACGAGTGAGACAGGAGTCGCTGAGTCGCGCGCGACACGACTTATTAGCAAGTTGTGCTAGACGTACAGCTATCACAAGACGGCCGCGACATACTCTCGTCTCGAGCTCTCTCGCACTATCCGTCTCTCTTTTATTAGACCACTTAGAAAGAGACGGATAGTGCAAGAGAGCTCGACAGTATGTCGCGGCCGTCTTGATACTCGTAGCCGTGCTGTGATAGCCGTGCTGATGTAAATAGGGCGAGTCAATGACCCATGAGATACGTATAAAATTATACGTACCAGCTGCACTAGTAGCACGATCGTGTTTAAGTACGAGTATATCCGACATAAAACATTCGTCCTTTTCGCACGTACACACTTGCTGGAAGAACAAATGCTGTATAATGTAGTGTAGGTACGACGTAAACCTGATCACGCTAGTTAGGCTGCCGAGGACAAGGCCAGCTAGTTCATAATGGTAGTCTGGGTACTACATGAAGTTATTGAACCGAAAAGCCTGCTGCTTGTTCATTTTCACACCATCAAGGAAAATAGGTACTTAGTGCTTAACTTAATACTTAAAAAGAAAATTGTTAACATATTTTTGTAAGTTAACTGTGGTCCAAGAGCCGCGGCCTCCCTCAAAATAAACCGGAGAAGTTCGAGTCGGACTCGCGCTCCGAGGGTTTCGCACTCATTTGTAGATATACAGGGTGCTTGGTCCATCGTTTGCCAAATTAAAACCGCAGGTAGTTTGGGACATTTGCTATCATTACCGGCATAAAAACAACTGTGGCTGCGGGTCTTTTTGTAATTTTTTGTTAATAATTTTTGTAAAATTCTAAGGGCCTAAATAAAATTTTCACATACTTACCAGATGCTACGCGTGCGTTCGTAATGATTGTAGTCAATCTGCAAGTCTTGTTTGGCTACTAAGTACCTACTCGTACTTAGAATATGTTTTTTATCGCATGGCGATTACGAGCATAGTTTGTGCGGGACCTACACAAAATTGGCAAATGTATAAAGTTCCTTAACGGTTTTTTAGCATTATTGCACATCATTAGAAAGAGGATAGACTAGAGTACTTTTTTAAAGAATTTTAAGAACTTGTTATTTTTTTTTTAATTGTAGGTACGTACTTATTCCAAGACGAAAATTTTGCACCTACATTTTTTTAAGGGTCAATTTATTTAATCGTATGGCAATTATTATTTTGGCCTTTGAGTTTGTCACTCTTTAGTACCACCCAGGGGACACGTGCACAACCCTGCACGTGTCCTTTTAGCTAGGTAGCTCCTGCGGACGCGAGTGACAGTTGTCCCCCCTTTGTCAAGTGAGTGGGCAACTCGACTGTTAGAGGTTCTTAAGCCGCCCGAAGGCCTCTAACTCGGCTTAACGACTACTGTCATAGACAGCAACCGGGATCAACTGCTTAGCGTGCCTTCCAAAGCACGGAAGCGCTCATTTATAGTAACCACTCAAACAGGCGGTCACCCATCCAAAGACTGACCCCTGCCGTCTTTGCTTGACCTGCGTTATCGTTTCCGATGCGCAGGCGCCGCCGGGCTATGAACGCTTCGAGGGTCAATAAAAAAATAAGTAGACGTTACTTGCAAATAACTTTGACTTTGATAGAGACGTAAGTACCACATTAAACATTACAATTTTTAAAAAAGTATAGGCTCTACCACCTCTTTTTTTTTATTCATGTTGAAACGCGTAAGCCTGTATAATTTTACAAAATTTATTAAAAATATTGTTTAAAAAAAACCCGTGGCCACAAAAAAAAATTAATACAGGAAATGATAGCAAATGACCCAAACTACCTGCCGGTTTAATTTGGCAAACGATGTACTTACCAAACATCCTGTAGAAGTTACCGCATCACAGGAATCGAGCCTTGAAGATTTTTCCGACTTACTTACTCGTACCCACTCCAAATAAGTTAATACTTAATTGCAAAAAAAAACAAATGCGATATACCTCTATACCTAACAATAAATTTACGGTTAAGTGGGCATGCCTTGACCGGTAGGTACTTGACCTGTTTTTTCTGTGAAATAATTATGTTTATGAAACATTCCAAAAAGGCGGGTGCTTCTCGGATAATAGATACTAACCGACAACACCCGACAAGGAGCTATCATTACTTATACAAAGGCAGATGGACCTATATGTTACGATAAAGGTATTAATAGGACGATAAGTGCGGTGCGATCCATGGATGGGGCGACCTTGCTTCCACTTCCACTCAAGTCATCAAGTCCAAGGTTGCCGCCACTATTTTCAAATGACGACAAATACGACAACAGCCGACTTGTTACAGAGTATCCAGTCTCTCCTAAACGTATTGAGAGGAGAGTTACCTTCTGAAATTGGTTGGGCTATACGAATACACATCAAAAGGCCGGCTCCCTCCGTAACAGCTGACTATGTTGGTATACAAACATTAAAAATGACGTCATCAACCTATAACTTGGTTATCTTTCATTTATTATTTGTTGGATAAATTAATTTTATTGGAACTATCTTTCATTAAGTAGGTAGGTATGTTTTTGTCGTAGAGAGGTTTAGGGAATATTCAAGATTTAATGGACGGGGTTCCATGGAAACGATAGAATATTCAAGAAACGAGAACCCGTAGTAATGTTGCTTGTTTACTTACTACCTACCTAGTTTAAAAAGTATTGCCGTTTATATCATTATAAACAATTACAATTTTTACCAAGTGCTATACGTAGTACTTAGGAATGTTTAACGATTCGAGCGATTAAAACCGGTTTTAATTTATTTCTAGAAACATTGGCGGGTCGGCCCTTTAACAGTGTTAAAATGTGTTTTTTTGTATAATCAACATATTTAGTGGCATGTTTATTATAAAAGTGATAGAAACTGGTTTTAATTCATAGGTTGTTATTAAGTTATTATCGATTGTATAATTTATGTAAGTACCTGGCTTTCCTTTCCAATTCACCGGTTTTCTCATTTCTCTTCAAAATAAATGGTAATCTGTTGGACACGACGATCATGCTGCCCTTGCTGTTGCACGCGGACCGAGTGGACCGACTGACATTGTTTGTTCCACTCATGTTGTTTTCGGACGTCCTTATTCACGACCAATCACAGAATGGCGTGCAATACGCGTGCGCCACCGAAATGGAGGGATATTCAAATGCAAAACTGGTCACTATTCGTACATTTCGTTCAACATCTGGGTGATAAGAAGATGCGTACCGCGTTGATGTTTTGAGTTAAATAAACATCATCGACGGTGACCGGAGGCAGACTGTTTCTTTTGTGTGCGTCAGTGGGCTTTATAGACTTGGCTTAGCGCGTCGGCACCGCATCGCGTAAGGGCGGAGGTCCGGCAGCAGTCGAAGGGTTATCGCTCTGACCTGGACGGCGGAACGAGGACTGTCGCAGCAATGACTATGTTTTGAATTTTAAATTTTTCGTCTATAATATACATGAATTCATTTCGAAAAAAGTAACGTTACCTATGACTTTTAATTTGGTACGAACTATCGAGAAAATAGAACCCTGAGCTATCACGGAACCATAATTATGAAAATCATCATTAAGTCAAATTGCAAGAATTCTTACGGAAATGTACCTATAGCCTGGGAAATTTAAAACACATTCCTAGTATAATTTGGTAGGCCGGGATTCCATTAGGCATAGTTATTTGTGTCACAAGGGAGCAAAATAGTATATTTACGGCGAGGGCGGTGTATTGAATCCTGAGCGTATTCAAGTGTTAACGCTCAAGACGAAAATAATTTTGCTCCTGAGTACACATGTATGTAACGTTTCACACCGACTATGAGGAAAAAAATTGAACATGAACATGAACATGAACATAGGCACCACACCCAGCCAGGAAGCAAGCCTGACCCGGACGAGCCGGATATACCAGGGGGCGCAATTTTGTGGGGAGTGACACGCTCTGGGATGGGAAGGGAAGACCGACCAGCCGCAACCAGTCGGCCACAATCAACCGGCTATGCAGCCTTTAGCCAATATTGGAAAAAAGGAGAGAAAGGATACTTCGTCGGGGGATGAGCGTTGCGTTGGTGAAATGATGCACGTTGCTTTTAATAAAGTCTTCTCATGTTGAAGGTGTTCTCGGAGATCAGTTCCAGCTCGCTATTTCGAGATCATTCTACCTGTTCCTCTGATTCGCAATCAGTTTCTTCCATTGCGTCGATTTCTTGTGCAGTGTTGTAGAAATTCTCTTTAATTGTGTGCCTCTGAGGTTGTATGTTGTATGTCATGAGGTCATAAATGTCATAATATGACTCGCAACCACGACAACTACTATTTTCCAGTACGTATTATTCATTCAATAGGAAAAATGAAGAAAAATAAGAGCCCGGGCGAGGACGGCATTACTAGTGATATTATAAAAAGCTTTGATGACTCTATCTACCCAGTACTAGTAAAGTTATTCAATCAAGTATTGCTATACAACGATATCCCTAGCTCATGGAAAACCAGCATTATTACCCTACTATATAAGAAAGGAGACCCGAAAAACATAGGAAACTATAGATAGACCCATTAGTTTACTTCCTACAATAGGCTTGTTGCGTGTGCGTAAAATTGATAACGTCGTGTTGCTAAATGGATAGTT
Source organism: Epinotia brunnichana (assembly GCA_963854355.1). Taxonomy (NCBI): domain Eukaryota; kingdom Metazoa; phylum Arthropoda; class Insecta; order Lepidoptera; family Tortricidae; genus Epinotia; species Epinotia brunnichana. Next base: position 41,922,346 of record OY977936.1, on the reverse strand, counting down.
AACCATCAAATGAATGTAATAAAGTATAAATTACAAAATATAATTCAAATCATAAAAAGATATGAACCTTGAAAGTTTTGAAAAAAAAGTTTTTTTATTTATTGTCCAAGTGTAAATTTAAAGGTACCAATAGAATCCTTACGCTTTTGTAGAAACAAAATTGTACGACAACAATGGACCTAAACGCAGTATTTCGCGACCGAAACAGCAATTTACTTCATTTTCCATGCAACGGTTAGTACAAATTGCACGGCGTGACGTCATACTTTAAAGCCAATCAGTATGAAGCGTTTCGGCTGCTGTCAGCGAGGTCCGTCTTTAACTCGATTTTTTGGGTATTAATGTACTTTAAATGTAGTTGCTTCCATACAAACATATGTTCATCTACAAAAACTGGTTCGAATGGCATCGTAAACAAATTTAAGGTCACAAGCCCATTTATAAGATATTTACAAATGCAATACTCAACCGTATTGCAATTGAAATAGAAGACAACCAGAGTAGAGAACAAGCTGGCTTCCGAAAGAATTACTCGACAATCGACCATCTGTTCACTGTAACACAAATTATAAAGAAATACGCAGAATATAGAAAAACCCTTTATATAGCTCTGATAGACTACAGCAAAGCTTTCGACTCTATCAAGCATAGCAAGCTCTGGGAAGCCCTCAGTGAACAAGGAGTAAATAAAAAATACATTTGCAAAACTAAAAAAAACAAAACAAACCAAACCAAACGAAACAAAAAAACAATAAAAACCAAAAAAAAATACAAAAAAAGAAAAAAACAACAAAAAAACAAAAAAAAAATGCAAACAAACCTCAACAGATAACAAAAAAATAATAAAATAATAAAAAAAATACAAAGAATACAAAAAAAAACAAAACGAAAAAAATTACAAAAAAACGAACAAAAAAAGAAAAAAACAGAAAAAAAACCAAACAACAAAAACAAAAAAATCAACAAAAACCAGAAATAGCAAAAAAAACGAAACTAAAAAACGAAACAAAAACAAACGAAACTAAAGAAAATAACAAAAATACAAAAAAAACAAAAAACAAAAAAAACTGCAAAAAAAATCAAACCAAAACAAGCAACAAAAAAAAACAAAAAAACAATTGAAACAAACGGTACAAAAAAAACTAAAAAACATTTTTGTAAAAGTTTTTTAGTTTTTGTTGTAGAAACAAAAAACAGCAAAAAAAACCAACAAAAAACAAAAAACCAACAAAAAACAAAAAAACCAACAAAAATATAAAAAAACCAACAAAAACTGAAACAAACAAATAAAACAAACAAGAAAAAAAAAAATTACAAAAAAACAAACAAAAACAAACAAAACAACAAAAAACAAAAAAACAAATAAAAAAAAAAACAACAAAAAAAATACAAAAAATCTATCCTCATGTACATTGCACGTAGAACCGATGGCCGTTGGGGCGGAAAGGTTCTCGAGTGGCGACCACGTACCGGAAGGCGCGGCGTGAGTAGGCCCCCCACAAGGTGGACTGATGACCTGGTAAAAGTCGCGGGAGTCCGCTGGATGCGGGTGGCGCAGGACCGGTCATTTTGGCACTCTTTGGGGGAGGCATATGTCCAGCAGTGGACGTCTTTTGGCTGATATGATGATGATGATGATGATATATATACGTTTGTCGATTACGATGAAATTACAATCGATTATTTTATCAAGATTCTATTGGCACATTGCGTAAATGCTACAACCCAATGAATAAATTAAAAAGCGGCCAAGTGCGAGTCGGACTCGCACATGAAGGGTTCCGTTAAATAAATTGCTTTTTACGATTTATGACGTATTAAAAAAAAACTACTTACTAGATCTCGTTCAAACCAATTTTCGTTGAAAGTTTGCATGGTAATGTACATCATATATTTTTTTTAGATTCATCATTCTCTTATTTTAGAAGTTACAGGGGGGGGGGACACATTTTACCACTTAGGAAGTGTCTCTCGCGCAAACTATTCAGTTTAGAAAAAAATGATGTTAGAAACCTCTATATCATTTTTGAAGACCTACCCATAGAGATACCCCACACGTATGGGTTTTTGAAAAAAAAAAATTTGAGTTTCAGTTCTTAGTATGGGGAACCCCAAAATTTATTGTATTTTTTATATTTTTGTGTGAAAATCTTGATGCGGTTTACAGAATACATCTACTTACCAAGTTTCAACAGTATAGCTCTTATAGTTTCGGAAAAAAGTGGCTGTGACATACGGACGGACAGACAGACAGACATACAGACAGACATGACGAATCTATAAGGGTTCCGTTTTTTTGCCATTTGGCTACGGAACCCTAAAAAGTAGCTTGAACAGAAAAATAGCATTTTGCTCCCTCTCGTCGGGGACCAAAACTTACTTTTCTGAATGAGAGGTGTGAAATAGTACATTACTGCAAAGGCCGTGAAGTAACTGGACTCGTTGTATCCGGCCTCGTCTACGACTCGGCCGTCTAGCCCAAACTCGTCCATCAATCCCTGTTCCGGCCGAGGCTTGTATAGTGCTTTTCTCAAACGATGTGAGGAAATAATAAATAGTTATTTGTTATACAAGGGTGCAGTTATAATTTAACCGCGAGTGTGGAATTGAAACACGAGCTAGCGAATGTGAGTGGTTTAAAAATAGAATCCTTTTCACCTCACTAAAGTGAGAAAGATTCTAGATAAAAAAATCTAAAAAAGAAAAAAAAAACATTAAAAAGAATAATATTAAAAAAAACATTACAAGAGTAAAACAAAAAGGAAAAAAATATTTAAAAAAACAACTAAAAAAACAAAAAAAACGCCCAAAAAAATGACAAAAAACAAAAAAAGGAAAAAACAAAAAAATGGACAAAAAAAAAGAAAAACAAACAAAAAACATTAAAAAAAACAAAAAATTAAAAAAAAACAAAAAAGGAAAAAAAACAAAAAAAACACAAAAAACATTAAAAAAACAAAAAATACAAAAAAACGAAAAAAAAAAGAAAAACAAACAAAGAACATTGAAAAAAACAAAAAAGAAAAATAAACAAAAAAAATGAAGAAAAAAAAACAACTTAAAAACAAAAAAAAAACAACTAAAAAACAAAAAAACCCCAAAAAAATGACAAAAAACAAAAAAAAAGGAAAAAAACAAAAAATTTTGACAAAAAAAAGAAAAACAATCAAAAAACATTTAAAAAAAAACAAAAAAAAAGGGAAAAAACAAAAAAAAAAAACAAAAAAAAAAACATTAAAAAAAAAACAAAAAAAAAGGAAAAAACAAAAAAAACACAAAAACATTAAAAAAAAAAAAAAACAAAAAAAAAAACATTTTAAAAAAACTAAAAAAAATTAAAAACAAACAAAACATTAAAAAAGTAAAACAAAAAGGAAAACGTGAAAAAATTAAAAAAACGACAAAAAAAACAAAAAACATTAAAAAAAGTGAAACAAAAAGGAAAATTAGATAAAAAAAAACTTAAAAGTAACATAAAAGACCCAACAAAAATTTTAACATTAAAAAATAGACAAACATCAAGAAAAGAAAAGATGTTTTTTTAAATCATTAAAAACGATAAACAACACTAAAAAATATACGAAGAATAACAAAAAAAATGTAAAAAACACAATTTTTTTTTTACAAAAAACTAAAACAATTAAAAAAGTATTGGTGGTTGGCAGTATGTATTTTTTCCTTTGTCTGTTTAATATCAGTAAGCAAATTTAAAAAGTTTGAGTAGCGGCCAATAATGTTTTTAGTTAGGGTTTTCATACATTACTTCTTGGCCTAGGCCAAGAAGTAATGTAGGCAGCCATAAACAAGGAACTTCATGTCTTCATTTCGTGACATTAACGCATACATTTCCGAGCATGTTTGAGAAAAGTATATTATTGTATATTCAATCATCCATCTGCAAATATTTCATTAAGTAATTATTTATAACTAATCTTGGATTCATGGGATTGATTCGAGCTCTCTGCATTTTAGGATTTTATACTCTTGACACATTTACACTTGTCACCCTGTATAACTGTGCAGGACGGCATAGAATAAACCCGCTATAAACATAAAATTGTCAGTCGCGACCTAACTTGTAATAATCTAGCTTATAAACCTTCTTATAACATAGGCATTGCGCTACTATTGCCTTATGTCATCGGCACCTGAAATAAAGAATAATAGGCCTCACATTTCATTCCTACATAGTAAAAAAGGGTAATATACCGCTGGTTTCCTAAATAACGAGTGGATAACACTAAGTTTCCACTAAGAAATATAGACAGACTAAAGGAAACCTAGAGATCCTACTCGCGCGCCAGTCAGGCAACGACTGATGGGCGAGCGAGGGGGGAAACCCGGTATTTATACCTCAGGTGGGGAACGAGGTACGTATATACGGGCGGACACGGAATCCCCGCGTTTCAGATGCATTTTGACGCCGAACGAGCGGGATCTCGTGTAATAATGTATTATAAATAGCATAGAAATAGGTATAAGCACTGTAAATAATGTATTAGAGTAAGATTGAACTGTAATAAATGAACATGTCATTTCGCGCCAAAATTTCCCGCGCAAATCGCTTTCCCGCCAAATATACGGGGCGAAGGGGCGTCCGGCCGAGGTAACTTAATAGTATAAATTGGGCGGCCAGACCCCATGAAATTCAGTACCTACAGTAGCAGCGAAGTGACATTACTTGAAAAAGTAAACAAGCCTTTCAATTCAGAACCCCGACCCGACCAAGTTCCTGCTAAGCCGTAACGACCAACGCCGAAGGTGCAGGATTTCTCTTCAATTCTACCCAGCCCAGAGCCAGTCATAGGTGCGTCTCGCACATGCTGGTCCATCGAAAACCGGATTCTACATAGAGGATGCCCCTTACAAGATCGAAAGCAGGAAAACGCACGTTCGGTCAACTTATCGCAGCGAACATCAGAGAAGCCATGCTGGAAGAAGCAACCACGTCCACGTCGGGAACTGCTACTACTCAAGAAGGTTCGAGGCCCTCGCAGGAGACTTCGCGAACAAGCACTCCTGCGACGCCGGCGCCTCGGCCAGACCTGCAGCCAAGGTCACACATAGGGCAGCAACCTCATGATGCCGCGCAGTGGAGAACACTGCCTCATGAAACCCCACAGTCAACGCTGCCACCCATAGTGCCGTCAAGAACTACGTGTCAAGACGGCTCGAGGCCCTCGCAGGAAACCCCACAGACAAGCACTCCTGCGACGCCGGCGCCTCGTCCAGACCCACAACCGAGGTCACCCATAGGGCAGCATCATGATGCCGCGCAGTCACAAACACTGCCTCATGAAACCCCACAGTCAACGCTGCCACCCATAGTCCCGCTGCTGCAGGAGAGCCTACACCCTGCAGCAACACTACGGCAGGAAACCCCACAGTCAAGCCAGCATCCTGCCGCACGGCCGCCGTCAAAATCGGTGAAAACAACGTCGAGTCATCGCGTCCGCCGTCTCGCACAAGCGCGAGAAGAAGCCCTCCGAATCAAATTGGAGCTCGCGCAAGCGCGCATAGCCGCCATAGAAGCCGAAGACAGCGACGATGACACCGGCACAATATCTACAGTCCAACAAGAACGCCGCATAGATGAATGGCTCGAGACCAGCCAGAGACATGTCCTCGCCATCTCCAATGCACCTTACATCGAAGAACCCGAGCCTGCAACCCCACAGTACGCCGAGCAGGCTCGGGAGAGGAGCCCCGCCGAGGGCGCGGGACAGGGCGCCGCTGCCGTGCGCCCCGCCGTCCCCGCCCCTCCCCCCGCCGGGGGAACCCACGCTCCCATTTTCGCGCCAACGCCGCCGCGCCCACGCGAAACAGACGCATATCCGCCGCCGTTAATGTATTCACAAGCGAATGCGCAAGAAGATAGCGCCATAGTAATGAAGAATCAACAAAGTGTGAACCTGAGTGAGCTCGCCTCTGCCATCGCCATCGCCGCGCGTGCCGGCCCGAGAGAGTCATCACGCTACCACGCCGAGTTGCCGCCATTCAGCGGCTCGCATCAAGAATGGCTATCATTCAAAGCCGCCTACAACGGAACCACCGCAAATTATAATGAAGTGGATAATATAGCAAGATTAAGAAGATGCCTCAAAGGGAGGGCCAAAGAAGCCGTCGAGAGCCTCCTCATTTACAACGCTCGCGCAGACGAAGTAATGAGAAGCCTAGAAGCCCGCTTCGGCCGCCCAGACGCCATTGCCCTCGCCGAGCTCGAGCGTTTACGCGCCCTACCGCGCCTTAACGACGGGCCGCTCGACATCTGCGTCTTCGCCAGCCGTGTAGCCAACGTCATAGCCACACTCAAGGCTCTTGACCGCGCTCACTATCTACACAGCCCGGAGACGACAAGGGCAATGATGGAGAAATTTACGCCCGCCCTACGCTACAGATGGTTCGACTACACGAATACGCAGAAAAACGACGAGCCTGAGCTAATAAAGATATCAGCCTTCCTGCAACGCGAGGCGGACTACTGCGCACTCTATGCGCAGCCCGAGAACGTCGACGGTGCAAATCCTCATCCTGCAAAAAGGACACACCGAGCCTTCGCGACCACAGACAAGCCTTCACCTAAGTGCGCCGCCTGCAACAACACCGGTCACCCAATAGATAAATGCACTAAGTTTATCGAAAAAGCCGTTGAAGACCGGTGGAAACTAGCCAAAGATCAACGGCTATGTTTCCGATGCCTGCGCTACAAGAACAGGATGCACTCATGCAAGCGCACGAAGTGCGAGCGAGACGGCTGCGAATACTTCCACCACAACTTGCTACATTATCAACGAATCGAAGAAAGAAACGAGGCCGTCACATCGACACGCGCCTCCCGAGAAGCGAGAGCTTATCTAAAAATTATCCCGGTCACAGTCTCTGGACCGGCGGGAGCCGTCGAGACCTACGCCCTCCTCGACGACGGCTCCACGATAACACTTGTACAAGAAGAGCTCGCGAACGACTTAGGCCTGGACGGCCCGACAGTGCCGCTACAAATAGAAGCTATAACGAAAGAAAAAATCGACGCATCGAGATCACGCCGTGTTACGCTCAGCATCCGCGGCACCGACCAACCTTATAGGGTCGGTGCGCATACCATAGACGATCTGAGCCTATCACCACAGTCCGTTAAGAAGGAGGATCTCCGCGAGTGCGCACACTTATGCGACATAGAAGATAGCCTGCGGTACGAGTCAGCGAGACCTAGAGTGTTAATCGGACAAGATAACTGGCATTTACTCGTCAGTAATGAAACACGCCGCGGCCAGCGGCATCAGCCAGCGGCATCCCTAACGCCGCTAGGCTGGGTGCTACACGGTGCACACACACGCATCACAGGCAAACAAGTACATGCGACGCATCGCTTGACCACTATTGAAGAAGCCGAGAAAAATGAAGATTTGAATTTACAACTCAGTGAATATTTCGCGCTCGAAAACCTACTTATCGAGCCGAAGTTACCCCAGTCAAGCCCGGAAGAGCGGGCGCGTATCATGCTAGCCCAGTCAATAACGACTACAGCCGACGGCCATTATGAAGCACCGCTATTATGGAAACAACCCGACAGCCGCTTGCCTGACAACTACGAAAATACACTGAGAAGACTTCATAACATAGAAAAGAAACTCGACAAAAATAAAGAACTTAAAAGCAAATATAGTGAAGAAATGGACGCCCTTGTCTCTAAGGGCTACGCCGAGCCTGCGCCGCCCACCAAGTCATCAAGAGTGTGGTACCTCCCCCATTTCCCGGTGCTGAATCCTAGCAAGCCCGGGAAAGTCCGAATTGTCCACGACGCCGCCGCGCCTACAAGGGGCGTGTCGCTCAATGACCGCCTACTGACAGGCCCGGCCCTCCTACAGTCGCTGCCAGGCGTCCTTATGCGCTTCCGGCAACACCCAGTCGCCGTGGGGGCGGATATTAAAGAAATGTTCATGCAAGTGAAAGTCAAATCTGAAGACAGAGACGCCCTGCGCTATCTATGGCGGGGCGACCGGCGGGGCGACGACGCGCCGCAAGAATATCGCATGACTTCACTCATTTTTGGCACTACTTGTTCACCGTCAATAGCAATATATGTGAAGAACGTCAACGCCCAGAAACACGAAGAAACGCATCCAGAGGCCGTCAAAGCAATAATAAGACATCACTACGTCGATGACTACCTACACAGCTTCAAAACGGAAGAAGACGCGATTCGAGTGTCAAGTGATGTACGCGATATACATAGAGAGGCCCATTACGAACTACGCCAATGGACCTCTAACTCCACGCGGGTCCTCCGAGCCCTCACTTCGGAGGACGCCACGTCCGCGCCCGTCGAACTGAATAAAAGCGAAATGAAAAATGAACGAATCCTGGGACAAATATGGAAACCCGCGAGCGACGAACTCGCCTTCAACTTGGACCTCAGCCGCCTACCTCCCGGAGCCCTGGACGACATCGAGCCTACCAAAAGGCAAATATTGAAAATAACAATGTCGATCTTCGACCCCCTCGGGCTAGCGGCGCCGGTAACCATCATAGCAAAGAAAATCCTACAAGAGGTGTGGCGGCGCGGAACTGGCTGGGATGACAAGCTGGATGCAGACTTAGCGCGCCAATGGACGGAGTGGACGCTGCACCTAAGGGCATTGCGAGACCTCGCGATTCCGCGCGCCTACCCCTACTACGGCGACGCCCTCGAAACCGACGCCGCGCAACGCGGTATCAGCTGGCGCTTCATACCGGCGGGAGCCCCATTTATGGGCGGGGCATGGGAGAGGATGGTACGAGCCGTCAAGAGAGCCCTACACGCCGTGCTCAACGAGCGCCGCCCCAGCGAGGAGACCCTGACTACTCTGCTCGCCGAGGCCGAATATACAGTGAACAGCCGCCCCCTCACTCACGTGGCGGTTGATCCTGACGAGCCAGAAGCCATCACGCCGAACCACTTCCTCCTCGGTGGCTCAGCTCGGGCCCCCAACCCCGGGACATTCGACGACATCGCACTCATCGGCCGCGCGACTTGGCGGACGAGCCAACGCCTGGCCGAGCACTTCTGGGCCCGCTGGCTCCGGGAGTACCTGCCCTCACTCCAGTACCGGCGGGAGCCCTACGGTCATGGGCGGCCTATCAACGTCGGCGACATCGTGCTAGTGGCCGACGGGAATCTGCCTCGCAACACATGGCCACGAGGCCGGGTTACAGCTATATACCCGGGCCCCGACGGCGTGACACGAGCAGTGGACGTGACCACCAAGGGCGGAGTCTCCAGAAGACCGACCAAGAAGCTGGTGATCCTGCCGACGGAGCCTGAGAACCTGCACGCAAAAGAAGATCCAACGTTCACCCGAACGATGGTCGGCGGGAGAGATGTGCAGGACGGCATAGAATAAACCCGCTATAAACATAAAATTGTCAGTCGCGACCTAACTTGTAATAATCTAGCTTATAAACCTTCTTATAACATAGGCATTGCGCTACTATTGCCTTATGTCATCGGCACCTGAAATAAAGAATAATAGGCCTCACATTTCATTCCTACATAGTAAAAAAGGGTAATATACCGCTGGTTTCCTAAATAACGAGTGGATAACACTAAGTTTCCACTAAGAAATATAGACAGACTAAAGGAAACCTAGAGATCCTACTCGCGCGCCAGTCAGGCAACGACTGATGGGCGAGCGAGGGGGGAAACCCGGTATTTATACCTCAGGTGGGGAACGAGGTACGTATATACGGGCGGACACGGAATCCCCGCGTTTCAGATGCATTTTGACGCCGAACGAGCGGGATCTCGTGTAATAATGTATTATAAATAGCATAGAAATAGGTATAAGCACTGTAAATAATGTATTAGAGTAAGATTGAACTGTAATAAATGAACATGTCATTTCGCGCCAAAATTTCCCGCGCAAATCGCTTTCCCGCCAAATATACGGGGCGAAGGGGCGTCCGGCCGAGGTAACTTAATAGTATAAATTGGGCGGCCAGACCCCATGAAATTCAGTACCTACAGTAGCAGCGAAGTGACATTACTTGAAAAAGTAAACAAGCCTTTCAATTCAGAACCCCGACCCGACCAAGTTCCTGCTAAGCCGTAACGACCAACGCCGAAGGTGCAGGATTTCTCTTCAATTCTACCCAGCCCAGAGCCAGTCATAGGTGCGTCTCGCACAATAACCATATTTTATATTTATTACGATTTAAGGCTTCTAGAAATTCAGTAACCATACCATATACCTACATATAAGATGATACAAGACATTGCTTCCGCCTTCAACAACCGCGATAAAAGACCTCGATAAAATTTGATTCGACCCGCAATGTTTTTGGCTGATGGGTTTGTAATTACGTAGTAATAGTTATTTGTGCAATAAGAGCAAAGTTATTTTTGCTGCGAGTGCTGATTTTGAGTCCCGAGGAAGCGAAAGTTTCTAAAGTTAGAATTTTAAGCGCAGCGAGGGACTCAAAAGCACGAGACGCAAATACTTTGCTCTCGAGTAACACATGTTACACATGCAACTTTTTACCTCAGCAGTGAGAACATAGTCACGTTAAAAAATACGTCGATAAGCTTTTACGTATTTAGGTACCTACCTATTCGTCTCGTGATTATTCAGGTAGAAAACTTGATTCGGGATTCGTTACTGCTTTACCTCCTTCTCACTTTCCACTTGTTTTAACTCCTCAGCGCGGCTAGTTAAGGCCTCCACACACCGAACGCGGGTCGTGCGCGGCGCGGGTCGTGCGCGGCGCGGGTCGTGCGCGGCGCGGGTCGTGCGCGGCGCGGATCGTGCGCGGCGCGGGTCGTGCGCGGCGCGGGTCGTGCGCGGCGCGGGTCGTGCGCGGTTGAAGCGGTATATTCACACCGCAAACGGGCGGCGTGTAGTAGCGCGGGCCCGCCGCGGGCCCGTCGCAGGCCCGCGTTACTACCGCATAGGTCCCGCGTTCAAAAGGACGGCAAAGAGAATACGCGCGGCAGCACCAGTCGACTTCAAGATGTGGAACGGTGAAGACTCCGACGAAGAAGACCTATAGCAATAAGCTGGCTCTTAATAAAAAAAAAGAATTTGGGTTCACGACCAGGGGCCCGTTTATCAAAAGCTTGTAACTTGTATCCACATATCATAAGCCTCCATGATGCATTCAGTAGCCGCATATTATGACCGGCATCGCGGCGTTGTTTTCTTGCAGCTGTCATAGTTTTTTTTTTAATTCAGAGACAAACTAGAGTCGGACCCAACTTACCCAACTATCATGTCATTCGAAATTTACTTACGTGTGACATTTGTCAAATTTGTATGCAAATTGACAATTCAATTCGAACTAAACGTCATCTCGACGGATATTAGAATAGAGGTCAAATCAAATTTCATTGTTTTTCAGAGATGTTCGAATTTTGAATGAAATAATATTATCGAAATCGATGTTATTATTTAGCAATAATAACATTTTCACAGATAAGAAATTCGTTCTAACAAAACAGTCTATTTTTATGGTGGTCATAATGTGCGGTTCTTGAACGCATCATGGAGGGTTTATGATATTTGGATTATTAACTATTACTTATTCTGTGATCCGGCCTCCGTACGGTCGGCCGTCTATACCTACTCACCCGGCAAGCCCTTTTCACGGCTAGGCATGTAAGTGCTTTTCTCAAACATGCAATGAAAAAAATAAAAAAGACTTCAAGAAATCAAACAAATTTTCGTAGCTGAACTCCGTGACCATTGCCACAAATTGTGGAAAGAAATTAAAAAAAAATACTTCCCGGCCTAGGCCTTCAATTTCCAATGAAATTCCTTTACAGTTTGCTCTCTTCTTCTTCCGCCTGAAACGTGATACTTTGAAGCCTGTTATAATTATAACGCACGGAATGACGAAATTTCATTGCATGTTTGAGAAAAAGTCCATTATGTCCGCTAGCGTAGAAAGAGTTTTTGAATTTCGAACGCGACGCTCTATCGCGAGATCCAACTTTTTTCTATAGGAATGAGAGCTCATTATCCTGCGTTCAGAAACTTATGGTGTTATGCTAATAATTCATTATTATTATTTTCATAAAATATATAGATAATACTTAGTCTTTCTTCATTAAGTAGGTACATATGAAATATTAATAATTAGACTGACTTATAAAAATACGATACAAATAACTAATTTTAAAATGTAGTTTTACATTTCAAAACTTTACGCGTCATGCAAATTTGGAAAGCTAATTTAAGAAAAAAACTTGTGTACCTACATTTCATTGTTTTGTTTTGTTCTAAAGCCAACAGTTATATCAAAATAATGGAAGTTATTTATATATTTTAGCGCAGAAGATAATAGTAGTTTATGTGACTGTACGTAATGAAGGGCATTAAATACGAGTGTGGGTTTAGTTAGGGTTTCATAACAACATCACACGAGTGTCTTAATGCCTAATTATGTACAGTTACATACACTAGGTTCTTTATCTATCCACATATCATAAGCCTCCATGATGCATTCAGGAGCCGCATATTATGACCGGCATCGCGGCGTTGTTTTCTTGCAGCTGTCATAGTTTTTTTCTTAATTCAGAGACAAACTAGAGTCGGATTCAACTATCATATCGTTCGATATCTTACTTACGTGCGACATTTGTCAAATTTGTATGCAAATTGACAATTCATTTCGAACTAAACGTCATCTCGACTGATATTAGAATAGAGGTCAAATCAAATTTCTTTGATTTCAGAGATGTTCGAAATTTGAATGAAATAATATTATCGAAATCGATGTTATTATTTAGCATTAATAACATTTTAAGACAGTTAAGAAATTGGTTCTAACAAAACAGTCTTTTTTATGGTGGTCATAATGTGCGGTTCTTGAACGCATCATGGAGGGTGTAGCTAAATGCAAGCGCGACAGGGCACTAACCAATACGAATCTCAAACAAATATCAATACGTCAGTGTTCAATCAGTTTGAGACCCATCTGGTCTTTCGAATGCGAAAATGAAGTGTCAAAATGACCTACAATACGTTGGTTCCTAATCTAATTAGAAATCTCAAAACGTCTTTAATGCGTTCCAGCTTCCAGCCCCGCTATTTTGTAACCTGTTTTAAGTTCACCTCAACGCTCACCCCCGAATCCTCCACCCTCTCCTCTCGCCCCCGCAGCAGAAGAGCTCCCACCTGCCGCACCCGCAGCAGAAAGGCCCCCAGCCCACGACCTTTGCAGTTACCTGAGCGTAACTGCAAAGGATGAAGACTGGTTTGATGCATTACAAAAGAAGATACACGAATTTCAACAACTTCTGACGTCTTTCAGAAGAACAAGAAATTGCACGGTCCATCAACCAAGCCAAAGAACGTGCATTTATGCAAATATAGTTTTCACCTCACTAGCTCGGAAAGGCCCTTTTGTATGTTTGTTAACTATTGAGAAAATCGCTTTTTATCCACATGTGAAGAAAGTAGACGTATAACGTTAAAAGTACTATGACGTAGAACGTTAAATGTTTATTTTTGTTTTTTGTAGGTATATTTTGACATATTTTTGTTTAACTTTTATTTAAACTTTTTTTTTTTTACTTTTTTTTTTTTGTTTTTCAACTTTTTTAAAACTTTATTTTGTTCTTTTTTTTGTTTTTTTTTCCTTTTTTTTTACCCTTTTTCTTATTTTCCTTGCCGTAGTGAGGTGAAAAGATTTGTGTTATACACGGGTGAAAAGTTGTTTTACGTCTCGTGTGTTGAAACACTCGCAGGTAAAATACAACTTTCCCCCCTCGTATAACAAATAACTAAAACAGATTACCGACTTATTGTTAATTTGTTATAAGTTGCGACAACAAGCCGACAATGAGTGCAAAATAGCACTGTTATGTCCCCCACCACACTTAGTACTAAGTGTGTGCGAAGACTCACGAGGTCACGACACCCCCAAATGGCTTAACGCCGCGATTCGTAATTAAGCGTAGGTTAGAGTTCTAGCTTCGTTAGGCGTGACGCGGGTGAGGTGAGACGCATAAGCGCGTAAAGAATAACAGCCGAATGTCTCAGCTGGCTGACCAGTCTGCACGCTTATGACTCGCGGTCGTTTTCCGTATTTCCTCGGAACGCGTGGCGCATGCGTCCTGCGTGCCGCGCACGCGCGCGCCACGTGCGGCCATGACTTGTTTAGTTAGACACAGATGCGCCATTCATGATAAACGCCTTAAAAGCATAATACTACTTTACTCATACAGTATTTATGCATAGTCGAGTGCAAAACTATGAGAGGTAGGGGAACCAAGCATACAGGGTGGGCCCTGTAACTGGAGCAAAAAATTAAACGGTAGATTATTAAGCTTGTGAACAATTATTTCGAAGTGGTTTTATGCGAAAAAAATATCTTTTTTTTGAAAAAAAAAATCTTTAAAATACGTTTACTTGTATTTTTTTACTCTTCTGGAGTGGTATGAGTAACTTTTTATTTTAAAAACACAAAAAAAAAGAAAAAAAAATGAAAAAATCACAAAACTATCTGTTGAACACAAAAATGCAAAAACTATTATGACTCATTACATGATGTTACCTCAAAATCTCACTGCCGTGATATGATCTCGTGGTGCCAAGATACATTACTTGGAGGTCATAACTTTACATCAAAATTTCTCCGTAACCAAAAATTTTGAAAGTGAATGATACACAAGGGGTTACTGCAAATGCTCTAAGGAAGCCTCCTTTTGAATATTTGCTCGTGTTACAGGGCCCACCCTGTATAAGGAAAACCAAGGTTCGTTAGGTTCCCAATAAGCTACTTAAAATATCGCAGTTATGGTTGTCCAAATCACATCATATTTCGCGAGCATATGCGAGACACAGTTCTTCCTACGTGCACATACCTCTAATAATGTTATCTACTAATCTCTCCCTTCAGTCGTTAACTCTTAGTGGTCGTGGTTTCATGATGATGTATGGATAAAGCAGCCCCCGCGATGCTCCTCCACACTTGTCACGGTCTTCAGCATCACGGGAACACTCTGCCATCCTAAGCCAAAAAGACGCATCTGACTATGAGACTCATAGTCAGATGCGTCCTTTAATTATGCTTATAGGATGGTAGCACTGGACTATGGTGGATTGTGTCGCAGCTTTTATCGAATATTTGGAACTCGAGTCGGTTTCACATTTGTTGAGTTCTGAGGGCCTACCGCGAACGGCATTCGAAGTTTTCCCTCTCTGTCGCACTTAAGTACGAACTCGTAAGTATGACAGAGAGGTGAAACTTCGAATGCCTTTCGCGGTAGGCCCTCTGCGACGCTACCTCGAACTTCGAATCTCGAACTTCGTATATCTCCGTTTCGGTCGCTCGAGTACCATAAACCATAAGTGCGATAGAGACGGGGATATACGAAGTTCGAGATTCGAAGTTCGTGGTAGCGCCGCTGAGACGAGGCCGAAAATCGAAATTCGAAGATAGTCGTCGTCTGTACCGCAAGTGATCATTGGAGAGATCATAGATGAGCTATACGATTTTCGATTTTTACGGTATGTTTTCTGGCACTAAGTATGCTTGGCAAGCGTGGAAGCAAGCGCGTGCAACTAATACAGGACTAGCATCAATACTTGCACTAACTCGGCATAGGCTATTTGGGGGTGCAGATTCGGTGCGGTATCAGTAAGCTGTCACCGAGACAGCACATATTCTAAACTGCGCGCCTACTACCTACTTTTCATCTTTTCAATGAGTGCTTCCCGATTGGTGAGAGATGCGCAGAAGTGGGGTCGTACAGTAGCGGTACTGCATGCGTACCGCTTTGTTTCCGTGCAATTTGGTACTGCGTAAATATAATAGGTACTACCTACAAAAATTGCTATAAATCCGTTACCACACCGACTCGGCACGGACGTGATGACCTTATTTGGCGGTATTCTATCAGTACATATATATTATATTTAGGACTAGGTCCTACGAACTCATGTAAGCATCGACAAAGTGATTTCTAAATTGTTTAATTTAAATAAATCTTGTATGCTACTACGTGTTTGTAAACATACATATTTACTCATTCCAATTCAAACGTGTGTTGTGAATTAGGGGAGTCCTTGAGTGTGACGTCATGGCAATCATGGTATACAATAATTGTTTTCTTACTAGTACAGTCAGCAGCAGAAGTAGCTAAGCGGGCTGGCTGTTCAAAATGACCTACACACGCTCATATTTTTTTGAGAATAAAGTCTTTTCGTGTGCAGTGCAGGTCATTTTGAACACCCGGCCCGCTTAGCTACTTCTGCTGCTGACTGTACTAGTAGCATTCCCCGCGGCTCCGCTCGCGTTCTTGCTGGCGAAGTCGCGGTAAATACAATAGACAATAGTCTATCGTATGACCATCCTGACGTTTATATAGATATATCTACTAAAGTACGAAGAGGAAACGTGTTTATGTTTATGGATGAGGAATGAAGTAGGTAGGTAAAAATAAATTCCAAAATTAGTAATGGGTTGACTTCATTACTAGTTCTGACTAATAAATAGAGTGGGACTATGAATAAGCGATTTCATTTCATTTCATTTCGTTTCATTATGCATTATGTCGAAGAAGAAGACCTCGGCATGGATACTAGAGGTAGGCACTTTAATATCGGTGCAATATATTGTAATACTAGCTGTTGCCCGCGACTTCGTCCGCGTAGAACTTTTTATCGTCTTAGAAAATGATTTCTCTCAATACAAAATTTGAACCCTCTTTTAGGGGATAATTAAAAAAAAAGTTGATGTTCATTTTCTAGTTTGTGAACAAACAGTCTAAAACCAAAGTTAAAAATCTCATACTTTAAAAATGCCTTGAAATACTCAAACTTTGAACCAATTTTAACACTCTTAGGGGATGAATTTGGAAAAACTCTGAAATCAGTTTTGTAGTCTTTTAACGTACAGAATAAGACCGAAGTTAAAAATCTCTTACTCACACTTTAAAATTTTATTGCTCGCCATTTAAAATTTGAACCCCCTTTTAAACCCCCTTAGAGGTTGAATTTTTCTAATCGCTGAAAGAACTTTTTTCGTAAACTTTTAAGCCTCTAGCTCAAAAAAAGTGTTGCCCATACAAAGCTTTCTTAACCCCCTTAGGGGTGGAATTTTCTAAAACTCTGAAAGTACTTTATTATTAATTTTAATAAGTAACATTTTGAATAGTTTTAAGTCTAGTAAAAAAAAAAGTTTTTCCCACACAACACTGGCTACCCTTCTTAAGGATCTTAAGGATCCCCTTAGGGATGGAGTTTTCTAAAACGCTGAAAGTTCTTTTTTAGTATTCTAATAAGTCATCTTTTTGCAAAGTTTTAAGTCTAACTCAAAAAAAAGTGTTGCCCATGCAAAGCTTGCTCTCCTTTTTAACCCTATTAGGGGTGGAATTTTCTAAAACGATTTGTGTTCTTTTTTTGTATTTTAATAAGTAATCTTTCTACAAAGTTTTAAGTGTCTAGCTCAGAAAAAGTGTTCCCCATACAAACCTTGCACCCTTTTTTAACCCCCTTAGGGAATGATTTTTGTAAAACGCCGAATGTAGTATTTTTCATGTTCTAATAAGTAATTTTTCGTCAAAATTTTAAGTCTCTATTAAAAAAAAATATGTTTTTCCCATACAAACTTTGCACCCTATTTTACCCCCTTAGGGGTGAAATTTTCCAAAACGCTGAAAGTACTTTCTTTGTATTTAAATAATCTTTCTACAAAGTTTTAGGACTCTAGCTAAAAAAAATAGTTTCCCACATACAAACTTTGCACCCCTATTTTAGCCCCCTATTTTTAGGGGTAGAATTTTCTAAAACGCTGAAAGTACTTAATTTGTATTCTGATGACTAATCTTTCTACAAAGATTTAAGTCTCTATTTAAAAAAAATATTGTTTCCCCCATACAAAATTTGCACCCCTATTTTACCCCCTTAGGGGTAGATTTTTTTAAAACACTGAATCTAGGTACTTTATTTGTATTCTAATGAATAATTTCTCTACAAAGATTTAAGTCTCTATTTTAAAAAAAGTAGTTTTTCCCATACAAACTTTGCACTCTATTTTACCCCTTTAGGGGTAGAATTTTCTAAAACCCTGAAAGTTCTTTATTTGTATTCTAATGACTGATCTTTCTACAAAGTTTTAAGTCTCTATTTAAAAAAAAAAGGTTCTCCCATACAAACTTTGCACCCCCATTTTACCCCCTTAGGGGTAGAATTTTCAAAAATCCCTTTTTATCCCTAGCCCACGTTATAAAAGCAACATACTGTGCAAAAATCAACTCTCTAAGATTAGTAGTTTCGGCTGTGCGTTGATGAGTGAGTGAGTGAGTGAATAAGTCAGTCAGGACATAGGCATTTATTACGTATAGATAGATAGAAGATAATGAAACTCCCATTCAAATATCTCAAAAAATTATGAAGCTACATCCGTTTTAATGTCGCTTGTTAGAGTGAGAAAACGATGAGGGACTGTGACGTCAATATACTCGAGCGTCATAGTAAAAAACAATCGTTTCATATGAAGGTGCGTTTTGCGGAAAAGGGACAGAACATACCCCCTCTTAAAACTTTGGACTCTTATAACTTAATCATTACCTATATAACCTCTTGCTTTGTTTTTTTCTCCATTTGACTATATTTATTTTAAATTCTTTTTCGAGAAAATACATTATGATTATTTACCATATTTTCGATTCCTGAGCTATAACCACGAACTTCGGAATTCGAAAATATTCGGGTATCTCTATCGCACTAACCATACTCGAGTGATAGGGATGCAAATATATGAACATTGAGTATCGGTTTTCGTGGTAGCGCCGCAGGTACTTTGGCTGAATGCGCCGAGCGCGTGCCATTGTCATTCAAAAAAAACAAATTCGTGTTAATTATATTGTTCAAATTTGTTGATTTCATTTATTGAAATTACGACATAAAACGACATTTGCGCATATAAGTTCTCATATCAGAATCGAATATTTTTTTATGGTTTATATTTTAGCATTTGTCTCGTAAAGGTCTATCGTAGACGGGATTTAAATTATTAATAAGTGAAAGGCAAAGCAATTCCGCCATTTTGACGAAAATTTGACGGTTCTTATAGCTGACAGTTGGAGCAGCGTTTGATTTCAATAAAAATAAATGAAAAATTAAATGAAGTCGTATATTTCGGAAAATTAATTAACTGTCGCAGTCGGATAAAAACTATCCTAAGTTGCAGCTAGAATAATAATGTACCTATATAAAATGTTTCATATTTTTCCGTTCATGGGATGCTGAGAACATTCGAACCGCGCAAAGCTTAGTTTCAAACTGGCTGATTCTTTTTTTAATTTAGAGATTTATTATAAGTGGAGATAAATAAATAGAAGATAATGAAACTCCCATTCAAATATCGCAAAAAATTATGAAGCTACATCCGTTTTAATGTCGCTTGTTAGAGTGAGAAAACGATGAGGGACTGTGACGTCAATATACTCGAGCGTCATAGTAAAAAACAATCCTTTTAAATGAAGGTGCGTTTTGCGGAAAAGGGACAGAACATACCCCCTCTTAAAACTTTGGACTCTTATAATTTAATCATTACCTATATAACCTCTTGCTTTGTTTTTTTCTCCATTTGACTATATTTATTTTAAATTCTTTTTCGAGAAAATACATTATGATTATTTACCATATTTTCGATTCCTGAGCTATAACCACGAACTTCGGAATTCGAAAATATTCGGGTATCTCTATCTCTATCGCACTAACCATACTCGAGTGACAGGGATGCAAATATATGAACATTGAGTATCGGTTTTCGTGGTAGCGCCGCAGGTACTTTGGCTGAATGCGCCGAGCGCGTGCCATTGTCATTCAAAAAAAACAAATTCGTGTTAATTATATTGTTCAAATTTGTTGATTTCATTTTTTGAAATTACGACATAAAACGACATTTGCGCATATAAGTTCTCATATCAGAATCGAATATTTTTTTATGGTTTATATTTTAGCATTTGTCTCGTAAAGGTCTATCGTAGACGGGATTTAAATTATTAATAAGTGAAAGGCAAAGCAATTCCGCCATTTTGACGAAAATTTGACGGTTCTTATAGCTGACAGTTGGAGCAGCGTTTGATTTCAATAAAAATAAATGAAAAATTAAATGAAGTCGTATATTTCGGAAAATTAATTAACTGTCGCAGTCGGATAAACACTATCCTAAGTTGCAGCTAGAATAATAATGTACCTATATAAAATGTTTCATATTTTTCCGTTCATGGGATGCTGAGAACATTCGAACCGCGCAAAGCTTAGTTTCAAACTGGCTGATTCTTTTTTTAATTTAGAGATTTATTATAAGTGGAGATATTCACATTAAAACTATTTTGACAAAATGTACCTTTGTTCAAAGTCTCTATCTATACCTATAGTCATAACTCATTAATCGTCTTTTTACCTCTATACCACGTTTTTATAGGTACTCCATACTAGTAGTGACATCTAGTGACGAGTAGGAAACTAACCACGACACTAAAATTCAGTGAAGCAGTGGCTCTTCAGATACCTAGTTAACCCTTGGATTCTCGGCTCTCCGTTCGAGTAGGGCCTAGATTCCCACGCTGACCTATATATGGGTCAGTTCCATGTTAAATACCCATAACGAGGCGGGGCTGGGACAATGTGTTTGACCCATATATAGGTCGCTGGGAGAGAAAGGGTGTAGGGTCATTATGCCGATTACGCGACCACCTTCGGTTAGCGACCACCTGGGGGGTAAACACGTAACGTTCCGAACGCGCGTTCGTTACAGTTTAACTGTCATTTTTCCATAGAAAATGTGACATTTAAATCTACCTGACGCGCGTACAATGCGTTACGTGATCGACTAGCTGATGTTCAAGGTTTCTTCAAATAATATAATTTTAACAGACTCTAAACAAACCGTGAGTCGTGCCTACCCATGCAATGTTTTAAGTAGGTACCTAGGTAGTTGCTTAACAGGAAAAAACCCTATGGATATTTGAACAGGGAATATTTCTGAACCGGTAAGTAATTTTCCCGGAAACATCACCACTCCAATGACTCCATTTGCTGACAGACGTCAGACGCTACGCTGCGCTGACTAAAACATAACTAAGCTAAGATTTATAGATACAAAAGGGTTGCGGACTCAAAATTTATTATTACTCCAAAAGAAAGAAAGCAAAAAAATATGCCTAATGATGAAAAATCACATTCAAATATCTCAAAAAATTACCAAGCCACAACCGTTCTAATGTTGCTTGTTAGAGAGAAAACGCTCGGGGCCCGTGACGTCACGATCCACGAGCGTCATAGTAAATGACAAACGTTTCATATTTTTTGCGGTAAAGGGACAGAATATTTACTCTTAAAATTTTGGACAATTAAAACTTAGTGATTACTTAACCTCTTACATTGTGTTTTTCTCCATTTGACTGCATTATAGTCCTTTTTCGAGGAAATACAACATTATTGATTATTTTATTTAGTGTCTATGTCGGCGGCCGATCGTAAAATCCGGTAGATCACGAAATTCCTAGGCATATCGTGAAACGCCGCCATTTCATGATTTGGCTAAAAGTTGACCAGGCATATCATGATGTGCCTGATAAAAAATACGGCAGATCGATTTAGTGGCGAACCCGACTCGGATCGAGGTTAGTTTTTTTATAAAAGAGCGGAAAAACTTGTTTGCAAACCCTACTTACGTATAACGGCGAGTATTGAACGATATGGCGGCGTTTCATGGTATGCCTAAGAATTTCATGATCTGCCTAAACGTCATTAGACAAATCGTTAAACGTTAAGTTTTGAATAATATGGCGGATTTTACGATCGGCCGCCGACAACATCTACATCCATATTGCCATCAGCCCACCATCAAAGTGGTACCTACCATTGAGAATATTCCCATTGGTGACACACGACCATGACAATGGTACTGATTCTGCCCTCCATGATACTTCACGAGCTACATTCTAAGTACCCGTCACTAATTTGCTTGGTATCTTCCACACTCCTCACACAACCATTAAATGTCGATGTCGGTCCATTCCGGAACCATAGATGGAGCCAGTATTTTTTGTATGATTTTGCATCATTTCGGCTGGACCGTGTAAAAGTTTCTTCACTAGTCCTGTATCAAATTAAATAATACGTTAAAACGATTGATTACATAGAACCTTAATTAATTCAAGAAATGACCTGGTTACTCTTAGTGCAAGTTGCCCGCAACTATCAATTACATGCAAAATAGTACATACGGGCTAGTACGTCGAATACCTGCTAGGTTGATTGACGTCGTATTATGTCGGCCAATTTATAGAAGATAGATTGTACAACGAGGTCGGCACGAGATCTTTTACGAAACGAGAAGCTATAAGAAGCGCAACGCCCCGAAGGAAGGATCTTACCTTCCGTGTCACACGCAATATTTTTCATCCCATTTGCGAAAAAAAAACAAGTAGTACAAAATAAAAACTAAACGCAATTATAAGACTGAATGTCTGTCGTCCATTTTACTGAATTTGAACAGCCGGATATCCGGTGAGCTAGACATTTACCTGAATGTATAATATTACTATCACGAGACTAGATGGCGCCGTTGTTTTAGCGAAAACATGAATTGAATTCGTTGGAATCACGTCATCACGTGACCCGCCAGGTATCTCCATGTCCGTACGATTACTAGGTACCTAATTTATGGAATTGTTTACGGATTCAAAGAATTCAGCCGTTATACAGATGAGGTGAAAGGGAAAATACCCTGAGAAAATTAAGTTTTTTTTGGAAATATTTAAATATCAGGCTAATTATTTGTATACGGCTTTTATACTATACATAGGTATACGGCGGGGATATGACGTGCCGTGGCATAGATACCGCATGAAATTATGGTGATAATAATATATATTATATACGGTGATAATAAGTTTTTGAGAATAAAAATAAAATAAAATACAAAATCTAGCATATTTAAGTTTTTCATACAAAACTTGTTTTTGCTGTATTTCATTTGTTTTATAAACTGTAGCCATATAAATGAATTACAGAGACGTCATTGTATCGATACAATCCAACACGTAGTTTTATAACTTCAACTTAGAAAAGTTGAAAAACCCCCGACATTTCCATTTCAAAGTTCAATATCTCAACAACAGCTGAACCGATTTTATTAAAACGTAACTAAGGACCATCTCGATCACGTCATCGTTTGGATTTAAAAAACTGCATTCAAATCGGTCCATTAATTTAGGAGCTACGATGCCACAGATAGACACACACACACACACACACACACACACACACACAGACACGTCAACCTTATAACACCCCTCTTTTTCTGTCGGGGGTTAAAAATGAGAACGAAACTCCGTTTGTATGGGAAGGTGAAATTCGGCCGAGCTTACTGCGGCCTCTTAATAATAATAGTTATAATTAAGCAAAAAATGCTGTTTTTTTTGTTCCGATTTTGGTTTTATCATACATATAACACATCAAACTTTCATAATTACATTGTTTTTATTACACCTCTTTTTCACTGAATATGTCTCCGTAATATAGTAGTACTCGGTTACTAACTCGTCAATAACCCTTCTTTTGACTTAACTTATTTTGTAACTTAATGAACATTATAGCCGCGGCTTTATGATTTCGTTACCGTCTTTTCCGTTGCTGTCCATTTTTGTTAAATGGCGTTTTATTTTTTATTTAATTCATTATTAACCAATGTAAAAATCTGGTTATTAAAAGGACAATTATTCGTTAAGTTTGTGAGATAATAATACTTGAGGTGCCAGTTGATTAGAAGTGAAAATTGTAAGTCTTTTTTGCCATTTAGTAACGGAATGGTTGGTATATCAAAATTTTCTCTAGATCAATTGATATTAATAATAACATTAGTCATTAACAGGTCTATAAGTGAATAAAATTCAAATACATGATAACTAAGCTTTCGTATAATTTATACAAACAGATGTATGTGGTAACGGAATGGAAAATAAATCGGAGTCAAGCATCATTAAAAACGCTATATTTATTAAATTCGCGCGTATTGTACAAAACGATTGCTTAATTAAGATACCTAAGGCTACATTTCACCCCCTAAGCAAATCAAAATCTAATAATAAACTACCTAAACAGAAAAATCATCACTTCAAATAAAATGGGTGCGTAACGATAACTATAAATATTTTTGATATAATATTACTCGCAATAACGCTCATCTGATATAATTCTCGAGTTGTATAACAACACTTAATATATTTTCATATGGTATAATTATCATTTTATATAACGATCATTTGATATAATAATATTTAGTATAACATACATTAAGTATAATGCATATTTGCTATATTGAACATTGGATATAATGCTCATTCCGTCTAATGTACAGTTGATATAATCAAGCCAGGGTAGCCAGAAAAAGGGGGGACGGGGGGGGGGCGAAGCCCCCCACAAGGGCCGCAGTAAAAAAAACCAACACTCGCAATAATTGTACTATTGGTGGGTTAGGTTAGGGTTCAATTGTGTCCCTTAGAGCGGAAATAGGTGACGTCGACACGCTGGCGGTTGGGTTAGGTTTACGTTAGGTTAGAACGGAAAAATAGTAGGTTAGCTAACGTAAAACGCAATTTGCACATAAAAATTATCCGTTATTATTCCGTCTAATGTACAGTTGATATAATCAAGCCAGGGTAGCCAGAAAAAGGGGAGACGGGGGGGCGAAGCCCCCCACAAGGGGGGCTCGGAGGGCGAAGCCCCCCGCAGTAAAAAAACCAACACTCGCAATAATTGTACTATTGGTGGGTTAGGTTAGGGTTCACTTGTGTCCCTTAGAGCGGAAATAGGCACCCCGCTAAGCGGGGTGACGTCGACACGCTGGCGGTTGGGTTAGGTTTACGTTAGGTTAGAACGGAAAAATAGTAGGTTAGCTAACGTAAAACGCAATTTGCACATAAAAATTATACCGCTTGATCATTATACAATATAAGATGTATATCAAATAAGAATTATACTCTATGATGGTTATAGGAAATAAGCGTTATACCGAATGATAGTTATACTAAATAAAAATATATATTTTGATATTATACCAAACGTTTATTATATACTATGAATGATTCTACCCTTTGAAATTATATCAAAAATGGTTATACCCAATGAAATTATATTATTTGTTTTTATACCGATCATTACACACCCAAATAAAATGGTACACTTTGAAAAAATAATGCCCATAAACAATTTTTCTTATGTTTCATTTCTCTCGGTCTTGTTATGATTGGTCATAACATAACATAATCATAACATAAACCATTCGCAATAAAAAGTGCTATTGTAGCGCTTTTTATATATTGCTTTTAACTTTTAGACATGGACAATGTTTTCCCTAGGTACCTACTTATTATGAGCATAAGTACATTAAATTACGTAAGTGCAGTCTCTCTGATTCTTCTGTTTCATAGTGAGTTGGTGACTTGTATTTTGGTTACTTAACTTTTCTCCTACGTAACTTGACAAATAGAAACTACATCTTTATAAGTAGTACCTACACTATATATGAATTATCGAGAACATGGAATTGCATTTGTAATGGTAGTATGAGAAAATAGAAAATTCAAATATAGAATGCCTGTAAACATACAATACTACTACATATGCAATTCCATGGTCTCGTTAATTTATCTATAATAGATATTTATAGATTCCTTTGTTTTCTTTTCGACCCCTATGGGTAGTTTGAAAAACGAGGGCGTTGAAATAGGATGGCGCCTGGTCCTGGCACTGTTATCGGCAGTGCATATTTACTTCAATATCTCGTACATAACATTGTCGTCACGGCTGATACCGCCTGTACTTTTGTATTTTACGGGTCAGTGTCCTTGACTGTGTTGACAGTACACATAAATCGTCGTGATATAATCATCAGAGACAAAGGAAATGGATTTAGTACGCGACACTCCCCCTTGCGGGACGTTAACCCCGGCCCCACCGCACGTGGGTAATATGTACAATACGACTTCATTATAATACAGGGTGACTGGTAATTCGACCTATTCCTTGAAAGGGGTTATACTAGAGCTAATTTGCAACAATTTATGTCCAGTCAACCAGGGGTCAAAACACGATTTTTTTTTAATTTTTCGAGTTTTTAGTTTGTTTGAAAAAAAATCGCCTTGCAGCCTTAAAGTGCTGATTGTGACAAAAATATTTTTTACTATCCAAATGGAAGTACTTTTGTCACAATCACCAGCTTAAGGCTGCAAGGAGAATTTTTTTCATACAAACTAAAAACTCAAATATCTCGGTAACCAGCGAGTTTCGACCCCTGGTTGACTGGACATAAATTGTTGCAAATTAGCTCTAGTATAACCCCTTTCAAGGAATAGGTCGAATTACCAGTCAATCTGTATAGTATATAATTCACACATCTTGTAAGAAACCTCGTTCAATTACCTACTTATCCTTATCCTCGTGTGTGTGTGCCTGCCAAGCAGCAAAGTTTCGGCGCATTGGCAAGACAGCTTTTCATGATGATGATATTATAGTTGATACAGTATTTTAAGTTTATTGTCACGAATAAATTATTTCATTTCATTTCATTTCATGATCTAGAGATTATTCATGGGCACTTACTATGTGACCCATTTTCTTTTGTTTTTATGAAATTCAGAGAAACTAGCCTGTATTTTCTATACTACCGCTTTCAGTTTCCTGTGCCATCCGAATATTTTTGTGCAAAATTTATTCATAATCATGTCGTTTATTGCTTTATGTATGGTTACAAAATGGTCTACGTCATAAGTACACTTACTATGTAACGAGTGTCTCAATAAGAGTGCCCATTTTTTTTATTAGGTATTAGGGTAATCAATAGACTAGTGCACCTTATTCTTACCCGTTGGCCGTTACATAAGGCCGCGTTTACGCACAGGGGGACCTGTCAGGCGTTTTAGATGGCCTATCACAGATTATTTATTTTATTAGGTACTAATACGTGCACGGATATCTAAATCCATTTGCGATTAACGACATGCGTAAATGCATGCCATGAAAATATCACATTTATGAGTAACTGATAAACATTCATTAGCTGCAGCCGAGATAATTCATGCGAAAACAATTATTGATTGACGTGTACAATCACGTACACAAATATCACTCGCTGCATGATACAGTATGTTTACGCTACGCGCCTAACCTTTCTTACGCAACTATTACTAGAAATACTTAACGATCGTCTCAGACGTATTAAGACTATTCTCTTTTTAGGGTTTCGTACCAAAAAGGTAAAAAAGGAACCCTTATGGTGCTGCGACTCTGTCCGTCTGCCACAACGTTAAATATCTCAGGAACTACTTATGCTATCAATTTGAAATTTAGAACAACTGTTAAGAAGGTTTTAAGACACATGTATAGTAAATAAAAAATATATATACATTTTAATGTTTTGGGTAAATGACGGATATGAGGGGGGTTAAAAATTCAAAGTCTAGTTAATAGATCAAGTGGGGTATCATATGAAAGGGCATGATTTGCGCTTTCTAAAACCGTTTTTATTTTTTTCTACAGTTGTTAAATTTTGATTTATTAAGGCGAGGCAGGTTCATGGTCTTCTCTCCCTCTCACTGAGCATAAGCGTGAGCGAGATTGGAAGTGCGTGTTCGGAAGTGTGTAACATCACTTTTTAGTACATATACATTGATTTTTGGAATACTGGATAATTTATTAAAAATCTGTCCTGTTATTACACTAGAATAACAAAAAAACCGGTCAAGTACGAGTCTGACTCGCACACCGAGGGTTCCGTACAAGCTTTCATACACCATACCCGTCATGTTCTTGAACAATCATAAACAGCTCATAGATAGTTTTTACCTTTTTGGTACGGAACCCTAAAAAGCTATCCTTTTTATAAAAAAAACATGGATTGTCGTTGAAAATTACGAGATCTCGAAAATTTAAGTTCATTTTATGGTGATATTTAAGATTGTTTTACAGAGTTATCAAGGCATTTTTTAAAACTATGTTTGGTTATAACCCTTCTCTGTTTCTTTTTCAGTCTACACTCTACAGTAATTTTTCTGTAGTAGAATTTTTAATTATTTCTTACTGGTAGCTCATAAATCATCTTTTCGTCAGATCGTGAACCGGCCTCGCCTTAAGGAATATGTAAAAAAAATACCATCCCCCCCTCCTCCCCCTTATCTACGAAGTTAAAATTCTGAAATTATTACAGTATATGATTAAAAGTAACATAAATAAAATAATACAGGAAAAATTAAATGATACCTCTAGCGTATTCTTTTTTATCAAAAATCATTTCTTAATTATGTTTGTAATTATATTACCTACTTTTGTATGAAATTTTATGTATTAAAATTCCTATGAGATTATCGTTAAATCAAATAAAATAAAAAAATCTAAATTGGTACGCGTAATAAAAAAAAATTTAAAAAACTAAACTGATACAGTTCAAGCCATATCAAAAACGGACAATACATTTTAGCTACTCTTACCTTAACACGAAATTAGAATAGAATCAGTCACATCAACTACATTTTTAGGTATTAGCATTGACTCGGCACTAAACTGGAAAGATCACATAAATAAAATAAAGAATAAATTAAGCAGCTTCACTTATGCACTGTATAATCTGAAAAAATGCACGGACATGAAAATAGCAACGAGCGCTTACTACGCTTACGCACACGCCTGGCTACAATACGGTATTGTGTTGTGGGGTAATAGTACGAATATTATTCATCTCTTTAGATTACAGAAGCGTTGCATTAGAATACTGGTTAATATAGATCCCATGGTAAGCTGTAAACCACATTTTAAAAAGTTAAAAATTCTGACTTTAGTGTCTATGTATATTTTAGAAGTATGTTTATTTGTCAAAAAGAATTACAATCTTTTCCCGCAATATTCCCGCCCTCAAAACTTACGACCCAGAAACATACTAGCTACGCCTAATTCAGCGCTAGAAATGATCCATTCAAGCCCTTATGGCATGTCAATATAAATTTATAATAAAATCCCCAATACTATTAAAGACATTGAAAATTACAAAATATTTAAAAATACAATAAAATTATACCTCATGCAGAAAGCTTATTATACATTAGACGATTTTTTTTATGATCAGTTTGAGGAGTGGACTAAATTGTAGGTCATTGTAACGGATTGATATCATGAATTATTATTAATTGATTATTGTGACATTCTTAACTTAAATTTAAATTTTTGTTTTTTAATTTAATTTATATGATGTGAAATATTAACTTTTAATAGTATTGTTTAATATCTTTAATATTTTGTCGCAAATTTATTTATATTTCTTAAGTTCGCGTAAGAGGTGTGAAAATTATGTGACGGTTATTATTATTATTATTTTAATTATTGTTTATTTCATTGCTGTGCCCTTACAGGGTTCATGTAGAACTGTAATATATAATTTAAGAACTGTATACTAACTTGATTTGAATTTTGAATTTTGAATATCGCTGATAGATAAACACACATACTAGGTTGCAAGTCATTAGTACCAAAATGCAGATAGCGCTATAAAACGGTAACTTCTACTACCTACTACTATATCAGCTGTTAAGATTGTTCAAGAATGAATGGGGTCGTGCCGTGACGGGTATGGTGTATGAACGTGTGTACGGAACCCTCGGTGCGCGAGTCAGACTCGCACTTGACCGGTTTATTTATAGTAGTTTATGCAATCGTTATATAATGGATGCTTTTTAAGTCGAGTAGCACGTTTAGGCCACGAAACTTGCTGAGTGGCCTAATTAAGGTACGAGACTTAAAAAGCTAATTATATAACTATTGTATACAATACTTTTTCTACGAGTCAACAGAAATAATAATGTATTAAACAAACTTGGTATCTATTGAAAATCGCCCTGCTTAAATTAAGCGCAGCAGCTTAGTAATTTTGCGCGTTGATGTCTTAACAGTTATCTTACTTACTGCTACTTACAGCTCCTGGATTCATAAGATGACTGCTGGCGGCTATCTTATGAAACCATACGAGTTCCGTGACGAGCTCGTGGAGCTCCAGGATTAAGAAGTATGTGATCTTAGTTTCGTGTACGAAATCTTAATTCAAAGATTAAAGTCGACGAGTAAGTAGAAAAAAGTATAAGTACGTTTTTGTTTTTACGATATTCATATGAAATATACATACTACAGTCGACTACAAAGATAAGTATGTTTTTTAATGTTACAAATTTGTATGTATATATTATTACTATGGTAGTAAAGTCTATGTATACATATTTTTGTAACATCGTATGGATTCATCTCTTTGTAGTCGACTGTACAACACTTAAAAACATTTAAAAAAATCTATTATATCGGGTATTACATTGTCCTGAATTTAGCATCCTGAATGACCTGGAAAGCTGATTCAGGAAGGTGTAATCGCATTTCGCTAGTAAAGATCCTAAATTCAGATGCGATTACACCTTCCTGAATCAGCTTCCTAGGTCATTCAGGATGCTAAATTCAGGACAATGTAATACTTACCACAGAATAAGTAATAGTACTACGTAGAAGGTTCTCTGTTAACAAATCCCCTGTTTAGGTAGGTACGCCAAACGTGCCTAAATGTGGCCATCCCTTTCTATCGCATGCAACGAGCTGCGACCCGTGCGAGCGTCCCGTACCAACGCGCGGCAACTAAGGGCCGCCAAATTGGCAGTACATCAAAGTGGCAAAAGTACCATGCCGGCCCGTACTTGTAGCGGCGCGACGGAATCACAGAGTGAACCGCCCCTGGTAATACCCGTTTAGGCAGGCTGTCTCCAAAAGCTAGGTGGGAGTCAAATCCCCCAAACTGCCGGTGGTCAGGGGCCACAGAGAGTGGAACATCCTGACGACGCGCGCCATCTCTAAGGACGCGTTTACACTTAGGCGTAATTTCGCGCGTCATGTCGCCTAGGCTAGGCGGGAACTCGGCCTTAGTGGTCTAGGCTCTTCCCTATGAGACAGTTCGCCGGACCACCTCATTAGTAAATAGTGCTTGTTGTTTATCATTTTATTAAATTTAACAAAGTCTCATCATCGGCCTAAACCGAAAAAAAACCAATAAAAACTTTACTTTAACCAACTTTAACTTAACTAGAATCACAATAAAATTACTATCTGAAGATAACCAACGCAAAGAGGTTTGAAACCGATCGACCCAGGGCAAAGTAGATTGCGGCCATTGAGCGAGTCTTTTCGACGAACTGATTAGTAAATGTCAATACTTAGGTATAAGCCGTATAAGTCGTAAATGAATGCGGAATTTCTGATTGAAAATGCACGAGCCACGGGTTATCATATAAAACCAAAAAGTAAGTAAACTAAGCAATAAAACCCAGTATAGACTACTTTCCCTCATTTTAATCTTTAGAAAATATATATCTAGTTAGGTACTTATACTCTATCCGAAACTGTAAAAGTAAATTCTGATAAACAAAAGCAAAAAAAAACGACTTTTTGCTCTGAATATGAGGCAGACTTTTTGCTTGCGTTTTTTGACAGGATTTACTTTTCGTAGGTTCGTACTACTTATACCTTAATACGAGTAAATATAGGTTTCCGACTACAGCTATACAGTTCACATCAATTCGGCATCGAAACAGATAGATCAATTTGATTTGCACTCGACCTCATCAAGAGAGCAAAGGCTTGTGCATCATTTTGAGCTCTAAGTCCACTTAGATACTTCTGCTATTAACTGTACTCTTTCGTATAAATAGAAGAAATTAACTATACTATTCGTTACTAACTAAAACTTGAGTCGACGCAGATACTCCATTGGAAGGCAGAGGGGCAACCGGTTTAGATTCACCTGCAAATGAGTAATATATGTCAGTGATGATGATGGTCACTTGTAGTTACTTGTAGCTACAAAGACGAGCCCTTTATTGACAGGTCTTCCCTTTGACATTGAAACGCTTTTACAGGAAATCTTTAAGTAAACGTCTTCTAGGCAGGTAGTTAATAAAACAAACAGTCTTAGCGTGACAAGAAAATTACCTCGAATGAGTATTTTTTGTAATGTGGAGAAAGGAGCGTCAACAAGCACACACAATGCAGTTGCGACCATCAATGAAATCGTCATGTCTGTGTAGAACAGGTAAATCTGAAAAAAGCAAATTAAACACCGTCTTCTATGTATCGCTATTAATTATAAGTATTATAACAAATTAAATTAAATGGATCTCGCATGATATTTTACTTATCTCTATTCCCTTACTAACTAGCGCTACAGAAACGTTTTGAATTAAACATGAGTAAACGGGAGACGAAGTAAACAATACATATCTATTATATAATAACTTTAACCAAATATCGGAACACGCTACTCTATATTCAGATTGTATTATCACTTATCACCTATTCTAGAGTAAATAAGACCGCAAACATATATTTTGTTGAACAAAATCTAGTAACAAAACTTGAAAGGAACGGTCTAGACCAGACTAGACAAATAAAAATCTGGAGGCAGCAGACGTCATACACAGATACAGAGAGGTATGACGTATTTTACTAATACCGAGTTTTTTTTTACCAGTGTAACTTGGTGTTCGTATCATTCATATGACGTAAAAGGCAATTAGGTACGCGCTGCAACTAGAGATGGGTCGCAGGTATTTACCCAATCTACCCACCCAGGTAAATACCCATCTACCCGGTATTTAGTGTATTTACCCATATTTATCTACCCAAATTGACGGGTAAATACTTGTAACTATGAAGATCGCTTGAGGTGTGAAATTAAAGTGAATTGTCAGTGTAAA
The DNA here is from genome assembly GCA_963854355.1 of Epinotia brunnichana. Taxonomy (NCBI): domain Eukaryota; kingdom Metazoa; phylum Arthropoda; class Insecta; order Lepidoptera; family Tortricidae; genus Epinotia; species Epinotia brunnichana. Next base: position 41,889,576 of record OY977936.1, on the reverse strand, counting down.
TTATATGTAAATCAACAAAACAAATCATTATACGTATTATCATATATCTATTATCTATTTCTATTACATATATTATATAGAACTCTTGCGTTACTGACTGATTGACAGACAGCGCACAGCCTAAACCGCTAAAGATATAAGCATGAAATTTGGAACATATATTCTTTAAGGTACGTGAACGTGTACTAAGAAAGGATTTTTCGAAATTCAACCCTTAAGGGGGTGAAATAAGGGTTGAACCGTTGTATGAAAATCGTTCATTTGGAAAGTTATAGACTTGAGTCTTTGTACGAATGTTTCTTACTATATTGCAAAACAAATGATTTGGCGTTGTTAAAAAAATTCATCCCCTAAGGGGGTTAAATAAGAGTTGAAAATTTGTATGGAAAACATATAGTTTTTAAAGTTAGATGTTTAAATCTTCAGTCACAAGCTCCTAATATACAGTCAAAAACATAGATAAGGGCATTTTTTCTAATTCATCCCTTGAAGGGGTTGAAAATTCACAAAAGTAATGTGTGATTTTGTTATGATAAACGCATGAAATTGGGAACATATATTATTTACAGTACGTAGATGCGTACTAAGGATTTTTTTAAATTCAACACTTAAGGTGTGAAATAGGGGTTGTACCGTTGTATGGAAATCGTTGATTTGGAAAGTTAATACCTATACTTGAATCTTTGTATGAAAGCTTCTTACAAAAATGCAAAACAAATGATTTAGCGTTGTCATAAAAATTCATCCCCTAAGGGGGTTAAAAAAGAGTTGAAAGTTTGTATAGGAAACATGTCGTTTTTAAAGTTAGACGTTTAAGACTTCGGTCAAAAGCTCCTAATATACAGTCAAAAACGTTGATAACGGCATTTTTCTAATTTAGGTTAAGATGGGGGTTGAAAGTTCACATAAGTAATGTGTGATTTTGTATGATATTTGAAACATATTCTTTACAGTACGTAGATACGATTTTTCGAAATTCAACCTTTAAGGGGGTGAAATAGGGGTTGAACCGTTGCATGGAAATCGTTGACTTGGAAAGTTATAGACTTCTATAAAATCTTTGTATGAATGTTTCTTACTAAAAAGCGAAATTCACTACAAACAAAAGATAACGAAATCACTGAATGCTAATACGATGCAAGAACAAAGTGATGCAAAGCGCTGCCATAGAATTCGGCGTTATCTTAGCTTGCCGTGGTAAAGAGGAGGGAAGTGAGCGAGTGAGATAGAAATATGAGTCACATTGTAGGTAGGTACTTACGCTAAAATTACGCGTAAATGATATGTGTGTTGTCAAGGGCTAACAATAAATACATATTATGTGAATATATAAGAGACCGCAGTAAGCTCGACCGAATTTCACCTTTCCATACAAACGGAGTTTCGTTCTCATTTTAAAACTACGTGTTGGATTGTAACGAAACTTTGTATATACAATGACACGAGGTATATCTAGGTCTGTAATTAGTTTATATGCCTCCAGTTTATAAAACGAACGAAATAAAGCAAAAACAAGTTTTGTATGAAAAACTTATATTTGCTGTATTTTTTTACTACGGTATCTGAAGCTACATAAACTAATTACAGACTTGGATGGTGAATTACTTAACTTATTCTCAGTACAAAGTTTCAGAGCAAACTAGCTAGTCGTTTTAAAATGAGAGCGTAACTACCTCAGAGCATAGAATACTAGAGAGAGGACAAGCCGCCGGCGGCCGCGTCGCAGCTGTATGCTCAATGGGCATACACTGCCATACTGTGCACGCGTGCTGATCGCAGAGAATATTACGTTTTTTCCCAAAATGCCTGATATGATGCGCGTTTATTGTCAAATAAGCGTGTAGGTATACAAGTGTGTGTGTTTTAGATGTGTGCGTGCTTTGTCTTGTCAATTACTTGGGCGTTGTGTGGGTTAATGTACTTGCGACAGGCTCACTCTATACAAATCGGCCGCCATGTCCGATCTCCTTATATTCATACATCTGTGGTAACTACGTTTGTATGGAGAATCGAACTTACTGCGGACTCTTAAGTATTAAAAACAACAAATAATACGTTTTATTTTACGCAATTAGTGTTACTATTATATTCACTAAAACATACAGTACCAAAAAAACATTTATTTACAAAATAAAATTATTTTTGTTTACAATCAATCGACACTACTAAAAATACTGCATCCCTAGTATAATTAATATGAAAAATGAGTAACAATGCATAAAAGCATAATATTATTTCATATTGGGACCCCGAGAAACCGTAACACATGAAATTTAGAGCTTTATAATAAATACCCGCGTATTTACCCGTGGGTAGGTAAATATCGGATATTTACCGGGTAAATACCCGCCGGCGGGTATTTACCCGGGTAGTTACCCATTACCCATCTCTAGCTGCAACCTCAGCTCCCCTGAGGCTGATATTATCCCTTGGTCAATTGTTTTGTTTTTGCCCTTCACGTGTTATGAATCTGCGGTTAATCTTACCATATTCCTTACGCTGAACATAAATGGCATGTCGTTCTGGCTCCTTATTATAGCTTGAAGAGGATAGTGGATCAAATATAGAGCGTAAGATATACGGGCCAAGAACTTCCATATCTTCCAGGAGAGGAACCAGTTTATAGGGCCTGGGAAAAAGAAGAATGAATTAATGCGAATTGTCGGGTGACAATTGTCAAGTTGATGAAATAAGAGCGGCCAGGTTAACCTATCTATCTCATCAATAGGTAGGTACTCTGGTATCTAGGGGCACGGCAGTGCCCCCGCCAAGTCGAGCAAAACAAAGAGGCACGGCCGTAGGTACCATCCTTTTCTCGAAGCCATTCAGGCCATTTAATTATTCACTGTACTTTACTTAGTTCACGCCAAACGGGTGCCTTAAGTGTCACGTCAAACATGAACATAAAACCTAACATTCTAGCTGCTCTGTTACTTATAAAATACATGGTATACATTACATTACCTCCGTATCCCTGCGCACACGCGAACACGACCCAACCTACTGCCAGCGCCCAGAGCCCTCTCATGAAGGAGTTGAGGAAATTTGACCAGAAAGGGTTTATTTTAACAGTGGTGTTATTGCAGTATATCATTCCAGATCCAAGCACTGCTGCGCCCAGCCAACCAGCTGCCACAAACCACTGGAAAATATCAGTGTCAAGTTTTATTCCTATACCTTGAATAGGTATGATAAAACAATAGTACTTTACTGCAGCAGAGGTCGGAAAAATAAGGAATGTCAGCCAAGCAGACAACATTAGACTAACAGATTGCATGTCTGTGAAAAAGCGTTTTGTTGATTGAAAGGTTTTTTGTTATTTGGTCTGACCGTTTAGTTGAATACAATATCTTAAATGAATGTTCATAAAAGTAGGGTACCTAAGTATCATGCATGAGGAATTGTTTGATGTCGTTATCACCTACCTTTGGTATCCTCTTTGGATTCTCTCGCCAAATGTGCAGCCAATAACCAAACACCATGCCCACAAAGAAGGGGGGCGATCTTGTTAATGTGTTTACGTAGTAGTATTTGAAGTATTTCAATAATGTAGGTATGTCCTCGGTTAAGCTAAAAAAATATATAATGGGCTTGTATGACGGCCGTTAAGCATCGATGAAGGTGACACAGCTCACACCGCCAGTTACGTACTAGCAGGATAAAGCGCAGATCATGTTCGTACAAAACTGGTGGTCCTCATTAAGTAGGTAAGGTTTGTAGTAGGGGAGAGGTGCCATGAATGGGACAATTCTATTTAGTCAAAGATTTCAAGTAATAAATGAAGCTTAATAAAACAAAGTTTTGTTTATTACGTAACTATATTTATTTATCTTTGAAAAAATAAACTAAAAACAATATCTTCTCAAGACGTTTTAGCATGAAAGCCAAATTAAAAAAAACTTAACATATGTCCCATTCATGACTAGGTGGTCTTTAAAGGGACAGTGATAGTCATGAAAGGGACATGTATAAATATATTTTTTAAATTCTCAAATATTAAATATTCCTAACAGTTATCATAGAAAAATTGTTTTATAATCATCGTATAACACACAATTATTATTTGGAACATTTTTATTACAAAATCGGCTTATTTATGAGATCACGATTAGTCTTATTAAGATTTGTTTAAACTTAAGTTTAATGACACAGACTGCAAAAAAAATTAAAGGTTGACACCACATTTTTCATTTGCCCATTTTTGACACATTTTACATTGAAACCAGTCTTCCTTACTGGTAGAAAATTTTTGTTTGCAGACACAGCATATATCATTGTTAGTATTTGAAGATTTTCTTAGTTTTTGTAAGGGCTCATTATCACTATCAGAAAAATCAATTCTAGAGTTTGATTTAGGAATTGTTACATCACTTTCACTGGAAAGTTCCAACCGTGTCTTGCTTGGTGCCTTGCTTGATACCTTGCTTTGTCCCTTTTTACTTGTCTGCTTTTTTCCCTTTCCTCTATTCTTGGGCCTGCCTTTTTTGTCATTTTGTTTTTCTTTGTCAGATAATAAATTTTTGAATATATTTTTTACATGTGCTACGTCTGTGTTGCCCTGTTTTTTATTTAGCAAGTCTGTTAATGACTCTGCCAGCAATCTGTATTTTTCTGGAGTAGAAGTAATTATTTTAGTTGTGACTTTACTTTTGAATTGTTTCTGTTTGCGGGGTGGTGCCTTAGGAAATGGACGCACTATTTCTGGACTTAAAATTGCTGATGTTGATGGCACAGGATTAGTATAAACCGACTCCGCAACAGATGTTGACAATGCAGTTGTATCGGGATCTATGTTAATATTTGGCACATTATAAATTTCGGTGTTTGAGATATTATCTGAGGGCATTGCTTGCACTGGAGACTCACACTCATCCCGATTTGTTTCTTGCTGATTTTCTGCATTCAATGGTTGCAAGATGTCACTGTTTTGCATTGTTTCTGGTTCTAATGGACGGTTAGTTAATTCAGATAGCAGAAAGTCATCATCAGTAAAAACATTTGTGTTAAATGGATAAATTCCTGTGCTTCCTCGGCTTGTTCTATTTTTTTAGGATCAACTCGGTCTCTTTTCTTAGGAGGCATTTTAAGTTTTATTTTATGATACCTTCAACCATTTATCCTGAAACAATAATTAGGCATTCATAATCAAACACTAGCACACATTACACACGTCATGAAAGGGACGGTCATGAAAGGGACGTCCCTTTCAAGACGCGTCCAGCTGTCCCAAACAAGAATTTCGTGCATTTTTAGAAATAACCTCACAGCAAAAATATTTTTGAGTAACTTCGTATAAATGTGTACTCACCTTTTAGGTAATAAAACTACTAATAAGTTTGCAGTACAATGAATACGGAATGTTATCACAACTATTTTATAAACGTTTCCCAAAAACACCAAAAAAAATACTTTGAGGCACGAAATAACTCAACCACGTTTCGCCATTTTGTTTCTCAAGACAGCCAAGTGACATTTACTTCAATATTGTCTATGGGTCAGTGTTGCCAGAATGCAGAAAATAAAAATCTACTACTTGGTTCCTAACGCGGTTAATTGAGATTGTCCCTTTCAAAACCTGTCCCTTTCATTGCACTTTCCCCCTAGATATGATGATGACCATCATCATCATAATGATGACCATTAGGGAATCTAATCTATACAAAATCACGATAAGTATTTTTTGATTGTGTAGGTTCTGTGTAAAGAAAATATCCTGCTTCCTATGAAGCTGGCTATCCCGGTAAAGACATTTAACGAGGTGAACGAATATTTAAATGAGCGTAAACATGTAATTACCACCTTTATTGATTTTAGTAAAGCATTCGACTGCCTTAATTATTCTACATTGTATAGCAAGTTACAGCAGAATGGTATACAAGGACCCCTGCTGCACTGGTTCCAGGACTATCATAGCAACCGCCACACCATGGTAAAGATCGCCGGCGCGCTCAGCGAGCCGCTGCGCACGGAAGAAGGCACAGCACAGGGATCCATAGCTGGCCCGACCGAATATTTAATCTACGTCAATGACATGTGCAACATATTTAGTGCGGGTTCTGTATACCAGTTTGCTGACGACACGTGTCTAGTAACTTCTCACCGAGATTTGCTCGAAGCCCAGAATACAATGCAGAATAATTTCGACCAGTTATGCAAATGGGCCCATGATGTGGGGCTTGTAATTAACTCTAAAAAAACCAAAATTGTACATATACGCTCACCGTACACAAAAGAACCACGGGCCCCGACAATCATAGCACACGATCATCACTGTCTACATAACCCTAACAGTAGCTGTAAATGTGAGGCGCTCGAGCTTGTTCCCCAACACATGTACCTAGGATTAATTATAGACAATACATTTAATTGGAAACCCCATGTGGACCACGTATGTTCAAAACTAAGATGTATATTAGCTAATATGGCAATCTTAAAATATAAACTACCATATAGTATACTACGAATGCTTTACCTATCACTTGCAGATTCAATTATATGCTATGGTATTACAAGTTACGGGAGGACATACAAAACCTACTTAACGCAAATATATAAATTGCAACTTGCACTGTTAAAAACAATTGTACCTAATACAGTTAAAACAAAATACCGTGATAATAAAACAGGCCTATTCAAACACTGCAAGATCATTAACGTGTTCAATAGATTTTGTTTGTCCTTACTAACTGAGGAATGTGAAATAATACCCTCATTAGAAAAAAAAACACGCCCTAATAATTTACGTACGTTAGATTACTTGCCACCATACCTATTGCCACGCAAAATTAACACTTATGGTAACAGAACTATTGATCACTTACTTCCATCTATCTTAAATAACCTGCCCAAGAAATTATTACATGACCTCACCGATACCATTAGTAGTCATGAAAAATGTAAGAAGCTACTTAAAAAGTACTACCTAAGTTTAGATGAAGGTAAGTAGTAAATTGGAGTACATATTAGCAAATTGTTATATTATATTATACTTAAGTAAATTATGGAACGCGGGATGTACCGCGCGATCCCGCCAACTATTGCCTAAACCTTCCAGGTTTTAAATAGTGGCTTTATGTGTAACACAGTAACTATGTAAACATAATTGTATTAAATAAATTAAAAAAAAAAAAAAAAAAAAACTGTACCTATGATGACTTGCTGATCACGAATATAGGTATTTTTTTATGTTTTGTAGTATTTCATTGACTAGTAGTAAGGAGGCTATGGAGCCTTTTATTTATTTGGAATTAAGTTCATTTATAAGATGAGTGCTCCCGTAAGATAATCCCAAAAAAAAACCGGCCAAGAGCGTGTCGGGCCACGCTCAGTGTAGGGTTCCGTAGTTTTTCGTCCGTCACAGTAAGTGTGTGAAATTATTTTGTAATTTTTTTCAAAAACTATTCAACCTATCAAGTTCAAAATAATTTTCCTAGAAATTTTTTATAAAGTTCTACTTTTGATTTTTTTTCATATTTTTAAAACTTTTGGTTCAAAAGTTAGAGGGGGGGGACACATTTTTTTTACTTCTGGAGCGATTATCTCCAAAAATATTAATATTATCAAAAAAATTTCTTAGCAAACCCCTATTCATTTTTAAATACCTATCTAATAATATATCACACGTTAGGGTTGAAATGAAAAAAAAAACACTCCCCACGTTACGTATAGGGGAGGTACCCTAATAAAAATAAAAATAAACACTTTTTATTTTACCACTTTGTCGGTGTGATTGATATACATATTAGTACTAAATTTCAGCTTTCTAGTGCTAACGGTTACTGAGATTATCCGCGGACGGACGGACAGACAAAGCGAAACTATAAGGGTTCCTAGTCGACTACGGAACCCTAAAAAAGGAAAATAAATGACGTTACTAACCTCAAGAACGTTACTCCCGGGAAGTTCTTAACATAGCAGTAAGTGGTAGTGACGACGATGGAGGCCAGAAGGCCGCCGACCAGGCCTAGCCAAGCGGTGCGGCGACCACGGAGCACCCAGACCAACACCAACGGCGATATGACATGTAGCTGGGTGTCCACTGATAAATACCACGTGTGTCCTAGGCACTGGAAATAGTTTTGTGTTTTCTAGGAATTTAAAAAATTATAATAACTATCAAAATAATCAACTTCATCATTTAGATGAGTTTGAGGACCGAGGCGATCGTCTTTACCTACATCGGATCGGATTAGTTGGTAGGTTATCGTTTTCAGTGGTTCTAGAAGAAGTTACCACTTACGACGTAAAATATTACCGTCGAGCAGGAAGAATTTCGACTAGTCATGACCATGACTCTTACCCATATAATGCAGAAAGCCGACGGTATAGACATATTTGCTGACAGTATTGGTGTGTTTTGTAGAAAAGTCTTTGCATTCTTATCGCATAACAGTGTTAATATTTAAACTTGTTTCTTGTTGAAGTTGTTTATTAGTTTATTAACCGGCTTCAAAAAAAAGGAGGAGGTTCTCAATTCGGTTGTATGTATTTTTTTTTTTTTAATGTGTGTTACCTCAGAACTCCGTCATTTATGAACCGATTCGTACCATTATTTTTTTAATTGAAAGTATATGCTTCCAGGTTGGTCCCATTGTTTTCAAAACTCCAGTTGAATGATGGAAACCATAAGCATTTGAGGGAACTCCTCAAATATACAGGGTGGGCAGGAGTATACCGACAGATTTTAACCATGGATTTCCGAGGTCATTAGGAGCATAAAATGTTAGATTAACCCCAGTCAAATCCGGCGTAGTTTTGAAGATATTATAAATTTTCATGTAAACTATTTATTGTGATCACTAAAGTGCATTAAGCTATTTTTATTGCGACGTTGCCACCGATGTTGCCAAGTTTCTCGTCGCTATTCACAGGCACCAAAGTGACAGCTACCACTCACTAAATTCATCATTTTTGGAAAAATAATCTTTACAATTTTATTAAAAGGGATAATTTCCATGGAGAAGCGATAGTTATCCAGTTTTTATTTACAAAAACCGACATACCTAGTTTTTTTGTTTTTTTTTTCTTGCTGAATTTGACTTGAGTTCATTTTACATTTTTTATTCCTAATAACCTCAGGAAGCCATGGTTAAAATCTGCCGGTATACTCCTACCCACCCTGTATAAGGCACGCTGTAACGACTTTAAGGAAAAACCCTGGAACCCTCTACACGACGCTGAAACGCCTACTGAAATTTTACTCTACAGAATCCTATGTTACCTTTAGCGTTAAAACTAGTTCTAATGACGACTCTACATACTGTAATTGCATTTATTTACCTACTGTATTAAACCTACTTTCGTTGCGTGCTTTTATTACGAATACCTGAAGATTTGGCCAAATGTGATCGCTAGTGGTAGGAACCCTGTAATGTTGTGCGCCGTAATAACCCTTGATTCTTTTATGAAAGCTTGACAGAAAACCGTATACTCTTCATCCCTTAAATATTTTTAGCTAGCCTATCTGTACTTAATTGAACCTAACGGAACGTAATTTCCAACTGCTATTTTTCTATTTCTAGTTAGATACAATTAAGTGCTAATACTTAGGACTAGAATTTATTCCCTATAATTACTTTATGATTTAAAATATATTTTGTTTTTGGTAGAAGATCCCCCTACCGCATATTACGCGTCCGGTTGAACAAGAAGTAGCCTTTAGCATTCATATAAACAAGGTTATTTATTTGACCCTACAGTGAGCTAGAAATGTGCCCTAGATACTTGTGATCCCCCTACCGCCTATTACGCGTCCGGTTGAACAAGAAGTAGCCTTTAGCATTCATATAAACAAGGTTATTTATTTGACCCTACAGTGAGCTAGAAATGTGCCCTAGATACTTGTATTTAGGAACAAAAGTACTATCAACGGGTTGTGTGGTAATATTTTAATCACTCACACAGGCCACAACTTGTCTAGATGGGGGTCAGAACGCCTTATCCAATTTACCTCCCTTGCTAACCTATGGGTTTATGACCCAAAGAATGAAGCTACCAGTGTTTCCAACCTAACGGCTACACACACAGCTTTCGAGAAGAAACACCAAACAAACTCGACAGACCCTTTTTTGAAGTGACAATATTTATAATTAACTTGTAAGGTCAAACTCCTACGACCATTCTATAGCGAGAAGCTGTAGGTAATGCTAAGACATTCCGTTCTTTACATGTGAAATATTTAACCTAAATTGTGCCTTAAATGTAGAGAAACATTCCACTTGCGATAATAAGATACCTAATTGGACTTGATGAACTGCTCAGCCTGCCATAAAGCCCAGAATCATTTCATCTTTCTGAAACAATCCTGCAAAGATATCCCAATATCATAAATAGAACTATAGCCCTTTGATGATACTTAGTAATTGATCGTTACACCTTAATATTTCACATGTAATGATAATGACATACGGAACTTAACACCACTTTGCCAACACTACTCCTAATGTGAACTCAGTTACCCACGATAGCAATTTAAAACTCCATTTGATGTTGTTGGTAAAGTAGAACTATATTTTAAAGTATCCCCAATGCTCTATTACAGTGAATGAATTTATTCCTATGCCTACATGAAGTCCCTATTCTGCTTATTCCTCGAACCATACCTTTAGTTCAAGAAATAAGAATCTATCCCTATTCTGTCTGTAAAATTTCAGTCGGCGAAACTGAAATAGCAACTTAACAGCCGGTGTAAGGTGCCCCCCCCCCCCCTTGCGACCGCAGTCTAGAGGGAATTCAAGGAGTAGGACGGCCCTATTATGTATATAAATGTTACATATTTAATAAAGACCGCTTCTCGAGTACTACAGGACTACGGCGAGCGGAGTATCCTCCTGTTCCAACCTGTGGCTACGCCTTAGAACGTAGATGAGTCTCGATCCACGTGAGAGAGTGGTTGGTGGCTGCCTCTTGGTCGATATAAAAGAGACATCAGATCCTCTCGTATAATCTGATTATGCACTCAAACTACACTGTACCCTCATTTGGCACCGTTAGGTGAGGCTACCGTGTCAGGTAAACTGTTTCAGTGTTTACCTAGGCTGGGATCTGGCTTTGCATAATATAAAGATGTTTAACTACTTTGGACACTATTCCAGTACCCAGAACCATAACTCTACATTGCGAAGCTATTTCTCCGCAATGACGAGCCACGTTCCCAGGCATGGCCCACAAAAAGCACTGCACTTTAAACTCTATTCCCATTGGTAAAACTCTAATATACGATAATACGAGTACAGCCAGAGACCGAACCAGTCTGATCGATGATACTTGAATGAACCCCAATACTACTGCGACACGGCCTTTTATACTTTCCTACGAGGGACACAGTGACATGTCGCAAACATGGGGACATGGGGACATAGGGACAGTACATAGCGACATGGCGACAGCGACATGGCGACAGCGACATAGCGACATGGGGACATGGGGACACAGCGACAGTGACATAGCGACATGGGGACATAGCGACATGGCGACAGCGACAGCGACATAGCGACATGGGGACATGGGGACATAGTGACAGCGACATAGCGACAGTGACATAGCGACACGGAGACATGGGGACATGGGAACATAGCGACACGGCGACAGCGACAGTAATATAGCGACATGGGGACATGGGGACATAGCGACAGCGACAGCGACATAGCGACATGGGGACATAGCGACAGTGACATAGCGACGGCGACATGGGGACATGGGGACATAGCGACATGGCGACAGCGACAGCGACATGGGGACATGGAGACATAGCGACAGCGACATAGCGACAGCTACATAGCGACAGCTACATAGCGACAGCTACATAGCGACAGCTACATAGCGACAGCTACATAGCGACAGTGACATAGCGACATGGGGACATAGCGACAGCGACATAGCGACAGCGACATAGCGACAGTGACATAGCGACATGGGGACATAGCGACAGCGACATAGCGACGGCGACATAGCTACATGGGGACATGGGGACATAGCGACATGGCGACAGCGACAGCGACATAGCGACATGGGGACATGGAGACATAGCTACAGCGACATAGCGACAGCGACATAGCGACAGCGACATAGCGACAGCGACATAGCGACAGCGACATAGCGACAGCGACATAGCGACATGGGGACATGGGGACAAAGCGACATGGCGACAGCGACACGAGCTTGGAGACGTTGGTAAAATCACCAAACGTTGAAGAGTTGATGAGTGCGTCGAAAACCCACCTAAGCTCTTTGAAAATAAGGTCGAAATTTGATCGTCGTTTTAGCGCGCTAGGCCCAGTATGCCTAAACATGCGCCTCATGACCAGATATCGTATCGTTCCTTTTATTTAGCTCTTTATGCTTTAGCTTTTAAGGTTGAAATTAGTATGTATTTACGCTTCCAGACACGATAGTTTGCGATGGTAGAAATATTACTTCATTGGATTATAATAATTCTAGATTTCTGTTGCACACTTGTGAACCGTTATTATTGTGTTGATTTAACTGATACATCAATGTTTTTTTAAATGTTATCAGATCCTGTTTTTGTCTATTTACACTATTGAATTTAAAGACTGTTTTCCAACTTTGGGTATGAAATAAAAGTTTTTCTTCCTATTTCCCATTATTATTTATACAATAATTGCATAGTAAAATCAGAAATCCGCTAGCGAGTATGCTCGTTCGGTTACAACGCGTGTAGTAATTTCGGTGTTTTCTATTAAAACTCGTGTATTTACATCCGGAAATCATAAATTTGGTGAAGTGGAAGGGATGATGAAGACCACAGATGGCTTGTGGAACTTGTCAATGATGTACTTCAAACTATAAACGTACTTACGTCACCGATTCTGATATCATTAAGTTGAAATAGCAAACAAAGAAGTGCCAAAGGTGATTCTGAGATCCTTGAGGAATTGACGGAAGTCCTCAAATATTATCGGCCCATATACAGCGATTTGGTTTTTTTCTCTAATAATCAACGTATTTGCTCTTGGAAATCAGTTCATGTGGTAAATTGGAAATTAAATGTGGAAATGTTCATATGGCTTGGCGGAGTACCTACTGAATTGAAGTCGGTTAAAACTTTGTTTTTAAAGTAAATTATTTTAGTTTTTGTTTATTGTTTTATGACGTTACCTTATGTTTTAAATTTCGCATTAAGTGTGTGTAAATTTTTATAGTTATGTAATTTGTAGGTACCACATAAGTGATTTGGTGTAACACTGTTAACGTATGTGTGAATTAATAAAAAAATTAAGTCTTATTCTTCTTAAACACTCAACGTCTCGCATAACATCAACGACAATACAGTTGCGCATGAGCAATAGGGACTTATAGATCAATATGCACGAATTTATCCCGATGATCTCACTTTATAGGTAGCCATGCAAGACGATTAAGCCAATGACGAAAACCAGTTGTGGCAGTGCTATTACTTTACGCATTGTGCGCCACTCGAATATATAAACTGAAGGCACGAGTTACCTATATAACCCTAACAAGGGGCCAATACGTTAATAAAAAACAAATGACACTCACAATCTCAGTGATGTTGACGTAATTCTGTACATGCAGCAACGTGGACCACCACCACTTGCGGCAGTTGTTCACGTTGGTGGCCAGCGCCGGCCATCCGGGCCCGTCTGAGATGTGGTGTAATAACAAAGCCTGGAACAACACTACAGCCGCCAGCAACGGGAACATCCGCAACAGACGGTGCAGGTAAAACAGGTGGATATTCTTCAGCAGAGACACTGGAATTAAGCATAAAATAGCTGAGCTTGCGTGATCTTGCGACGTCTAGTACCTACCTAAAGATAAAAAAGGAATCAAGTACTGAATTCATATATATATACCAACAATTATTGCTATTAAAAAACCGGTCAAGTGCTAGTCTGTCTCGCGCACCGAGGGTTCCGCACAAAGTTTCACCACGCTTTATTAAGAAAAAATCTTAGCAATACAGTCCGAGTCACACGAACAACCACTGGTCGATAGTTTAGGGTTAGTCTCCGAGAGTCCCACACTCCCAAAAATGAAAGCGCTGAAGCAGCAGCGAGTCTTCACACACATTTCTTTTACTAAGTGTGGCTGGGGACTTTACAGTACTTTTTGTACTACTGTAAAAACGCCGAAGGATGCACGATGCAACTCTTTCCTTCTTATAGTTTCTAGTAGAAACATTCCACCTCGAATAAGCGTTAGCGTGATATATCATACAGGCAGCGACATCTAGCGTGTAACTGCGTTTATTATTTACGTTAATATTAATTACACTATTTATTTATTTTTTTCTCGGTAATCTTTGGAGATAGGGGGCCGGGTGGTATTTTTTTCAACATTTTCCTTTGTAAATCAAAATTTTACCAATTTAGAAAAAGAATGAAAAACTGTTTTAGAATGTGCAATTCATATGATACCCCACTTGGCCTACTAACTAGACTTTTAGTTATTGCCCCCCTCTCTTATCCGTCCTTTTTTATAGAAATTAAAATATATCTTTAAATTTATCATTTTCCATACACATAGATTTCAATTTTTTTACGAAATTATATATATCACAACATAATGGTAACATAATAAATTAAAGAAATATAACTTAACAAACTATATCATAAACTAAAACTATAAAAAGTAAATGCCCCCCAGGTCGCCGTCGTTGGCTATGGTGCCCAGAAGGCTGGCAGCGTTACCTCTTTGGATTGGTAGGCTCATCCTTTGGCCAAAATAGCTGCCAGCCCTCTGGTCTCCGGATGTTTGGATGAGCCGCTCCGAAAGTTCCTTATACAGGGCCTTCGCGCCTGGTCCCCACGGCCCCAGGGTTTCCACTGCAAACGGCGCAAACATGTAGCCCTCGCCGAGGACAGCATATTTGCGTCGCTTGTGTTGCTCTGCCGTGGTGGCCGCAGCTCCGGCTTTAGAGGAAGTTGCTTGGAGATGGGACGGGGCTAGCGTATCTACGCACCTCCCCAACCTCCATGGAATGAGCGTCATGCCGTCGGGACGCTTGCCATCGTCACGTGCGATACCGTTCGGCTCTAAAATGGCCGGCACGCTAACGGAGACAAGAGCCCTACGGATGACGTCATTCAAGGAGGCGTGGCGGGAGATGCGGCCAGCACTCTTCTGGCATGACAGGCCATGGTGAGTCGACGTTGGCCCCACAGCGGCAGCGGTGCGGCTCATTCGTTTTACAGCCAAGTCGCAGACAGGTCGCCAAAGTTAAAGTCGGCTTGTCGAGGAGAGTGCCAAGGTTTGGGGACGGCATAGTATGAAGCCATAGCCCCGCTTCCGGCTCCGCCACAGCAAGGAGACGAGCTATTGAGATTTTGGGGAAACCGGAAGCGTGTCATGTGGGCAGGCCTCCTCCCACGCGCTTTTAGCCTCGTTCGAACAGGCAATCGCGGCATTGTTACCAGCTGGGCTAAATATTTTGCTGGCGAGATCCTGCGTGCTGTAGAACGAGGCCAAGAACGCTGGGAGGGCAACACTGACAACCTGTCGGATTCCGAGGCTGCCGTACCGGATTGGCAGAGAAGCCTGGGTCCAGGCGCGACTGTCTAGATGGACGTTCAGGATGGATGTGAGGGTGGTCTTAAGGACGGTATCGAGGGGTTCAATAATATGAGGGAATTTCCAGAACTATTTCAAATTGATAGCATTAGTAGTTCCTGAGATATTTAACTTTGTGACAGACAGACAGACGGACGGAGTCGCACCATAACATATGGGTTCCGTTTTTACCTTTTTGGTCCGGAACCCTAAAAACGAGCTTTTTATTAATATTAACGTTATTAATTAGTTAAAGTACTTATTTGAAATTCATTAAGTTTTTTTTTTATTAAATAACTTACTTGGTGTCATTTTTTTGACAGTGGTGTAGACGACTAAGAGACCGCTCATCAGGAAAAAAGTATCTACTGACAGCACTGCAGACACTAGCCATATCGACTTTGAGCTGGAGACCCACTGAAATATTCGATATAATACTATTAGTCAAAATATATAGAAGCAAAAGCGAAGACATAAGCAAATGGCAAAAAAAAAACGGTTACCGAAAAGTTACTACTTAGTTTCGCTCCTATTCATTTTCCCGACTTAAATCTTTTCACTATAAAGTCAAAAAAACAAAAAAAAATGTTTTTTATAGGGATGCATACGCCATACACTGCCATTTATAGCCCGTAGTACAGCTACTGGGCACTAAATGGCGCGGTACATCAACTTTGCATTCTGATAACTAAAAACTTTGTAGGTACGTGTACCAACGAGGTATTGATAATAAACTTTGATAAAGTTAGACTTAAGGTAACCTTTATAATTTAGGAGATTGGTACTAACCAAGAAAGCTGTCAACAAGTTGACCGTAGTCCCTAGCATTATATTTGCAAACGAGTGACCGATTATAACCCACAGAATCGAGAGGGACCGCAGGCCATCCAAGCAGTCGATGGATCCAGGAGTATTAGAGAAGGCCAATAAGCGACGCGTATTCGTGAATACTGAGAAGCAAGTCAGAAGCTTGCTTGTTTCAGCAGCTGTAGACATAAAGAAAGACACATTTATTCGCACAAAAATAAAATGCCGTAAGCAGGTAAAAACAGTGAATGCTCAAGTCTATCAGCACCTTAATCATGTGCACACTAGCGCCACTGGTAAAAAGAATAGAATAGGAATTTATTCGGATATAACATATAACACATCATCTATATCTATACATATAAATGCCTATGTCCTGACTGACTTATTCACTCACTCACTCACTCATCAACGCACAGCTGAAACTACTAATCTTAGAGAGTTGATTTTGCATAGTAGGTTGCTTTTATAACGTGGGCTAGGGATAAGAAGGGATTTTTGAAAACTCCACCCCTAAGGGGGTAAAATAGGGGTGCAAAGTTTGTATGGGCGAACCTTTTTTTTTGAGCTAGAGGCTTAAAACTTTGTAGAAACATTACTTATTAGAATACAAATAAAGTACTTTTTGCGTTTTGGAAAATTTCACCCCTAAAGGGGTAAAATAGGGGCGCAAAGTTTGTATGGGCAAAACTTTTTTTTTTTAGCTACACTTAAAACTTTGTAAAATGATTACTTATTTGAATAGAAATAAAGTACTTTCAGCGTTTTGGAAAATTATACCCCTAAGGGGCAAAAAAGGGTTGCTAAGTTTTAATGAGGGAAACTCTTTTTTGAGATAGAAGTTTTAAGATTACTTATTAGAATACAAATAAAATGCTTTTAAACATTTTGGAAAATTCTGCCTTTAAGGGGGTTGAAAAGGGGTGCAAATTTTGTATGGGTGAAACTTAATTTTTTTAACAAGAGACTTTAAACTTTGTAGAAATATTACTTATTAGAGTACAAACAAAGTACTTTCAGCGTTTTGGAAAAAATCACCCCTAAAAAGTTTATAAAGGGTTGCAAAGTTTATATGGGGAAAATTCTTTTTTGAGATAGAAGCTTAAAAGTTTATAGAAATATTACTTATTGAAATACAAAAAAAGTATATTCAGCGTTTTAGTAAATTCCACCCCTAAGAGGGTTAAATGTGGGTGCAACATTTGTATGGAGGAAACATTTTTATAGCTGACGTACAATTTTGTAGAATGCTTACTAAATAAAATTAAAATTAAATACTTTCAGCATTTTAGAAACTTCGACCCTTAAGGGTTTATAAGGGGGGCATCGATTGTATGGAGAAAATATTTTTTTTGCAAGGGACTTAAAATTTTGTTGAAAGATTACTTATTACTAAACAAATAAAGTACTTGCAGCGTTTTGGAAAATTCGACCCCTAAGGGTAATTAAAACGGGTGAAAATTTGTATGGAAGAAACTTTTTCTTTTGAGCTAGAGACTTGAAATTGTGTAGAAAGATTATTTATTAGAATACAAATATATATTTAGGTAAATTACTTTCAGTAGTTTGAAAAATTCCACCCGCTAAGAGGGTGATAAAGAGGTGCAATGTTTGTATGGGAAAACTTTTTTTAGGTAGAAACTTAAAACTATTACTTAAACTTTATTATTAGGGATTGATAGTTTGTAGAAAAAATACTTACCTATTGCAATAAAAAAACTGAGTGTTTTATTTTCAATTTTTCCCTGAAAAGCGTTCAAAGTTAAAATGGAAAGCAAGAAAGTAAAAGTATGATATTTGTAACTTTGATCTTAGCCTGTTTAGACTACTTAACTTATTTTAGCATTTTTTGAAATATATCCCCTTAAGAGTGTTCAAAATTTGGATGGAGAGCTAGATATTTTGAAAGTAAGGGATTTGTAACTTCGGTTTTAGACTGTTTGCTAAAATACTACAAAACTTATTTCAGCGTTTTTCTAATTCATCGCCTAAGAAGGTTAAAAGGGGGTTCGAATTTTTTATAGAGAGCAAGACATTTGTAATGTAAGAAATTTGTAACTACGGGTTCAGGCTGTTTACTATGAGGGTTCTGTTACGGGCTTAAGTATAGTCTATGTGGTCTGTGGTTAGACATTCGAATAAAAGATGGCTTCGTGATATAATCGTTTTATTCGAATACGTTATATATTAAACACAAACATGGTGTCAGAAGTATAAAAAATGTGAAAACAATAGCGTATATTCAGCCAAATATGGATGAAAATTTTAAAGAACCTTTAACAACAAAGGCGCGGATGACGATGATGACGTTCATGCAGCCTCTTGAGTTTGCTGAAGATATGGAAGCGAACTGGAAGCTATGGCTGCAGAAATTTAAAATCTTCCTCCTCGCCGAGGATTTACAACGCGCATCGGACGAGAGAAAAGTGGCTCACCTTCTCCACAGTATGGGAAACAAAGGAGTGGAGATATACAATTAATTTGGCCTGAGCCACGATGGTAAGCAGGGCTTCGAGGATGTAGTCAAGAGGTTTGATGCATACTTGATTCCCAGAATAAACGTTACTATGCAGCGACATAAGTTTTTTATGCGAGTCCAGGGTCCATCAGAGAGTTTTGATGATTTTTTGACAGATTTACGAAACAAAAGCGCATCATGCGACTTTAAAGATATGAAAGATGAATTGATCCGGGATTTGATTTTGATTGGATTAAATAACATTACATTGAAGGAAAGATTGCTTCGTACTGAAGATTTGACATTACAAAAGGCAATAACAATTTGCAAGGCCGCTGAATTTTCACTGAAGCAGGTGACAGCGCTAACTACTATGGATACGTCTACAGTGATGCATGTTAGTACAAAGAACAAGACAAGAAAATGCTTTCGGTGCGGAAATAATTGGAATCGTTCACACCAATGTTCAGCTGTGGGCGCTAAATGCCAGAAGTGTGGCATCAGGAACCACTACAGTAAAGTTTGTAGGAACAAGCAAGTTGCTGCAATAAAGGAAGAAAAACAAACAAAACAGGACAGCGAGGAGACTTTCTTTGTTGGATCTGTCAAGCTTGCTGAATGTGAGTGGATTGAAAATGTAATCATCAACAATCAGAGCATAAATGCGAAACTGGATACGGGTGCACAAGTAAACTGCATGTCTTATTCTACCTTTAAAATGCTCAAGCTGAATGATAAGTTCATTCTCAGCAAGCGCATTAAAATAGTGACACTCGATGACGAATGTATTCCTGTCAAGGGCACATGTAATATTAAAACTTACCTTAAGAATGGGAAATGTGAAAATATTGAGTTCGTTATTGTCAGCTATGAGTGTATGACTATTTAGGCTTACCATCTTGTGTGAAACTCAATATGGTTACTAGAAATATGGTCAGTACGGTACAGGTACTAGGCGCATTTCTTGGCATGATTGTAAGTGATAAAGGAGTAAAACCTGATCCAAAGAAAGTAATGGCTATTTCTGAACTGGAGAAAATTTGTGATAAGAAGAAATTGGAACGATTTTTAGGAATGACTAATTATCTGTCAAAGTTCATTGACAATTATTCTAGCATAACTAGTTCATTACGCGAGCTTCTTAAGAAAGATATATTATTTCAGTGGCTTCCTTCTCATGAAACAGCATTTCAAAAGCTTAAAGGGGCACTGATTAACGCACCCACATTTAAATTATTTGACAGCAACAAAGATATAGTCGTATCTGTAGACAGTAGCTCGGAAGGAGTAGTGGCATGTCTCTTACAAGACAGGCAACCCGTTGCTTATGCATCTAAAGCACTTAACTACTAAATGTCAAAAGGGCTATGCCCAAGTAGAACGAGAAATGTTTGCTATTGTGTTAGGGTGTGTTAAATTTCATAAATATATTTTAGGAAAACGGGTTTTAGTTGAGACTGATCATTCAGCATTAGAAATTTTATTTAAAAAACCCCTGTCTCTAGTTCCCGTAAGACTACAACGAATGATGCTTAAAATACAAGGATATGATATAATCGTTAAGTATGTACCAGGAAAATATATGTATATTTCAGATTTTTTAAGTCGCTCTTTCTTACCTGGTAGAAATGATGAAACAAATCAATTTGATGAAGAATTTAACAAGGAAAATGTCTGTCACGTCGAAGTTATGCTTGATTCATTACCTATTTCCAGTAGCAAACGTCAACTCATAGTTATGAAAACCAGTGAAGACCCTGTAAAGTACAGGGTCTTCACTGGTTTTCATGCTTAAAAGATTATATTCATAATGGTTGGCCAGGTTCTAAGGAAAAAATAAATGGGCTGATGAAGGTTTTCTGGAATTTCCGCAATGAGTTGACCATAGTGGATCAAATAGTAAAAAAAAATAATTGGTTGTCATACCAATATCGTTGCAGAAAATGATGTTGGAATTAATACATGAGGGCCATTTAGGGCTTAATGCATGCCTTAGAAGAGCTAAAAATATAATGTTTTGGCCTGGAATTACAGGACAAATTAAACAGGTTTGCAATAATTGTCAAATATGTGCATTGTTTAGAAATAATAATTCGAAAGAACCAATACAGTTTCATGATGTACCTGAGCTTCCCTGGTTAAAATTAGGTTCGGATATTTTTGAATTAAATAGATAATATTATTTAATAGTCGTTGACTACTACAGTAATTTTTTTGAAGTTGGTCAATTAAATAACTTGTCTTCGAGAACAATCATCAATCATATTAAATTAATGATAGCTAGACATGGATATCCCTTAGAAATAGTGAGTGATAATGCCCCACAATATTCTTCAAAGGAATTTAAAGAATTTGCAGATACATATGGCTTCAAACACACTACTTCTTCCCCAAACTATCCGAAATCTAATGGGCTTGCAGAGTCTACAGTTAAAATGGTTAAGTCATTACTTAAAAAATGTAAGCAGGATAATACAGATCCTCATGTAGCTTTGTTGAATTTCAGAAATAGTCCCAAGGAGAATAGTCCGTCTCCAGCTAATCTTTTGTTTAATAGAAATCTTAATGAGCGCTGCCCTGTGTCTGCAAATTATTTAAAACTGAAAATTTATACTAGGAGTGCTATGTTAGATAAGAAATTGCAACAAAAGGTAGAATATCATTATAACAAGACGGCTAAACCCCTTAATGAACTTGAAGTAGGTCAGGACATATTGTTCAAGAAAAATGTTTCAGATGAATGTTGGAAAAAAGGGATCATTGTAGACAAAGCTAAGTCGCCCCGCTCATATATTGTGGAAGATGAGTGCGGTCGTCAGTATAGAAGGAATATACAACATTTGTGTATTAGCCGCCAACAGTTACTGAATAGTGATGAGACTAATTTAATTAATAACAATCCTTATTTTGTTGACTAAGTATAGTAATGATGTAGACGAATTCAGTGAGTGTGAGTCGTTTCATGACGCAGAGCAAGATGATATTCAAAATGCAATTGAAACAACTCCACATAACTCTCTGTATATGACAAGGTCTGGTCGTACTGTTAAACCACCATTAAGACTAATTGAATCTTTCTAAATTTAAGGAGAGGAATGTTACGGGCTTATGTTTAGTATATGTGGTCTGTGGTTAGACATTCGAATAAAAGATGGCTTCGTGATATAATCGTTTTATTCGAATACGTTATATATTAAACACAAACAGGTTCAGCAAGGGGGTTCTTAATTTGTGTTTGTTCGCCTTACGTATTGGAGCATATTATATATATAATATAATACAAAATTATTAATTGTTAACTCCTGAATGAATATTAATTGAACATAATCTAATAATTTTATTGTGAATTTATACCTATACTTATCTAGTATAGATATTATATTTGGCATGTGTATTTTATCACGATGTTATGATCAATGCAAATTAATGATATGATATAGAGAGCAAGACATTTTGAAAGTAAGAGATTTGTAACTTCGGTTTTAGATTGTTTTCTAAAAGACTAGGTACAAAACTAATTTCAATATTTTTTTTATTCATTCCTTCAACAAACATTCAGACGATAACATGTTATACGCGGACGAATTATGATTGATATTAATGCCTATGTCCTGACTGACTTATTCACTCACTCACTCATCAACGCACAGCCGAAACTACTAATCTTAGAGAGTTGATTTTTGCACAGTAGGTTGCTATTATAACGTGAGCTAGGGATAAGTAGGGATTTTTGAAAATTCCACCCCCAAGAGCGTAAAATAAGGGTGCAAAGTTTGTGTAGGAGAACCTTTTTTTTGAGCTAGAGACTTAAAACTTTGTAGAAAAATTAGTTATTAGAATGCAAATAAAGCACTTTCAGCGTTTTGGAAAATTTCACCCCTAAGGGGGTAAAATAGGGGTGCAAAGTTTGTATGGGGAAAACATTTTTTTTTAAATAGAGACTTAAAACTTTGTAGAAAGATTAGTCATTAGAATACAAATAAAGGGCTCTCAGTGTTTTAGAAAATTCTACCCCTAAAGGGGTAAAATAGGGGTGCAAAATTTGTATGTGGGAAACTTTTCTTTTGAGCTAGAGACCTAAAACTTTGTAGAATGATTAGTTATTAGAATACAAATAAAGTACTTTCAGCGTTTTGGAAAATGTCACCCCAAAGGGTACATAGGTACAAAGTTTGTATAGGAAAAACTACTTTTTTGGAAATAGAGACTTAAAATTTTGTAGAAAGATTAGTCATTAGAATACAAATAAAATGCTTCTAGCGTTTTGGAAAATTTTATCCCCAAGGGTGTAAAATAGGGTGCAAAGTTTGTATGGGAAAAACTACTTTTTTTGAAATAGAGACTAAAAACTTTGTAGCATGATTACTTATAAGTACATGAAAAAAAATACATTCAGCGTCTTACAAAAATCTTTCTCTAAGGGGGATAATAAGATGTGCAAAGTTTTTATGAGGGAAAGTTTATGTTTTTGAGTTAGAGACTTGAAACTTTATAGAAAGATTACTTATTAAATATAAAAAAAAGAACATAACGCGTTTTAGAAAATTCCACCTAAAAAGGGGAGCAAGCTTTGCATGGGCAACACTTTTTTTGAGTTAGAGACTTAAAACTGTGCAAAAAGATTAGGGTAGAGGAACCAAAAGATGAACACCACCCAATAGTTGAACGTTTTGTCGTAAAATTGAAATAAAAAAATCGCGATACATTTTACGCCTTCGGGATATTTTTTTCCTAACACATCATCCCCTTGCCGAGGTTGGCATTAAAACACCCATACAGTTCCCAGACACACACGGCTGTGAGCGGTTGTCGCGTCGAGGTCTCGCGCCAAAATCACCGTTTGTATGGAGATTTACTTAAGGAAAGCGCTCTTAAATTTAAGCTCTAAATTATGTATAAAATTGAATAAAACGTCTACATGGATTGTTTTGCGTGATATAGATTCTTGATTTATGCCTTTAATGGATTATCTATCACAAATTGCGTTTTTATTGTTAATTTAAGAGATATTTAGCGTTCAACTAACGGTTCCAACTTTTTGTACCTGAGCCAATAGATGAACGGCGTTCATCTACTGGGCAAGGTATAGTTTTTTCAAATGCTTATATAAATTCTTATTGAAAAGGTACATAAAACTTTTATGGCTCAAATTAATCGTTTTTCAACTGTTGATTTTTGAACCAAAAGTTGAACGTGAGTATCCATTCGCAACACGGTTATTTTGGGTTTTGTTTTACTATGAAAAGCACGATTGTTCAACAAAGAACCTCTGCCCAGAAGATGAACGAATAAAATTAGTTCGTTCAACTTTTGGCTTCGATTCCAATAAGTGAACGCTCTGTTAAATTTAGTCCGTTCATTCCTTTGCCATCGTGCCCAATACATGAACGAACAAAATTTATTCGTTCAAGTTTTAGGCAAGGGTTAGTACAATGAACATCTTAATAACAAAGATACGTAATAAATATGAAATCTGACTTATACATATAAAACCCAACAATTTATCTATTTTAATCTAATGATAAATTAATAAAAAAATGTTTTAATGATTAATATGTAAAAAATAATCTCTTATAATTGTAACCATATGAAAAGGGTACATTTGAACTGTTTTATTCTGTGTTTAGTATCAATATTGTGATTGTTAACTAGTATAAATTGCTATAACAATGATTATATAATAACTAGACCAAAAGTCAGAGGCTACGCGGTGTTACGTTTTTCTTCGTTCAACTATTGGTGTCAAAATGTTCAACTATTGGGCACAGTGATCATCTTCTGGGCAAAATGACATACTTCAGCATAAAACCATTTTTAATAAAATACTGTATAGTAATAGGATGGTTTAAAATAGTCATACTCATATCTAATCTCGACTATATACGAAATCGTATAAAAAAATTAAATGTAAACAAACTAAATCACCACTCCTCGAAAAAAAATTGTAAAGTTGGGATAGTCGCTTAAACGTTCATCTTTTGGTTCCTCTACCCTACTTATTGGAATACTAAAAAAGAACTTTCAGCGTTTTAGAAAACTCCACCCCTAAGGGGGTTAACAAGGGGAGCCAGTAATGTGTGGGAAACACTTTTTTTTGAACAAGATTTAAAACCATTAGAAAGATTACTTATTAAAATACAAAAAAGCACTTTCAGAGTTTTCGAAAATTCCACCCCTAAGGGGGTTAAAAAGGGAGCAAGCTTTGTATGGGCAACACTTTTTTTGAGCTAGAGACTTAAAAGTTAGTAGTAAGATTACTTACTACGAGTATAATACGAAAAAAGATCTTTCAGCGGTTAAAAAAATTCAACCCCTAAAGGGGTTTAAAAGGGGGTTCAAATTTTACATGGAGAGCAAGAAAAATTTAAAGTGTGAGTAAGAGATTCGTAACTTCGGTCTTATTCTGTACGTTAAAAGACTACAAAACTAATTTCAGAGTTTTTCCAAATTCATCCCCTAAGAGTGTTAAAAGGGGGTTCAAAGTTTGTGTATTTCAAGACATTTTTAAAGTATGAGATTATTAACTTTGGTTTTAGACTGTTTGTTCACAAACTAGAAAATGAACATCAACGTTTTTTTTTTAATTTATCCCCTAAAAGAGTACAATTAATAAAAAAATGTTCAAAGTTTGTGTTGAGAGAAATAATTTTCTAAGACGATAAAAAGTTATATGCGGACGAAGTCGCGGGCAACAGCTAGTTACACATACATTCACATAATGCACCTTAAGAACTAACAAACAAACATATGCTACCGAAATGGTCTCCACTCAACAATGCAGTTCACAGTGTTGTTGGCACTGCCGCTGTGCCGTACATAGTGGAGTATAGCTCCAAGAAAGTTTGAGATAATGAAAAAAAAATAAAAAAAAGGCAGTGCCAACGGCGCTGGTTTTCTGTGGATCCAGTGAGGTGTGCGGGACAGCATACTGCGTGACTCGTATTAAAAGGGGTTATAAATATAAATTACTTATTATCTCTTTGTTATAAATACCTACATAAAAAATACAAACAAAATAATATTTTTGATATATATCATTGTGATTATTTAAATTTAATGATAACGAGTTTTTCGGAACTTATAAACGGAATATTTACCGTTAGCTTATCGGTGAAGGAAAACATCGTGAGGAAACCGGTCCAATCCCAATAAGGTCTAGTTTTCCCTCTGGGTTGGAAGGTCAGATGGCAGTCGCTTTCGTTAAACTAGTGCCTATGCCAAATCTTGGGATTAGGTGTCAAAGCGGACCCCAGGCTCCTTTAGGGGCACAACCGGGAATAACGCTAGGAGGATGGAAAAAAAATTAAAATTTAACGATAGATAGGTATTTAAAAAAGGAGGCCAATCGACAATAAAAGCTTGTCTCATAAATTATTTATATGACGGAAACTTATTTTCTTCTCGATGTCTGCAACGCTGCACCCACCTCAGCAAGTTTCTGTTTGGTCCTATGGTATACAGAAGCCTTGTGGGATTAAGTCCGCCCTTTGTAACAAGGTACCTACCTATTTGTTTTGTGCAATAAACTTTAATTAATAAATATAAATTACCATTTTCAAGCACGAACGTGTTGTATAAGTCGTAAGTAGTACTCAGCGCAGTTAACGTCCCCAATATTACTATTGTAACTCTGAAATCAAATAATACCACGTAAGTAGTTATCTTATTTATGGTCAAGAAAAAATAACCATATCGTATGATTTCTTACACTGCAACGTAATCCTCAGTAGAGAAAATCTTATCATCGGGCAATCGGCAGTATAGGTCGTTGTACGTCACGTTCAGCATATGGGTATACTGTCCAAATACTTGATGTGTGGTGCAACTTCTTGGTAAACAGACCGCCACTTTTGTACCTAGACCACCTTGAGTGTTTGGCATAGCTCTGAAGAAAATATAAAGTGTGCCTATGCTTATATCCTTAAATAAAGTGTACTTAACCTTGTACGATTGATACATAGAACAAAGCACAAAGAAAAATGGAAAGTAATGGAAACGCGCATCTACTAGCATAGCAAAGAATCAAACCCAGTGTCGATAGAATTCCAGCCCAACTATTATATAATCTGTGCCATTGCGGATGCTACTCCGCCACCGCTACGCTAGTCATGCTGTCCAATTATGTGTATGGCATATAGTCTAACTATGTAACTACTAGCTTTAGCCCGCGACTTCGTCCGCGTGGATCTCGTTAATCGCCTTAGAGGATAATTGCTATTAAAGTATTACAGGCGTATGCTTAAACATCGCTCCCCCGTACAAAGTTCCCCCCACCTTTTCACCCCTTTAAGCGATTATATCCGGGATAATAGCTACCCTATGTCCTTCCTAGGGTTTTAAACTATATCCACACCAAATTGTATCAAAATAGGATCAGTGGTTTAAATGCTTGCAAATGGAAACATTATAACTTTCAGGATTTGCTACATTAGTTAATAGACTTTTTATCAAAATCCTACTATTACTTACTACTAATATTATAAACAGGAAGTCTGTGAGATTTGTAAGTTTGTGTATAAAATGGGTAATCTCCGGAAACGTTGGACCGATTTCAAAAATAATTTCACCTGCGTATAGAATGAACTTTCTGAAACAATATTGGCTATGTTTTATCCCGCGGGTTTGCCTGCGTTCTTTGCAATACGCGGGTGAAGCCGTGCGGGCAGCTAGTGCACCTATAGTAAATTCAATCTTGTATGCTGATCAAATAATTTGACGAAATGCTTATTTTTGTTGCGAGCCAATTATAATAACAGCGAACCATCCTTAACAAACCGTTTCAACAGAGTTAACATTTTCTCACTCGGGCAAGTTTTCTTATAAAATTTAATCCCCATTTTAAACTCTCTAGACTTCAGTTAGTAATTCGCCAGGCCACATAGATGTACCTTTCCGCACAAGAACATGAACTACGGTCCGCACTTGACTTGTTTTCCATACAAATCTCCACTTATAATAAATCTCTAAATTAAAAAAAGAATCAGCCAGTTTGAAACTAAGCTTTGCGCGGTTCGAATGTTCTCAGCATCCCATGAACGGAAAAATATGAAACATTTTATATAGGTACATTATTATTCTAGCTGCAACTTAGGATAGTTTTTATCTGACTGCGACAGTTAATTAATTTTCCGAAATATACGACTTCATTTAATTTTTCATTTATTTTTATTGAAATCAAACGAATTGCTTTGCCTTTCACTTATTAATAATTTAAATCCCGTCTACGATAGACCTTTACGAGACAAATGCTAAAATATAAACCATACAAAAATATTCGATTCTGATATGAGAACTTATATGCGCAAATGTCGTTTTATGTCGTAATTTCAATAAATGAAATCAACAAATTTGAACAATATAATTAGGTAACACGAATTTGTTTTTTTTGAATGACAATGGCACGCGCTCGGCGCATTCAGCCAAAGTACCTGCGGCGCTACCACGAAAACCGATACTCAATGTTCATATATTTGCATCCCTGTCACTCGAGTGTTGTTAGTGCGATAGAGATAGAGATACCCGAATATTTTCGAATTCCGAAGTTCGTGGTTATAGCTCAGGAATCGAAAATATGGTAAATAATCATAATGTATTTTCTCGAAAAAGAATTTAAAATAAATATAGTCAAATGGAGAAAAAAACAAAGCAAGAGGTTATATAGGTAATGATTAAGTTATAAGAGTCCAAAGTTCTGTCCCTTTTCCG
Organism: Epinotia brunnichana; assembly: GCA_963854355.1. Lineage (NCBI taxonomy): Eukaryota > Metazoa > Arthropoda > Insecta > Lepidoptera > Tortricidae > Epinotia > Epinotia brunnichana. The sequence goes on along the minus strand of OY977936.1, from coordinate 41,861,072 downwards.
CAAAACGCACCTTCATATGAAACGATTGTTTTTTACTATGACGCTCGAGTATATTGACGTCACAGTCCCTCATCGTTTTCTCACTCTAACAAGCGACATTAAAACGGATGTAGCGTCATAATTTTTTGAGATATTTGAATGGGAGTTTCATTATCTTCTATCTATTTATACTTAATAAATGCCTATGTCCTGACTGACTTATTCACTCAATCACTCACTCACTCACTCATCAACGCACAGCCGAAACTACTAATCTTAGAGAGTTGATTTTTGCACAGTATGTTGCTTTAATAACGTGGGCTAGGGATAAAAAGGGATTTTTGAAAATTCTACCCCTAAGGGGGTAAAATAGGGGTGCAAGGTTTGTATGGGGGAAACATTTTTTTTAAATAGAGACTGAAAACTTTGTAGAAAGATCAGTCATTAGAATACAAATAAAGAACTTTCAGGGTTTTAGAAAATTCTACCCCTAAAGGGGTAAAATAGAGTGCAAAGTTTGTATGGGAAAAACTACTTTTTTTTAAATAGAGACTTTAAACTTTGTAGAGAAATTATTCATTAGAATACAAATAAAGTACCTAGATTCAGTGTTTTAAAAAAATCTACCCCTAAGGGGGTAAATTAGGGGTGCAAATTTTGTATGGGGGAAACAAAATTTTTTTTAAATCACTTAAAACTTTGTAGAAAGATTAGTCATCAGAATACAAATTAAGTACTTTCAGCGTTTTAGAAAATTCTACCCCTAAAAATAGGGGGCTAAAATAGGGGTGCAAAGTTTGTATGTGGGAAACTATTTTTTTTAGCTAGAGTCCTAAAACTTTGTAGAAAGATTATTTAAATACAAAGAAAGTACTTTCAGCGTTTTGGAAAATTTCACCCCTAAGGGGGTAAAATAGGGTGCAAAGTTTGTATGGGAAAAACATTTTTTTTTTTAATAGATACTTAAAATTTTGACGAAAAATTACTTATTAGAACATGAAAAATACTACATTCGGCGTTTTACAAAAATCATTCCCTAAGGGGGTTAAAAAAGGGTGCAAGGTTTGTATGGGGGACACTTTTTCTGAGCTAGACACTTAAAACTTTGTAGAAAGATTACTTATAAAAATACAAAAAAAAAGACATTCAGCGTTTTGAAAAAAATCTATCCCTAAGGGGGATAAAAAGGGGTGCAAAGTTTTTATCAGGGAAAGTTTATGTCTTTGAGTTAGAGACTTGAAACTTTGTAGAAAGATTACTTATTAAAATACAAAAAAAGAACACAAATCGTTTTAGAAAATTCCACCCCTAATAGGGTTAAAAAGGAGAGCAAGCTTTGCATGGGCAACACTTTTTTTTGAGTTAGACTTAAAACTTTGCAAAAAGATTACTTATTAGAATACTAAAAAAGAACTTTCAGCGTTTTAGAAAACTCCATCCCTAAGGGGATCCTTAAGATCCTTAAGTAGGGTAGCCAGTGTTGTGTGGGAAAAACTTTTTTTTTTACTAGACTTAAAACTATTCAAAATGTTACTTATTAAAATTAATAATAAAGTACTTTCAGAGTTTTAGAAAATTCCACCCCTAAGGGGGTTAAGAAAGCTTTGTATGGGCAACACTTTTTTTGAGCTAGAGACTTAAAAGTTTACGAAAAAAGTTCTTTCAGCGATTAGAAAAATTCAACCTCTAAGGGGGTTTAAAAGGGGGTTCAAATTTTAAATGGCGAGCAATAAAATTTTAAAGTGTGAGTAAGAGATTTTTAACTTCGGTCTTATTCTGTACGTTAAAAGACTACAAAACTGATTTCAGAGTTTTTCCAAATTCATCCCCTAAGAGTGTTAAAATTGGTTCAAAGTTTGAGTATTTCAAGGCATTTTTAAAGTATGAGATTTTTAACTTTGGTTTTAGACTGTTTGTTCACAAACTAGAAAATGAACATCAACTTTTTTTTTAATTATCCCCTAAAAGAGGGTTCAAATTTTGTATTGAGAGAAATCATTTTCTAAGACGATAAAAAGTTCTACGCGGACGAAGTCGCGGGCAACAGCTAGTCTTGAATAAGTAACATACCTTACACCTTTTTTAAACCCACTTAAAGGTTGAATTTTGTAAAACCCTTACTTATTGCTTGCCTACCTTGAATAAGTAATCTACTACATTTCAAGACTCTTGGTTCAGTAGTTTCAGGTTAGTGTTGATGATCAAACTCGAAATGATTTCGTGGTATTATCCTCTGATTTTATCATGCTAAGCTAAGGTTTGATTTACTCAAGATGCTTGATTAATGAGGATTACTTAGATGTCATTATAACTTTGTAATCATAATCGTGGACAGCTTCCAAGTCCAAAAATAACTAAACTTTCACCCCCTTTTTCACCCCTTTAAAGTACAAATATCTAAAAATGCTTCAAAGTAACCTTTTCTTTTATTTGTGACCATAAAGCCAAATCTCAAATTTCATAGATCTACCTTCAAAAATAACGAAACTTTCATACAAACTTTCACCCTCTATTTCACCCCTTTAAGGCACGAATACCCGATAATGCTCCAAGAAAACCTATTTTAATTTCTGACCGAAAAGCCAAATCTCGAGTTTCATAGATCTACCTTCAAAAAAAAACGGATTTGCATACAACGTTTTATCCCCAATTTCACCCCTTTAGGGGTTGAATTTCAAAAAATCCTTCCTTAGTGCGCCTCTACGTCACTTGAAGAATATGTGTTCCAAATTTCATGCTTGTATCATTAGCGGTTTAGGCTGTGCGTTGTCTGTCACTCTATAAGTAACGGTCCAATTTTATATATGTAATGTAATAGATAGATGTACCTGTTTATATTAAATTGGCTAATTGCCTTATTTTCCTTGTGCTTAGGTCTATGTATTAAATAAAATTAAATAGCAATTCATCCATAAAATCAGACCGTACCGTGTGGCGTTAATCGTACCTACAATAAAACCGGCCAAGTGCGAGTCGGACTCGCGCACGAAGGGTTCCATAAATATTTATTAATTCTGTTTTGTAGTTTTTGTTGTTATAGCGGCAACAGAAATACATCATCTGTAAAAATTTCAACTGTCTAACTATCACGGTTATTGAGATACAGCCTGGTGACAGACGGACAGGCAGACAGACAGACGGACAGCTGAGTCTTAGTAATAGGGTCCCGTTTTACTCTTTGAGTACGGAACCCTAAAAATTGCGGTGTATTTTCCACGTTAAATAACGAAACATAAAAAGAAGCGGGTTGTGTCGGAGATACAGCAACCGTTAATTAAGATTAAGTGGATACTTCTTTGTTGGCTGTACCCGTAAAATATATATCTGAATTAATTCACTAATATTTGTATAAGTACAGATAAATCAGTATATGTATATGGCAACATTGACTGGCGTAGCTCATTTGACTCGCGATACATTGAGAATAGCGGTAATTTCAGCATTATTTTCATGTCCGCCACATAAACTAAATAAAATTTTGTGATTAACAACTAATGGCAAATAAAGAAGGATTAAAACATGTAACAAACAATTATTTGAAATCAGACTAGGCTTCTCTACAAAAAGTTATTACACTTATTCCGGAAGTCACGTAATACATTTTGAACTGTATACCCCTATACAAGAACGCGAGCAAAGAAGTATCCACTTCAAAAAAAATGTTTTCATGAAGCTGTGTTAGCCTTTTCAACACTAGAGACAGCATATCACACCTCGTGTTTCCGTTACCCGTCATGATCCCCATAGCATTCTTAAACATCGATCCATTCCGAATTGCATCAGTGTCGTTTTCACTCATGTTAATCAGCTCGAAAAATGTCCCGTTGAGTTCCGAACTTGGATCGAACACCGGAGGGTTGAAGGCACTCTGCATCAAGGGTACTCCAACCATACAATATTTCCCCCAAATTGTATCGTTTGATAGTTGCTGGGCAATCGAGAGGCATTGGCGGTAGTTACCAAGACTGCCTTGACCACCGAGCGTGATACTCTGAGGTATCCTGCCGCTGGCATCAAAAACTGGAATGTCACATTGTAATTAGTAAATAATGCAAACACTTCAAGTATAAATAGTCGAGTAGATCTTCGTTTAAGTAGTAGCATTGGTGCCTCCTTCTAATTAAGATTCATCACCACGGACCACCTGCGCGTTACCAATTTTTTTAAGTAACTAGGTCACTTACATTGGATAAGATCCATTTCCTCTAAATGCCGCTGGCAAGTCACATTGTCCAATACACTTTCATATAAATCATTATCATAAAGACTTTCGGACGTAGTCACTTTTAAAACACCAACAATAAGTAAGGATACTACAAATGACCAGTGCACCATTTTGAACAATAATAATTGATGAACTGAATTACCTACTCGATACAATGCTTTGATAACGGTTTGTACAAATAAAGAGTGGTCTACTGGTATAATTGTACCCCTATTTAATTGTCATTGAACAGATTTGGAGTGTTTCATGGAGTGTTTGTCAGTGCTGAAGTGCGAGCTGAATCATTTTCTCCAATACCTAGCATAATACTTTATTATTCCAATATATGATGAGGCTATGCCAGACCTTGTTTAAGTACAGCCCTGCTATTCTGTAAATTGTTTTAATCTCACCTCACCGTTCATCCACAATTATATCTTATCTTGACGCCATTGATAATCATCAGGGCTGTTATTCTTTACGCACGCATGCGCTTCATGGGGTCCATAGATGTCAGGATTTGTCAGCCCCAATTTGTCAGAAGCTGACTAATTGCTATCGTCTGGAGGCATGTTGCGCTGCTGATCCAATTGTCAAACGAGTTGTACTGAGAAATTGCATGCACATGTGGTCGGATTGTTACATTTGTCCGACACACCCAATTATGACTTCGACATGTTGTACTGACAAATTGTGGTGAACTCATATAATCTGTAGACCCCATCACTACGTACCGTCACGCGTAACGAAACTAGACCTCTATCTACGCTTAGTTACTACGCATCGCGGTGTCAAGATATATTTGTGGGTGAGCGTTGAGGTGAGCTTAAGACAAGTTACAGAATAGCGGGGCAGGTCTAGTTTTGTTAGGCGTGACGGGTGAGGTGAGGCGCATTAGCGCGTTCCGAATAATAGCCCTGGCGACGCGTGCGGCGGCGCAACCCGCGTACTGTTTGACGACTATGGAAACGCTCATGCTTGAACGATTAAACTAATATACACGTGTAACAGGACAGGCACTTTAACAGTATCTAAATTATTCTAGATCGTACTGTCTAAGAAAAGTACCTAGTCATATTATATGACTAGGTACTTTTCTTAGACAGTATTATACTTAAGCATGTCTGCCTACAGTGCCTACATCAAAATAATGTATGTATAATCTATGGAGGATCAAAATATTTGAGCCCTGATTCATGCACCAACTGTGGGAATGACTTCTAAGAGCTTGAGAGCTTGACTCATACTTAGACCGAACGATCTAGAATAATTTAGATACTGTTAAAGTCCCTGTCCTATTACACGTGTATAGAAAATTCATTCATAAGTAGGTTATAGGTGTATACGTAGGTAGTATGTAGGTGGTGTAGGTAGGTAGGTGGTATGGTATGTCTTGAAGTACCTATTAGTTACTTACTCCTATCCTTTTTAATGTTGCACATACAATGACATTTGTATTGCTCATATCATGTATCAGGCGTATTTGCTAGATCTAGAGAGCATAGCGTAGGTGTAGCCTTTGTAGGTAAGGAAAAGGAAATGTGGTGGGTAAAGTGTGGTATGGCGTCGCACATAGGTAGGTTTTTAGGTTTTATGCAGCCAAAATTATTTTAATTGCTATTACTATTCTAAATGATATATGTGATAATATTAAGATTTTTTTTTTTTATAAACTGGCCAAGTGCGAGTCGGTCTCGCCCACGAAGGATACCGTACCATTATCTGTAAAAACGGCAAAAAATCGCGATTGTTGTATGGGAGTCCCCTTAAATATTTATTTTATTCTGTTTTTTAGTATTTCTTGCTATGGTGGCAACAGAAATACATCATCTGTGAAAATTTCAACTGTCTAACTATCACGGTTCATGAGATATAGCCTGGTGACAGACGGACAAACAGACAGAAGGACGGACAGCGGAGTCTTAGTAATAGGGTCCTGTTTTACCCTTTGGGTACGGAACCCTAAAAACTAAAGCGAAAATGATCTTAATAACAAAATTTCAACAGAAAGTTGTTTTTAGGGTTCCGTACCCGTTGCTCTTTTTATAGATAACGTAACTTCGTGCTTGAGTCCGACTAGCACAAGGCCGGTTTTTGTAATATTGTCTTCTGTGTCACCATAAGAAGAAAACAGGTAATCTTCTAATTCCATAGTTATTAAATTCTGGCTTTGCATTTTATCGTAGAGAAATCGACGGTTGACTAATTTTGTTCCGGATGAGGCAGAACCTACGACGAAAAAGAAAAAAATATATTTTTGGTACATTTTTCAACATAACTTTTTTTACCCTAACTGCACGTGATTGCTGCACTGCAGATGATTTTAGCAGAATTATAAGAAAAGAGTATTTAGTATATAAGAGTATATTATTATAAGAGTTTTACGGCAATCGGAAGCAATAATATAACTAAATTCCTTTTCAATTTAAAAATCAAGAATATTTTTATAAGAAAACCTATTATGTTTGGAAGCTTTAAAAAAAAGGTATTTTATATACTAGGTTGAGAATTTCTATAATAAATAATGTTAATACCTGAAGCACTGGAATCCATTTTAACCGACTTCAAAAAAAGGAGGAGGATCTCAATTCGGATTTTTTTTTTTTTATGTTTATTACCTCAGAACTCCGTCATTTATGAACCGATTCGTACAATTCTTTTTTAACTGAAAGTATATGCTTCCAGATTGGTCCCATTGTTTCCAAAACCCCAGTTGGATGATGGGAACCATGAGGAATTGAGGGAACTCCTCAAATATATTAGGCACGCGTGTAGTAATTTCGGTATTTTCTATTATAACTCGTGTATTTACACCCGGAAAATGATAAATTTGGTGAAGTGGAAGTGATGATGAAGACCAAAGATGGCTTGTGGAACTTCTCAATGATGTACTTCAAACTATACACGGTGGAATTTAATCGGTGATCTCATAATCCAGGAACTTACAATAATTGGAATTGTTTTGGAAATGGAATTATTTCAAAATAAGGGGTCTGGCCGTGATTTTTGACCCCCCCCCCCTCAAATCACCTATCAAAGGGGATCAAAAATCACCTAAAATGTCCTTACGTGATTTATGAATGGTTCCTTAGTGGTAACGGACTGTTAACAGAACAGATATTGCGTTCTCTTTCGGGATCACTAGGTAGGTGTACTATGTAAATTATTTAACGTTAACTTTAAATGAGAATTACTCATTACTGGTCAATATTTTAAGAAAATTTATAACAACATTTTTTCTTCGGATTGCTGTCTTGATACAAGCTTAGCAAATAAATTATGTTAATCTTGTGCCATATTGTAATTATCAATATGAATTGTCTGTGATTGGTCATAAGGGCTCTTTTCCCAAATGTATGGGAGTCAAATTGTGATTTTTACGTAACTTTAATCGTGTATAAATAAAAAAGTGTGACTTGTAGAATAATAATATGCAATTATGCAACTGTTGTATAAGAAGGGTCTTAAAAGGCGAGTGGCGTGGGTTGCGATGCGAGCCTTGGCGAGCATCGCAATTAAAGACGCCACGAGCGTTTTTAGACCAGTTATACACCGTTGCATACAAAACTTTTTCTACGACGATTTTTAAATAAATAGCAGACTACAGAATAGTTAAACTTTTCAGGCAGCAAGTTTTCTATTCGTACTTTTGCTACTCACGCAATTTCTTCAGGAGTGCAGTTATTAATTTCTTCGACCATTTTATAAGGAACGTACACCTTTGTCTTCACAAACACGAATAAAATCTTAATAGTTTAGGACTAATAGTTGATCATCTTTCGTCTTTTCACTTTGAACTGTATTTTGGTGGGAAATCGGAAATGTGACAGCTCTTGCTTATGGTTTATTTTATTTTTAATTTGTTTGCACTTGCCATCCGAACCAAACCGAATCCGGACCCGGACCGAATTCGAACTGTTTATTTTTATAAATAATACCAAGAATTTATAAAACATGTAATTTAACACACAATAGATGATGATTTATTATTATTGTAGTAAATAATTATAATATACAAATGTTAAACGTAAATAAATACTTTTATTTCGAAATATTTGTTTATGAAGTTGGCACTACTGCAATATAGCGGCCGATTTAAAAAAAAGTCAAACAGTGCTTTTATGAAAAATTTATGAACCAAAAAAGTACGCTAAACAGTGCGTTTTTGGGCCATAGAGCATAGAGTTTTTCGAAGACTTATTAGTGGTGTCATTGTATTTGAGCTACAGCCTATATAAATGACAGATAACGGTACAGGAGTAGAAAAAGACTTTTGTGATACTCCTGTAGAATGATTACCTAAATATAATTTAGAACTTACTAAACCAAATTTGTTATTGTTCTAGGGAAGATGTAACTGATAATAATTATCACATTTTAATTAAAATAAAGATATTTGGTTAACTAAAGTGGATAATGAAATTAAAGATAAAAAATGTAAACAAATGTGTTGCCACTGCAATAAAATCAATCCCAAGAAGTGGAAACTTAAAATTCGTTAAATACGCGAGATAAAAAATAATGCGACTAATTTTCACGTAAAATAATGCCTGGAAAATATTCGTAAATATTTAAATAAGCAAAATGAAAACATATTTATTTTATATTCATAAATATGTGCAGTTTATATTTACGCCACTGGCAATGGTCAGGAATTGTAAACCTTTGGTTCGTAATTTAATTAATATACCTGCAGCGCTACCACGAACTTCGAATCTCGAACTTCGTATATCTCCTTTTCGGTCGCTCGAGTACCATAAACCATAAGTGCGATAGAGACGGAGATATACGAAGTTCGAGATTCGAAGTTCGTGGTTATAGCTCTGAATCGCATTCGTTTTCTGACGTTTGTCGTGATCGAATGTTTTCCTTTCCGCTTATGCACTCTGTTGTTGAATTTTTGTTTGTTGTTACGTTTTTGTTTTATTTTGTTGTTTGTGTTTGTGTGGACTCATACGACCGAAAACACCATGGAGCCTCAGCCAAAAGTAGTGACGATATATTCATTAAATAGTTAAAACCAAAACCTGGTTGATTGCCCCTAAGACGTCACTTTGACGTTGACAGTTCTTTGTTTACATTTTTTATCTTTAATTTCATTATCCACCTTATGTGATTTTATTTCTATCCTAAAATGCAAGTTCAATTAGTGTTCTACTATATATATACAATGGTTCAGATTACAACACATTAAAGAATAAGCCGAAAAAAATATTTTTATTAATTTCGTTCATATGAGCAATGCTCTTTCCAAAGGCTGTTTTTTTCAGGATCTGGAAGTCACATTAAAAAAAACATGACTGAGTTCCAAAGAAAAACACCTTGAGATACAAAATCAATCATAATCTATATAACTTCCAATGGGAACATACCTACTTAATAGTATTTTATGCAACTGTTGTATAAGAAGGGTCTTAAAAGGCGAGTGGCGTGGGTTGCGATGCGAGCCTTGGCGAGCATCGCAATAAAAGACGCCACGAGCGTTTTTAGACCAGTTATGCACCGTTGCATACAATACTTTTTCTACGACAAATTTTAAATAAATAGCAGACTACAGAATAGTTATACTTTTCAGGCAGCAAGTTTTCTATTCGTACTTTTGCTACTCACGCAATTTCTTCAGGAGTGCAGTTATTAATTACTTCGACCATTTTAAAAGAAACGCACACTTTTGTCTTCACAAACACGAATAAAATCTTAATAGTTTAGGACTAATAGTGTATCATCTTTTGTCTTTTAATTTTGAACTGTATTTTGGTGGGAAATCTGAAATGTGACAGCTCTTGCTTATGGTTTGTTTTGTTTTTAATTTGTTTGCACTTGCCAATTCGAACTGTTTATTTTTATAAATAATACCAAAAATTTATAGAACATGTAATTTAACACACAATAGATGATGATTAATTATTATTGTAGTAAATAATTTGTAATATACAAATGGTAAATCGTAAATAAATACTTTTATTTCGAAATATATGTTTATGAAGTTGGCACCACTGCAATATAGCGGCCGATTTAAAAAAAGTTAAACAGTGCTTTTATGAAAAATGTATGAACCAAAAAAGTACGCTAAACAGTGCTCTTTTGGGCCATAGAGCATAGAGTTTTTCGACGACTTATTAGTGGTGTCATTGTATTTGAGCTACAGCCTATTTAAATGACAGATAACGGTACAGGAGTAGAAAAAATTCGTTTCAATAGTATTTTTCACAATCGTGTTATAATAGAGAGCTTTTTAGTCGAGTACCGTGTTTAGGCCACGAAGCTTGCTGAGTGGCCTAAGTAAGATACGAGATTAAAAAGCTTGATTATAACACTATTGTGAACAATACTTTTTGTACGAGTTCATTAAAATTAATTTTCTACGAGTCAACTGAACTAATTAAACAAACTCGATACTGTTGAAACGAAGTGCAGCTCATCGCTCGTACGCTTGTTGATATCTTAAAAGACATCAACGAGCGTACGACATCAAAGCGATTCTATTGGTCCAATTCATTACAGTTCAGTAAAGCAGCCACGTGATTGGTCGAATTTATTTTAGTTGTCTGGAGCGTATCGAAAAGTAGTTATTTCGATTGTTTCGACAGTAACATGGACTACAACTATGAAAAGAGTGACGTTGCAGTATTCTCTATGAAATCTTAATACACATATTTTAATCGTCGAGTACAAAAACTTCTTTTGACGATTTATCAAAAGTGCAATTTTAGCATGTGTAAATTTGATGTTTTTTTTAAATAAAAGTATGGAACCTAGGGTCATGATTTTTTTTGTATTAGATTGCTTATTTAACGTAGATTTAGAATCTGTGCTTAACTCAATACCTGCGATAAGGGCCCTATAGCCATGGACTGTCACAAATAGTCACATAATAAATTCTTCGCGTTCGTTGATCGTTCGTTTGCTCAGTGTGTACCTACCATTAATAGTACTAAAAGGCGAACCAGACGGTTCTGCATGCAAATTATAATAACGTGCTCACATCGTAGTACCTACGCCGATATCGTATCGGGCAATGTGAACACGCTCTAAGATAGAGCGAGAGCGGGTCCAAGGTTATTAATTTCTCTATCTCTCTTTATTTTATCAGAAAGATGCGCAATAAAGAGTGTCGTACAAGGCACATCCAGACGGTCCTGCGTAGCGGAATGTAAGCTAGGTACTATTTAGAACGAGATAGAGATATTAGTCACCTGTCGCGCTCTATCTTACAGCTTTGCAGTCCGCCACGCAGGACCGTTTAGATGCGCCTTTAGTTTAAAGCTAGATACCCACCTGCCGCGTGACGTCTGACAGCTGTTAGTAGTTGTTAGTATCATGCTATGCGAACTTAGAACTTAATGCAAATCCAGTGTCTTATTGAAAACAGTGCCACCTTCTTGATAGCTTGCGAACTCTTTGAAGCTGCAGCGATTGCTAGGCTTAGGTTGTCAAGGTATTTCGAAATTCGCCGTGTTGACATTATACATACGAGTCGATGAACCGAAGTTCAAACCCTGCGGCCGACGCACTTTTTGTATGTTTTAACAGAAAAGTTTTAATATCGCAGAAGAGATGGCGCCTGCTGTACGCAAGCATTAAATTCTCAATTTGGTCGAGTTGCCTTCTCAATTTGGTCGAGTTGCCTGTCTATCTCAGTATGTAAATTGTAGTCTTTGGTTAGTATGAAAGAGTATGTATGACAGACAGAACTTCGATTACCACCACATGACCACAACGCCTACATGAAAAGTAAACAGATGTTTTATCTTAAAAATTGGTGTCAATTAATTTATCTATGTTAGTTGAAGTAGTCTGTTAACTAAAACATGTACAGGAAGGCTACTTAAGATAATACGCATCATTCAACGAGCGTAAAGATAGCCTTTTAACCCGATTGCCGGCTTTTTAGAGACCATGTAAGTTTCTATTTCCAGATCAGAACTAAATTATTTTAAAACAAGTGAATCTCGCTTTTAAATTAATTGATTATTCCAGGTTTAAAGTAGTAATTGTGGCATGTGTTTTATTTGGAAATGTTAATCTAAGCGATGTGAGCTTTTACGAGATTCTTGGCATAGCAAAGCACTCTACTAGTCAGGAAATTCGGCAAGCTTATAAAAAGTTAGCTGTAAAATATCATCCTGACAAAAATCAGGTAAGTTCCCTTCTTATAATAATTTATATTTCCTGCTTTAAGTAATTCTGATTATTCATGGTCCTAATTATAAATGTTTCAGTGCATTACATTCTTCACGCTTTATTAGTGAATGCGTACCTAAACGTAAATATTCGTTATTACAAAAAAATGTTTGATGTAGCTAATTACATCTCAAGTTACAATTAGGTACTTAAGCTTTTACTTGAAAGTAAAATAAATAATTATAGAAAGTTATAATTAACAATATTACTTTATTTTTTTAAATTCATATATAAAGTTAGGCCTGTTCCCAGAAGGACTGACTGTAGGTTTAATGATGAAGAACATGTGATGTTGCAGTGATAGGTTGCTAGCCCATTACCCACAACTGTGACAACACACTTATACCCTATTCCCATAGTGGTGACTATGGGAATAGAGTATAATGGGAATTACAACATTACACCCACGGGAAGAAAGGGGGTAGTGCAATTGTATCCCAACACCACAGGAGCCATATTTTTTATACATAAATCAGAGAAACAATATTTTATGAATGACATAATAATTTCCACTCATTCAATTACTCAGCCATTGTCTCTTCCATAGTTTTTCAAAATGAGGGTCTGAGGTTTTAATCTTATCTGCCTTTTAATTTATCCATCAGGATGAATCAGATCAGGAGAAGTTTCTTCGAATCACAGAAGCATATGAAACATTAAAAGATCCACAAAAGAGGCGCATGTATGACACTTTTGGGGTTCACCAACCTAACTCAAGGCAGCATGACTCTCGGAGCCAGAAGGAATACAATAATATGTTCTATAATGGTTTATACCATGAAGATCCATTTGTAGATACAGTCACAGGGAAAGAGTTCTGTAAGTATGCAATTGTTTATTCATACATTCATGTAGTCAATGTCAAATGCACAATATACCCAAGTGTAAGTAATTCAATTACCAACAAGCTGTTCTGTAAATCATTCTCCACTTTACAGATGTGTGCACATGTTTGCAGAAGATGTGTTGAAATATTTATGTTTTTTTCTTAGTTGGCCACCTACAATTTCGCTGCTTTGGTTGACTGGTAGAGAATGCCCCATTGCATTGAGTCCGCCTGTTGTATCCTAAACTTGCTTTTTGTGCAATAAATATTAAATAAAATAATTTACTTTAAAAACAAAGTTTTATCCGACTTCAATTCAGTACCTACCTACTCTGCTTCAAGTGTGCCTATAAAATTTGAAGAGTGCCCTCGATTTCTGTTCCGTCATTCGATAGTATCTCTCCCATAATTTGAAAGGGGTATCTTTAAGACAACCTTACTAACAAAATAATAATTTTCTAAGCGGTCCAGGCATCTTCCGTAATCAGGGAACATACATGAAAAAGATAAGATTCCCACAAATTGAAAAAGCTAATAAGAATCATTTGTTTCAGATAATTATTTGAGTGATGGGTTCCACTTTATCAACTTCTATTCTCCATTTTGTCCACCATGTCAAAATCTAGTCGACCACTGGAAAAAACTTGCAGAAATATATAAGGGCATTGTAAGTTTCAGTTTTATAACCCATTAATTAATGCAGCCTAGTAATTACTTAATCAGCCTCACAACTTCACAAGTCAATTGACGGTTAAGTACCATTAATATCACAAAAAATTATGTTTCCAGGTTAAAGTAGGCGCAGTGAATTGCAAGTACCACAATTCATTTTGCTACAACTCAATGAGAATTGGCAGCTATCCTTCGCTTTTATTTTATCCCCAAGTAAGTTACTGCGTTATTATTTAACTACACAAATTATCCTACCAGAGAGCAGAGATTCATTGTGACAGTTCATGAGAAAAATAATTGTTGCATCTAAATACTACTACTTGTTGAGTGGGTTGCAAACACGATGGGAGACCACTATGCCATCTGATAAATGTGCTTTTATCAACGCACGATTTTTTTACACATTATAATTCATTCAACCCACGAATAGGGGCATGCATCATCGTGAATTGAACAATCTATGCCTATAGTATTTTGTCAGAAATCTCTTAGAACACTCTCTTTACTTATACAGAAAATTAACTAACTTTATTCAGCATTGCAATAGGGGTGTAGACTCAAAATGTATTATTACTCCAAAAGAAGGAAGGCAAAAAAATATGCCTAGTGATGAAAATCCCATTCAGATATCTCAAAAAATTACCAAGCTACAACCATTTTAATATTGCTTGTTAGAGAGAAAAACGCTCGGAGATCGTGACGTCACGATCCCCAAGCGTCATAGTAAATGTCAATCGTTTCATGACGCACCTTCATAAGATTTCCTCACACCTCCATAATTTGACGATTCGACATTGATAGTTTATATTATAGGTAAACTAACGAAAAATAATGCGTTAAATTGTGAACTGTTTTGACAGTTCACGTTTTTTAGAAAGAAAGAAAGCAGACAGACAGATTTATTCACTACAAAAAAGACACACAGAGACAAGGGAGTAGACATCAATACAATTGACACATATTCATACACGCGGCAGTGAATCGGTCGCTGATGTGTGACCAACGGAACGCAACACAACCATACTATAGACACATAATAAACACATAATTCATGTAATAAATTTGTAAAAGAATAGCTTTGTTCATTATGTAACAGTAACTAGCACAATGGGATGAAAAAACACAAAGCAAAAAAACGCGACACGGTTGGGATATTAAAAAGTTTCTGGAGCGTCAACAAATAGCCTTTTCTCAAACATGCAATGAAATGTCGTCATTACGTGGGTTCAAAATATCACGTTTCGGGCGGATCAACTCGAGAGAACTGTAAAGGAATTTCATACAAAATTTGAAGGCCTAGGCCGGGAAGTATTTTTTTTAAATTTTGATTACACTGTTTGTGGCACAGCATCGCGGCATTCAGCCATGAAAATTGGTTTGAATTGAGGAGTTTTTATTTATTTATTTCATTGCATGTTTGAGAAATGCACTATACATGCCTGGCCGTGAAAAGGGCTTGCCGGGTGAGTAGGTAAACGGCTGGCGCTTAAAGGTATACTTGCTAGACGCTCCTTGGATAGGTGGAGGGAGATCATTCCAACACTACAGTCCATTCGCGTTAGAAATTAAATCATCAGTGCAACTGCAGGGTAAAGGTGTATGTAGGTAAGTACTGGCCACCGCGCTCTCGCGGCAAGTTTGAATCGTGAATGCCAAAGCTGTCACGTCAAATACGTTAAAACTGTCTGTTGTGTTTTACAATAATAATGTATGCAAATTATAATGTTTACTTATGAGTTTATTGGATAATTACTCCATCAGTGTATTCACGTGGTATTAAAATTCCAAAAAAAAAAAAAATATTTCGATTAAGTAAGTTTAATCTATAAAAATAGGTATTACGCGAACCTAAAACTAACTCGAAACGCCTCGGATTTTGGACAGTTTATAATATGGCAAGTAATAGTAGGTAGATTGTTAACCAAGGGTTGAAAGTGACCCTTTTCACACGAGATATTTCTGGCGCTCGAACGAAGTGAGAGCGCCAATACTTCGAGGGTGAAGTGGGTGTTATTTAAGTATTTTACTTTCCTCATAGTTGAAATGAAAAGTAGAAAAACCATACTTTTCATTTCGACTATGAGGAAAGTAAAATACTACACGTACATATTATAAAACAGGTATATTAACAGTAATCCGTTAAAATACGCATACTGCCAACTTTACAAAAGTAAAAAAACGTATTCGATCTAATAGTTTTAATGTTATTTTTTTTATTTGTATAATTCTATAAGTAAATGTACAGAATTATATTGTACATATGATATGAAATAAATAAATTATTAGATTTTAGACATCCGTACTCGTACCTAAATAAAATAATTAAAACTATATCGAGCCTCGAGGATCTTATTTAGATTTAACTTAGTTTTAATATTAATATTCACTTCATTCTTGCATTCCAGGGCAAAAAGGGCAATTATATTTACTATCGCGGTGCTCATACATTTGAAGCATTGGAAGATTTTGTCTTAGAGCATATAGAAAAATCTCACTATGTTCCAACTCTAACATACCTGAGGGGCGTTGACAAACCTATGGTTTATGTTTTGGGAAGAAACAGAATAGGTCATGATGCCCTGACAAGACTAGCATACCATCTGGTAAGTTAAAGTGTGGGGATTAAATTCAAAAATGTTTTTTAATTAATTAGTTTCTGACAAAATTTTCCGCTGGATGTGGGTAGCGCAGGGCCATCATTGTGGCGCTCTTTGGGGAGGCCTGTCCAGCAGTGGTCTTTAGGCTGATATGATGACGATGGTTGACTCATGGTTGGATGGCTGATTCAAACCGGAATGGCAGCAGAAGGCTCGCGTCGCCGCGTTTTATCTACATACTTAAAGACCAGTATCGCTTGAATTATTCGCAGCCGCGGGTATAACCGCCCACAAGACGCTTGGCCACGAGGCAGACCGCGAGGCGCGCGCGCCTTTTCGAGCTTTTCAAGCGATTAGATAAAGTTTAATAAAATTATTTCACACTGAAAATGCTCGCCGCGCCGCTGCCGGCTGCTGCCATTTCGGTCTGAATCGGCCCTAAGAATTGGTTTGGTGTTCTCAGAATGGCCTGGTCACACTAGTCGTAATCGAAGACGACACCATTAGATCCCAGTTAACCAAGGATGACCACACCACCGTAGTGTATAGATACAGAAAAACTGTTAAGGAAATTACTGGCACAGAGGAAAAGGAGATTTTGAGTGAGATTATTGAGGCATTGCCTACAATCGAGTCAGTGGATCCAGAGAAGTTTAAGGTGAGTAAAATTTTACTAAGTATATGTATAACCATTGTTGTATAACTTACTAAAAGGTGCTCTCGGACCGGTGACGGGTAAGCGAGGTTTGATGTTGAATGTTTTGAATGGATACAATCATCATGGTTTTATTTATTTATTTATTTATAAGCCTCTATTTCTCACATTAAATAAAATAGATAATGTAAAACAGTTTTTTTTTTTTTTACAAGTGAGGTACCCATTTTTGGGCAAAGGCCTCCTCCAGCTCATTCCAGATTACCCTGTCCTTGGCTTTGCGGGTCCATGCCGGTCCGGCAATTTGGGCGATGTCGTCAGCCCACCGCCGCCGCGGGCGACCGCGCAGGCGTTTCGCGTCTCGTGGGTGCCAGTGTAGGATCCTCTCGCTCCATCTATTGTCGGTTGTTCTTATTACATGGCCATCATCATGATAATTCGCAATAAAAACATGTGTCTTCGTCTCTAGAACGAGTTGGTGTTGTTAACCCATATTTAATGTCCTGTGTATAATTGCTAAGAAAATAAAACTATTTTTGTAGGACATAAGGAATCAGTTACGCAACGGCTACCAAAATGCCTGGGTCCTGTATTTCTCTTCCAAAGATGAAAACAGGCTGTTGCTGCATCAAATGAGGATGAAATTCCCGGTTATGCACTTTGGTAAATATACTTAGGCTACACAAACTTACATACTTACTTACTTAGCTGTTATAACACGGCGGCTTTTTACAGCGATACAGTATCGATGCTGATGCTGTGTATCTGGTGTCACTGTATATGATGCTTAGACCTTTACTTAACTCAATATAACTCCTACATATGGCGAAAATGTGTCTAATAGTACACACACCCGTCAAGTAAACGATCTTCTCGTGGATAACCCTTAAACCCTTAAAACAAATGAATGTGAAATTTTAGGTGAAATCGACTGCGACGCGTGGGCCCAACTCTGCCTATCCCTGCAAGTGGAAGACACTCCAGCGTGGGCGCTCCTCAAGCCCGGCGGCGCCTTCCACAAGGCTTCACCGTCGGCTGACCTCAAGTCGTTTCTCCGGATCGCCCCGTTGGCTACTAACCTGCATTCGTTGGCGCCAAAAGCGTTGCACACGTTGGGCGAAGGTATGTTGAGATAACTTCCTAGGCCTATAGTCCGAGCTCTACCCATCCCTGCAAGTGGAAGACACTCCAGCGTGGGCACTCCTCAAGCCCGCGCGGCGCCTACCAGAAGGCTTCACCGTCGGCCGACCTCAAGTCGTTCCTCCGGGTCGCCCCGTTGGCTACTAAGCTGCATTCGTTGGCTCCAAACGTGCTACACATTTTGGGCGAAGGTGAGTTTAGAGATTAACTTCTTAGCTCCTATCTATGGTCGCAGCTCTGGCTGTCCGTGCAAGTAGAATACTACCTGCACCGGCTGGAAGGTGTTTCCTGTAGATTCACCCGTTGACTACTAAGCTGCATTCGTTGGCGCCAAATGCGTCACACGTTGGGCGAAGATGGATTCAAAGAACTTCGTAGTGGCTATAGTCCCAGCTCTGTCTGTCCCTGCAAGTAGTATTTATTGAGCCTCAACACAATAAATAGTAGCAAATTTATTTATTACAGTGTGTGTGTCATTTTTCTTTTACGTGCTGAAAGAACATACTATATAATGAGTGTTAATCACCTAATATGTCTTTGCCGCGTGCAGATGCGGAATCATGGGTGGTGTTAGTATCACCATACAGGTCTTCATGGGACACTATCGCTGAAGCATTTACGCGCGCTTCTCTGCACTTCTTAAACTCGGAAGATATAAACGTAAGGACTTGTTTTGCTATTAATGTTCTACCGTCTTGTGTAAGCTTATTAATGAATAATCATTGAAAAGGATGAGCCGAGAATTATTTAATACTAGAACGCCCGCGCGGCTCCGCCTGTTGAGATTATACTAATAGATTGTTCAGGTTGACCAACATTACCAACGTAGACAGTGCTGCCACTATAGTTTAGTTATTGTATACTATGAAGTATGTTCATTGTATATAGCGAGCACTGTAACTCTGCAAATAAATGGCGAAACAGAAATGGGCCTTTAATTTACGCTTAATATTTTAATACCGCCCGCATAATACAAAGAACTTATGCGGACCCACGGGATACAATATAGACTATGTCCATCCTTTCGGGGATTACCCCCTACATATACAAACTTACAAAACTCCAAAACTTACACTTACTATTTATTATTAGTATCTATATGTATAGGATTGTCTGCTTGGGAATGTTGATTAAATGACAATGCTCGGTATTTCTCACAATAGTCGTCATAGTTGTCTTCAGGATATAGTTCCCGCGCTGACGCAGTGCTGTTTCTGCACTACACATAGGTATAGGTAACCTTAAATTTTTGTCGCAGAAGTTTCTTCGCCTTTTATTATTTTTGCCGAAAAGTTTGTGGTACCATCCAGGGATGTTGCAGAAATTCGCATCCGCATCCGCAACCGCGGATGATCCGCATCATTTTCAACATCCGCAAAAATCGATGCGGAGTTTTTGCGCATGTAGTACAATTCGCGACAAGAAAAGTGACAAAGCGACGCGTGCCGCGCGCGTGTCCGGTGTTTTCGTCATTTGTCAATAAGAATCTTCATTTCGTTTCTATATTAAACGATTCGCCGTATTCGCTCAGGTGATGCGTTAGGTTTGCAATGATTGTAAATCAGTCGCAACATGTTTGAGTACTGCGTGACCATATAGAAGATGCTTATTTATGTTTTTGAGTGGTTGACCCCAAAAATCCGCATCAGCGGAATAGAAGTTGCTTATTTATGTTTTTGAGTGGTTGACCCCAAAAATCCGCATCAGCGGAATAGAAGATGCTTATTTATGTTTTTGAGTGGTTGACCCCAAAAATCCGTATCAGCGGATGTGAGCCTTGAAATACCCGCATCCGCGGATGTCTAAAAATCGTATCCGCTACATCCCTGGTACCATCAAATGATATTGCATTAACATTTATAATATATTTTTTTGTTTCGGACATAAATCCATACACACACCCATTGACTTACTATTACTACGTATAGACTGGCCACCTAGAACGTTTTTCTTGATTTTTACTCCATCTTAGAATTGAGTAAACCCACTATTCCCACTATAGTCCCCCGCGGCTATGAAGTCAATCCTGAGACATGCCTCTAGGGTTGAATATGTAATTTTTTCGTATGGTTGACATTGTAATTATTCAAAAACTTCATAGCTGCGCAATGTGTCAGGATTGACTTCATAGCCGCGGGGGACTGTAGTAATCCAGTAACCTTGTCGCCTGAAAATACGGGGTAGTTAGCGTCAAATCCGGTAGTTGTGATTTTTTGCAGAATTGTTTATGATGTTGGCCCAATGAATAACCCAAGTTTGTGACCTCGAGCGCCGAACGCAACTGCGTCAAAAATCGAAAATTCTAATTAGCCTATTCCAGTTTGGCATAGTGACGTGCACGGAGAAGACCGCTCACTATTGCCGTGAGGTGTCCGCGAACTCGCCGGCCATCTTGGTTCAGAATGGGGACAAGAGGGACTACTACAACGGACACGCGGATGAACGAAAGATAGTCGACTTCATACACTTGATAAAAGATAGTGCAGGTAATTATAAGAGTTATTATGCAATTGCACAACAGTCTGAAGCTTGTATTACCGCTTGGTACAGATAGTTCAACATATATTTGCGTGCGGCTGTACGTGTGCGTACGCTTATAACTATCCAGATTTGGTTTGGGTAATGGTGGGTACGTATACACACCAAGCCAACGAACGGCTATGTACGTATTGTAAGTCATAAGTAGTATATTATAAATATTACATGTCATTATTTATGTCAATTAATAGTACATTACTGGAGACGCCGGAAAAGAAGGGCTTGCCGGGTGAGTAGGTATAGATAGTGATACGAAACCGGCAAGCCCTTTTCACGGCCATGCATGTATATATAGTGCTTTTCTCAAACATGCAATGAAATAAACAAATAAAAACTCCTCAAATCAAACTAATTTTCATGGCTGAATGCCCTGATGCAGTGCCACAAATAGTGAAATAAAAATTAAAAAAAAAATTACTACCCGGCCTAGGCCTTCAATTTCGTATCGAATTCCTTTACAGTTGTCTCGAGTTGATCCGCCCGAAACGTGATACTTTAAAGCCTGATATAACCCACACGTAATGACGACATTTCATTGCATGTTTGAGAAAATTTAATTTATATACTAGGTATGTGAACATTTATTCTTATTGGGGTAACTCATAAAAATCTTTAATGTCATATAAAGAGTGGGTGAGAACCCACAATTTTTTTTTATGTTGAGTTACTACCTGCGCATTTTACATTCACGGGTAGTTTGTTAAATACTTTTGGCCCCACAGCTTGCTTTTTGGCTTTTGTGTATCTCACTCTAACAAATAGCTGTCACATAAATGCTCCTCGTTTGTTGGTCGTTCATTTGCTCAGTGTGTGGCCACCCATACAGCGGTCCATACAAGCACACACACACATAAATTTTAGACTATCTGTATCTACGCAGGTTGACTTACAAGACCAAGTAGAAAAAATAATTCCTTTACCAGACAGCTTAGTAGATAGCATAAGGTCAAACACGAATTAGGTATATTAAATTAAAGCGCCATTGCGCTAAAAAAGGGTACTCAACAGAATTATAAATGATGCTTTCCACATCCAGATTTGGAATTGACGGAACAGCAAGCCCTCGAGATCCTGGACCCGAGCCGCGAGCAGACGTGGCTGGTGGCCTACCTGCCGCCCGGCTACGACCACATGAAGCACGAGTGGCGGCTCATCGCTAATAAGGTAACATAACCTCGAGATCCTGGACCCGAGCCGCGAGCAGACGTGGTTGGTGGCCTACCTGCCGCCCGGCTACGACCACATGAAGCACGAGTGGCGGCTCATCGCTAATAAGGTAACATAACCTCGAGATCCTGGACCCGAGCCGCGAGCAGACGTGGCTGGTGGCCTACCTGCCGCCCGGCTACGACCACATGAAGCATGAGTGGCGGCTCATCGCTAATAAGGTAACATAACCTCGAGATCCTGGACCCGAGCCGCGAGCAGACGTGGCTGGTGGCATATTACCTGCCGCCCGGCTACGACCACATGAAGCACGAGTGGCGGCTCATCGCTAATAAGGTAACATAACCTCGAGATCCTGGACCCGAGCCGCGAGCAGACGTGGCTGGTGGCCTACCTGCCGCCCGGCCTCGACCACATGAAGCACGAGTGGCGGCTCATCGCTAATAAGGTAACATAACCTCGAGATCCTGGACCCGAGCCGCGAGCAGACGTGGCTGGTGGCCTACCTGCCGCCCGGCTACGACCACATGAAGCACGAGTGGCGGCTCATCGCTAATAAGGTAACATAACCTCGAGATCCTGGACCCGAGCCGCGAGCAGACGTGGCTGGTGGCCTACCTGCCGCCCGGCTACGACCACATGAAGCACGAGTGGCGGCTCATCGCTAATAAGGTAACATAACCTCGAGATCCTGGACCCGAGCCGCGAGCAGACGTGGCTGGTGGCCTACCTGCCGCCCGGCTACGACCACATGAAGCATGAGTGGCGGCTCATCGCTAATAATGTAACATAACCTCGAGATCCTGGACCCGAGCCGCGAGCAGACGTGGCTAGTGGCATATTACCTGCCGCCCAGCTACGACCACATGAAGCACGAGTGGCGGCTCATCGCTAATAAGGTAACATAACCTCGAGATCCTGGACCCGAGCCGCGAGCAGACGTGGCTGGTGGCATATTACCTGCCGCCCGGCTACGACCACATGAAGCACGAGTGGCGGCTCATCGCTAATAAGGTAACATAACCTCGAGATCCTGGACCCGAGCCGCGAGCAGACGTGGCTGGTGGCCTACCTGCCGCCCGGCTACGACCACATGAAGCACGAGTGGCGGCTCATCGCTAATAAGGTAACATAACCTCGAGATCCTGGACCCGAGCCGCGAGCAGACGTGGCTGGTGGCATATTACCTGCCGCCCGGCTACGACCACATGAAGCACGAGTGGCGGCTCATCGCTAATAAGGTAACATAACCTCGAGATCCTGGACCCGAGCCGCGAGCAGACGTGGCTGGTGGCCTACCTGCCGCCCGGCTACGACCACATGAAGCATGAGTGGCGGCTCATCGCTAATAAGGTAACATAACCTCGAGATCCTGGACCCGAGCCGCGAGCAGACGTGGCTGGTGGCATATTACCTGCCGCCCAGCTACGACCACATGAAGCACGAGTGGCGGCTCATCGCTAATAAGGTAACATAACCTCGAGATCCTGGACCCGAGCCGCGAGCAGACGTGGCTGGTGGCCTACCTGCCGCCCGGCTACGACCACATGAAGCACGAGTGGCGGCTCATCGCTAATAAGGTAACATAACCTCGAGATCCTGGACCCGAGCCGCGAGCAGACGTGGCTGGTGGCCTACCTGCCGCCCGGCTACGACCACATGAAGCACGAGTGGCGGCTCATCGCTAATAAGGTAACATAACCTCGAGATCCTGGACCCGAGCCGCGAGCAGACGTGGCTGGTGGCATATTACCTGCCGCCCGGCTACGACCACATGAAGCACGAGTGGCGGCTCATCGCTAATAAGGTAACATAACCTCGAGATCCTGGACCCGAGCCGCGAGCAGACGTGGCTGGTGGCATATTACCTGCCGCCCGGCTACGACCACATGAAGCACGAGTGGCGGCTCATCGCTAATAAGGTAACATAACCTCTAGATCCTGGACCCGAGCCGCGAGCAGACGTGGCTGGTAGCCTACCTGCCGCCCGGCTACGACCACATGAAGCACGAGTGGCGGCTCATCGCTAATAAGGTAACATAACCTCGAGATCCTGGACCCGAGCCGCGAGCAGACGTGGCTGGTGGCATATTACCTGCCGCCCGGCTACGACCACATGAAGCACGAGTGGCGGCTCATCGCTAATAAGGTAACATAACCTCGAGATCCTGGACCCGAGCCGCGAGCAGACGTGGCTGGTGGCCTACCTGCCGCCCGGCTACGACCACATGAAGCACGAGTGGCGGCTCATCGCTAATAAGGTAACATAACCTCGAGATCCTGGACCCGAGCCGCGAGCAGACGTGGCTGGTGGCATATTACCTGCCGCCCAGCTACGACCACATGAAGCACGAGTGGCGGCTCATCGCTAATAAGGTAACATAACCTCGAGATCCTGGACCCGAGCCGCGAGCAGACGTGGCTGGTGGCCTACCTGCCGCCCGGCTACGACCACATGAAGCACGAGTGGCGGCTCATCGCTAATAAGGTAACATAACCTCGAGATCCTGGATCCGAGCCGCGAGCAGACGTGGCTGGTGGCATATTACCTGCCGCCCGGCTACGACCACATGAAGCACGAGTGGCGGCTCATCGCTAATAAGGTAACATAACCTCGAGATCCTGGACCCGAGCCGCGAGCAGACGTGGCTGGTGGCCTACCTGCCGCCCGGCTACGACCACATGAAGCACGAGTGGCGGCTCATCGCTAATAAGGTAACATAACCTCGAGATCCTGGACCCGAGCCGCGAGCAGACGTGGCTGGTGGCATATTACCTGCCGCCCGGCTACGACCACATGAAGCACGAGTGGCGGCTCATCGCTAATAAGGTAACATAACCTCGAGATCCTGGACCCGAGCCGCGAGCAGACGTGGCTGGTGGCCTAAAGTCGCCATCACATACATAGGTACACTTTAGGTGTTCAAAAATATCGGCACATGCACCCTAAGGCCTTGAAAATAGAGGTGTGTTCCGATGTTTGTGACGTGCTTGTTTGCTCCGATGTATGTGATGGCGACTGTACCTGCCGCCCGGCTACGACCACATGAAGCACGAGTGGCGGCTCATCGCTAATAAGGTAACATAACTTGCGTTGTACTTGTGGATCCTTCCAGCGCCATCTAGTGGTGTTTTGAGAAATAGTAGATTGTTAACCAAGGGTTGAAAGTGACCCATTTCACGCGAGATATTTTGCCAATAGTTCGAGGGTGAAATGGGTAATTTCACCCGAGTTAAACACTCTACTTTTCATTTCGACTGTGAGGAAATTAAAATACTACACGTACATTTTATGAAACGGGTATAATTTAAGAGTATTCACTTAAAATACACATACTGCCAACTTTAGAAAAGTTAAAAACGCTCGACTCAGGCGGAACGGCACAATGAGTCGTACTTTTTCCGTGCGTGCTGCCTGTGTTCTTCGATTTATAAGACGTTATCACGTCAAAAACGTATCTAATAGTTTCAATATATTTTTTTTGTATTTTCATTGTTCTATAAATAAATGTACATAATATTATATCTATTATAAATATGAAATAATAGTATTTTTCACAATCGTGTTATAATAGAGAGCTTTCTAGTCGAGTACCGTGTTTAGGCCACGAAGCTTGCTGAGTGGCCTAAGTAAGGTACACTATGTTTATTCAAAGTATAGGTACAATTACTTGAAATCAATGGAAAAGTAGAGCAATTTGCGAATGTAAATGTAGTATTTTTGTCTGGAATCACACCTGAAAACAAAACAATTTTAGTTAGGACTTACTTATTTATAAACTAGCTGTTGCCCGCGACTTCGTCCGCGTAGAACTTAATACTTAGAAAATATAATGCAAACAAACTTCTACCATCTTTCATGATTTCCGAGGCAAAAACTATTCTATATCCTTTGAAGGGTCTCAAATTATCTTTATACCAAATTTCATCTAGGTACATGGATTTTATCCAAACTTTCACCCCCTATTTCATACCCTTAGGGAATGATTTTCGGGATGAAAACTATCTAATGTCATTCTTCGGGACTCAAACGACCTTTATACCAAATTTCATCTAAACGGGATTCATCCAAATTTTCACCCCCCCCATTTCACCCCCTTAGGGAGTGATTTCTGGAATTACAACTATCCTATGTCCTTTCCCAGGACTCAAGCTATCTCTATACCAAATTGTATTAAAATGGGTTCCATCCGAATTTTCACCCCTAATTTCAGCCCCTTAGGGGATGATTTCTGGGGTAGAAACTATCCCATGTCCTTTCCCAGGACTTAACCTATATCTACACCAAATTTCATCAAAATAGATTACATCCAAATTTTCACCCCCCCCCTTTCACTCCCTTAGGGGATGATTTCCGGGATAAAACCTATTATATGTCCTTCCCCGGGACTCAAACTATTTATATACCAAATTTCATCTAAATCGGTGCAGCGGTTTAAGTAGCTCCATACAAATTTCCACCCCCAATTTCAGCCCCTCAGATATAAAAACCACCCTTTGTCCTTCGTCGGGGCTCATTTCATCTAAATCGGTTCAGCGGTTTAGGCGTGAAGAGGTAACAGACAGACACACTTTCGCATTTATAATATTAGTATGGAAGTATGGATTATTTCCGCTTGTCTTCCAAATAGAGGTGTAGCTGCAGACTCACTTCAAAATAAAGAAGAAACTAAAAACTCATTCAAATATCTTAAAAAATTACGAAGCTACAACCGTTTTAATCTCGCTTGTTAGAGTGAGAAAACGATCAGGGACCGTGACGTCACGATCCTCGAGCGTCATAGTAAAAAACAATCGTTTCATTATAAAGGTGCGTTTTGCGGAAAAGAGACGCAACAAACCCCCTCTTAAAACTTTATACGCTTATAACTTAGTGATTACCTATATAGCCTCTTGCGTTGTTTTTTTTTTCGAGATAATACAACATTATGATTATTTTGTTTAGTGTCTACATCCCTATTTTCGATAAGATAAGATAAAATAAGATTTCTTTATTGTCAGAACTGTGTACATTTAGTTGTTTTGGGTAAAATAAAGTCCAACAGTTTGCCCATTTCGGACGTACAATATTAAAATTAAAGCTAGTCAAATATACTAAAACAATAACAACAATAGTATTTCCAAATAATTTTAACCATTCACACATAAAATATTAATTTAGATCTATCCGACATCCGTATTTTCTTTTAAACCACGAACTTCGGAATTCAAAAATATTCGGTTATCTCTATCTCTATCGCACTAACAAATGACAGGAATGCAGAGGGCCTATCGCGAAAGGTATTCGAAGTTTCCCCTCTCTGTCATACTTACAAGTTCGTACATAAGTGCGACAGAGAGGGAAAACTTCGAATGCCGTTCGCGGTAGGCCCTCAGATATACTCCAAACAGTTATTATGGAGAAAAATGAATTTTCCCGCCAAAATGAGAAACTTAGGCGTGAAATATCCGCGCTAAAAAATATATGCAAGACCCCGCCTCATGCTAAGAAGGGCCGTAATAGTTTCTCTAATAATCCCATGGTAAATTCAAATGTACAGTCAGTGAGTCTACTAAACACCTTTGCCCTAGAACGTCAAATAGAAGACCTGCAAAACGAGCTTATGAGGGTCGAACATGAAATAAGCAATCTGAAAAATGTAGGCTCCCGAGGCTTAAAGACTCGATGCTGTTTAAGACCCGTGTTGGTTTATTTTACGCATATGAATGCAGTTCGAGACTGTAAGCCTCAAAATGAGCGTTATGCACAACATTAATTGGAATACACTACTTTTCTGCTCTAGAGCAGAAACGTATTACTTTCAGCACACTTTTTAGAACAACAACGACCCACTTTCAGAGCATGAGATATGAAAAACTATATCCAACCTCCAACCTTTTTGCACCGGCTACTTGCCACGGCCTACTAGATTGTAATCGAGTAGGCCGCGACGCAACATGTCCAGAGGGCCATGTCGAAACGTGAAAAAAAAGTGATGGCGGGCAGCCGAAATTTACAGGAATGATAATGAATGTTGATTTTCTGTAATTACGAAAAAACATTACTTGAACTATTATATTATACATTTTAATTATTTACATATCCGTCGTTTAATGTATAGCTGCAGCTTTATATGTAAAAGCGTTTATTCTAATAATATGACGTAAGTCAATTATCTTTGACTCCGTTGCTGACCGTAACAATAAAAATAAAAATACTTTTCACCCTAGGGTAAAAAATGCTTTTTTCCACCCGGCTATATGCCAATGAAAAGTCAACTTTCAGAACAGGAGAGATGAAATAGTAGATTGTTAACCAAGGGTTGAAAGTGACCCATTTAACCCGAGATATTTCTGGCGCTCGAACGAAGTGAGAGCGCCAATTGTTCGAGGGTTAAATGGGTAATTTCACCCGAGTTAAACACTCTACTTTTCATTTCGACTGTGAGGAAAAATAATTTAATGTCAACCTATAATCGTAATAAACAACTCGTTAATGCAGGTACATATAGTTGAGTGTCGATTTGTGAAAAGTTTTTATTTTAATGATTTGACGTAACTCTATTATCTTCGACTCCGTGGCTGACCGTAACAATAAAAAAAAATACTTTCCACCCTAGGGGAGAAAAAGCTATTTTCCACCCGGCTATATGCCCATGAAAAATCAACTTTCAGAGCAGGAGAGATGAAAACATATTTACAACCCTTTATCGGCAACCCCTTGATCGATTTGGCTCATATTAGACGCTCAACAATATTCGAGTTATTGTGTACATACAGTCGAGGAAATTTAATGTTTAGCACTTTTGGATCTTAATACCATTACATAGAGACCAAAAGTGCTAAACATTCAATTTCCTCGACCGTGCATACAAACGCCGGAATGTTCCAGCAGACTCGGAGCACTGTTACTGTTGTGTGTGGCGAAGGCTTAAGTATTGTGCGTTCCTTGCTTTACGGCTTTATAGTACGGATGCAGTTAGTGAAGGCCCGATAGCCCGCGTCCACTATATCTATCTCTTTTTAACGCATGTCTAAAAAGAAATTGGACGCGTATCGGACCGTACATTTACCAGACCCAGTAATCGGGTGTCGTTTGTTTCCAGCTGCGACCGCTAACGTTCGTGCGCGTGGGCGTGCTGTCGTGCGCGCGCGGCGCGGGCTTCTGCGCCAACGTGCGCGCGCCCACCGCGCGCCTCTACCCGCTCGCCTCCGCGGAACACTACACGTAAGCATGCACTTATTGGCTCGTTTTCCGCCCGTATTTTTGCTGCCTTCGATGTCAATCCAAACGATTAAAAACGCAAACGTACAATCACCAGCATTCTGATCTGCTAAAACAAAGGGCGCATAAATATCTTTTTCTACTCCTGTACCGTTATCTGTCATTTATATAGGCCGTAGCTCAAATACAATGACACCACTAATAAGTCGTCGAAAAACTCTATGCTCTATGGCCCAAAAACGCACTGTTTAGCGTACTTTTTTGGTTCATACATTTTTCATAAAAGCACTGTTTAACTTTTTTTTAATCGGCCGCTATATTGCAGAGGTGCCAACTTCATAAAACAAATATTTCGAAATAAAAGTATTTATTTACGATTTAACATTTGTTATTATAAATTATTTACTACAATAATAATAAATCATCATCTATTGTGTGTTAAAAAATTACATGTTTTATAAATTCTTGGTATTATTTATAAAAATAAACAGTTCGAATTCGGTCCGGGTCCGGATTCGGTTTGGTTCGGATGGCAAGTGCAAACAAATTAAAAACAAAACAAACCATAAGCAAGAGCTGTCGCATTTCCGATTTCCCACCAAAATACAGTTCAAAATGAAAAGACGAAAGATGATATACTATTAGTCCTAAACTATTAAGATTTTATTCGTGTTTGTGAAGACAAAAGGTACGTTCCTTTTAAAATGGTCGAAGAAATTAATAACTGCACTCCTGAAGAAATTGCGTGAGTAGCAAAAGTACGAATAGAAAACTTGCTGCCTGAAAAGTTTAACTATTCTGTAGTCTGCTATTTATTTAAAATTTGTCATAGAAAAAGTATTGTATGCAACGGTGTATAACTGGTCTAAAAACGCTCGTGGCGTCTTTAATTGCAACCCACGCCACTCGCCTTTTAAGACCCTTCTTATACAACAGTTGTATAAAATACTATTTCCTAGGAGCGTTAGGGCGTCTGAGATATTTTTGCTCGCTTTATTAAGGCAGATTAATAAAGACTGTATCGTTAAGTATAAATACAAGTAAAATGACGTATTACTGACAACTTTCATATATTTATTAATAGAAAAAAAAAATCTACTACGTTTTAGTAAGTAAAGTAGTATAAGTTTTTTACTAACATAATATGGATGTGTGTCCGAAATAAATGCTTTCATTTCATTTCATTTCATTTAGACATTAAATAATAGAAAAACTTCTTTAAACACAGCAAAATCATTCCTTTTTAGCTATTTTTCAGACTTTCTGTCTGAACGTAGACATCAGAGATCGGACAGCGTCTTGGTCAAATTTTTTTCTCATCCTGTTCCAGTCTCGACGTAATTGCACTTCGGAACCTGAAGAACGGCCATTTTTCCGCAGTTTAGCTTTAATTATAGCCCAAAAACGTTCGATAGGCCTAAGATTTGGGCAATTCGGGGGTTCATAGCTTTAGGTACAAAGTCGATATTTTTCTCTTCATACCACTGCAAAGTCTTGGACCCATAGTGGCAAGATGCCAAATCGGGCCAAAATACAGTCTGAACACTGTGTTTAACTAACCATAGGCAAAAGTCGTTTATTACACATTCCTTTACTTATATAAATATCTGCCGTCATTGTAGACGTAGTGAAAAATGGAGTTGATTTGAAGCCACACTCGCAGATCGCCTGCCCTACCATCATTTTCTTGCCAATTTTTTCTGTGAAAATTGACTTTTTAGGTTCACTAATAACAGATCGATCTTGAACTGTGTAATACTGCGGTCCCGGCAGAGATTTATAATCCAATTTCACGTATGTCTCATCGTCCATTATAACACATAGATTTTTCCTTGAAAGAATAGAGTCGTATAATTTTCGAACTCCTAATTTTACTGAGCTTTGCTGTTTTTCGGTTCGTTTGGACTGCCTTTGCTTCTTGTAAGTCTTTAAATTGTTTCTCTGCTTTGCACGTTGGACCATACCCATAGATGTACCTAACTTTTTAGCCAAATCCCGAACAGACGCCTCCTTGTTGGTTTTGTATGCCTTTACTATCTTTTTATCCAAATTGGGGTTTGAAGGACATGGTTTTCGGCCTGATTTCGGTTTGTCAACGAAAGTATACACTTTGGCCGAACTTTTTGATCGCATTTTGGACTGCACGTCACTAACGTTGTCGAGTTAAGCTAGCTCCCTCAGAGTGATTCCTTTATACTACACCTTTTTTCCAGAATTGATTTCCGCTTTTCAGGTGAAAGTCTCCGTATTTTTAGTTTACAATAACTAACGAGGAAATCGAACAATCCAAGTCAAAGCCGGCATTGAATGTATAGATTGACAACAGTTTGAATTAATAACATCTATGTTTTAATCGAATTAACCTCTGTCAAGTTGTATTTATACTTAACCCATTATAGCCTAGCGGTGCCGTTTGGCACCCAATTTTCCGCGTTCATGTTTTTGCACCAAATACGCGTTTCAAACAGTAAAGCTGGGTGATTAGCTATCGATACTGTTCTAGAGCGATATAGCTATCAGATTTATTACGCCCCTTCTACCTATGTACCTACTTGTTGCGACCGGCATTAGCGTCAACAAGTCAGTGTTGTAAAAATATTAGCAAAAATGGATTTCATTCTCAAGTCAGTGAGTCATAATTTATTTATTTTGTTTAATATAACGATCATACCCATTTTATTTTATTGTTTTATTATTATCTGACGATATTAAATTGTAATATTGTTCAATTTTGTTTGCGTATTTGATTTATCGTATGTCAAAAGTTATGGGTGCCGTATGGCACCTCTAGGCCGATATGTAGTCATTTCGAATTATGTGAGTCAATGCTTATTTTTTGGTTCTACGTGGGTAATAGTATTTATTTATCTTCATAGGGGTTGTATACTGCATAAGGCATTAGTCCTAATAGAAGATGATGACCTTGAGCCGTGGTCGCCTGTATATTGAACCTCCAGAGCCTGCAATTGACTCTGATCGAGATTCGGCCGCCGAATATGGCTGTGGTCCTATAAATAAACAGACAGGTCGGCAACTTAAGCCCGGTTGCGACGTGGTGTTGGTGTCTAGGTGTCTGTCACCACGTCGTACACGATCCAAAAGTCAAGGAAATGCGCGGGTGCAGCCTCTGGCCGGACCAATTCGTAAGCCGCCTCGCGGTTTGCGCGCTTCAAGAGGCCGTTCTTCGTTCACGATGGTTAGAATCACTTGCTAGTTCCTAGCGAATCGCGTCGCAAATGTGCCTTGAAGGTATGCAAGAGTCAGACAAGACTGCAATGCAACAAATGTAACGAAAGTCTCTGGTGTATCGCTCAGTTACCAGTTTCAAGTCCGTATGTAGATGTAAAAAAATGGTTACGATTATATATATATAAATATATGTATTAAAAAATGCTCTTACATTATATTGCAAGTAAAATAAAATTATAAATATACGGTAAAAATGGCTAGCAAACGGTAAGGTCATATATATGTAAAAGAGAGATTTAAAGACTACGTAATAGCCTAGCGGTGCCATACGGCACCCATTGTTTTTTCCAGAAGTAATAAATTAATTCAACTGTTTATGATCAAAAATAACTAAAGGGACCTATAAGAACATTATATCAAAAAAATATCAATTTCTAAGATCCTAAATTAATTCAGGTCATAATGGGTTAACGATACAGTCTTTAATGCAGGTCACTGCAAGTGAAAATTAAATCTAAGGATGAAGCACGGGTGAAGCCACATTGGCACGTCTTCCTTCCGCGATGACCATGTGGTTTATCATTATCATACACGCGTGCCGCCCCGCACGTCCATAAATTGCAAGGATTAAGTTACTATAAACAGTAGAAAGAACCACACCAAACAGATCAAATTGGCTGTAGGGGACCTTGGCATGATTGCACTATTTGCACTAGAATGTCTGCATATCGGGATAGTTAGCGGGACATTAGGTATTCGGCGAGCAACATTTGCGCCTGACAGTACAAGCTGTTGATCACGACCGCTCTGCAAAGAGTGTAAGGACTGAGAAGAAGTTGCTAGAAACACATTTGACTGAATATATACTTCATGAATTTTAACTTCAAACCTGAAGCGTTTTTAGTTTCATTTCGTCACTCGTCGCTAATGTCGCCATTTTGCTACCATCTTGCAGATTGCCGTAAACAGTTTGTTATGTTTCAGAGTAAATTTGCAGCATCTAAAGGAGACGCCATACATACTGGAGTGGGCGCTGGACCACATTGACGACTCCGTGCACAAACTCAATTGGAACTCCTTCTCCAAGCACGTCATAGCGGAGGAACTGCAGCCATCCAGGTGTCTACCGGCTTCTATTTTTGTACCCATTAGGTGTACCCAAGGCTTTGCCCAGGCGTTTTTTAATGCGGGATAGGTATAATATAAAGGGTGGAAATAGATTTTGGGTCAGTGAGGGCAGCTACCAGATCCCGTGTTGCTAGGCGAAAATGGTCTTAGGAGACCTTCCTTCGATTTCAAAATGTCAATCGATTCCATTTCTATCCAGTATCAATAATTTCCTTGGGTCAACTTTCGGTAATGTACAAAAAAGCCAGAAATTCCACTCCCACACTGAGGTTGTAAAATGTTACATAAAAGTAGGGCAGTTTCACGTGATAATGTGGACACACCGGACAAAAGCACCTAAAATTTTTCAGGTACTTGTTAGGTATATAGCTTTAAGTTTTTGATAGGAACCAACTCCTCCGTCGGCCATCTTTTTTTTATGGGAGTAATTTTGAATTGTAGGTATATTATTGATATCTCGGGTTCTAAATCACTTAGAATCACAAACTTGGTGTCTAAATATACATATTTGGGGTCAGGGAATTCAACTAGATATTTTTTAGGGTCGAGTTCCCAAAGGAACCCGTTACCAAGCCTCCACTGTGGGTCCGTCTGTCTACGTGTCAGGAATAGCTAGAATGTTAACTTTATCATACTTTTATTATTTGTTATTATAATAGACATAGTCATACATAGTCTGCGGAAATTTCAAGTGTCTATCTATTACGGTTCTAGAGATAGATCGTTTGTAATGGGCGAGAAAAAAAACGCCTTAAAATGACTTTCAATGTATGGGAGCAATGTTTAATTTATTTTTATTTTTAATAATTTTAGTTATAACAACAATAGAAATACAAACTGTGAAAATTTGAACAGTCTAGCTATTACTGACACGCAGCTAGAGTATAGACGGACCCACAGCGGAGGCTTAGTAACAGGGTTCCGTTTGGTATCCTGTGAAAATTCAACCTAAAAAATATCTAGTTGAATTCCCTGACCCCAAATATGTATACTTAGACACCAAGTTTGTGATTCTAAGTGATTTAGATCCCGAGATATTAATAATATACCTACCTAAAGTGGATTATGAAATTAAAGATAAAAAATGTAAACAAATGTGTTGCCACTGCAATAAAATAAATGCTAAGAAGTGGAAACTAAAAATTCGTTAAATACGCGAGAGAGAAAATAATGCGACTAATTTATACGTAAAACAATGCCTGGAAAATATTCGTAAATATTTAAATAAGCTAAATAAAATCGTAATTATTTTATATTCATAAATATGTGCAGTTTATATTTACGCCACTGGCAATGGTCAGGAATTGTAAACCTTTGGTTCGTAACTTAATTAATATACCTGGATATTCCTATTCCTTATTCTTAATTTTTTTGTAAAACCGAAAAATTTATTCAAGTTCCATTTATACTGAATCGACTTGTCTGATCGTGCGTAGACCGCTTTAATATCTTTGCCCCGAGCTGAGGCGGCCATTTTCTGAAATCTGAATCGCATTCGTTTTCTCATTTTTTGACGTTTGTCGTGATCGAATGTTTTCCTTTCCGCTTCCTAATAAGGCATATAATAATGGCACGTCTTGCTTCGATCCCTTGGTGTGGTTCTAGTGGCTGCAGGCAATAGGTTTTTGCTGTATATCGTACCCGGACTATCGTCACCTACTAAGTACCTATTCATCATACCAACCTACGACATTAAAGTGATCAAAGTAAAATATAAGATTGTTTTAAAAGTAGTGACGATATATTCATTAGTTAAAACCAAAACCTGGTTGATTGCCCCTGAGACGTCACTTTGACGTTGACAGTTCTTTGTTTACATTTTTTATCTTTAATTTCATTATCCACTTTATTATTCAAAACCCCATTAAAAAAATATGGCCGTCGTCCGGCCTAACCTAACAGTACCTAAAAAAAAATTTGGTGCCTTTGTTCGGAGTGTCCGCATTTACGACAGTTTGTTTCCGGCAGTACTATAACATCAACTATTTATTTTCAACATCTTAGGCTGGGCGCAAACGGTCGGAATCCGCGTACGGTTTCCGAATTCGATTTTCGACTTATAGCGCTCGCAGGCGTTTACAGAACAAAAATTATCGCTCTAGATGGCTGTAAGCCGAAAAACGAATTCGGAAATCGCACACGGATTCCGAACGTTTGCGCCCAGCGCTAGTATTACATAGCGTTATCCTTGTAACACTGTTACACAACATTTTATAAACTCGGTGTGGGAGCATCATGAGGCCAAGGCAATAAGCCAACACTGATAATGGCCGAAAGTTTAGTAAGGCTGTTTTACTTATTTGTAGCATTTGTTAACCGAACCCCAGAATTAAAAAAAAGCCTTATTTTCCGTCCCGAGCACTGCTCCGTCGGTCTGCACAGCTGTCACGACTGCCCGCGAGCTGAATCGCGGCGACAAGACTATCCGTCTCTTTCTAAGCATTCTAATTAGAACTAGACGGATAGTCTATCTCGCCGCGACACAGCTCGCGGGACAGCCCGTGATAGCCGTGCAGAACTCGGTATTTTATAGACATTTTTAATTTTTCAGTGGCAAGAAACCTTGGTTGGTCTACTTCCACTCCCCACGGTGCTATCGCTGTTACGAAATGTATGCAGATTTCGCGATTACGGGTATCGTAAGTATCTAACCTTTTACCTACTTTATGTACACAAATTGATATTTTTTTGCGATGTATTTGACGATTACATCGTTAAGTAATTATTATCGTAATAAATACACGAGTCATTTTGGCATCTTTGAATGTAAAATTCGACATGGAAGTTACTCTAGACAAGCAGTTTTTGGCGCCTTGGGCATGAGTGTTCGCGAAAACTATAGTGAGATTGAAAAATCGCTGCACGAAAGGCAATTAATTTCATGCAAATGCTGTTAATTGTACTATAATTATTAGGTACAAATAGTATAATGGCTGTGGCGCCTGTTGCTCTCCGTGTTGCAGGCAGGTGAGCGCAACATATACCGTTCTGGTCCCACATTCTATAAGTATGTGGACTATGTGGTATATATGTATATAACTTGTTCGGGTGGAATCTTGCAACTCAATTTTGAGGCAGATATCTTCAACCAGTTGAGCTGAAATTTTGGGTAATGGTATAGTTTGGGTGACAATTAAATATTATGGTACCAGCTCGAGATCGAGCTGGTCTGGCGATGGAGACAGAAGGTGGCCATGGGGAATCTAGTACTTAACCGACGTAACGTAACCCCGTTGAGTTTGGGCTCGTTAGAATTCAGTAGTTGATGACGGTATACAGAAAAGTACAGCCGGCAATAAAAGCTTGTACCGTCAAACATGCCTACTTTGCCACCAGGGGGAACTTTGCCCAAGAGGAAAATTTTAAAATTTGCTTCTTGGGCAAAGTTCCCCCTGGTGGCAAAGTAGGCATGTTTGACGGTACCAAAAATGAAATTTTTGACAGAAACTTATTAATGTCCTCCTTACTGTTATGTCATGCGTTAATGATATTTTAAATTTCCAGCTACTCAACAACGCGGTAAATTTGGGTAGAGTGAACTGCCTCGACTCGCGAGGGGTGTGCCAACACGAGCACATCACCAGCTACCCGTCTCTCCGCCTCTACTTAAACAGGAACACCCGCCAACGGTTCAGCAGTGTCATCTCTGTACACGTGCAAGACCACGCAGCTCTACTTAAACATATAAAAGCCCATTTGATGAAGTATGATGAAAGTTTATTGGCAGGTATTGATGTGACGTCGAGCCATGATGAGCTATAATTACTAATGATTTATAGGTAGTGAAATTTTAATAATCTCGTAAATGCAATCTCTTAACTATTAATAACAGAATATGTGAATGCTTTATGTTGAGTCATAAGTTTTTAATTGTCTTGCTTGGAAAATTGTCTCAAAACTCTATAACGTCACAGTCTACTCATTAAACTAATTTGAAAAACATTCTAAATCTTAGTATACCTTAATTCTATTGTAATCTACAATATTATAAGCATAAGATGTGATAGTAATGTATGTACATACAAATCGTACTATAAGAGCATCTCATTAGGTAATGTAAGTTTTAAAATAAATAACTTATTTATATATATGCTTTTATTGACTATGAGAAAATAACATTCCTTTATTGCCCTTTATCAATATTGGTACATAATTTAATGGATAATCGGCATCTTCACAAACAGCATCTGGAATTAAAGAATTTCATGTATTATGTAAAATTTATGTTATGTCAGATTTGCTTTTTTTTGTTACCAACAAAAAAGATTATGAATGTGACTAATAAATAACTTGTTACTACTAATTTACTTTAATTAAAAACAAAGTTTAAACCGACTTCAATTCAGTACTTCGTCAAGCCACATAGGTACATGAAAATTTTCACATTTCCCTTCCAATTTACCACTTGAACTGCTTTCCGAGAGCAAATGCGTTGATTATTACAGAAAAAAACCAAGTCGCTATATCGTCGGGTGACAAGCAAAAGTCACTGCCAAAACTGTCACTGCTCTTCTAAACCTCGTATCTCGGCACATAGTCGATATCAAGATACGACCATTGATTTAAGTAGGTATTTGTTACTTAGTGAGTTTTATTTGTCACCCGACGATATGTGGGCTGATAATATTTGAGGAGCTCCGTCGATTCCTCAAGTCAGAATCTTTGACGTACTTTACATCTTTGAAGAGTTCCATAAATCATCTGTGGTCTTCATCATCACGTCCACTTCACCAAAATTGCGATTTCCAAAGAAAATACACGAGTTGTATTATAAATTATAATAGAAAATACCGAAATCACTACACGCGAGCCTATAAAATTTGAGGGTTGCCATCAATTTCCCTGGGATCCCATCATAAGACAATGGGACCACCTCAGGAGTATACTTTTTCAAATAAAAAAAGAATTTTGGAAATCGGTCCACATTTGACCGAGAAATCGGTGAACATAAGTACATAAAAAATACATGCAGTTGACATATAACCTTTTTTGATGTCGGTTATAAAGAAGCTTATGTGGCATCGTATCTGAAAATCACCAAGTTTCTAGGAGGAACAAGAAACATCCTGTAAATTATTGTGCTGGATCAAATAAGTTCCTGTTAGTTTCATGAGATACTTTGATAGCTAGTCATACATTTTACAAATATTCGAATAACTCACGCAAACACTTTTTATTAAATTTACAGTTATTCGTAAGATACAAGATTTTTGTTCTAGTATTGACTGAAAGTTGTTGAGTAACGACAATTTTGCTTTACATTTTATGGTACAAAATGAAACGAAATGTATGGTTTATGTTTATTAACTAAGTAGACTCTCGTAGAGTAGGTAACAATAGACGAACTTAAATAATAACGTGTCTCCGTAATAAAAAAAAGATCAGCGCGAATTATTTTATCTCAAATATACATGGAATAAACTATCGTAAAATGAATGGAAGTCTTTTGGCAAAATCGGCTTTAGAGATGGCAAATCATCAAATTTTCGTTTTTGAATAGGGACGGGTCCTGGCCCCGTAGCATGGATGGCCTTATCACGCGATAAGTGACAAGATAGAGCATCCGTCCCTGGCTGACACCGTTCTATAGAACGAGACGACGCTCTTATCTTGTCCACTTATCACGTGATAAGTGGACATCCATGCTACGGGG
This sequence comes from Epinotia brunnichana, assembly GCA_963854355.1. NCBI lineage: Eukaryota > Metazoa > Arthropoda > Insecta > Lepidoptera > Tortricidae > Epinotia > Epinotia brunnichana. The sequence continues at coordinate 41,821,936 of OY977936.1, read as the reverse complement.
CCAGAATATAGCTGAGGAATCGCTTGATGTTCTGAGCTATTAGTCCGGTGGCCGACTGCAAGAAACCCTACGTGATAAAAAAAAAGAAGACTTTTAGTCGCTTCAACTGCTCTTGGTCGGCCGCGGCTTAACTTGGCAAATTTTGCGCAAATGGCAAAAAAGTAGTACAAAAATTCATCGAAAAAAACGTTATCGAAAAATAGAATGAAACTTGTATGGTAGGATAGCTGCCTTTGAGGACAGTTAAAAAAAGTGGTCGGCCAAATCCAGTGTTGGCAGGCCGTGACAGTTGCATTTTACGTCATCGAAAAATGGAATTAAAAAAACGTATTATAATAGCTAAATTAAACCTGTTGACGTATGTCTTGGTCGGCCTCACCTTAGCCTGGCAGTTTTTGCAGTCCGACCACATTTATAAAAAAAATTTGCTTATTTCAATTATTGAACTAATAATGTTTAATGTAATAAAGCTATCGCAATATAAGGCTTTTTTAAAAGGCAGTCTTTTTCAAATAATTTAAATTTTTGACTGCCTTTTTAAGAATCACGGCAGTATAGTCATAAGTTATAACCATGCCGACCGACCGGTATCTGCGAGGCCGCACGTACTGGCGTTCGGCTACATTTACTTGGGGTCGGCTCCATCTACTTGAAGTCGGCTACATTTTATTAATTTTAATTCCTTAGAAACATACCAACATACCGCCAAAGATGTAGGCAACAAAACTACCTTAAAAAAATAAACAGGCGGCTCTATATATTCACTATTTAACTCTGTTCTACTTTATGAATCTTTCGACTCTTTTAACACGTGAATTGCCACACGCGCGGGAAAGGGACAACCGAGTAAGCGATTTATTCAAACTATTTTAGAAAAATAATGTTTTTACTTAGTTAAGCTAAATTTAGCCGCAAATCCATTACATTATGAAACCTTGAATTAATACTCACCGAAAATACGAAACCCCATCCTTTTTTAAGCTATTTGAAGTATTATTTTTGCACTTTTTCACGGAGCACTACGGCATGGTGATCTGACGGTGACCGGCGCACGACTGCGAGCGTAATTGTGCTAAAACGCGATTTTAGCACAATTGATTCAAGCCGCGTTTGAGGCGTTGTTAGTGTATCTAGGGTATTTTAAATCGATGACAGTCCCTCTCTGCTAACTGTATCAAATGCCTTATGAAAATCGACAAAAGCTACCAGTAGGGGAGTTTTTTGCTCTCTGCATTTCTCTTGGAGTTGACGAAGGGTGAAAATCATAGAGCGTTGAGCACGAAAACCGCACTGTGCCTCTGGATAGACACGATCTGCTAGTTTCTGTAGCTTGGCCAGGATGATACGGCCAAGCAGTTTTCCAGCAATGCTCAGGAGAGAGATGCCGCGGTATGAGTTACAGTTGCCGCGGTCACCCTTCCCTTTATATAGCGTGATGATGTAGTAAGCTGTCTAAAGAGTTATTACAATTCAAAAGGCACAAAACCTGCGCAGTGACAAGAATCCTGACAGGACATTGCAAATTGAACAAACACCTGTTTCAAATGGGTATGAAGCAGGACACAACCTGCAGGTTCTGCCAGGAGACAGAGGAGACTGCAATGCACATTCTCTGCTCCTGCGGACCACTCATGCATAAAAGAAGTACCTACCTAGGGCGGCACATAGTGCACCCACAAGAAGTACAACATATCACCGCCCAAAGAATCTGGAATTTCCTGGAGGCAACGGGACTTAACGGTGAACTCTAAAGCAAGGGCTGCCACAATAGATCACTTGCTGGTCGAAGCGGCACATTAAGGCCCACAAACAAAATAATAATAATAGATTTAAAATATGTACCTAAGTAAAGTATTATTTTTGTTATTATTATTGAAAACGAAAACAAACCTTTTTCAAACATGTTGCACGGATCTTAAATCTTAAAAAAAAGCAGTTGTGCTATATTCATAAGATGACTGCTAGCAGTCATCTTATGAGCCCATAGACAAATAGACTTCATTGCTATTACTCAAATGAAGTTGATTAGATATCGCTGTCAGTCATTTCATTGAGAGATAGAAGTGCTGGAGTAGAAAAAAGTAATAATGGTTTTCCCAAATTTCTTAATAATTGCTATTGAGCTCAGACAAAGGGCCGATTAGAATAAGAATAAGAATATTTTTATTGTATAACTGTGCAAGTACATAAGTTGGGCGTGACAGGATTTGTTTCAACAGTTACCCGACATCGGGCATACAACAATTGGTATGACTTAAACACACTAACTTACAGTTAAGATGCAAAATATTCACTAAGGTTATAGAATACTCTCTGAATCAGCCAGTTTCTAAGTTGGTTTTTAAATTTATTCCCTTCTAAAGCCTTTAGTTCGGCCGGTAACTTATTAAATACTTTTATAGCACTTATGAAAGCACTCTTTTCGTATAGACTGCTTCTTAATCTAGGTAGGATTATGTTAAATTTATATTGCTGACGTAAATTGCTTTTTACTGCAGACATTTTTGTAAAGTAATCAGCATTATTTTTGGCAAAAATACATAGCTCTAAAATGTAGATACTAGTGAGGGTAAGGAAACCTTTTTCTCTAAATACATTTCTAAGTGTTTGTTGATTGTGATTCAGATTCAGATTCAGATTTTTATTTGTGAAACATAGGTAATACAAATGTGGTTTTAGAGTTCGCTACTGGGGTGTAAGTAAAAGGTTGTTCTTTACGGTTTAGTTATAAATATATTATGAAAACAGGTTAACAGGTCATGTGCGTACACAGTAACACTCGAGTAGCGACTGGCTACGGCGGGGTCCGCGTGTTACCGTGTCGGTCCATATGCGGCACTTAAGCCTCGCGATATGAGCCGAGCAGGCATGTCGCTATATGGTCTTATATAATAGGTATACATGGATCTCTATGTTTTGCCGATTGGCATACAAATGTCAATGCTAAAGAAATTACAAATATAATATAATAATCATTTAACATGAGCAAAATATAAGTACCTACTTTAACAATGTCAATTATATTATAAATTATAGATCTGTGTCATTCATAAAATCCTGAGTAGAGTAGTAACATTTTTCAACTAGTAACTTCGTAATTTTTTTCTTAAAAGGTTCTTTTTCCAGTTCAATTATGTCTACCGGTATTTTATTATAAATGTGAATGTTATAAATAGTGCGTATGCATCTCTTTTGTAAAATAAAAGTAGACTGGACGTCTGTAGAGTTCCCCCAGTATATTACTCCGTAGGTGAGCAGTGGATAGATGTTTCCAAAGTATGCGGTTCTTGTAATTTTTTCTGAGCATGTTTCAGATAGTATGGATAAAGCGTAGCAGTGACTAGCTATACTTTTATTGATTTTTGCTATATGAGACTTCCAATTTAAATTAGGATCTATATGTACGCCTAAAAATTTTATGCTGTTAACTGTTTCTACTGCTACACCGGCTTGACTTATATTTAGGGTAATAGGGCTAGTTTTATAATTTCTGAATTGCATGAGTTTGGTTTTACTTAGGTTTACGTCTAGATTAAGTTTTCCAAGCCATTCAACAATTTTTCTGTAGCGTACAGCTGATATCGGACTCTAGATTGGAAACGTTTTCTTTTGCAACAGAAAAAAGTATAGTAGCGTCGTCTGCAAACAGTACACAGAGCTCATTAACAATCTTCGGAAGTTCATTTATGTATATTAAGAACATGAGTGGTCCAAGGATACTACCTTGTGGCACACCTATATTCACGGATTCAAAGTCGGATTGGTATTGTTCAATTGTTTTAGTTTTTTTACAATATTTAGTGATAGATGTCCGTTGCTGCCTATTGCATAGGTAGCTTCCAAGCAACTTCAGTATATGGCCTCTTACACCAACATTTTCTAATTGTCGGAGTATAATGTTATGTACAACGCAGTCGAAAGCTTTCGACATGTCTATAAATAAGGCACAGCAGAGTTTTTTGTCATTAATTTTATCCCAGATGCCTTTAAAAGTCTTAAATATAGCTAAAGAAGTGGATTTGCCTTTTTGAAAACCGAATTGGTTCGCATCTATGATATCATGTGCATTAAAATATTTTGTTAATCTATTGTTTATGACTTTCTCTAAAACCTTTGAAAAGGTTGGTAGTAGGGCTATGGGTCTATAATTGCCCATATTGTCTTTCGCCCCCTTTTTATAAAGTGGCTTTATGATAGCTTTTTTTAAGTCGTCAGGAAAAATACCAGTTTCGATCGTGAGATTAGTTATGTAGGTAAGAGGAAGGGCAATGTAGGCTACACATGCTTTTATGACCTGTACTGGTATTTCATCATGTCCAATACTTTTCTTTGACTTCAGCGATTTAATGGTCGCTATTATTTCATGTGGGTCAACTGGCGCGACAAAAATGCTATTACAAACCTTGGGAGAGGTGGGCTTATACTCAGTAGGTTGCGAAATACAATTTACATTACGATTTGAAAAGAATCTATTAAATGCTGTTGCCATGTCTAATGGGTCTGTAATAATTGTACCATCATTATTTATCTTTTCAACTGTAGTGGTAATAGAGTTGTGAGAGCAAGTGTGACTTTTTATGAGCCCCCAAGTTGCTTTGGTTTTATTTGTGCTATTTTGCAAATGTTTATCATTTGTTATTATTTTGGCTTTTCTTATCACTGCTCTAAATAGCTTACAATATTTGTTATATCTAAGTTTCTTTTCGTTATTTTTACATTGCATTTGCAAATCTAAGTGCATTCTTCGTTTAATTTTACTGGCTCTTCTGATTCCTATAGTCATCCAAGCAGCCTTTTTTTTATATGTCTTTTTAATAGTTTCTACAGGTATAAACAAGTCATATATTAAGCGAAACAGATGTATGAACGCATTATACGCTAAATTAGGGTCAGAGTGGCGATATACTTCGTCAAAACTAAGCTGCGATATATATTTTATAAATATTTCTAAGTGAAGGTCAATTTTTCGCTCTTGCATGTACCAGTACTTTTCACTAAAACTTATGTTCGTTGGGATTTTTATGATTTGCCCCGTATGGTCAGATATTCCTAGGTTTAAAACCTCAGATACGTAATTGCTAGTGTTAGTTAGGATGTTGTCAATGCACGTTTTGACATGATCTGTAATTCTAGTGGGCTCACGTATAGTAGGGCGTACGTTATATTTCCGCAATAGAGTAATAAATTGCTTTGTGTCTGTGCCATCGTTCATTAAATTGATGTTAAAATCTCCTGCAATATAGATTTTTCGTGATTTGAATAATAACTTGTTGAGAAGGACGTCAAATTTTTCCATAAATAGATTAAAATCACTATCAGGAGTTCTGTTCAGACCGGAATGGCAGCGGTCGGCAACAGCAGGCTCGCGTCGCCGCCGGCGGTCGATGGCGGCCGCGCGCCACCTTTATCTACATAATTAATGACCAATATCGCTTGCAAACGTAGCGAGGCTGCCCGCGCACGTGTCGCCACGGGCAGCCTCGGGTAGAACCGTCGACAAGACGTGCTGACGCGGGGCTGCTTGCGTCACCGCGGGTGACCGCGCGGCCTTTTCGAGCTTTTCAAGCAATTCTGGTCTTTCAAGTATGTAGATAAAGTTTAAAATTATTTCACACTGAAAGTGCTCGCCGCGGCGCTGCCATTCCGGTCTGAATCGGCCTTAATTGTTTTTACGTCATACCTGGCCATAAAGTAGGTATTACCGCACGCTTTGCGTGCGGAAAACCCCACTTCCTGGCCAGATAGAGACGTAAAATTTTGTACTCACCACAGGCGGTAATAAAGAAAGCCTCAGAGCGCATATTTATCGCCCTTGCCTTCGGCTCGGGCGTCAAATACCTGCGTTCTGAGACATTCTTTGTTTAACCGCCCTAGGTAAGTAATGTACTATTGTTGTATGCAAGAAGAAAGATGTAATATACCAATATTTTTTGCGAAAACTTACATCATTATTCCTATTGAGTGTGGCATCAATGATAGCATGGTCAACACTGCATGGCAGAAAGAAGTCCACCTGATCATACATTCCCTTTGAGTCCAGAACTAGCCGATCCTCTCCCACTTCCAGATTAAGATCCTTCAATTCCACCTGCAAATTGTTAAATTTTGTAATCAATTTTATTTATTTGAAGGTATTTACTAGACATATATCTCAGACATAATTAATTATTTGATATTGGTCTAATAATATATTCATACCACACTGGCAGCAGCAGGAGTAATGAAATTGTAAACACAAATGGATTCATTTCAATAACAAGATTCAGATTTGGCACTGCTATGACCCTATGACACAGTAAGTGGTTTGGGCGGGGCACATTGCACGTAGAACCGATGGCGGTTGGGGCGGAAAGGTTCTCGAGTGGCGACCACGTACCGGAAGGCGCGGCGTGGGTAGGCCCCCCACAAGGTGGAATGATGACCTGGTAAAGGTCGCGGGAGTCTGCTGGATGCGGGTGGCGCAGGACCGGCCATTGTGGCACTCTTTGGGGGAGGCCTATGTCTAGCAGTGGACGTCTTTCGGCTGATATGATGATGATTCCTTATCTGCTGCCCCCCGGCCCGCCACACTACGCCACTGGGTGGTTGACAACTTGTATTTGATATAGCAGTCAATTAATCTCCTTTGCATTAATTGTACTGGTAGAATACTCACTGATGAAGGAATCTTAAATTCTGCTAACAAGTACTCAATCTGACCAGTTGGTGGTTCTCTTCTAAGTCTGTAAACTATTTCTTTCTTCACTGCCGCCACTTCAGTGATCTTTCCAATTGGTTCCTCACCAATTTCCTCAATAAGGGGCTTCACTGTCTCCTCACAGTTCTTCACATCTCTTACTTGTATTCTATGGGACTGCAGAGTACCTATGGATTTTCTATTCTTTAACACAGTGTACTTCTGCATCTCAATTTCAAACTGATACTTATCTTGAAGGCCCTCAAACACAACAGTCAGGAAAAATGTCTGGAATAAAGCATCCTTCTCTATCTTTTTGAAGAATTCTGGGTTTATAGCAACATCATACACAGTGGCTGGGGCGCCTGATTTGTCTGGTTCAGTCCGCCCTTCACCAATGCTCATGGGCACCCTATATGAAGAAGGGTCCTCAGAGTTAAGAATCTGCATAAGCTCATCATTGGTAATATCACGAGGAGATGGAATTGCATCCGTAAGGCAAATGTTCACAAACACTTTTTTATTGTCTGGCTTTGTAAAGGTTTTAACGCAGAATCCTGAAAAAAATATTGCATGGTTTCATTGTGGGTTTTTTTTTTTGAAACCTAGCATTCACTACACGACTTCACCATCCGCACCCTATGCTGGACAAATTGATACACAAATCCATTGTCATCCCCACACTATATGAGCGATCATGAGCCCTTCATGTCCAGCTCGCCATGGATTCGACATCATTTGATTCGTCTGCGTTGCCGTACCGTCTATATAATTTCTTGCCAGCGACAAATAAGCGCGCGTGTGAATGCTAGGCTATGTTAGGCTTTAAGGTAATTTGAATTAACCTGTAATTTTAATTAAATTTACCTGGTCTTGGTTTCACAATTTTCGCTGGCACAGGGTCTACAGACGCCAATAGTTTATTGAACTCCTCTTCAACAGCATTTTCCTGAAATAAACATAATTTTCATCTACCTACCCCAACCTAGTCATAACAAGATTGCAATCATCTGTCTAAAGCAGGCTGTCGAGTATTACACGCGCAGAAAAACGCCTATATATGCGTGTTTCTTGGATCTCTCTAAGGCTTTTGACCTCGTTAACTATGACCTACTGTGGAAAAAGCTTGACGAGGTCAAGTTCCCTAGAGAGTTGACTCGTATGTTTAGGTGTTGGTACTGGAGCCAGAGAAATAGTGTTTGCTGGGGTAACGTTTTATCTCACGAGTATTCTCTGGAATGTGGTGAGCGACAGGGGGGACTTATCTCTCCAAAGTTGTGTAACTTGTACATAGATGCACTGATCGATGAGCTCAGCAGAACACATGTCGGTTGCCATGTGGACAGAGTTTGTTTCAATAACATAAGCTATGCAGATGACATGGTTCTGCTGAGCCCTTCGGTCAGTGGTTTGAGAGTGCTCCTTGATGTCTGTGAGAGGTATGCTAAGGAGCACGACCTTAAATATAATGTAATAATAAGCAAGTACATGGTGTTTAAGGCGGGCGGCAAGTGTCCATCATATGTCCCACCCATACTTTTAAACGGACAGCAGGTGAAGAGGGTGCACACGTTTAAGTATCTTGGACACTTGTTGACTGACGACCAACAAGACGATGTGAACATCGAGCGAGAACACAGAGCATTGGCGATTAGGGCTAATATGATAACGCACAGGTTCAGCTGGTGTGCAGTGCGGGTTAAGTTAACATTGTTTAAGGCGTACTGCACATCGCTGTATACCTGTAGCCTATGGTGCAAATACACACAGCGATTGCTCAATGCAATGCGTGTGCAATACAATGATGCGTTCAGGGTACTGTTGCGGCTGCCGCGACACTGTAGTGCGTCCGGTATGTTCGCGGACGCTCAAGTGGACGGTTTCCACGCGACACTACGCAAGCGCTGCGCCGCGACGCTCCGCAGGGTGCGCGCCAGCCGCCACAGTCTCCTGAACGTGGTGGCCGACAGATGGGACGGTAGCCTACTGAGGCACTGGTCCTCCCTACATTTAAGTTTAAGGCCTAACATAGTTATATAAGTCTTCTAGTACATACTAACTACCTATGGATCCTTTTGAAGTTGTCCGAAATAAATGCATTTTATTTTATTTATTTATAACGAATAAATTAATGAATGAAAAAGTATTTACATTAACATCTTACCTTTATAATCCTCATGTTTTTCTCCATTATGGTAGGATCCACTTCTAATGTTATTGACTTTTTAGTCATATTGTTTATTTTTGTTCCTATGGTAACTAGTATTCCTATACGAAAATATAATATTAGCGAGCGAAACAAAATTTTGCAATGGAATGGGATGCGATATGAAGTGACAGACTGACAGTGACGTTTGACATTGACAATCTACACGGTTGGCGTTTATAATGTTGCCTTAGACAGCTTGAAAAAAATACTTGTTTTTTGCTGAGATTCATTAGGTTTTGTATTTATTTGAAGAAATATCATTTTCTGGCGGTCTTATTCGTTTTCTTAAAAATGTTGTTTGTTTTCTGACAAGAGAGAGTGAAAATAAAAATGAAAAAGCATGTGAAACATGAACGTATGATGTGGAAACTGTGAAAACAAAACATTTTGACACATATTCTACTACTATTACTATACTCGAAATGTACTAATCTACCAATCCTAACATCGAAAGCCCTTTTTAGAATGCACGTCATTGGCTACAATTACGGGGAAAATAAGACATTTTCGAAGATTCAAGGTGAACAGCTAGAATCAAGCAATTAGACATTCGCCAGCGAGAACTAACTAAAAAGAGCCGTCAAGAAAAGAAATAGGTCGAAAGCTTAGGGACACATAAGAAATACATAGTTTAAATTCGGTCCAGTCATATTAGTGGAACTTATCTAGTGAAATCAACGGTTCATGAGATATTCTGATAATGACAACTGTATCCAAGAGATAGATAACCCATAACCTCGGCGGGCAATCAAAGGTAAGGGTATCATTCGTGCCGTCTTCGGAATCGTTTGCCATATTTTAACTATTTTAACTTTCCTTTCTGGCTTTTGAGCACTAATTACATTCTAAAATGTAACGATAGTAAGTACATGCCATTATGCACTAATTAATGTGTTGAACATATTGTACAAGATTGATTTAATTACATGGCATAGAAAATATGATTAAATATGGTCAGCTGTAGCAGCCACTGTTGATAACGTGTGCATTTTACCTTAGATTCGGACATTTTAGTAAGTATTGCATAGATAATTCCCCTTGGACACAAATAATCTACATCTGAGACTAAATAAAAGTTGAGTAAGATATTGTAGAGAAAGGCTGAAGTTTATTGTGATTGTGTAAGTATTTAATCATTTATAATTTGCAATTATTTTGTGTACTCTAGTATTTTCAATAATGATTAATTCATAAATATGAGTAACAGTTGAAGTGTATCATACTGTAAGTTATTTACTGGTTAATCCTACCCATTTTTTCATGTTTTAAAGAGATAGAAAGAAGTTCATAAAAACATCACTAGAAATTGTATATTTCTAGTGGAGTTTGTATTGAGCTTCTGTTGTTAGTACCTACATGTAGTAATGGTTGTACTATGCTATATAGAGTTTAGTGTTAATTAAAATTGAGAAATATACCCTGGAGTATTTTTCCTCAAGTGTGTTCTTCCATGTAACAGTCTAGTTGTACAGGAATACAGTGACACTGCAATAGAGAGAAAATATGAATTAATGTAACTTTTTTAACTATGATAAGTTACTGTAATTTAAAAACTGGCTAGTTATTAAATTAAATAGTCATTTATTTCAGATTTTGCATCCATAATTTACACATTTAAATAGATATTGTTCATTATGATTATGATGTTATTGTAACTCAAAAATTTAAATCTCTTTTGCATCAGATTGCCATAATCACTTGATTTATGTTCTAGCTAGAAGGTCGTCACTAAAACTGAATCACATTTTGCTAATTTTTAATAATTCCAAAGATCTTTTTACCATTTCCATGTTAACACCTTTGTACATTTTCTGTTACAGTGAGCTCATACATGGCATAAAACCATTTGCAATGGCAGACAAACACAGCCTGAACTATGATGTGAGAGAGCTGAAATTAGGTGCCAGTTTCACTAACAATAAATCTTCACAGTACCACACCATTAAATGTGAGTTACAATTCGTATATTTAACTAGATGTAAGATAAGATAAACATATCATGTGCAGATAATAATCACAATAATATTGTGATAATTTCAATTCAATGTTATAAAACATACACATTCAGGGACAATGCCTTTCTCATTGTGTTCTACTTGGGTAATACATGAAATGAAAACAAAAAATGTGTCTCCTGTTTTTGAAAGTTAAAGACTGTCTATAGTTTGGGTTAGTATATTAAGAATTGCCAATGCGGCTTCCACCAGTGTAGTACGAAAGACATAATATATATAGCCAAGATAAAATATAACTTAGGCATGTGTATATCCCTATGGTAAATTTTTCAAACTGGTAAATGAATGATTAGTGTCAGATTTTGACATATGAAAGGTTAAGATCCTGGTAAATTACATACCTTAAGCCAAGTTTAGACAGGGTCAGTACGGCGGGGGCGCCGTTGACCTCAAAATATTTGTATGCGAATATACAAGTCAGCGCTGACCTTCCACCGCTGTACTGACTTTAAATCAATTACATTGGATTTTACTCGGGTCAGCGCTGACTTGTCTCGAATTTGAAGTCAGTCACTGACCCTGTCTAAATCTGCCTTTATGGCTGACAGTGATCAAAATCACTATCAGCCATGATAAACTCAAATTAGAACAAAAATGTATGTATTGCAGTTTTCATTTATACCAAGATTATTACCTACGTTCATATACAACATAAATTCATGACTTGTATTTTAACATAGTTGAAATTATCACTATTAATGAAGTCATTATGTTTGCTAATGTACTCGACCCCTGTATTGTAAACCATTTCAACATTGATAATACTTGCAGATGATTTCAAACCCGCCTCAGTGGATGTCAACAAAATGGCCACGGTTGATGTTGGCATCAATAACCAGGTGACTGTGACCGTCCCACATTTGGGTAAGCATCAATTTAATTAACACTTAACTGACGAAATTTAATAACAGTGCAGCCGAATTAGACTAATAACTGGTTGTCCTACATAGACTACCTATGTAATAATACAGAATGTAATAGGTACAGATTAAAGTTTTTTTTTTTTAAGATGGGTTTTACTCCTTGCTGTTTTAGCAAGGTGGATTTGCCAATATCAGTTTAGAGGTGTTGACTGTTGACATATTTACTAAAGACTTTATTTATTTATTAAAGTTAACAAGGCATAGCAGTACCCAATCACACCAGTGGCGTAGCGCATCTTATCTGAGCAGTTTTGGTTGACTTTTTCTTCAAGAGTTGTTGTAGTAAAGCCGGGAATATACATGGCAGTAAAACGTAACAGTAGCGGGCATACTAGTTAAGGCGCTGTATGCAGCTGCGCATCGAAAAAGTGCCTTTTCCAAACCGATTATTAGTACCTATACTTGTACTATTGCTAGAGATCCAAAATTTTGATATGTATATCTTCAGTTCATTGGCTATGTTCGTGATTCTACGAAGCACTAATTGCTTACAAAAACCTCGATAGGTTTTGCCTTTCAAAACAGTGCTTCTTTACCACCAAACTCGAAATATCTCAATAGTTATTTGGAACATTACAATGAAATTTGTTGTGATAGGTAGCTTTTTGGTAGATCAATCTACCTGCTTCCAAAGATAATTAAGACAAGGAAGATTGCTCACTCCATACAATGCTACTAGTCACACGTAAATCTTATTATCGTCGCCGGTACCTCGTAGTTCCCCTTATTATTTTAGATGGCGTTGTTTTCAATGTAAGCGGTGAAGCAGGCTGTTAAGTAGTCACCCCTAACATAAGATTCAAAATTTCGGGCCGGGCGGCCATTTGATTTTGGTCGAGTGGTTCGGGTGTTTGACTCACAAGTCTGAGTACGTCGGTTCGCGTCCCAACTCCTGTAACCTGTTTTTGTATTTTTTCTTGCCACGAGACACGTCGCGGCGTCAGTTTAGCGTTTTTCAAAAAAAGTGTACAAAACTTTTTTTTCAGAATACGCATTTTTTTGGTTTATCTTACTCGGAATCTTTGATACTATCGATCCTCATACAAGAAAAAAAGTGTCTTAAATATTCCATTCCAGACGTCCCATTTTTGAATGCAGTCTTTTTTTATTTACATGGTCGTGACGCACGGGAAGAAAAACCTTACAAAAAATCTGGGACACTTTTTTTCTTGTATGAGGATCGATTGTAATAACGATTCTGAGTAATAATATAAACAAAAAAAAACAAATTCTGAAAAAAAAAAGAGTTTTGAACACTTTTTTTGAAAAACGCCCAGTTGTGCTAGTCCCGCCTAGATAAGTATACTAGAATCAAGCAGAGTACAATAGTTTTAATTTTATTCAATTTTTTCTGAATTATATTTGTCATTTTAACTATTAACTTATTTATTATTTTAACCTTAATAATTTTTGATTTTAAGCAAACGCCTTTAATTAAAGATTCAGATTTTTTTCGTTGAGTAGGTAGTCTGTGTGAAAAATAATTTATAGTAAACCTAGTCCCGAAATCGCGTCGACTTAACGTAATTATCACAGCGGCGCTACCACGAAGTCCGAATCTCGAATGTCGTATATCTCCGTCTCTGTCGCTCGAGTACTATAAACCATAAGTGCGATAGAGACGCAGATATACGAAGTTCGAGATTCTAAGTTCGTGTTTATAGCTTTATAATATTATCATCCCGAAATCCACTTTTTCCCTAACAATTTTTCTCAAATGTTTTTGACTATTTCGTGTATGTACATCTAAATAAATATAGTTTTCACCTCACTAGCTCGGAAAGCCCATTTTTATTCTTTAAAAACAGATAGCAAAACTGCATTTTATCCACAAGAGTGCAAAGAATATTTGAAATCCGAACGTGTTATTAGTTACTTTTTTAAACATAATAACATGTAAAGGTCAGTCCAGACAGGACATTTTTCGCCCATCAGATTTTTGATTTTATTTAGGTACCTTTTTTGAATGTTTTATTCTTTTTTTTAATGTTTTTAATTCTTTTTTTGTTTTTTAAATGTTTTTTTGTTTTTTAAATGTTTTTTCTTTTTCTCCTTTTTATAAATGTTGTTTCTCTTTTTAAATGTTTTGTTTCTTTTTGAATGTTTTTCTGTTTTTTTTTTTTTTAATGTTTTTTTGGTATTTTTTATACGTTTTTTTCTTTTTTTTTAATCTTTTTTTAATGTTTTTTGAAATTCTATTTATTTCTTTGATGTTTTCGTCTAAATTTTAACGTTTTTTTTATATTTTATTGATTTAAATGTGTTTATTCAAGGTTTTTTTTCCACTAAATATTTTGTTTTAATGTTTTGTTTCTTTTTGATTTATTTTTGTGGTTTTTCCACTTTTTTCTCTTTTAAATGTTTTTTTTTTAAGTATTTTGTCTTTTTTTATTTTTTTTACGTTTTTTCTCTTATTTTAATGTTTTTGTAACTTTTTTTTCTTTTATTATGTTTTTGTCTCTATTTTAATGCTTTATTTTTCTTTTTTTAATGTTTGTTGCATTTTTCTCCTTTTCATAAATGTTTTGTTTCTTTTTGAATGTTTTTGTTTTTTTTTCTTTTTTATGTTTTTTTGGTCTTTTTTCTCTTTTGTATGCGTTTTTTCCTTTTTTTAATGTTTATTTTTCATTATTTTAAGGTTGTTTGAAATCCTCTTTTATTTTTTTGATGTTTTTGCCATATTTTAATGTTATTTTCATTTTTTATTGATTTATGTGTGTTTTTCCAAGGTTTTTTTCTTTTTCCATTTTTAATTTTTTTTTCCACTGTTCTCTTTTTTCATGTTTTTTTTTGTTTTTTTGTCCTTTTTTGTCTTTTTTTACCTTTTTTCTCTTTATATAATGTTTTTTGTTACTTTTTTCTTAGTACATGTTTTTTTTAGTTTTTCTTTTTTTACGTTTTTTTTCTTAATATTATGTTTTTTGTAACTTTTTCCTTTTTTATATGTTTTTGTCTCTATTTTATTGCTTCGCTTTTCTTTTATCAGTCTTTTTTAATGTTTTTTGAAATTATTTTTGCCTTTATTAAGTTTTTCTTTATTTCAATGTTATTTTTTTTTGTTTCTCAATGTTTTTTCTCTTTCCCTCTTTATTAAATGTTTTTTTTTAATTTTGTAATATTTTGTTTCTTTTTAAATGTTTTTTTTTTCCCCCTTTTTAATATTTAATAAAAAACTTACTTTACTTTTTGTTTTTTTCCTCGCTTTAGTGAGGTGAAAAGATTTGTGTTACACACGGGTGCAAGTTATTTTGACGTCTCGTGTGTTGCAACAGGTTGCAACACTCGCTACGCTCAGGATTCTATTTTTGAACCATAGAATCCATTCGCTAGCTCGTGGTTCAACCCTAGAATTCATTCGCTAGCTCGTGGTTCAACCCTAGAATCCATTCGCTAGCTCGTGTTTCAATTCCACACTCGCGGTTAAAATACAACTTTGCACCCTTGTATAACAAATAACTATTGTAAGTATCAGGTTTTCAAAGGCCTTAAACATCGTATGTAGCGACAACGAGTAGGTAAATATTTTAGTTTGCTTTGGCCTTGACCTTACTTGCCCACCATGTTGAATGCCATATTAGATTTCTGTGATTTGATTATCGAACGAGCGAGCGAAGCGAACGAAGTTCTATGCTTCAGGGGCTACCTGAGGTTTTCATCGATTTTTGACTAGTTTTGAATCGATACAAATACTTTTGCACTACAGATAGAATTATAAGGTAAACGGTTATCGATTCTTCAATCTTTAATCTCCATTTTGGTGTACCATATTTTGAAAGTAATGAATAGTTATTTTTTTATGATTTTTTTAAACATTGTCTACAAAAACACCTTCTTTGTTATAAGATTGCTGTGAAAGATCTAACATATACGAAATTTACATATTTGAGTTCGTCTCTGGTGTCTCTATAAACATGTGTAGGGTTTTGATTTTAAACTAATTAAGACAAAAGTTATGGCCAGAAAACCTGTTTTTTGGTCTAAAATTGTTCAACTTTGAAGCCAAATATCTCGAAGACAGTGATGTTTGAAGTAAATATGGGATACTATATTGCTTAAAACTGTTGTTGGTAATATGATAAGCTACAAAAAACATTACAAAACTAAGGGATTCAGATTGAAGGTCATTGGCGTATGGGATCCCCTTCAGCTCGCTCAGCTTGTGTCGAAAATCATTCGTATGTCCTGTCACAGAATAAGTAATAGTACGTCCGGTGTCTGTCACGATGTCCGGTGTTCCGCTGTCCGGCTCAACCGATTCTAGTGAAAATTTGTTATACTTAATATTTTTGCCAAGTCACTTTTTCTAAATTAAAAAAGTGTTAAAAAAAGGACTAGACTCGCGCAAGATAGAAAATCGTGGACTTGCATGGAGGAGGACTGTGCCCAATCTTCCCAAAACTAATGTAAGTATTTAGCTTGTTTTTAATGTAACGAAATGTACCTACTTAATTCTTGTTCGAATGATTTTGTGGGAATAAATGGCAATAATAAAGTACACTGACTTGTCCGTAGAAATAAAAAACCAATGGCGAGTAAATACGGTGAAGACAATTCCAATCGTAATTTCATCTACAGGTGTTATTCCACGCACCCTCCACACCAGCCTCAAAACCCTCGGTGTCCATCCACTTACATACATCCTCCTACAAAAAGCTGTAATTATGAACACATGCAGAATAGTACGCAAATTTTTAGCTTTAGAACAACATTAGGTAGTCCTTAGGTAACATACCTACCTTCTATATTCGTTTGGCCAAAAGCCCGCGGGTATGGAAGTAAAATACCCTCCTTTGGAGAGAAAAACAAATAAAAACAAAAACATAATAATAATAAAAAACCAGCCAAGTGCGAGTTGGACTCGCGCACGAAGGGTTCCGTACCATTATCAATAAAAATATTTATTTTATTTTCTTTTTAGTATTTGTTGTTATAGCGGCAACAGAAATACATCACCTGTGAAAATTTCAACTGGAACTATCAAGGTATCAGTGAGATACAGCCTGGTTACAGACAGACGGACGGACGGACGGACAGCGGAGTCTTAGTAATAGGGTCCCGTTTTACTCTTTGAGTACGGAACCCTAAAAAACAGGCTCGCGGGCTACTCCTAGTTAGAAAGAGACGGATAGTGTATCTCGCCGCGACACAGAGCTCGCGGGCCATCCTGTGATAACCGTGCTGCTCACAGGTTTGTTAATTAAATTGTTTTTTATCGCGATTTTTTTATAACTTTTTATCAATTTTAAACTTAATCGGCGCAATAAATAATAAATTCATCATCATTATCATCATATCAGCCGAAAGACGTCCACTGCTGAACATAGGCCTCCCCAAAAGAGTGCACGTGGAACCTATGGCCGTTGGGGCGGAAAGGTTCTCGAGTGGTGACCACGTACCGGAAGGCGCGGCGTGGGTAGGCCCCCCACATGGTGGACTGATGACCTGGCCCCGTAGCATGGATGGCCCACGCGATAAGTGACAGGATAGAGTATCCGTCCCTGGCTGACACCGTTCGATAGAACGAGACGACGCGCTTATCCTATCACTTATCGCGTGATAACGCCATCCATGCTACGGGGCCAGCGGGGCTAGCACAACTGACACAACAAGCGCGACGCTAGTCGAGAGAATCCACCCGCCTCTTTCTAATTTGCACAATACGAGTGCGACAGAAGTCGCTGAGTCGCGCGCGACATGACTTA
The DNA here is from genome assembly GCA_963854355.1 of Epinotia brunnichana. Taxonomy (NCBI): domain Eukaryota; kingdom Metazoa; phylum Arthropoda; class Insecta; order Lepidoptera; family Tortricidae; genus Epinotia; species Epinotia brunnichana. The sequence continues at coordinate 41,804,411 of OY977936.1, read as the reverse complement.
GCAGCAAGTTGTGCTAGACGTACTTTTCGTGGGAGTCCGCTGGATGCAGGTGGCGCAGGACCGGCCAATAAATAAATACTTTAAATAATTTCAAGATGTCGGAACGGCAACTTTTCCCATTCTGACCTCTGATTTGTTTTTGTGACCTATTAGATCCTCCCATATCAATTTTGAACACAATCCTTGTCAATGTAGGTTATTGTGTTATCAACTTTGTATGGAAATGTTATTTTACCAACCACAAATAACGTTTGTATAGTTTTGCGGGAAGCAACTGCAAAAGTAACTTTGTAAACGCATAAATTTGTATAGGATTACAAACTTACTTATGCAGTTCGTATATCTCAAAATCGTGACATTTTCATACAAAGTTGATAACAGAATAACCCACAAAAAGAAATGAGATCCCATAAAAACCTTCCATGTAAAAAATAGGCCAAGTCTCGGAACTCTTCCACAGTAAAAAGTGGTGAGATATTTCATAGAGCCAAGTTAGGCATTCTTATTAATCTTCATTTGCTTACTAAATAAAATTTTGTGACTTGGCAATCACACTTACATAGTTTAAGGTATGCAAAAAATAGTAAATGCAGTAAAGCTGTGTGATTCCCGTGTGGTTTTTATGGGATTTAGGTATTTAAAATTTAAACGAGTTCGAACGGGAGAATTGGTTATAATTATAATACCGTTCCATTCCAACTTCCAAAGGTTTGCAGGGCTGTTATTCGCTACGCGTTAATGCGGCTCACCCCGCCGGTCACCCGGTACAAAACTAGACCTCTACCTACGCTTAATTACTACGCATCGCGGTGTCAAGGTATATTTGTGGGCGAGCGTTGAGGTGAGCTTAAAACAAGTTACAGAATAGCGGGGCTGTAGTTGTGGTGTGTCTTTGTATGTTTATAGATTGTACTACGGGTTATGAGCAAAAATAGACCTTACGTTTTGGAAGTAAGGTTGCAAATTTATTGTGTGGTAGGCTGGTCGGTAATTGTAGCGTCAAGGAATTACCATTTTAGAGCATATCGCTAACTGTTTACATAGCTCAAAAGCTATCTGCCAGACTTACGTGCAGAAGGGACGAAGTTCAAATCTTATACATGTTAACAATATTTTGTTTGTCGATATTTGTAGTTTTAGAATTTAGTAGTTTAGAATAAGTTCGCGGGTTAGTTTAAAATCATTCGAAATCGAAATCTTACCGATGCTAGATTAAAATATGCAAATATGAGTACTGAAAGTGTCAACAGCAAGTTTGTTGTAAGTAGGTATTTGTAAATGTTGTACTTATGGTTTATGGTACTCGAGCGACAGAGACGGAGATATACGAAGTTCGAGATTCGAAGTTCGTGGTAGCGCCGCAGCCTAGCCTAGCCCAGCACATGCTGAGTCTGGGGCCTATTGTCACAAATTCAGTTTTTTACTTAGGTACTGTTTGTTAGTTTGTAAGTTTATTTTATATTATTATATTTTTTCTTGTAATAAATACGTTTTCTGATTCTGATTATATGTTTCAGCAAGGGGTACGCTTTTTGGACGAAATGGTATTTTTGTATACGACTGAATTCATTAGAAAAATTACTAAACTCTAGTCGGAGTAACCATGTTTGTTTAGAGCAAAAACTATTGGATAGGGTTCGTTTTAGATTTCAATCGAATAATAAAATTTAAATAGTGCTAAAGTAAATTTGAATTTGCTTTAAATTACTGATTTTAAATCAAAATCTCTGATTGTTTTAAGTTTATTTAGTTATGCACGATTCTTAAATATGCGCCATCTAGCGGAATGCAATACCAGCGCGTAGCCATTCAGCTTAGAAAAACGTGCGATCGATGGATCTAGTCACCGATTAAAAATTGCTTTGTATTATTTTGCTATTTGCGTGTTATTTTGTGACAATGGTGTATTGTATGCCTTAAAATTTGTTAATGTGATGATTTAGGACACTAAAATGCAATATTTTGACGAATTCTACGCTACTTTTTTCATTGAGAGCCTAGTAGCGCCATCTCGGATTATTTTATGAACTACGGCGACGTTTCCACAGAGTTAGCAATCTTCCTTGTCTTATAATTATCTTTGCTGCTTCTTAGAATTTCAATATGTTTGATAATTTAATACATTTGGTCATTTGTCTGAAAAACCGGGTATCCGCGCCGTGCATGCGCGCGGTGGCGAGTACGATTTAATACGCCCGTGGCCATTGCCGACGACGGACCTGTGAATGTTTACCTGGCACGCAAATACGCCTTTTTGCAGCAATTATTTCGAGTTATCACGGTAAATAAAAATACTTAAAGGAATAGGAAGGAGAACACATTCAAAATGATAGAATAGCAAATATAAGGTATGCGATATTTACTACAGTAAAGCGTCACCGCACCGACAACCGCACCTAAAACGTATTAATAGGTAGCTGGAGCATATTGACAAAATGTCAATAAAAATCTACAGTTATCCTGAATACTTAGGTAGTAAGTAGTCGGGTGTAAATCGGATTCAACACGAGCACATGGTTGGGGGGATAATGGTACCAATTATGGTTATTTTTTAATAGATTTATTTATTCATAAGAAATATAACAAAAGCATTTAGGGCTATTGCGCCGGATAGGGACTACCTAGTATAAAGTCCTAAACGAGTTGGTGAACTGAAGTATATTTACTTACTGTTTAGTAGATTCTATTAAAAACGAGTGCGGAAAAAGATCCTGCCACTCCACCAGCAGCAGGCCACGGCCCTTCCTCATCTTCGTCATATACATACATGCATACATACGCTCGAAAAACATAAACTTCCTTCTGTGGCAGTCGGGTACAAAGTACTACAGGGTGTTCCCCTATACACCTGCAAAACTTTGCCAGCTGGTTGTGCACATGATACCCATCACAAAACACTAAAATATGCCGTTTCACATCTCGCACTCACTCTGCCGCCGCTGCTTCTCTAAATACCTACCAAGAAAACCTCCCCCGCCACGCCCCTTTAAAAATAAGCCCACCAAAGCAAACAAATGTGACTTTTTCTATGTGAACATACCTTTTGTCGGTATATATTATATTGATTAGCCCATAATTTACTTACATTTAGCTAACGAACCATGCAAAAATCATGTTAAAAAACAGCAATCACTCAAAATGGCAAAGAGAATAAAATTTAATTTAAACTTATACACTCGAAAAAAGTGCGTTTTGGTCGAATAGTAGATGTAATTGGTGTACACATTGTTGATTTCAATCTTTTAAATACTACTCACTTATACTTTCCTTAACCCTTAAATCGAAAAGGACAAAAATATGGAAATTTAGTTTATGTATTTATAAATACTGGAAAGATAATAAAAAAAACAGTTTATGATAGTTTCAGAGAAATCGTATGTCAAGCATGTTTGACGTTGCCAAACATGCGGTGAACGTAGAACGTACAGTATTGTGCACATTGCCAATTGTACGGTACGTTTCTTTTTTGTACGTTTATTTGAATATCAAATATATTTATAAGAAACTAAGGATCAATTTATGTCAAAATCTCTATGAATCATGTATCCGCACTAAAACAAGCAGATATAGATGTGCGTAGTGCTGGTAAGTCACAGCTACCGTGGGCTTCGTCGCGCCGCCATTGCCGAAAAATAATCAGCGTAATTAATCAATAAATAAAGCACACTCTTAAACTAATCAAACTAGCCCCAAGGTAAGCTCAATAAGGCTTATGCGAAGGGTGCTACACGACGATATGTCTAGATAAAGATTAAATCAATCGTACTACAATCTCAAGGGGCCTTGAGTCGATAATTATATATTTATTTCATTCAATCTTGTCTGACAGTCATATTTCTCTAAATAACATTTACTCATAACTGTGAAATAAAATGTTAACTTTATATGACTCGGAAGACTAAATTGGGGTGTATAATCATGAAATAACATTATTTTACCATTTTTTGAATAGTCGGCAACGGGGAAAATAGTGGATATTATACTTTGTAGAGACGTAACACATTAAAAGTTTATTTAATGTCAAATACAGACGTATGTCTTTTTCCAATCTTGGTCAAAGCCGTGTGCAAATAATTAATTGCTGTACATCAGCGGCCATGGGCCACAAAATAGCTTGTCTAATTTTTTTTTATTGAATTAAAATATGAATTATATTTTAATTCAATAAAAAAAAAATAGACATTAAAAAACGTTCTAATGTTTTAGTTTTTGCTGTAGGTTTTTATTTTTAAGATGTCCTGTATTTTTCCCAGTGTCGAATTAAAGGGTTAAAATTATAAAAAAATACATAGTTATATACGCCATTTTGTATTTATGTCGGTAGTAAGCGCGCTAACGTATGAACGAAAATTTTAAATCTAAGAAGCGAAGGCCTATTCTCTACTTAAACAGCTGTTGTTCATAATAAGTATGATATAGAGTCGATATCGCCAAAATATCCTCACACACCAGCGGTAGTCTGATTTCTGATTGCATGTAGTTATTATTCTTTTTAAAAACCTTAGATAGTCCAGGCAATGAACTGACTGTGACACTACTATAAAAAAATAAAAAATTTGGAAAAAATATATAATAGCAGATTTATTTAATGTAACGGATATATTATTAATCAAATACTTAGCTAGAGGCAAAATCCAACAAAATCAGACATCAAAAAAATATAACTTAATTCGCTCCTGAAAAGTCGAAATAAATATTAATAAATGTTTTTATCTTTATTTTGGTTAATTTATATATATATATTTATTTTAGCTTGATTTATTCCATATTGTTTGTGTTAGTACATATTTACTAAATCTAAAAGATTTATGCCATTTTTTTCTTTCTGATATGGACCCCATTCGGGTTAAAGCCATATATCGCCAGATATAAGGAGAAAAGATGGGCACTGAAAGCAACAAAATGGTCAGGGCCGATAGGCAAAAGAAGGAAAGGTAGACGACGAAGACGTTGGACCGATGACATAACTGAGGTCGCCGGACCTAGCTGGATGCAGTTGGCTAAATACCGAGTAAAATGGCATGAGATCGAGGAGGCTATTAACCCGTTAATTTACATTTGCTTTAAAATATTCAATATAAATCAAACAAAAAAAAGGCAATTAAAGCTTAATTTAAATGTGTATAATTACTTCCGGGAGGAAAATTTGTTGGATTCTTGAATAAAGCATCTTAGAATAACGTTTAAAAATTAAATATACAAAAAAACGCTAGTATAAATTAATGTTTTTTGAAACCGTATTTTGCCTGGAGTATAGAGTCAAGTAACAAGTGTAAGTCCAATATTGTAGGCTTGTTGCGAGTATCAAGGTCCATCGCGATGTGGCCGCTGGTCGAGGTAGCATGGTAGGCAGAACGCGCCGCGCGAGTGCAGTGACATAACACGTTTAGGTATTTAAGAGACAAATTGTTCTTTTTATATGATGTTTGATCATCACACAGTCGTGTACTGAAAAACTTGCTGGTCTTAAAATAAACACCCTGTATAATAAAAAAAAGGCTCTTCTGACTAACAGTGGTCTAATTATTCAGTTTTTGATCAGTCAGTCATACATATGTAACATTGGTAATAATTATGGTAATAATATAATTTGCCAGGAGATAAATAGATGAACATAGCTATTTGTTTATTATTTTTGATAGTTTCTTAAGCGGGCGTTAACGTTATTATTAAACTAATAACTACTTCGGCCAAAGGACTCGTAAATACATGATACCTAAGATTTTTAACCAATTAAGCCTAGCTGTGGAACAAAGTACTAGCAAACAGTTATTTAAACAAAGGCTGAAAACAATACTTTTAGATAAAATTAATTTCGACGTAGATATACCCACGGTAGATATAAAAAACATTATTTCGTAATTGCACCAGTCACACGCACTAACGACGACGCACTCGGCGGACTATTGGTGGACTTTATGCTGTTGTAATAAGGTTCACAAATGGTCGGCTGAGTGTGTCGTCCATGGTAGGTACACTAAGTTTAGTGTTAGTAAATTAAGTAGGTAATTTAGTAAGTAGGTAAACACAACAATGTTTGACTTTTGGAAGGGAGCGCACATTTGCCGACAAACTGTCCTCAGTTTGGCGAAGCAGAAAGGAATGTCAAGTATTGTTGTTTTTTTTGAGAATCAATAAATAAATAAAAAAAAAAACCGGCGCTATAACCTTGACTATAAGTAATCGAATTTATTTCGGTTTAAAAAAAACTGTAATATATTAGTACAATCCATAATTGGTGACGTTCACCCTTAGGCAGTGAAGATATACTATTATTTTATCAGTTCTACGTATTTGGAAAACGAAAGCACCCACGTAGGAACTGGGAAAATGCTAGGAGGATTGATGATGAAGAAATCTGTACTAACATATCTTTGGAAAGTAAGTGTCCATAATTGATGTCATCATACTACGATGAACTTAAGAACTGTAACTACCTATTATTCCTTATTTTCTAAAATAATAGATTTAAATAAATAATAAATATTTGGGGACAATCTTACACAAATCAACCAAGATTTGAAAGATATAACAATAATTCAAGATGAAAAACATTTGATCGAATAATCCGCAAAAACGAGCTGAATACGGATGCCAACACAATAAGGGCGTTAGCGGGGTGCGCGGGACGCGCGTCTCCCGCTCCGTCTGCCTCACCTCCGCAAATACCTAAACATCGTCTAATAACAGCGCCTTTATGGTATGCACAAGTAACTGGCACACAGTAAATCCATTTGCAAGTTGAACTTGCATGCAATTTCAAAGTTTACATGCAAACCGGCATGCCAGTAACTGTCACGTAGGTACGTTCACATGAGCTAGTTTTGCAGCCCCCGGTGACCCTCTTCATGTTGCCTGCCAGTAAATCAAATTTCTTGCGATCTACTTGCTTGCCATATACAGGCATACCAGTTAGTGTATGTATGTCACCGTTAGATTGTGAACACCGTCAGTTTATAATCTTACCCGTTATATTGTAAACTGACGGAATATTGTGAACTGCCAAAACCATTCACAATTTAACGCAATATTTTTCGTTAGTTTATAAACTTTCAGTGTCGAATCGTCAAATTGTCAACTGAGATCAAATCGGCTTGCTACGGAACGTACACAAAGACTAGGTAGGTTAGGTTAGTTAGGCATCTTCAATTGCCCGAAGGGCAAAGCGCCCAGAAATAGGAGCCCCGCGCAGCGGGGCTCCGTTGACACTGCTGGATGCCGAATTAAATGGAAGAAAATGTCTGAATAACAAAAAAAAACTACCATGTTCTGAATTAAGTGGAAACTGATGCAAGTGGAATAATTCGCTCAACCAAACAGCGCACAGGTTGCGTTCGAATCAGGCAAATTTGATTCAGTTCACAATTTGACGATATGACATTGTTAGTTTATAAACTAACGAAAATGAATGCGTAAAATTATGAATTATTTTGGCAGTTCACAATATTCCGTCAGTTTACAATATAACGAGTAAGATTATAAACTGACGGTTTTCACAATCTAACGGTGACATGTATACACATGACAATAGTTGGCACGTGCAAGGAGCTGTTATGCAAGTGTGCCAGTTACAGGCATGTCTATTCCCGGCTTAAGAACGGGCTTGAAATAAGAAAGCTGATGATCATACCCTGCTGTGTAAATGATTCTGCATTGCCTAGGCATCAGGCTCTCATGTTTCTATGTTGTTTTCAAAAATTAACTTTCATTTATATTTATTGTAACATCATAATTGGCTACTATCCTAAAAAATATATTTAGTCAGTCAGTCGGATTATCAAAAAATATTGGACACGTATATATTATTTGTTAATCAATCAAACAAATATGGTACTCTTTTTAGCATCATGTGACGTCACGCGGAACTTAAACGGGCTATATCTTCACCATTTTTAGTTTTTTACCCAGGAAAGTACCCAATTATTATGTTCTTTTTTTAATCCCCAACGAAAATCAGCAGGTTACAAGTTTAACATGTATTTCTGGGTGTCTGTCTGTGGCATTATAGCTCCCAAACCGAATAGGTTTTTTAATTAAAAGTCATGTCTGCCGAGATGGTTATTAGCTATGTTCGTTATGTCAGGGGTGTTTTTATTCATGTAATTTAAATGTTATTGTATAATGAATGATAAATATAATGTTTTAATTCGCGTTGCAGATGGCGCTGGAGTTCCCCAGACAGTGTTTAAAGGCAACCAGAGGCCGTACGCGAAAGAATGCGTGCTTATCATAGACAGGGTTACCGGGGAGATAACACTGGAGAAACTCTCCAGCAATATACAAGTTAAGAAGACGAGGTGAGTTATCACAATATAAGCGTAGTAAGGTCACACTCACAACAACTTTTGTACCGTGTCACTTTAACATCATCTTTAAACTGGCATACCAAGTTATCATATGGATTCAAGCGAAAAGGTATTAAGGTGTTCAGCCAGTTATGACTAAGACTTTACTAAAAAAAAAATTAAAATTAAAATTTGAACTGTTTATTTCAATTGATAGACAACAAAAAAAATATTATTCAGGTACAACTTAACCCAATCTTAAATTTTAAAGATTATTAGCTAAGTTTAGTTAGTTATATATCATATAATTGACATTTTAATTTAAATTATTGTCGCAATTAAAGACGCCACGAGCGTTTTTAGACCAGTTATAAACCGTTGCATACAATACTTTTTCTACGACAAATTTTAAATAAATAGTAGACTACAAATTAGTTAGTTTTTTCGGGCAGCAAGTTTTCTATTCGTGCTTTTGCTACTCACGCAATTTCTTCAGGAGTGCGGTTATTAATTGCTTCGACCATTTTAAAAGGAACGTACACTTTTATCTTCACAAACACGAATACAATCTTAATATTTTTGATTTGATTTGAACTGTATATATTTTGGTGGGAAATCGCAAATGTGACACTTCTTGTTTATGGTTTGATTTGTTTTTAATTTGTTTGCATTTGCCATCCGAACCAAACCTAATCCGGACCCGGACCGAATTCGAACTTTATTTTCATAAATAATACCAAAAATTTATAAAACATGTAATTTAACACACAATAGATGATGATTTAGTATTATTGTAGTAAATAATGTATTATATACAATTGTTAAATCGTAAATAAAAACTTTTATTTCGAAATATTTGTTTATGAAGTTGGCACCACTGTAATATAGCGGCCGATTTAAAAAAGTTTAACAGTGCTTTTATGAAAAATGTATGAACCAAAAAAGTACGCTAAACAGTGCGTTTTTGGGCCATAGAGCATAGAGTTTTTCGACGACTTATTAGTGGTGTCATTGTATTTGAGCTACAGCCTATATAAATGACAGATAACGGTACAGGAGTAGAAAAAATAGTTTATCATAGTTGTTTTTGTGCTTATATTTTACTTTACTAAAGTGGTATACTATTTATATCTAGCTGTCATTTATACACCATAGAAAATACAACAGTAAGATACGGCTGCCAATGGACCTAATAAGCATCCAGTGTTTTATTTCCATTTCTTAATGTAATATAATAGTCATGGCTCTACTGGTAAGTTTGAGTAGCTCCATCTCTTACACGAATCATGCATGTGTGATAGGAATAGAGATATTATCTGAACTTCAATCTATAATCATTTGTGTTATCTTAGTTACGTCAGACGAGACAATTCACATTAGGTATGCAACAGATAAATAGCTGATTCAATATCCTCCTAGTGTAGACCAATATCGAGCTTCATAAATTGGTGTAATGTTCAAAATCAAATTTAGACGACTTAGCGGGTCCTGTTAATGTACCGCCCAATAATCCGCGTCCACTATATCTCAGTCTGTTTTTAACCCATGCATAAGGAGAGAGAGAAAGGTACGTAGACGCGGATTAGTATTCAAATTCAAATTGTTTATTTCAGACTAAGTCCATATACAATTAATTGCTACATTATTCATTTAAAATACAAATAATCATCCTAAGTCTAAGGTTAAATAATATTCTGAGAACTTTACGGTTTCGCTCTATGAAAACATAACAATAGACGCGTTTTACCTACCAATAAAACGCATATTAATTTACTTACCGTTATTCGAAGCTTATTTAATTGAGAGAGGCACGTTGTTTCCCGCCATGTTATTGCTATCTCTTTCTTTCACATTTCCCCCTCCAACGGGGACCCCCACCACCTGGCAGTGGGGATAAGTCTCAGTTTAGACTATATCCCATTTTGGTTCGTCATTGGATCGAAATTAAATTCCACCAGGCAGAGTTTACTCATAAGCTTCGAATAAGGTAAGTAAATTAATATGCGTTTTATTGGTAGGTAAAACGCGTCTATTAATTTGACTGTACCGTTATCCGAAGCTTATTTAATTGAGACCTGTTTGTTATCGCCTGGTGGTGGTGGAAAAGAAGATGCCAATGTGATCTGTTAGTTTTGTGATATACTTTTATAAAAAATATAAAAGGCATATGTTGAGAAAATCATTTATTTCAAACAAAAAGGTTCTGTAACCTACTATTACATATTTAGGTACTCAAGGATTATTCAATTGCTTCACAAGGATTATTCAATTGCTTCAAACAATCGTGAAACATTTATAGAAACATCATTAGAAGACACAGGCATTACCTCGCGCCTGTAGTAACGACTAAAAGTATTTTCTGATCGCCAATTACCACGGGCAAGAATGTCATCCACAGGAAAATTATCAACCCAATTTTTTGACGCTACAGCGGAACGGACGCTGCCCGGCGTCGCTGTAATGCCTGCTTCCTTAAACACACTTTTTATCCATCCCGAAATTATTGTCCGGGAGGCCGTTCTCACTTCACCCCTTAAAGTGACAAATAGACAATCTATATTGACTAAATCTCGCCTATTTTTTTAAATTGAAATAGTGTGATTGACCCAGAATACAGGATTTAAGTTATGACAGGTAGGATTATATAACAATTTCCATCCAGACTGTCGATAATCAGCACAATCTGTCTTAGAGCCAAATTCCGGCCAAAAAGTAACAAAATCATCTGACTGCACAAAATGCTTACAATCAACTTTTAATAATGTTAAATCATGAATCCTTCTGCCAGAGCAAAGAAGAAGTAACATTGCAGTATGTCTACACGTATCGAAACAGCTTTCTAGGTTTACATTGCTTTTAGCTAGATGGTTCAAAAGAATCTCAACATTCCAAATAGGCGGGTTTTTGCTAATGGGTTTCTGCAAAGCTATAGACTTCAGGACTTGTTTCACAAGAATGTGTGAACTTAGTTGGCCAGACGCTTCAGCGTTACATAATGTTGACACAACTGACTTATAAAGTAAAATAGTCCTATACGACAGATTATGGACTAGATGAAGATCTGATAGATATTTTGCTACATCTGAACCTGACGGTGTCCTATAATTAACGCCTTGACTAGTAGCCCAAAGAACCCACTTCTTCCACGCTATGTCATATGTTTTACGTGTAGAAGCTCGCCAAGATTGCTCGAGAAGTTTTATCTGATCTGGACTCCAATCGCTTAGGCTTTCAGACCACCCCCACACTTCCAGACCTCTAGTACCATTTCCTGAACTCGTGGAGGGGGTAACCCCGTCGTGACATCGATCAGGAATCTGCCCAGAGATTGTATCGTGAAGGAGGCTGCAAGGGGGCGCGCTTTGATGTCCGCGCGCCAATAAACCCGATTCCATCGTGGCACTACCAGGAGATACACAACTGATGCCCGGTTTCTGGGCAGGTGATCTGCGTGGCTGTTGTATTTTCCCGGAATATGGAATAAGTTCAAGTGGATGTGATATTGATCCAGTATTCGAAACGCTTAGTATGTTAGTTCCAGAAGGGGGCTCGATTTTGTTCCACCCTGATTGCATAAGTAGGCTAGTACCGTTTTGCTGTCGCATTGAACATTTACTGGAGAGGTCAGGTACCGACAATGACCTTTTAGTACCTTCAAAACAGCAAGCATCACTTTTTGATTGCAGTGCAATTTTTGTTCCGATCTGGTCCAAAATCCAGTCAGAGAATGATCGTCTAATTGGGCTCCCCAGGCAAGGTATGAGACGTCCGTCGTTAGAAAATGTGACGATGGAGGCAGGGGGATCGGCGAAGGGTAGTGGTAATTGCGCAACCACCATGTCAGATTTTCCTTCGCTTTGATGGGAATGGCGTATATCGACCTCGAGAACCTTGGCATTGCATTGAGGACATTTAGAAGTGCTCGGTAGTTTAATCTCCTCCGTGGAACTGTTAAACTTGCAAAGTTGAGGAGTCCCACTAACCTCTTTAATAAGTCTTTCCGGCTGGTTCTTTTGACAAAAAATATCCGGTGGAGCCTGTCTATTAACATAGGATTTTTTTCGACTGGCAGACAGAGATCCCACCATACGCCCAAGTATACCAATGCCTTTTGAGGCGTTGATAGAGACTTTTCGTAATTGATTAGCCAACCGAGCACCTCTAATTTCTCCACAATTATCTTGCACAGCCAATCTTGTGGTTGGATGAAGTTCGGCACGCGGTGCACGTTTATTAATCCAAAATTTTTGGTCTCTATGTACCGATTTAATGCCTTCTGATTGAAAATGGGTCGGGACGAGCTGACGCTCTTGGGCACTTAAAACATTATTGACAGAAAACTGGTAGACAGACTCACTGCCTCTAGAACGCCCTGTTTTTTCATTTGATTGATAATCTTGGTTATTTCCTGTGTATGCGGGCATTCTAAATTGTTGCTGCAACGATTTGGAAAAACTATGGGTGGTTTTTGCATAGAGGGTATGCGATACCCGTTCAATATCCATAGTAAGTGATCTGGTGCGCCCATCATCTCCCAAGTATTTCAAAACTGCGTCAGTCGACCTGCCCTGAACCTCTTGTCAATACTTACCTCGTTTATATGCATTATACTCTGTGGGGGATGCTGGTCGCTTACGTGCGCTTCTGGGTTGAGGTCTTGACTGATATTGTTTATTCTGACGTCCTCGAAAGGAAATGCTCGGACCAGCCTTAAATGCATTGTTGTATCCTTGCGAAGGATAGTTATAATTGTTACTTCCCCGCGGGGGAGGAGCTTGCTGTACTGGGGCATATCCCCGGTAAGCGTGATTAAAACACGAAGGTGTGCTACCAGCGGCCTGTGCATGATTGTAGTAACCCTGCGAGGGTACCTTGTGGAGCGCTGTTCCCTGCGAGGGAGCGGCTGCGACGGCCTTAGTCTCTTCTGTTTGCGAAATGTGAACGATTCTGTGCTAAAAAGCGAAGAGCTGGATGGAGGAATCTTGCGAATGGCTGCCTTGACCAAAGGATCTTTAATATGTTTCGTTATTCCATTTCGCCTCATGTTTATCACCTCTGCTCGGTGACCGCAAACTAGCTGTAATAAGTCCTCCGAGACCTTTAAAAGGTCACCACCTAGAAGAACGCTATTCACCTTGTCGCAGAAAGTGTCATACGAAAATTCACCCCCCGATCTGGTAAAATTGCGTATTTCCGCTACTGCAGCGTGCAGTGCTTCTTGTTGTTTTATTATACAAAATGTCAATGCACCGTACGCTTTGTCAGAGTGAACTAAATGATGGTTTGTATCATATTGTTTAACCTCCTCGTTTACCTCCAAATCGGTGTAACCCGGGGTGCGACTGTAAACTTTTTGTGTCTCGGCATAACGTATATCATTCCAGCCTTTACTATCGAGGCGCTGCACATCACACAAAAGTTTTACTTGGTCTTCCGTAGCCTCAGGAATTGCAGGATCTTTTAATTTAGTACCAAGACCCAAAACAAAGGGTTTCGAAGGACCCGGCTGGGGTTCGTTTTCGTCATAAAGATCACGACTGACGTTGTCCGAGACTACGGAATGTACATCAAAATCATCGTCGTGATTACGAATGTTATCAGGATTAACAAGTGCTCGTAGCTCATTTACCTGTTGCGTTAATATAAGCAGTTGGAGAGAGGCCTTTTTTCTGCCCCCCCTTTTCTTACTGCGACGTCTGCACTTGTGTTTTGGACCCGAACTCGAAGAGTCGGAGGAGCTGGAGTCACTACTATTTGATTCGCTAGATGCACGTCTCGGCGCCTGCTTATTTGCGACACCTTCTTTGTCCTCCTGTACTCCATTATCACCCTCCATATTCTACAAATCAAATTAACAATACATATCGAACGGTAAAACCGTTAATCAAAATTTTTCTTTTTAAAATGATTACTGAGGGTAGATAAATACTCGGAAACTCTTTCGCAATAGCTCTCATAGCAATATAAATGAATTACTTACGTGAATTCGTTGTCACAAGTCACAACTTACGATTATACTTGGATAATGATTTGCCCATAGTAATTATATTTTTTAAACAGCGTAGTTTTTTTTCACTTGGTTCAGAGATACTTATTTGAACACTGTCCGTTACTAAATTACTCTGAGTCGTACTTTTGCTAGTGCGACTTACCGCGGCGGGAAACTAGACGCCAATGACGAACCAAAATGGGATATAGTCTAAACTGAGACTTATCCCCACTGCCAGGTGGTGGGGGTCCCCGTTGGAGGGGGAAATGTGAAAGAAAGAGATAGCAATAACATGGCGGGAAACAACGTGCCTCTCTCGATTAAATAAGCTTCGAATAACGGTACAGTCAAATTAATATATCGATATCAGCCATATTTTTACACCAAAAAATAGGTTGGGTAATTTGACTAAATATTCATTAATAATCCACCTAAATTTAATACCAATACGGTAAAAAATAATGAAAAGTAATCTTCATAAATTCCGTAAAAATCAGGCGATAATGGTATAAACTTTCTTTACTTTATAATTGACTACGTCTATATACGTTATTTGGGATACGTGCATAATCCACTTATTTTTGTTAATGAATAAACCTTTCTATAGGCCAGATGAAATTCAATATTATCTCAAGGTCGCAAATATTTAATTAAAATGCCGTTATTTCCTGATGCATATATTTTTGGATTCAGGTATAAGTCTCCAAATTTGTGTACTCAAACATGTTTTCATTATAAAAATACTGATAGCATTTTTGCTTGCGGGTTAATTTTTTTTCCTAACTTCCGGCACAGAATAAGTAATAGTACTACGTACAGAAGGTTCTCTGTTAACAAATTCCCTGTTTAGGTACGCCAAACGTGCCTAAATGTGGCCATCCCGTTCTATCGCATGCAACGCGCTGCGACCCGTGCGAGCGTCCTGTACCAACGCGCGGCAGCTACTGAATAGACCCCTCCGAAGGGGCGACCGGCATGTACTTGTAGCGATAAACACAAATCGCGAGTGAGCCGCGCCTGCTTCCGGTCCATAGAATTATTCATTTCGATAGTAAAAGTTGTTTAAAATAAGATATAAAAGTCGTATACAAATAATTAGCCTGATATTGAATTATTTCCAAAAAAACTGTAATTTTCTCAGGGTATAAAGGGACATACAAAACAAAGACACTACACTACATACAGTAAATTGGTTTGCCTGTCAGTAGATGAATCATGTGGCAATGGTTCAGGTACTGACAGTCAAACCGAGCTGTAAATGCCCTCATGCCCTCCTCTATTGTGTCTTACATTAACCGGTTTGCAGGACTTGACCAAGAATTGTAGTAAGTGGCGATCACAATAGATCAGCGAAGGTCGCAGTGATACAAGGGCTCTGGCAGCCCGGAAGTCACTACCAGAATAATAATAATATATTAACCGGACCCGACTCATGGTGGGTTGGACCAAACCGTCTGTAATCGTAAGCGTTGTTCGTTAAAATCTGGATGTATGGAAAGTTTGACAAGTTTGTATGGAATGACAGCTGCCGGCGCCATATTGAACGTTGAGCGGTGTCGTAAGTTGGTGCAACCTGCCCTCAGTGCCTAAACGTATCAGATTGGTTGCAGACAAGAGTCAGCGCAGAAGCCGCGGCCGCTGACGCCGGTGATGAGCGAGCTGACCAACACGACGCAGCGCTCGACGAGCCGCACGCGCGTCGCCACCAACCGGCGCACGCACACCGCCGGTACTTACCTTACTTCCCACGACAGCCTAAACTTTCTATAGCAACGTTTTTCGGACTACATTACTGCATGACAACATTTGTGTGTTTTATCGTTTTGTTTAATCAATCATATCACCAAATTTCCGCAAATATACAGTTCGTAAAACGGTCATGAATAGTACTTTATTTTAGCTTTTTAAAATTCGGATATAAAACGAATAATACAAAGGAAAACATTATTCGTGCCTATTTTATAAATTTTGCTAGAGTTAGGTGATGTGATTGACTAACTACTCGATTAGAAAAGTGAAACGTGTTGTGTTGCAGCGCCACCGCCGCAGTCGGGCAGCCAGCCGGCGCGGTACGTCGCGCAGAAGACGCCGCCCAACATGGTGCGCTCGCCGCAGCGCTTCAAGACCTCTCCCCCGCAGGCCGCGCCGTGAGTATCCATGTTGGTATATTGCAGCGCCACCGCCGCAGTCGGGCAGCCAGCCGGCGCGGTACGTCGCGCAGAAGACGCCGCCCAACATGGTGCGCTCGCCGCAGCGCTTCAAGACCTCTCCCCCGCAGGCCGCGCCGTGAGTATCCATGTTGGTATATTGCAGCGCCACCGCCGCAGTCGGGCAGCCAGCCGGCGCGGTACGTCGCGCAGAAGACGCCGCCCAACATGGTGCGCTCGCCGCAGCGCTTCAAGACCTCTCCCCCGCAGGCCGCGCCGTGAGTATCCATGTTGGTATATTGCAGCGCCACCGCCGCAGTCGGGCAGCCAGCCGGCGCGGTACGTCGCGCAGAAGACGCCGCCCAACATGGTGCGCTCGCCGCAGCGCTTCAAGACCTCTCCCCCGCAGGCCGCGCCGTGAGTATCCATGTTGGTATATTGCAGCGCCACCGCCGCAGTCGGGCAGCCAGCCGGCGCGGTACGTCGCGCAGAAGACGCCGCCCAACATGGTGCGCTCGCCGCAGCGCTTCAAGACCTCTCCCCCGCAGGCCGCGCCGTGAGTATCCATGTTGGTATATTGCAGCGCCACCGCCGCAGTCGGGCAGCCAGCCGGCGCGGTACGTCGCGCAGAAGACGCCGCCCAACATGGTGCGCTCGCCGCAGCGCTTCAAGACCTCTCCCCCGCAGGCCGCGCCGTGAGTATCCATGTTGGTATATTGCAGCGCCACCGCCGCAGTCGGGCAGCCAGCCGGCGCGGTACGTCGCGCAGAAGACGCCGCCCAACATGGTGCGCTCGCCGCAGCGCTTCAAGACCTCTCCCCCGCAGGCCGCGCCGTGAGTATCCATGTTGGTATATTGCAGCGCCACCGCCGCAGTCGGGCAGCCAGCCGGCGCGGTACGTCGCGTAGAAGACGCCGCCCAACATGGTGCGCTCGCCGCAGCGCTTCAAGACCTCTCCCCCGCAGGCCGCGCCGTGAGTATCCATGTTGGTATATTGCAGCGCCACCGCCGCAGTCGGGCAGCCAGCCGGCGCGGTACGTCGCGCAGAAGACGCCGCCCAACATGGTGCGCTCGCCGCAGCGCTTCAAGACCTCTCCCCCGCAGGCCGCGCCGTGAGTATCCATGTTGGTATATTGCAGCGCCACCGCCGCAGTCGGGCAGCCAGCCGGCGCGGTACGTCGCGCAGAAGACGCCGCCCAACATGGTGCGCTCGCCGCAGCGCTTCAAGACCTCTCCCCCGCAGGCCGCGCCGTGAGTAGGTATCCATGTTGGTATATTGCAGCGCCACCGCCGCAGTCGGGCAGCCAGCCGGCGCGGTACGTCGCGCAGAAGACGCCGCCCAACATGGTGCGCTCGCCGCAGCGCTTCAAGACCTCTCCCCCGCAGGCCGCGCCGTGAGTATCCATGTTGGTATATTGCAGCGCCGCCGGCGCAGTCGGGCAGCCAGCCGGCGCGGTACGTCGCGCAGAAGACGCCGCCCAACATGGTGCGCTCGCCGCAGCGCTTCAAGACCTCTCCCCCGCAGGCCGCGCCGTGAGTATCCATGTTGGTATATTGCAGCGCCGCCGGCGCAGTCGGGCAGCCAGCCGGCGCGGTACGTCGCGCAGAAGACGCCGCCCAACATGGTGCGCTCGCCGCAGCGCTTCAAGACCTCGCCCCCGCAGGCCGCGCCGTGAGTATCCATGTTGGTATATTGCAGCGCCACCGCCGCAGTCGGGCAGCCAGCCGGCGCGGTACGTCGCGCAGAAGACGCCGCCCAACATGGTGCGCTCGCCGCAGCGCTTCAAGACCTCTCCCCCGCAGGCCGCGCCGTGAGTATCCATGTTGGTATATTGCAGCGCCGCCGGCGCAGTCGGGCAGCCAGCCGGCGCGGTACGTCGCGCAGAAGACGCCGCCCAACATGGTGCGCTCGCCGCAGCGCTTCAAGACCTCTCCCCCGCAGGCCGCGCCGTGAGTATCCATGTTGGTATATTGCAGCGCCACCGCCGCAGTCGGGCAGCCAGCCGGCGCGGTACGTCGCGCAGAAGACGCCGCCCAACATGGTGCGCTCGCCGCAGCGCTTCAAGACCTCTCCCCCGCAGGCCGCGCCGTGAGTATCCATGTTGGTATATTGCAGCGCCGCCGGCGCAGTCGGGCAGCCAGCCGGCGCGGTACGTCGCGCAGAAGACGCCGCCCAACATGGTGCGCTCGCCGCAGCGCTTCAAGACCTCTCCCCCGCAGGCCGCGCCGTGAGTATCCATGTTGGTATATTGCAGCGCCACCGCCGCAGTCGGGCAGCCAGCCGGCGCGGTACGTCGCGCAGAAGACGCCGCCCAACATGGTGCGCTCGCCGCAGCGCTTCAAGACCTCTCCCCCGCAGGCCGCGCCGTGAGTATCCATGTTGGTATATTGCAGCGCCACCGCCGCAGTCGGGCAGCCAGCCGGCGCGGTACGTCGCGCAGAAGACGCCGCCCAACATGGTGCGCTCGCCGCAGCGCTTCAAGACCTCTCCCCCGCAGGCCGCGCCGTGAGTATCCATGTTGGTATATTGCAGCGCCACCGCCGCAGTCGGGCAGCCAGCCGGCGCGGTACGTCGCGCAGAAGACGCCGCCCAACATGGTGCGCTCGCCGCAGCGCTTCAAGACCTCTCCCCCGCAGGCCGCGCCGTGAGTATCCATGTTGGTATATTGCAGCGCCACCGCCGCAGTCGGGCAGCCAGCCGGCGCGGTACGTCGCGCAGAAGACGCCGCCCAACATGGTGCGCTCGCCGCAGCGCTTCAAGACCTCTCCCCCGCAGGCCGCGCTGTGAGTATCCATGTTGGTATATTGCAGCGCCACCGCCGCAGTCGGGCAGCCAGCCGGCGCGGTACGTCGCGCAGAAGACGCCGCCCATCATAGTGCGCTTGGATCGGCACGGAGTTTAGAGCGGTTACATGCCGCGAATTGTTGCGCCATACTAGCCATAGATCACACGGTGATTCCCCCGTAGGCCATAAATCCAAAAAAGTTTTGAGCGTATCCCGGTCTAAATGTTTACTAAAAAGAGTCACTAATACCAATACCCAACCTACTAAATAGCAAAGTCATAAAATGAAATTATCATTCACTTTTGTGCAATTAAAGTGACCGCATCTCCTCCACCCTTATTAGCAGTACGTTTGTGTCGCCGCAACTTAACCACTTTGTTATTGTGTGTTATTATTATTAATCGTTCGCGTCTTTCCACGTGGTAATAATATGAAAGTGCAAGTTCAAGGCATGAACTTTATTTATTAGAAAGTTTTACGTAACAATTTTTTTATTTGTATTTTATATGATTTGTTTACTTGAGGTCTACTGTTTCGCTTGATTTTCCCTGAAGTTTGGCTTCACATAGAGCTATGGTAACTTTTCGCCCACCTATGCCGACCTTGAGACGTATATCATTATAAAAAGAGGGGGATATATGAAATTAGTTCTGTAACTTTCATCTGCGTTTTTCTGCAACTTTTTAGGATAAGGCGACGTAGGCTCACGGTCTTCTCTCCCTCTCACCAAAGATTATTGAGAAGTCAAGATAGCTAACTCTTTGGAAACGTCGTAGTAGTTCAGAAAGCATTCCGAGATGGCAGTACTAGGCTCTCAATGAAAAAAGTAGCATAGAATTCGCCAAAATGTTGCATTTCAGTGTCCTAAATCATCACATTAACAAATTTCCCTCCGGGGTATGTTGGGTCAAGTGTCAGAATGTCCAAGGTGTCATAATGTCCGGATGTTATAAAGACCGTTAGTCAATATGTACAAGTATCTGAATGTCCAAAAAGTCTTAATACCTAGATGTTATAAAGACCATTAGTCAATATGTACAAGTCAGTATGTCCAGATGTTATAAAGATTAATCCAATATGTACCGCCGCAGAAGGTCGCAGTTCTTCCTAACACTCCTCCTCGCTTCGCTCGTCGTCGTACTTACACCGACCTGCCTTAGAGTAGAATAGATAGGTAATTGGGTGTTTTGATATTGGACATTATGACAATCCGACTTTTTAACAATTTGTTGTTTTGGTAACTTGACATTACGGCAATTAGACGCTTTAACAATTTGTTGTTTTGGTAGCTTGACATTATGACAACTGGGCATTTTAAGGTGGTTCGATTGCCATACAAAGCGTTATTTGACATTCGCAGGCTAACGGCGTGATATTTTAAGAAACTAATGTATCAGACTTTTATCAATTGGCTTCCTATTTGCGCCAAATTCCCCCTTTCCTAGAATAAACTTGGATAAACTAGATTAATTTGAGAAAACTAGTTTTGGGGACATGAAGTTTTTTTTTTTGGGGATATGAAGTACTATATGCTTGATGTGTTAAGTGTATTTTACTCGAGGATAGATATATATTTCAATCAAAATTTTTGGTTTAGACCTTTCTTTCAATTTATGTCTTAGGCTTAGAACTTATCAGACGCCCCTCGTAATGCTTTATAAATCCTAAGCCTCTGAACGGATTTTTTTTATGTTCTAGTGTTTTTAGGGTTCCGTACTCAAAGAGTAAAATGGGACCCTATTACTAAGACTCCGCTGTCCGTCCGTCCGTCCGTCTGTCTGTCACCAGGCTGAATCTCACTGATACCGTGATAGTTCCAGCTGAAATTTTCACAGATGATGTATTTATGTTGCCGCTATAACAACAAATACTAAAAACACAGAATAAAATAGTTTTCTTTATAGATAATGGTACGGAACCCTTCGTGCGCGAGTCAGACTCGCACTTGGCCGGTTTTTTTCCTTATTGCTGTCACTATCATAATCCGTTAAAAATAAGGGGGGTTTTAAAGTAACCCCGATGTGAGTATAAAGTTGATCACAGCCTTAATATTTTTTTTCTAAGAGATATATTAATAATCTTTTTTTTTGTCGGTGCAATCGATAAAGGACCAAAAACCGATATTTGCATTTTTTTCCTTATTTTTTTGGATTAACGTTTAGGGAGGTACCTACAGACGTTTTCATTCTGAAATTGATCAAATTAACCCCATTTCACGGTACCGCTAAATAGTTTAATATCTACTAATTTATGTTTTCCTGTATTAAGTCATATCGTTTTGACAAATAACAATTAAGTCCCTGGGCGACCAGAAAATACGGAGAAAACGAATTTTTCCGGACATGAGACCTATCTAGATCGATATCTCGCCCCCGTAAACCCCTGTATTCCAAATTTAATCGAAATCGTTAGAGCCGTTTCCGGGAACGTGATTGCAAATATATATATGTACAAGTATTGCTCGTTTAATTACCTGTAATCAAAATATAATTATCTGAAGCTGAAATAATTTAGATGGTATTCAAGTCAGGTCAACAAAGTCACCAATGGGAGTCCCCGGCCATCGGAAAAGAAAATTTTCTAATCGAGTTTCGTTTTCTACATCTTTATACTGGAAATTAGGCGGAACCTATCGGTGCCTATACGGCATTGTACTAAGTAAGGTTAACAAAGCCGTCTATGAGGTCCACGACAATGAATGGATTTAATTAAACCTCATTCTTCTCCCAACATCTCGAATATGGGAAAATAAGTTTGTATATAAACTTTTCTGAAGTAAAAAAGAACATGGCAAGTAATACTGACGTCTCTGTCAATAAAAAAAAACCACATTTGACACAATACGTCTGTCAGTTTATGTACATAAACAATATTTACAAAAGGCCGTTTAGATTTCTATTTTTCTTACTTTTCTTAGTGTTGTATCCATATGTGGCCGACTCAACATTTATAGTTTTTCATGCTGAAGAACTTAGTACAGGTTTGAGTTTAATTCTTGTTTATAATTTTACATTGTCATCTCGAGTCAAAACAGAAGTTACGCTACGTGACGTCACGCAGCCAAAGTCACGTGGTCAACGCACAGTAGTTTCTTTAGATTTATATTTTAGTAACTTACCGATAAAAAAATATTAAACGAAGACCTTATTGCAAATCTGCAGCATGAGACGAATCCAGTGACATATCATTTATCAAAATCGGACCATAACTGTAGATCTGATGGCATGTACAAAAATCGGGCTCGCGTAATAATAATATAGATAATTTCCCCCATACAAACTTTGCACCCCTATTTAACCCACTTAGGGGTAGGTTTTTCCATAACCCTAAAATAAATTTTCTTGTATTGTAATAAAGAGTCCATACACAAAGTTTTAAGTCTCTCACTTAAAATTGTACACCATCCCCATACAAACTTTCAACCCCCTTTTTACCCCCTTGAGGATGGAATCTTCAAAAATCCCTTCTTAGTGGATACTTACGTTATATAAAATACCTATTGTAAAAAAAACAGCTTTCTAGGTTCAACGGTTTGGGCTGGGCGTTGATGTGAGTGAGTGAGTCAGTCAGGACTGACGTTTGTAAATATATATAGATTACTAGATTAGCATGAATGAGTGAGATATGATTTCAGGCGTGAAAGCTAACATAATCGATGTTTTTAACATTCATACATTCCGACCGGTCATCAAGTTTTAAAATCTTTATTTATAGTTTAATTCCAGAGTTTTATCAAAGGAGTGGGCAACATATATGTTCGAACTAATACTTATTTCTTACGCTGCTCATTTATTCCCAGTTGGGCGGGTGGCGGCAACAGCACTCTGGCGTCACTGCCCATGATCGGGCTGGACGACTTAGGGGGGCCCGCGCCCGCGCCCGCTCCCGTGCACAACGGGTACGCTGGGCCCGCTCCGGTCAACAACGGGTACTCAGCGCCCATACCGATCAACAACGGGTACGCCGCTCCTGCGTCCGTCAACAATGGGTACGCGGCGCGGCATCACCCGCCTGAGCCGCGCGCCGAGCACCGCGCTCCCGAGCATCGCGCTCCCGAATATCGCGCCCCCGAGCATCGTGCTCCCGAGCATCGAGCTCCCGAGCATCGCGCTCCCGAGCATCGCGCTCCCGAACATCGTGCTCCCGAGCATCGCGCTCCCGAACATCGTGCTCCCGAGCATCGCGCTCCCGAGCATCGCGCTCCCGAACATCGTGCTCCCGAGCATCGCGCTCCCGAAAATCGCGCGCCCGAGTATCGCGCACCCGAACATCGTGCTCCCGAACATCGTGCTCCCGAACATCGTCCTCCCGAACATCGCTCGCAAGACCACCGCTTGCCTGAGCACAGGCCGCCGAATCCTCAGATCAATGTTGTGAGTGTTTCCTTGCATATTAGTAAATATTGGCTGATGGGAGCAACCTTTGACATGTTCATGTCATATCATGGCTAATATGGATTTGGAAAAATCCGTAAATTTTCAAACAAATATGGGCTTGGAATTATATCCATGCTATCCGTTCGCCGGGAAATTACTGCCTGTCGCTGAGCACTACATATTAAAATAATAATTTAATAAAAAAATATATCGAATAATCACCGCGCCACGCTTGTATTGTCGCCTATAGGTATACTATATAGACATGCGGAAAAGACAAGAAAGAAATCGCCCGCCTAACGGGTTTCTAGCACTGGAAGGTTTAACCTCCTAAGCGTAAGAGGCCGTACATAATTGTGTACCAACCGACCTGTTGTCCACAGCAGCCGCCGCAGAACGACAGCTCGTCGAGTTCCTCCAGCGACAGCGACTCGGACAGCGGCAGCGACAGCGACGACAACGAGCCCGCGCCACCGCCCGCGCCCGCCAACGGTTAGTTTAGTCAACAACAAGCCTTCCTCTTGCCGCTGCGGCTAAGGTCGGCTCTCGCAGGAGGTGTCGATACATCGATCGCGCTACGAACGAAAGAGCACGTGCTATGCTGCCAGCGGGGTGCCTAATTTGAATTTTCTATCGGTCAATAATCGATTCAGTTAGCTAGACGACCTTCAGCATATCAGCGCTATCCGTCTTCTAATTAGAACACTTGGAAAGAGACGGACAGCTAGTGAGCCATCTTGTGCTGTACGTATGTACTGTTATTTTTTTCACACCACTGTTCGGAACTGTGGCAAAGATGGTCAGAATTCAGGCTTCAAAACTGGGGTTAATTGGACGTCGCACGAAAGGCCATCTATGAATTCAAACTGTCCAACAATGTTATTGTTGGACAGTTTGAACAGCGATTCGAACATTCACAGGTCGTCCCCGTGCGCCGGCGAGCGGGGCCGCGCGAGCTTGTTTTTAGGGTTCCGTACCAAAAAGGTAAAAAAGGAACCCTTATCTCTCTGTCCGTCTGTCCGTCTTTTTTTTTTGAATAAACTGGTTTTTTGATCCAAAGGGCGAACTTTGGTTCTTTTAACTATTATGACATATGAGACTAGTATATAATATATACTAGTCTGAGTGACAAGCAAAAGTCACTACCAAAACTGTCACTGCTCTTCAAAACCTCGTATCTCGGTACGTAGTTAATATCGAGATACGACGTTTGATTTAAGTAGGTATTTGTTACTTAGTGAGTTTTGCTTGTCACCCGACGATTATATTGGTACTATGAAATATAGTTTACGTGTTATTGAATTTTTAAGGCTGTCTATGATTTTGTTGATGAATTTGGTGAATGATTGAATTGAAGATTCTTTTTTAATTATACTTTTGAGTCCGTCCGTCTGTCACAACGTTAAATATCTCAGGAACTACTTAAGCTAACAATTCTAAATTTGAAACAACTGTTAAGAGGGTTAAGATAAGACACGTGTATGGAAAATGAAAAAATTAAATATACATTTTTATTTTCTGTGTAAAAGACAAATATGAGGGGGGGTTAAAATTTCAAAGTTTAGTAAATATATCGAGTGGGGTATCATATGAAAGGGCTTGAGTTGCACTTTCTAAAACCTTTTTAATTTTTTTTCTACGGTGGTTAAATTTTGATTAATAAAGAAAATGTAGAAAAAAATACCATTCCCCCCTCTTATCTCCGAAATTTACCAAGCGAAAATTCTGAAATAATTACATATAGCGGGGCAGACTGCCGGAACAAATTGTCGTAAATGTGGACAAAAGCACCAAATTTTTTTCAGGTACTAGTTTGGTACATAGCTTTAAGTTTTTGATAGGAACCAGCTCCTCCGACGGTATATTATTAATATCTCGGGATCTAAATCACTTAGAATCACAAACTTGGTGTCTTAGTATACATATTTGGGGTCAGGGAATTCAACTAGATATTTTTTAAAGTCGAATTCCCAAAGGATAGCAAACGGAGCCCTGTTACTAAGCCTCCGCTGTGGGTCCGTCTATATGCGTGTCAGTTAGCTAGACTGTTAAAATTTTCACAGAGTTTGTATTTCTATAGCTGTTATAACTAAAATTAATAAAAATAAATATATATTAAAAATTAAACAGTGCTCCCATACATTGAACGTCATTTTAAGGCGTTTTTTTTCTCGCCTATTACAAACGGTCTATCTCTAGAACTGTAATAGACACTTGAAATTTCCGCAGACTATGTATAACTATATCTACTATAATTACAAATAATAAAAGAATAATAAGGTGCACAGTCTAGCTATTCCTGACACGCAGAAAGACGGACCCACAGTGGAGACTTGGTAACGGGTTCCGTATGGTATCCTTTGGAAACTCGACCCTAAAAAATATCTAGTTGAATTCCTTGGCCCCAAATATGTATAGTTAGACACCAAGTTTGTGATTCTAAGTGATTTAGAGGCCGAGATATTAATAATATACCTATAATTCAAAATGACCCCCATAAAAAAAAGATGGCTGACGGAGGAGTTGGTTCCTATCAAAAACTTAAAGCTATGTACCAAACTAGTACCTGAAAAAAATGTGGTGCTTTTGTGCAGCGTGTCCACATTTTCTCCTGAAACTGCCCTACTAATATGATTAAGAGTAACATAAATAATACAGGAAAAATAAAACGATATCTCTAACTAGCGCATTTTTTTTGATTTATCAATAATATTTTCTTAATTAAATTTGTAATTTACTTACTTTTGTATGTAATTTTATAACTTCGAATTCCTATCAGATTATCTTTAGGGACTTTAAAGTAAAAAAAACCGGCCAAGTGCGAGTCGGACTCGCGCACTTAGGGTTCCGTACCATTATCAATGAAAATATTTATTTTATTTTGTTTTTAGTATTTGTTGTTATAGCGGCAACAGAAATACATCATCAGTGAAAATTTCAACTGGAACTATCACGGTATCAGTGAGATACAGCCTGGTGACAGACAGACGGACGGACGGACGGACAGCGGAGTCTTAGTAATAGGGACCCGTTTTTCTCTTAGAGTACGGAACCTTAAAAAATTAATATTCGAAATCGGTAGGCGTGATAAAAAGCTATCGCTGATAAACAAACATACTAGGTTGTAAGTTGTTAGTACCAAAATGCAGAAGGCGCTTTGCAACGGTAACTTCTACTATGAGCTGTTTAAGATTGTTCAAGAATGAATGGGGTCCTGACATGACGGGTATGGTGTATGAATATTTGTACGGAACCCTCGATGCGCGAGTCAGACTCGTACTTGACCGGTTTTTTTTGTTTAGTATTATGATCTTTAATTAGGTAGGTACTTAATTTTGATTTAAAATTGTAACTATTTGCAATTTCCTCGCGGTAGACGTGAAAAGATACTATGCGGCTAGTTCGATTTGTGTAAGATTATCCCCTAATATTTATATATTCTGTCAGGACGTGTAGTACACAGTCGATATTGTTCAACCTCGAAATTTCGGGGAGTTGGATGAAATTTGGTACGAATGTTCGTTGGAAACCCTGTTTTCGTCTCCCAAAAGTTCCCGGGTCAGGACCTTGTAGAACGGCCGCTATCTAGGGAAATGTACTCCATTCGTAAGAAATTCAGGTTTTTTTCGAAAACTACGTACTCTATGAAAACATGGTCTACAGCAACATTAAAGCTGAATAAATTCTGCACGAGCCTGTAGTACACAACCTTGACGAGAAAACGTGTCTTCGTGGAGAAAAATGCATCCACATGTGAGATTTTCCCTCAATGTCCTTCCAGGGAAGATTGTACAAATTTGGAGCTCGGGAGAATTTCAAATGCACTTTGATTTACACAATAGGATATGAACTACATTAATAATAATTTTTTACATTGTGACGATCTTATTGTGAAATTATTATTAATTATTTGGCACATACACTGTGCATATCAATTGAAAATATTTGACGCATTACAATCAATATTTAAGATTATTTTTCAAAAAATTGACGATTCAAAAGTGCTTGTACTACCTACCTGAATAAAAATTATTTTGACTTTGACTTGACTTTGACTTTGAAATAACATTTTACCCGACTGCGGCTAAACCCAAAAGAATGGTTCAATAAACATGACATCAGTAGATGGGTCTGTAAGACGCCAGTGCTATACACTATACATTTAATATTATTGATGCGGGGCGTATTACTGAAACTTCGTAATGAATAGCCGTAGTCGGGTAAAATGTTATTATTAATGTAGTTCATATCCTATTGTGTAAATCAAAGTGCATTTGAAATTGTCCCGAGCTCCAAATTTGTAGAATCTTCCCTGGAAGGACATTGAGGGAAAATCTCACATGTGGATGCATTTTTCTCCACGAAGACACGTTTTCTCGTCAAGGTTGTGTACTACAGGCTCGTGCAGAATTTATTCAGCTTTAATGTTGCTGTAGACCATGCTTGCATAGAGCACGTAGTTTTCGAACAAAACCTGAATATCTTACGAGTTGAGTACATTTCCCAAGATAGCGGCCGTTTTACAAGGTCCTGACCCGGGGACTTTTGGGAGACGAAAACAGGGCTTCCAACGAACATTCATACCAAATTTCATCAAACTCCCCAAAATTTCGAGGTTGAACAATATCGACTGTATTATAGGTAATTTCCGACTTGAGCAAAATCCTTGCAACCATTAATTTATAGTGTGTTTTCCTTGTGACACGGTCTACTTTGTTCCCCAGGTCCTGGACTTAACCCCTCGCTGCCCAGCGACGTGCTCAACGACGATCTCTGCCTCTCGGAGTCCGAGAGCGACTCGGACTGACCTCACGGCAACGCTTTTCCTTTCACATTCGTTACACTACTGTTACACACACGCCTCGTCGAACACCATTCATGCTACTACACATACTCAGTTACGCATTGTATAAAGCTGCAATTGTATACATCTAAACTGGCAACACTGAAGCGCTTTGACCAATGATAAGGCCCAGTGTTGCAGATACGGACTGTAAAATTGTAACTTGTACCTAAAATGGTGTCCAGATACGCCTGCTTTGGGAAGTTTGGTTTACGCTTTGTAGCCACTGGTTTTGAACAGATATGTACAGTCAGCACCATAAAAATGTATACAGTGTAGGTGGCCCGAGGACCTGTACTGTTAAGAGTTAAGGTCAAAAAGTGTATACTTGTCTATGATGGTGACTGTACTATAGAAGACGAAGACATTTTTGGAATATGGCCAACTCTAAGCGTGAATTGGTGACTCGTAACTTTTGCCGTGTAAAACTAATCTTAGTTGGATTGAGGTAAGTGGCTAACTGGCTAGTGTCAAGTCAGTGTTGACTGCTCATTTCATTTGTTTTACCCTGTTTATCTTTTTAAAACTGCACATTCAAGAGTAAAAGTCTAATGAAGTCGGGTTGTTCAATTCATACCATATCAACGTTACGTGGTTTTAGTGTAACTTCAAAATATTCCCTTTATGTAGTTATCGCGTTATTTTATTTTGGAAAGTAAAATTTTCTTGCATTTTTGTTGAAATCTGTGTTACCTTTTTGCATTTATCGTTGTCTATATAAACATTCTAAAATACAGAAACTTTGTACGGTATTTAATATTATTTGCGGTACTAGAATAACGCGATTAAAAAGTGACAAATATTCTATTCAATCCGTTAAGGTGGTTCGATTGCCATACAAAACGTTATTTGACATTCGCAGGCTAACGGCGTGGTATTTTAAGAAACCTATGTAACAAACTTTCATAAATTGGCTTCCCATTTGCGCCAAATTCCCCCTTTCCTAGAATAAACTTGTATAAACTAAATTAATTTGAGAAATTGGTTTGGGACGTGATATTTTGGGGAAAACGATTTTTCTCAAATTAATCTAGTTTATACAAGTTTATTCTAGGAAAGGGGAAATTTAGCGCAAATGGGAAGCCAATTGATAAAAGTTTGTTACATAAGTTTCTTAAAATATCACGCCGTTAGCCTGCGAATGTCAAATAACGCTTTGTATGGCAATCGAACCACCTTAAGACGGCGAAATTTTTTTTATGTAATTCAACTAATTCAAGTTGAAGATCAGCCATAAGAAACACAGAAATCGGCCTGCGGAACTGAACTATGATGATCTGATCTTCCAAGCCTCATTTATTGGAACAGTGAATGTTTTCTGAACTTTGACTGGTGCCAGGGGCGGTACCACAAAAATCGAGGTTTCTGAGATCGTCCATCGCACCCGTTAATTCGAGCGATAAATATAGAAATACACAAAATTCGATCTTCGTGGTACCGCCCCTGTACAGTCACCGCATTAATATCTGCCATATCAAAGCGGACAAAATATCTGACGTCCTAACGATCCTAGAAAGAGTGTCATATACTATGCACTATTAATTGGGAATGGATGAAAATTTTAGAACTGCTGATTATGTTTTTGTTGATAGGAATAACCTTCCTTAGCACCAGAAAAAAGTTGCAGACTTTTCAGCTGCGTCAATTATTTTTGAAAAATATAAACAGTTTCCTCACTTACGTTTTGGGTTTAGAACGGCGAATGAGACAATTTCCTTCATCTGTCTCATATTACAAAAAAAAACTCAAAAATCCGTTGTAAACTGACACTGGCAATGATATTGACAGCTGCAGCAGCTTTATTTGTCATTGTCAGGGTCAGATATATAAAATATTTTTTTTGTATTATGAGACAGATGAAGGAAATTGTCTCATTCGCCGTCCTAAACCTAAATTTGTAAGTGAGGAAACTGTTTATATTTTTCAAAAATATTTGGTGCAGCTGAAAAGTCTGGACT
Organism: Epinotia brunnichana; assembly: GCA_963854355.1. NCBI lineage: Eukaryota > Metazoa > Arthropoda > Insecta > Lepidoptera > Tortricidae > Epinotia > Epinotia brunnichana. The sequence goes on along the minus strand of OY977936.1, from coordinate 41,774,027 downwards.
TTTTTCTGGTGCTAAGCACATACAAAGAGGGCAAAGTATGTTATCTTCATACAAACGCACCGCGCGCGGTTGTATGTGTGCGCTATACGTCGCCGCACGCACACTCAAACAAAATCGAGATTTTGTTTGAGTGTGCGTGCGGCGACGTATAGATAGTATAGCGCACACATACAAGCCGCGCGCGTTGCGTTTGTAGGAAGATAACACACTTTGTCGTCTTTATACTATGCTAAGGAAGGTTATTCCTATCACCAAAAAAATAATCAGGCACTTCTAAAATTTTCATCCATTCCCCATTCTGGTACCTGGCGTCTGCACTGCTGACACGAGGCCGCACGCGAGACACACCTATCACTTTTTAAGTGTTCTAACTGTCACTTTCCTTCTAAAGGCTGGTTTCCACTTTGATTAGTCATTAGTGCGAGTTCATACATTTGCTGCAAGTGCGAGTAGCTTTTGTATGGACTCGCACTAATCACTAATCAAAGTGGAAACCAGCCTTTATGAATGATACGGGTAGTAATTTCGCGCGTGGTCTTATGCTAGCCGTGCTAAGTTGGCAAACGGAAACTAAATTCGTTCGTGTATCTCCCTCTCTGTCGATCGAATATGCAAGTGCGACAGAGAGGGAGAGACACGAACGAACTTCGTTTTCGTTTCGCGGTACGGCCTCAGGCTGCCACCCAGTGCACATCATTTGAGAAAACCCTCAATATTCTTAATCAATTTTACTCAGTCACTAAAGCAGTTTGACACTTGCCATGATTTAAGTTTAAAGTTGACAATCCACTATTTGCATTTATCAGACATCTGTGTGTTTTTGGCAAATGCACTGAGTGAAATGCCACTCTATCTTACTAAGTGACGGTACATACACTGAATAAGTTAAGGAATATAATAGTCAGTTTAGAAAATCACGACAGACGTCAGTTATGTATCGGTGACATAACAGATTAAGTAATGTGCCTCAAGTATATACAGATACTTATATTTTATGCCAATATTGTAATACATTTTATATAGAATAGGTCAAGATTGTTTATACTTCATAGTAATAATGTTATATCTTAACGGTTTATTTATAATATTAGTTTTAATGAAAATAATATATTTTGTGTACAGCTAGATGAAAAAATATGGTGGTAATACCTAATACAAATCGATTTTATTGTTATTAAAAGGCTAATTGGAACAATATAATTGGGGTCAATGACAGTATTTGATCTCACTACTTTCGATTAAAAAAAACGCACTCTACTCGTTTAGGAGCTACGATGCCACAGACAAACACACAGATACACATGTTAAACTTATAACACCACTCGTTTTCGTCGAGGGGTTAAAAATCGGCCAAGTGCGAGTTGGACTCGCGCATTTTATGTACTAACAAACTTATGGATTCTATGAGTCTGAAATAAATGATTTTTTTTATTATAAAGGGCAGGGACTGCATAACCGAAAAATACCGGTATTCTATTTTAACGGTATGACGTCATATCGGTTGTAAAATAGCGGTTTCGGTAGCGGAACCTTTATATTTCACTACCGAAATATAAATGTACCTTTATTTTTTCCGGTACCGTGACCGCTATTTAAAGGTACCGATATATCGACTTTGGCCTGGAGTTGTTGCCAAACCGCCGGCAAAGGCTCTGCTGCTTTGTCTTTTAATCTTTAAATGTTTAGTAGCCAATGCTTCCTCTGTAGAGTGCCAGCTCGCTTACTTTTCTCGATAACCTTTATAATACCGGTATTATAAAGGTTACGGTATGGTTTTAAACTGGTACCGCTAACCGTTATTTCAAAACGGTTACGGTACCGTTATGTTCGCGCGGCGCGCATAACCTTTACGACATAACGGTACCGTAATGGAATACCGGTTTCATACCGGTATAACCGTAACCGAAATCAGTCCCTGATAAAGGGTTCCGTACCATTATTCCGTACGCAAAAAAATCACGTCTGTTGTATAGGAGCCCCCTTAAATATTTATTTTATTCTGTTTTTTTAGTATTTGTTGTTACAGCAGCTACATAAATATATCATCTGTAAAAATGTCAACTGTCTCACTATCACGGTTCATGATATACAGCCTGGTGACAGACAGACGGACAGCGGAGTCTTAGTAATAGGGTACCGTTTTACCCTATGGGTACGGAACCCTAAAAACTAGACCTAGAATCACCGAGCGGGTGGAATCAACAAACATTACGCCGGGCCACTCGCTCGCACTCAGGAGGCACTCTATAGTGCTAACGAGAGGTCTGGCGTAATGATTTATTACTCGATCGGCAAGTTGATATCTACTCTATTATACTAATCTGGGGTATGAAGCAGATTTTCCACCATAACTAAGCTATGTTTTCATAAAAAATCGAACAAGCTAATATTTCGTGGAATTTCATATTCAATTTCAATTCATTATGCATGTTGCGAAATAGAACCCCTGGTTAGTGGGATCACATTGTACACATGGTATCCTAACGAGCAATGTCCGCATGTCGTACGTTAGTTTAATTTCACCTCATTTGGCATGATTATTGTAGGGTAAGCTCTCTAATTCTTGTTATTCCGGCGCGGCTAAACAGAAACTTCCATCAAATCACCCTAATGACGTCATTATGTTGAAAGACGGTAAAAGAAACATCGAAAGAAGAAGAATGCATTTAGGATTTCAATACTAATTGGGACTTCACTACCTACTGGTAACGTGTGTACATGAATCATTTACTTTCATACATACCTAAGGCCATTATACACGTAGCAATGCCACAACAGCCTCAGCTATACTACGGAAAGAGACAGCAAACATTCAATTCATTCACTTTGAGGGCGGTTGTTGTGACAAATTGATAGGTGTATAGAACGCTTCATTTGTACAATACAATACCCGGGTTATTTGTACACTACGTAATTGGCTACTTGACAGAAAAAAAATGTTGTCCCTCAGGAATTGCCCAAATATTCGTGTTGCATCTTTTTCCTTCCTACGGCAAATGAAAGAGAGACAACGACGCAACGCGAACACGAACCCCCAAGTGTAGTGCGACCATTAGATTATCTAAAAACATTTGGACACGTATTTTTTATATTGTCAATCAAACAAAAAATATGAAGATATAGCCCGTTAAACTTTAGCGTGACTTTTAGCATAATATAAATTATTACAATAAGAAATGCGTGTTCAATATTTTTGATAATCGAACTGACGGACTGAATATAATTATATTTTTTTACCCAGGACAGTACCCAATTCCTAAGAATCATTCGTCCGAAAACATACTTTTCCGATTTTCATGATTCCGAAAACCATGTTCTGCTGAAGGAATTTTTGATATTTCAGGATATAATACTAATAGTTCGTACGTTCGTTCGACAAATGGCCGGAAGTACTTGGCAGACGGTGCCAATAGTAGCCAACTTTGACAGCGTCTGCCAAGTACTTCCGGCCATTACAGGACTGACAGACTTAGGTTTACTCTCTCTACGACTAAAGGGCTAAATGATGCCACATGTCTCGTATTGTTGTCACATGACGTAAATATACCTACCGTCAAATCATCCAACTTTACCCCTCCGTCCAATCTTTGCCCAGGAAGGAAATATAACTAAGAATACCAAATTATAACTTAAATTATTACCAAATAAAAACTTGCTTCAAAAAATTTCTCAGATAAAATGTACTCTTAGTTTTATTTCCTTCCTGGGCAAAGATTGGACGGTAGAGTAAAGTTGGAGGATTTGACGGTATCCTTAAAATTTTGACCGGAAGTGAAGGATTTTCCAAACTTTCATTCGGCCAATTTTAGGTGCAATAATCTTCTGATTCTTGCTCAGCACAACTATCTCGACCTGCTGCCATTAATTTTATCGTGATGTCATGAGACTTAGGCGTATTGGGAGTGGGCTTACGGTCTGTAACCTAACCTGACCTATTTATACGGCCTCCGTAGCCCAGTGGGTAGTGACTCTGCCTATGAAGCTGGAGGTCCCGGGTTCGAATCCCGGTCAGGGCATTTATTTGTGTGTTTATCACGAATATGTGTTCCTGAGTTATGGATGTTATATATGTATATAAGTATATATACGAGGGTCAAACTGAAAGTTCTTAGAAAATCAAAAACTGAGCAATCAAGCAACTTATTACTTTTATTATATCTTTTCAAAATAGCCTCCCTTCACATCAATACATCGCTGCATTCGATAGAACCACTGAGAAAAGCACTTTGCCCACTCGTCCTTAGGGGTCTCTTCGACGGCCTTTTGAAACGCAGCCACTGCTTCGTCGGCGTCCATAAAACGTTTTCCTCGAAGTTTTTCTTTAATTTTTGGGAATAAATAAAAATCACCTTGTGCAAGGTCGGGGCTATAAGGTGGGTGACCCAGTAATTCCACGTTTGCCGTCGCCAAATAGTCGATCGTTTGCTTGGCGGTGTGCGATGAGGCGTTGTCGTGGTGAAGCAGGATCCTACTGCGAGGCCGTTTTTCTCGAACTTTTTCCAAGACAAGTGGTAAACAATTGTTAGTGTACCACTTCGCAGTAACTGTTTTTTGATCCTCTAAAATAATTGTTGCGTAATGACCAGTCCTTCCGAAGAACGAGGCCACCATCTTTTTTCCCACACTTCGACCTCTCTTCACTTTAGTAGGCAACTCCTCGGAAGGAAACACCCACTCAGCAGACTGTCTTTTAGTTTCAGGATCATAACAGTAAATCCAGCTTTCGTCACCCGTAACTACGTCGAACACAGCATTTGAGTCACCTCCGTTGAATCTTTGACCCATTTCACGGCACCAATCAACACGACGGACTTTTTGGGCTTCTGTCAAATTATGAGGTATCCACCGGGCACAAAGCTTCCTCACCGCTAAATGTTCATGGAGGATTTTGTGGACTTGACTCATACCAATGGCTAAGCTTGTACGAATCTGCTGATAGGTTACTCTTTTGTCAGTCTCTATCATACGCCGCACAACACTGATGTTATCTTCAGTAGTCGCCGTAGAAGGCCGGCCCTCACGCAGATCATCAGTGAGATCAGTGCGGCCACGTTTAAATTCATTAAACCAGTTGTAAATAGTAGCACGAGATGGGGCTTCATCGTGAAAGGCCAATCGAAGTCTATCATAACTTTCTTGTTGACTTAAATTACATCGAAAGTCGTAAAAAATCATTGCTCGAAAATTTTCTCGCGTTAAATTCATGCTCACGTAGTACACACAATTTTCAATTTGCCGCCAAATCGTAAAACAAATGACAATCGAGTGGAATTCGTACACAAAAATATTAAGAAAGAGTTCCATTTTCAAATTTTGAACTTATTTTTTTATTATATTTATTACAAGTGGCCAGTTCTAAAGACTTTCAGTGTCGCCCTCGTATGTATGTATCTATTATATATATCATCGCCTAGTACCCACAACACAAGCCTTACTGAGCTTACCGTGGGCCTAGGTTGATTTGTGTAAGATTGTCCCATAATATTTATTTATTTATTTATATAATCCCATTAAATCATCTGCGTCCTAATTTTAGTTGAAACCCTTTGTCTCCCAACGACTCACATGTGACTCCGCCGGCAGGTCCCACATGTGGGTCATTTTTTTTACCCTGGAATCCCAATGACCCACATGTACCCAAATGAAAATGAATCTTATATACAAAATACACCACGGTTCATTATCCAGGTCTGACAGCTGGACCAATGGGACCACACATGCCGACATACATGTATGTCGTTGGGAGACCAGGCCTTCGTACACCGGAATGCTGGAATACAAAGGGTTAAGCAGAAAATGAAGTTCGGCATTTTGAAATTTCGAAATAATGATGGTTTCGGACAGGAGATTTTCTGTCCCCCCCATACAACCCAAGTTAAGTCCCTTCCCTGCATTTGGCGAGCATGGGTCCTATGTCTAGCATGGGTCCTATGTCCAGCATGGGTCGTTCAGAGGCTGATAATGATTGTAAGCGTATAAATGTTAATATGTATTGTTTAGTTGATGGTTCTGTTTGACACATTCACGGCCACGCAAATCTCGTAGCGCTACGCCGTAGTCCGTAGCAGGTTAAACCTCGTATGTAGAGGAAAGCGCTCGTAGCGCTCTGACGCATATGTGTCGTCACTGGCCATGAATGGGTTAAACGAAGAAGACAAAGCGTTTCTTGCTACGAACTTAGATATGGTTAGGTATAATGTCTCCGATTATGAAAGGTTGTTGTTTGTTGCGTGTCGTGTGTAGCAAAACCTGAAATTGTGTGCCTTCAGAGAATTTGGTTGCTACATAGTTTTATAATTATAAGTGTTAACAGCTAAGGCCATCAATTCAGTGGAACGAGATATATATGAAAAATCGTAATGAACTATTTTTTAAACTTATTTGCATCTCTAAACGTTACTTCATTTTAATTTATTATTATGGCCTTGTTAGTCCTTCTAATATGTTGTATACGAGTATTATAGTTATATGGTTAAAATTATGCATGGGTATAATCTCTGTTCTTGTAAACAATTTAGCTTGGACGCAAACCAGCCCGAATTTGTTTTTAGGTTTTAGAAAAAAAATTGTTTGCTCAATTTTAGGTTTTGCCGAATATTTTTATTTATATTATGTCAAAGTTATATGTGCTCCCAAGCCACTATGTAGTACACTAACTCTTGTAAATAGTTACAGTACAATAATTGGACTATAACGTCTTTTTTTAATAAATAAAATAATGTTTTGAAATGTTTTCTTTCATTTAACAATAGTATAGAAAACATTTTCATCCGAAATAAACTAGTTAAGGCGACGTGAGCTCCAAAAACTGATTTTTTAAAAATCGTAGGTCTTGTTTGGATTATAATACGGCTGCCTTAAATTTTATTAGCAATCTTAAGGCCTTTCTCGAGGGAAATCAGCTATTCGAATCTTGAGTTTTTGACTTTCGCTCGATCGAAAAAAAACACAAACATAGGTCTAAAATACACTTAAAAAAATCATAACAAATTATGCCCAACAGCTAAACATATTAAAATTAGTTCTAAAAATCGGCAATGTCATGTTTGAGGGAAATCAGCTATTACTTTTTTATTTATTAAAACGCACAAAAAAATTAAATTAAAAAACATGATATCCGCGCTTCCAAACACGCACTTCCATCTCGCTCACGCTTATGCTCAGTGAGAGGGAGAGAAGACCACGAACCTACGTCCCCTTAATAGATACCTAGTTTACTTACACACGTTTGGACTGCGAACCTTCTACATGTTAGTAGTGCTATTTATCAGTAACGGTACCTACTTTATTAGACCTACATATTATGCTTATAAAACTCTGTGATTTAATCGATTTCCCGAACGGTGAACCGTTTTAGTAATAATTTACTTTAAAAACAATGTTTAAACCGACTTCAATTCAGTACTTCGCCAAGCCACATAGTACATGAACATTTCCTTTCCAATTTACCACATGAACTGCTTTCCGAGAGCAATTGTGTTGATTATTACAGAAAAAACCCAAGTCGCTATCTGTGGGCTGATAATATTTGAGGAGTTCTGTCGATTCCTAAAGGATCTCAGAATTACCACTTCATGAGTTGCTACTTCAACGGAATCATGTCAGAATCTTTGACGAACTTTAATTACATCTTTAAGGAGGTGCATAAGTCATCTGTGGTCTTCATCATCAGTTCCACTTCACCAAAATTGCGATTTCCGAAGGTAAATACACGAATTATAAAAGAAAATAGGTACCGAAATTACTACATGCGTGCCTATAAAATTTGAGGGTTGCCCTCAATTTCCCTGGGATCCCATCATCAGATCCTGATTTGGTGACAATAGACTTTCGAATAAAAAAAGAATTTTGGAAATCGGTCCACAATTGACGGAGAAATTGGCGAACATACATTAAAAAACCGGCCAAGTGCGAGTTGGACTCGCGCACGAAGGGTTCCGTACCATCATCTATAAACACGGCAAAAAATCACGTTTGTTGTATGGGAGCCCTCCTTAAAAGCTTTTTTTATTTTGTTTTTAGTATTTGTTGTTATAGCGGCAACAGAAATACATAATCTGTAAAAATTTCAACGCTCTAGCTATCACGGTTCTTGAGATACAGCCTGGTGACAGACAGACGGACGGACCGACGGACAGCGAAGTCTTAGTAATAGTAGGGTCCCGTTTTACCCTATGATTGACCACGAGCGAAGCGAGTGGTTCAAAAATAGAATCCTGAGCGTAGCGAGTGTTTCAACACACCAGACTTAAAATAACTTTTCACCCGTGTATAACACAAATCTTCTCACCTCACTACAGCGAGGAAAATAAGAAAATGGGTAAAAAAAATATTAAAAAAAGTTTTAAAATTAAGTTCAAAAAAGTAAAAAATAAATTGTCAGGAAAATATGTTCATTTAACGTTCTACGTCATAGTACTTTAAACGTTCTACGTCTACTTTCTTCACATGTGGATAAAAACGATTTTCTCAATAGATATCAAACATACAAACAGGCCTTTCCGAGCTAGTGAGGTGAAAAATCATTTTTTTGTCCTTGGACTACTGAACTTTGGAGTAAAGATGGTGCAAGCTAGTGTCGTTTAATGTTCTAAAATGCCGGAGAGTCTTTGTAAAACGCAGCCTTTATTTAACCATCCTACTTTTGCATTAACTTCTTCAAGAATTTTATTAATAAAGTACGTACTCAATTATACAAATTACAGCCTAGCTAGCACACTAGGTTTTATGTCGGAGAAAATGTACTGAAACGTCACGTAAAACGCGACATAAAGCCTAGTGTGCTAGCCCCCCTGGTTACTTTAGGTCCGGATTAACAAAATCAAGCATACTATTCAATGTACACAAAGAGCAATGGAGAGAAGCATGCTAAAAGTTAGAAAAATACAAAAAATAAAAAGCGAACACATCCGGCAACAAACAAAAATCTGTGACGCGCTAAAACATGCGCACCAGTTAAAATGGGCTGGACACATCTCGCGTTATACTGACAACTGCCTTTTTTTTTTTTTTTTTTTTTCCTACCTAGCTTCTTAAGTTGGGCCCCGAAGGGGCCCTTAACTAATTGCCTATAACTATGCAAGGCCCAAATGGCCATTGCACGCGCGCACAGCGCGCTACTAACTATCCTAACTAAGCTTAAGCTAAGGGGTATCTTTATTGAAATAACATAACATAGAGCACATACATAACAGTGCAAGAATATTTATTACATTCTTCTATGTCCTCTCGTGGCGACCCGGAGCCCCCCACCCCCCCGCCGCAGAGGGCGTGGCTCACGGTGCACGGATTTCACTGACGATACAGCCGCAGGACCGGCTGCAGTGGTAGCGAGGCGCACGTAGATCGGCCGAAGGATCCACGGGCTAGACGCAGGTCCACGCAGTGAAGCTCTCTTCTCTCGAGCGAAGTCCCGATGATCACGAAGTCCAGGTGGCGTCTCCGCGTTTCAGCAATTTCCCGAGTTTCCCCGACTGTCGAACATGACTGACAGCGCGGGGTCCCCCAGTACTCAATACCGAGCCACTGACGAGATACAGCCTAACGACGGTCTCGAAGAAACTGCGCCCGATTGACGAGGGCCAGTTTGTTTTCTTGTCCTTGTAGTGCGACGCGGGCCCCACGTTTCTGAAGACCAGCTGCTCTCCCAAAGTCGGCAATTTCCCGGGTTTCCACCTCCAAATGGCCCGCTTCTATTGGAGGCTGTCCCCCAGTACTAAATACCGAGCTACGAGATTACGGCCGGTACAGCAGTCCCGCGGGCCGCATCGAAGTCCAGATCCGTGATGAAGGAGCAGGGTCATCCGCCGGCGTGGTCGAAATCTCCGCAGAGTCGAAGTCTAACCACTGCCCCACTGCTTAGTATTTTCCCGGGATTCCCAGACTGTCGAACATGACTGACAGCGCAAGGTCCCCCAGTACTCAGTACCGAGCTGCGAGAATGCAGTCAAACGACAACTCCACTTTAACTTCTTCCAGTAGACAGGAACATCTGCTCCGAAATGACTCCGTCGGACGACGGGCTTGTGTCCAAAAGGACATCCTCAATGGACGCGGCGCAGGTGGTCGGCCGGTGGCACGTCCGCGCGGCGCGGCGGACGCGCGATTATATATCATAACCATAACCCTGACAACTGCCTAGCTAGCACACTAGGTTTTATGTCGGCGAAAATGTACTGAAATGTCACGTAAAACGCGACATAAAGTCTAGTGTGCTAGCCCCTCTGAGGGGCTAGCACAGTAGGCTTTATGTCGCGTTTTACGTGACGTTTCAGTACATTTTCGCCGACATAAAACCTAGTGTGCTAGCTAGGCTGGACCTTAGAAACAACAAAATGGAAAGGTCCACAGGGAAGAAGGAACATTTTATATTTTAGCGCCGGTGCCGCCAGCCGCTACCAAAGTTCGGATAAGGAGACGCTACACGAGCGAAATCGGCAGGCCTGCAGCGTCATTCGAAGTTTTCCCTCTCTGTCGCACTTACGTACGAACTTGTAAGTATGACAGAGAGGGGAAACTTCGAATGCCTTTCGCGGTAGGCCCTCTGTCTGAAGCACGCATTCCAACCTCCCAAGTCACTCCATACTAGATTTTCTGTGAACTTGCTTGGTAGTCCTGCTGATTTCGCTCGTGTAGAGTCTCCTATAGACTCCATTTTTTCGTCCATGGCAACATTGTGAACTTTCAAACAAATGTCAAACTAAAAATTGTCAAATTTATTATAAAAAGCTTCTTGTATTTTTACGACGCTATATTTACTTTTTTCAGTACCATTGACTAGCTCTATTTTATTATTTTTCTTTTTCCACACCTACATAGCCTACATCAACGCTGAAACATAGTGATGTTATCGACACGATATGAAAGTGACAGTTAAAAGTGAGTACACTCACTCACAGCACCTTTACCTTGAATCGGTTTGTTTTGTTTACGTCGTATCTTACGGGAATAACCCATAAATACATTTGTGTAGGTTGGACGGGGGTCGCGACGTGGCGTTGGATCGCCAACGACGACAACTGCGGGATCTGTCGCATGCCCTTCGACAGTTGTTGCCCGGACTGCAAGCTTCCCGGCGACGACTGCCCGTTGGTTTGGGGCGCGTGTCGGCATTGTTTCCATATCCACTGCATCATCAAGTGGCTGCAGTCGCAACCGCAACAGCAGTGTCCTATGTGCCGACAGGATTGGAAATTCAGGCACGAGTAGAAAACGAGCAAGTAGTAAGTGTTTTGTATTTTTCATCATATTTCCCACTATCTGGAAAGCTTCTCCATTCTTCTCCACCAGTATGTTTAATTTCTGTTTTAGTGATCAAATCACATGTATTGGGTGTGGAGATGAAATATAAATCAAGTATCTTCTTCTTCTTAGTGGATCCCTCATGACTGAGGATCGTGACCGCATGCTATAGCCCTCCATGCAGTTCGGTCGGTTCCTCATCAAGTGGACTACATGGGAAAAACTGCATTTTGCAGCCCTCTTGATTGCATCAGTCCAGCGCACTGGTATCCTTCCTCTATCGCATTTGCCTTCCACAAAACTAAGAAATCAAGTATAGTTACTTACAAATGTATTAACCCGGATATGCTGGGAGTGCTCGATTTGCCAATGTTTATTTACTTTATTCTGAGTATATAATATAGTTCAATTTTGAAAATGGAATGGCAGCGTTATGATGCCCAGTAGTAGTATCTGGGTTAAAGATATAATGCTACAAGTTCTTAGGTTTGTGGAATCTGCTAGGACATACATCACTTCATCAGTGCCGGGTGTAATGTACAGGTTCTGTGGGCCACCATCTAAGTGTTTGGAACTTTCCATTCCGTTAACTTTTTTCTATTTTAAGCCCTGTGGGGCAATGTCGCTACGGGAACACTCCTAAAGAGTATGACACAAGTAGCCCATAGAAATATATTTTCACTAACACTGAATTAAGTCTTGGCTTGTTATTGGATCCATGATATATGATTTTTTATTTCATGACTGGTTATATAGGAGTGCATAGAAATTGAGTAGTTAAAGGGGCTTGGTGATATTTTTTCTGGATATTGTTTATTAAAATATTCTGTGTCTAAATTATGAGTGGACACCTAAAACTAATGTACTTGTAATATATTACACTTTACTCAACTTGCTGTTGGTTCACCAGCAAATCTAAATTTGCTCTTATAACTTTGTACTGAATCAATACTGAGATACAGCCTTGGTTAGAAGTAGGTAGGTAAAGGTTTTGTATCTGACAATATACAAACGCGTTCTCTGTTGGCGGTTACGCTGTTTTTACGCCGTAAATCGTCGCATTGATATTAGAGCATCATTAATAAATCTTATTGACGTCAGTGCTAGACGTCAATAAGATACCATTTTTCTGAGATTCCATACACTGTACATTGTGAATAAAAAGGTCGTCACTTTTGTACCTTATCGCATTGAAATAGTGGCGGAAAGTGGCGTTTTCCTTTTCATTCCTCGACGACATTGTCTGTCTGTCCCTATGTATGCTTAGATCTTTAAAACTAGGCAACGGATATTGATGCAGTTTTTTTAAATAGATAGTGATTCAAGAGGAAGGTTTATATTGTATAATACATATATATTTAGTATCAGCATTGCACCCGTGCGAAGCCAGGGCGAGTCGCTAGTTTGATATAAATTTAAATATTGAAGGACATTTAAAAAAAATAAAGCAATTTCCAATATTTTTATTAATTTTAAAAGGTAAGTATGTACCTATATGTTTGTGTGGAACCATTTTTAGCAGCTTGTTTTGTATTCATTTTATCAATTAATTAATTCATTGTTAATACTTTATTGAATTACATCTAGTTCCGCTTTAGCATGTGTTAGCGATCACTAATTTACATATCAGTGACATACAGTTGTTAGTATTATTTACGTTCAAATGATACAGGGAGGCACAATTCATTAGAGTTCCAACACTGCAATTACAAAAGAACGACATTCAAGGGCTAAGTGAGGAAAGGGAACCATAGTTACATAAACCCAACTGCCACACAACTCAATGGATTTCCTTAATATTGAAAGAGTGGTCGGGGTTTTATTGTGTTAGCAAAACAATAGCCATTCGACGTCACAGTATGAATACGGGCGTGCGCTGCCGCGGCCGCTGTGTCCTGTCCGACACAAGTCACACCACAACAATCACTTTGACGTGCAAGTCGGCAAGAGGTCAACTGCTATTTCTATCTACGTAACTTTGTTGCGGAACTCGCGGAATAGTGAATAAAGAACCGCAATTTTATGCACACAGGTGGCAAGATAAGTTTACATTAGATATTTCATATAATAGTATTTTATGCAACTGTTTTATAAGAAGGGTCTTAAAATGCGAGTGGCGTGAGTTGCGATGCGAGCCTTGGCGAGCATCGCAATTAAAGACGCCACGAGCGTTTTTAGACCAGTTATAAACCGTTGCATACAATACTTTTTCTACGACAAATTTTAAATAAATAGCAGACTACAAATTAGTTAGCCTTTTCGGGCAGCAAGTTTTCTATTTGTACTTTTGCTACTCACGCAATTTCTTCAGGAGTGCAGTTATTAATTGCTTAGACCATTTTAAAAGGAACGTACACTTTTATCTTCACAAACACGAATAGGTACAATCTTAATATTCTAGGAATAACAGTTTATCATCTTTCATCTTTTCATTTTGATTTGAACTGTATATATTTTGGTGGGAAATCGGAAATGTGACACTTCTTGTTTATGGTTTGTTTTGTTTTTAATTTGTTTGCATTTGCCATCCGAACCAATCCTAATCCGGACCCGGACCGAATTCGAACTTTATTTTCATAAATAATACCAAGAATTTATAAAACATGTAATTTAACACACATTAGATGATGATTTATTATTATTGTAGTAAATAATGTATAATATACAAATGTTAAATCGTAAATAAAAACTTTTATTTCGAAATATTTGTTTATTAAGTTGGCACCACTATAATATAGCGGCCGATTTAAAAAAGTTTAACAGTGCTTTTATGAAAAATGTATGAACCAAAAAAGTACGCTAAACAGTGCGTTTTTGGGCCATAGAGCATAGAGTTTTTCGACGACTTATTAGTGGTGTCATTATATTTGAGCTACAGCCTATATAAATGGCAGATAACGGTACAGGAGTAGAAAAAACTATTTATTTGTTATAAGTTTATAACTTCAGAAGACCATTTTTCAATAAGATGGACTTTAGATCAAAATTCCGCGCGATCCTTCTATCCAAAAATTCATTGAATTGAGTGTTTAAACTATGTTTTCCTCGAGAGTATAAAAAGCATAAAATTATCCGTCATAAGCTCATAAGAATCATAAGTTTAATTGCATTAAGTCGTAAACAAATTGAACGTTTAGGTATAGTTGCATATGGTGCAGTAAGCAATACCGCGAGTGTTAGGGCACGCAGGGACACTAAAGGTGCGGAGTCGCGCGGCCGCCGGCTAGTCGCGAGCCACGGCCGCTCAGTCAGTGACGCGCGCCCGCAGGGACGGCCGTGTCGAGCTCCCATGCGAAGCGCCCGCGAGTGTGGTGACTTACACGGCACATGCAGTGCTCACGCAACGCGCTCCTTATACTATAACCCTCCCCTTATAGTACGAGTGACGCTTCAACAATGCTGATGGTGCAAACCAACGCGCAACCCATGAAGAACAGCAAAATCAAAGGTCCCCCGCCGGTCCCGCCGCGGCCCAACCAGAGCGTGGTCGCCGAAGCCCTAGCGAAAACGAGAAAAGCGGTCGCCGACTCCAAGGCCAGCCTCGTCAAGTCTCGCACGCTGTCTAAAAAGGAGCAAACCAAAGCCAAAACATTAGATCGGAGTTCTGCTAGTCAGCCGTCAGTTTCGCCCAAACAAAATGGTTTGGCTAGAGTCAAATCGTTTATCAAAGACGTCATCAGCGACCGAAGCTCCTCGTCAGATGAAAGGAAGTCCAGTGGTCAAAATTCTAGGCGGAGCTCTAGCGACAGCAGCTCTGTACAGTCCCCGGCTTCGAATAAGAAGTCCAACGAATCACTTAATTCTAAAGCGGTTAAAACATGTAAACAAATATTAGTAAGGTCCTTGTCGACATCGAACAAATTAGATCAAGACGCTAAAGGTAAAGTCACGAAATCTTCAAGTTTTGTGGAAAAAACCTTACCTTTACGTAAAGCACCACCGCCGCCTTTATCACCAAAGCCCAAGATAAAACCAATGAAACCATTACCTGTACAAAGAAATTCGTTAGAAAGAAAAAAATCTATACCTTCGTCCCCAACAGCTTCATCTCCCGAAGTCAGTCCGTATTCGTCCCCAGTTGATGCCAAACCACCACTAAGTCCGACTACAGAAGCACCTTATGCCACTGTAGAGGAAGTTCAAGAATTCGACGACAGATTACGAAATAGCCCGTCGAAGCATGTCAATAACCTCCCGGATACACAAACCGCCCCCAACAATCGTAATCGTGACGAAACTTTAAATAAAAATAACAATTCTCTCGAACGAAAAACCTCTCGCGTCACCGAGATGCTTATTTCAGAAATAATTGCTAGTAGAAATAATAAAAAGAAGGAAGCTAACACTGTTATTGATAAAGGCAAGGGTTCCGAGAATGTGACTAATGGCAATGACTCGCCGGGGATAGATCTGATGAAGGATATGAATAACCACGAAATTTTAATCTACGAGCTGCAAACGATGCGTTCGCAGTCCAACGTACCCGAGACGTTGGATTCAAAGGAGGACCCTATGATTGAAAGAAGTGAAAAGTGTGATTCTGAGGACTCCGAACCAAACTACGCGATGTCATCAGTGTCAAATTTCAGTGGGAACACAGATGATGAGAATGACCAGGCCTATGCGTATATTCTCGACGATGACCTCAAATCCAGGTAAGATTTTTAAAACGTGTCAAATCCATAAAAGCCTGATTTAAACTTTAGGACGAATAACCTAGAACACTGATTTATGATTTGTTTAGATGTTTACGAGAACGTTAAGGAAAACGTGTAAACATAAGACGATGGATCAGAGTTAACGGAAATACGTTTACGTCTAATTTAAAGCAAACAATCGTGAAAGGTAAAGCCGTGTATGCCACTATCTTAACTCGTAAGCGGCGAGTTATCTTGTTAAAGCTCTACTACATTGTTTTGCTCGTATCCGTGTTCCGCCGTTTACGTGGCTCAGCTCAGCGCTAGCCGGCGGTTTACTAGCGGTAAAAGGTCAGTCGCGATCAAACCCGGTTATCTTCGTTCGGCTCACTTAGAGTCCGCACTAAATATCACCTTTTTAGGTCACTTTTATAGCCTTTTTAGGTTCACGCCAAGCGCTTTACGAGGTTTTACTTATATCATTAAAATAATGTAGGTCGGCAGTCGGCACATACCGTGCCAACAAAGCGGTATATACAAAGTGTTTAGAAATCGTAAAAATACATCATTCTCGTTCCCTATAGGTAGTAAGTGCGCTAACGTTAAGGTCCCATTTTTAGATGGGTCACTGTCAGTCAAAAAAACAAAAATCGTCTTTATCTGTGGTCAATAGTTAAGGGCTTTTGTTTATATACTTATTTTATCGCATATAATTATAGAAGAGGCGACGCCATTTATGCGGATTCAGAGTTCAACCAAAAATTGGGCTTTATAGCCCTTAACTTTGTCAATTTCCACAGAAGAGATTCGAACTTCGAACCTAAATCTGACAATGACCCAGATACAAATAACTACTCTTTTATTAACAGTGTGTTGCCCATGATACTTAATCCCAATAAGGTCTAGTTTTCCTCCAAATAATTCATAATGCAAATGCTTATCTAAACTTGAGTTTAGGTAGCTGACCCTGAATTCTGAAAAACGTTAATATGATAAATTTACACATTGTCAATGTTACACGGAGTTGATGTTGCAAAACTTCTTCGCCTTAAGTTTTTTTTTTTACAAATCGACGATTTAAAGCCGTACCTTACAATTCTCTCACAACCCTTTTACAACCACGACGTTGGCAAACAAGTATATGACCTTCCTGATGGTGAGTAGATGCCGTAGACTAAGGAGGTTTGCGTCTCCAGAAGAATCACATGGCCCAATCTTTGCCGATTGCATGATTCGTTGTGTTAACAGCTAGAGTATGTAAGCCCTTTACTGTACACAGTGCACTGCGCCTCAGGAGGTCTGGCGATCTTACTCTCCTCCAGAAACACAAGCCCACATACACTTCCCGAATTGGGCTGCTCCTAATATAAGCGAGAACACATTCCGCTGTTCCCTAATCTGCTGTTCTTAAGTTAGTGCAAGATCAAAGCCGATAAAGAATACATACGGGACACACTATATTATGTTGGATACAACCTAAGATAATATATAATTAAATACTTACAAATAATTTACTTTAAAAACAAAGTTTCAACCGATTTCAAATCAGTAGCCAAATTGCTTCAAGTTTGCCTATAAAATTTGACGAGTTCCCTCGATTTCTTCAGGAACCCATCATCAAAACTGGATTTTGGTGGCAACGGGACCAATCTGAAAGTATATGCTTTCAAACAAAGAAAGAATTTTTCAAATCGGTTCATAAATTACGGTGTTATCGCGTAACAAAAAAAAAAAAAAAACTACAGTCGAATTGAGAACCTCCTCATTTGTTTAAGTCGGTTAAAAATAAACAAGACGTGCACTACAACAAGCCTCCATACATAAATAGATTGTGTCACAGTCACCTGCATTAATATCTGACACGACAAACCGCGCCAAAATAACCACCACGTCTGTTATCGGAGTGTTAGGACCTTTGAGGAAGAACCGCAGAGTAATTAGAGGAGGTTAGGAGTGTCAGGTACATATAACCGCCTAAAAAAAATCATGTCATCGTCGAGCAATACTATTGCTTATCCTTCCTAATTTCCCATATGCCGACTCACCGACTGATTAAACACTTTTACCCTAAGCAACTAGCAAAAATATGATTATAACGATTGTAAATTAATAGATGTTCGTTCATAACCATAACCATACAAGTGTTACACGTCGTGACATTGACATGTCGGTGAGGCCATTTTTGGTATACGGTATCTACATATTTAAATAGTAGATTGTACAACAAGTGCATAAAACGAGCCATTTAAACCGAGACGTTTATATCCACCCGAGCCACCGGCGAGGGTGGATAGTTAAGTCGAGGGGTTAAATGGCTAATTTATGCCCGAGTTATACGCACTGCTTTTCACTTCGATTGCGAGAAAATAACAAATAATTGCAAAATTAAATTAAATAATAGCTCATTCCCGTCACTTAACTTTTTAAAGTTTTTGTTTTTCGACACGTGATATTAGACTTAGGTACTTCATACTGCCAAGTCATTTAATGGTTCAATACGTTTTAAAATAATAATTGACTCCCTATTTTATCTGGTTTTATTAATTTAGTAATGGAAAACACAAATGTGAAATTTAGTAATGCAAATCAAATCAAATGACAAGTTTATTCTACGAAGTTTTATTGTGTGTGTGGCTGTTAGGCCCGATTATCTTTGTCTTTAAAACAATTTTACTTTGTGCACTAGAGCATAAAAGTGGCATTTTGTGCAGCATACATCCAGCACAAAGGTGAACTTTGCGAGCATGAGAAGGAGAAGTGAAAAAGCATTTCCTGATGAGTCAAGTGTCTGTATGGCCAGCATCGGCGAAGGCGGGATACCCCATAATCGCCTGACAGCTCGAGGCGTGTCGCGCGACTTTCCGCCTGTGCGTAAACGCGGCCTTTGTATAATGTTGCACTGATAATAATGTTAAAAATATATAGGTATTTAGATTTTCTCAACCGATCTCTGAATTTGACTTAAATATATAGCCGATCAGTAGTTATGAAAATAATTGCCCGTGTAAAGAACCTTGGTCCAAAAATATAAAACCAAATTTCGAAAGCACAGGTACAGTGAGCATCATAAATACGTATACATTTACGAACGTATGTCGGTGGAATAAAGTTGAAAATTGGACACATATATTTGGAGCTGACCGTACCATAACCCATAAGTTCTAAGCTGTGTGTTTCCAGTTTCATACAAGTGACATTTAGCTGTCAAGCGTGTGCGGCGCAGGTGTCAAATACTTGGTGGATGGATGGATGGGTACACATCCTTAATGAAATGTATTGTTTAAACATAACTAGCTGCCCGCGTGGCTCCGCCCGCGGTATTGCAAAGAACGCAGACGGGGTGAAATATAGCCTTATAAGCTTACTAGCGACCCGCCCCGGCTTCGCACGGGTTTATATGAATTATATGTATAATATATGCATGTATTATATATATAAACCTTCATCTTGAATCACTCTATCTATTAAAAAAACCGCATCAAAATCTGTTGCGTAATATTAAAGATCTAAGCATACATAGGGACAGACAGACAGCGGGAAGCGACTTTGTTTTATACTATGTAGAGTATGTAGTGATAACCATCCAGAAAGTACATTCTACACTCAGTAGCTCTAGTATAAGTTTTATCGATTTATATACGTTTTCGAACGAGTTTGCGTTTAGTTTCAATTTGTATGGCAACGCGTAGTTACTAATAGTTACCACCACAGGCGCTATTCGCGTTGCCATACAAATTGAAACTAAATGCAAACGCGTTCGAAAACGTATTGTATCGATCACAGATGTATGAATATAAGGAGATCGGACATGGCGGCCGATTTGTATAGAGTGAGCCTGTCGCAAGTACATTAACCCACACAACGCCCAAGTAATTGACAAGACAAAGCACGCACACATCTAAAACACACTCTCTTGTATACCTACACGCTTATTTGACAATAAACGCGCATCATATCAGGCATTTTGGGAAAAAACGTAATATTCTCTGCGATCAGCACACGTGCACAGTATGGCAGTGTATACCCATTGAGCATACAGCTGCGACACGGCCGCCGGCGGCTTGTCCTCTCTCTAGTATTCTATGCTCTGAGGTATCGATAAACCTTGTACTATGGCCTCAGGTGAAGGATTTTTTTTTAATCGGATAAGCGTTCCCGGCGATTACCCAAAACATACAAAACTACAATCTCACGTATTAATAATAATAATAGCTCGCTGTTTAACTATGCATAGCTAGCAGTCCCGGGGTCGCATCCCGGTAAGGGCATTTATTTGATAAGCCCTATTCGGAAGTTTAATTGATTTCTGTGGGAGCTGCCGGCGCCATTTTTAACTTAAGCCCCTGCTAGACGTTCGCCAAGGACTACAGCGGGCCGCTGTAGTATGAAATTTTGCTCCAAACAACTGTCTACACCGTCTAGCTGGGGGCTTTATAAGTGTCTGCTATTAAGTAGAAGGTCGCCAACACGCCCCTCCGACCGAGCGACCTTGGTCGGCACCGACCGCTGTAGTATGAAATTTTGCTGCAAACAACTGTCTACACGGTGGGTGCGGACCAAGGTCGCTCGGTCGGAGGGGCGTGTTGCCGACTGTCTAGCAGACACTTCACCGGCCAGCAAAGTCGACGCAACCCCCCCTTAGTTTGGTACTAAGTAGATTGATCCCCGTAAAATGGTCCCCCACATATTTATAAAGAATCTTCTGACTGGCTACATTTTCATATACTTACTGTTATTGCTGGCTGCCTCAGCACTGGTCGAGTAACTGGGACAGTGTATATCCGGTGCAGGAGTACCTGTTAACTGGCTCTATTCGCGATAAAGCACGGATTCTGTGTCCGCACTGCGCCAGCCAAAACATTTGCATTCGAGTCACTAAACGTGCACTGTTTAACAACTCCGATGGAAGTCTCACTGTTCGCAATTACCGCGATAGTATAATATAATTAAATCAAACCAATCGTATTCGTATATGCAATGAATAGAATTCTATTATAGTAGGTATAACAATTTAGTGTTATTGTTACGCAAGCATCTTTTGACCAAAGACTGCCTCTTGCCATACGACAAAATACCGGCCAAGTGCGTGTCGGACCACGCACAACGATATTGCATATTAAAATGGTCGTATCGTCACAGAAGTCTTACGGCACTTACGTCCTTTTCTATAAGGAATACAGTTTTTCAGCAATATCTCGAAAACATTTGAACCGATCTTGTTTAAAATAATTTTCGGTGACAGATTTGGATTTGGTTTAGATGGGGATTTTTAGGGTTCCATTTTTGCCTTTTTGGCTACGGAACCCTAAAAATGGAAGTGACGCCTATTAAATTTCCAAGCATTTATTTTCTCTACAACTGTTCCCTATTATTTACGTCTAGTGCATGTTGTTAGGGGAAAATACTTCACTTTTGGATACCGGCGCCATATTTAAGTATGTTGTAAGGCATGCCTCCTGGATTCCAAAACTGCCGGGAGACAATTTCTAAGGAGTCGAATTCCCCTGTAATGACGTCATCAAAAACGCCACGGCCGCGCTTGGTAAAGTGTAAATTACAGCAAAACCATACAACGTACATACATACACATGTGGGGTACCAAATGAAAGCTGAATAATTTTTCAATAGTTCATTTAAATTTTAATTCAATGTATACTCTAGTTTAAGTACTATTAGCAAAAGTATAAAAAAAATAAAAAAAAAATCTAAGGACTTAGACTTAGAATTTGCGGCAAAACTAGAAAAGATACACGAATGTAAAGTATGACACAAATCACAATTGATATTTAGTATTTCAGCTTTACATTTTAGTTTTTTTTTTAAGACAAGAGCAGAATTGGGAAAATTGTGCTCAAAAAACCAACAACGCAAAGCGAGTTTTCCCTACAAGATTAATTTTATCGAAATTACAATTTTACAGAAACCAGGACGAACTTTTATTATATTGTTAGATTAACATCTTACGTGACATGTTATGTGCACCGCAAAACTGAAAAGATACAGTCTCTAAAGTGCCTAGGTCATTAGTAATGGATTAATCTTCATTGCCGCGGAGGCTTTTTGAAAAGTGGGATTTTTACCTGAACCATGTAATATATATAAACGTGTGTTTATATATATCATATAAAAGCTAAACCTTAAATTTAAGAGGTATATGCAAAATAGTAGACAAGAAAAGTGAAAAGCCCCCCGCTCCCGCTTTTTGAAAAGTCTAAATTAAACCCAAACTATGTACTTTCTGAATGCAAATGTGATATTATATGAAGGCTAATAAAATATGCTATAACTGGTTCTAACATTGTAATTCAATATAATGATACGTTTCAGAGCAATTTAAATTTCCGAAAATCGAATGTGAGCAGGCTTTTCACTTTTCTTCTTAACAATTTTGCAAATACCTCTTAAATTTATGGATATGTGGAATCACAATGTTCGCAAGAATTATAGCATATTTGTTTAGCTTTTACATAATATAATACATAATACATGGTTCAGGTACAATTCCCACTTTTCAAAAAGCTTCCGCGGCAATGAAGATTATGTAATTACTAATGAACTAGACACTTTAGAGACTGTCTCTCTGCAGTTTTGTGGTGCACATAACATGTCTAACAACATACTAAAGTTCGTGCTGATTTCTGGACAATAGTAATTTCGATAAAATTAATCTTGTAGGGAGAACTCGCTTTGCGTTGTTGGTTTTTAGCACAATTTTCTCAATTTTACTCTTATCTTAAAAAAAAACTTAAATGTAATGCTGAAATACTAGATATCATTTGTGTTGTAAATTACATTCGTGTATCTTTTCTAGTTTTGCCGCAAAGTATGAAAGTCTTTGGATTTTTCTTTAATTTTTTTATACTTTTGCTAATAATAGGTACTTAAATTAGCGTATATATTGAAATATAATGTACGAATGAATTATTGACAATTTATTCAGCTTTCATTTGGTATCCCACATGTGTATGTACGTTGCATGGTTTTGGTGTAATTTAAACTTTTCCAAGCGCGGCCGCGGCGTTTTTGATGACGTCATTACAGGGGAGACAGACTCCTTAGAGATTGTTTCCCGGCAGTTTTGGAATCCAAGGGACATGCCTAACAACATACTAAAATATGAAGCTGGTATCCGAAAGTGAAGTATTTGTTTGTCGGAATCCCCTAACAACACGCACCAGTCAGAGTCCTTGACGATTTGAGTAAAGCTTTATGAATTATGGCTTATAAATGGCAAATGAAGTCTGTATTTCTTCCATCTCATGGCGTCTGGTCTCTAATGTGTGTAATGTAATGTGAGTGTGTCATGTGTGTGTTTATTTGGGCCCGAGAATCCCGAAAGATTTTAACCACGCATTCCTTAGGTCATAAGGAGCAATAAAATTTACATGAAGTCAAATCCGGCTTAGTTTTGAAGATATTATTACTTTCATGTAAACTATTTATTGTGATTATTAAAGTGCATTAAGCTCTTCTGATTTACGTTGCTACCGATGTTGCCAAGTTTCGCGTAGCTATTGACATGACATCAAAGTGACAGCTACCACTCACTAAATTCTTTATTTTTTGGAAAAATAATCGTTATCATTTGATTTCAAGGGATTATTTCCATAGAGAAGCGAAAGTTATCCAAAAAGCAGAAAAAATTTTTTTTTGCTGAATTTGAATTGCCCTCATATATATATTTTTACTCATAATGTCCTCAGGAATGCGTGGTTAGAATCTTGCGGGTTCCTCGGGCCCACGGTGTATAATAAATAAATAATAAGTAATCAAACTAAGACATACTTACCTTAATGTGATATTATTACGTATAATGTTATTTAATATCTTGACCCTTTAAAAATGTACATGTAAAACTACGTTTTATAATAGTAGTTTATGTGACTGTACATAATGATGGGCATTAAACACGAGCGTGGGTTTATGGGAGCGCGGCCTCCGTAGCCCAGTGGGTAGTGACTCTGCCTACGAAGCTGGAGGTCCCGGGTTCGAATCCCGGTCAGGGCATTTATTTGTGTGTTTATCACGAATATTTGTTCCTGAGTTATGGATGTATATGTATATAAGTATCTATATGTATGTATCTATTATATATATCATCGCCTAGTACCCACAACACAAGCCTTACTGAGCTTACCGTGGGCCTAGGTTGATTTGTGTAAGATTGTCCCGTAATATTTTTTTATTTATTTATTATTTATTTATTTATGAAACGAGACGAAGGCGAGTTTCATAATAACATCACACGAGTGTCTTAATGCCTAATTATGTACAGTTACATACACTACTTTATCTATCCACATATCATAAGCCTCCACAATGCATTCAGGAGCCGCATATTATGACCGGCATCGCAGCGTTGTTTTCTGGCAGCTGTCAAAGTTTTTTCTTAATTCAGAGACAAACTAGAGTCACATCTAACTATCATATCGTTCGATATCTTACTTACGTGCGACATTTGTCAAATTTGTATGCCAATTGACTATTCATTTCGAACTAAACGTCATCTCGACTGATAATTAGAATAGACGTCAAATCAAATTTCTTTGATTTCAGAGATGTTCGAAATTTGAATGAAATAATATTATCGAAATCGATGTTATTATTTAGCAATAATAACATTTTCACAGATAAGAAATTTGTTCTAACAAAACAGTTTATTTTTATGGTGACCATAATGTGCGGTTCTTGAACGCATCATGGAGGGTTTATGATATTTGGATACTTAGATAAAGTAATAAATGAAATGAAATGTCAGCACTCGTCATAGAAAACATAAATATTCATAATATTGCTTATTTTTTTATCATAGTGATGTAGGTACGTGACATAAGTACATAAATATGCCACCACACGTTAGTGTGTATAATATATAATTAGGAGCATACGAGTACTAGCCCCGATGCATATGTTTTCGTCTAGTCACAGCACTTTTACATGTAGGTTCTCCCATTTGTAAGGAAATAATGTTTTCGATAAAAATTCAATACCGAATTCGATAAAAAAATTCGATAAAAGTTCCATTATTTATGAAAATATTCCTCATTAACACAATTAAAATATAAGGATACCACTTTTATGAGGAGAAGAAATTTTTTTTTCAAACTATTTCGGTAACGAATTCAACAGGCGAAAAAAGGGCCATTACAAGGGAAAGCGACACGGCAAAGTTAATAAGCTGACGGTTCTGCTTCGAGCCCATGAGTCAAGAAGTGAGTTGAAGTCAGTTGGAGACCACAACTTTTTCTACAATAAAAACCTTTTCGGGTTTCTATTTAACAATGAAAATAAACTACATTAAATATTACTAATATTGTTCCTTTTACTTAGTCGTTTGATCTAAGCATGTAATAAATATCAAAATAAATGTGATAAGTAGTTGTATTACTGAACGAACTCTTCTGCATCGGGGCTAAAAAATATGTTGCATTACATGACCTTCCAAACCGCACGTAACATTTGGTAGTCCTATCTCAAGTAACAACCGGTAATGACGGTACAATTGCTTCCAGGTTACATCCGTTGGGAAACCTTAGGGAAGATATCATTACAAACCGGCTAAACCAACAGACCGTTAGGTGCCTCTCCGCAACGTTCTGATGTTCCATTTGTTTCCTGGTTACGCAAACAGTTCCGAGCTATCAAACCAACAGACCGTTAGGTGCCTCACCGCAACGTTCTGATGTTCCATTTGTTTCCAGGTTACGCAAACAGTTCCGAGCTATCAAACCAACAGACCGTTAGGTGCCTCACCGCAACGTTCTGATGTTCCATTTGTTTCCAGGTTACGCAAACAGTTCCGAGCTATCAAACCAACAGACCGTTAGGTGCCTCACCGCAACGTTCTGATGTTCCATTTGTTTCCAGGTTACGCAAACAGTTCCGAGCTATCAAACCAACAGACCGTTAGGTGCCTCACCGCAACGTTCTGATGTTCCATTTGTTTCCAGGTTACGCAAACAGTTCCGAGCTATCAAACCAACAGACCGTTAGGTGCCTCACCGCAACGTTCTGATGTTCCATTTGTTTCCAGGTTACGCAAACAGTTCCGAGCTATCAGCACGATGTCGCTGCAAGGGATGCCGCCCCTGCCCAAGAGCCTCAGCGGCTTCACAGAGGGCGAGCCGGAGAGCCCGCCTGCCGCCGCCCCTGAAGACGATAAGCCGCCGACCGACCTAGACTCGCAGCTCACTTATTTGAAGAAAGAAATGGTGAGCTTTTTTTTCGTTCTCTTTCTTCAGCCAACTCTTAAGACCGCCTTTAATGTGTATCAGAAGACGCCTGGCGTAAACGATTAAATTACGTTTGCGTTTCTTTGTAATTGTATGTAAACTGAGCCCTATGCATGGGATAATTTTAATACAGCAGATATACTGTATAGTATACGCATTTTATGAGCTAACTACCTGCAATAATTTTACTGGTTTCCTTTATTACCGTGACTGGATATTATCATGGACTGGAAGCTGGATGTAATACATTACGGACTGTAAAAATATAATTTTACACCGTAGTATAAACTAAACATTAGGTAGATGTTCTATCGTCTTCTTTATGTGGTTCAATTATGGAATTACTGCACACTTCCTGTTCTGATTATGTTTAAACATATTCTGGAATATAAGGGGGTTAAGGGGACATGCGTATGTTTTATACTTATGGTTTGGTAAAATAAATATAGGTACATATACTACATATCTAGATATATTTACATTGAAATGTAATCGTGAACCACTATACGTGAAAAGTATTATTTACATAATGACACATACCTACTATTATAATTAGTTGAACATGTGTAGATTATGGCAAAATAAAATAATATTTCATGTGCCAAACGTGATACGGTCTAAAAACGAACGAGGTACCTATTGCAATTACATCTGTGCCTATAGAAAAATGTTGAACTAAGAAACGCGGTCAATCATAGCATAGCTGTTTTACCGTAAATAGTAAATACTTGATGAAAACTTGTGTATCGTGACACCGAAAATAGAATAACTCCCCTGATACGGCGCGTACAAATATGGTTCCTACTTAGTTCCTACAGAATAAAATAGTACTAAACGTGTTCTGTCCTGTCAATTTTTTTTAGTAGAAAATTGTTTTTAATTAATTTATTTGTATATAGGCATGTTAAACGTAGTACTGATTTTTAAAGTAGTATTAATTTTTCAACTAACTTTATTACATACATATGTCAAGTTATAGTATCATAGTTTTATGCACATACATACTCTGGGTAGGTATGTGCGTCTTGAACTATGAAACAAAAACTTATTGTAGGTTTCTCGAAAGACCAAGTAAAACTATTGAAGCGGTTCACGTATTTATCAAAAAGTTCATAGCAATTACATGTTAATTAACTGTTTTATTTACTCTGAATTTTCGTTCTAGTGGTAGCACAGAATATGTAATAGTACAAGTACAGAAGGCACACTCCTTTGATATTTACAAAAGCCGCTTTATTCTTAGCAAAAACATTATGATTTATGGCCCTCTGACGTCGTCGACTCCGGCGCAAGTTAAACGGAACGTTAAGGCTGTGTCTGTGTACGAACGGTGAAAATGAATTGGCTCACTCGCCGCGTCGTCGATAGTGAGGGCTGTCAACAACTAAAAATAAAATAATAATGTATTGCCCATTTATTTCTTGTATTCAAGAAACAATAAATGAAGAGCAATAAATGTATATTCTTCATACATTACATACATTATTTCATTATTTATCTCTAAAATAATAAATATCACAATTTGGACGAATTGAATACACCAAGACCGCCAGGCCACATTTAATTGGCTTTGCTGCAACCCACAGTAATGTAAAATCTTGTTGCTTTATTTTTAAACATTTTAGTATGTAAAATAAAATGATGCAACGAATGCGTTACGTTATCATGCAACGTAACAAATAGAAAAATAGGGATAGTACGGCGTTATTTATGAATAAAAATTCAACACTAGTAATTTTACAAAGGTGACATCTAATATTATAAGAACCTCTATAACTATGACAAACCCTTTATAGGCATAAGTACGAAGTTGTTGTTTTAGTAATTACCTAGGTATACTTTACTATACTAGAATTTAAATTCACATGTATTAGCAAACAATCAATTCAAATTTACCTACATACTTAAACCAAATTAAAATTGTTCTGATTATTACTCGATTCATACAGTGTTATATATGAAAGTATAATATATTTTTTCTACTCCTGTACCGTTATCTGTCATTTATATAGGCTGTAGCTCAAATACAATGACACCACTAATAAAGCGCAGAAGCTTAAAAACCACTATCTTGAAATAACTTACAAAGTTGAGGAAAGCCTCGTTTTCGACCATGGTTTTCTACTACGTCGATGAACCGAATTGTTATGTACTGGTACTCATTAGACGCATAATGTCATGTTCTTTAATTTCCTAGTGAGTAACTTTTCGCTAGGATGCACCGTATAGAAGCTACGAGTGAGAAACCAAAAAAGGTGAAACCCCCTCCCCCCCCCCCCCCGATCTTTGAACCCCTACGGACTGGCTTAGTAGCTGAATTTACAATAAGATTCTTCAACTCAGAATACCAGCCTTTATGTAAAGTCATAAAGTAAGCGTTTTAGTATTTTTTTTGTAATTCTTCTTTCAGAAGTAAGTTGAAAAATACGACATAGCGGGCAAGCATCGCCAGGCGGTGTAGTAATGTATGCAATTAGAGATCGCAGACACGTTTGGAAAAAACAGATGTTGTACGCATTTTGAAGTTTATCGCTCTCGCCTTTGGTTCATAGCAAAGTAATGTTCATTTCGGTTTACGCGTTCCCTTTACGTGTTTGGCAACATTGAACATGTGCGTACCGAGTACCGACTCACCGATGTGTTTGTTCTTTCTTGTCTTCAAAGAATTTGTTTGAACTATTTATTGGTTACAAATGTTAGAATTCGATATTATGTGTTTGTCTTACGATACCCAACCACTTTAAAAGCGTGATCGTTTCCTTCTTCCGTCCAGGTCTACGCTGCTTTTTAACAATTTCCTAATTTTTCTTCCAATTTCGCCAACGTTTGCCGTGTCTCCGTCTGATTATTCAAACGTTCCTAATAACAACATAAATGAATACCTTTTTCAAGTTTTTTTTTTATCTACTACCAAGAAACTAAATGTGACTTAATGTAATGGCTCAATAACAAAACATAATGCCAAGGTACAATCAGTGTCTACACGCAGTTCTCTAAATGATAGTTCAGTTGTGTTCGCAGAACTAGGTAGGTACAAGTTACATAATATTATCCGGTAAAACAAACGATATGTTAGCGCACTTTATCGCTGAGAGCTATATGCCTCACCGCAACACTCGGAGTGGGTAATACACCTTTGTCAGTAGAAGTAACAGATAATGGCCGTCATTATCATCGGCGCAATACCGCTCAGCAGGCTGTGACGGTGACGCAAAAACGCGTAATGGCAGACCACGATGCCTCATAGGATGTCTATGTGTGTGAGCCAAGTTTATAATGCGTGTGAATGTGAACATATTGAAGAGATAACATAATAGTGTATACATTTTCCGAAATTATGCGTTTAAACGATATTGAAGTACATTGTTTTAGTCATCCACTTATCCGCTTCTAAGAGTAGGTATATATGTGATTGTTTGTTTAATGCCGTACATAAAAGGTCGTTTGCCCGGAAATCCGTTTCCGATAAAAGTCGTAAATAATTATAATTACTAATTTAACAATAATCAGGCTATCCGAAATGTACCCCTCTTTGTTTTCCTAGTCTACTCCTCGCATCAGAACTGAGATGCTATCAGGCGTGTTGACGTGTTCAATAACAAGTTTAAAGCAATTATCAAGTATTCGCACGCAGCCTTGAAGCACAAGTAATTAAGGCCTTTATTTGCATCCTACTCGAAGTCCTAACGTTACTTCAACGCGACGCTATTAGTGTTACTTATTACTGCAAAATAATACAGTGTAACGTTTCCGTCACTGCTGCCAGTGCACTATACCTAATATAACATCTGATTAGAATATCATTTTAACCGGTATTCAATTTCACTTACTATTGTGTGTAAGTATTGTTTTTGTGTGTTAGCCAACTTGGTAATCTACAATTCCAGCGTTATTGCTTAAACACAATTTTAAATAAAAGACCAAAGAATCTTCGCGAATTGAGCAAGATATGGAAATACGATTTACTGTCATTCGGCACAAATGGAAAATCGTCAACACGAAATGACCATTTTGAAATTGGACCAAAAGTAATACCACCGAAAGTAAATTTGGTTAAAATGTAATTGTGTCTATAATTTTTTATGACAAATTTTTTTCTTGTTCAATATGAATCTAGCCAATGGGAATTTTGTCCACTTTGAAATAGATATTCAAATATGTGCAAAGTGAATGTTGTCTAATTTAAATTAATATCAAAATTTAATATGAAAATCAAAAAAAATTTGAACAAAATTCATATATGACGTATTTCCGATTGGTCATATTTATTGGAGTGCACGTAATTTCATATGGACGTATTTATTTCGACCTATATGAAGTATGTCAATATTACTTTAGGACGTAATTACATTTCAGCATTACTTAGGCTGGAAATTTCCATATCGATGATTCTCAAATTGTAATTTTTCAGATTCGATCAATAATTTTGAGTTGTCGATTTTCCATTTGTGCTGAATGACAGTAAATCGGAAATATCGGTATGGGTCGAATAAAACCTCAATTACGAAAATACAGATCCTACGTAATGTCGAGGAGCTAACGACACCACCGAACTTTTCTGTTGTAAACATGTTTGACTGACTAGTTCAATTACAAGCTTGACTAGCACTGGACGCACGTAAACGTAATTAAGAACCTATTAACATCCATCAAACGTAATGCAAGTCTGTCAAGTAAACATTACAGCGTATAGGTATATAGGTGAGTTACTTTTTGTGCCGCGATGGGCCGCGATTATGATTATGACATACAACTGTTTTACACAATTACCGACGTTCGATGTTCGCTTTGTCGCGGCTTCCATGTTATACCCTCCATTTAGTGGAAAATATAAAAATACAAAACGATACAGAGAGAATTCAACTCCATATTTTACTTCGTATTTCAACAATTCGTGCGCTAACTGAACTGAAAAATATGTGACATAACTGATTTTTTTAAATGATTATTGATACGAGTATATTTTAATAGCTTTTTCACTTCTCATGCTCGCAAAGTTCCCTTGTTCCTCGTCGATAACCAAGTTTGATAACTGGCATTCTACTAGGAAAAATAATTCCTTCTAGTTAACTCGGTTATCAAACGGGATTATTTTTTTCCTCGTAGAAAACTGTTATTTTTTTGGTTTTCTAAGAAGAAGACACACTTTTCTTCCTAGCTAACTCGGTTATCAAATGGGATTATTTTTTTCCTCGTAGATAACTGTTATTTTATTTGGTTTTCTACGACGAAGACACTTTTCTTCCTAGCTAACTCGGTTATCAAATGGGATTATTTTGTTCCTCGTAGAAAACTACGAACATAACATATATTCTAAACGTAATCTCTTTATTACATAAATAACATAAATTCTATAATTATAAATTAAATGACAATTCACCATTTCATTATTAAAAAAAACTGCTTATTCTTTAAAAAAAAGGACAATGAACTGAAATAATTTACTTTAAAAACAAAGTTTAAACCGACTTAAATTCAGTACTTCGCCAAACCACATAGATACATGAATACCACATACTTATACCTCATTTATTGTCAGTCCTACAAGATGACGAAAACTTTTACGAGATTAAATAGGAGGTTCACAATCAAGAAAAAAACAGCTCTTAATGTTGCAGTGAATATCCATATTTATAGCATAGACAGGGCAGTAACCCAACTTAAAGAAGTCAGCATTTGTGTTGGGCAGTGACTTGAAAAAATTCTCCTTTCTTTTAGTTCTTTTTATAAGAAGAAGTTCTTTTTAAGTACATAAACTAATAGTCATTTAATTTATAATTTTAAAGTTGATTTTATAACCAGATTACTTTTAAAAAATATGTTATTTTCGTAGTTTTCTACGAGGAACAAAATAATCCCATGTGATAACCGAGGTAGCTACGAAGAAAAGTGTCTTCGTCGTAAAAAACCAAGTAAAATAACAGTTATCTACGAGGAAAAAAAATCCCATTTGATAACTGAGTAGGAAGAAAAGTATCTTCTTCGTAGAAAACCAAATAAAATAACAGTTTTCTACGAGGAAAAAAATAATCCCGTTTGATAACCGAGTTAACTAGAAGGAATTATTTTTCCTAGTAGAATGCCAGTTATCAAACTTGGTTATCTACGAGGAACAAGGGGCAAAGTTCGCCTTTGTGCTGGATGTATGCTGCACAAAATGCCACTTTTATGCTCTAGTGCACAAAGTAAAATTGTTTTAAAGACTAAGATAATCGGGCCTAACAGCCACAC
The DNA here is from genome assembly GCA_963854355.1 of Epinotia brunnichana. Taxonomy (NCBI): domain Eukaryota; kingdom Metazoa; phylum Arthropoda; class Insecta; order Lepidoptera; family Tortricidae; genus Epinotia; species Epinotia brunnichana. Next base: position 41,741,686 of record OY977936.1, on the reverse strand, counting down.
ACACAATAAAACTTCGTTGTATAAACTTGTCATTTGATTTGATTTGCTTTAATAAATTTCACATCCGTGTTTTCCATTACTAAATTAATAAAACCAGATAAAATAGGAGTCAATTATTGGGACATATTTTAAAATGCATTGAACCATTAAATTACTTGGCAGTATGAAGTACACACCTAAGTCTAAAATTAAACATAAAAACTTTAAAAAGTTAAGTGACAGGAATGAGCTATTATTTAGTTTAATTTTGAAAGAAGAACGAAAAGAAAGAAGACATTAATTTACAATACAAAAGACACACAGAGACAAAGGGAGTAGACATACATTACAATTTAACACGTATACTGTGTGTGTCTTCGCGGCAGTGAATCGGTCGCTGTCTCAGCATTATGCCGAGGTGTCAGACAGACACCTACAGCGCTGATTTTCAGACAGCACCGTACGCGACCCACGGAACGCAACACACAACACAACATAAGACCATTAATTAACACATAATTATTGTATACACATAATAAATAATTCATGTAATAAATTTGTAAAATATGTACCAGTAGCCAAATGGGATAGGAAGAAAAACACAAAGCAAAAAACTCGACACGGTTGGGATAGGAAAGTGCTGGATGGGTTAGGATTGGGATTTCTGGAGCGTCAACAAAAAGCCTTTTAGCTGACGCTTAAAGGTATACTTGCTAGACGCTCCTTGAATAGGTGGAGGGAGATCATTCCAACACTTGGACGCCGCGAACCTAAAACTACCTCGAAACGCCGTGGTCCGATGCATTGGCACCAGAATCATCGCCTTACATCTACGCGCACTCTTGGGCCATACAAGTCTACTCAGCAAATATGCTGGCACCCCAGATCGCAATATGCCAAATAGAAGAGTGGCAAGGTGAAGCCGTCTGCGTGCAGGCATGTTCAGCAGACCAGCGGCGTTCAAGTAGGGAGTGATATGGGAGCGGGGTGGGACTCGGAAACAGAAACGAATGCATGCGTTTTGCACTCGTTGTATGAGCTTCTTTGTACGACCAGCAATGCAGCCAGCATAGACAACATCACAATAGTTTAATCTTGACAATATCAGCGATTCACAAAGGTTAACACGCAAATCAACACTTAAGTAATCGTGAACATTGTAAAGAACTTTAAGGCGGTAGAAGCAGTTAATCACGACTTTTTGTATGTGGTTCTCAAAGCGCAGCTTGCCGTCCATGAGGAGGCCAAGGATTTGCTTCTACCACCCCGTCTATTGGTTCGCCCATGATAGCAACACCACTGGTAGTCAAAGTCTCGACGTTACTTGATGGTACTACGGATTTGATGCTCTTATCCAAAAACAACATATTTCGACTTGTTCGGATTAAGGACAAGGCAGTTCTTTTCCGACCAAGTAGAAATACGTGCTAGGTCTGCTTTAATGGTACTGACCGCAACAGATATATCCGTGGGTGCGCTGGTGGGGGTGGGTGGGTGGAGGTCATCAGCGTAAAGATGGTATTTGCTGCCTCTCATATTGTGAGTGATATCAGCACTGTACAATATAAAAAGCAGGGGACCCAGTATAGAATCTTGCGGCACTCCTCTTTCCACAGGGCAAAGAGTGGACCGCAAAGTGCTACCATCCATCCTACGCAACGCCACCGTATGCACGCGGCCGGATAGATAACTATCAAACCAATTTACGGCAGAAACATCAAACCCGTAATATGACATCTTAGAAAGAAGTAAGGATACATTAATACAGTCAATAGCTCTAGAAAAATCTAGAAGAACGAGAATGGAACTCTCCCCAGCATCCCGAGCCTGTAAAATATTGTCGACCACATCGAGCAACGCAGTAACTGTCGATCGACCCTTGCGGAAACCTGACTGTAGCTCAGGTAGGATGCCATTTGCATCCAGGCATGCCGAGAGCTGGTCGCAGACCACCCGCTCTATTACCTTTGATGCGCAAGGGTTACTTATGGGACGGAGTTCGGACAGGTTAGCTGGATTTGGCTTTTTTGGCAATGGAGTCACTAGAGCAATTTTCCAGTCCACTGGGAAAGTCATAGTCTGTATACTTCTGTTAATAATGTGAGTCAGTATGTTAGCAGTCCTAGGCAGCGTCATAAGTAGCATGTCTATATTAATCATGTCGAGTCCCTTTGCAGTTGTCTTAATCGATGTCAATATTTTAGTGACAGCTGTAGCAGTCGTAGGCGAAAGAAAAAAAGTTTTATTGCAGTGTCTGTCAAACTCATAAAAAGTCATTTTGCAGTTAATTGTTATTTTCTCGCAATCGAAGTGAAAAGCAGTGTGTATAACTCGGGTATAAATTAGCCATTTAAACCCTCGACTTAACTATCCACCCTCGCCGGTGGCTCGGGTGGATATAAACGTCTCGGTTTAAATGGCTCGTTTTATGCGCTTGTTGTACAATCTACTATTGTCCGTACAGCTGTTGGCTACGTCCGGTTTGCTCGTATAAAATCAAATTGACACTTGTAATCTTGTTTGCATATATTATCTCTAGATGTCTTAGCTCCACGTCGGGTGGGCGTAAGTGCAGCTCTTGTTACGGCTCCATTTACGGCTCGATGGCCATTCCATTAGGGAAACAATAATATCAATAATATGACAGCAGGTCTTTTATATTATTATAAATACAAAAGCGACATGAAACATTTTAATTAAATTACCTACATATAAGTTTAAAAAAAACCTTAATTTCCACCTTCTCCGAAATAGTTTGGAAGTCGATCAATTTTTAAAAGAAGCGTGTCAGTGATTTTAGTATTCTACCTTCTTTTAGGTAAAGTGTTATCGTTTCTTAAAACAATGAAACCTTCCTTTTATGATCTTCACGAGCGCGCCACCTTGTGTTGCCCGTTCCCTAAGTATACACATTTAGAAACCACTTAGCCAAATGGATCCCTTGTAAAAAGTCCGCTAACAGTTAGTGACTTGTTTCCACCATCTCTCTTGTTTGACTTTCAATCTTAAACTGCTGTTACTTTTCATATTACGTGGATCTGTTTTTATAAGGAGTGTAATGAAAGCCAAATTTTTATCAGAGTTCAAATAAAGACAACTTTCTTAGCTGCTCTTTAGTAGACAAGCCGTCTTCCCACGCAATTGTTTTCCATTGCCCAATATGTACCGTAGAACCGAGTTTGAGCACGCTGATACAGTTATATCATGCATGACCAAACAACTTGAATATTCGTAGTGTCTTTTTCAAATTCTAACGAAATAAAAGAAGTAGAAGAAAACAAATTCTAGTGAAGTTATCGTTACTAATTTGATATATAGACACCTACTTATTCTGTCTATTTTTTCATAAAATAGTATATTTATTTATTTAATAAATAGTAAGTAAGCTTGAGCGTCGAACAACTTATTTCTGTCACTGCTAAAATAAACTTGTTATCGAATTACTTGCAGAGCATCTTATATTCTGCTGTTTAAAAATACCGTAACATTTAATTAAAATATTTATATGGACGACATTTTAAAGTATGTAGTCCACTGTGTGTGCCAACACGTTAACCGATTGATGTTGGACATTCGGAATAGCTATTAACCCTCTACCCGCATTGTCTGATGTCATCCTATCACATCCGCGTCCGCAGGCAAGCCGCCAGGACCAAATTACTCCCCTACTACGAGTGCTTCCCGAAACTCCCGTTTACGCTTGTGCCAGTTGTGAAGCCCAAGGAACGTATTTAAATCTGGATCATGAATATTTTCAACAAATCCAGATTGGCTTGGAAACTTTGGAATATTAGTTAGAATAAAAAAAAGTGTTGTCTTGTTGTTAATTAACAAAATAAATTTAACAAGTAGTAAGAACTACACACTATTACCGGAGCATGCCATGCCACTGGCCTGGAGGGGGACGCACGTGCTAGTATTTTTAGCACGAGCGACACCCGGGGGCGGATTACGTCACATCGCACCAAATCTCCGGAGATAAACAGGACTAACGGGAGTATGCGTCACTCCTTCGCGGACGAGACGTAACTAATTTAGTTGTAATCTGCGCCAGCGCGCTAAAGGATTGACAAAATACGAGACAGAATTAGACATAAATGTTCCACTTCATTTAATTAAAACAAAATTCTCGTCATTTTTAAATGACGTAACTATGATTCAGTCAAAGTTCCGTTAAATCTTTAGAATCATTTATATTTATGACTTTTCGTCTTTGTTGCAGGGTTTATCATTCAATATTGTTTCATACTATAAGACCTTCAGCAGATCATAAAATAGCGATGACATTCTGATTTCGAGCCCGATTTAATGCTCCGACTATAAATAACGGAGTAAACAAACTAACGTTAGCTGCAGCTTTTAAAGAACGACACGCCTCGTTCATAGTCTTTCATTGAGAGATGTTTTAGTCATCAACACCAAACAGATGCTGATCTTGTCAATTTATTGTATGTATTTAATAGAACTTTTTTTGTTTGTTTATGTGATCACGTTTCTCTGCCATCAATACTATTCATTTGTCAATTTGTAACCCCAATAATTATAGTAGCAAACCTTCTTAGGTCAGCTGTCTTGCTGAAAGAAAGGCCGTCGACCTCGTGGCAACAGTGACATAATGCGTCACGATTGGATTACTGACGAGTAACAAATTGTGCAGGACGGCATAGAATAAACCCGCTATAAACATAAAATTGTCAGTCGCGACCTAACTTGTAATAATCTAGCTTATAAACCTTCTTATAACATAGGCATTGCGCTACTATTGCCTTATGTAATTGGCACCTGAAATAAAGAGTAATAGGCCTCACATTTCATTCCTACATAGTAAAAAAGGGTAATATACCGCTGGTTTCCTAAATAACGAGTGGATAACACTAAGTTTCCACTAAGAAATATAGACAGACTAAAGGAACCTAGAGATCCTACTCGCGCGCCAGTCAGGCAACGACTGATGGGCGAGCGAGGGGGGAAACCCGGTATTTATACCTCAGGTGGGGGACGAGGTACGTATATACGGGCGGACACGGAATCCCCGCGTTTCAGATGCATTTTGACGCCGAACGAGCGGGATCTCGTGTAATAATGTATTATAAATAGCATAGAAATAGGTATAAGCACTGTAAATAATGTATTAGAGTAAGATTGAACTATAATAAATGAACATGTCATTTCGCGCCAAAATTTCCCGCGCAAATCGCTTTCCCGCCAAATATACGGGGCGAAGGGGCGTCCGGCCGAGGTAACTTAATAGTATAAATTGGGCGGCCAGACCCCATGAAATTCAGTACCTACAGTAGCAGCGAAGTGACATTACTTGAAAAAGTAAACAAGCCTTTCAATTCAGAACCCCGACCCGACCAAGTTCCTGCTAAGCCGTAACGACCAACGCCGAAGGTGCAGGATTTCCCTTCAAATTCTACTCAGCCCAGAGCCAGTCATAGGTGCGTCTCGCACATGCTGGTCCATCGAAAACCGGATTCTACATAGAGGATGCCCCTTACAAGATCGAAAGCAGGAAAACGCACGTTCGGTCAACTTATCGCAGCGAACATCAGAGAAGCCATGCTGGAAGAAGCAACCACGTCCACGTCGGGAACTGCTACTACTCAAGAAGGTTCGAGGCCCTCGCAGGAGACTTCGCGAACAAGCACTCCTGCGACGCCGGCGCCTCGGCCAGACCTACAGCCAAGGTCACCCATAGGGCAGCAACCTCATGATGCCGCGCAGTGGAGAACACTGCCTCATGAAACCCCACAGTCAACGCTGCCACCCATAGTGCCGTCAAGAACTACGTGTCAAGACGGCTCGAGGCCCTCGCAGGAAACCCCACAGACAAGCACTCCTGCGACGCCGGCGCCTCGTCCAGACCCACAGCCGAGGTCACCCATAGGGCAGCATCATGATGCCGCGCAGTCACAAACACTGCCTCATGAAACCCCACAGTCAACGCTGCCACCCATAGTCCCGCTGCTGCAGGAGAGCCTACACCCTGCAGCAACACTGCGGCAGGAAACCCCACAGTCAAGCCAGCATCCTGCCGCACGGCCGCCGTCAAAATCGGTGAAAACAACGTCGAGTCATCGCGTCCGCCGTCTCGCACAAGCGCGAGAAGAAGCCCTCCGAATCAAATTGGAGCTCGCGCAAGCGCGCATAGCCGCCATAGAAGCCGAAGACAGCGACGATGACACCGGCACAATATCTACAGTCCAACAAGAACGCCGCATAGATGAATGGCTCGAGACCAGCCAGAGACATGTCCTCGCCATCTCCAATGCACCTTACATCGAAGAACCCGAGCCTGCAACCCCACAGTACGCCGAGCAGGCTCGGGAGAGGAGCCCCGCCGAGGGCGCGGGACAGGGCGCCGCTGCCGTGCGCCCCGCCGTCCCCGCCCCTCCCCCCGCCGGGGGAACCCACGCTCCCGTTTTCGCGCCAACGCCGCCGCGCCCACGCGAAACAGACGCATATCCGCCGCCGTTAATGTATTCACAAGCGAATACGCAAGAAGATAGCGCCATAGTAATGAAGAATCAACAAAGTGTGAACCTGAGTGAGCTCGCCTCTGCCATCGCCATCGCCGCGCGTGCCGGCCCGAGAGAGTCATCACGCTATCACGCCGAGTTGCCGCCATTCAGCGGCTCGCATCAAGAATGGCTATCATTTAAAGCCGCCTACAACGGAACCACCGCAAATTATAGTGAAGTGGATAATATAGCAAGATTAAGAAGATGCCTCAAAGGGAGGGCCAAAGAAGCCGTCGAGAGCCTCCTCATTTACAACGCTCGCGCAGACGAAGTAATGAGAAGCCTAGAAGCCCGCTTCGGCCGCCCAGACGCCATTGCCCTCGCCGAGCTCGAGCGTTTACGCGCCCTACCGCGCCTTAACGACGGGCCGCTCGACATCTGTGTCTTCGCCAGCCGTGTAGCCAACGTCATAGCCACACTCAAGGCTCTTGACCGCGCTCACTATCTACACAGCCCGGAGACGACAAGGGCAATGATGGAGAAATTTACGCCCGCCCTACGCTACAGATGGTTCGACTACGCGAATACGCAGAAAAACGACGAGCCTGAGCTAATAAAGATATCAGCCTTCCTGCAACGCGAGGCGGACTACTGCGCGCTCTACGCGCAGCCCGAGAACGTCGACGGTGCAAATCCTCATCCTGCAAAGAGGACACACCGAGCCTTCGCGACCACAGACAAGCCTTCACCTAAGTGCGCCGCCTGCAACAACACCGGTCACCCAATAGATAAATGCACTAAGTTTATCGAAAAAGCCGTTGAAGACCGGTGGAAACTAGCCAAAGATCAACGGCTATGTTTCCGATGCCTGCGCTACAAGAACAGGATGCACTCATGCAAGCGCACGAAGTGCGAGCGAGACGGCTGCGAATACTTCCACCACAACTTGCTACATTATCAACGAATCGAAGAAAGAAACGAGGCCGTCACATCGACACGCGCCTCCCGAGAAGCGAGAGCTTATCTAAAAATTATCCCGGTCACAGTCTCTGGACCGGCGGGAGCCGTCGAGACCTACGCCCTCCTAGACGACGGCTCCACGATAACACTTGTACAAGAAGAGCTCGCGAACGACTTAGGCCTGGACGGCCCGACAGTGCCGCTACAAATAGAAGCTATAACGAAAGAAAAAATCGACGCATCGAGATCACGCCGTGTTACGCTCAGCATCCGCGGCACCGACCAACCTTATAGGGTCGGTGCGCATACCATAGACGATCTGAGCCTATCACCACAGTCCGTTAAGAAGGAGGATCTCCGCGAGTGCGCACACTTATGCGACATAGAAGATAGCCTGCGGTACGAGTCAGCGAGACCTAGAGTGTTAATCGGACAAGATAACTGGCATTTACTCGTCAGTAATGAAACACGCCGCGGCCAGCGGCATCAGCCAGCGGCATCCCTAACGCCGCTAGGCTGGGTGCTACACGGTGCACACACACGCATCACAGGCAAACAAGTACATGCGACGCATCGCTTGACCACTATTGAAGAAGCCGAGAAAAATGAAGATTTGAATTTACAACTCAGTGAATATTTCGCGCTCGAAAACCTACTTATCGAGCCGAAGTTACCCCAGTCAAGCCCGGAAGAGCGGGCGCGTATCATGCTAGCCCAGTCAATAACGACTACAGCCGACGGCCATTATGAAGCACCGCTATTATGGAAACAACCCGACAGCCGCTTGCCTGACAACTACGAAAATACACTGAGAAGACTTCATAACATAGAAAAGAAACTCGACAAAAATAAAGAGCTTAAAAGCAAATATAGTGAAGAAATGGACGCCCTTGTCTCGAAGGGCTACGCCGAGCCTGCGCCGCCCACCAAGTCATCAAGAGTGTGGTACCTCCCCCATTTCCCGGTGCTGAATCCTAGCAAGCCCGGGAAAGTCCGAATTGTCCACGACGCCGCCGCGCCTACAAGGGGCGTGTCGCTCAATGACCGCCTACTGACAGGCCCGGCCCTCCTACAATCGCTGCCAGGCGTCCTTATGCGCTTCCGGCAACACCCAGTCGCCGTGGGGGTGGATATTAAAGAAATGTTCATGCAAGTGAAAGTCAAATCTGAAGACAGAGACGCCCTGCGCTATCTATGGCGGGGCGACCGGCGGGGCGACGACGCGCCGCAAGAATATCGCATGACTTCACTCATTTTTGGCGCTACTTGTTCACCGTCAATAGCAATATATGTGAAGAACGTCAACGCCCAGAAACACGAAGAAACGCATCCAGAGGCCGTCAAAGCGATAATAAGACATCACTACGTCGATGACTACCTACACAGCTTCAAAACGGAAGAAGACGCGATTCGAGTGTCAAGTGATGTACGCGATATACATAGAGAGGCCCATTACGAACTACGCCAATGGACCTCTAACTCCACGCGGGTCCTCCGAGCCCTCACTTCGGAGGACGCCACGTCCGCGCCCGTCGAACTGAATAAAAGCGAAATGAAAAATGAACGAATCCTGGGACAAATATGGAAACCCGCGAGCGACGAACTCGCCTTCAACTTGGACCTCAGCCGCCTACCTCCCGGAGCCCTGGACGACATCGAGCCTACCAAAAGGCAAATATTGAAAATAACAATGTCGATCTTCGACCCTCTCGGGCTAGCGGCGCCGGTAACCATCATAGCAAAGAAAATCCTACAAGAGGTGTGGCGGCGCGGAACTGGCTGGGATGACAAGCTGGATGCAGACTTAGCGCGCCAATGGACGGAGTGGACGCTGCACCTAAGGGCATTGCGAGACCTCGCGATTCCGCGCGCCTACCCCTACTACGGCGACGCCCTCGAAACCGACGCCGCGCACCGCGGTATCAGCTGGCGCTTCATACCGGCGGGAGCCCCATTTATGGGCGGGGCATGGGAGAGGATGGTACGAGCCGTCAAGAGAGCCCTACACGCCGTGCTCAACGAGCGCCGCCCCAGCGAGGAGACCTTGACTACTCTGCTCGCCGAGGCCGGATATACAGTGAACAGCCGCCCCCTCACTCACGTGGCGGTTGATCCTGACGAGCCAGAAGCCATCACGCCGAACCACTTCCTCCTCGGTGGCTCAGCCCGGGCCCCCAACCCCGGGACATTCGACGACACCGCACTCATCGGCCGCGCGACTTGGCGGACGAGCCAACGCCTGGCCGAGCACTTCTGGGCCCGCTGGCTCCGGGAGTACCTGCCCTCACTCCAGTACCGGCGGGAGCCCTACGGTCATGGGCGGCCTATCAACGTCGGCGACATCGTGCTAGTGGCCGACGGGAATCTGCCTCGCAACACATGGCCACGAGGCCGGGTTACAGCTATATACCCGGGCCCCGACGGCGTGACGCGAGCAGTGGACGTGACCACCAAGGGCGGAGTCTTCAGAAGACCGACCAAGAAGCTGGTGATCCTGCCGACGGAGCCTGAGAACCTGCACGCAAAAGAAGATCCAACGTTCACCCGAACGATGGTCGGCGGGAGAGATGTGCAGGACGGCATAGAATAAACCCGCTATAAACATAAAATTGTCAGTCGCGACCTAACTTGTAATAATCTAGCTTATAAACCTTCTTATAACATAGGCATTGCGCTACTATTGCCTTATGTAATTGGCACCTGAAATAAAGAGTAATAGGCCTCACATTTCATTCCTACATAGTAAAAAAGGGTAATATACCGCTGGTTTCCTAAATAACGAGTGGATAACACTAAGTTTCCACTAAGAAATATAGACAGACTAAAGGAACCTAGAGATCCTACTCGCGCGCCAGTCAGGCAACGACTGATGGGCGAGCGAGGGGGGAAACCCGGTATTTATACCTCAGGTGGGGGACGAGGTACGTATATACGGGCGGACACGGAATCCCCGCGTTTCAGATGCATTTTGACGCCGAACGAGCGGGATCTCGTGTAATAATGTATTATAAATAGCATAGAAATAGGTATAAGCACTGTAAATAATGTATTAGAGTAAGATTGAACTATAATAAATGAACATGTCATTTCGCGCCAAAATTTCCCGCGCAAATCGCTTTCCCGCCAAATATACGGGGCGAAGGGGCGTCCGGCCGAGGTAACTTAATAGTATAAATTGGGCGGCCAGACCCCATGAAATTCAGTACCTACAGTAGCAGCGAAGTGACATTACTTGAAAAAGTAAACAAGCCTTTCAATTCAGAACCCCGACCCGACCAAGTTCCTGCTAAGCCGTAACGACCAACGCCGAAGGTGCAGGATTTCCCTTCAAATTCTACTCAGCCCAGAGCCAGTCATAGGTGCGTCTCGCACACAAATCATCAATTACTTGGGCTGAGCTCTCACTCGCGTATACCTAATTGGATTCCTTTTTTGTACCGTCCCACTTCCCAAGCGTTTTTAGGGTTCCGTAGCCAAATGGCAAAAAACGGAACCCTTATAGATTCGTCATGTCTGTCTGTCTGTCTGTCTGTCCGTCTGTCCGTCCGTATGTCACAGCCACTTTTTTCCGAAACTATAAGAGCTATACTGTTGAAACTTGGTAAGTAGATGTATTCTGTAAACCGCATTAAGATTTTCACACGAAAATATAAAAAAAAACAATAAATTTTGGGGTTCCCCATACTAAGAACTGAAACTCAAAATATTTTTTTTCATCAAACCCATACGTGTACATCTATGGATAGGTCTTCAAAAATGATATTGAGGTTTCTAACATCATTTTTTTCTAAACTGAATAGTTTGCGCGAGAGACACTTCCAAAGTGGTAAAATGTGTGTCCCCCCCCCTGTAACTTCTAAAATAAGAACATGATAAATCAAAAAAATATATATGATGTACATTACCATGCAAACTTTCAACGAAAATTGGTTTGAACGAGATCTAGTAAGTAGTTTTTTTTTAATACGTCATAAATCGTAAAAAGCAATTTATTTAACGGAACCCTTCATGTGCGAGTCTGACTCGCACTTGGCCGCTTTTTTGTGTTACTGCTATCGACTGTGTAAATAAATACTCTTGTCTCTGAATCCTTACAAATTTAACAGACAATTTGTGTATCCTATAGTAGATGAGAACGTTCTTCATTTGATTAAGCTTCTATTCATAAATCATACGTTCATTAATACTATGAAAAAGTTGATTTGATAATTAGTGTTTATTTTATACAAGTTTACTTTAACTGCATGACACCATCTTTCTTGACTTAAAAGTCATCCTAAACAATCGACGACACGAGTCGATGTTACGGTCATTAGCGCAGGAACTCGTTACCGGTTCCATAACAATCCGTTGCGTCACTCACTGGCCCACCAACCAACTCGTCTCGTCTTCACAAGTGGCAGTTCACACCTGTCCTGCCTATGCACACGGTTCTAATAGCAATAGCGCGTTATGCATTCGTGTGACAATAGAATCGTTCTCATTTAAATTGATCACTAGAACTAGAACGGTTTTAGATGCGTCTCAGTTCTTCCTTATTAGTGCACGCAAGTATTACAAATACGCATAAGGTTGCAAGTTGCAACTCATGTCAGTTTACTAGTCTACTACTCTGGCGTCTAATAATTATATAATGTTCATGGTTGAAGCAAGGTGTTTAAGTACTTTCAGGCATCCAAATTGCCTTTGCCAAATAAGCTGATTGTAATTCAGATCCTTCGTCACCACGCTAATTGTTTGCTAATTGTTTGTAATGAGCGTAACTCGGGAAACGTGTCTGAAATTTGCCACTCTTTTCGTTAACAGTAGAGGCGCCAAAATGTAGTTTGTCCGCTTTGATTTTACTGATTGAAACTGTATCTGTAATCAAGAATACGTAGGTTTAATAAGTACCATTGCATAAAACCGCTTGCATTCACATCTAATGAAATTGTAACCACATTTCGTTCAAGCGTGTACAATTCTATTCGTATCGATTACTGGAATCCACGTAAATCGCATACGTGATGTATTATTACACGGCTCGATTGGTTTTTAGAAGAATTTATTGCATTCACTTTCTCTATCCTGACGTTATTAAATAACTCATTTTATTGATATCACCTTTTTTCAAATGATAATTTATCTTAGGTAACAACGGAACAAATACGAGTGGAGTTGGAGCACGATTTCGGGATAGATCTATTATGAATACGAATGTTTGCAATGAATCCGGAATTCGATATTCTGGGCGGCTAGAATATCGATTTGACATATTTTAGGGCGAGTTAGGGATTAGTGGCCAATGGGTCATTGTATCCCATGTCTATAAAAATGCCCATGTTTGCCCGCAACAATTTTTGGTCCCCCATGCATTTCCTTGGTCAATATAAACATATCTTGAGTTAAGAAGCGGGAAATTATAGCCGTTGGGTTTCGATGCGACCCAGTGTCCCCCATTGGGCATGCATGGATGAGAAATCCAACACAGCATTTTCTTCCTATCTGCACATTAATCGAATACCGGAGTAGTACTTGTTGCGTTTCCTTACAGCTCGTCTTGCGTGTCCTATGTCCGTGCTGTCCGCACATGATGATTTGTTCTGTCGCGATAGTTGGAGTCCAAAGCGCACGCGCAATGATGCGCGTCGGTCGCGCCTCGTGCCCGCCGGACGCGCAGGCGCGCGCCTAGCAATGTAATACTTTCACACATATTCGATAAACGCAATTTCACCCACTTCTGTCATAGGTATTGTATTTTTTGTGTCAGCATTCTTTAGTATCGCGGTTAATACATTCGCTACAATTTCATGCATTAGATCTCAGATTTCGCTGATCAATCCGGTGATTGTAATCATATCATGTGAAGCTTTAATTGCAACGCAACGTCCATCATAGCTGCGTGTGTTTGTTCTTCATTGTATGACATGTGTATATAACTTCGCAGTACTCGAATAAACAGCAAATGTAATTATTGTTACCCATCTAGGATTGACTTTCTTTAAAACATGTTTGTCACTTTTAGCTTTAACTTCGTTATTCAATAACCAATAGGGCTTGACCAGTGGATGTAAATTATTTGATTTAATATGTGTTTTGAATTCATACTCAAGAGATTTAACCTGGAAAAAATGGATTATGCATAGAATCGCAATATTACCGTATGTTTTACATAGCTCCGTTTATTAAGTTATCGATCTCGAAGTCCGTAGTTAGTTAGACCCTAACACAACAAGCGTTCAACGAAATTTACATATTTCAGCCCGACGTTCTTGCCTTATACAAGTTATACATAATTATAACTTCGGAGTGCCCAGTGCTACTTTTGACGTAAGTCCACTTGACAAAGTATTCGAAGTGTTTATAGCAGAAGCCGTAATATGATTGCGTTTATTGCGACGATACAAAGCTTTAGTATGAACTGGAATCTGGGGACCGATGTTTACTCTTTCTCTCGTTCACTCTCGACTTACGAGCGCTCGAAAATGTAATAAAAGTAAATTGCATTGTTGTGTCAAAATTGCAGGAACTTACTTTCTGCTGATAGAATTGAATACGAGTGGTCAATGTCAATGCCACTATAACCACTAATACCTTTCATGATTTTTCACAGTTTTCGAGTGAAAGAGTCACTCGAAAATCGGTCCCAAAGAGAAGCCACTACGTAGGTACTTTATATTTATTATGCGATAAACGGTCTCATCACGGACCCGCAGATACCTTTCTGATATCGCTTACAGAAAAATGTATATCTATAAAACTCTAATGCTAAATGTAATGTTTCACGGTTGAAATGAAAATGACATAACTATTTAGGTTAATGACATACTGGGATCACTTGACTTATGCCTGCAGATGCCGTGCCGTTGCATAACATGATGCAAATCCGCTCCGTTGTTTATGATAATTACTTCTACCTATTTTTGTCATTAAAATATGATAAAGATTGCATAACGACCCTACGTTCGCTCGCGTTAGAAACTTCCAATACGAGCTTTGAATATATTTCACTTTGTCCTTTTGCATAGATTGTACTTGTTATGAAACAAGTTGCGGGAGAAATTTCTAGGAAACATTTCGAATAATAAACAACACCCAGTTGCAGAGTCTGTTGTTATAATATTACTTTTGGGTTCTTGCGTTCAATGTTCCTCTTCACCATTGAGTTTGTTGTTTTGCCCGATCACAATGATTTAATTTCAAAATTAAGTAAGCGTAGTCCCTCTTTTAATTAATAACTAATAATAATCAAGCCATGTATTTAGAGAGAAAAGTAAGTTTCCAAGAATGTATATTTAATGAGAACAAGTTGTATTTTTTATGATGATTATTATTGATTTTAGGTAGGTATGTTTTGTGATGATGCTGACGATTGTCCGTTTCCGTTTTAATATGGCGCGGCAAACTGTCTATTTAGTTGTCTAAATTTGCGTGTGGAGCGTTTAGCAACACTTTCGGCGCTTGTTCCGTTCCCGGTTTGGTCACGCTTTCTTCGACGCTCGTTAACGAATCTTATGAGTGCTTATTATTTTAACAACGCAATGGTCCCAGAAAAGGAAAAGCAACTTGTTTCCGTATTGAAAAAAAAAACACTTGTCTGGACGATGCTTTTGCTGGTATTACTTACTTTAAACTGTTTCGACGCGAACTTTTAAGAGGCCATTTATTAGAAATTGCTTTAATTATCATTCATTTGGGCGAGCGTCCCTAATGACCCATTCATGTATTTTCTTTCATACCGGGCCACTTCACCGTGACTCACGATTTTCATGCGAGACTTACACTGAGACTTGCAATGCGTTTACGTTTTATAAATACATAGACATTATTACTATTATCAACTACAAATAAATGTGTTATAGTACATACAGCGAATGCTTAATTAGTCCTTCTTCGGTACTGGGAACTAACTTACTTTGGTATATTTGAAATGCAATCTTATCACTGAACTTCAAATCAAAAAGACCGTAAAGGGTATTAAATATTTTAGTGTTGGCAGAAGGAGAAGGTACCTAATGTTCCCTTTCTGAAAAACAAAATGCGTTACGAGTTGTAGGAAATTGATACTTACCTAATAAGAGGTCCTGCGTAGAAATGGAATCCAAGTCGAACAAAACAAAGAGGCACGGCTGTACCATCCTTTTCTCGAAGCCATTCAGGCCATTTTCAACATCCTGTAATTTTGTGCTGGCTAAAGCTAGAACCCTGAATTTTTAGGAACATGTAGGTCATAATATGGCTAACACATAATATCAATAACATTCAATTTGAACTTTTGGTTTAAGAACTATTGTCCGTCAAAGTTCGTTAGTTTTGTCACTGACATACTCACTGATAATGATCACGCTAATTCTAAGGTACTTCTAGCAGACCCACAAGCTCCAAATTTCAAGCGTAATTATTTTTTAGCCTAATAATATATAAAAAACCTAAAAATATTGCAATTTCAGTCACGTTTCAGAGATATACAAACTGCATAAGTAAGTTTGTAATCCTATACAAATACATGCGATTACAAAGTTACTTTTGCAGTTCCTTCCCGCAAAACTATACAAACGTTATTTGCGGTTGGTAAAATAACATTACCATACAAAGTCCACAAAAATAAATAAGATCCCATAAAAAACATGCCATGTAAAAAATAGCCCAAGTCTCGATACTCTTTCACAGTAAAAAGTGGTGAGATATTTCGGTAGAGCCAAGTCAGGCATTCTTATTAATCCTTATTTGCTTGCTAAATAAAATTTTGTGACTTGGCAATCACACTTACATAGTTTTAGGTAAAAAACTAGTAAATGCAGTAAAGTTGTGTGATTCCCAAGTTGCAGAATTTTATTTAGCAAGCAAATAAAGATTAATAAGAATGCCTTACTTGGCTCTACCGAAATATCTCACCACTTTTTACTGTGAAAGAGTTTCGAGACTTGGCCTATTTTTTACATGGCATGTTTTTTATGGGATAAGTAATTCAGGAAACTTGCGACTTAAGCAATAAAAGCTTGAACCAGAAAAAAAAATTTGGTTCAAGCTTTTATTGCCAACTGTACTTTCCTGTATTACCGTCATAAACTACTCGTTGAGACGATTCTAACGAGAACAAACTCCCGGGAGTTACGTCTGTTCTGTTAAGAGCCCCCATATGCAAATTAGCCAATGTTTATCGACCTAGATCTCAACATCTATAGTGATTACATATCTGTCCTTACAGTATATGAATCTTAAACTGTTTTTCTTCAGTCTGTTAAAAGTGAAAACACGATTGGCAATAATTTTCTCGATACTTTTATTTTTCAAACCTAACCCGTCTTTTGGATGTTTTTGGTTGGATATTTAAGACCCTCCCATCTTTAACAATGATTTTTGGTTTAATAGTTGTACAATGATAAGTTCTCAAATCTGGTAAAAGGATTTTGCTTATAAATGTACGCACAAAAAATATAATTAAAAAACATGATATCCGCGCTTTTAGCACGCACTTCCATTTCGCTCGCGCTTATGCTCAGTGAGAGGGAGAGGACCACTACGCCATCTTCTGTCTCCATCATCAGGTCAGCTCGATGGTACCATAATATTGAATTCTCATCCAAACTGTATAGTTTAAACCCAAAATTACAGCGGAATCGGTTGAAGATATCTGCTTCAAAATTGAGTTGCAAGATTTCACCCGAACAAACATAGTTACATATAGGTTGCAAGTTAAATAAAAGCTTGTACCTACCTAATAAAAATATTCGCCGTACCTACACACTCGACTCGATTAATGCAAGATTCGATCAGCAGTGAATCTTGCAAACAAACACCATTTCTAAAGGTAAGTAGGCACACGTGAAAGTAGGCGGATGTCAACATTGGGGCCATATTCAAAATTCAAGTTACTTGCACATTCGGAGAGGCACTCGAACCCAGCATACGCGAAGGAAACCGGGTCGACAAGAAGCCTACTTGCAATTCCCACGGCGATGCTATACGATACCAACACTTGAATAGCTTCGTTTTGCAATTTACGCTTACGTACGCTGAAGTCCTAAGGTGTGAAAAAGAAAGTGAACACTGTAATACTACACGTTTCGCAAAACCGACATTAAACAATAGAATTGACGCTTCTGCAATATACTTGTGCTGGCTAACAGTAATGTGATCTTGCAAGTCCTCAAGATTATTTTTTAATTTCTTCAGTAAATGTCCCTAATAAACTAAACGATCATAATCATAAGTATCATAACCAACATATATATAACATATATAGAAATTACATCGCTCGCTAAGACTCACCGAACCACAAATAATGCTCCAGAAAACAGGTAAGTAGTGATACTAATGGTAATAGAGAAATATTCTGATTCGTGGGAAGGGCATTGTTTCCATGAGGTGTTTCGCGGTGGTCGCCGAAGCGCAACCGAAGGCCTCAAATCTCAAGGCGTTCGTGACTCACTAGTCATTTGGGAACACAGACCACTTAACCTAGTGGTCTGTGTTTGGGAACTATTCGGCCGTGGTTAGCATCCTTCCCTTGTCTGTATCACAGGCCAATTGCTTTGATTTTTTTTTTGCGTTATCTGTTGCGGCTGAATTATTGACTATTAACGACTTAAATGGAATGTAGAAGCGTTTTAGCATCGATGCCCCTAAAAGTGTCAATTGTGCGATTGAAAGTATTTTACGTAGGACTTTATGATGCATTGTTTCAAAGCGAGACCACCGACCAAACTCGTTTTCACCTGATCATGTTTCATTCATGCGTCCACATCGGACTCGTGCGTCGTTTCCAGGCCAAACTCGATCCCTTTGAAGATATTATATTATAAAGGGCTTTAACTTTTTAGAAATTACGAACAGGCCGGAAGCTTTATGTGGACGAGTGGTCTAGCACTTCTGCGTTTGTTTGTATAAATGCTCAAAGTGCGTCACTTCCTCCTAACAACTAAGTATTGTAAGGATTTTTATGTACTGTATTTGTATGTGTGACTTTAGTAGATAGTACGGGAAGTAGTGGCACCCAATGTATGGGAGGTGCAAATTTTGGTATCGGATGAATTCACTTGGCACAGATGTCATATACGTAAAGCTAACCTAATTCAGCCCGGTAGCCATCCGCCACTCCCTGGAACCCTCCACTACCTACCCAGGCAGGGGGGCATTCAAAGTTACTCGCCGCCGCGCTTCAGTAAAAAAATAATATCAGCTTCTATTTACGTAACACCTCGAGTGTGGTGTCATTTTCTGATAAATCAGGCATGAAGAAATCATTTTTGAGATATTCAATGTATAGTTTTATAGAAAAAAGGAAAATATTGACGAACATATCAAAAGCAGTTTTCAAAAATCTAAGGACTTTGCGACTTTGCGGCAAAACTAGAAAAGATACACGAAAGTAATGTTTGCAAGCTTTTCACATTTCTTCTCTACAATTATGCAAATACCTCTTAAATTTATGTATATATGGAATCACAATGTTGGCAAGAATTATAGCATATTTGTTAAGCTTTTACATGATATAACACACATTTATATATATTACATGGTTCAGGTAATATAGTACCCACTTTTCAAAAAGCCTCCGCGGCAATGAAGATTATTTCATTACTGATGACCTAGACACTTTAGATACTGTCTCTCTGCAGTTTTGCGGTGCACATAACATGTTTAACAACATAATAAAAGTTTGTGCTGGTTTCTGCAATATGGTAATTTTGATAAAATTAATCTTGTAGGGAAAACTCGCTTTGCGTTGTTGGTTTTTAGAGCACAATTTTTCCAATTTTACTCCTGTCTAAAAATAAAAAACTAAAATGTTAAGCTAAAATGCTAGATATAATTTGTGGTGTACATTACTTTCGTGTATTTTTTTTAGTTTTGCCGCAAAGTCGGAAAGTCCTTAGATTTTTGCAAACTGATTGTGATATATTCGTCAATATTTTTCTTTTTTTCTATTAAACTATACATTGAATGTCCCAAAAATGAATTCTTTATACCTGATTTATCAGAAAATGATACCACACTTGAGGTCTTACGTAAATAGAAGCTGATATGATTTTTTTCTGAAGCGCGGCGGTGTGTAAGTTTGAATGCTGAAATTCCTTAAGGTGCCGGTCGGTTAGCTGAAATTACTATCTCACTTTCATAGACCCCAATCATTCTTGAACAATCTTAAACAGCTCATAGTAGAGGTTACCGTTGCAAAGCGCCTTCTGCATTTTGGTACTAACAACTTACAACCTAGTATGTTTGTTTATCAGCGATAGCTTTTTATCACGCGTACCGATTTCGATTATTTATTTTTTATTTGAAAGAAGGGACTTTAACGATAATCTGATAGGAATTTGAAGTTATAAAATTTCATACAAAAATAAGTAAATTACAAATTTAATTAAGAAATTATTTTTGGTAGGTAAATAAAAAAAATAAGCTATAAGTAGATAGAGATATCGTTTTATTTTTCCTGTATTATTTGTTACTCTTAATCATATGTAATTATTTCAGAATTTTCGCTATGTAAACTTCGGAGATAAGGGGGGGGGAATGGTATTTTATTCTACATTTCCTTAATAAATCAAAATTTAACCAATAATAATAATATAATATTTTGCGGACAATCTTACACAAATCAACCTAGTCCCAAACTAAGCAAAGCTTGTACTATGGGTACTAGACGACGATATAGATACTTATATAGAGAAATAAATACTTAAATACATAGAAAACATCCATGACTCAGGAACAAATATTCGTGCTCATCACTCAAATAAATGCCCTTACTGGGATTCGAACCCAGGACCTCTTGCTTCGTAGGCAGGTTCACTACCAACTAGGCTAAACCAATGTAGAAAAAAAAACGGTTTTAGAAAGTGCAACTCAAGCCCACTTGATCTATTTACTAGACTTTGATTTTTAAACCCCTCTCATATTCGTCATTTTAAACAGAAAATAAAAATGTATATTTAATTTTTAGGGTTCAGTACTCAAAGAGTAAAACGGGACCCTATTACTAAGACTCCGCTGTCCGTCCGTCCGTCCGTCTGTCTATCACCAGGCTGTATCTCACTGATACCGTGATAGTTCCAGTTGAAATTTTCACAGATGATGTATCTGTTTGCCGCCGCTATAACAACAAATACTAAAAACAAAATAAAATAAATATTTTTATTGATAATGGTACGGAACCCTTCGTGCGCGAGTCCGACTCGCACTTGGCCGGTTTTTCATTTTCCTTACACGTAGGGTTACCAGATACAAATTTCAAAAGTCCTGACAAAATTCCTGATTTTCGGCCAAAATGGGGAATGGATGAAAATTTTAGAAGTGCCTGATTTTTTTTTGGTGATAGGAATAACCTTCCTTAGCACCAGAAAAAAGTTGCAGATTTTTCAGGTGCGTCAATTAGTTTTGAAAAATATAAATAGTTTCCTCGCTTACGTTTTGGGTTTAGGACGGCGAATGAGACATTTTCCTTGATTCGTCTCATATTACAAAAAATATCTTAAAAATCCGTGGTAAACTGTCACTTAGCAATGATATTGACAGCTGCAGCAGCTATATTTGTCATTGTCAGGGTCAGATATCCAAAAATTTTTTTGTATTATGAGACGAATCAAGGAAAGTTTCTCATTCGCCGTCCTAAACCCAAAACGTAAGTAAGGAAACTGTTTATATTGTTCAAAAATAATCGTCGGACCTGAAAAATCTGCAATTTTTTTCTGGTGTTAAGGAAGGTTATTCCTAACACCAAAAAAAAAATCAGGCACTTCTAATATTTTCATCCATTCCCCATTCCGGACACGAGCTTGACGCAGAGAAGATAATTACGATTATTTATAAGTTACAACTTATGAAAGTCCAAAGTACTTGTGGCATTACCTTTTTTGTTATTGTAATTTAAAAAAAAAATGTTTTACTATAAAAACAATACAAAAGAAAACATTTGTACAGCGGACAAAGCCGTAAAGGTTTATCTGCCGCTGTATTCGCACTTAAATATATTTACTAATTAAATATATTTTTTTACAGGGGTGCAGTTCTATTTTAGCTAATTTAATATTATAGTTACTTACAATAGTACTTAGTTAATTACTATTGACCGTATTCATAAACGTTCAACAACCTTATTTTAGCTAAAGTGCCGTTAAAGTTCGTCTGTCTCTCACATTGTCTAAAAGCGGGCACGCCGCGGGCCCGCGCGCCCGCGTTCGATGTGTGTTTGAAATGTAGTTTCAATGTTTTACAACTTGCGCGGGCCAGCGCCCGACCCGCGCCCGCGACCGGTGTGTGGAGGCCTTTAAAGTTTACAGTGTATTAAATTTTATTTTTTCATTTATTTGCCGAAAATTCCTGACATTTCCCTTTTCCGGCCTCATTCCTGACATATGTCTAAAATTCCTGACATGTCAGGAAAATTCCTGACATCTGGTCACCCTACACGTGTCTTAAGTCTTAACCCTTTTAACAGTTGTTCAAAATTTCAAGTTGATAGCTTAAGTAGTTCCCGAGATATTTAATGTTGTGACAGACGGACGGACGGACAGACGGACAGAGTCGCGCATAAGGGTTCCTTTTTTACCTTTTTGGTACGGAACCCTAAAACCGGCCTTGAAAGTAGAGGGAGTACGAGTTTATTGTATTTTTGTTATAAATATAATATCTATATTATACTATCGTAAGTAAGTAAGAGAGAAGTACAATATTTTACATTCGCTCAGCCTGGATTGGGTGAATCATATCATAATGCCAGCCACGTCTGTAGTAATATCTCTTGGCAGAGTGAGGGGAGGGTATGATTCAACTCAAATGGCGCTGTATTTTATTTTAAATTAAGGGCTTCATGATAGCTACTTACGGTACGTATTAGGTATGTACTGAGAAACATAAGTTTTCATTCATCAAAATATTTACTGAGAATTGTATTAACTCGCGCAATATGGTTTTTTTTCTATTAAATCATCGCTAATATCGCTATTTTCCCTTGCGCTTGACCAAGTTACATATTCCTATGATCTCATAGATATATTTCAAAAGTTGGGCAGATATTGTCAATTTACACTAAAGTTCTAATAGGAAAGTATGCTGTGCTGTGCGTGCTCTATATCAATATTTTAGTTAGTTACCTGTAAAACTAATTGTCTAACCATGGCAGAAATGATAATGAATGGACAGGTGCGACGTCATCGTCTCGGCATTGCGCCCGCGTCGACCTTCGCAGTCAACTACACTGCAACACAAGGAACTGCCCAAAACTGGTCCGACTGCTGTTTCTTTGACGTTTATAGTGTTTATACACAGCGTTTCTTTGTAGACTTTATAATTCATTTCGGTTAGTCGTAAAAGATCCACCAGAAATGTGCGAAGCTGTGTTTTCATATACCTACATGATGCCAAGCATGCGAGGTATCAAATATATAAAAATACATATTCGCATTTTAGTGGATATATCGACTCCTAACCTAGGGATTTGGATATTATCCAGTATACATTTAGTCAGATACCATCTTATCGCAAAGCAAATGTGCTTCGTTCGGTCCGATTTACCTAGTGGGGCATTTTCAAATAGTTATTAGTGTCCGAAACACACACGGACATTTTCGGGATTTTACACTCTTGCAAATCTCCGTACAAATTAGTTATTAAATGACAAACTAAAGAATATACCATTATGTTTAACAGTGCACGACTAGTGTGAGCGACGATTTTTATCTCGTATATTATTAAAGAAGTTGCACATTATGTGTTGCATTGTTTTCGTACCGAACAGAATCAGGAAGAAAACGTGACGAACGGTGGTAACGATTTGTGTTGGGGCAATTAGCCTGCTTGCATACTTTACCGTTCGAACGGTGAGGCTCGCGACGGCCAGCAATTTTGACAAGCCTCGGATGAATTTTATACTTGCTCGTTTATTGGTCTGCTGGCCTGCCATGATCAGAAGCAAAACTAGCCAGATGACCTATAGGTACTCGCTGCAAAGGTGTAATAATATAATATCGTATCGTAAAGCTCACTAAATGCAGAAAAAATACTTGAGAAATATCAACTGTGTCGAAGGTTCAATGAGGTTAAATTTTACTTTACAAATTAGTGACTTTTGGTTGTCACCCGACGATTTTAGATAAAAAACAATAATATAAATTTATATGGCATACTTACCTCAATAATTCACATTTTAACAACAGCTCTGCAGCAGCAATCACAATTTGTAATTTTTTTAGTAGTTCAGTCATTATAGATTTTGACCCGTGAATAATCAGTTCTTGGATTTTTTTTTCGTAGGTCCCTCGTGGGGAGGGGGGGGGGGGTCACTGGGAGTGTAAATTCAAAAAGTAGACTGAATCAGGCTCTTGTGTATTCGAAAAACGATTTTTCTTGAATATCTCGGCCATTTTTGATTTTACAGTAAAACCGTGAGGACAAAAATAGTAGGAAATTTGATTCTCTACAAGTTTGGTCCTCACAATTTTTCTTCTAGGATCGATATTTTGGGGGAAAAAGGTGGGAACCAAAATTGTTCAGAATTTGATTCTCAAGTTTAGTCCTCTTCATTTATGCCGTATAGTTGAAAATAAACGAAATGATGAAAATATTTTGAATTTGTCACTTTTTTCAGATTTAATTTCCAAAATACCGATCCTAGAAGAAAAATTGTGAGGATCAAATTTTCTACAATTTTTGTCCTCACGGTTTTACAGTAAAATCAAAAATGGCCGAGTTATTTAAGAAAAACCGTTTTTCGAATATACACAGGAGCCTGATTCAGTCTACTTTTTGAATTTACACTCCCATAGTGACCCCCCGTGGGACCTACGAAATAAAAATCCAAGAACTGATTATTCACGGGTAGGGTTGGTTTTTTGGATATAATGACTGGACTATAGGTACTAAGTGTAATTTACCGCGATATAACCAACTTTACCCCCTGGCCACGACTTTGGTCTTAAGCGACCTGCGACCAGCGTTTTATATGTTCATTGCGCGTGATCCCAACTAACCACAGCACAGTGCGTTGCGCGTCTCGACCGCGCAATGAACAAATAAAACGCTGGTCGCAGGTCGCTTAAGACCAAAGTCGTGGCCAAGGCGTAAGGGGCTCCTCGCGCTTTTTGACTAGTTTTGATGAGTTTTGAGTTGATATTCCTCCGTCATTACAATAGATATATTTATGCCACAAACGTTAATCGGTTCTTCAATACTTTATCTACTTTTGCAAGAGAGTTTTTTTGGAAAAATATGTATATTTATTTTTCTATGATTTATTCAAACATGGTCCAAATAAGCTCTGTTTTCGATATTAGTATGTTGTTTATGCACTTTTATATATGAAATTTACATGTAATTGTTCCTTTTTGACGTTTCTAACAACCCAAGAGAGTTTTTTATATTTAACTCATTGTTACAAAAGTTACGTCCAAAAAACTGTTTTTTTGGCCTAAAACTGCTAAAGTTTAGTGCCATATATCTCAAAAACTAGGTATGAGTTTTGAAGTAAATATGGGATACTTTTTCGGTTAACCTCGTTGTTGTTAATACGGTAAGCCAAAAAACACGAAAAAACGGACGGTAACAGATCGAAGGTCATTGGGAGCTGTGAGCCCCTTAAAACAAATGGTTTCATACGATCTAAATAATACCCTTTAATTATACTTTAGCATAAATAATGAAAAGAATTCTGCCGGATGGCCTAGAAAACGAATGAGACGGTAAAGGCGGAAATCTAATTAACGATATCAAAAGAGAAGTGGTCGACTGTCTGCTGCACTATAACCTTTCTATTGTACAAAGTCTTTGAGTTGCACGTGAGGGTTGTCAGCAGTCAAATTCGCACATCCATAGCAACCTACCTGTAAAGCTTTTGAAAGATAATATGTATTGCAACATGATGCCATATGAAATTAGCCCTTAATGTTATAAAGGAAACGGTGTAATTGGCAGGCAGCTGCAAATAACTTGTTAATTGCGCCGACACGCGCACAGCCTGCGCTGCGCCGATGCATTCGCTGAACAAAAATGGCGCTTGAGCTTGAGCTGGAACGATACGCAATTTTGTATGTAGTCGACTGGGGATTCGTCGCTAGAATTATTTGATCCCTGTGTTCCCAAAAACTGCGTTACAGGAGGCGGAGGCCAGACATAATGGCCAGTTCGCCTACAACGATGCGCTCGGTGAATACCAACCCCAGTTTCATATCTCTTGTCAGCGCTTTACGCACAGTTGTCTAGTAAATTACAATTCTAATGTGTTCGTTGTTATGACAACTTGCCAATTTTCTTGTAACTCATATCAATTTTCCTTTGGCATTTCAAAGATTGAGAAGCTTAAGGTGGTTCGATTGCCATACAAAGCGTTATTTGACATTCGCAGGCTAACGGTGTGATATTTTAAGAAACTTATGTAACAAACTTTCATCAATTGGCTTCCCATTTGCGCCAAATTCCCCCTTTCCTAGAATAAACTTGTATAAACTAGATTAATTTGAGAAAAATAGTTTTCCCAAAATATCACGTCCCAAACCAATTTCTCAAATTAATCTAGTTTATTCTAGGAAAGGGGGAATTTGGCGCAAATGGGAAGCCAATTGATGAAAGTTTGTTACATAAGTTTCTTAAAATACCACGCCGTTAGCCTGAGAATGTCAAATAACGTTTTGTAAGGCAATCGAACCACCTTAATTTTAGCGCTGCTGACTAATACGCCTACCTCTGTTTTGCTGAGTGCGTATAATTTCCAAACCGGCTCGTCGCTGAACACTACGCTAAAAAAAGACCGCCATCATATGTTGCGAGCTTGCACTTAAGGTTGTGGTCGGCTCATTAAGAACGAGTTCATGGAATGCTCAATCGTGCAGGAATTATAATCCAACATTTCATTAATATTTGAACACGCTGTATATTGACTTCAGCGTACGATATTGGTCTCTGAAAAGTTATTTTTTTGATTATTTAGAACACAGTCAAAATTAATTTAATTCGAAACTTAGTAAGTCGAAAAGTTTATTGTATAGTTAACGCGCTCAAAAATATCTTGGTACCGTCCTTATTGACAGTGTAATTTATGTTGGTAATCTATAGACCAATAATCTATTATTATGCTATCGATTGCAACGATACCGGACTGACAAGTGACCTATGCATCAATCGCATGTTCCTATCGGCTGTAACATCCTAGTATCTACGCAACTACCTACGTTTTACATACTAAATACTGAAATACTGCAACGTAAGTACCTAGTTACCTACGTATGCATTTTGATGTCAAGAGTAGTTTAGTCTTTTCGACTCTGTTATTTGTAGGTATATTAACTAAGGTTAAAAAGAGGTAGGCTATTTTCTTGGCTGCCTGTATTAGCTTGATACACTACGAAAAATCATTTTGGCTTAATTACCTTAATACGTTAAACCCAGTGTTAATGAAATAAGTATTTAGTGCGCACTTGCTTTGGGTTGACCATTAATTAAATAAGGCTTACGTAAATTGGCCTAAGTCTTGAGATGTATCCCTTTTACAGGCTCTCAATTACAACTTTGCTGCGTAGTAAATCTGTACACTGGTTAGAAAATGGTCACTTTGAACTTATAATTTAATGTTAGAGCCTAATTTAATGTTACAGAAGGCCTAATCTTTTACTAAGCAAACACATTAATGTAATAGTGATTTACGAAAGTTTCAGCATTAAATCCATAATTCTATGTTCAAAGTGACCATTTTCAAAAGGTTCTCAGTGTTCTCACACAATGCAAAACAAACTGAGTGACCACGAATTCATTCAGCCAAAGAAAACTTAAAGGTTCTTTCGCAGCTTATAATGAGATACATCCATTATAGAGTGTAATATAATATATTGCTAAAGATTAATATGGCAACTTCTTATTAGATCAGCACATTACTTTAAACCTACGTTGAACTGATAAAAACCCTGAATATGTCAGATCCTGCATCAACGCAAGTAAATACTTACAGCAATACAATTCCCATTCGCAATGTTCCAGAGTGCTTGGACACATAATAGGTAACTCGACAAAAAGTAGCCGCGTTATCGACGGCCCAGCTGTACTAATAAGGGCATAAGCATTAGGACTGGTAGCTTCGTGGGTGGACTGGTCCCGCGAGGCCGTGTCGTTTTTCTAACGCCCTCTCGTACCTAACTGTTCAAGCTACTGACTGAGAACGAGCAAGCCGCTGCCCCGTGACGAGTTATTTGAGGTTATAAGGCACAGGTACTCGTAGGTACTTGATACTCATAGTAACTGGATATAAGGCAAAGAACAAAAAATATATGACTTATATGAGTGTCAATAGGCAAGATGCAATATTTTCATTTTTGCTTTCATTTGGAACAATTGCATGTACATAGAATAGACCACGAGTGTATTAAAAAATGAAAACACTTTAATTTATAGTCAAAAATTTCTGTTACAAACTGACAATTTAAAATTTCGCGCCTAAACGGATCTACAGTTCCTGGGACGTCACTCGTGTTTGTCACTCGCCATAATTTACAACCATGTCGACACTAATTTTTAGAAAGTTTCTAGAGTCATAAAGCCTACTTCCATTTTTATTCAAAATTCTTAATGTTTTTTAATGAAACAATCTTTCCCTTTATAATTATAACCTTTCATTTTAGTTGTCATAACAGGAGTGACGTCACCAGTCGCTGATCGGTGGATAAAAAAAACACGTTCCGTTTCACATTACTTCAAAGTCTTCAAATCGTGTTGTATTGTTTGAAATTAGTACAAACTAAAGTAAAAAAAAACGTTTCAGTAGTAAATATTTTATGTTTTTTCAACATTTTGAGCACAAAATAATGCTAAATATAGATGCAACTTCCCGTGCGTGAGCGCGATAAGGACAACTAGGTATAGCTTCGACTAAAAATCTTATTTGCGGCCTAATTGAAGGAGCCGTTGTAGGCATTGTTTGCAGCAAACTAGAACTCGTAAAAATAAGAATAAAAAAAAAACAAGAGTCACAGATGTTAATTTATGCTGTACTTATTTGAAAAAATAAAACATTTATCTAGGGTAAAAAACCTACGAGGAAACAGGCGAAAATGTTTGTATGGAAAGATTACCCCTAATGTTTCATCTTAATGTAATCAAATTATTATGAAGGCAACAGTATACTCTCAGGCCTTTAAAACGTTATTAAAAAAATAGCGCTATTATAACGCTATAATTCCGTTATTTGCCGAAATTTGTATAGAAATATCGTTATTTATAACGTTATAATATCACTATTTTTAATACGTTTTAAAGGCCTGAGTACTCTGTACTCTATAAGTTATAAAATATGATGTATAATATACAAATTACAGAGAAACAATTGATTTAACAGACTCTGTATTATATTATAAGTTATTTATTTTACTTTTTATAGTTTTAGTTTATAATATAGGTTTAGTTTAGTTTTATTTCTTTATAAATATTATTATATACCGTTTTATAATTAAATTGTTTTTGAACAGAATATTAGGTTATAATATAAAATAAATAATATGTAATAAAATAAATAAATCTAAAGTTATAAAATATAATGTATACATAATACAAATTACAGAGAAACAATTGATTTTGATTAGAGTCCCTATAATTGATGAATCTTTTACAACTTCAACATTATGAGACGGTAAGCTTTGTTTTTTTTTCTGTTTATAAACCAATTTTATTACACTGAGAACGCTTTTACTACACCGACCACAAATTACTTTTAACAAAATAATAGTTTTAATGCTGGCTACTACATTACGGGTTGTTCAACCGCAACATAAAGGTTTAACACATGCCTTCCGGCTCGCGTAGGCAATAAACACTATCGCATCTCCGAATCTCTTCGTAGTAGGTATTGAATTCAAATAAGTCGCGCAGTGAGACATGTGGGTGCTCCGGTCTCGGCGGCGCCGGCGCCGGCTACAGCCCTGCCTCCGGTGAAGGGCCCGAGAGAAATTAGCAACAAACAATACACACGGACATTCTATGGTAATTGCATTGCATGTCATAGGAAGGAATGCATATGTCACCGTTATATTGTGAACACCGTCAGTTTATTAATCTTACTCGCGCTATTATAACTGTCGGAAAATTGTCAACTGTCAAAACCGTTCACAATTTAACGCAATATTTTTCGTTAGTTAAAAACTTTCAATGACGAATCGTCAAATTGTGAACTGAGATCAAATCTGCTTGCTACGGAACGTACACAAAGAATAAGTGTAGATGTTAGTTAGGTATCTTCAGTTGCCCGAAGGGCAAAGCGGGGCTCCGTCGACACAGCTGAATGCCGAAATAAATGGAATAAAATGTCTGAAAAACAAAAAAAACAATCATGTTCTGACGTAAGTGGAAATAATTCGCTCAACCAAACAGCGCACAGGTTGCGTTCCGAATCACGCAAATTTGATTCAGTCACAATTTGACGATATGACATTGTTAGTTTATAAACTAACGAAAATGAATGCGTAAAATTATGAATTATTTTGGCAGTTCACAAAATAACGGGTAAGATTATAAACTGACGGTTTTCACAATCTAACGGTGACACATACATTATTTTATCATGGAAAATCTTATTGTGATCGGCTTTAAACACTGGGACTATGTTAAGGTGGTTCGATTGCCATACAAAGCGTTATTTGACATTCGCAGGCTAACTTTCATCAATTGGCTTCCCATTTGCGACAAATTCCCCCTTTCCTAGAATAAACTTGTATAAACTAGATTAATTTGAGAAAAATGGTTTTCCCAAAATATCACGTGACAAACCAATTTCTCAAATTAATGTAGTTTATACAAGTTTATTCTAGGAAAGGGGGAATTTGGCGCAAATGGGAAGCCAATTTATGAAAGTTTGTTACATAAGTTTCTTAAAATATCACGCCGTTAGCCTACGAATGTCAAATAACGTTTTGTATGGCAATCGAACCACCTTAAGTACGTCACATAATAATTGTGTTGTTAGAGTAGGTTTCTATAAACCATGTTTGTTTTACAATTATTTTCTTGATCATTTATAATACCTAATTTATTCTCGTCAGCTTGTTGAATATCAACACTTATAATGGGCAAAAAATAATAGACAACCATAAACGTAAATCTATTATAATTTGACGTTGTATGCAAATGTCGAATTTGTTGCGATTGCAAGTTGCGATCGAGCGGCAATGGAGGAAGGAAAGTTTGCGGGCGAGCCGCTTGAGGGCACGGAGCAGGGCTGGTATATTTACAACGCTTATTGACCGCTGATGTCAAGAACCAGTATAAGTTTGAGCTCAGATTACAAACAGTTGTTACGAATCTCAGTGTCAAGTTATACTAGGGATTAGAGATGAAAGTTGAGACAGGTTGTGAATCGCATAGCAGGACTGCAAGCTGCACTTGTTGCACTACTTCCTCTATGCCATGGTAATGCTCTAATTGCAATGAATACCTTACCTTTCTAAACTAATAGTGTACAATATGTAAGTTGCAAATTATAATCAAACTACATAGCAATAATCCATAAAGGTATGCTGCCAGTTACTATGCATCGATTATTCAAAACCGTGCAACCAAATAATGTTTGTTAATTTTATTAGGTATACTGCGTCTGAGCTTGAAGGAGGAGGAGGTAGCAATTACCAATCAAACCATCTTATCTAATTTCTATGTATCAGAAGAATTAAACATTGTAATTGTTAAAATCTAATAATACGGACATTTTAAATATGTGTAGGTATGTAAAGGCAGCTGGCGGCACATATTTGAACGTTAATCAGTTCGTTAAATGTACTTAATACAACTCGTACTTAATATCGTATGCACCGGCTTGAATGGGAACAGCCATAGACCGGGCACAATGGCCCGGCTGCTCTAATAGGAGTTTCCTTTGAACGAGCTGTTACTACTTGCCCGTTTGTTGATGTTACCGTTCCGAGAAATTGCTTGGGTTACGGAGCTTTCCTTGGGGCGGATGTTAGAGAAATAAACACTAATTCTTCTTGGATTAAACTGCAATACTTATATTCGATACAAGACTAGACCAACAAAATCTCTCATCACAACTTTATAGGTCCATAATACTTATCTAGAAAATTTTACAGCAATTAAAAAGTGTAGACAGACAGGCAGGTACCTACCCACATAAATCAATGAAAAATCTACAATTAGGGGCAATTGGTAAACCTTTTAAGACTATTAAGGAGTGGCCGACACCCCTATCATGGCTTTATTACGATAACCAGAAAACATAGGGGTGAACGAAACGATCCTACTGGAACTTTAAGCTATGGACTTATGCCACAGTCTGAAATCAAGGAAAATAATTATTTGAGAGGACAGACAGTAAATAATTTTTAATTAAAGTTGATTTCGAAATCGCGTATTGTTTTCAGTTATTCGATTATTGAATTACAATTTTCTCAATCGCTAACTTGCTTCGTGCTTCACGCGTTAATGTAACCTTCACTCTTGAAAACTAATATTTGACGCAGCTGCTATAGTATAGGAATACTGTTTACGTCACATTCTCGTTCAAGAATAATATTTGTCTCACATCTGCGGGTGTGTTCATTTCATAATCATACAAATACGACATTTATAACGGGGTCAATAAAAAACCCAATTGCAATAAACCCAAATTCTAAAATTATTCATGCGCAGGTTTAGTGATAATGGTACTACCTATTCTCTTTGAGTCCTATCCTATACTATTAAACGAGAAATATTTGGACATAATTATGTCGGCGGCCGATCGTAAAATCCGGCAGATCACGAAATTCCTAGGCATATCGTGAAACGCCGCCATTTCATGATTTGGCTAATAGTTGAACAGGCCAGGGGGTATGATCTCGGAAACGGCTCTAACGATTTCGATGAAATTTGGAATACTGGGGCGAGAAATCGATCTAGATTCCGGGATTCTCAAGTCCGGGAAAATTCGTTTTCTCCGTATTTTCTCAATTTTCACACGAGCAGAGCTCGGTCGCCGAGGGACTATAATATAATAAAACTTAATATAGCCGAGTATGAAACATTTAAGATAGTATAATATTAAATGTATGTGTCCATACATATTTAACTTGTGAGTTATTTTAAATTGCATTCTATTAAAGTACTTATTGCCATAGGCAATTTAAAATCTGAATATAAATTGGTTGGAATTGGCCTGAGGCGTTCAAATGCACTTGTCGTTTTGAACCGCAATCATCAATTTTTATTGTGTCGTCCAGCCTAGAGCTTATCAATAAATCAATATATGGAACAGCTTTGTTTCCTATTCAAGTCCCATACTTTTTTGAACTAGGTATTGAGATTATTTAAAATGTCATATTATCGTTTTGCAATCACTCTGAACAATGTTCGATATTTACTGCTTGATGGTAACTAGAATGAGTTATAGATATGAAAACGCTTCTGGCCTAGTTATAGAACATAGGTAATAACATGATAAATCAATAGTGTAACCACGTGTCAGGCCACACGAGTGTTGGTCATCGGCACATTCCCCCTGCGTACACTGAACATTCTTGAACTTGCATCGCATTGATAATGTTACGCCACGTTGCAAATGCTTGGAATGTTACCTACTTTAACTTCAATCGTAGTTTACACTTGTGCATAAGCACACACCATGAACC
Source organism: Epinotia brunnichana (assembly GCA_963854355.1). Lineage (NCBI taxonomy): Eukaryota > Metazoa > Arthropoda > Insecta > Lepidoptera > Tortricidae > Epinotia > Epinotia brunnichana. The sequence continues at coordinate 41,708,709 of OY977936.1, read as the reverse complement.
AGGTCGTGTCGTTGTTAGTACTTAAATTATTTCTCAATCGCAAAGCATCGATTACATACAAAAAAAATTGCGGTTAACTTATTTGACGCTACCATTCAAGATATATTAAGAGCCCGTTCACGTGCTCACTAGCGCCACTGGTAAATAATTGGGATTATTTAAATTTAACGATAGATATTTTAAAAAAGTAGGCCGCTACACACTGTATTTTGTATTTAAGTACCTTGTGAATTCATCAAACTAGTTTTTACGTTGATGGATTCGTCAATCTATGCATCCAAAGTTAAAACGGCCTTTTTTATTTTGAGTTTATAGAACGACGAATCCAGCAACATAAAAACTAGTTTGATGAATTCACAAGGTACTTAAATACAAAATACAGTGTGTAGCGGCCTACTTTTTTAAATATCTATCGTTAAATTAAATAATGTCAATTATTTACCAGTGGCGCTAGTGAACACGTGAACGGGCTCTTAATTTTAGCTAGTAAATATGTACTTATACTTTTCCAAAATGATAATGCAGTACAACTACTTAGATACGAGTAAACTGTGGGGTCCTATGATGGTCATGTTTATCTTGCACCAAGTCGACCGAAAGTAACGAATGATTTATCACTATTCTGTCACGTGATAAAAAGGCGGCCGTGTTTTGTCTACTGAATGTGACTTTGTGTGATGTGAGATAGTGTCAATATATCTAACGATAAACTAGTCAATGGCCTAGCTTAGCTAACTTATAAAGTGAAGTTAAATTTTCCAGAGTATCCAATATCAATTTTCTCTTACGTGTCCCGCCGTTTCTCTGTCAGCAAGCGTGATATTAATCAGTAAGATGATAGTTATTAATTGATCGTCTTGTGCAGGCTCACTGGTTTCCATCTCCGGCCTCTCTCTACTGACACCACCACTTTCCCGCTTTCCGAAGATTCGCAATATTTAATGCATTAAATACACGATAACGTCAACATCGGTAATGAACATTTTCTCGTCTCAAATGGTCAAGTGAACCTTGTTATGGTATCTCCGCAGGAGCATTAAATGAAGCGTTTTATGAACGAAGTACTATATTTCCATAACCGCACGGCTATGATAGAGATCTTATCAGTAATCTCTGTAATGCTGAGAAACTCGACTTTTCCACTAATCATCGAGCTCCAAAGAAAACTAGTTAGACTAATGATACAGACGCCTTATTATGTGGGCGAACCACCGATTATTAGCATAGCCGAGGCACGACTTCGAGCCAAACATGCAATAGGCTGTGGCTTTTCGATTTAATAAATATTTAGCACTTACGAGGCTTGCTATTGACCATTGTGCAAGTTGAGTGTATTTTGTGACTGTTCATTAAGCCAATGCCACACTTACATTGTTTTTATTATTCAACGGCCTGAATGCGGCAATCAAAACAAATTTGATGAAATCGAAGTAAAAGTAAAATTTAAGATTTCGACGAAGAATCAATCAAATATATTTTTTTGCTCATGGCATTCAATTCATATCCCTACGAGTACTCGTATATGAGTTGCTTCAACTCTCGGAACAGGTACAGTTCGGATTAAATTGGTTTGCAAATAATTCTGCGAAATAGAAGGATCAAGTAGCGCGGTGCTACCATTCTCTGATTTAGAATCTGCCCTGAATTGAGCTTGTATGACTCGTATCATATAATATCAATAAGCGGTTCGGTTATTTGTGTGGCCCACATAGTGTCGTGATCGCACCGCATTCCGCACTAACGCAATCGTCGCGAAGGCCGCACCGGCATTATTGTAATTTTCTTATCGTTGATAGCAGTACCGCTGAGGATTTTAATATCGCAGGCCTTTACTTTTAGTAGTTGCTATTAAACCTTATTTTACGATATACAAGACCCCTTAATAATTATTAAATATGCGTGGATTATGTGAATAGCTCTTAAGTCATGAAGAGGCTAAAGCCATAATTTGGATCGCGTACTAATCTTGACCACTTCATGTCTAATTACTGTGAACTCAATAATTTGCCAGTAAGTATTTAAGTGATCAATGTGATCATCACTTTACTCTCTAGTGCTAAGTCGTTTCGTTTAATCGTGATTGAGAAATCGCAAATCATTCGGTGACTATTTGAGATCCTCGTCTCTAAAAGTTATAAAGCAATCGATATCGAATAGAAAAGTGAAATCAGATGACTGCGGAACAAACCATTTCTAATGATTAAATTATTACAGTTCGTTAATAATTTTAGTGTTGCCGATAATTAAAAATATTGGAAATGCAAATCGGCTCCATTCAATAATGTTACGTTATGTTTATATTTTGCTATTTATTGTGAGCTTGACTCTAGATGTTGACTCAATTTTTTCATCGTAACTTCTTAAAATAAAGTTTTGTGAAGTAACGGAACTGGAAAGCCAGCAAATGCCGTATTCCGATACCCATTAGATATAGTAGGTATTCACGATTGTATGTGAGATGTGCCAAGTGGAACGGTTGTTTTTTATTTATGATAATATTGATAATAATAAACCATGTATTTCAGGCATTTAATGCCCATAGTTACAAATATCTTAACGACAATACAAATAAAATTAAAAACTGGTTATTATTTAGGCGACGAAACAGCGTGGCTCCGTTGCGTCGTCAAGTCCGGTGTAGATATCGGTAGGTTAGGTAGGTTATTTCTCTGGGAAACGAAACAGTGCTTTCGGCACGTGTAAATCAGTATATCATCAATCATTTCCACTAACAAAAATATAGCATTCGGTCTCTGATCTTATTACTTGAACTAGTACTGTGTCGTCGATGAACTCGTCACGTGTAACAAGGGGTATACAATACAGAGCTCTTTTTTCTGCAGCCACTTAAATGTACCTTATTGAACTTTGGGATCCTATTTCTGAAGAAGAGTGAACCAATCATTTAACTAAAGTTGTTGTCTTTATTGATTTCAGGCGAGTCTCCGTCAGTTGGACCTCTCGCTGCTGTCGGAGCTGTGGTCGCTCAGCGAGGCCATGGCGTCGTGGCGGCGACAGCTGGAGCGCGGCCCGCGGCTGCGGCCCGCGCCGCCGCCGCCGCCCCCGCCGCACTACCTTAGAACTTAACTTGATCAACCGTCTCAACAGCGGGATGGAAGACAGTGTAAAGTCAAATGGAGTAAGAGGACTCGATTCTTGGTTATTCACATTGTATGGAGACTAGAATAAACATCACAATCGAGCCAATCAATCGGTCTCCAGACTCTCCAGTAGCGCAGTTAAGTGCTTATCACTCACTCACTCACTCTTTCTTTTACCCCAACTGACCTTACTTTTGTCTCATGTTGGAGTACCTACAATAGTCTACGACTGCTTAGTCGTAACAATATTTTTTCTTACCGGCTGACAAAAAATCCAATCCGTATATTTAAATGGCCCAATTCAATTGCTGTTTAAAACCAACGTTTATAAAGTCGCTATTATAAGATGAGCAGAAACAACTCCATCTGATTGTTATCTCGCCGGGACTCGCAGGAACGGCATAAACTAATAACAGTGCCCCGTCATTATAATGCCAACTTGCCTAGTACTGCTCCTTTAAGCGACTTCCCCCAAAAGCACAATAAGGAACGTTGATACTCTTAGAGATAGACAGACTGTCGTGAGTCACTCAGCTTCAGTTACAGTTGCCCTCCAACTGCAACTGGTATGGCCGCCGACTGCTCAGTTGGCGTGCAGTTCCCAATGTTCCCATTCAATTTGGAATATAGACCGTCTGTTGTATCTTACTAATCTTACTATAAGTCGAATAAGTGTTTTTATGGACAAATTGTTCTGCTGTCTCCAGTGGTGTTCCGACAAAATTTAACTTTTGTATCCTACGTTTTGAATACTTATAACATTTTTGTGGAAATGCCACAAAAACCGACTTATTATGAAAGCACTGGTCTGCTGTTTTATAGCTCATTGACCGATTCTTCTCCATTGATTTCAGTGGTGGTTAACATTTCATAGATATTTTACACTTTTGGCCAGATAATTTGGTAGGGCTGTCTAACATCATACCCTGGCCTAGTAATTAACAGATCTGACCGGATATTACATCGTCACTAAACAAAATAACTTCAATTGTAATGTAGGGTTTTACAGTGTAGATATATTCCAAGCGCATTTATTAAAATTCAAGTGACGGTCTTTTTGTTGTATGCTTTAATGAATAAGTTAATGTTATCTTATCGCAAACCACCACAGACGTAGGTAACCCATGTGTATATTGTGTGGACTGTAAAAATATTGATATTTGGTTGTAATTGTAAGGTTTTTTTTGAATAAATCATAACTGTTTTAAAATCTTCTTTATGTGTGCAATCCTATTCGCTTCATCTCTGTTTTTTAGGGTTCCGTACTCAAAGAGTAGAACGGGACCCTATTACTAAGACTCCTGTCCGTCCGTCCGTCCGTCCGTCCGTCCGTCTGTCTGTCACCAGACTGTATATCACTGATACCGTGATAGTTCCAGTTGAAATTTTCACAGATGATGTATTTTACAAATACTAAAAACAAAATAAATATTTTTATTGATAATGGTACGGAACCCTTCGTGCGCGAGTCCGACTCGCACTTTACCGTTTTTTTAGGGTTACGGAGTAAACTAGGAACCCTTATAGTTTCGCCATGTTCGTCTGTCCGTCCGCCCGTCTGCGGCTTAGCACAGTGATCCGTACTACTAGAAAGCTGTAATTCGGCATGGGTATACGAGTATAAATCAAACACCAACATATAATGAATAGACCAGGGGGGCTAGCACACGCGTTTTACGTGACGTTTCAGTACATTTTCGCCGACATAAAACCTAGTGTGCTAGCTAGGCAGCCCAGCTAGCACGATACGTTTTACGTGACGTTTCAGTACATTTTCGCCGTAAAATATAACCATAAAACCTATTGTGCTAGGGCCTCAGGTAAACTATCACAGCTAAGGAGGCATAACTAATTACCGAGTAATAGTCGACCAACTTAAAAATGCACTTGGAAAGGCTAAGTTTCTTACAAATTCGGCCGGCGCAGCCGCACCATTTAGTTGGCGTGCACCATTTGGTTGCTCTCCCGAACCTGATTAAATATAATTGTAAAGGCCGTCTCGCAGCACATCATAAAGCTGTGAACAATACACTGGGGAGCATCTCTCCAGCAACCCCAAACTTAAAAAGAAGGAATTTCGCGTAGATTCTAAGGTTTTTGGGTAAAATAAGGCCCAAAAAAATTGTACTCTCGTTTTTATCGTAGAACGGACGGATAGTGCTAACGTAGGTTAAATTACCAAATTTGCGCCAGAAAGTGAACGCCTGCGTGACACGGCAATACGGAAAACACATGTACTCCATATTTTGCTAATATTTTTCATCAGGCGCAAACAATTGTAAAATAATAAGTAAAACTGCGAGTACCTGGCCATAGCTGTCTCATTCAACGGTAAAATCCAATGAGTACAATATTTCCAGCCTAATGTTTGCTAGTGTTGGCGGTCATATGCTACGCATAAAATTTTTGTTGGTTAGGCCAAGTTCCTCCGGCCCGGCTTACCAAGATAAACTATTCGGCATTGACGGCACTTTCAGAAAGCTGGCTATTGACTGAGGCATTTGCCCAAACGTTACAACAGTCTATTGCTACGCAATGCAATGATTTTTTGCACCTGATAAAAAATATTAGTAAAATATGGAGTGCATGTGTTTCCCCTATTGCCGTGTTACGCAGGCGTTCGCTTTCTGGCGCCAATTTGGTAATTTAACTAGCCTAGGTATCTCGTTCAACGGTAAGCACGAGAGTACAATTTTTTTGGGTCTTATTGTAGCCACAAAACTTAAATTCTACGCGAAATTCCTTCTTTTTAATTTTGGGGTTGCTGGAGAGATGCTCCCCAGCAACCCCAAATTAAAATAATTGTACTCTCGGAACTATTGCGGTACAATTTTTTTCAAGTAGGTAAGTACTAATTCGGTACAATTTTGGTACAATTTTTTCACATACTCAGAAATCCCGAAATCGAAAGTGGGGTTGCCAGGGAGCATGACATGATACCACGGTTTTAATATTCAAACCGACCAGTATTACGGTCACCGGGCAAATATCCATCAAAGCAAAGTTAATGATGGTACCTACAGTAACAAATTTTAAATTGACCATATTTACGCTGTTCCAGCCTCTGGTCACGGTCACACATCAAATCCATATTTCGAACAATCTGTCATTCGGAGTCACCTTAAAAAATGTGGGCTCTTTCCCCAAGGGTCCCAGAGCCTCACGCGATCCGCAACGGTTCTAATAGAGAGCTAATATTAATGACTGCGTACCTATATATATAGGCTGTTTGAGGAACTACTGAATTGGGTGCCTGAATATAATAAATAAATAAATATATATTATTCGTTTATGTATTATTTATTAATATAATTAATTACGATCGATCGACCCATACGAGATCGGTAATTATGCTATAAGTAACTTACCTGAGAAGTCGGAATATATGTGTTCCTTCATGCTTCATGGTTCCTTCGCTCTTTTCTGAATTCTAATTATTGATACCTATGATACCGTTCTCATTCCTCAAATTCGCTTTTTAAATCTTTATTTCCTTTATCTTAAAAAGTGCTTCAAAATGACGGAATGTGGCGGGAAATTCTGGTGTGGCCAGTACCTATAATCCTGCAAGCCATAAGTCGCATCCATGGACATAGGATACTCATACATCACGGAGGCTAGCACACTACAAAGAGAATATAAATAAGAGACGGAACCAAGGGGCTTGCAGTGGGTGGAGCGCGTCGCGTTAAATACCTAGCGCTCGCGAAACCTCGATCGAGGAGCCAGTCAGTCGCAGGCTGGCGCCGCTCGAGCGAGCACATGTGCGTCGTGCCGTGATCCGCCGCCGTACTATTACTTATTGTGACGGGACTTCGAACAAGGTTTTGGATGACAGTGACATTGTCATTTGATTTTGACATGACAACTCATTCGAACTTTAGCTAGTTTGAAATACCAATAAAAATAAACGCTAGTACGGAAGTAGACTTATCAACCTAACGAACGAGGACGATAGTAGGGTTGTAGTACTTAACGTTATCGATAATATTAGAACCCAACGTTATCGATATCGATAAATTATGATTAGGGACGTCGTTGGGCCCACTGCATGAACAGAAAATTGCTTTACAAAATCTAAAACTAATCCGATTTAGGTATGAAATAATAAAAGGAGAACAAATATTTCATACAGTTTATTTCACACTTATTTCCAAATCACAGTATATTTACACAAATTCACCAATCTGTACACATATCTTTGCGGGTTGCAATGAATTCTTCTCGAACTAAGAAATCTCCCGCTTGTAGGTTTTATACAAGTACCAACCGTTGTTTTTCATAAGTAAATCAATATTGGCGCTTGATATTTCGTTACTAATACTTACGTGTTTTATTTTAAATTAATTATTAATTTCATTTCGTCAAAAACACACATGATTTCTCGTGAAGTTATAATAGTACGGCGGAAATTGGCAAATATTGATAAAAGTCGTGGACACGTCTTCTATATAGCTAAAACTGGTATAGATGTGTTCCGTGTTGTCTCCGGAGTACGAATCTACCGGTTTTAGTTAAGGCAGAGGGGCAGGGGCATAGCTGTGACGTCACAAAGATGGCGGCCGTAGGTCATCGATTTTTGTTCACATCTCGGGTTCTATTTAACTGATCGGTTTGTGTGAGGTGTCATTTGAAAGCATAGTAAATGTACTATAATTGTGTCCTAGAACTCTATAGCATACGAACAATCGTTTATAAAATAATTAATAAAATTATATTTTTTTACTTTCGAAGTTTGCATACTTACCAGCATAATTCGAGAACGAGATACTATAGCGTGATTAATGTTATTATAAAAAAATATTTATCATTTCATTAGCTTGCCAAAAATATGAAATTTTTTGTCGTACGATAATAAATATGTAATTTATGGCCAATTCTGTAACGCAAGGACCTACCAACGGCGCAGCAACCGGCATGCTGTTTATGATCGAAATACCTACTTAGAAAGTTTATTTTTGGTGTTGCCAAATGAAAGGTGTCGAATCATCATCACCATCATCATATCAGCCGAAAGACATCCACTGCTGGACATAGAGTCCCCCAAAGAGTGCCAAAATGACCGGTCCTGCGCCAACAGCATCCAGCGGACTCCCGCGATCTTTACCAGGTCATCAGTCCACCTTGTCCACGCCGCGTCTTCCGATACGTGTTCGCCACTCAAGAACCTTTCCGCTCCAACGGCCATGGGTTCTACGTGCAATGTGCCCCGCCCACTGCCACTTAAGTTTAGCGATTCGGAGGGCTATATTGGTTACCTTGGTTCTGCTGCGGATAGCCTCATTTCTGATGCGATCACGCAGAGAAACTCCAAGCATAGCCCTCTCCATTGCCCTTTTAGGTGTCGAATATTAATAAATATTGTGTTTAACTGTATATTTGTACGCGTAGATTAGTATTTATAATCGACAAATTGAATAGGTTCTTAGTTTTACGCCTAGGAACAAGACATTTATCAACCAGATCAGCATAATTTAATTTATAAATATGTTTCAATAAAAAGGCATTTTAAATGATTATTATGAACATTGTTGAATTTGAAGCGCAGGCTTTCGCCAAAAGACATTGCCCGCTCGTATTTCATTTCATTTAAGCGCAAGTTGCAATTGAATTTGGGCACATTTGCACGTGGTGATTCGTTACATTACCTTTCTAATAAGAGCTATAGGTAAATCATTGTTTTTCTCTGGAAATGCGTATACATCCTAGCAAACATCTTTTCTCATCTACCATCCTTAAAACTTCTTCGTTTGTCTTTCTCTCCGTCCAGCTAATCCTATCCCCACGATCCTACACAGTCAATAGTCTCCATCCGCTGCGGCGCTACCACGAACTTCGAATCTCGAACTTCGTATATCTCCGTCTCTGTCGCTCAAGTACCATATACCATAAGTGCGATAGAGACGGAGCTAAAGGCATTCGAAGTTGTCCCTCTCTGTCATACTTACGAGTTCGTACGTAAGTGCAACAGAGAGGGAAAACTTCGAATGCCGTTCGCGGTAGGCCCTGTGAGGGCCTACCGCGAACGGCATTCGAAGTTTTCCCTCAGCTCATGGTCGTACTACACTTGGGGGTTCCTCTCTTTCAAGGAAAAAGATGCAACACGAATATTTGGGCAAACACCGCCAAGTGTGGTGCGACCATCAGATATCGGACGGATAGGTCTGAACTGAACGCGTTCTAGTATGGTGTGATATGATATAGCTTTAGGTTAAACATGGCAACTTCATTATGTCAAAAATTTTCATCGGATCGGAATGACATTGACATGACAACTGCAAGGAATATAATATAACGAATAAGTCGACAACGCTCTGGTCTCAGGTCTGGCTCTGCCAATGCTAAACAACGAAATTGGCTTCTAGCGGTGCGTCCTAGAAGAATTATAAATATAACAGTAATTGTATGTATATTCAATAATTGCAACCGATGTCCGATACTTCTTTGCAAGGGAATCAAGAAGCCGTTAAAGAAGAACGACCCGCGCCCAAAATACCGGATTCTGTAAAGGTTAGATTAGGACCTTAATTACTTTTAAGAAAATTAAACCCTGTGTTGATCTACAATCCTCGCTTCGTAATAAAACTATTGATTTGTTTATATTATATTCATTGCATCTCTAACTTATGTTTATTCTGAATTTTGCCAATGTTTATTTGTTTGAGTTGTTATTAGTTTACCAAATTTGTAATGAATCTAGATAGTACTCGCAAAACATTTCTAATCGTAGTAAAGTCAATACTTTTTAAAACCTCACTGGCCTGACTGCAGACATAATTAATGACCCATGTTTCACAACCAGTTTAAACATATGTTTATATCCATCGAACCTTTAAAGCCTGCAATACACTGGCGCGGCCTGCGGTGGCGGTCAAGTTTACTATTGATTGCTAGCATATAGGCTGCAGCAGTCTCTGAGAGGATTTAGGCTGCAGTCTGTGAAAAAAAAAATATACTCATTACTCACTCATATACACTTTTTGACAACCCTGCCTACAAAGCTGATGGTCCTATGTTCAAATCCTGGCAAAGGCAAATATTTTGCGATGAACATGAATATTTGTTTCCTATGTTACTTGTAAGATTCATATGAGGGGATGTTTACAAAAACAACATCTACATTGGAGTTGATTTTACAGGAAGAAATAAAAACGTAATTTCTCCTAAAATATTATTTCATTCAGATTCAGATGTTTATTTGCTTAACGTACAAGTACACGCAAATACAGAAATACAAGAATATAGCACACTTTACATGTTACAGTGGTAGAAATAATAATATTGCAAAGTAAAATAAGTAAATTATAAGTAAGACATTAAAAATTAAGTAAAATACAAAGTAAGCATAAATCATAAATGTCAATTAGTTAAAAAATAAATAAAAAGTAGTCACAATTAAATCAGTCAAGTGCATTGGAAATAAAATCATTGATTGTATAATAAGGTCTATCTATAAAATATTTCTTTAATATCTTTTCAAAACTTCTTACTTCACATTGCTTTATTTGGTCACTTAATTTGTTAAAAAATTTAATAGCAATATTGCTGAAGCTATTGTCAAAGTGAACATAATTGGACTTACTTTGTAACAGTTTATTTTTATTTCGGAGATTGAAACTGAGTTTCTCTAGCTGTTTTATAGTTACTCTTATCTATATAAACATGGAGACAGACTCGATACAAATACAAGGGGGTAATAGTAAGAATTTTGTGATCTACGAACATATTTCAATGGGTCACTGGTATGGATTTTTTTGTACAGAGTTTATATATGTACCATTGCCCCATACTTCAATACAGTATCTGACGATACTTTCAAAGTAAGAGAAGTACACAGTTTTCAAAACGTCTATGTCTGCTACTTTCGAAAGACTCTTTAAAGAGTAACATGCACTTGCCAGTCTTTTGCAGACCATCTCTATCTGATTGTGCCACTAAGAATTTAACGCAAGCTGACTTTTCTATAGGTAGATCGCAAAGAAAACTTTAAACAATACCTTCCATTTTCTATGCAGGCGTATGGCCATACGTTACATCTCTTCAAGAATATGTAAAATAACTTTGTCACTTATGCTGTTTTTGTAAAATTATTGGCAGTTATGTTATTTTTGTGCAAAAATCATTGATATTCCTATAGTAAAAATAATTATTGAATTTACGAAAACTGTTTAATTGCCAAATGTATTGAATTGAAGTTAAATGTATAAGATAATGTAATTATTATTGTACTATAAGTTTCATAGACCTGAGTAATTCCATTTTAAAGATAGACAGGTAATTTTGGGCAAAAGGGTTCCTAATTAAACAATGGGTGGGGTGTGGCCTGTAAAAGGAGCAAACAATTGAACTGTAGATTATTAAGCTTGTGAACAATTATTTCCACATGGTTAAACTTGAAAAAAAAAAACTTTTTTTCGAATTTTGTTTTCTTCAAAATAAGTATAGTTGTATTTTTTAACTCTTCCGGAGTGCTATCAGTAAGTTTTTATTTTAAAGACACTAAAAAAAATGAAATAAAAATCAAAAAATCACAAAAATATCTTTTGAAAACAAAAATGCAAAAACTATTTTGACTCGTTACATGAGGATACCTCAAAATCCGCATTGACTGCTGTGCTATGATGTCGTGGTGCCAAGATACATTACTTGGAGGTCATAACTTTAGATCAAAATATCTCCGAATCCAAAAAAAATCAAATGAGTGGGACACAAGGGGTAACTAACAAATGCTCTAAGGAAGCGTCCCTTTGAATATTTGCTCCTATTACAGGCCACACCACACACCCTGTATATTGCACAATTGGGAATGGATGAAAATTTTAGAAGTGCCTGATTATTTTTTTGGTGATAGGAATAACCTTCCTTAGCACCAGAAAAAAGTAGCAGACTTTTCAGCTGCGTCAATTATTTCTCATTCGCCGTCCCAAACCCAAAACGTAAGTGAGGAAACTGTTTATATTTTTCAAAAAAAATTGACGCAGCTGAAAAGTCTGCAACTTTTTTCTGGTTCTAAGGAAGGTTATTCCTATCACCAAAAAAATCATCAGGCACTTCTAAAATTTTCATCCATTCCCCATTGTAGCGTCTTCACAAACGGACATAATCATATCAATAACTCGATTTCGTAAAATATGTCAGTTATGTTGTTTTTGTAAACAGTCCCTATTAAATATATTGTCATCATAACACTCTTATTGGGCTTATATAAGGGGCTAGTTCAATTTGTGTAAAATTGCCCCCTAATATTTATTTATCAATATTACCTTCATTTTGTAACAGTTACGTAAAAATCAATTTTATAATGAACATGCATGACTGGTACTACCTGACACTGTTGACTGAACCCATCATATACAAAAATCCCTTTTCTTGCAGAAAATCATATCAATGGAGAAAGAACCTGAAACAAATGCTAGTCGGAAATCCCGCATAGATCTCAATGCATTACCAACAAGGCAGTACCTTGACCAGACAGTGGTCCCTGTTTTACTACAGGGGCTCTCGGCATTGGCGAAGGAGCGCCCTCCAGATCCCATCAACTACTTGGCAGCCTATTTATTGAAAAATAAAACCACATTTGAAAATAACAATGCTGCACCAAATAATAATCCCCCAGCAAATGCTCAAACTTAAGTATAATTCTAATAACATTAATTTTATGTTGCAACAACATGATTGTACAATTTCATATTTTTATATGAACTAAAGTCGCTTTTGACATTTAAGGTCAACATTTTGTGTTCTATATATCCCGCAAGAGTTAACTTGACACTCGAGCGCGTACTAAATGTCATATGAACCAGGGGACCGATTTTTGACTTTCGAGCGCTCGACTTTTTCACTCGAAAACGGTAAAAAAATACGAAATTCTATTTTGAAACAGCGATAGAAAATTGAAAAACTAGTGGTTTTGACCACTCGTATTCAATTCTATCGGTAGAAAGTAAGTGCCCGCAATTTTGACCTACAATTGTATTTACTTTTATTTAATTTTCGAGCGCTCGAAAGTCAAAAATCGGCCCCCAGGTATCAAGTTAATTCTTGCGGGTTATAATTGCTCTTTCTATTTACCTACTTAGGTGGTTTGAGGATTTTTTTATTTTAAAGTAGGTATGAATCATGTCATGTTGTTGCTACATTACCTGATAATTAATACAATTAGTATTAAAATAGCCTTATTCATATGTAAATAAATTTTCGGTCTAAATCATGCCTAGTTTATATTTTTATGCCTAAGATTTAACATGTATGTAATTGTAAGTATATAAAATTATTACACTTAAGGCGACGTGAGCTCCAAAAACGGATTTTTAAAAAATCGTAGCTCTTGTTTGGGTTATAATACGGCTGCCTTAAATTTAATTAGCAATCTTTAGGCCTTTCTCGAGGGAAATCAGCTATTCGAACCCTGAGTTGTTGACTTTCGCTCGATAGAAAAAAATCACGAACATAGGTCTAAAATACACTTTAAAAAATTCTAACAAATTATGCACAACAGCCAAACATATTACGATTGGTTCTTAAAATCGGCAATGTCATGTTTGAGGGAAATCAGCTATTACTTTTTTATTTATTAAAACGCACAAAGAAATAAAATTAAAAAAACATGATATCCGCGCTTCCAAACACGCACTTCCATCTCGCTCACGCTTATGCTCAGTGAGAGGGAGAGAAGACCACGAACCTACGTCCCCTTAAGAGAAATTACCAGTTAAAATGAATGCAGGGACGGCAGAGGCAGAGTGTAAACATAATATTTAATTAATTATTTCAACAGAAAGAAGCATATAAAATTATATGATTATTTAGGAAATTCATATACTTCAGGGTGACGGTACAGTCAGTGTCATATAGTTAGTAGCAGCCAGAGTAGCCAAATATTTCGTAACACTCTTATTCTTACAGAAATAAAGACATGTACCGAAATAAATCATAATACTGGAGACTAGAATGCATGTTGGATAGACTTTGACAAAATCCTTCTTGAATGAAATAGACTGTTCCTCCTTAGGTAAGGTGTGCTGACATTTCTAATCATTATGAAATATATGAAACATCAGCAATTAAGTGGTTAATGCATGTGACTTTCAAACTGGAGGTTTTGAGTTTCTTGGAATCTAAGTGCGGAGTATCATGAGATTACAACCTTTTCGGTGAATATGAGCATTGACAGGACCTAGAAATTCAAATATCGCCAACTAACTAGGGCAGCGTAGGAAGTACAGGGACTAACACCGTGCACGGGCAGCAACCCTTCTCTACAAGGATTTACTACAGACTACCAGGAACGATTGACAATACCAGCTATAATGTAGACCATTTATTAAAGATCTCGGCCCTAGTCCTTCGTCTCCGGCTCCTCGAGGAACTGCTGGCGGTGCAGCAGCCAGGAGTCTCCGTCGTCGCCCTCATGCTCGGCGTGAACGCTCGGCAGCTCGAACGCGAGGACATCCGTGGCTACGCTCTCGTCCGTCAGCGACGGGATCGAGTCGTGGACGGGCAATGGAACGGGCTCCGGGGGCAGGAACTCTGACATGTATGCTGTCACGTTTCGAGCTCGCCACACTGCTATTTTACCTGAAACATAAGATAAACATTAGGTAGATCGACGGCCCTGGGGTAGAGCGACATAGATGCAGTTGGTCTAGAATCTCTACACAACAGATGACAAGGGGTGCCAAAGTTGCCGAATGCGATAGTCAATTTGATAGTCTGCCAGCAAAATTCAATTTTGCTCTATCGTTATCGAGGGTTAATGACGTTCTATGTTAGATGATGGCGGCAAAGGATTTATTTTGTGGCGATCCTTGATGGTGGACTTTGTCGAGAAGTGCTCATTTTTCCGCTGATATAATGATGATGTTATTACAGTAGCATGTAACTCTGCATTCTACATATTTCAATTATGTCTGAACCATAACAAGCTATCTATAACAAATATTTGACAAGGATTTGCCACGATACCACCCACGGGGAACGAAGGCGATCCCGAATCGTGACGCGATATGAGGCTTCCAAAGTCGCGAAATGAGGTTAATCTCGAAATAATTTATTTACTGGATAATATTCCTCGTTTTAAAACAGGTGTCAATTCGTGAAGGTTTGTTTCCATCACAGTTTCTATTACCCAGATGGCCATTGTGTAGAAGAGCCTTTGGGCAGTTATTTTACATCACGAAGTAGTAACTATATGTATTTTATTCCGGGACCTACATACCGGGCCCCGAACACTGATATAAGTGCTTCAAAAAGATAGAGCTAAGTTGCACCTTTCGTCTCATCGACCTCCGCTTCCTCTTCTTCCCCTATCGGCTCTTCCTTATCCAGCTCCTTCTCCTCCTCGCCCTCTCCTAGCTCCTCGAGCGCCGGATCCTTGATGAGCAAATAAAATCCATGCTGCATGCAGTTGGTGTCGAACACGAAGCAGCCCGGCCCCCTGGGAACGCCTTTGTACCAGGAGCCATGAAAACGTACGCGAGGGTACAAGATTTGGCCCGGCCCCTCGACCCTGCCTTCTACCCACGTGCCCATGAACTTGACTTGGTGCTCGGTGAACAGGTAAGTGCCTAGCCCGTGGCGTTTCCCCTTGAACCAGGCGCCCTCGTAGATGTCCCCGTTGGGGTAGTAGTAGGCCCCGAAGCCCTGCTTGTGGTCGTGCCGCCAGTCACCCTCATACCGGGAACCGTCGGGGTATGTCATTGTACCGACGCCGTACTTCATCGCCCGCCGCCATTCGCCTGAACAAAAAGTGAAGGCAAATAGAAGAATCGTTGCAGTTAGATGCGTTGTTTGTCTAGGAACCAAAACTATTAAGGCAATAGTTATTATTTATACAAGGGTGCAAAGTTGTATTTTAACTGCGAGTGTGGAATTGAAACACGAGCTAGCGAATGGATTCTAGGGTTGAACCACGAGCTAGCGAATGGATTATATGGTTGAACCACGAGCGAAGCGAGTGGTTCAAAAATAGAATCCTGAGCGAAGCGAGTGGTTCAAAAATAGAATCCTGAGCGTAGCGAGTGTTGCAACACACGAGACGTCAAAATAACTTGCACCCGTGTGTAACACAAATCTTTTCACCTCACTAAAGCGAGGAAAAAAAAAAAAAAAAAAAGGTAAAGTAACGACAAAATTAAAAAAAAAACATTAAAAAGGGGGAAAAAAACATTAAAAATGAGAAAAAAAAATTAAAAACATGAAAAAAGAAACAAAATATTACAAAATTAAAAAAAAACATTTAATAAAGAGGAAAAGAGAAAAAACATTAAGAAACAAAAAAAAAAACATTAAAATAAAGAAAAACTTTTAAAAAAGGCAAAAATAATTTCAAAAAACATTAAAAAAGACTGATAAAAGAAAAACGAAGCAATAAAATAGAGACAAAAACATATAAAAAAGAAAAAAGTTACAAAAAACAACATTAAGAAAAAAAACGTAAAAAAAGACAAAAAGACAAAAAACAAAAAAACATGTAAAAAGAAAAAAGTTACAAAAAACATAATATTAAGAGAAAAAACGTAAAAAAAGACAAAAAAAACAAAAAAAAAACGTAAGAGTGGAAAAATTTAAAATAATGGAAAAAGAAAAAACCTTGAAAAACACATATAAATCAATAAAAAATAAAAAAAATATAAAAACATCAAAAAAATATAAGAGAATTTCAAAAAACCTTGAAATAATAAAAAATAAACATTAAAAAAAGGAAAAAACGTATAAAATAGAGAAAAACGACCAAAAAAACATGAAAAAAGAAAAAAAAACATTCAAAACATTTATAAAAAGGAGAAAAAAGCAAAAATTATTGAAAAAAGAAAAACAAAGCAATAAAATAGAGACAAAAACATAATAAAAGAAAAAAAGTTACAAAAAACATTAAAATAAGAGAAAAAACGTAAAAAAAAAGATAAAAAAACTAAAAAAAAAACATTTAAAACGAGAAAAAAGTGGAAAAACCACAAAAATAAATAAAAAAAAAAACATTAAAAATTTTTATTTTTTTTTAAAGTGGAAAAAATAAAAAAAACTTGAATAAACACATTTAAATCAATAAAATATAAAAAAACATTAAAATGTAGACGAAAACATCAAAAAAATAAATAGGATTTCAAAAAACATTAAAAAAAGAAAATTATTAAAAAAAAAAGGAAAAAAACGTATAAAAAGACCAAAAAAACATTAAAAAGAGAAAAAAATACAGAAAAACATTCAAAAAGAAACGAAACATTTAGAAAGAGAAACAACATTTTTAAAAAGGAGAAAAAGATTTATAAAACAAAAAAACATTTAAAAAAGAAAAAAAGAATTAAAACATTAAAAAAAAGAATAAAACATTCAAAAAAAGGTACCTAAATAAAATAAATCTGATGGGCGAAAAATGTCCTGTCTGGACTGGCCTTTACATGTTATTATGTTTAAGAAAGTAACTAATAACGTTCGGATTTCAAATATTCTTTGCACTCTAGTGGATAAAATGCAGTTTTGCTATCTGTTTTTAAAGAATAAAAATGGGCTTTCCGAGCTAGTGAGGTGAAAATATATTTTTCACTTCTCATGCTCTAAAAGTTCGTCTTTATGTCGTGCGTAGGCGACATAAAGTCGCTTTTTATAGTCTAGAGCATAAAGTAAAATCTTCGTCGAAGACCAAGGCAATCGCTGCAACAGCCACACGAACATCTTTAACTTCATACAACAACCTCTTTATTTTATTTCGTTTCGTTCGTATTCTAAGACCAAGGCAAAGATACCAACAGCCAAAGTACACAATAAAACTTCATGAAATAAACTTATAATTTGTATTTCGTCTCATTTACTATATTTACGTGTTGCTGTTTCATTTCCTCGCAATCGAAGTGAAAAGTAGAGTGTACAACTCGTCCATAAAACCCATTTTACACTCGACTTTATATCTATCCTCGCTCGCAAGCTCGCTCGGATGGATAAACGTCTCGAGTAAAATGGTGCGTTTTATGCACTTGTTGTACAATCTACTATTATTGGTTCATAGATTCAAGACTAAAATAAGGTACATATTGATAAAACATCCAAAATTTGCAGTTCAATTAAAAAATAAACTACGACACCACCGATGACTATTGCTCAAAGGTTAACTGGAAGAGATCCCTTACAGGGATGAGTTCGCCTTTGTACCAACTTAACCTATTTTGTCTGTATGTTTACCAATGTCTTGTGTACAATAAAGTATTTATATACATACATATTAAATAGTATTGCAATTTGCAATAGAGTCGGTGAAGTACCTAAGTCGGTAAGTAGTAAGGTACCTACTTAATGTTTTTACAAGCTTTATATTAACTTGCACTGTTCGTATGTATGTAAATATGTAAGTATGTAAGTTGTCCGTCAAAATTTGCAATCCATTTTTCAGTCACTTCCCGTTATCCAATTGAGCTGAAATTTTGCAAGCATATGTACCTATATCGCATGTCAATGCAATATTATGATGACTTGGAGCTGATCTGATGCTGGAGCTGGAAGGTGGCCATACGAACTCCGCAATAAAACGACACAACCCCATCGAGTTTGGGCTCGTTAAAATCGTCTCAACGAGTATCTGCCTAGCTAGCACACTAGGTTTTATGTCGGCGAAAATGTACTGAAAGTCACGTAAAACGCGACATAAAGCCTAATAGTGTGCTAGCCCAAGGTGGGCAAGGTGGGCTAGCTACCTAGTGTGCTAGCTAGGCTGATGATGGTACTTATGCAGAAAAGTACAGTCAGCAGTAAAAGCTTGTACCAAAAATGAAATTTTTGACAGAAACTTATTTCTCACTGCACCCACCTTGTCAAGTTTCAGTTTTGCCCTACGGTTGACTGGTAGAGAATGTGGCATTAAGTCCACCCTTTGTACTTTTTGTATACAAATACACAAGCACACGTTTTCACAAGCAATAAAGTTTAAATAAATAAATAATTTTGCAGCTGCTTGTACGGGTTATATCAAATTCTTGACCTGATTCGTGCCATGCTTTAAGTATTGCTGGTTGCTCTGGCCGACGAATATATCTACGCAGCAATTGAGGTATTTGAGGGACCTAAGTCCGAACACGTTTATTTGGTCCTCATCGCTTAGGTTCCCAGAAGCTCATATATTTAATTACCTACCTTCGTACCGCGCTCCATTCTTGAACACATACAGGCCCTTCCCGTTCCTCTGGCCGCGGCAGTAGCAGCCGGTGTAGTAGTCCCCGTTGGGCAGCACGGCCCAGCCCTCTCCGTGTCTATCGCCGTCCTGGTTGCGCTGGCCTACATATATCTGCGCACCAATGGATTGGGAGCATTGCTATTGGTATCTTTATGCAGGGCCGTAGCTAGGGGAGGGTATTATGGAGCAATGCCCTATCTTAAGAAACTGCCTCACACAGATTAGATCATGTTAAATTTTGACTTGCGCCCTACCTGTAATACGGCTGCCCTATCTTAAATTCAACTCTGACTACGGCCCCGTCTTTATGGCGTTATTTTATATAGGTACAGTCAGCTGCAGAGGTCCAAGGGGAGTCAAATTTATCTGCGATTAACGTACCTAAGTTATTCACAGTTTACATGAAATAAACTAGGTTAGATTTAGTTAGGCCTCTGGGGCTCTTTTCATGTTCTACAAGAATGAATTCCATTCAGTATCAATACGATAGGTATTATTATAAAGCGGGTGCCCACTGCGGCGCACGAATATTTGTACACGTGGGTCTGGGTGGAACCACAGCATTTTTTCAAGGGATTCATAAAAAAAAAACATGTGTAGACACCCATGACTGCAATATGTGTAGTTCCGCTTTTGTAGTAGTAGGTACTATACCTATACCTAGTCATTCTACTTCTGCCTACATCAGAACTAAGTAGTGTTTAATATCAGTAGATATCTAACTAATCGTTATTAGAGACTGGTGTGATGTAAGTAGCTATTAGATACCACAATGAACTGCTTAATTTCAACGTGTAATCTATATCCAGGTCAGACCCATTTTCCTTTATAGTTCTAGCGGTACACCCCGAAATTCAGTAAAATGCTGCAAATGGTGGTAAAAGCATGAAAATCGAAAAGATAGATCTTTAGTCCATATAAATCAATTTGACCCGTACGTATAGCACCAAAAAAAACCGGGCAAGTGCGAGTTTTATTACGCGTACCTACCGATTTCGATTATTATTATTTTATTTGAAAGGAGGGACGTTAACTATAATCTCATAGGAATTTGAATACATAAAATTACATACAAAAGTAATAAAATTACCAATATAATTAAGATAAGATTTTTGAAAAAAAAATAATATAATTAATATAATTTTTCCTGTATTATTTATGTTACCTACTCTTAATCATTTGTAATAATTTCAGAATTTTCGCTTGGTCTTCGGAGATAAGGAGGGGAATGATGAAAAAAATAAAAACGGTTTTAGAAAGCGCAAATCAAGCCCTTTCATATTATCATATGAAAGGGCTTGATTTGTGCTTTATTCTAAAACCGTTTTTTTTCTACAGTGATTTAATTTTGATTTATTAAGGAATTGGTGTTGGGGTATCCCCCACTTGATCTATTAACTAGACTTTGGATTTTTAA
Source organism: Epinotia brunnichana (assembly GCA_963854355.1). Lineage (NCBI taxonomy): Eukaryota > Metazoa > Arthropoda > Insecta > Lepidoptera > Tortricidae > Epinotia > Epinotia brunnichana. The sequence goes on along the minus strand of OY977936.1, from coordinate 41,688,029 downwards.
CCCCCCTCATATACGTCATTTACACAGAAACCTACCTATTATGATTTTTTATTTTCCATACACGTGTCTTAACCTTTTCTTAACAGTTGTTCCAAATTTCAAGTTGATAGCATAAGCAGTTCCTGATAGATATTTAACGTTGTGACAGACGGACAGAGTCGCACCATAAGGGTTCCTTTTTTACCTTTTTGGTACGGAACCCTAAAAAGGAGAGGAATTAACGTAAGTATTTTTTTGTTTCGAAGAAAAAAAAATTGGTGTGTTGTATCAAATAAAAGGGGGTTTAGAGCCGGTTCTAAAAATATATCACATCATTACATTTCAGTCATTTGTTTTAAACAAAAAATAAATAAATAAATAGGTACCTACTTAGGTACCTTATTTTTTTTGATACCGTACCTAGTACCAACAAAAATCTCTCTAAATTGCGTTCCGATTTTCATGATTTTAACACATAGATTTTAACACCATTTGCAGCTTTTTTTGGCGTACCGCTAGGACTATTTAGGCGACTATGTAAATTAATTTATCTACTTTCTACTTATACGCATGTAAACTGAAGACATGGCCATAGAAATGCTATCCAATAATCAGTAATTTTATTTACGCCAATGGTATCTTCATCTTCGCCTGGCTCTCCTTTTTCTTCTTGCATTGAGCTTAATTTGATTTACAAATTAAATTAACCGAATTGGGTATTTAAAATTTGTCAATGTGACTTTTGTCAACGAAATATTGACAGCATACTTTTTTTTCCGTATTGTGGGACAGCATTCTTAAACATGAAAATATTTCAAACACATTAAACCTTTATCAAAAGGAAAAAATGGGGCTACTTTGATCATTTAGAATGTAGTATAAAAGCAAAACTATTTGAAATTAAGAAGATTTAATCGAGTATACAGCAAGATAGATAACTAATAATATTCACTGCCACAGTTCACCCACAAGTAAAAACAATGATTTCGAAGAAAAACCTATTTGATCAAAGTCGCCCCGCGAATCAAAGTAAGCCTATTCTACGGTACCTATACATTTTAGGATTTAGGTCTGTTTATGTGTGAGGGAATAAGACTCAAAATTGAATGAGAACGTATTTGCTAGGGGGCACGGCACGGCAGTGCCCCCGCCAAGTCGAGCTACAGTTTACTGCAGCCACTGCAGGTGTTTTCAACCATTTTCATGGCGCGACCCCCCTAGAGTAAGAAAATATTTCGCGGATCCCCACTTTGCGCTGACGACGTGGGTTTCGAGTAAACACTTAATACGTGGTGGCGTCTGACAGACTCAATACTTCAAATCGATTTCAAAAAATCCTGTTGACATGCGATTACCTATAATCAAAGCTTTTAAAATACCTAGCTGGATAGTTATATCAGGTAATTAAAAATGGGATAAAAAACATTGAATAACTTCAATCATGCTAAAAATCATAAGTAATCATAGTATACAAAATTTTCGGACTTGGTTCAGTCTTATTTTTACTAAAATTATGAAGATAAAAATTATCAATAAAGCATAAAATATCTTTATATTATATGATGTTTCATCATATTAAGGGGACGTAGGTTCGTGGTCTTCTCTCCCTCTCACTGAGCATAAGCGTGAGCGAGATGGAAGTGCGTGTTTGGAAGCGCGGATATCATGTTTTTTAATATTATTTTTTTGTGCGTTTTAATAAATAAAAAAGTAATAGCTGATTTCCCTCAAACATGACATTGCCGATTTTTAGAACCAATTTTAATATGTTTAGCTGTTGTGCATAATTTGTTATGATTTTTTTAAGTGTATTTTAGACCTATGTTCGTGATTTTTTTCTATCGAGCGAAAGTCAAAAACTCAGGATTCGAATAGCTGATTTCCCTCGAGAAAGGCCTCAAAATTGCTAATTAAATTTAGGGCAGCCGTATTATAATCCAAACAAGAGCTACGATTTTTTAAAAATCAGTTTTTGGAGCTCACTTCGCCTTAAATAGATGAAATGCTTCTAAGATTTAAATTTTAGCTCTTTTATTTCAAACTAGCTGTTGCCCGCGACTTCGTCCGCGTAGAACTTTTTATCGTCTTAGAAAATGATTTCTCTCAATACAAAATTTGAACCCTCTTTTAGGGGATAATTAAAAAAAAAGTTGATGTTCATTTTCTAGTTTGTGAACAAACAGTCTAAAACCAAAGTTAAAAATCTCATACTTTAAAAATGCCTTGAAATACTCAAACTTTGAACCAATTTTAACACTCTTAGGGGATGAATTTGGAAAAACTCTGAAATCAGTTTTGTAGTCTTTTAACGTACAGAATAAGACCGAAGTTAAAAATCTCTTACTCACACTTTAAAATTTTATTGCTCGCCATTTAAAATTTGAACCCCCTTTTAAACCCCCTTAGAGGTTGAATTTTTCTAATCGCTGAAATAACTTTTTTCGTAAACTTTTAAGTCTCTAGCTCAAAAAAAGTGTTGCCCATACAAAGCTTTCTTAACCCCCTTAGGGGTGGAATTTTCTAAAACTCTGAAAGTACTTTATTATTAATTTTAATAAGTAACATTTTGAATAGTTTTAAGTCTAGTAAAAAAAAAAGTTTTTCCCACACAACACTGGCTACCCTTCTTAAGGATCTTAAGGATCCCCTTAGGGATGGAGTTTTCTAAAACGCTGAAAGTTCTTTTTTAGTATTCTAATAAGTAATCTTTTTGCAAAGTTTTAATCTAACTCAAAAAAAAGTGTTGCCCATGCAAAGCTTGCTCTCCTTTTTAACCCTATTAGGGGTGGAATTTTCTAAAACGATTTGTGTTCTTTTTTTGTATTTTAATAAGTAATCTTTCTACAAAGTTTCAAGTCTCTAACTCAAAAACATAAACTTTCCCTGATAAAAACTTTGCACCCCTTTTTATCCCCCTTAGGGATAGATTTTTTCAAAACGCTGAGTCTTTTTTTTTGTATTTTTATAAGTAATCTTTCTACAAAGTTTTAAGTGCTCAGAAAAAGTGTTCCCCATACAAACCTTGCACCTTTTTTTAACCCGCTTAGGGAATGATTTTTGTAAAACGCCGAATGTAGTATTTTTCATGTTCTAATAAGTAATTTTTCGTCAAAATTTTAAGTCTCTATTAAAAAAAAATATGTTTTTCCCATACAAACTTTGCACCCTATTTTACCCCCTTAGGGGTGAAATTTTCCAAAACGCTAAAAGTACTTTCTTTGTATTTAAATAATCTTTCTACAAAGTTTTAGGACTCTAGCTAAAAAAAATAGTTTCCCACATACAAACTTTGCACCCCTATTTTAGCCCCCTATTTTTAGGGGTAGAATTTTCTAAAACGCTGAAAGTACTTAATTTGTATTCTGATGACTAATCTTTCTACAAAGTTTTAAGTCTCTATTTAAAAAAAATATTGTTTCCCCCATACAAAATTTGCACCCCTATTTTACCCCCTTAGGGGTAGATTTTTTTAAAACACTGAATCTAAGTACTTTATTTGTATTCTAATGAATAATTTCTCTACAAAGTTTTAAGTCTCTATTTAAAAAAAAGTAGTTTTTCCCATACAAACTTTGCACTCTATTTTACCCCTTTAGGGGTAGAATTTTCTAAAACCCTGAAAAATCTTTATTTGTATTCTAATGACTGATCTTTCTACAAAGTTTTAAGTCTCTATTAAAAAAAAAAATGTTTCCCCCATACAAACCTTGCACCCCTATTTTACCCCCGTAGGGGTGAAATTTTCCAAAACGCTGAAAGTGTTTCATTTGTATTCTAATAACTAATTTTTCTACAAAGTTTAAGTCTATAGCTCAAAAAAAAAAGGTTCTCCCATACAAACTTTGCACCCCCTTTTTACCCCCTTAGGGGTAGAATTTTCAAAAATCCCTTTTAATCCCTAGCCCACGTTATAAAAGCAACATACTGTGCAAAAATCAACTCTCTAAGATTAGTAGTTTCGGCTGTGCGTTGATGAGTGAGTGAGTGAGTGATTGAGATAAATAAATAGAAGATAATGAAACTCCCATTCAAATATCTCAAAAAATTATGAAGCTACATCCGTTTTAATGTCGCTTGTTAGAGTGAGAAAACGATGAGGGACTGTGACGTCAATATACTCGAGCGTCATAGTAAAAAACAATCGTTTCATATGAAGGTGCGTTTTGCGGAAAAGGCACAGAACATACCCCCTCTTAAAACTTTGGACTCTTATAACCATTACCTATATAACCTCTTGCTTAGTTTTTTTCTCCATTTGACTATATTTATTTTAAATTCTTTTTCGAGAAAATACATTATGATTATTTACCATATTTTCGATTCCTGAGCTATAACCACGAACTTCGGAATTCGAAAATATTCGGGTATCTCTATCTCTATCGCACTAACCATACTCGAGTGACAGGGATGCAAATATATGAACATTGAGTATCGGTTTTCGTGGTAGCGCCGCAGGTACTTTGGCTGAATGCGCCGAGCGCGTGCCATTGTCATTCAAAAAAAACAAATTCGTGTTAATTATATTGTTCAAATTTGTTGATTTCATTTATTGAAATTACGACATAAAACGACATTTGCGCATATAAGTTCTCATATCAGAATCGAATATTTATTTATGGTTTATATTTTAGCATTTGTCTCGTAAAGGTCTATCGTAGACGGGATTTAAATTATTAATAAGTGAAAGGCAAAGCAATTCCGCCATTTTGACGAAAATTTGACGGTTCTTATAGCTGACAGTTGGAGCAGCGTTTGATTTCAATAAAAATAAATGAAAAATTAAATGAAGTCGTATATTTCGGAAAATTAATTAACTGTCGCAGTCGGATAAAAACTATCCTAAGTTGCAGCTAGAATAATAATGTACCTATATAAAATGTTTCATATTTTTCCGTTCATAGGATGCTGAGAACATTCGAACCGCGCAAAGCTTAGTTTCAAACTGGCTGATTCTTTTTTTAATTTAGAGATTTATTATAAGTGGAGATAAGTGGAGATGACCGTAGGTAAGCATTTGTAATTACCTCTAAAAAAAATACAGTCCATAGTCTTGATTGATAAACCTGTTCCTACTACAAGAATGTATAGGTACAGAGTCTCGTAAACATAAGATACATGGGTGCAGGCCCCGTGGCATATCACGTGATAAGTGACAAGATAAGAGCGTCGTCTCGTTTTATCGAACGGTGTCAGCCAGGGACGGATGCTCTAAGTATCTTGTCACTTATCGCGTGATATCCATGCTACGGGGCCTGAGCTTACTTTAAGAAATTAAGCATTTTAACTTTATCATCCCTACATTATAATACCTATATTTAATCGTTATATTCGATCCAAAGACCATTAACACGAGCACCATGAACCAAATTAAAATAGAATAGTCCTACCTTAAGTAACGACAGATCCCTCAAATTTACCATAATAAGAATATGATAGCTCCCTAAAGAAATTGCGAAGACCTGGCCCCGTAGCATGGATGGCCTTATCACGCGATAAGTGATAGGATAGAGCTGCCATCCCTGGCTGACACCGTTCGATAGAATGAGACGACGCGCTTATCCTATCACTTATCTCGTGATAACGCCATCCATGCTACGGGGCCTGAAATATACAAGATGTATAACAACTTACACTATATGTTCTTTATTTAATATGTATAAAAGGCAAATAAGTCCTGACTGACTGACTCACTTAAATCAACGCCCAGCCCAAACCATTGAACCTAGAAAGCTGATTTTTTCACAATAGGTAGTTTATATAACGTAAGCGTAACGTTTTTGAAAATTCCACCCTCAAGGGGGTAAAAAGGGGATTGAAAGTGTGTATGGGGATGGAGTAAAATTTTAAGTGAGAGACTTGAAACCTTGTATGTGGACTCCTTATTACAATACAAGAAAAGTAATTTTAGGGTTTTGGAAAATTCCACCCCTAAGTGGGTAAAATAGGGGTGCAAAGTTTGTATGGGGGAAACAATTTTTTTAAATAGAGACTTAAAACTGTGTAGAAAGATTAGTCATTAGAATACAAATAAAGTAATTTCAGCATTTTAGAAAATTCTACCCCTAAGGGGGTAAAAAATAGGGGTACAACAATTGTATGTGGTAAAACTTTTTTTTGAGCTAGAGACCTAAAACGTTGTAAAAAGATTAGTTATTAGAATACAAAGAAAGTACTTTCAGCGTTTTGGAAGATTTCGCCCCTAAGGGGGTAAAATAGGATGCAAAGTTTGTATGGGAGAAACTACTTTTTTTGAAATAGAGACTTAAAACTTTGTAGAAAGATTAGTCATTAGAATACAAATAAAGTACTTTTAGCGTTTTAGAAAACTCTACCCCTAAAGGGGTAAAATAGGATTGCAAAGTTTGTATGAAGGAAACAACATTTTTTAAAATAGAGACTTAAAACTATGTAGAAAGATTAGTCATTAAAATACCAATAAAGTACTTTCAGCGTTTTAGAAAATTCCACCCCTAAGGGGGTAAAATAGGGGTGCAAAGTTTGTATGTGGGATCCTTTTTTTTTGAGCTAGAGACCTAAAACTTTGTAGAAAGATTAGTCATTAGAATATAAAGAAAGTATTTACAGCGTTTTGGAAAATTTCACCCCAAAGGGGGTAAAATAGGGTGCAAAGTTTGCATGTGAAAACTACTTTTTTTGAAATAGAGACTTAAAACTTTGTAGAAAGATTACTTATTAGAACATGAAAAAAACTACATTCAGCGTTTTACAAAAATCATTCCCTAAGGGGGTTAAAAAGGGGTGCAAGGTTTGTATGGGAAACACTTTTTCTGAGCTAGACACTTGAAACTTTGTAGAAAGATCACTTATAAAAATACAAATATTAATAAAACCACTCAGTTGACAGGCGACAAACAACCGTACTTTTATTGAAAAGGAAAAAGTATCACATGCAGTGTTACAGATGGCAGCACTTGCTACCATTTTGTTAGTTCAGTTCAACACCCCTACATAACAAAATGAATCTATACTTATATATATTAACACTTCTTGAATAAACCAAACATATTCAAAAACTTAGTGTTTCATTTTACATAAACCTTTGGTAAGCAAATCTGCGGGCATTTCTTCAGTAGGTAAGTATTATAGTAGTTTATGTGACTGTACAAAATGAAGGGCATCAAACACGAGTGTGGGTTTATGAAACGAGCCGAAGGCGAGTTTCATAATAACATCACACGAGTGTTTTAATGCCTAATTATGTACAGTTACATACACTGCTTTATCTATCCACATATCATAAGCCTCCATGATGCGTTCAGGAGCCGCATATTAACCCGGCATGGCGGCGTGGTTTTCTGGCAGCTGTCATAGTTTTTTTTTTAATTCAGAAACAAACTTAGAGTCAGCTCTAACTATCATATCGTTCGATATCTTACTTACGTGCGACATTTGTCAAATTTGTATGCAACTTGACAATTCATTTCGAACTAAACGTCGTCTCGACTGATATTAGAATAGAGGTCAAATCAATGTTCGAAATTTAAATCAAATAATATTATCGAAATCGATGTTATTATTTAGCAATAATAACATTTTCACAGATAAGATACTTGTTCTAACAAAACAGTCTGTTTTTATGGTGGTCATAATGTGCGGTTCTTGAACGCATTATGGAGGGTTTATGATATTTGGATAGATACAATTTTTATAACTTTTTTAGAAACTTGCTCCCTACAAAAATGATATCGAATATCTATGTGTCTAGACCTTTTATGATACACTGGATTAGCCGACAGCTTCTGATTATCATTATAAACAGGTATTGGGTACAATTTATTAGTAATTTCTAATAACAAGTTGCGTAACTATACAACCTCTTTGCAACATTCTGAAATGGCCATATTATATTCTGCCTCTGTACTGGATAAGGCTACAGTAGTTTGCTTTTTGGTTTCCCATGATTAGACCTCGTTATCTTGTCGCACTGTCATTGGTTTTTCGTAGAGCGTGAATGATTTTTTTATCGACCGTCTTGATATCGATGTTTATATAATGCAACAATGCGATTGAATTTTCGCCTTTTAAATTTTTGCTCAATCTCAATGAAAACTTCATGATGAAAAATAAGTAGATAATCTCATTGGTGAAGTGATATAAATGATTTACCTATTTGCAACTGCAACGACGAAAAGTAACTCAACATTTCCAGTACAGTTGCCATCACATACACTATAGGTATTCAAAAATATCGGGCACATGCACCCTAAGCCTTGAAAATAGAGGTGTGTTTGTGACGTGCTTGTTTGCTCCGATGTATTTGATGGCGACTGTACATCGGAATCTTCAATATCGTAAGTGGTATTTATTTGCAAATGTTTTAAAGATTACTTTGTTGAACGCTGATTTTAAGTAGGTACCTATTTATTATTTCTAGATGGAATGTATAATTGCAGCCATTTTTGAATTACCAGTACCAGCAGCCTTTAAAAACATTTATTTTTGAAACTGTGTGGGGCTGGTCAATGCGCCCTTCGCATGTATATGCAGCAGGATTTACAGTTGCCGCCCAGTGTGAAACTTGTGATCACCAAAACCCCTATATCATCGGGTGACAAGCAAAACTCACTAAGTAACAAATACCTACTTAAATCTAACGTCGTATCTCGATATTGACTACGTGCCGAGATACGAGGTTTTGAAGAGCAGTGACAGTTTTGGTAGTGACTTTTGCTTGTCACCCGACGATATGATCCTTAGTAAAGTAACATTGACGATGTAGAGTTATATACAGTGTATTGTAATTATTGTGGAAACACTATGATAAACAGTCTTAAGTCTTAACTAAGGTACCTACACCCGAGACTTTTATTTTTTTCATATATATTTATACCCGATAGTACCTAGTGACTCCTTATCAGTTGACTAATTATCAGTGACATATAACTCTAAGAACACTATCGATATTTAGATAGTCGATAAAAAAATATTCACGCTCTACGGAAACGCAATGACAGTGCGACAAGATAACGAGGTCTACCCATGATATCGAACAGTTTGACAATCTAAAACAAAAAAAAAAGTACTTTCAGCGTTTTGGAAAAAAAACATCCCTAAGGGGGGGGGGATAAAAAGGGGTGCAAAGTTTTTATGAGGGATAGTTTATGTTTTTGAGTTAGAGACTTGAAACTTTGTAGAAAGATTACTTATTAAAATACAAAAAAAATAACCTATAGTGTTTTAGAAAATTCCACCCCTAAGGGGGTTAAAAAGGGGAGCAAGCTTTGCATGGGCAACACTTTTTTTGAGTTAGAGACTTATTATACATATATATTATAAAACTTTGCAAAAAGATTACTTATTAGAATACTAAAAAACCGGCCAAGTGCGAGTCGGACTCGCGCACGAAGAGTTCTGTACCATTATCAATAAAAATATTTATTTTATTCTGTTTTTAGTATTTGTTGTTATAGCGGCTACAGAAATACATCATCTGTGAAAATTTCAACTGGAACTATCACGGTATCAGTGAGATACAGCCTGGTGACAGACAGACGGACGGACGGACGGACGGACGGATGGACGGACGGACAGTGAAGTCTTAGTAATAGGGTCCCGTTTTACTTTTTGAGTACGGAACCCTAAAATGAACTTTCAGCGTTTTAGAAAATTCCACCCCTTAGGGGGTTAAGTAGGAGAGTCAGTGTTGTATGGGAAACTCTTTTTTTTGAACTAAACTTAAAACTATTAAAAAGATTACTTATTAAAAATAAAAATACTTTCAGAGTTTTAGAAAATTCCACCATATACAAAGCTTGCCCCCTTCTTAACCAGAAGGGGGCAAGCTTTGTATGGGCAACACTTTTTGAGCTAGAGACTTAAAAGTAGTAAGATAACGTGCTACAATACGAAAAAAGTTCTTTCAGCGATTAAAAGGGGGTTCAAATTTTAAATGGAGAGCAAGAAAATTTTAAAGTGTGAGTAAGAGGTTTGTAACTTCGGTCTTATTCTGTACGTTAAAATACTACAAAACTAATTTCAGAGTTTTTCCAAATTCATCCCCTAAGAGTGTTAAAAGGGGGTTCAAAGTTTGTGTATTTTACGACATTTTTAAAGTATGAGATTTTTAACTTTGGTTTTGGTTCACAAACTAGAAAATAAACATCAACGTTTTTTTTATTCATCCATTTAAAGAGGGTTCAAAGTTTGTATTGAGAGAAATCATTTTCTAAGACGATAACAAGTTCTACGCGGACGAAGTCGCGGGCAACAGCTAGTATATTAACATAGGTACTCTTTGCTGACGATCCTAACGGTCCCTTCTCCTTCACTCCTATATGTTTAAGTTAAATGCCTCGTCATCCTATTATATATTTTTTTGTCTTGAAATAATATCAAACTTTAATGAATACATATACTCGATACTACTTAACTCTTTCCTGGTCTTTCGCTTGTCTTCCAAATTTTCGGTCTACCTATCAGTATTTTCTTTTAATAAAAGAGCTTTTAACCCTTCGTCTGTGTTTGGTCAGGATCCTGATCACATTTTACTATCAATTTTTTGCATTTTTTTTGCGAACAATTTTATTTGCTCTATACGGTGCAACTGAGGCTTGAACTCACGTTTTTTTTACCTACCACATACGAAGGGTTAACCCCGTTCCTTGTCTTTGGCTGAAAGCGCCAAAGCGCAAAACCATAAAAAAAAACAAATTCGTGTTATTTACCTATTTATTGTTCGAATTTGTTGATACATTTATTGAAATTACTTACGCCTACGAAATTTGCGCATATAAGTTCTCGTATCAGAATCGATTCATTTTTTATGCTTTATTATTTGGTATGCGTCTCGCTCGAAGGTCTATTGTAGACAGGATCTAAATTATTAATAATAATGAGCATGTAAACGGCAAAGCAAATCCGCCATTTTGACATTTCTGATAGCTGACAGATGTGGCGGCGATATACTTTAAGAAACATTTTTTTTAAAAGAAGTCAAATATTTCGGATAATTAATTAATTGTCGCAGTCGGATAAAAACTATCCTAAGACATTAACAGAATAATAAATATAATAATGTACCTATAAAAATGTTTCATGTTTTTCCGTTCATGGAAACCTGAGATCATTCGTGACAAAGTAACGTCTGGAATGATACAGGCTGATTCTTTTTTTAATTCAGAGATTTATTATAAGTGGAGATTATATAGGTACGTACTCCACCATGTGCCTATCCCATTTCATTTAATTGTGGGGTTTATTCTCCCAATTACAGAAAAGGAAATAAGAAACAATAAAAAAACTCGAATAATTTATTAAATGTAGGTAAGTACAGTAATGGTTTGCGTAATAAATTAATAACATTAACATATTTGCATGCTGCAAATGCAGTAAACATCTGAATTGCTGACGAAGGCAGGCTTTTTCAGATTGACCTACCTAAGTAACAAACTAATCAATAACCGGCTAAGCAAGGCAGAAATGAAGTTTCCAAGTAAGTAGGCTTGAATACATTAATAGAATGAAATCAGGCGAAAATACTAAACTAAACGTTTAGGAGGACGACGGTCATGGCCACAACCACCTAAACATTTTCTAGCCTCATCAATATTTATATAAATAAACAGGACACATATAAATAGGCATCTAATTAAAAGCAATAAGTATTTCGTATTCACGTCCTTTTAATGATACAACAAAATTAGTGCTTAGCAAATAGGTAGGTATAAGTAATTTTTCACCTCACCGGCTCGAAAAGGCTTGCTTTGTCGATCAAAATCTGCGTGCAAAAGTCCATAATATCCGCTAGCGTGAAAAGTTTTTGAATTTCGAACGTGACGCTCTATCGCGAGATCCAACTTTTTTCTATATAGGAATAAGAGCTCATTATCCTGCGTTCAGAAACATATATGGTGTAAAATTATTATTTTCATAAAATAATTTAATAATACTTAGTCTTTCTTAATTAAGTACATACGAAATATTAATAATTAGACTGCCTTATAAAAATACAATACAAACAACTAATTTTAAAATGTAGTTTTATATTTCAAAATTTTACGCTTCGTGCAAATTTGGAACGACCGTTTAAAAAGTTAATTTAAGAAAAAACTCGTGTACCTACATTTCATTGTTGTGTTTTGTTCTAAAGCCAAAGTAATACATATCAAAATAATGGAAGTAATTTATAGATTTTAGCGCAGAAGATATACATAAAATTAATTTTAATGCCTGCTGAGTTGGCGGAAAAAGTAAAATATGCGTATTTGAGCCTTAGTTTACCCGTGAGTACCTACCTAGTACCTACCCAAAAATACTTTGACTTTTTTAATGTAAGCGTGGAATCTATTTCAAGATTCGAAAATGTTTATGTTACATTTAATAATTATAAAATGCTTTGATTTTGATGAAATGTAAACAAACGTTTCTTGAAAATGAGTACCTATAAGGTCCAAATTACTTTCATTACATTTATAATTTTCCTCGCGGTGGTGAGGTGAAAAGTTGTGTGTTTCGCTCGGCGGCAAAGTTGTTTGGCGTCTCGTGCCTTGAAAGCCTCGCTATGCTCAGGATTTTACTTTTGAACCATTCGCTTCGCTCATGGTTCAATCTAATAATCCTTCGCTAGCTCTGCTTTCAATACAAGCACTTGCGCCAAACAACAACTTTGCAGCCTTGCATAACAAATAACTATTGTAATCTACTGAAGCAACTGACACAAAGGGAAATAAACATATTAGGAATCCATGATAAGTCCTAAATATTAAACATGGCGCACTCAAAAACACTATGAACTTACACTTCCTAGTTTTGTAACTCAATTTCTAGTTTTGTACTTTTCGGTTTCTTAAAAGAATTATTATTATTATTTTCGTCGGCAAGCATTCATCACACGCGTCGTCTCCATTAACAATTCCCACCACTTTTAGGTACATTTAGTAAACAAGGTCAATCTTACAATCTGTTCTCTGGGTCACAAGACCCCGATCTCGCCGTGACCTCGATTGAGTCGGATTCCAATCAAACTGACTGTTAACAGTATTTTGCGTATACATTTGTTTTGTACTGTAGTAACTTTAACAGTTAACTCCTGGCCAGGTGTTTAACGTGGGGGTGCTTGTGGTGGAGCATCTTCTAGCTTACCCCATACCACATTGCACATTTCCCGGACAAGGGCTTGCTCTCCAGAGTCTAAGTCAGGAGCCGGTCTTCTTCTTTCTCTCTCTACTCGCTCTCTAACTTCTAAGACCTGTAACGCGCGGACCACTGCTTCGGGGCGCTCGCCGATGCCGCCGTTGACGCCTTTCTCTGCCTCCAAACGTCGAACCTTCTGCTCCAGGTCGCGCACGTACTGGACGGTGCGCTCGGCCAGCTGCGGGTGCGTGACGGGCGCGGCGGGCGCGCGGACCTCCTCGGCGTTGGTACCGCTGCTGCTGCCGTCGCCGTCGTCCCGCTCCCGCCCCGCCGCCCGCCCGCAGTTCACACAGGTGCTCCTCTCCCGTTCCTCATCCAAGTATAGGCACAGCTCTTTTAACTCTAAATTATCTCTTATCAGTTCCTGCTGTTTGTCGTCCAGTTCCCTTAGTTTGCTTTGATAAGCCGATACTTCCTGTCTCATTACTGACGCCGTGTATCTGCCAAAACGTTGCCACTCGCGTGCTAACTTTCTTCCTTTCTGGCGGTCGTCATCCAAGAAACAGCACAAATCACGGAGCTCCTGATTGTCGTCGCTCAGTCTTCGGTTAGCGTCTTTCAATGCTTTTATTTCGTCTAAAAGTGTTTGAATTTGACGCCTCTGGTCTGTCGACGCTCGTGGACCATCAGGTTCTACTCGTTTGGTGAACTTGAGCATGTCAGCTGATCTCCTATGGATCTGCTCCTCCTCCAGGTTGCGCTGCACGCGTTGCGTGTCGTCGGCGCTGCGCGCGCGCGTCGTGGGCTGCCCGGGTTCGTGCACAATCGCCTTCGTGATCACCTCCCCCGGAGGTCGCAGCACTCGTAACGCTCCCGGGGCCTGAGGGTACCCTACCGGGTATCCTTGGGGATATTTGGAAAAGGGAATCGATCCTCCCGGATATGCAGGTTGAGCTCCTAGCGGATATTGTATTTTATTGGGATCCACAGGCTTCCCCACGTAAGGAGGTTTGTACTCCTTCGCGGACGGGTCAATAGTGGCTAGTTTGGGACCGGCCGCGGACGGCGGAGGCGGATGGTACCGCGGTGGAAAGTTGACCGGTTCCGGGCCCTGTTTACCTAGTTGCTGTTTCTGTTTGTTGAACTGAGCTGCATTTTGGTTGATTGACATTGTGGTTAGAGCTGATTCGCAGACGGTCATCAGCTCAGAAGGTGCCGTGTGATATTTTTGTGATTCATTTTAAAATCAGCACGGATTGCGCACACGCGAAAGCTGAGGCGGCATGGGTTCAACACAACGATTGGTCCTTGAATGAACGGAGGAGGGGACGCCGGCTGCGTAGGCCGCGGTCTGTGGCATTCGCGCAATTATGTCGCCCGCGATGCGATGTTTAGTAATAAGGCACTTGTTGTTTAGATTGTCGGCACACTGATAGTACTTTGTTTATGTTTTAGTATAGGTACGTGTTTTGCGGTTGCGGTGTTTGCGCTCTGCGGCGAGCGATCGTCGTGCGAAGGAACGCGGCCGCGCGGGGCGCGTGTCGGTACTGGGCGCGCGGCGCTACCTGCGCGGGCGCGGCGAAGCCTCTTGCGGTCCCGTTCTACTCGTTCATCTCACCTGCACGCACACAAATACGCCGTAGTCATTGACTTCAATGCGCCTGTGGTTTTATTACCGAGATGCTCACGCGCACACGGATGGTGGGTTGTATTGTATCAAGATCAACTATCCGGATTTGATACGTTCCGTCGACTGTGGTGGAAGGCAGGAAGTGCATTCAGTAACAACGGTGGGCATAGTGCGAAAGCCATTCGATTCACAAATACTTACATGTAGATATCCTAGATACGAAGTACCTAGGCTTCGTTTTAAAAGGTTTTAATAGGCAGCTATATTTAGCCGAATTCTTATAGGTTGGTACCTACATTGTGCACAATGTTAATAGTATAAGTATTAAGTACCTACTTATATTATATTCAGATCGATAAAAAAGTAGGAGTTAAGTAAGTCGTAATTTACATTTTGAGGCATTGTTTCTGTAATGTCATGTGTTATTAAATCTCCAACTGCAGTTACACTATGAATGTACGCCTACGGTTAATAGCATAGCTACTATTATGAATTTGCAATTTGCCCCAAGAAATCCTCACTCAACAAAGCGCTTGTTGTTAGTGGGAGTGGGTGTAGGCAGGAGGGTTTTTCATTCCAGCCTTCGAAGATATTCAGTACTCTTTACTCTTTGTTTTTATCAAAGATTTGGTGAACCGTTAAGATTTGGTTGCCATTCCCTTTTATACGCAGATTACTTTAAGGTTTAATTATAACTAGCGTGAACAGTGCTGCTGATTGCTCAATGCTGCAAAAGGGGTCCGCCTAAAGGAAAAGGGGCAGAAAAAAAGGACTCCTAGAATCTTCCCAACTTTCGGGTCAAAAATCTCGGTCAATTTTGATTTTACAAAAAAGTTTCTTCTACAAAACATGCTTATTTTAGCGTATTGATTGAAATTATTCCAAGTCTTTTATGATTCCAATATATTTTGCACTTTCAGTCAAAAAAATTCTAAGTCTTTTTTCTGCCCCCTTTAGTCCAACCGTAATTTCTTTTTCTAATAAAAAAAATAATCTGACACAACTACGCCTTGGCATAGTCGTGTAATATATTTGTTTTTTGACCAGCTACGGCTGTAAGAAGCTTGCTCGCAAAACGGTTGCGATCTTGGTATCTGGTTTGATCACAGATAACCACCAAGGTTTGATGAACAACTGAATTTTAAATTTCATTGGTTATTACGAAAAAAGCTAATCAAATGCTTGGATTTATTCTTCGAGTTAGGTACCAAAGACCTAACAGCTTAGCCTCTTTACCTATAGTATCCTCAAACCAAACGGACGACTGAGCCAATACGAGCCAATACGATCCCAGTCGTCTATTTGGTTTGAGGATAAGTAAAAAATCTCTGAATTAAGTACTTAAAAAAAAGAATCAGCCAGTATCATTCCATACGTTACTTTGTCACGAATGATCTCAGGTTCCCATGAACGGAAAAACATTAAACATTTTTTATAGGTAGGTACATTATTATTCAGTTAATGTCTTAGGATAGTTTTTATCTGACTGCGACAATTAATCAATTTTCCGTAGTAAATATTTGATTTCTTTAATTTATTTTTTATCATCATCTATATATATAAAAGGCAAAGTCCTGACTGACTGACTGACTGACTCACTTAAATCAACGCCCAGCCCAAACCATTGAACCTAAGAAAGCTGATTTTTTTCACAATAGGTAGTTTATACAGGGTGGGCCCTGTAACTGGAGCAAAAAATTAAACGGTAGATTATTAAGCTTGTGAACAATTATTTCGAAGTGGTTTTATGCGAAAAAAAAATCTTTAAAATAAGTTTACTTGTATTTTTTTACTCTTCTGGAGTGCTATGAGTAACTTTTTATTTTAAAAACACAAAAAAAAAAAAAAAAAATGAAAAAAATCACAAAACTATCTGTTGAACACAAAAATGCAAAAACTATTATGACTCATTACATGATGTTACCTCAAAATCTGCATTGACTGCCGTGATATGATCTCGTGGTGCCAAGATACATTACTTGGAGGTCATAACTTTAGATCAAAATTTCTCCGTAACCAAAAATTTTGAAAGTGAATGATACACAAGGGGTTACTGCAAATGCTCTAAGGAAGCCTCCTTTTGAATATTTGCTCGTGTTACAGGGCCCACCCTGTATAACGTAAGTACCCAATAAGAAGCGATTTTTGAAAATTCTACCCTCAAGAGGGTAAAAAGTTGAAAGTTTGTATGGTGATGGAGTAAAATTTTAAGTGAGAGACTTGAAACCTTGTATATGGACTCCTTATTACAATACAAGAAAAGTCATTTTAGGGTTTTGGAAAATTTCACCCCTAAGGGGGTAAAATAGGGGTGCAAAGTTTGTATGGGGAAAACATTTTTTTTAAATAGAGACTTAAAACTTTGTAGAAAGATAAGTCATTAGAATACAAATAAAGTACTTTTAGCGTTTTAGAAAATTCTACCCCTAAGGGGGTTAAAAAGGGGTGCAAGGTTTCTACGGGGAACACTTTTTCTGAGCTAGACACTTGAAACTTTGTAGAAAGATCATTTATAAAAATACAAAAAAAGTACTTTCAGTGTTTTGGAAAAAAAACATCCCCAAGGGGGATAAAAAGGGGTGCAAAGTTTTTATGAGGGAAATATTATGTTTTTGAGTTAGAGACTTGAAACTTTGTAAGTAGAAATATTACTTATTAAAATACAAAACACATATAGCGTTTTAGAAAATTCCACCCCTAAGGGGGTTAAAAAGGGGGCAAGCTTTGTATGGGCAACACGTTTTTTGAGCTAGAGACTTAAAAGTTAGTAGTAAGATTACTTACTACAATACAAAAAAAGTTCTTTCAGCGATTAGAAAAATTCAACCCCTAAGGGGGTTTAAAAAGGGGTTCAAATTTTAAATGGAGAGCAAGAAAATTTTAAAGTGTGAGTAAGAGATTTGTAACTTCGGTCTTATTCTGTACGTTAAAAGACTACAAAACTAATTTCAGACTTTTTCCAAATTCATCCCTTAAAGAGTGTTAAAAGGGGGTTCAAAGTTTGTGTATTTTACGACATTTTGAAAGTATGAGATTTTTAACTTTGGTTTTGGTTCACAAACTAGAAAATAAACATCAACGTTTTCTTTAATTTATCCCCTTAAAGAGGGTTCAAAGTTTGTATTGAGAGAAATAATTTTCTAAGACGATAACAAGTTCTACGCGGACGAAGTCGCGGGCAACAGCTAGTTATTAAAATAAGTAAGTACATCGCCGCCACATCAGTCAGCTATCGGAAACGTCAAAATGGCGAAGTTGCTTTTTAATAATTTAGATCCTGGGTACGATATACCTTCACGAGACGCATACCAAATGGTAAAGCATAAAAAATTGATTCTGATATGAGAACTTATATGCGCAAATTTCGTATTAAGGCGTAACTACTATACTTAAATGTATCAACAAATTCGAACAATAAATTTGCACAAGTTTTGTGTTACACACGAGTGCAAATGTATTTTTCACACCTCTCATTCAGAAAAGTAAGTTTTGGTCCCCGACGAGAGGGAGCAAAATGCAACTTTTCTGTTCAAGCTATTTTTTAGGGTTCCGTAGCCAAATGGCAAAAAACGGAACCCTTATAGATTCGTCATGTCTGTCTGTCCGTCCGTATGTCACAGCCACTTTTTTCCGAAACTATAAGAGCTATACTGTTGAAACTTGGTAAGTACCTAGATGTATTCTGTAAACCGCATTAAGATTTTCACACAAAAATATAAAAAAAACAATAAATTTTAGGGTTCCCCATACTAAGAACTGAAACTCAATTTTTTTTTTCATCAAACCCATACGTGTGGCGTATCTATGGATAGGTCTTCAAAAATGATATAGAGGTTTCCAACATCATTTTTTTCTAAACTGAATAGTTTGCGCGAGAGACACTTCCAAAGTGGTAAAATGTGTGTGTCCCCCCCTGTAACTTCTAAAATAAGAGAATGATAAATCTAAAAAAAATATATGATGTACATTACCATGCAAACTTTCTACGAAAATTGGTTTGAACGAGATCTAGTAAGTAGTTTTTTTAAATACGTCATAAATCGTAAAAAGCAATTTATTTAACGGAACCCTTCATGTGCGAGTCCGACTCGCACTTGGCCGCTTTTTAATTTATTCATTGGGTTGTAGCATTTACGCAATGTGCCAATAGAATCTTGATAAAATAATCGATTGTAATTTCATCGTAATCGACAAACGTAAATATATATCATCATCATCATCATCATCATATCAGCCAAAAGACGTCCACTGCTGGACATAGGCCTCCCCCAAAGACTGCCAAAATGACCGGTCCTGCGCCACCCGCATCCAGCGGACTCCCGCGACTTTTACCAGGTCATCAGTCCACCTTGTGGGGGGGCCTACTCACGCCGCGCCTTCCGGTACGTGGTCGCCACTCGAGAACCTTTCCGCCCCAACGGCCATCGGTTCTACGTGCAATGTACATGAGGATATATTTTTTGTATTTTTTTTGTTGTTCTTTTTTTATTTGTTTGGTTTGTTTTTTTTGTATTTTTTTTGTTTTTTTTTCTTGTTTGTTTTTGTTTTTTTTTGTGTTTTGTTTTTTTTTTTTTTTTTTAGTTTTTTGTTGGTTTTGCTGTATTTTCTAACTAAAAAACTTTAAAGTAAAGTTTTTTAGTTTTTTTTGTTCCATTTGTTTCGTTTTTTAGTTTGGTTTATTTTTGTTATTTCTGATTTTGTTGATTTTTTGTTTTTGTTGTTTGGTTTTTTTGCTGTTTTTTTCTTTTTTTGTTCGTTTTTTTGTAATTTTTTTCGTTTTGTTTTTTTTGTATTTTTTTTATTTTTTTTTTGTAATTGTTTTTTGTTTTTTTTTTGTTGCTGGTTTTTTTTGATTTTTTTGCCGTTTTTTTTTGTTTTTTGTATTTTTTGTATTTTTTTTTTTTTAGTTTCTTTTGTTTTTGTTTCGTTTTTTAGTTTGGTTTATTTTTGTTATTTCTGATTTTGTTGATTTTTTGTTTTTGTTGTTTGGTTTTTTTGCTGTTTTTTTTCGTTTTTTTGTAATTTTTTTCGTTTTGTTTTTTTGTATTCTTTGTATTTTTTTTTTTTTTTTTTTGTTATCTGTTGAGGTTTGTTTGTTATTTCTATTTTTGTTCGTTTTATGTTTTTTTGTTGTTTTTTTCTTTTTTTGTAGTTTTTTTTTTTTTGTTTCGTTTGTTATGGTTTGTTTTGTTTTTTTTAGTTTTTTTGTTTTTTTGTTTGTTTTTTTCTTTTTTTTTTGTTGGTTTTTTTGCAAATGTTTTCCTCGTAGTCGGTGTGAAAAGTTACATGTGAGTGACACACTGAGTGACCTCAGGAGCAATAGTTATTTGTTATACAAGGGTGCAAAGTTGTATTTTAACCGCGAGTGTGGAATTGAAACACGATCTAGCGAATGGATTCTAGGGTTGAACCAAATTCAAATTCAAATATTTATTCGTGACACACAATTTACACATACAAAAGAAATAATATAATACATATTTTGTCACGAAATGGACCCTGCTCAGCATATTGCTAGCTTTGCAGCCAGCGCTGGTCTTCCGCAGGGTCCATTCGGTGAGAGCACGGTGGGCAACAACAATAGATACACATGCAATATCTTATATATATATATATATTTATAATGAAATATTAATAACTAAAATGCACACTTAATAAAAATAAAAAAAATACACAAAAAGGAAAGAAGTGTTCACACCCCACAAACCACTACGTGTGTGTGGGCCTTTACAGTAACAGTGAACGCAGCCCATACACAATCGTTACTACTAGCGCCAGCGGGATTACAATGTAACAGCAGAACAGAAAACAAAACAAACAATATACTAAACGTCAAATATACCCGTGGTAAAGCTTACAAGAGTAGTTAATTATTATTATTATTATTAACCCCGAGCTAGCGAATGGATTCTATGGTTCAAAAATAGAATCCTGAACGAAGCGAGTGGTTCAAAAATAGAATCCTGAGCGTAGCGAGTGTTGCAACACACGAGACGTCAAAATAACTTGCACCCGTGTGTAACACAAATCTTTTCACCTCACTAAAGCGAGGAAAAAAACAAAAACGCATCTACGTCCGCGAAACCGTCCACTGCTTGCTCCTCCGGAGGCGCGAACTGTGGCTCATAGTAAGTCGCCGCTTATTCGAGCTCTTCACTGCCTCAATGTACTTCTCGCATCTGCTTCTGACTGGGATGTTTTCGCTTGTAGCTGGGTAAAAGTCTGTCGTGAATGCTTGAGGTTTAGCGAGACGATGGATGACCGCCAGTCTTCGATAGTATATTAAGTATGCTGGAAATTTTAATTCTAAGATTCACAGTGCATTAGTTCTGTAACTGTAATACTGTGTAATAATTGTTTGGATAAATAAATAAATAAATAAATAAAAAAGTAAAGAAAGAAAAAATTTTAAAAAAAATATTAAAAAGGGGAAAAAACATTAAAAATGAGAAAAAAAAATTAAAAAACATGAAAAAAAAAACAAAATATTACAAAATTAAAAAAAAACATTTAATAAAAAGGAAAAGAGAAAAAACCATGAGAAACAAAAAAATAACATTAAAATAAAGAAAAACTTAAAAAAAGGCAAAAATAATTTCAAAAAACATTAAAAAAGACTGATAAAAGAAAAACGAAGCAATAAAATAGAAACAAAAACATATCAAAAAGAAAAAAGTTACAAAAAACATAACATTAAGACAAAAAACGTAAAAAAAGACAAAAAAAGACAAAAAACAAAAAAAACATGTAAAAAGAAAACAGTTACAAAAAACATTATATTAAGAGAAAAAACGTAAAAAAAGACAAAAAACAAAAAAACCATGTAAAAAGAGTGGAAAAAAAATAAAATAATGGAAAAAGAAAAAAACCTTGAAAAACACATATAATTCAATAAAAAATAAAAAAAACATTAAACTATGGCAAACACATCAAAAAAATATAAGAGAATTTCAAAAAACTTTGAAATAATAAAGAATTAACATTAAAAAAAAGGAAAAAACGTATAAAAAAGAGAAAAAAACATTCAAAAAGAAACAAAACATTAATAAAAAGGAGAAAAAAGAAAAAAAAAAAAGAAAAAAAAAGCAATAAAATAGAGACAAAAACATAATAAAAGAAAAAAAAGTTACAAAAAACATTAAAATAAGAGAAAAAACGTAAAAAATAGATTAAAAAAGACAAAAAACTTAAAAAAAACATTTAAAATGAGAAAAAATTGGAAAAACCACAAGAATAAATCAAAAAGAAAAAAACCATATTTTTTTTATTTTTTTTTTAAAGTGGAAAAAATAAAAAAAAAACATGAATAAACACATTTAAATCAATAAAACATAAAAAAAAACATTAAAATGTAGACGAAAACATCAAAAAAATAAATAGAATTTCAAAAAACATTAAAAAAATAAATAGAATTTCAAAGAAGAAAAGAATAAAAAAAAAGAAAAAAACGTATAAAAAGACCAAAAAAACATAAAAACATTCAAAAAGAAACAAAACATTTAAAAAGAAAAACAACATTTTTAAAAAGGAGAAAAAGAAAAAAGATTTATAAAACAAAAAAACATTTAAAAAAGAAAAAAAGAATTAAAAACATTTAAAAAAAGAATAAAACATTCAAAAAAAGGTACCTAAATAAAATAAATCTGATGGGCGAAAAATGTCCTGTCTGGACTGGCCTTTACATGTTATTATGTTTAAGAAAGTAACTAATAACACTTCGGATTTCAAATATTCTTTGCACTCTTGTGGATAAAATGCAGTTTTGCTATCTGTTTTTAAAGAATAAAAATGGGCTTTCCGAGCTAGTGAGGTGAAAAATTATTTTCGTCTTGGGCGTTAACACTTGAATCCCTCACTACTACGCTCAGGATCCTACGTTAGAATCCCTCGCTACGCTCAGGATTCTATTGTAGGATCCCTCGCTACGTTCAGGATTCAATACACCGCCCTCGCCGTAAGTATACTATTTTGCTCCCTTGTGACACAAATAACTATTACTTCTCGTGTGGTTCTAAAATAGAATCCTTTCGCTTGCTCGTGTTTCAATCTTTCAATTCCACACTCGCGGGTAAAATACAACTTTGCACCCTTGTATAACAAATAACTATATTATGTTGGAACATATTTGACGTAAAGGTAGTATGGCGGTGGTTTCGGAGATACTTACTTACCTATTGAATGTTTTGTAAAAATGGGTAAAAAAGACGATTTTTTAATCGATGTTTCGAAAACTATATGATATAACGCTTGTTGACGTACTTACTTTTATTTTTAGTAGGTAGGTAAGTAGGTATATGTAAATTACAAGTCCGTTAATTTAGGTTTAGTACCTCTAGAAAAGGTAGGTAGCTTAATTGCGGCCGTGTGATAAAAAAATATGCAAAATAATACTGAAAAAAGCCTACGGCTACGTGCATATATTATGGTGGCCTGCTGGCTGGGTCACAGAAACACCCAGTTTTCGGCGATGTCTATGTTCGTAAAAAAAGGCATGTAAATATCATATAACTCCATTGTAATTTGTAACTCAGCCATAAGGACCCTTTTCATTTCATGGGCGGATATTCAGCGTTTTTAAGGCGGTTTTTTTCGTCATTGTCGTCTCCAGGAAATACTATTAAAAGAGAGGAATATCAGACTCCACTTTTGATGAAGACGTAAGCCAATACCGGTGCTGATTCTTTTTTGATTTAAGTTTCCGCGGTGTGTTTTACCTCTGCTGAAATAATCTTGAGCCGACAAAGACTTAAGAACCGAGCGGTTCAAACGCTCGGAGATTGGCCCTCATACAATACAATCCATACTAATATTATAAATGCGAATGTAACTCTGTCTGTCTGTTTTTAACGCTTAATTAAACCACTGAACCGATTGAGTTGAAATTTTGTACAGAGATACTTTAATTCCGGGGAAGGACAAAGGTTAGTTTTAATCCCAAAATTTATGACCTAAGGGGATGAAAAGGGGGGGGCAAAAGTTTGTATTGAGCTACGATATAAACGAGTTCCGCGCGGACGAAGTTGCGGGCAAAAGCTAGTCTGTTTAGTGTACCTAATAAATTAATATACCTACCTAAGTCTCAGTAATAAGACCTACCTACCTCGGGCCGAGGTTACATCATCTTATCTTATCTAGGTGAGGGCCCTTTCGGATGCACTTCGACCCAGTGGGATCTTTTGTGCATTTGCCATCTCCTTTATACCTGCTCCCAGGCTTGCTCCATCATTTCCACAAAGCGGATGATGCAGTTCGCCGGGAGCACCTTGAATTCCTTTGGTTGCTGGTAACCGTTACCAAAGTAGTTCATTCTTTGTCTGGCAAGGGCATGACATTCACACAATAAGTGTTCCATAGTCTCATCCTCCTCGCCACACATTCTACAGTCTAAACTATCAGATAGTCCCATCTTGGCCAAGATATCCTTGACCCCGAAGTGACCAGTGAATACCCCAGATATAATTCTGAGTTGCATCCTACTGGATTTCCAGAGTTTTCTGGTCCAGCCCGAGTCCACTCCTTCTATGAAGAGCTTAGAGTGCCTTAAGCCAGCCTCATTCCTCCACTCGTGTTGGTGTTTGGTTTTGGCGTAGGCTTTAAAGGCCGATATTATGGTCCCCTGCGAGAGTCCCACAAATGGTTCTGGACCTACAAAGTGATTTGTAGAGCCCCCTCTTGCAAGCTCATCTGCTCTTTCGTTGCCGATGAAGCCCTTGTGCCCTGGTATCCAAACTAGTTGCACCTTATTGTGCCTTCCAAGTCTGTTTAGTGCTTGGACGCCATTATAAATTAGTCTAGAGTCCACTTTCGGCGCCGTAAGCGCTTTTACATCATGCTACACACCACGTGTTCCCGGTTAAAATTCAAGCTACTTTAGCTACTCATGACCATGGCGACTGTGAAGGATTCGAAAGGTAACGTAAAACTAAATAAATAAATACACGACCATATTGTTTCATTTAGATGCATCATGTCCTAACTAATTTATACGTTAATTCATTTGCTGCACTGCACGCAAATCGGCCCGGTATAGGTTCCTACCTCGCTCTACATTTTATTGCGAAGAGACAAACAGACACGTCGGGGAGGACACGTAGATCGGTCTTTTGCAAATAAATATCAGTTAATATCAAGATAACAATTTACAAAATTTTGAACACATTTTCTATCCCAGTTTACAACTAATTTAAACAAAAACACATGGGATATTAAATAATAATAGTTCTCATCCCCCATAATGTCACTTGTATCAATAACTTGTCCTATAAGAAGTAAAGCAATAATAAATGGTAGAGACCATTTCTAAAGCAGATTTTTCTTTCATGTAAGTACCTAAATACTAATGTTTCTCCAACTTGTCACATTGGAAAAGACATCCACGAATAAATGATCGTACAATTCGTGCAAAAATATCGGATACATACACCCTATGTAGATCCGCTAGAGCGTGTCAAATATTGTTGCACGCATTGTCGTGTCATAGTGATGACTATTTTTAACCGACTTCAAAAAATGTTCCACTGTATGTTTTTTTTATTTTTTATTTATGTTCGCCGATTTTTCCGTCAATTGTGGACTGATTTCCAAAATTCTTTTTTAATCGAAAGAGTATACTCCTGAAGTGGTCCCATTGTCACCAAGTCAGGATCTGATGATGGGATCCCAGGGAAATTGAGGGCAACCCTCAAACTGCGTGTAGTAATTTCGGTATTTTCTATTATAACTCGTATAACTTTACCCTCGGAAATCGCAATTTTGGTGAAGTGGAATTGATGATGAAGACTACAGATGACTTATGGTACCTACTCCTCAAAGATTTAAAGTACCTACGTCAAAGATTCTGACATGATTTCGTTGAAGTAGAGTAGCAACTAAAGAAGTGTTCATTCTGAGATCCTTGAGGAATCGACGGAACTTCTCAAATATTATCAGCCCACATATTACGACTTAGGTTTTTTCTGTAAGTAATAATCAACGCATTTGCTCTCGGAAAGCAGTTCATGTGGTGAATTGGAAAGGAAATGTGGTAATTTTCATGTACCTATGTGGCTTGGCGAAGTACTGAATTGAAGTCGGTTTCAACTTTGTTTTTAAAGTAAATTATGCCATATAGGTACTAACTAATGCCTAGATTGTATTGACAGTTATCCGATTTCCAAATCTCTATCGCAGTCGTTTGAGATCGATATCAAAAAAAATAACTGTTAGCAAGCCCAACACGAACAGTGTCAATAGATCACTGTCAATTTCATACATTCGCAATGCCTTGTCACCGCATTGCATTGTCTTGTACATCCCCATTCTATTCCTCAGTACTCAGTACTGCAGCAACGGTTACCGCGCAAGGATGGCGTGCGCGCGCGCGCTTTACACGATACTCGCAATCGCTACACACTGCGGTATGTTTCTTGCAATAATTCTTGCGATACACAAAATATATGTGCAGTAACTATTATACATATATATTTGTACAGCATAGTTGATATAAATAATGGTTGCTTTATTAACCTTTTAACCGCCGAACTTCAAATACGGTACTCGCAATTTTCAAATGTCATAATCATAATAAAAGAAGGTGTTGTGTTGTGGGTTGAAGGTGTGTTGTTACACTGTCGGCGGCTAAAGGGTTAATCTCTGAAAGTAGTTTTCTATGAAAAAAAAACAGAATTATTTCTCCTGCTTCCGAGAGTTAGGACACCGGAGCCTATAATTTGGCGTTTTGGAGCTAAATTGGCATGGATGTAGGTATTTCCGCATATAGCATGATTCCCGATTTGGTCTGTGTGAAAGTTGTGTTTATCCTGAGAAATTAATTCCACAAACAATATGATTTGTAGAGTTCTGTGTTATGATTCCAAGTGTGAGGTTATGTAGCTAGGAGGGAGAGCCCTCGTGTCGCATTGAAGTATACCTAGAGGAAGAATAAGTGGAATCCTCTATCTGCGTGTTGAAGGTACCTATTAAAAGATAAACCAGCTCAATAAAGTTGTATTATCAAGATTTCTGGTTTCAATAATCATAATATTTTTTATATCGTATTCAAATAAAATACATACAATGTGGTTGCTGCACGACTATAAATTATTGCTATCCCCTAAGTCATGTGTCAAAAAAATACCTACTGGAAATATGTATATATTTGCAATCACGTTCTCGCGGAAACGGCTCTAACGATTTCGATGAAATTTGTAATAAGTAGAGCAGAGCTCGGTCGCCCAGGGACTATATAGGTATGCTAAAAATATAAACATACGTATATATTTTTTTAATGAAAATACAGTTACACACACATGTACACACAGTGTTAGTTTGTCTCTATCTTTTAGTTCCTGATCTCGTCTCAATTGCTCAAAGGTTAACTGGAAGGGATAAGTTCGCCTTTCTACCAACTTAACCTATTTTGTCTGTATTATTATCAATGTCTTGTGTACAATAAAGTATTTACATACATACACAAAAGACTATATCACGTTACCTAAAAGTTTTGATGGTCAATAAAATATGGTACCAATACATTTTAAAGTATAAATAAAAGCTAGACAAACGAAAGTTTCGTTGGGATGGGATAAATAAGGTTGCTAAGGTTACTTCATCCTGTGAATCCCAGCTTTCTACCCAGTATTATCCAGACTGATGCTGTGAAGGTATGAAAAAACGGCGAAATGCTAGGAGAAAAGGGAGTGTCCTTTGGCTTGTCTTGGCGGGCGCCCGCCCTATATCGTCGTGCTGCCGGAGTGCCGGATGTTGATGTCAATAGAATGAACTATTGTTGAATATTTATAATTTAGTCAATAAATCGATAATTGCAGCCTTTCACAGTTTACTAATTGGGTAATTGGCTATTGCTCAGACATATATTTCCGTGACTGGCGTTTCCTTAACAGTGAATGTAGGTATATAATTGGTTTTTTAATTAATTCAAATAATGAACTATAAATTAATCAATAATGGAACTAGTTTTCTATAGGTACTCATGTGTATTGTAATGTGTTTAACAGCGCTAGCAGCGGACAAGCGGCAACCGATTAAGGAAGCCCTATTCTTGAACAGTGACCAGTTTGGCAACGCCACCTTCGAAGACTGCGTGTGGCGGCGCGAGCGGGAGCCCTGCCCGGATCCTGACGTGAACCTGCACCTCTACACCGAGGCCGAGCCCATCAAGAAAGTAGTGAGTCCCATGCGAGGTTATACCTACTTGAACTGTGACCTTCGACTTTGTGAGCTGCGCGAGCGGGGGCCCTGCCTGGACCCCGACAAAAACCTGCACCTCATCTAACGCAGGTTGACGTCTGGGTCCGACATTGTGTGTGACGGCGCGAGCGCGAGCCCTGCCCAGACCCAGACGTCAACCTGTACCTCTACACCGAGGCCGAGCCCACCAATAAATTGGTGATTCCTCAACTGTGGCTTTTGCCATTGTGTGTAGCGGCGCGAACGGGAGCCCTGCCCGGGCGCCGACGTGAACCTGCACCTCTACACCGAGGCCGAGCCCACTAAGAGAGTGTGAGTCCCATGACTCCCATGCGAGGTTATAACTAAACTGCGACCTTCAATCAAAGATTGTGTAGGTACTGTGACTGTACCCCAATGTCAACCTGCACCTCTACTCTACACTACACCGATACGAGGCAGAACCGACTAAAGGAGCGGTGAAATTACATTCTCAGTTTAGTCCGCTGGCTGGTGAGTCCCACCCATGTGAGACGTAAGTACTAGACTCATACATTAGAGATGATGCGTAGTTAATGATGACTACAAAATAAAAATAGATAACTAAGTACTTATTATGTTTTTATTTGAAAAAAAAATGCAATGACGTAAACTTCGTGTTCGTCCGTTGTAACTAAGTATGTCTCGTCTTGCGTGTTGTTAATCTACAAGTACCTAAGATTGAATTAACTACCTACTCTTTGTATTAGTTTTCAATAATTGCATTTTTACTTCACACGATCATGTCGTTTGTGTTGTAATGTAACCTACGTTATCTTGCCTCCAACCTATTAGTGTAGGTGTAGCTACAATCAGAATTTGCCAACTAAGGCGTGTTCTAATACTTTTGACCCGTGTTTTATACAAATGTACAAAATGCCTTCGACTTTACAGTTTTTTGCGTGCGCTTTCTATCGGTGACGCCGTATATTGAACATTGTCAAAGAATATGAATGTGTGGAAAAGCAGTCCACGTCCGACAGCTGAGGACGAGCCAACGCTCGTTACGCACGCTTGCACGCACAGCGGAATACCAAGCAGGTGCAATCCCGAAATATTAAAACACAACTTTTAATTGAATGTCCGTCAGTTACTCCAAGCATTAATGCATCGTGTAGCGATGTTAATCATTACATTAACTCTGTCATAATAAAATTATCAGTCTAAGCAACATAGCCTGGCTAACCATCGAGCGTAAAGATTGCGTAGGTAAGTATAAAGGTGATATTATATACCCCCTTAGCATTCACTTCGTTCTAGGTGTACTACTTATTGGTGCAGCAATAAGTTTCTATTTTAAATTGACAAATCGAACTATGAAACCTAGAGAAAGAGCTGCAACAATATTCCCGCCTTCTTTCTTTCTTCTTTCAGTCTTTATCCCAGTTCAGAGTATTCTCTGTACATAAATAGTGGTGATTGTATTATTTTTGAGTTCAACTAGGATCGAACCACCTTGTGCATCGCCGCCAGGATAGGTAGATAGATATTCTATCCCAATCAATGATCATGCCTTGGCCTCTGCCTCTTCCTAAATATTTAATGCTACATACCTTGGCTGCCCAAATAAGTTCCATACTTATAATAAGGTCACATAATTTGGTCAGTCGCACACAGGTCGGATGTGTTCGTAACCGCCGGAATGCGTCTAAGTTACCGCTAACCGACGTTGGGGACTCCGCGCGCGTCCGTGGGTGCCCTACTTATGTGAACTGCATAAGTGACATAACTGTAAAAATATGTACCTAACTATGTGTGTATGTATGTGGTTTATGTCCTTTAGCTAAATCCTTTTTTTTAAGCGATGTGAATATAAGTTATCTAGTTTTTCAGATCAACATAAGGTCAATCTATAGTAATATCACCATTTGCTATACATTCCACGGCGTCAGTGTATTATTATAACTTTGAAAGACCAAACGGTTTGACCGATTGACCCGCGTTAATCCCTGTTTGAACGTTGCAGGTAGACTTGTTCAGCGAGGACTGGCTGCGGCAGAGCGGCTGGGAGCCGGCGCACGAGACGATCCTGTTGATCCACGGGTATGCGGGCGGAGACGACACGCTCCCAATCAGCGTGCTGCGGGACGGTAAGATTCGATGCACCACAGTTGATGGACAACTTAGATCAGGGGCGGCCTCTGTGGGTGGCCAGCAGGGCAACCGCCAGGAGCCTTGCTCTTTTAGGAGCCTCGCGAACTCGCGTAATAACAAAAAACCGTTGAAAAATATTAGATACCTACAAGAGTCTTGCAAAGATCTACCAGCCCGTTCAGCCCTCGCATGAATGAATGGCTAAGATCAGATGTGAACTTGCACTCATGCTACAAAAGTTCTTGTAGAAAGACTTAAGACAGATTTGGCTATGATCGCGCGTCATGCTTCATATTGAGCACCATCAGGCTCTCACCAAAGTTTAGGGTAAGAATGGCGGTCGGCGGGCAATGCCGGTCAGGTCAAAATCTAAAACTTCCAAAAACATTTCGCTATCTTTACTAGTGCAGCCATATAGTATACTAACATACCAAGCAGCGCAATTTTGTATCGTGGGCAGGGCCATTCCATGTGATTTCAACAAATTTGAAACCTGAGGTTTCCCCCCATACCAGGAAAATAGGCAGTGAAATTTGAATCAAATCAAAATAAAAACTAGAGTAGACTTTGTTCTGTTTCTTAAATCGAATGATGCAAAACAAATGCAACTCTGTTCTAATTTAAAAAGTGTGCCGCATGACTTTTGATTTGAATTAAAATAAAAGCGGCCAAGTGCGAGTCAGACTCGCACATGAAGGGTTCCGTTAAATAAATTGCTTTCTACGATTTATGACGTATTAAAAAAAAACTACTTACTAGATCTCGTTCAAACCAATTTTCGTTGGAAGTTTGCATGGTAATGTACATTATATATTTTTTTTAGTTTTATCATTCTCTTATTTTAGAAGTTACACACATTTTACCACTTTGGAAGTGTCTCTCGCGCAAACTCTTCAGCTTAGAAAAAAATTATGTTAAAAACCTCAATATAATTTTTGAAGACCTATCCATAGATACCCCACACGTATGGGTTTGATGAAAAAAAAATATTGAGTTTCAGTTCTTAGTATGGGGAACCCCAAAATTTATTGTTTTTTTTTTCTATTTTTGTGTGAAAATCTTAATGCGGTTCACAGAATACACCTACTTACCAAGTTTCAACAGTATAGCTCTTATAGTTTCGGAAAAAAGTGGCTGTGACATACGGACGGAAAGACAGACAGACAGACAGACATGACGAATCTATAAGGGTTTAGTTTTTTGCCATTTGGCTACGGAACCCTAAAAATTGAGGATATACTTTATGGTGACAGAAGTGCTGAACCACCACCATTTATTTATTTTATTTTTTTGTTTACGAGTTTTACCCATTCGAAGTAAATAGTGGGGTCAAATTCCTGCTTGTATATAATACGCTCTAACTTTTTTTTTTGATAACATAACGAAATAATTGTTGCTGTGTTTGATTAGGTAAGAAATGTGGATGTCATACTGTACGAAAAAAGTTATCTGAATTAACTACAAAAAAAATTGATGTCCATTTGAAATGTCCAGGTACCTAACTGGTATTTTTTTGCAATTTTAATTCTTTTTTGTGCAAGGCCAATTGATGCATATTAGGGATAACTTTTTCAGAGATATAAAGTACTAGTTTTGTTCATTCTGTAAAATAAATATTATCGTTTTAAAATAAGAACTTCTAACAGAAAAATAGTTGTGAAAATTAGGAATTTCGTAAAATGCTTATGTTTGAACCCCAAAAAACCCATGTGGAAGAAAAATTAAAAATTTGAATTTATTCAGAAAATATGTCTTTGTTAATTAGATTCAGTTTAAAAAGTTTTGTTATTTTTGCTCGTTTAAGAAATATATTTTTTTAGGTGATGCTGATGTTATATGGATTTGCAATCTGCACGCGCCGGTACGAAAACGCTCTATATTACCAAATATACCTAAACGGGCTTATGCTATGACGTTTCAACTCATACTCTCGGCGCGTTTACTATGGAGTACCTACCTAGGACACCTAGGTACTTAAGTCATTAATTTGCGTTGAAGTCTATTCTTGTCCTACAAAATATCATTTCTAATTCAATATTCTATTTAACTGTTATGTAAATTTATCGAAAAAAAGTCGTCAATTTAACGAGAGATAAGTAACGCTCTGTTATCGGCAATGGTGAGGGCCCCAACTTAAGAAGCGATGAAGGAAAAAAATATATAGAATAGGATCGTTTATTTTTATTTTTTGTATGATGTTTCTACACGTATATTCGCATCGATTGAGCGCAATTCATTCAAAATTGAAGTCCCATGCAATTTCCCTATGGATAATCTTATGGTGGATTAGTCATCTATAAGCACGTACAGTCAGCAGCAGAAGTGGCTAAGCGGGCCGGGTGTTCAAAATGACCTGCACACGACTTTATTCTTAAGAAAATAAGAGCGTGTGTAGGTAGGTCATTTTGTCATTTTGAACACCCAGCCCGCTTAGCTACAAGTACCTACTTCTGATGCTGCCTGTATCTAACTAACAGACAAGCTCAGTAAGTACATTTTCTACTCAAAGTGGAAACAAATAGCGTTTTTTGCTAGAAACGCCATTCACGTAGTTACCTACGGTACTACATCCTACAGACCTACATAATGATGAGAGAAATCCTAAGCCGACCAACGTGAGGCGCGTTCGTGTGCGGAATAATTGTTTTCTATTTTAATTTTTTAACACTTCTATTGACCAGCTTATAAAAGTTTAGGTACAAACAAGGTTTCTAAGTATACCTATGCCTAGTTATTGCCTACGGTCATAAGACAAAACGGAATTTAATTAGGTAATTAGGGAACCTGAAACGTCTGGCAGTACCTACTTACCTATGTAATTCCTTCTGAATACGACTGCCTGTTTTGGTAACCTAAGGCTTGTTCACGAAATAAAGTAGCCATAAGAAAATGTAAATAAATCTTGTTTTTCTCACAGCACTTCAAACAAA
Organism: Epinotia brunnichana; assembly: GCA_963854355.1. Taxonomy (NCBI): domain Eukaryota; kingdom Metazoa; phylum Arthropoda; class Insecta; order Lepidoptera; family Tortricidae; genus Epinotia; species Epinotia brunnichana. The sequence continues at coordinate 41,655,098 of OY977936.1, read as the reverse complement.
AAACAGTCAATTACCTATATAACTAAACATTGTAAAAATAATGTACAATGCCATTTTTTGTAAAAACCCTAAGAGTTGGCAAACTGTCTGACTTTCTTTCGAATGCCTGCCATCAGCGTATTTATTGATTTTTTTGTGAACTGACGAGAGGCTGCGTTCCATATTTTTTTGAAATCAGCTTCATTGTCGGCCACTGCCCCCCTTCTTGAGCAGGTATCGTTTGATATTTGCCCAATACCTTTCAATCGGGCGAAGTTCTGAGCAATTTGGTGGGTTAATGTTTTTCGCGACATAACTACTATTCTTGTTATCAAGCAAATCTAAGGTGGCTTGAGCGTAATGAGCAGAAGCTAAATCAGGCCAAAATATTGGTGGACGTGTATGTTTCCGATATAAGGGCAGAATTCGCTTTTTAATACACTCCTGTGGGTAGACATCTCCGTTTATTGTACCGATAGTGAAAAAGCTCGTACTTTTAAGCCCGCATGAGCAAATAGCTTGCCATACAAGGATTTTTTGGGCGAATTTTTCAAAAGCCACGCTCTTATGTTCTTCTGGAACGTCCTCGCCAGCTGCACACGAGTAAAACTGGGGCCCCGGTAACGTTTTCATGTCTTTTTTTACATATGTTTCGTCATCCATTAAAATGCATCGGTCGTTATTTTGAATTAAAAACTTGTCCAAATCTTTAGCTCGAGATTTCGCTCTTTCAGCTGGGCAGCAGTCCTTTTCGGCATTTTCTGTTTCTTCCTGGTCTGTAAATTATTTCTCTTTTTGGCGTTTTGTTCGTTCCCGACCGAAGTTTTTAACTTTTTGGCTACATCGCGAATAGAGGCCGATGAATTTCGACGGAAAGACGCTACTATGTCCGTGTCCAATTTTGGCTTCACGCAGCCTTTTCTGCGACCGCAACCTGGTAGATCACCTAGAGTATTAAATTCCCTAAACAATTTTATTACTTTTCGTACACCATTTTTAGATAATTGATACCGTTTTGCGAGTTGTCGCATCGCAATACCCTTTTCTGTACAGTAGGATATTATAATTAATTTAAGAGTTTTTTCATTTATCCTCGGCATCTTGATTTTATCTAGTCAATGACATATATTATAAAATTTATCTTCAACTTGACAATACATGTGTCAAAATATCATGCATTGGCATAGCAAAAGCTTTCTATATAATTATGAAGGCCCAACTTTTGGTGGCTACTTTATTTCGTGAACAAGCCTTACTTACCTACATATGTAGTACAAACAAACGCAACCAAGGTATTATAGTATTATTCATAGTACCTACCTGTTACTTTGTGAAAACAGGTGTTTCAAGTAGTAGGTTACCTACTACTGGCGAGTGGCGTCCCAAGACTCCGGTGTTACCCCATTTGACGCGTGGCGTGCGTCCTAAGGGTCCACAAAGGTGAAATTTATCAATAATTACTACCTATTTGATAAACGTACACTGAAGTAAGTAAAAAATACATCGCATATCTACATCATGGTCTTAAGTAGATAAATGCCAAAGTGCGTAGGTATTAGCGAGGTCATTGACTGTTGATGCATTGCATTAGAGGAGAAAGCCGTGGGAAGTGCATAGTGCATCGCGGTGTTCTCACACACAGAGGACAGAGAAGGGCTTAATGCTTGAGTGACTTTCGCCTTCGTCGGAATAATGAAGAATACTTATTTACAACTTTGCTTTCGCACATTTTATGTGAGAATTCATCCATTGATTTTTTTAAATTGTATGAACTCGTTAATAAATGCTTAGTTACAATCGCCTGCGCTCGCGGTGTTCCACTGAAGAACACTGTATTCCTTGCAACTTGCTAAACTCTTCCCCTTCCTTAGGTACAAATATCGCGCATTGCCCTGAAGTTTGAACACAAGAAAGGTAAATTAGGCTGTGTCATAGGTACGAAAGCAATTATCGAACGAACAAGTCGATCGACCAACAAGTTATATCTATTGTTATGGGTTCGCGTGAGAGTTACATAGGCCGCGTTTACGCACAGATGTAATTTCGCGCGACACGACACTCGCATGTGAGGCGCCATCGATTCCCATACATTCTATCAAACGCGATGTCGCGGCATTAGGTTAGAAAGAAAAGCGTGGACCTAAGAGCCGCAACATAGGTACAGGCGGAATCAGCCTGTCGAAATTCGGCGGCTAATTCGGTCGCCGAATCCAGCCTGTATGTGGCGAGCCTAAGTCATTAACGTTACTTGACCAGCGTACCTCCGCCGCGGCGGCTACAACGTGTTCATGCTGGACTGGGGCGCGCTGTGCCAGCCGCCGTGCTACGTGTCCGCGGTGCACAACCTGCGGCCGGCGGCGCGCTGCGCGGCCGAGGCGCTGGGCTCGCTGCGCCGCGCCGGCCTGCGCCCCGACCGCCTCACGTGCGTGGGCCACTCGCTAGGCGCGCACATGTGCGGCATCATCGCCAACTACCTCACCTTCAGGCTGAACAGGATCATCGGTCAGTAAAACAGACTTGGTTGCTTGTGATCATGCTAAACTGGTGCCAGCCGCTGCGCTAAGTGTTGTCTGTCCTGCAGGCTTGTTGGGCCAGCAGACTGCGTCATTGCAAGTTTCTGAGAGCATTCCATCTTATCTCTTTCTTATTGCAGGTATAAATGAACCAACTTCCTTTCACTATGATGTGTTCTTTTCTTCGAGGAGGATCAACGTCAAATTTCGAATTCGGATTACGAAAGCAGTATCACCCCAAACAACGGAATGATGTCGAGTTCATATTTGGCTAATCTTGCTATTACGGATTTACGGAAACGCTTGGTTACCGAGACTACATTATAGAATGTTTGTAGGTCTGGATCCGGCGCGGCCGCTGATCCGCTCGGCGCCGGCACTTCGCTTGGACCCGGGAGACGCGCGCGCCGTGCACGTGTTGCATACCAACGCGGGCCGCTACGGCGAGGCGGCGCGGCTCGGACACGCCGACTTCTGTCTCAACGGCGGTCGGAGTCAGCCCTTCTGCGAAGACACGCTCAGTACGGCATAAGTAACATTGTATTGTAAAACTATTCATCTTTAGAATATAGGTACGTGGATCCCAACTGCATCGAGGAGGAAAACCGATACCTGATGAACGCGCATGTTGTCACACGGTCGTCGCCACCGCCCCGCTCCATTCAACGCAGATGTAAAATGCATAGCGTCATCGTGATTATCGCTTGCGATCAATCTTGATTACTTTTTTGGCTACTTACTTACTAATCTTACGATAAAATTACACCTAAATAGAAATGCAAATTCCTCCGGTCTTAGTAGAGGAAACTGATTGCAACATTCTCCAAGACTGCCTGTGCTAGCCAGCTACTCTTGTTGATGTATGTATGACTTTGATGTTGTACTGTAATCAATTTTATGATCACGTGTTGTCTTCCCAGACGAGGCGCTCTGCAGCCACATTTGGTCAATCTGCTACCAGGCTGAGAGCCTGTTCAACGCGCGCGCGGCTGCGCCGTGCGGGCGGCGCTGCTCCGTGCGCGTGCCGCCCGCGCGCGCCGCCGCGCTCCCCGTGCTGCTGGGGCAGCCCGCGCCCATGACGTGAGTACACATGTTGGAGCACAGACAGCCACACTGCTCCTGCCACCAGCCGAGAGCCTGTTCAACGCGCGCGCGGCCGCGCCGTGCTGCTGGGGCAGCCCGCGCCCATGACGTGAGTACACATGCTGGAGCACAGACAGCCACACTGCTCCTGCCACCAGCCGAGAGCCTGTTCAACGCGCGCGCGGCCGCGCCGTGCTGCTGGGGCAGCCCGCGCCCATGACGTGAGTACACATGCTGGAGCACAGACAGCCACACTGCTCCTGCCACCAGCCGAGAGCCTGTTCAACGCGCGCGCGGCCGCGCCGTGCTGCTGGGGCAGCCCGCGCCCATGACGTGAGTACACATGCTGGAGCACAGACAGCCACACTGCTCCTGCCACCAGCCGAGAGCCTGTTCAACGCGCGCGCGGCCGCGCCGTGCTGCTGGGGCAGCCCGCGCCCATGACGTGAGTACACATGCTGGAGCACAGACAGCCACACTGCGCCTGCCACCAGCCGAGAGCCTGTTCAACGCGCGCGCGGCCGCGCCGTGCTGCTGGGGCAGCCCGCGCCCATGACGTGAGTACACATGCTGGAGCACAGACAGCCACACTGCTCCTGCCACCAGCCGAGAGCCTGTTCAACGCGCGCGCGGCCGCGCCGTGCTGCTGGGGCAGCCCGCGCCCATGACGTGAGTACACATGCTGGAGCACAGACAGCCACACTGCTCCTGCCACCAGCCGAGAGCCTGTTCAACGCGCGCGCGGCCGCGCCGTGCTGCTGGGGCAGCCCGCGCCCATGACGTGAGTACACATGCTGGAGCACAGACAGCCACACTGCTCCTGCCACCAGCCGAGAGCCTGTTCAACGCGCGCGCGGCCGCGCCGTGCTGCTGGGGCAGCCCGCGCCCATGACGTGAGTACACATGCTGGAGCACAGACAGCCACACTGCTCCTGCCACCAGCCGAGAGCCTGTTCAACGCGCGCGCGGCCGCGCCGTGCTGCTGGGGCAGCCCGCGCCCATGACGTGAGTACACATGCTGGAGCACAGACAGCCACACTGCTCCTGCCACCAGCCGAGAGCCTGTTCAACGCGCGCGCGGCCGCGCCGTGCTGCTGGGGCAGCCCGCGCCCATGACGTGAGTACACATGCTGGAGCACAGACAGCCACACTGCTCCTGCCACCAGCCGAGAGCCTGTTCAACGCGCGCGCGGCCGCGCCGTGCTGCTGGGGCAGCCCGCGCCCATGACGTGAGTACACATGCTGGAGCACAGACAGCCACACTGCTCCTGCCACCAGCCGAGAGCCTGTTCAACGCGCGCGCGGCCGCGCCGTGCTGCTGGGGCAGCCCGCGCCCATGACGTGAGTACACATGCTGGAGCACAGACAGCCACACTGCTCCTGCCACCAGCCGAGAGCCTGTTCAACGCGCGCGCGGCCGCGCCGTGCTGCTGGGGCAGCCCGCGCCCATGACGTGAGTACACATGCTGGAGCACAGACAGCCACACTGCTCCTGCCACCAGCCGAGAGCCTGTTCAACGCGCGCGCGGCCGCGCCGTGCTGCTGGGGCAGCCCGCGCCCATGACGTGAGTACACATCCTGGAGCACAGACATCCACACTGCTGCTGCCACCAGCCGAGAGCCTGTTCAACGCGCGCGCGGCCGCGCCGTGCTGCTGGGGCAGCCCGCGCCCATGACGTGAGTACACATGCTGGAGCACAGACAGCCACACTGCTCCTGCCACCAGCCGAGAGCCTGTTCAACGCGCGCGCGGCCGCGCCGTGCTGCTGGGGCAGCCCGCGCCCATGACGTGAGTACACATGCTGGAGCACAGACATCCACACTGCTGCTGCCACCAGCCGAGAGCCTGTTCAACGCGCGCGCGGCCGCGCCGTGCTGCTGGGGCAGCCCGCGCCCATGACGTGAGTACACATGCTGGAGCACAGACAGCCACACTGCTCCTGCCACCAGCCGAGAGCCTGTTCAACGCGCGCGCGGCCGCGCCGTGCTGCTGGGGCAGCCCGCGCCCATGACGTGAGTACACATGCTGGAGCACAGACAGCCACACTGCTCCTGCCACCAGCCGAGAGCCTGTTCAACGCGCGCGCGGCCGCGCCGTGCTGCTGGGGCAGCCCGCGCCCATGACGTGAGTACACATGTTGGAGCACAGACAGCCACACTGCTCCTGCCACCAGCCGAGAGCCTGTTCAACGCGCGCGCGGCCGCGCCGTGCTGCTGGGGCAGCCCGCGCCCATGACGTGAGTACACATGCTGGAGCACAGACAGCCACACTGCTCCTGCCACCAGCCGAGAGCCTGTTCAACGCGCGCGCGGCCGCGCCGTGCTGCTGGGGCAGCCCGCGCCCATGACGTGAGTACACATGCTGGAGCACAGACAGCCACACTGCTCCTGCCACCAGCCGAGAGCCTGTTCAACGCGCGCGCGGCCGCGCCGTGCTGCTGGGGCAGCCCGCGCCCATGACGTGAGTACACATGCTGGAGCACAGACAGCCACACTGCTCCTGCCACCAGCCGAGAGCCTGTTCAACGCGCGCGCGGCCGCGCCGTGCTGCTGGGGCAGCCCGCGCCCATGACGTGAGTACACATGCTGGAGCACAGACAGCCACACTGCTCCTGCCACCAGCCGAGAGCCTGTTCAACGCGCGCGCGGCCGCGCCGTGCTGCTGGGGCAGCCCGCGCCCATGACGTGAGTACACATGCTGGAGCACAGACAGCCACACTGCTCCTGCCACCAGCCGAGAGCCTGTTCAACGCGCGCGCGGCCGCGCCGTGCTGCTGGGGCAGCCCGCGCCCATGACGTGAGTACACATGCTGGAGCACAGACAGCCACACTGCTCCTGCCACCAGCCGAGAGCCTGTTCAACGCGCGCGCGGCCGCGCCGTGCTGCTGGGGCAGCCCGCGCCCATGACGTGAGTACACATGCTGGAGCACAGACAGCCACACTGCTCCTGCCACCAGCCGAGAGCCTGTTCAACGCGCGCGCGGCCGCGCCGTGCTGCTGGGGCAGCCCGCGCCCATGACGTGAGTACACATCCTGGAGCACAGACATCCACACTGCTGCTGCCACCAGCCGAGAGCCTGTTCAACGCGCGCGCGGCCGCGCCGTGCTGCTGGGGCAGCCCGCGCCCATGACGTGAGTACACATGCTGGAGCACAGACAGCCACACTGCTCCTGCCACCAGCCGAGAGCCTGTTCAACGCGCGCGCGGCCGCGCCGTGCTGCTGGGGCAGCCCGCGCCCATGACGTGAGTACACATGCTGGAGCACAGACATCCACACTGCTGCTGCCACCAGCCGAGAGCCTGTTCAACGCGCGCGCGGCCGCGCCGTGCTGCTGGGGCAGCCCGCGCCCATGACGTGAGTACACATGCTGGAGCACAGACAGCCACACTGCTCCTGCCACCAGCCGAGAGCCTGTTCAACGCGCGCGCGGCCGCGCCGTGCTGCTGGGGCAGCCCGCGCCCATGACGTGAGTACACATGCTGGAGCACAGACAGCCACACTGCTCCTGCCACCAGCCGAGAGCCTGTTCAACGCGCGCGCGGCCGCGCCGTGCTGCTGGGGCAGCCCGCGCCCATGACGTGAGTACACATGTTGGAGCACAGACAGCCACACTGCTCCTGCCACCAGCCGAGAGCCTGTTCAACGCGCGCGCGGCCGCGCCGTGCTGCTGGGGCAGCCCGCGCCCATGACGTGAGTACACATGCTGGAGCACAGACAGCCACACTGCTCCTGCCACCAGCCGAGAGCCTGTTCAACGCGCGCGCGGCCGCGCCGTGCTGCTGGGGCAGCCCGCGCCCATGACGTGAGTACACATGCTGGAGCACAGACAGCCACACTGCTCCTGCCACCAGCCGAGAGCCTGTTCAACGCGCGCGCGGCCGCGCCGTGCTGCTGGGGCAGCCCGCGCCCATGACGTGAGTACACATGCTGGAGCACAGACAGCCACACTGCTCCTGCCACCAGCCGAGAGCCTGTTCAACGCGCGCGCGGCCGCGCCGTGCTGCTGGGGCAGCCCGCGCCCATGACGTGAGTACACATGCTGGAGCACAGACAGCCACACTGCTCCTGCCACCAGCCGAGAGCCTGTTCAACGCGCGCGCGGCCGCGCCGTGCTGCTGGGGCAGCCCGCGCCCATGACGTGAGTACACATGCTGGAGCACAGACAGCCACACTGCTCCTGCCACCAGCCGAGAGCCTGTTCAACGCGCGCGCGGCCGCGCCGTGCTGCTGGGGCAGCCCGCGCCCATGACGTGAGTACACATGCTGGAGCACAGACAGCCACACTGCTCCTGCCACCAGCCGAGAGCCTGTTCAACGCGCGCGCGGCCGCGCCGTGCTGCTGGGGCAGCCCGCGCCCATGACGTGAGTACACATGCTGGAGCACAGACAGCCACACTGCTCCTGCCACCAGCCGAGAGCCTGTTCAACGCGCGCGCGGCCGCGCCGTGCTGCTGGGGCAGCCCGCGCCCATGACGTGAGTACACATGCTGGAGCACAGACAGCCACACTGCTCCTGCCACCAGCCGAGAGCCTGTTCAACGCGCGCGCGGCCGCGCCGTGCTGCTGGGGCAGCCCGCGCCCATGACGTGAGTACACATGCTGGAGCACAGACAGCCACACTGCTCCTGCCACCAGCCGAGAGCCTGTTCAACGCGCGCGCGGCCGCGCCGTGCTGCTGGGGCAGCCCGCGCCCATGACGTGAGTACACATGCTGGAGCACAGACAGCCACACTGCTCCTGCCACCAGCCGAGAGCCTGTTCAACGCGCGCGCGGCCGCGCCGTGCTGCTGGGGCAGCCCGCGCCCATGACGTGAGTACACATGCTGGAGCACAGACAGCCACACTGCTCCTGCCACCAGCCGAGAGCCTGTTCAACGCGCGCGCGGCCGCGCCGTGCTGCTGGGGCAGCCCGCGCCCATGACGTGAGTACACATGCTGGAGCACAGACAGTCACACTGCTCCTGCCACCAGCCGAGAGCCTGTTCAACGCGCGCGCGGCCTCGCCGTGATGCTGGGGCAGCCCGCGCCCATGACGTGAGTGAGACATGGGTGGCTTTTTGTGTAAACTGGGCGTCTTTACGCTGGGCAGACTTAAGTCTGTAAGTACCTAGGTAAATCTGACGTCGTTCACGTGGAATACTTTTCCTAAGGCCAGGAACGCACTAAGCGGCTAACCGCATGCGGTTGCGGCCAACCGCATAGTGCGTATATTAGAGGTTTTGCGTTTGCGGATTCATGTTGTGTCCAACCGCACGGGTAGCCGCACGCGCCTAGCCGCTTAGTGCGTTCCTGGGTGGTTCCTGGCCTTTGATGAGAGAAAAGCTGCGACTTCAAGCGCTATCGATACTTACTTGTGGGCGAACGACCGGAACGCGGCCTCTTTTATTCGTACGGCTTACCTTACGGTTGCCGCTGACGCCACCTCTCAAAGCTCCATTATGTGTCTAATAAACGCACAATGTAGATATGTACTCGTAGGTCGCTCGGCACACAACGACTCATATTGATTGAGTGACTTATGATGTTGTTCATGCTTTCTAATAGTATAGGTACCTATATAAACAAACCAATACGTTCCAGGGCATCTGGTGCATACTGCGTAGAGGACTTCGTACCCCCGTTCTGCCCTAAGAAGCCAGGCGACGAGGGCGACCCGCGCTGCTGCCTGGACGCGCAGTACGCGGCGGCGGCCACGGGCGAGCCGCCGCGCAAGCGACGCCCGCTCGTGCGGCTGCGCGCGCGCAGGATTAAGAATATGGAGGTTAATGCCAGTGTGTTGCAAGAAGACTAACAAACCACCGCGATACATCTTACTTAATACATTCACTGCTAAAGCCTCTGCTAGACTGTCGCCAACACGCCCCTCCGACGGCTCCGACCGAGCGACCTTGGTCCGCACCGACCGTGTAGACAGTTTTTTGCATCAAAATTTCATACTACAGCGGTCGGTGCCGACCAAGGTCGTTCGGTCGGAGGGGCGTGTTGGCGACCGTCTAGCAGAGGCTTAAAAATCGCTACGCGCTACGGCGGTGTTAACACATTCACTGCTAGATTTTATAGCGCTAGCCGATAACATGAGAAAACCCGTGTGTAGAGGAAAACGCTTATAACCTGGCTTGAAAGTGTTAAATATAATATAAGGTACGAGTGTGTACTTACGAGCAAGTTATTAATTGTACGGTTAAATTCACGTATTCAATGTCATTGCGGGCAACATGGTTCGTAGTCTTCGCCGCCGGGAGTTCTTCTTCTGGACTCGTGTTCAAACGGCCGTATCGCATCAGGCTCTGCTTGTCCGCCGACAGGGCGGGAGAGCGGAGCAGCGCCGGTATGTCATTTGTGGTTTTCCTCATCAGATCGCGGGTATTGTCGCTTTATCCGAAGGCGAAGGTATAAATTAACCTTTTAACCGCCATAGTCTGATTTACAAGACAAAAAACTAGCTCATTTCGCCGCAGTCTGATATGTAAGACAAAGTTTTGATTTTTTTAAACCCGAAAGCTGACGTGATCGAGATGGTTCTTAGCTACGTTTCAACAAAATCGTTTCAGACGTTTTTGAGATATTGTATTTTGAAAAGAAAATATCGGCGGTTTTTCAACTTTTGTAATTTCATATATTTTAATAGCGACACGCATATGCAAGCCCTACTCTACATCGACATTGAGCCTGCATCACACTAGCGCAGCCTGCGGTGGCGGACCATGGTAAATTAGACAGCTAATGACAAGTTTTCTGTTGTCCGCCGCGGCCAGGCCGCGCCAGTCTGTGAGAGGCCTTACTTACCTTTGTTTAAACTTGACTTACTGTGCCCACGGCTTCGTTCGCGATGCCCTTTTTATTTTTAATGCGATAATAAATAACTTATGTTCACCCTAGAGGGTCGTCCATAATTAATGGTTATGTTGACCCTTACATAAAAAGTTGAAATTTGATTTGGGTAATTAATGGAATTAAGTTATACAATGTTAGTTGTAAGTATAAATTATTAACTATTTTTATTTTAGTTGTGAAAACGTGTTGTTTTTGAAACCAAAATAACATCCACCACAGTATTTTGTAACGAATACTGAGTCTACGGATATGTAATAATTGTATTTGTATAGATAAATGTGAAGATTGGAGATTTTGAGCCAAAGAAATAAAATAAATTGTACTTAAATTATTGAAAATGTTGTTTCATTCTACAGAAAAAAGAAATAAAACACATTAACTTACTTAAAAATATTTATTACATATAGGATAAAATATCGTCAAATTCATACTTTATACATATAATAGGGGTGTAGACATCAAGTAAAATAACCAATCATGATGAATTTTCTCGAAAAAGGATTAAAAATATCGTCAAATGGAGAAAAAAGTTAAATAATCACAAAGTTATGAGTGTCTAAAGTTTCAAGAGGGGGTATATTCTGTCCCTTTTCCGCAAAACGCACCTTCATATGTAACGACTGACATTTACTATGACGCTAGGGGATCGTGATGTCACGATCCCCTAGCGTTCTCTCTCTAACAAGCAATATTGAAACGGTTGTACCTTCGTAATTTTTTGAGATATCTGTATAGGATTTTCGTCACTAGGCACATTTTTTAGCCTTTTTTCTTATGGAGTAATACTAAATTTTGAGTCTACACCCCTATTGCATGCTGAATATGCGACCACAAATGACAATTCGGTATTTGACAACAGACAAATCAGCTTATTTTTATGAAACATCAAAAACGCCCCGTTAGTATGGAATTTGTAGGGATTACTATGTTGTGACGTAACTATCAAACATCGTCCTTATTAACAATAGTTATAACTAACAATAGTTACGTTTTTCTGAATTTAAAAATCTTAAGATAGCAAACATAAATGAAAGCTTGATACTTTCCGAGTATTTTCGTAATGTTTATCTGTTGCTAATGAAATAACAATTTATTTTGACTGTTGTCAAATACCCAATTGCACTAGGTATTAAGTAGATAGTGGGGCAGACTGCCGGAGCAAATTGTCGTAAATGTGGACACACCGGACAAAAGCACTAAATTTTTTTCAGGTACTAGTTTGGTACAACGCTTAGTTTTTGATAGGAACCAGCTCCTCCGACGGCCATCTTTTTTTAATGGGGGTAATTTTGAATTATATGTATATTATTAATATCTCGGGTTCTAAATCACTTAGAATCACAAACTTGGTGTCTAAGTATACATATTTGGGGTCAAATTTTCAACTAGATAATTTTTAAGGTCGAATTACCAAAGGATAGCAAACGGAACCCTGTTACTAAGCCTCCGCTGTGGGTCCGTCTATCTGCGTGTCAGTAATAGCTAGACTGTTAAATTTTTCACAGAGTTTGTATTTATATTGCTGTTATAAGTAAAATTAATAAAAATAAAAATATATTAAAAATTAAACAGTGCTCACATACATTGAAAGTCATTTAGGGCTTTTCTCTAAACCGTAATAGATAGACACTTGAAATTTCCGCAGACTATGTATAACTATATCTACTATACTTGGTAACGGGTTCCGTGTGGTATCCTTTGGAAACTCGACCCTAAAAAATATCTAGTTGAATTCCCTGACCCCAAATATGTATATTTAGACACAAAGTTTGTGATTCTAAGTGATTTAGAACCCGAGATATTAATAATATACCTATAATTCAAAATGACCCAATAAAAAAAAGATGGCTGATGGAGGAGTTGGTTCCTATCAAAAACTTTAAGCTATTTACCTAACTAGTACCTGAAAAAAATTTGGTGCTTTTGTGCAGCGTGTCTACATTATCACCTGAAACTGCCCTACTAAGACTTGGGGCTGTCGATGAAAATAATTAGTAAGTAATTTGTATGCTAAGAAATCTTCACAATACACTATTTCATTTTTGAGATACTTGCCACATAAAAAAATACACACTTATTGGTTTGCACTATCACAATAAGTTGAGGGTGCCGTTACATCAGCGGTACATATGAGATGAAGAGCTAAAAAAGATCTACACAACACTTTATTAACGAGGGAGAAAGTGGTTGCGTAATGACTGGCTGGTAAACTCTTATACGTAGTACCTATGTATAATTTAATAATTAAAAAGAAAAACCTATATAAAGCCTGCATCACACCGGCACGGCCTGCGATGGTGGAGCATAGTAAATTAGACAGCTAATGACAAGTTTACTATTGACCGCCGCGGCCAGGCCGCGCCAGTCTGTGAGAGGCGTAATGGGGCACGCTAAAACCAGCCATTCACTGTCAGCTTTTGTTGCCGGCCATGAGCAGAGAGAGCAGCGCCGCCTTTTCTTTCTCTTTCTTGCGCACGACGTCGAGCGCGCGGTTCCTCCAGGTGCTCTTGCGCAGCTTTATCGGCCGGCTGCCGACGTAGCGACCTGTATGTGTACACATGCAGTTGAGGTGTGGGATGACATCACATCACATTCTTTATTTCAAACATGCAATGAAATATTCTCTTTACGTTCCTTATAATAGACTCGGAAGTATCCTTTTTCAGGCGCAGCATCTCGAAACGGCCTGAAATGGGATTTCATACAACTTTTCAGGCCTAGGCCTGCAAAGTAACTTTTTAATTTTCATTCCACTATTTGTGGCACAGCATCACGGCATTCAGCCATGAAAATTAGTTTGATTTGAGGATTTCTATTTATTTATTTCATTGCATGTTTGAGAAAAGCACTATACATGCCTCGGCGTGAAAACGGATTCCCGGCCTCGTATCTCTAAAATTCGTGTTTTCCCGGCCTCTGATGTAATGTACTATATCTCATGTATAATCAAACAACAGATTCATTAACATACAACACCCGACACTATGTAATTCTATATACAGTCGTGGCCAGATAATTAAGAACACGATTTTTTCCCCATACAGTTGCATGCAAACTATGACTTATCAAATTTTATGATAATTTATAAATTGTTTGATTAATTTTGTTTCTAATTATACAGATGTAACTGTGTTTAAACAGTATTTAATATAGTGCACATGCAGCTTCTGCAAAATTTAGACTAAATAATACAGGCGATCAAATCAACACTTATTAAAAGTTCATACATTGTTCCTAATTACAGTATGAACTCGTAAAAACTGTCCATTTGACCATCCGTATTTTTGTAAGCACAACTTTTACAGAAGCTTTATATAAACTAAATTAAAACTTATTTATACACATATACCTCCATATACTCAGAAATAAAATTGGCCAAACATATTTTAAATCATCATTAAATTTGAAAAGTCATATTTATATATTTTGTATGCAGTTGTATGGGGAAAAAAATCTTGTACTAAATTATCTAGCCACAACTGTCCAATCCAATCCAATTAGGATTTAAACATACAGTGCTGGACAAAAAGAATCATACACTTACACGAAAAGTATATTTTCCTTTACAACTTTTTTTGTGAACTTCACCACGTGATGTTTGTATAGAAAACTTTTAGGACATTTAATGAGCTCTATTATTAATATAACAATATTAGCGATCTTCTCAAAATATTGTTTTCTAGTGCTTGATTACTTTTACCGCGTCATTTTACTCTGGACAAAATAGATAATACGGACGCTTTACTAGAAATAAAATTGTACCACGTAATTGCCTGGCTAGAAACAAAATAAAAATAGGTCATTGTGTCAGTCTTGACCATTTGAAGTAACTTTCATGTATTATTTCAATGTTGAAGATGTCAGGAAAACAGATTTCCATAGATGTTCGTAATCTGGTTATACGTGATAGGAAAAAACAGATTTCGTTTCGGAAAATTGCCGAAAAATATTCCATCTCTGTGGGAGCTGTACAGCACATTTGGAAGAAACATGAAAACCAAGGAACTGTGGCGAACTTGCCTGGAGTCGGTCGCAAGCGATCAACAACTCTGCGCGATGATGCTAGAATTGTTCGATGTGCGAAGCTAAATCCAAAAATATCATCGAGAGCTATTACGGAAACGATGGATCTTAGGGTCAGTTCTCGAACTGTACGTCGCAGGCTCATAGAAAATGGTTTAAAAAACTGTTTAGCATCTAAGCGTCCATTTATAAGCAGTAAAAACAAAACAAAGCGTCTTGCATTTGCGAAGAAACATATTGGAAAGCCCTTGGAGTACTGGAAGTCAATCTTATGGACTGATGAAAGTAAATTCGAGCTGTTTGGACAAAAAAGCCGGTTCAGAGTGTGGCGTAAGCCTTGCGAAGCGTTGGCAGAACGCAACATACAAAAAACTGTGAAGCATGGTGGAGGTAATGTTATGGTGTGGGGCTCATTTGCTTGGTCTGGAGTTGGCAGCTTAGCTCGAATTAATGGAATAATGACCGCTGTAGATTATATTAACATATTACAAGAAAATTTAGAGATTTCTTTGCTTAAATGTGGCTTGGAGGGCCGATATTTATTTCAGCAAGATAATGACCCGAAGCACACAGCTAAAATATCCGCTGCATTCTTCAAGGCAAATAGGATCAAACAGCTTGAATGGCCGCCACAATCGCCCGACCTCAACCCGATTGAGAATTTATGGTCTTATTTGGATAGCAAAATTAATAAAACAAATGTGACTAACAAGGATTCCTACTTCGGTGCACTGGAAGAAGCTTGGGACAATATCGACCCTGAATACCTAAAGTCATTGGTGGAAAGCGTGCCTAGAAGATTAGCAGCGGTTTTGAAAGCAAAAGGAGGCCACACAAAATATTAGATTAAGTTTAATTGAGTTTGTGTTTAATGTATGATTTAATTTGTCCAGAGCAAAATGAAGTGCTATTGATAAATACCCATGTAAATAAATAAATTTGTTGAATCTTGAAATTTTAATATCTATATATAATAAGCCATGGAATGTGCTACAAGTTTGCCTAAGATATAATATATGTAATCGAATTCATAAAGTAGTTCAGAAAGAAACTCTCATTTCCGTGTAAGTGTATGATTATTTTTGTCCAGCACTGTACGTCAGAGAGTTCACTCACACAGAGACTATAAATACCCATGTATTTCATAATAAAGTATTCGTTAATTTCCCGAGTCTCGTCTTATCATTTCACTCCGTAACGAACCACATTTCATGGCGACCTTGCCAGTTATGGAAATAGACCGAAATATTATGATAGTTTGATGATACAACCAATCATAACCATATTTGAGACTACTGTAGATGTGCGCTTAACAATAGAAGCACACCGCTAAGCTACACACGTGGCTTTAACACCGTTTAAATAAGAATCGATCGACGTAGCGAGTCAATTCATACGATGTTTGCTGATGTGCATCAGAATCTCATACAAGTTACACTTAACTTCGTAGCTCGTAGCCAAATTTGTATGACTCCATATTAAGGTGTCCCAAATACATAATGTATGGAAAATCTTGCGTTCTTTTTGGGACATCCTATAGTAGCATATCTCAGCAACACAACCTTGGGTTTATTGCATTAGAAAATACAAGCGGAAGTCTCTTTCTAATGCGAGGAGTTGAAAAGAGGTTTCCGCTTGTAATATAAGTACATACAAGTTACAAGTTGTTATGCAATAGGCCCCTTGAGGCTGGTGTGGATTTATTGGCCATTATCATTAATCATTATTTTTATGCCTACGTACTCGTATTTCTGCTGCATATATATTACCTATTTTTCAACTTAATTTCAATGTAATAATGTGAACACTAGTGAGGCGAGTGAGTCAAATATGTAAAACTCACCATCCATTTCTTTCATCGCCTTGATAAAGTCGCCGGGGTCTTTGAAGCTGACGAATCCGAAGCCTTTGCTCTTGTTGGTCCGCCTGTCCCGGATCACCTTCGCTCTTTGGAAAGAGGTGTATTTGCTAAACGTCCGCGTCTGAAATAATAAGGCAGTTCGTTAACCCTGTCGTAAAATCTATTCAGATCGCTCACTGTGACTACTTAACCCGTTCATCTGACTTGGCTCTACGGAAGGTTCGGTAAACAACTATTAAATGGATACAATTTGGAACTCCTTCAGCCTCGTGGCAGTTCCACTTCAAGAATAGATGCTTTACGGGAGTAAATGTTTTCAATCTATGGAAAAGCGTTTCATGATGCTAAGGACATAACACAAAACTAGAACGCAATGAGAAGTGAAGTGCGACCTTGTAGACTGTACGCCCGTCATAGGTCGAATCATTAGAGATGTTCATCATGTTCATACAATTTCCGGGAATCTTTTAAGTATCTTTTTTTTTTTATTTATTTATTAAAAAACAAACGGTCACATACAGAATTTTTTTACACACTATTATTCAGAATAAAACCAGACCTACAGTTTCCTTAATTATTTCACTAGTGCTAAATAAACATTAGACATTAATAACATTTTACTAAAAATAAGTATTTGCATGGAACTTGGCAAGTAAGCTTAGTACCTACTTAGGTGTAAAGATGAATGCATAATACATGCCAGTACCTATTGATAAATAAAGTTAATTCAATTACACAATGCAAAAATAATAATCTAGAGGTTAATGTTTGCTAAACATGGAAAAGGTTTTCTTCAAAGAACCTATACTGCAATTAAAAATATCAACATTTGTTAGTTTTACACAATCATTAAAAAGTCTGCAGGCACGTCTAATAAACATATTACGAGCATAACATGTTCTGCTGACAGGGACAGCGAATAATTCCTTTTTTCGACATCGACGCAAACGCGCACGAGGAACCTTTACATTCACCATTTGAAGTAAGTAAGGGGTTTCAAGTTTTGAGTGTAGTATTTTATAGAGTAGGACGGAATCTACGCAGTCGCGTCGATCACTAAGTGACTGCATTTTATGGCGTTGTAAAGAGCTGGCGTAATCAACGTAATTATTACCAGTTCTAAAATCTAACGACTTCATAAATTTCTTTTGTAACCTTTCAATTTTATCGATGTGGATAGAATGAAAAGGCTTCCAATTCTTTCAGTATCTTTCATGAATATGAGCGGTTACACACTGCGACTGTTTGCATTGCTACAAACGCAATTCTCCATACAGGAAATTTTTACAGCTCTAGCTGTACTGCGTAGAATGCGTGACTCTAGTCACGCATTCTTGAAACGCGCGTTTTTATCGCTGCAATAAGTCGCCGTGTATAACCGCTCGAAAGGAGCGATTTGACTGACCAGCAGTTCGTCGGTGACGTCATTGCCGAGGTCCCCGCAGAACATGCGGAAGTCATCGTCGGGCCAGTCCAGCAGCGTCACGTCTTCCCACACCTGTCCGCCCGCCGTGCGCACCACCTACAATAACATTATCCTAGTTACTACTTTTGTATTTCTTTAAAATCATTATAAGGAAAGAAAAAAATACTCCTTCCTTCCTCCAGGCAGGGGCAGACCACGGCCCAGCTGGTGTCGTATCATATCAAGAAATCAAAAGGGAAGGAAATAAAAAAATACTCCTTCCTTCCTCCAGGCAGGGGCAGACCACGGCCCAGGTGGTGTTGTATCATATCAAGAAATCAAAAGGGAAGGAAATAAAAAAATACTCCTTCCTTCCTCCAGGCAGGGGCAGACCACGGCCCTGATGGTGTCGTATCATATCAAGAAATCAAAAGGGAAGGAAAGAAAAAAATACTCCTTCCTTCCTCCAGGCAGGGGCAGACCACGGCCCAGGTGGTGTTGTATCATATCAAGAAATCAAAAGGGAAGGAAAGAAAAAAAAACTCCTTCCTTCCTCCAGGCAGGGGCAGACCACGGCCCTGATGGTGTCGTATCATATCAAGAAATCAAAAGGGAAGGAAAGAAAAAAATACTCCTTCCTTCCTCCAGGCAGGGGCAGACCACGGCCCAGGTGGTGTTGTATCATATCAAGAAATCAAAAGGGAAGGAAAGAAAAAAATACTCCTTCCTTCCTCCAGGCAGGGGCAGACCACGGCCCTGATGGTGTCGTATCATATCAAGAAATCAAAAGGGAAGGAAAGAAAAAAATACTCCTTCCTTCCTCCAGGCAGGGGCAGACCACGGCCCTGATGGTGTCGTATCATATCAAGAAATCAAAAGGGAAGGAAAGAAAAAAATACTCCTTCCTTCCTCCAGGCAGGGGCAGACCACGGCCCAGGTGGTGTTGTATCATATCAAGAAATCAAAAGGGAAGGAAAGAAAAAATTACTCCTTCCTTCCTCCAGGCAGGGGCAGACCACGGCCCAGGTGGTGTTGTATCATATCAAGAAATCAAAAGGGAAGGAAATAAAAAATTACTCCTTCCTTCCTCCAGGCAGGGGCAGACCACGGCCCAGGTGGTGTTGTATCATATCAAGAAATCAAAAGGGAAGGAAAGAAAAAATTACTCCTTCCTTCCTCCAGGCAGGGGCAGACCACGGCCCAGGTGGTGTTGTATCATATCAAGAAATCAAAAGGGAAGGAAAGAAAAAATTACTCCTTCCTTCCTCCAGGCAGGGGCAGACCACGGCCCAGGTGGTGTTGTATCATATCAAGAAATCAAAAGGGAAGGAAAGAAAAAATTACTCCTTCCTTCCTCCAGGCAGGGGCAGACCACGGCCCCGGTGGTGTTGTATCATATCAAGAAATCAAAAGGGAAGGAAAGAAAAAAATACTCCTTCCTTCCTCCAGGCAGGGGCAGACCACGGCCCCGGTGGTGTTGTATCATATCAAGAAATCAAAAGGGAAGGAAAGAAAAAAATACTCCTTCCTTCCTCCAGGCAGGGGCAGACCACGGCCCAGGTGGTGTCGTATCATATCAAGAAATCAAAAGGGAAGGAAAGAAAAAATTACTCCTTCCTTCCTCCAGGCAGGGGCAGACCACGGCCCCGGTGGTGTTGTATCATATCAAGAAATCAAAAGGGAAGGAAAGAAAAAAAATACTCCTTCCTTCCTCCAGGCAGGGGCATGCCAAGACCCAGATTGTGTCGTATCATATAAAAAAATCAAAATGCTGGCGTATACGAGAGAGATAAATTGGAAATACGCCATCGAAAAGAGGATAGCTCTTAAAATTTTGTTGTGATAGTTTTAAAGCGACGCCCCCCTTTACAAAGCGGAGCCGGAACTCGTTGGTGGTTTTAGACGGTAGTCCAGCTTCGGTTAGTCCGTCATACCCATTCTGCCTCCCCGGACAGGACGGAATGCGTAAAGGCATTTCCCCAACGTTGGACGTCGAGTTGCGGACACCGAGCCCGCGTACAACCTATAACCTACAGGGTGGAATTTCATAAACTGTACAAAATAAAAGGAGAAAAATTTCAGCCAATTTCTTCGGTGAAACGGTGTTTTTTTTTTTTTCTAGTCATTAGTTTTTTTTTTACAGAATTTTGAAAATTTTTGTAAAAACTCGGGTAATACACCTAATTCAGACGGTAGCGGTATAACTTTTGATCCAATGGTCCTAAAATGAAAATAAAAAATGCAGAGTATTACCAAGGGACAGGTTAATAATTCTTAATAACAATAAAAAACCAACTAGAAGAGAAAATCCGCAAAAAAAATTATTGTTTTTGAAAAATGGCTACAAAAATTACGAATTTTAAAAGAAAAACACAATTTTCTGAAAAAAACGCAGATTTAGTTACCATTTTTTTTGCTTAGTATTAAACCTCACTTAATGCCGATTCTAAAACCGTTTTTAAACTGTCTCAGACTTTGAAAAATACCACGCTAATGGGTACGTAAATCAAACCATAATTTTATTAATTTTAATCCTCTTAAAATCCTTAATGACCGCTTGTTCCCAGGTAGTTGAAGGGTGTTTTTGGGTTGAAGGTGGAGATAACATGAGGGGTATAAAGGCATTGGGCAATAGGTCAACTATTCAGTCGCTCGCAAATCGCAATTGCTTGTCTTTGCTCGCCACTTCTTTGATTACTCCAGTACTTGTTCAGTTTGAATCATCATGCCCCGCTTACGAGAGTTTTCGCCGTTACAAATAGCCAACATGCACTATTATTATGGATTGTGCCATGGATCTGCAAGAGCTGCGTGTATCGCCTATTTGGAGCAGTATCCTAATGACGTTCCAAGACCTGCTGCTCGCCACTTTCAAGAAGTTCATCGCCGGTTGTGCAATATTGGCCTGGGATACGGTGGCCGAGATCGCCGAGAGCCAGGAAACATAATTGATGTTGCCATAGAAGAAGCAGTTCTCAGAGACTTGTACGCGGACCCAACCACGAGTCTAAGACGCTTGGCATTGAGGCACGGAATCTCAAAATTCTCTGTCTGGAAATTTTTGAAGAAGGAAGGACTGCATCCATTTCATTATCAACGGGTACAAAATTTGCAAATTGGCGATGCCCGCGTTAGGTGTGTTATGTCGACTTGGATACTTGGCAATATCAGAAGGGATCCGGAATTTACTAGAAGAATTTTATGGATGGACGAAGCAAGATTTACTCATACGGGAATAACTAACTTCAGAAATTTACACACATGGGCTCACGATAATCCAAACCTAGTAAGACCATCTAATTTTCAAGACCAATTCTCCATAAACGTTTGGGCAGCGGTACTCGACGATCAATTGATTGGACCAGTCTTCTTACCGAATACTTTGAACGCCGACAGATTTTTACTGTTACTGAGAGACGAGCTCCCAGAGCTTTTGGAAGATGTGATGTTAGATGTGAGACAACGCCTGTTTCTCCAAATGGATGGATGCCCAGCTGGCAAATGGATGCAGTCCTTCCTTCTTCAAAAATTTCCAGACAGAGAATTTTGAGATTCCGTGCCTCAATGCCAAGCGTCTTAGACTCGTGGTTGGGTCCGCGTACAAGTCTCTGAGAACTGCTTCTTCTATGGCAACATCAATTATGTTTCCTGGCTCTCGGCGATCTCGGCCACCGTATCCCAGGCCAATATTGCACAACCGGCGATGAACTTCTTGAAAGTGGCGAGCAGCAGGTCTTGGAACGTCATTAGGATACTGCTCCAAATAGGCGATACACGCAGCTCTTGCAGATCCATGGCACAATCCATAATAATAGTGCATGTTGGCTATTTGTAACGGCGAAAACTCTCGTAAGCGGGGCATGATGATTCAAACTGAACAAGTACTGGAGTAATCAAAGAAGTGGCGAGCAAAGACAAGCAATTGCGATTTGCGAGCGACTGAATAGTTGACCTATTGCCCAATGCCTTTATACCCCTCATGTTATCTCCACCTTCAACCCAAAAACACCCTTCAACTACCTGGGAACAAGCGGTCATTAAGGATTTTAAGAGGATTAAAATTAATAAAATTATGGTTTGATTTACGTACCCATTAGCGTGGTATTTTTCAAAGTCTGAGACAGTTTAAAAACGGTTTTAGAATCGGCATTAAGTGAGGTTTAATACTAAGCAAAAAAAATGGTAACTAAATCTGCGTTTTTTTCAGAAAATTGTGTTTTTCTTTTAAAATTCGTAATTTTTGTAGCCATTTTTCAAAAACAATAATTTTTTTTGCGGATTTTCTCTTCTAGTTGGTTTTTTATTGTTATTAAGAATTATTAACCTGTCCCTTGGTAATACTCTGCATTTTTTATTTTCATTTTAGGACCATTGGATCAAAAGTTATACCGTCTGAATTAGGTGTATTACCCGAGTTTTTACAAAAATTTTCAAAATTCTGTAAAAAAAAAACTAATGACTAGAAAAAAAAAAAAACACCGTTTCACCGATGAAATTGGCTGAAATTTTTCTCCTTTTATTTTGTACAGTTTATGAAATTCCACCCTGTATAACACATACAGTCTGCAAGCTCAGGGCCACACGGGTTTACGAGGGGAGGAACGCGGGGAAGCAGGAGACGAGGAAGTTTAACTATTCTGAACGGGTGTCAAGTTTGACTTTTTATAAAACCGACTTTAAATATCGGTAAGGTTTAGGTGTTTTTTTTATGATGTCACTTAAATTGTGTTCCAAATTGATATCTGAGGGCCCGAGGTCTTTTAATATAAGTCGAAGTTCTTTAAATACAGTCTCATTTCATTCAAATTGAATTACCGCCATCTTGAAATTCTTGAAATACTGTCCGATTTGGTTCAAAATCGATATCTGAGGTCTGCGGGGTCTCTTAATAAAATAAAATAAAAATAAAAATCATTTATTTCAGACTCATAGAATCCATAAGTTTGTTAGTACATAAAATAATTTCTAAGCTAAATGTTAGTAGGCAAAACAGAAAAGAAAAGAAAAGTATAATTTGTACGCTGAGAGGCACTGTGTCGTTCAGGGAAAAACTCAAGAGTTATTTTACCCTCCCCGTCACAATGCCAACCCAGTGCCCTAACATAGGGCAATCCCAACTTTAATATGAATCCGAGCTTGGATCGTAAAAAAGTTGCCGCCATCTTGAAATTCTAGAAATACAGTCCGATTTGGTTCAAAATCGATATCTGAGCGTCCGCGGGGCCTCTTAAGGTGGTTCGATTGCCATACAAAACGTTATTTGACATTCGCAGGCTAACGGCGTGATATTTTAAGAAACTTATGTAACAAACTTTTATAAATTGGCTTCCCATTTGCGCCAAATTCCCCCTTTCCTAGAATAAACTTGTATAAACTAGATTAATTTGAGAAATTAGTTTGGGACGTGATATTTTCTTAGAGCACCAACCGGAGTAGCCATTGCCAGGCGTTCCCCTCTGCCAAAGGTACGAGACCGCCGGTCATAGCGGTTATATAAAACTAGTTGCCGCGCGCTCCGCGCCATTCAATGAATCGCAGTGAGCGCGGAATGACCTGAGCTAAAAATGCCGAATTGCAACGTGTTCTCGTGTAATAAGAGATCAGAAATATCTAATGTACAAAAGGATAACGTTACTTTTCATCTGTTAGTATTATTACGTTTAAATATTATCAAATAGTGCATTAAATTTGCAAAAAACTAAAAAATATTGTCAATCTAACAGTGTTCCCACTTAAGAGTGCTCTTCAAAAAAGCGCTCGCTCAGAATTCGGTATTTTGACACGCGTAGTGCGTTTGTGTGTGTAAATACTACTACCACCCACACAAACGTACCTAACCCCCACATGCACAGCGAGATCGCACCAGCCGCGGGTGCCGTCCCTTTCTAGCTATATGTAAGTGCGATCGGGATAGAACTAACCGCGGAGCTTGCCGATGCAAATATCTGTATAGCGCACCGTTGGAATTCACTCCGTGACCGATATTGATACTTGCACTAAAAAGTGGTAAGTATTACTTCGCTAACATGATGTTCTAGAACATCATGTTAGCGAAGTTAGATAACTTGAATAAAGTAAGTATTTGATTTTTGAGCACAAGTTTTCTATTTGTATTAAAATACTATGATATGACAAAGTATATTTAGTTTCGTTTTTTTAGTATAAAATAAACTAACGAGTTTTAAAGTTGTCAGTAATAAGAATAATAATTTGTTTTACGGATATTAATAGTTTGCATATTATCTGAGTCTTATTTATATATAGTAATGTAATGAAATTATACCAGTAGACCCACTACTAGGAAATTACTGGGTACTTACGTATTCATTTCTTGAAGAAATTTTTTTTTGTTATGGACAGTAAAAAAAAACTGCCCTTCATAGAAATTGCTATGTCCGTTTCTTACCAAAGGAACTGAAAATTATAAATTATTCAAACACAGCTTTTTATCTAGAATACAATTAATTAATGCGTGATTTTATTCAAAAGCCTAAAACCTCAGATGATAAAAAGGAATAGATATGAAACGGGGGCTTGGCGCGTGTCGGTGCGACATGGCCAAATGGGCATGTCACTGCCCACCGCATGTTAGTCGCAATTTGCCGTGAATCTGAAATGTTTTTCCACGTTTACTCAAAATGCCGAATTGTAGCGTGGTTACATGCAAAAATAGGAATAAAACTAAAACCTACATGAATGGTGGAGTCACGCACCACATGTGAGTATTAGTATTTTCACTTAAGTCAGTAAAAACTAATATTTTAATAAATAAACGCAACGCCGCATCATTTCTCGGGATCGAACTAACATATCGAACGAAAAAGCATATTTTTGTTCTATGCGTTGTACATTGAACGTTCAATACAGTAAACCACGGCGCAATGTATTAAACCACTATGGATATGGACGATGCTTGATTTTTTAGTGGTACAGCCGCTGCTTGGCGTCGCAAACTAGAGCGGTGCCAAAGTGCAGTTACAATTTACGCGTAATCGATAAAATAGAAGTACGATATCATACTAGTTATTTTATTTCGACTACTTTCGCTGTTTTATTTTATTTAATTACTTGTTTTGGTTGGGTGCCTATCTTAAAGGTAACTAATAACATACTAATAAGATTAAAAGGCACAAAATGTTTACGGTACCTACTAATAAGATTTTCACTAAGTTGCAGTATGAACGGTAAATAGACATATTAAAACTGTATGTACAAGTATATAATTTAGTTGCAAATGGCTTCAGAACAACTTTAAATGTGATATTATTACCAATAATTTATTTTAAATGAGTATTTTTTACTTTCATTTGAAATGTGATAATTGAAGAAGAAATCTCGGTTTCTTATTACAGTTTTCCAAAGAATCCGAGTAGGTACTAAAAAAATGGATAGATGCTACTGGCAGAGGTCCTAACTGGTTTCCTGTACAGAGAAGAGTTAATGTGTTCGTAACATTTTCAAGAAAAATGTTTCCAACCACTTAATAAGAGCCGTACACTTTTCGAATATTTGACACCTCGCTTGCTTGAAACCTAGGTGTAAAATGTATGGTAACACATCTTCGCACATCTTTTGGTGGATACTCGCCCTTAGCCTTAAATCTCGTAATACGAGTAATGGACATATTATTTCGCGCCAAAATGCGAGTCGGATCGGCCTGGTACCTACAGGTCAAAAATATCGATGTGACCAGAGTTTTAAATGTATGTGAACACGAACTTATAAAAAGCCGTTTATGTTACTCTGTAGGTATTCGTCAATATTTTTTACTTTTGCGATTTATGGTAATTTAACAACCCGTGTTATTTAAACTTGTAGCTAGAAGTTTAAATACCACCACATAATTTTATCATGTCGTTGAAGTTGTTACCCATCAATATCTTAACATAATATTAATTTTAATATCAATGTCGATAAAACATAATTTTAACGTTTGTCGCCCCCCTAGTGTAGTGCGTTTAACACGTTCATTGCGGCAGTCAGTTTTGTGAACTTTAAGTTGGTGCTGTATCAGGTACATTAGATCTGTTACTTAACTTTTCATTGTAGCGTCATAGGGTCGAATGGATCTGTTCGAGATGCAAGTATTTAAGTGCAACTTACTGGCTAGTAGTAATTATTTGTGTCTATTTTTTTATCGGAACATACTTTCGATGAACTTATTAACATAATATTTTAGCCGTTTCTAAATAGAATGGTCGGAAGACTATTAAATAAAGTAAAAAATCTGTCAGATCCTTTCGACCCTATGTCCGTCCTGAATGATAGTCTTATCGATAAAGGATTAGGGTTGTAAAAATAAAATATCGATGAACTGTAAAATAAATGTTTTGTTTCAAACATAAAGAATAAACTCAAAAAAATTAAAAGTGCACATACATATAAATTGACGGTAGTTTCACCATTCCCAGTAGACATTAAAAGCATTCGTCATCATCATTATGATGTAACGCAAACACAGCTAAACCACAAAACAAAGATCCGAGAGAGATTGTTTATTGCATTCGAGATTGCACTTCATTCACGCGTAATTATTCACACTAAATAGTCTATCGAGTATTGTTTACACCGACTGCACTTGAGGGCGGCACTAGATAAACTAATCCCAATTCTAGTGCGGTTATCAGGTCATCAGGTATCAGGTCGAAAAGAACCGATATCCGCACTAAGTGAAAAAAAAATATTTTCTGTCGGTATCAGGTACAATCGACCTGATAGGGTTTTACTACGCCGACGTAAAATATTCAAAGAGACAATTTCAAATATCTATTTATCTCGTTCCTACTCCTTTGCAAATAAAAGATACCTGTCCCGTACCAGCGGTAAGAACAGTACATTAAGTGCCGCCCCGCGGGATAGTTCATCATCGGATCTTGCAGACCTGATACCGCAATGAACGTGTTAAGCCAATCACAGCCCTTGTTTGCATGTTGCCGTAGACTCACTGGCAACGCCCGAGTCTTTGTTTTTACACGGTTCAATGTGTGTGCCTGTGCGCGCTGCGGTGGGAGAAAACTGGGGATTTCGGTTTTGGTTGAAATTAAGCAGTACGGCACTTCTCCCTTTTTTTATTTTCTGAGCATAAAACCTATGTCACTTTTTAGGATTCCGTACTCAAAGAGTAAAACGGGACCCTATTACTAAGACTCCGCTGTCCGTCTGTCTGTCCGTCTGTCACCAGGCTGTATCTCATGAACCGTGATAGATAGAGATTTGAAATGTGATGTATTTCTGTTGTCGCTATTTATAACAAAAAATACTAAAAAACAGGATACATAATTTTATTTTTATTTTAGTTTTTATCTGTTTCTTTTTCTTTTACAATCTTACACAAATCGACCTTGTCCCAAACTAAGCAAAGCTTGTACTATGGGTACTAGACAACGATAAACATACTTACATAGATAAATAAATACTTAAATACATAGAAAACATCCATGACTCAGGAACAAATATTTGTGCTCATCACACAAATAAATGCCCTTACCGGGATTCAAACCCGGGACCTCCAGCTTCGTAGGCAGAGTCACTACCAAGTTACTAACTAGGCTACAGGGGGTTCCTATACAACAATTTTTTTGCCGTTTAAAGATATAGATAATGGTACGGTACCCTTCGTGCGCGAGTCCGACTCGCACTTGGCCGGTTTTTTAAACATTTATTTCGAAATAAAGAGTGATACTCGGAAATGTCAAAGGGAAGGTCAATCGTCGAATCCGACTCGGCTGGGTAGCATTCGGGAAGCTACGGCACATCTTTTCGTCCAATATTCCGCAGTGTCTCAAGACGAGAGTCTTTGACCAGTGTGTGTTGCCAGTGATGACATATGGCACGGAAACGTGGTCGCTTACTAAAGGCCTCATAAGAAGGCTCAAAGTCACTCAAAGGGCAATGGCTCTCCATTGCCCTTTGAGTGACTGAGCCTATGCTATGCTATGCTGGGAGTTTCTCTGCGCGATCGCATCAGAAATGAGGCTATCCGCAGCAGAACCAAGGTAACTGATAAAGCCCTCCGAATTGCTTAACTTGAGTGGCAGTGGGCGGGGCACATTGCACGTAGAACCGATGGCCGTTGGGGCGGAAAGGTTCTCGAGTGGCAACCACGTACCGGAAGGCACAGCGTGGGTAGGCCCCCCGCAAGGTGGACTGATGACCTGGTAAAGGTCGCGGGAGTCCGCTGGATGAGGGTGGCGCAGGACTGGCCATTGTGGCACTCTTTGGGGGAGGCGTATGTCCAGCAGTGAACGTCTTTCGGCTGATATGATGATGATGATGATGACTCGGAAATGTAATAAAACCACGTAAAAATCTTCCTTTCCAGTGTAAACCCCCGGTGTGTGTTATTATTATATATAAACGAAAATAATTACTAAATGCAAGGTAGGATCGTGCTGTACTTAACAAACGCCATATAAGCTTGTTTTTTAAAAAGTTTTTTATTCATCTTGTTATTTTCAATAACCCTGCATATTATGTCGCTGGTTCGTGGGTACTTGTACAGACAAATCACACAAACCCAAACAAGATAGGTCTATCTATTTTAGTTAAGGAGTTCCCATGACCACCTTCCATCATCAGATCCTGGAAATCATCCATCACCAAAGTGTTTACCAAGACAAAACAGATGAGCTCAAACTAGATGGGTTTATCTAGTTTAGTTTAGGAGTTCCATGACCACCTTATAGCTCCATCATCAGACTCTGGAAATCATCCAGCACCAAAGTCTTGCCGTGCCATGACCAAATAAATGAGCCCAAATTCGATGGCTTTATCTTGTTGAGTTTAGGAGTTGCTATGGCCACCTTCCGACTCCATCATCAGACCAGCTCTATGATATTATGTCACCGAAGATACGCAATTGTACCTAATTTGAAGATTTCACCCAAACTCCCATACATACATACATACTAACAAGGTGGACTGATAGTAACAAGTAAATAAATTAAATCTATCAAGTATCACGATCACTCGTACTATAATAATTGACTATAGAACGCTTAGTTTAGACAAAAGGATCCAACCCACAAGACATTACCATTGAAATGTATGACTTTTGTTTTAGGTAGAAGGTTCAATTTTAAATGTTACGTATCCGGTGGGTTTGAGCCATTTCGCTACACTACGTCATATATGGCAGCTATGCAATTCATAACTTGTCTCGATTAGCCTCACGAATGTATCCCCAGTATAGTTTGACCCCGAGGTTGGTAACAACTATGCCTAGTCGGAGATCAAAATAATATTATTTTATCTGAAGAGTAGCCGGTTAGCTTCGTGAATAGCCACAAATAAACAGAGTACACGTCTGTCTCGGAGGGCTATTCAGCCGGTACTGAGATAAATTCCCGCGCGACGGTAAATTTATACTAGTTTTGAATAATTATTTATAAATATAAATTTTGACAAAAGTTATATTTTTTGGACTGGATCTTGTTGGTACAAGCATGAACTTTAATGTTGTGTAAGATTCAATACAAAAATTATTCAACAATAATGAGAAAATCCTTGAGTTTTCAGTACGATTTTGTCGACAAATATGGTGTAATTGAGAACAGTTTACATATATATACGTGCAGAATAAGGAAAATTCGAGGCGGCTAGGAGCAATGGCAACATATTACGCTAGTGAAAATAGAAAAAAACAAGTTGGTTCTTATATAACATCATGGAGTATTAGGGGCTCAAACTTATGACTCTGCGCTCTCTTCAGAAAACTACTGTCGGTAATCGGGTATTTTCGGTTAAAGTATTCAGTTCTTCGTAAATTGGAGGCGGCTAGGACCAATATGAGGAGTTTACCTATGCAAATAAGTAATCAGGATTTAGAAAAAGCTCTCCGTTTCTTAGAATTACAACGTCAAAAATCCGTCATTCTCGCTTATTCCTGACCAAAAAACGAGCGCCCTCTTAATGGTACTAGCTCTACTTTTGGGTATTTTTTAAAGTTGACTGTATAAATGTTTAATTATAAGTTCTACTTTAAATTCGTTATTATTAACACAGTTTATCCAATAAAAATGGTACCAACCATAAATAACGTGAAATTTATAATTGTAGATGTTTAATTAATTAATGATGGATTACTGTTTGCAAATTCATTTATTCTTTTATTTTCACCATATAATATTTTTATTTAATGTTTTAAATATAATATGTTTAGGCTGTATTTTATTAATTATACGGAATTTACGATCGTCACTTGTTCCGTAAATATGCATTTTTAATTTGTTACTCTAGCAACACTGTACTAGGAAAGTTAGTGAAGGGACAGCACAAAAACAAATGTCGATAAACATTATAAGTATGTTATTCTTATAATTTATTTTTCAGATTCCCAAAAGATGTAATGATTCAGGATGTCTGTATCCGAGCTTGTGGAAATCATGTGTCGTGGACTCCTAAACGAGACTAGCACTATTTGCTCCCAGCATTTTGAATGTTATTTTATAAAAGTTGCTTTTTATTCTTTGTTTCTTGTTTTATGTTATCTCCAAAAGATACAGTACAGTGTTAACCTGTCCTGCCTGAACCAAAATTCAGGCCAGTTATTCATGTGGAAAAAACATCCTGTTATCCGTTTACCGTCTGTCCAAAGATCGTATGTTACGTGCATAAAAAAAATCCCTTTTAATAAGTACCGATCATGGCATTTCAATATGATATCCTATGGCCGCCTTCCATCTCCATCATCAGACCAGCTCGATAGTACTCGATGGTATAATATCTTATATCTCGAAAACTGTACAAGATATCGAAAAACTTGATGTTATAAAAATTGTGGCAAATTTAATCACCTTTCATTTTGTTTAGAATAGTTATGTCGCTAGGACGCATAGTTTCCGAGATATAGGTGAAAAACCGAATAATGGGACTTTGAAACCCCCCCCTCCCCTCCGGCTCAAGGGTTACGGGCAAGGACTTTTGATATGTTTACCTCCTAACTAGTCCAAACAAAGTTACGAAGTCAAAAATTGTGTTTCATGCATTTCCCTCTATACCTTTTTTGTGCATTCGTTTCCGGACCTACATGAAATATCGATAAGTTTATTATTTATTATCGACGTGTTCCTCGCACTATCGATGTTTACTTCGAGCTGACGTCATCTCTTTCACGGACAGGTTGTCTGTGTATGTGTTTGTACTTGTGTGAGTATAGTTTATGCTGGTGTTTGATAATTTTGTCGTGTGCGTGTGTAGTGACACTATCGGAAAAATGCATTGGTGTTAACATGATTTGTGTGCGTTGCCTCGTCCCCCGCGCCGAAAACGGCAGACTTTTTTAGATAGAAAAGTGTGCGCGTGTCGTCTCCGGTTGGTTTAATGCTCTAAGGATATTTTGGGAAAACTATTTTTCTCAAATTAATCTAGTTTATACAAGTTTATTCTAGGAAAGGGGGAATTTGGCGCAAATGGGAAGCCATTTGATGAAAGTTTGTTACATAAGTTTCTTAAAATATCATGCAGTTAGCCTGCGAATGTCAAATAACGCTTTGTATGGCAATCGAACCACCTTAATTATCCGAGCTTGGATCGTAAAAAAGTTGCCGCCATCTTGAAATTCTTGAAAAACAGTCCGATTTGGTTCTAAATCGATATCTGAGGGTCCGCGGGGCCTCTTAATATGAATCCGAGGTTGGATCGTAAAAAAGTTGCCGCCATCTTGAAATTCTTGAAGACTGTTTTTCAAGAATTTCAAGATGGCGGCAACTTTATGAAAATCCAATATTGGATTCTTATTAAAAAGCCCCTCGGAACCAATAACGATTTTGAAAACGAAAAAAAATGGCCGCCTTTTCTAAACTTATATATTTCTATTTAAAGATCTGAGTGCCTACTTTTGAAATGATTGAAAATGAATCATGTAATTGTAAATAAATTAATATCTCTCCAAACATATTT
This sequence comes from Epinotia brunnichana, assembly GCA_963854355.1. Lineage (NCBI taxonomy): Eukaryota > Metazoa > Arthropoda > Insecta > Lepidoptera > Tortricidae > Epinotia > Epinotia brunnichana. Next base: position 41,623,498 of record OY977936.1, on the reverse strand, counting down.
TTGACAACCCTGACTCTTGAGCGGTTACGGTATATGTACATACCATCATCATCATATCAGCCGAAAGACGTCCACTGCTGGACATAGGCCTCCCCCAATGAGTGCAACAATGACCGTTCCTGCGCCACCCGCATCCGGCGGACTCCCGCGACCTATTTATATATATATAAATATATATATATTTATATATATATATATATATAATTATATATATACATATATATATATTTATATATATACATATATATATAGTATCCAAATCTCTAAGCTTAAGTGGCAGTGGGCGGGTACATTGCGCGTAGAAGCGATGGCCGTTGGGTAGGAAAGGTTCTCGAGTGGCGGTCGGTAGACCCCCGACAAGGTGAACGGATGACCTGGTAAAGGTCGCGGGAGTTCGCTGGATGTGGGTGGCGCAGGAACGGTCATTGTTGCACTCTTTGGGGGAGGCCTATGTCCAGAAGTGGACGTCTTTCGGCTGATATGATGATGATGGTATGTACAATATACTTGTGTAATCGCGTTCTCGAAAACGGGTGTAACGATTTCTATGAGACTTGGTACATAGAGGCTTACGAGGGCGATAAATCGATCTAGGTCTACTATCGGGGAAAAATCAAATTTAAAATTTCAAGTTTTATCGCACTCGGGCCCGTCGGACCCTCAGATATCGATTTTGAACCAAATCAGACTGTTTTTCAAGAATTTCAAGATGGCGGCCACTTTTTTACAATCCAAGCTCGGATTCATATTAAGAGGCCCCGCGGACCCTCAGATATCGATTTTGAACCAAATCGGAATGTTTTTCTAGAATTTCAAGATGGCGGCCACTTTTTTACAATCCAAGCTCGGATTCATATTAAGAGGCCCCGCGGACCCTCAGATATCGATTTTGAACCAAATCGGAATGTTTTTCTAGAATTTCAAGATGGCGGCAACTTTTTTACAATCCAAGCTCGGATTCATATTAAGAGTGCTCTTCAAAAAAGCGCTCGCTCAGAATTCGGTATTTTGACACGCGTATTGCGTTTGTGTGTGTAAATACTACTACCACCCACACAAACGTACCTAACCCCCACATGCACAGCGAGATCGCACCAGCCGCGGGTGCCGTCCCTTTCTAGCTATATGTAAGTGCGATCGGGATAGAACTAACCGCGGAGCTTGCCGATGCAAATAGCTGTATAGCGCACCGTTGGAATTCACTCCGTGACCGATATTGATACTTGCACTAAAAAGTGGTAAGTATTACTTCGCTAACATGATGTTCTAGAACATCATGTTAGCGAAGTTAGATAACTTGAATAAAGTAAGTATTTGATTTTTGAGCACAAGTTTTCTATTTGTATTAAAATACTATGATATGACAAAGTATATTTAGTTTCGTTTTTTTAGTATAAAATAAACTAACGAGTTTTAAAGTTGTCAGTAATAAGAATAATAATTTGTTTTACGGATATTAATAGTTTGCATGTTATCTGAGTCTTATTTATATATAGTAATGTAATGAAATTATACCAGCAGACCCACTACTAGGAAAAGTGCAACAACCTGGCAACCGTACCGTCTTTTCGAAGATCTCACGGTTCTAATACAATGATTTGCCATACGATAAATAAATAAATAACTACTAGGAAATTACTGGGTACTTACGTATTCATTTCTTGAAGAAATTTTTTTTTGTTATGGACAGTAAAAAACTGCCCTTCATAAAAATTGCTATGTCCGTTTCTTACCAAAGGAACTGAAAATTATAAATTATACAAACACAGCTTTTTATCTAGAATGCAATTAATTAATGCGTGATTTTATTCAAAAGCCTATAACCTCAGATGATAAAAAGGAATAGATATGAAACGGGGGCTTGGCGCGTGTCGGTGCGACATGGCCAAATGGGCATGTCACTGCCCACCGCATGTTAGTCGCAATTTGCCGTGAATCTGAAATGTTTTTCCACGTTTACTCAAAATGCCGAATTGTAGCGTGGTTACATGCAAAAATAGGAATGAAACTAAAACCTACATGAACCTAAATGAAGTCACGCACCACATGTTAGTATTAGTATTTTCACTTAAGTCAGTAAAAACTAATATTTTAATAAATAAACGCAACGCCGCATCATTTCTCGGGATCGAACTAACATATCGAACGAAAAAGCATATTTTTGTTCTATGCGTTGTACATTGAACGTTCAATACAGTAAACCACGGCGCAATGTATTAAACCACTATGAATGCTTGATTTTTTTAGTGGTACGGCCGCTGCTTGGCGTCGCAAACTAGAGCGGTGCCAAAGTTCAGTTACAATTTACGCGTAATCGATAAAATAGAAGTATGATATCATACTAGATATTTTATTTCGACTACTTTCGCTGTTTTATTTTATTTAATTACTTGTTTTGGTTGGGTGCCTATCTTAAAGGTAACTAATAACATACTAATAAGATTAAAAGGCACAAAATGTTTACGGTACCTACTAATAAGATTTTCACTAAGTTGCAGTATGAACTGTAAATAGACATATTAAAATTGTATATACAAGTATATAATTTAGTTGCAATTGGCTTCAGAACAACTTAAAATGTGATATTATTACCAGTAATTTATTTTAAATGAGTATTTTTTACTTTCATTTGAAATGTGATAATTGAAGAAGAAATCTCGGTTTCTTATTACAGTTTTCCAAAGAATCCGAGTAGGTACTAAAAAAATGGATAGATGCTACTGGCAGAGGTCCTAACTGGTTTCCTGTACAGAGAAGAGTTAATGTGTTCGTAACATTTTCAAGAAAAATGTTTCCAACCACTTAATAAGAGCCATACACTTTTCGAATATTTGACACCTCGCTTGCTTGAAACCTAGGTGTAAAATGTATGGTAACACATTTTACACCTAGGTTTCAAGCAATACACACATAATATGAGTAATGGACATATTATTATACGCGCCAAAAATGCGAGTCGGATCGGCCTGGTACCTACAGGTCAAAAATATCGATGTGACTAGAGTTTTAAATGTATGTGAACACGAACTTATAAAAAGCCGTTTATGTTACTCTGTAGGTATATTCGACAATATTTTTTACTTTTGCGATTTATGGTAAGTTAACAACCCGTGTTATTTAAACTTGTAGCTAGAAGTTTAAATACCACCACATAAACTTACCATGTTGTTGAAGTTGTTACCCATCAATATCATAACATAATATTAATTTTAATATCAATGTCGATAAAACATAATTTTAACGTTTGTCGCCCCCCTAGTGTAGTGCGTTTAAGCCAATCACAGCCCTTGTTTGCATGTTGCCGTAGACTCACTGGCAACGCCCGAGTCTTTGTTTTTACACGGTTCAATGTGTGTGCCTGTGGGCGCTGCGGTGGGAGAAAAATGGGGACATCGGTTTTGGTTGAAATTAAGCAGTACGGCACTTCTCCCTTTTTTTATGTTCTGAGCCTAAAACCTTTGTCACTTATTAGGATTCCGTACTCAAAGAGTAAAACGGGACCCATTACTAAGACTCCACTGTCCGTCTGTCTGTCTGAATGTCTGTCTGTCCTTCTGTCACCAGACTGTTTCTCATGAACCGTGATAGATAGAGATTTTCACAGATGATGTATTTCTGTTGTCGCTATTTATAACAAAAAATACTAAAAAACAGAATACATCTTTTTATTTTTATTTTAGTTTTTATTTATTTCTTTTTCTTTTACAATCTTACACAAATCGACCTTGCCCCAAACTAAGCAAAGCTTGTACTATGGGTACTAGACGACGATAAACATACTTATATAGATAAATAAATACTTAAATACATAGAAAACATCCATGACTCAGGAACAAATATTTGTAGTCATCACACAAATAAATGCCCTTACCGGGATTCGAACCCGGGACCTCCAGCTTCGTAGGCAGAGCCACTACCAAGTTACTAACTAGGCTACAGGGGGCTCCTATACAACAAACGTGATTTTAGATATAGATAATGGTACGGAACCCTTCGTGCGCGAGTCCGACTCGCACTTGGCCGGTTTTTTTAACATTTATTTCGAAATAAAGAGTGATACTCGGAAATGTCGAAGGGAAGGTCAATCGTCGAATCCGACTCGGCTGGGCAGCATTCGGGAAGCTATCTATTCGTCCAATATTCCGCAGTGTCTCAAGACGAGAGTCTTTGACCAGTGTGTGTTGCCAGTGATGACATATGGCACGGAAACGTGGTCGCTTACTATAGGCCTCATAAGAAGGCTCAAAGTCACTCAAAGGGCAATGGAGAGGGATATGCTGGAAGTTTCTCTGCGCGATCGCATCAGAAATGAGGCTATCCGCATCAGAACCAAGGTAACCGATATATCCCTCCGAATTGCTAAACTTAAGTGGCAGTGGGCGGGGCACATTGCACGTAGAACCGATGGCCGTTGGGGCGGAAAGGTTCTTGAGTGGCAACCACGTACCGGAAGGCGCGGCGTGGGTAGGCCCCCCGCAAGGTGGACTGATGACCTGGTAAAGGTCGCGGGAGTCCGCTGGATGCGGGTGGCGCAGGAACGGCCATTGTGGCACTCTTTGGGGGAGGCCTATGTCCAGCAGTGGACTAGCAGTGGAAAGTCTTTCGGCTGATATGATGATGATGATGATGATGACTCGGAAATGTAATAAAACCACGTAAAAATCTCCCTTTCCAGTGTAAACCCCCGGTGTGTGTTATTATTATATATAAACGAAAATAATAACTAAATGCAAGGTAGTATCGTGCTGTACTTAACAAACGCCATATAAGCTTGTTTTTTAAAAAGTTTTTTATTCATCTTGTTATTTTCAATAACCCTGCATATTATGTCGCTGGTTCGTGTGTACTTGTACAGACAAATCACACAAACCCAAACAAGATAGGTATATCTATTTTAGTTTAGGAGTTCCCATGACCACCTTCCATCATCAGATCCTGGAAATCATCCATCACCAAAGTGTTTACCAAGACAAAACAGATGAGCCCAAACTAGACGGGTTTATCTAGTTTAGTTTAGGAGTTCCATGACCACCTTCCAGCTCCATCATCAGACTCTGGAAATCATCCAGCATCAAAGTCTTGCCGTGCCATGACCAAATAAATGAGCCCAAATTCGATGGCTTTATCTTGTTGAGTTTAGGAGTTGCTTTGGCCACCTTCCGACTCCATCATCAGACCAGCTATATGACATTATGGCATTGTCACCGAAGATACGCAATTGTACCTAATTTGAAGCTTTCGCCCAAACTAACATACATACATACATACATACTAACTAATCATAATGGCCGTTGGGGCGGGGAGGTTCTCGAGAGGCGACTACGTACCGGAAACTGCAGCGGACCCTCCACAAGGTGGACTGATAGTAACAAGTAAATAAATTAAATCTATCAAGTATCACGATCACTCGTACAATAATAATTGACTATAGAACGCGTAGTTTAGACAAAAGGATCCAACCCACAAGACATCACCATTGAAATGTATGACTTTTGTTCTAGGTAGAAGGTTCAATTTTAAATGTTACGTATCCTGTGGGTTTGAGCCTTTTCGCTACACTACGTCATTCTGGCAGCTATGCAATTCATAACTTGTCTCGATTAGCCTCACGAATGTATCCCCAGTATAGTTTGACCCCGAGGTTGGTAACAACTATGCCTAGTCGGAGATCAAAATAATATTATTTTATCTGAAGAGTGGCCGGTTAGCTTCGTGAATAGCCACAAATAAACACAGTACACGTCTGTCTCGGAGGGCTATTCAGCCGGTACTGAGATATATTCCCGCGCGACGGTAAATTTATACTAGTTTTGAATAATTATTTATAAATATAAATTTTGACTAAAGTTATATTTTTTGGACTGGATCTTGTTGGTACAAGCATGAACTTTAATGTTGTGTAAGATTCAATACACAAATAATTCAACAATAATGAGAAAATCCTTGAGTTTTCAGTAAGATTTTGTTGACAAATTTGGTGTAATTGAGAACGGTTTACATATATATACGTGCAGAATAAGGAAAATTCGAGGCGGCTAGGAGCAATGGCAACATATTACGCTAGTGAAAATAGAATAAAACAAGTAGGTTCTTATATAACATCATGGAGTATTAGGGGCTCAAACTTATGACTCTGCGCTCTCTTCAGAAAACTACTGTCGGTAATCGGGTATTTTCGGTTAAAGTATTGAGTTCTTCCTAAATTGGAGGCGGCTAGGACCAATATGAGGAGTTTACCTATGCAAATAAGTAATCAGGATCTAGAAAAAGCTCTCCGTTTCTTAGAATTACAACGTCAAAAATCCGTCATTCTCGCTTATTCCTGACCAAAAAATGAGCGCCCTCTTAAGAGGCCCCGCGGACCCTCAGATACCGATTTTGAACCAAATCGGAATGTTTTTCAAGAATTTCAAGATGGCGGCAACTTTTTTACAATCCAAGCTCGGATTCATATTAAGAGGCCACGCGGACCCTCAGATATCGATTTTGAACCAAATCGGACTGTTTTTCAAGAATTTCAAGATGGCGGCCACTTTTTGGAAATCCAATATTGGATTCTTATTAAAAAGCCCCTCGGAACCAATAACGATTTTGAAAACGAAAAAAAATGGCCGCCTTTTCTAAACGTATATATTTCTATTTAAAGATCTGAGTGCCTACTTTTGAAATGATTGAAAATGAATCATGTAATTATAAATAAATTAATATCTCTCCAATTAGTATTTTTCACAATCGTGTTATAATAGAGAGCTTTTTAGTCGAGTACCGTGTTTAGGCCACGAAGCTTGCTGAGTGGCCTAAGTAAGGTACGAGATTAAAAAGCTTGATTATAACACTATTGTGAACAATACTTTTTGTACGAGTTCATTAAAATTAATTTTCTACGAGTCAACTGAACTAATTAAACAAACTCGATACTGTTGAAACGAAGTGCAGCTCATCGCTCGTACGCTTGTTGATATCTTAAAAGACATCAACGAGCGTACGACATCAACGCGATTCTATTGGTCCAATTCATTACAGTTCAGTAAAGCAGCCACGTGATTGGTCGAATTTATTTTAGTTGTCTGGAGCGTATCGAAAAGTAGTTATTTCGATTGTTTCGACAGTAACATGGACTACAACTATGAAAAGAGTGACGTTGCAGTATTCTCTATGAAATCTTAATACACATATTTTAATCGTCGAGTACAAAAACATATTTTTGACAACCCTGACTCTTGAGCGGTTACGCTAAGCGCGTGCGTAAATTCGTAGATGAATGAAGCTTGCCTACTACACTCGGCGTCAAAAAAATCGCACATTTCGAAAATTTCGTTTCGAGCGAATATAGCTCTTACGGAATGTGTACAGTACATTCCGTAAGAGCTATATTCGCTCGAAACGAAATTTTCGAAATGTGCGATTAATATGTATATCATTTTAAAGCTCAATCAACAACCTTTTAAATGAGTGGGTGTTTGTTTTTGTAAAAACAATGACCATAAAAAAAACGCATTTTAAATCAAAAGTCCCGAAGTACGCGTTTAGTGGGTCACTAATTGGGCACCCATGGACGGGTATAAAAGGGGGGGTAAAGATCGATTAAGGGTAATTCGCTATCCAGACGTCACTGAGATCACACCTGAAGAGCTACAGCAAGAAAAAAACATTAAAAAATGGATACCACGCCAGAAGAAGCCGCTCAAGTGATTGCACTACTGGAAACTGGACTACGACAGACTGAAGTTGCTCGGCGTCTGAATATCAGCCGTTTTCGAGTGCGTCGAGTGTTCCAGCGGTTCGAGGAGACTGGTGGCTACATCAGAAGGCATGGATCCGGGAGGCGACGCTGTACTTCCGGTTCAGACGACCGGTACATTGTGACGACTTCCTTGCGGAATCGTTTTTTCAACGCTGTTGAGCTCCAGCAACAGCTTCGAGCAGCTCGCAGAACGTCGGTGAGCGTCTCCACGATCAGACGAAGACTACGGGAGAGGAACTTGATGCCCCGCAGGGCCGCTACGGGCCCCCAGTTGACTGCGCAGCACCGGAATGCCAGAAGAGGATTTCGCACTAGCCATGAGAATTGGACGTTCACCCAATGGAGGAATGTCCTCTTTTCTGACGAGACGAGAGTGTGCCTTTACACCAACGATAGACGCAGAAGGGTGTACAGGAGGCAGGGGGAGCGGTATACAGAAGCCTGCACCGTAGAAACCGTCAGCTACGGGGGTGGATCCTGTATGTTCTGGGGCGGCATTTCCGTCGACGGGAAAACCGAACTTGTTTGCGTTTCCCGGACTGGAGGTGGCCGTGGCCAGGGATCCCTGACTGCTCAACGGTACATTGCGGAGATCCTGCATCCACATGTGGTCCCATATGCTGATGTAATTGGACCTGGGTTCCAATTTATGCACGATAACGCCCGCAGCCATACAGCGTTGATCGTTCGGGACTACCTGCATGCTGCTGGTATCAACGTTATGGACTGGCCAGCAAGGAGTCCCGACTTAAATCCCATCGAGCACCTCTGGGACCAGCTGAAAAGGCGGGTACGATCGCGTGATCCTCCTCCTGCCACACTTGATGAGCTTCATGATGCTGTCATTGAGGAGTGGAACAACATTCCTCAAGAGAACATCGTGACGCTGATCAGGTCCATGACCGACCGCATGGAAGAGCTTCGGAGGGCTAGAGGAGGCAACACTAGGTTTTAAGTTTAGTTTTAAGCTTTATTTTATTGTTATTGTTGTGTTTTATTTTTTTGTAATTTTTGTTAAATAAACGATTTTTCCTTTTTCCTGTTTTTTTCCTTTTTTTCCTTACGGGGTTGATTTTCAATTGACATTTTCCGATAGAAGGTTTCATTACCTTTCAAATAAGACCCCATAGTCATGGGGTACATTACATTCTGTAAGAGCAATTTTCGCTCAAAACGAAATTTTCGAAATGTGCGATTTTTTTGACGCCGAGTGTAGTTGTAGTTCTTTATACTGTGCTATAACCTTCCCCAACGTTGAAAAAAAAAGGCGAGTGTGCCTAATATCATCAATAAAATTTATATCATTCTAGATTGGAAATGAGTTGCATTTGTTTTGTAAAATTTTTAAAGTCTACTATTTCGTATTACAGTTGATTTAAACTTCATTGCCATCTTCCTAGTATCCCTAGCATTATACTAGGTATATATAGTAGGTATGGTGGGTGGGTAGAGGCTAATCACCTTTCTATGTTTCTTCTCCTTTTTGGCCTTGGGCACGGCGTCTGGCACGGACGTAGGCATGGCGAGCGGAGCGGACGCGGGCGCGGGAGCGGGCGCGGGCGCGGGCGCGGGAGAGGGCGCGGGCGCGGGCGCGGGCGGCGGGCTGGGCGCGCGGGGCGCCGGCGGCGCGCGCGCCAGAGGCGGCGACCGCTTCTATAATACAACACATGTTGATGATATCTTCAGTGGAGTTAGCTAACAGATCTCGAAACGCTGAGTGTTGGGCTGCAGTAATCGAGACGTCTGTCATGGGTTTTCACATAACAAATTGTTGCGTTTTATATAGTTTTAATTTAATCTCAAATTATGTCATATTCACCCGAAGTATATGAATATGACAGTAAGTAACATTTGATATTAGGAAGACATTGAAAAAAAAAATCTTATTGAAGCGAATAATAGACTTAAAAAAAACACACACCCGCTTCTTGCTGGACTTCTCCTTATTGTCGTCCTTGGGCTGCTTGTACAGCTTGGGCGCGGCGGAGAGCACCGCGGGCTGCGGCCGCGGCGGCGGTGGCGGCGCCAGCTGCGGGCCCACCATGCCCGGCATGCCCGGCATGCCCGGCCGCAGGAACATCGGGAACGGCATGCCGTCGGGCCGCATGCGTTGCACCTGGACGGGATTACAAGTCTCATCACCTGATGGCTAGGTACTCAAACATTTCAAAGTATGACGGACGGTGTGACACTCTCGTCGCCGGCAAGCGGAAAGCGACTTGGGGCTTGGGGGTGAGTCGGCACGAACTGTTCTGTCGGCTGAATGTTCAAAACAAAATGTATAATGATAAGTATAGGTTGTACGCAAGCTGGGTTTCCGCAACTCGACGTCAGTACGTAGCTTCGTAGTGTTTCTATTCCCTATTTTCGTCTGTAGATATTTAAATATATATATATATATATATATATATATATATATGTATATTTTTTGTATGTATTTTTTATTTGTGTATTTGTATCCACGAGAAAATAAAAGAAAAAGAGGACGACAACGTCGCAGATGGGAGGATGACATTATTAGGGTAGCAGGTGCAACTTGGATGAGAAAGGCACATGATTGAGAGTTGTGGAGGTCTCTAGGGGAGGCCTATGCTATGAAGCAAGACCAAATGGACGAAGATGATTAGAAAAACACATATTAAATAAAAACATATCAAAATTTGGTTGAATAAAGGCTATATTATATTATGTATGTATACATTTGTTGTTTATTATGTATCAAAAGTTTTCTTTTGTGCAATAAAGATTAAATAAATAAATAACATTGGGGTACTTATTAGAAACATAGAAGACCCAGTATTCACCATAAAACATCAATTCAGACAACCTACTGCCACATTTCTGAGCAGTGGCAAATTTAAAAAAAATTCAAATCACATAAATTGTTAATTAGGATTGATGAAAATATAAATGGAGTTGCAGTGCATATTACCGAGGCCGGAATCATCATGTGCGGCATAGACGGTGGTGGTGGGGGCGGCGGCACGGCAGGGAACATCATGCGCGGTCCCATGGAATGCTCGAACTGCATCATCGCGGGCGGCGGCGGCGGCGGAGGGATGGCCCGCTCGAGCCGCTGCTGCACCGCCCCGAACGTTCCCGCGCTGATCACCCCGCGCAAGCGGTGCTCGACTGAGATCTCTGCCTCAAACCTGACCAAATATTAATATATGGTTAAGAAAACTAATAATAATAAGCCCGCGACACTGCGGACCCCTAATCTCCAGAGGGTCCAAGTGATCTGGCCTTCGCCTAGCTGGCAGGCCAGAGTGCAGTTGCAAGAGCGGAACCTATGCTCCAGGTTGGAAGTGTAAAATGTCATAATGCTGATGGCCCTCAAATACATCACGGGATCTAGTTACCGCAGGCAACCACACAGCCGTTCAGAGGTGTTGCCCTATTGTCGCACTTTCAGCGTTTTGGAAAATTTCTCCCCTAAGGGTGATAAAAAGGGGTGAAAATTTGTAAAAAGGAACTTTTTTTTGAGCTAGAGACTTGAAATTGTTCAGAAAGATTATTTTACATATTAGAATTCAAATATAGGTAAATTACTTTCAGTGGTTTGGAAAGTTGCACCCGCTATGAGGGGGATAAAGAGGTGCAATGTTTGTATGGGGGAAACTTTTTTTAGGTAGAAACTTAAAGCTCTGTAGAAATATGAAGTACTTATCATACAAAAAAGTACTGCCAGCGTTTTGGGAAATTCCACCCCTTAAGGGGTTAAAAAGGGGCGCAAGGTTCGTATGGGAAACACCTTTTTTTAGCTAGCGACTTGATAGTTTGCAGAAAAAATACTAAGGTACCTATTATAATAACAAAAAACTTAGTGTATTATTTTTTATTTTTCCCTGAAAAGCGATAAAAGGGGGTTCAAAGTTTGTATGGAGAGCAAGAAAATTTTAAAGATATGAGATTTGTAACTTCGATCTTATGCTGTTTTGACTACCAAAATTAATTCAGCGTTTTAAAATTTGTATGGACGGTTTTAGACAAAACAAACATGCTCAAATACTACAAAACTTATTTCAGTGTTTTTTTTTAATTCATCGCCTAAGAAGGTTAAAAGGAGTAAGAAATTTGTAACTACGGTTTCAGACTGTTTACTATGAGGGTTCAAAGGGGTTCTAAGTTTGTATATAGAGCAACACATTTTTAAAGTAAGAGATTCGGTTTTAGACTGTTTACTAAAATACTAGGTACAAAACTAATTTAATTTTTTTTATTCATTCCTTAAACATTCAACTCAATAGCCTTCATTTCCATCACAGTCACAGTGCTGCACTGCAAGTAGTCTTCACACCTGTAGGTCAATCACGTAACGCATTGTACGCGCGTCTGACAGTAAAATCACAATCTAACTGTCATTTTACCATATAAAATTGACATTTAGACCTTACAGACGTGCGTAAGAAAAGTTACGTGATCGACCCACTGGTGGGGACCATCTCCAGTTGTATCATGTTGTGTGCTCAGAGATGGTATCCACCATGTGTATCCCTCGCTATAGATCATTGTTGTCTTAATGGGCCTCTGCGCTGTTGGCATTGGTCCCATGCATGCCTTCCAAAGGTCTGGGACCATACCAGATATGGCAAAGACACACATTTCAATGCAGTTATTTTGCAGTTGATGTAATTGCATCGAAACTACAAACTGCATGGTTGTAAAAGAGTGCAGTTGGTTCAATGTGCCATATACATCAGAGTGCAGGCGTCAGAACTGCATGCCGAATAGTGTAAATTAGCTTTGCTGTATGTATAAATGATGTTGAATGAAACGTCTATTATTTATAAAATATACAAGATGCTTACCTAGACATTTCATCTTGCATTTGCTGGTATTTATTGGAGTTGTCCATGGTGCCTCTCCAACTCCAACCTTAACCTTAAAGCAGTCCAAAAGAATTACGTACTAACGAGAAAATACGTTTATGTCATTAAACAATAGTGCGCTCGATACGTACACTTTGAGACATTTTCAAAGGATTTAGGATAACACAACAGAAAAACGTTTTTTGGTCAATAATAATTTCAGTTTCACAGGAAAGTCATTGACATTTGACAATTGAGTTGACAGACAAGAGACAAGTCATAGACAAGTAGATTAACAATAACATAGACAATTGAATCCAATCCACAGACGACTTTGTTTTCATAATACACTTCATAGTACACACCACGCAAACGAACACTTGCGCTATCTTCCATCCGCCGTGCTGGAGTGTGGGAATGCGGCTAAAGCACTCTGGGACTTGGAGCGTGTTCACACTACACGATAATATCGGTCCGATACTGCCGGTGCTGCCAGTATATACGTAGACGTAAACAGATGTCAATTAGGATTAGGACTTGGTAGTTTGTTTTCCTCGAAATCCTCGAATTAATTTACAAAAAAGGCTAATATTTCGTAGTAATTTTTTTAAAAGCCCATTATAATGATTGATGAAGACAATAAGACTCTCTGGTGTGGTAATTTACCAGAACAGGTTACAGAAGAACTGCTGTATGAACTGTTTCTTCAGGTTCTTGACATTTATCTATTATTTTCGTGATATTTGCTACTTTAACGGTTAACAAGAACTTGACGATTTTCTTTATTTAAACAGGCGGGACCATTGGAAAAAGTGAGGATTCCAAAAGATCGAGATGGTCGTCAGAAGAATTTCGCGTTCATAACCTATTGTCACGAAGTGTCCGTACCCTACGCTTTGAACTTGTTTCGCGGAACAGCGTTGTTTCATAGAACGCTGACGCTACAATGTCGAGGACGAACTGCTCTGTTGCCACCGCCCATACGTTGTTACGGCCCTGATCCGTCACTAGACTTTGTTGCCCAGGGTAATGTTGTGCAGAAATTCGCGGAAATGACAGAGAAATTACGCGCGGCGGAAGATCAACACAGAAGTGTGTACGCACTAAGACACATCCATGATTTAAATGACAAGCTTGTACAAGCTAGTTTGCAGGGCAACTGGTCCCAAAGGCACCACCCTTACCGAGCAGACAAGAATCATGGGAGGGCAAACCGGGACAACCACAATGACAACTACCATGGCAACAATCGCAACAACTATGGGAACAATAACTGGAGGGACAGAAGGAATCAAAAGAAAGGCAATTACCACAGGAGAGACTGATTGAACATTGATTTATTGTTCAAATGATTAGTATAGAATATAATTCTATATGTAATTTTTTTATGTACAACAACATTTAAAAGGGTTTTTCAGTTGAATGTAAATAAGTATTTTTTCTTCAGTCAGTCACTTCGCTTCTCATTGAATTATGTCTACTACCCACCAAACTGGTTAGATTTTCCTGTAAAAATAACAATAATTTGAGTACATAAAGGACATGAAGACTAAATAAAAACATAATATATTACTCTTTCCAAAAATACCATGTTCCCTACAACATGTATAAATTTACAATCCTAATATACCAGGATTCCTGATAAATTCCAATATCTAAAATACCAAATATAATTCCTGCAGTAACCCCCTGTATCCCTAAATAGTTTGCTGTATTACAATTAGAGTCTAGTCTAATACAGTTAGCAACAAGAGAAAGGTAAAATAAGTTTCTGTCAAAAATTTCATTTTTGGTACAAGCTTTTACTGCCGACTGTATTTTTCTGCATACCATCATCAAGTACTCGTTGAGACGATTCTAACGAGCTTAAACTCGATGGGGTTGTGTCGTTTTATTGCGGAGTTTCTATGGCCACCTCCCAGCTCCAGCATCAGATCAGCTCCAAGTCATCATAATATTGCATTGTCATGCAATATACATATGCTTGCAAAATTTCAGCTCAATTGGATAACGGGAAGTGACTGAAAAATGGATTGCAAATTTTGACGGACAACATACATACTTACATACAAACAGTGCAAGTTAATATAAAGCTTGTAAAAAGATGATAAGATAAGATAAGATAGCCTTTATTTGCTGAGTTATTTTGTTACATTTCATTTACTACATGCATGCTTATTAAACAACTTAAACTAATTTATTTTCTTATAAAAAAGATGTGTCCCCAATATATTTGGGTACTTTTGCTGCTGCTAACTATTTGATGCTGACTCTAGGTAGAATTCTGGCAGAGTGAACATATAAATAAAAAACCGGTCAATTGTGAGTCTGTCTCGCGCACCGCGGGTTGCGTACAAACTTTCACCACGCTTTATTAAGAAAAAATCTATGTTGGTTTTTCAGAGATATCATATTTCTTTCGATAATTCTTTTTTTTATTTGCTAGAAGGTACTTTCAGAATACTTCCATACAAATTAGAAGAAAAATAAAATCAACACAAAAGTATTAAATTACAAATTTAAATATTATATGTTTTTTGAAGAATAAAAAAAATACGCTAGATACAGGTCTCGTTATACTTTTCCGGTAATATTTACGTAAATATTAATAATATATATTATTTTGAAAATTTTCGCTCGGTAAACTTTAGAGAGAAGGGGGGGGGAATGGTATATTTTTTCTACATTTTCCTCTGTAAATCAAAATTATACCACTATAGAAAAAAAAGAAAAACAGTTTTGGGATGTGCAATTCAAGCTCTCATATGATACCCCACTTGGCCTACTAACTAGACTTTAAATTTTTGCCCCCCATTATATTATGCGTCCTTTTTTTAGAAATTAAAAATATATAAGGTGCATTCGGGTAATTCCGAAAATCGGGTTATTCCGAATGATTTACAAAAGTGAGTCCTATATAGTTCTGACACAATGTACAATATTCCTTTTTTATTCGGCGTTACCCTCCTAAAAGAATACTACTGGATTGGTAGAAATTATCGGAATTACCCGAATTTCGGAGTTACCCGAATGCACCTTATTTACATTTTCCATACACGTGGATTAGCTTGGTTTACAACTATTCCAATTTTCAAATTGATAGTTCCTGAGATATTTAACTTTGACAGACAGACGGACGGAGTCGCACGCAAGGGTTCCGTTTGTACCTTTTTGGTCCGGAACCCTAAAAATGTGGTATTTTTGGAAAAAGGGTAAAAGGCAAAGTTAGTTACACACACAAAATAATAAAATGGATCACATCAACATAAATATATATTAAAAACAAAATGTTACTTGAAGCTATAAAAGAAATGATAATGAGTTTAACAACAACCAAGATGTCACCTAATGTGTCTGGAAAAAAACAAACAGTTGAATAGGAAATCAATTATCATCATCATCATATCAGCCGAAAGACGTCCACTACTGGACATAGGCCTCCCCCAAAGAGTGCCAAAATGACCGGAATCTATTATAATAGGTATCAATTAATAAAATACTTACCAGAGTAGGCATGTATCTATACTTGATGTATGAAACTAATTCCAACATTAGCCCAATGGAAATGATGTATAAAGATATCGCAATCATTTTCTGATCCATGCCAAAAACTTTTACTGGCATCATTTTATATAATAGGTAGGGACCAAGAACACCCCGTAGCAGCAGAAATGACGATAAATACATGATGTCTATTAAGTAAAATACAGCTGTCCCTCCTTGTCCTGCCGTTTTAAGGAACCTGTTGACAAAGTATGTGTTCTGTTAATCTACTGTTTGATAATGCTAACTTTAAATATGGCGTCGCCTTTGTGTCAATTTACCTACTTGTGATTTGACAGGAACGCGCGTCGACGGTGCGCTTAAAAAACGTACATAGTCTGCATAGGCCCTTAATTACACTTAGGTATATTACTTACACCAGCATATATTAATTAAGGGTGGGTAGCAGGTATAGTGGGTTCAATATTATCTGGCGTGATTCCACTTGAGACCGTCATTAGCAATAACAATAGGCTTAAGTCGCGGCGAGCCCATTTTTTGCAAACACTTGCTAAACACGTGCGGCCGGCGGTGCTTCAAACGATCTTGAAACTTTTCCTGTTACCTTTTCGTTTAGCAAAATTAACACACAGCTCAGCAAAACAAAACGACCATTTGAGAGATATGGTCATACTATAGTGTTTATAACTAAAATACGTGACATTATTAATACTTCCGATCCGATTCTGTGGAAGAATTCTTGCAACCGCTGTAAGAAAATTGAAGAAGGATTTTTAAAAACACCATGTTCCAACTTTAGAATAAGTGTTGGAAGTGACGCTGACACTGAAAGTACCGAAGATAATTTCAGAAACAGAATAAATAAATAAAATTACATACCTGAACGTTGCTGTTTTTAAATTATTCTATTAATAATATTTAAAAGTATCAAGATTTGCTGGTCTGCACCAAAACAGGTAAAGCCGAAAAACCAGGTCCTTTAAAATGTTTATGGCTTCTAGGAGTATTTGGTTTATTGCGTGTATTGTTTGCTTTGAAGTAGAATCACGCCAGATAATATTGAACCCACTTATAGCACCAAACAGAGATGGGAAATTTTTTATTCGCGAATAAATTATTCGAGAATAAATTATTCACGAATAAATTATTCGCGAATAAATCCACAAATAACCCACGCATAATATATAATTTACCTATTCACGCCTAACCCGCTGAACCGATTTAGATGAAATTTGGTATCTCTATAGAGATAGTTTGAGTCTCAAGGAAGAACAAAGGGTAGTTTTTATCCCGGAAATCAGCCCCTAAGGGGTTGAAATTGGGGGTGGAAATGTGTATGGAGCTACTTAAACCGCTGCCCAGATTTGGATTAAATTTGGTATATAAATATTTTGAGCCCCGGGGCAGGATATAAGATGGGGTGAAATGGGGGTGAAAATTTCCGTTGTCATTTTCCGGGCTCAGACTATCTATATTCTATCAAATTTCATCGAAACGGGTTTCATCCAAATTTTCACCCCCCATTTCACCTCCTTAGGGGGTGATTTCCGGAATTAAAACTATCCTATGTCCTTTCCTAGGACTCGAACTATCTCTATACCAAATTGTATTCAAATGGGTTCCATACGAATTTTCACCCCTAATTTCACCCCCTTAGGAGATGATTTCCACGATATAAACTATCCGTTGTCATTTTCCGGGCTCAGACTATCTCTATACCAAATTTCATCTAAACGGGTTCCATCCAACTTTTCACCTCCCATTTCACTCCCTTAGGGGGTGATTTTCGGAATTAAAACTATCCTATGTCCTTTCCTAGGACTCAAACTATCTCTATACCAAATTGTATTCAAATGGGTTCCATACGAATTTTCACCCCCTTAGGAGATGAATTCCACGATATAAACTATCCTATGTCCTTTCCCAGACTCAAACTATCTCGAAACCAAATTTCATCAAAATGGGCTACAACTAATTTTTTACCCCCATTTCACCCCCTTAGGGGATGATTTCAGGGATGAAACCTATCTAATGTCCTGCCCCGGGACTCAAAATATTTATATACCAAATTTAATCCAAATCTGGGCAGCGGTTTAAGTAGCTCCATACATATTTCCACCCCCAATTTCTACCCCTTAGGGGCTGATTTCCGGGATAAAAACTACCCTTTATTCTTCCTCGAGACTCAAACTATCTCTATATACCAAATTTCATCTAAATCGGTTCAGCGGTTTAGGCGTGAAGAGTGAGTTATTCGTGGATTTATTCGGGAATAAATTATTCGCGAATAATTTATTCTCGAATAATGTATTCGCGAATAAAATTTTGCCCATCTCTGGCACCAAACGCTCTGTAATCGTAAGCGGTGTTCATTTAAATCTCAGGGGCTACCGCTAAACGAAAACGAACGAACTTCGTTCGTTTTCGTTTCGCAGTAGGCCCTCTGCATAAGCCCTAAGGTAAGCGAACCTAACGGTTGGAAACATTTCATAACATGACTCAATAAATTCCTTGACAGAAGGCTACCGTCATTATACCTGTTAGAAGAAGCTAATACATATAACCTAACCTACCTCTATCGAGTCTGAATAATGATTGTTGCAGCAATGCAATCTAAGTATACATAACTAGTTACCTACATAAATTAAAAGTTTAGAACACGCGTGTTGACATTCAACTAAATATAGACAAGACCCATCTCGACAGACAAGACTTTCGATTAAAAACCGCACTCAAATCGGTTCATTCGTTTGGGAGCTACGGTGCTACAGACAGACACACAGATTTAGGTAAAACACACCTAACACCACACGGGCAGCTGCCTCCCCCCCCTACAAGTGTGACGCTGACGCTTCATACACCCGTCCATACCGCTTAAGGCGCTGTAGGTTCATGGTCTTCTCTCCCTCTCGCTGAGCATAAGCGTGAGCGAGATGGAAGTGCGTGTTTGGAAGCGCGGATATCATGTTTTTTAATTTAATTTTTTGTGCGTTTAAAAAAATGAAAAAGTAATCACTATTAAGTTCCCTCAAACATGATATAGCCGATTTTTAGAACCAATTTTAATATGTTTAGCTATTGTGCATAATTTGCTACGAATGTTTTAAGTGAATTTTAATATGTTTTAGACCTATGTTTGTGATTTTTTTCTATCGAGCAAAAATTGATTAATCGTGTTTTAATCACTGATTTCCCTGTAGAATAGCCTCAAGATTACTATTCGTATTTTTTTGAAATCATATTATTATAAACAGACGCATTATATTGTTTCAAAAACTATGTTCGCTTCACTTCGCTGAACCTACGGCGCCTTAATACGCGGTTTTTACACCCTCCATTTACTTATGTATATGAACTTGCCGCCCCCTAGCCTAGGCCATGCGGGCTGCATGGCGACGCCCTTGTTTATATTCCATGCCGAATTACAGCTTTCTAGTTTTACACAGTTAGTACAGTTCCCGGCAAACAACTTGAACATGCGGGACGAAGTGGGGGGGCAGCTCGCACGTACAATTCGCCTTTGCGCAGGCAAGGTCATTTGCGCACGAAGTTTGCCGTCTACTGTAGTAAGGGTCACTGAGCTAAGACGCAGACGGACATGGCGAAACTATAAGGGTTCCTTGTTGACTACGGAATCCTATAAATACCTAAATAAATAGGAAAATTCGTTAACACACCATCTAGTTTGCAGGAGAGGGTTAGTGATCTCCATAAACGCCATTGTGCATGAGAATGAACACCCTGTCCCATTTCTATGCATGTAAACAGTGATGGCTATCAGGGTGCAGAAGTGGTGAGCGAGCATTAGAGGACCCTGGTACCAGTACACCAGGCACCAGAGTGTGTCGAACGCGAAGTAGCCCCATGACCATACCATCAGGGCGTAGTACCGAGGCAGGACTGGAGCTAAAAGAGGGATCCCAGGTTAATAGAAACTCTTGAGTTATCGTGAATCAGTGGTGTATTTTATCTAGGTACCTAAATACCTACCTACTTTCATTGACGACTGGAGTAGTCTGGTGGGCTGTGAATTAGTGACTATGCCGGCAAAGCTGACGGTCCTGGGTTCAAATCCAGACGTGGGCAAATACAAAATCATTTATTAATTAACTCAAATGCTTTACAAAAATGCAGGTTGTCTCTTTTTAAGTAGGTATACCTACATATTTAAGACAATGATAACCTGATAACAGACACCGCTCTTCCAGGTGTAACATACCTTACCTTATATGCACAAGGTGTAAGAATAAGATTTAAAATAACTAAGTATACCTACAACTTAGAAACGTTGAAAAACCACCGACATTTTAATTTCAAAGTTCAATATTCCAAAAACGGCAAACCGATTTTATTGAAACGTATGTACGTAATTAAGAACCATGGCGATCACGTCAAGTTTTGGATAAAAAACCCGCATTCAAATCGGTCTATTCGTTTAGGAGCTACGATGCCACAGACAGTCACAGACACACAGACACTTCAAACTTATAACGCCCCTCTTTTTCCGTCGGGGGTTAAAAAGGATGAACTATACAAAACTTAAAAATAATGAAGAAAACTGGACCTAACAGATATTCTTTTTGGTTTTAAAAATACTAATAATTACTAACTAGTATGTACTTAGGCGAGCCGTCATGTGCGCGTGTGTGTGTGTGTGTGTGAATCTACGTGTGTGTATTTATGTGAAGGTGGGTGAAACATTAGTATTCTAAATTCTTACATATCATGTATATTAATTTCATTTTCTCAATAGGCTTTGAAGCCGTTTCAGTTTAGGTTTTACTTTTCAGCCAATCAGTTAACATAGCTTTACACTTCCTAATGGTTGTTGGATAGATGTTGTTTTCATCGTTAGATAATAGTATTATACTGGTTTGCAGAGCGACAATCAATACGACTGTCTTTTCGCAAACACTGTCTTAGAAGCTGGTGTGGGAATGATCTTAGGCTTCCTTCTACGAATCTGCGAGACCAGTTTATATCATGAATATTTGTTTCTGAATCTTGGTCGTTTTCTATGTATTTATATCTTTTAGAGTAGGTCGCCATTAAGTAGATATATCGGAGCGGCCAAAGTGCTCACAAATATCTGAACACGTCTCTATTGCGACTGTAAATGCCTTAGCTTTTCGGTGAAAGAAAAACATCGTGAGGTAACCTGCATAGTACCTACACGCTGCGAAGAAAATCAAAGTCTTATCGGAAGTCTCCAACCGGCACTGGGCCAGCGTGGGGACTACTGCCCGTTCCCTCTCATCCATGAGGAGGCCTGTGCCCATGGGCTGATTTATTTCTTTATTTATTTAAAGTACATACCTAGCTACCTATCGTCGTCTAATTATGGGTCTCATCTCAGACGAAGGACAAGCATTATTGAGCTTAGCGTGGGAGTGGTACTAACAATTGTCCTCGCATATTTATTTATGTTTTAAAATTTAGATGACTGGTATTATTCCTACCAGTAGCATGATCGAGTTTATGGAGGGACATTGACATACCTAGTGCATTCATCAGTGGCGGAGCGCCCATACAAACGGATTCCCAGCGGCTTGCCTAACATTTGGAAAGGTGGTTTCTTTGAGTTCAAGTACAAGTTCAAGTATTTATTCGGGACAAAATACAAAAGAAATAATATAAAAACACACTTTGTCACGAAATGGACCTTTGATTGAGCACTTTCACAGCCCTTTTTTTCCGGGTTGTCCAGTGAAAATTCTCACGCACCGCCACTGGCATTCGTCCCTCTCACTCTTACACATATAAGAGCTAGTAAATAGGTAAGGGACCAATGTTATGCCCGCCATAAACGCGACGATGTTTAGCTATAACGATATTAGCTGTAGATGGCTAGTAGGTGTCTATAAAAGCATTAAAAACGTATTTAGATATAGTGCTGATGGCAGCTACCTACTGATAATCCCCTGTTTCGACTAAAGATAAAAGAGACACCAACCCAACATTGCTATTTGTTTGAGCCCTCTACAATAAGTCTAGAATATGAATGGAATTACGGCTTAAACAAGTCGGTATACATCAACAGTAGACTGACACTTCCGAAGATCTTTAATAATAGGCTGGCATTCGCGTTAGCTGCTACGAGAGATTTTCCGC
This sequence comes from Epinotia brunnichana, assembly GCA_963854355.1. Classification (NCBI taxonomy): domain Eukaryota; kingdom Metazoa; phylum Arthropoda; class Insecta; order Lepidoptera; family Tortricidae; genus Epinotia; species Epinotia brunnichana. The sequence continues at coordinate 41,601,328 of OY977936.1, read as the reverse complement.
TACGGCGGCGGCGCGGCGTACCTAAGCCTAATAATGCTAAGCGCTACGGACGGCGTGCTACAGCGCTAATTAATACTAACATAACAAACAAAGGAGCAAGTCAGGCTTACAGGTAAGACGGCATATGCTGAGCGACCCCGCACCACATTGCATAAGCCCCACGATTGTCGACACGGAACCGTGCAGTAGTGTCACGACCCGTGAGTGGTACTCTGGCGACTTATCTGGCTGCTTCAAGTTGGATAGCAAGTACAGGCACGACCAGAATAGAAACGATGTTAGCTTCAGCAGCGATGCAGTGTCTAGCTCTAGCGCGATATCCATTCAATGCATTCTGGTCATAGCTTATACTGGATACTTGTTACTGTAATTTGTATCATGCTACTTTTCTGGTACACTTTACTAATATTATGATGATAGGTCCATGGGGGAATCAATTATATTGGTGGTGTTGTATTAGGTAAATTAGGTAACGTTGTAAACTTGTCAATTTGACACTTTAGGCCCAAATAGGTATTTACCACGTATTTAGTTACAGAAAAAGTATGTAGGTTAGTAGGTACCTAACGTTTCCAAAATAAGGTCGACCTATTGCTCGTTTGGTCGCACATCAATACAGGCAAGTCCGCTGCGCCGTGTTTTCTTGTTTTTAGGGTTCCGTAGCCAAATGGCAAAAAACGGAACCCTTATAGATTCGTCATGTCTGTCCGTCCGTATGTCACAGCCACTTTTTTCCGAAACTATAAGAGCTATACTGTTGAAACTTGGTAAGTAGATGTATTATGTGAACCGCATTAAGATTTTCACACAAAAATAGAAAAAATCAATAAATTTTGGGGTTCAAATTGGGGAACAAAATCAATTCTGAAATTCAAAATTTTTTTTTCATCAAAACGTCTGGGCTATCTATGGATAGATCTTCAAAAATGATATTGAGGTTTCTAACATATTTTTTTTCTAAACTGAAGAGTTTGCGCGAGAGACACTTCCAAAGTGGTAAAATGTGTGTCCTCCCTCTGTAACTTCTAAACTAAGAGAATGATAAAACTAAAAAAAAATATATATAATGTAATGTACCATGCAAACTTCCAACGAAAATTGGTTTGAACGAGATCTAGTAAGTAGTTTTTTTTAAATACGTCATAAATCGTAGAAAGCAATTTATTTAACGGAACCCTTCATGTGCGAGTCCGACTCGCTCTTGGTCGCTTTTTCAAACTAAACATCTAACATGATTTTCTAACAATACTTGCTTGCCGAGACTGATGGATAAAATATGTTACCTACCTGCAATCTACATGTTGGAAAAACGGTTTAAGTGGTTTAACAGAACATTTAACAGATAGGTGAGACCGCTTTGCTTTCTCCACTCGCGATCTTCGCTCCTTGAAGCGACCAATCACTGATTAATCGCTGCCTACTTCATAGATCCACCTACCAAGTCCACAATTAGGTAAGTACTTACCACTTTTTCACCGCACGTTAAATCCCCCTTTGTAACAAGCTATCACTCTAACATATGAGTGTAAGTAATTAATAGTTGTTCTTTTAATCGTGCGATCACCGGCGAATTAAATGAGCGCCGCGCGCCGGGCGCGGTTGTCAAACGCTATACGGATTTCCATACATTCTGAAAAACGCGCGCGATTACGCGTGTGCGTTAACACATTCAGTCGCCGGGTTCACGACTATCGGGTGCCTACGCCGTAGTCGCTTTCCGCTACATACGAGGAAAACCACGGGATAGTCTATTCTACGGGATTCTCGGCACTGAATGTGTTAAACTGGTGATAGTATAGATACTTACTTATCGCTTTTTTACCCGACTGCCGAAGGAGAGAGGGTTATGTTTTTAACGCACCTACCTACCTGCCTACTACTTATTAATTGCTCCTATAAAACGCACAATTAATATTTTCATATCAGATCTAAAAGTTAAGTAAAATGTCAGGCAAAGACAGACAGACGGAAGGACATAAATGAAGACATAAGGGGTTCATTAAAAACCGACTAAATCGAGAAGACATAAGTTACCTGTACTTACCATAGATACCAATACCTACATAGGTACTTACCATATTTGGTTATACATGGGGGTACCTACCTAGGTAGTTCATCATCATCATCATCATCATATCAGCCGAAAGACGTCCACTGCTGGACATAGGCCTCCCCCAAAGAGTGCCAAAATGACCGGTCCTGCGCCATCCGCATCCAGCGGACTCCCGCGACCTTTACCATGTACTTAGAAGTAGACAAGTATCGTAAAAATAAAAAAAAGAGATTCGTAAGTCTGTGTATTTAATTTTCTTCTATTAAAATCTTATAAACAATACATATATAAGTATAAGTAATGTATATTATTTTCAAGAAATTTTCGCTCCGTTGGAGGATAACAATAGATCCATAAAATGTTTATTCGTATTAAATAATAATTATTTAACTACAAAAATACCTTTCGCACAATTCAGTCATTTTAATGCACAATTTAATAAGACACTTTGTTTAAGTAATATATACTCATCTTAAAATTATTAAAATCTATCGGCAACGTCTCGCGGCGTGTAGATTAGGCGGCGGTACTTAGGTAACTCATATACTATTACGTATAGATAGAAGGCTCCGAGTCTTAGTCACTGTAATAATTTAAATGTAAGTATTTTCATGGTCATCGCAACTTATCCACAAATTTCTGTATAGCTCTGTAGCGGCTAGGTTGCATGGAGTCTTTGAGCATCTGCCGGAACCGAGTGTCTTCGAGGAGCGCGAGGCAAAGGAGTTTCGCGTGGAGGCGCGCCTCGGCGCACGCATCGGCCAGCAGTTCCCCCGCAGCCCGCAGGAGCAGCGCGCGCGGCTCGGGCGGCAGGTCCAGCATGCGCGACGCGCCGCGCCGCTCCACCAGCCGCGTCAGCGCCTGCGCCGTCGCCGCGCGCACCGGCCCCGCGCGGTGCGCTGCGCCTTTGCGCGCTAGCGCCACTGCGGCCCGCGCGCTGTTACTCCCGCAAGCGACCCGCACCAGCGCCGCGGCCGCGTCCGCTCGCAGGAACCGATTGACGTCAGCGCAGCGCTCCAGCAGCGCCATCACCGCGTCCTCCAGCTCCGGGTCCAGCGAGCGGCCGCGGTGTTCGTACAGAGATCCCATGGCCGAGCACGCCGCCCGAGCTACGCGAGAGCGCAGCGACCTGACGTGAGTGGCCGTCGAGCGGACCACCGCCCGCCAGCTCGTCGCGGGCGCCCGTGCTCCCTCGTCCGACGCGAGACGCTCCGCTTCTGTCAATGCATTTACTATGACTTCCCAGTCTTCGTGTTTCGCCGGTACTATACACTCCGTAAGCGCCGAACGCACGTCGCGTTCGCACACGAATGGCTTTTGGTTGTAGACGTCACTCGTGGGCTCGGGCGAACGTTGACCGCTTTTAACTGGGCTAGCAGATACGCTTCTGCTCTTACTCGACACCGGACTGGGCGAAGAGAGTCTGCTTTGTGGGCGGGAAAGAGGCGACTCTCCTCTTCCGTAGCTTAAAGATTTCTGCGATCCAAACTCATCGTTGTTTTGGGGGGAGTTATTGTCTCTCAGACTAGTCTCATCCTGAGAATCGACACCTTTGATCGATTTCTCCGAGTAGTCTTCGACGCGGATGGACGGCGAATGTGGGGCAGGCGGCGCTTCGTCAACTTCATCCACTGGAATATCTACGATAGTGGTTTCTCCAAAAATCAGGCTTTCGGACGATATCTTTTTGTTTTCATCGTTTCCTTCAGCAACATCTTCACAAGTAGCGGTGAGAGCACTCGAATCTCTGTAATAAGAAGGGCAAGTTGAGTTTTTGGTACGTTTAAAAAGCGTCATGTATTAAGGGTGTGACGTGTGTTGTGACGGGTCGGGCGTGTCGGCTAGTGCACGGTTACCGCGTGTGGTCGGGCAGGTCGGCGACGAGGTCGGGCGCGAGCGGCGGGGAGGGCGCGGGCGCGACGCCGGAGCGGGGGCGGGGGCAGCAGCACAGCCGCAGAGGCAGCATGGCCGCCTGCCGCCGCGGCGCCTCCGCGACTGCCGCCTGCCGACGCCCGCCGCCTGTTGTGCGTTCCTACACCTATCGATCGATCGCCACCACATGTTGATGAACTCACCACTCTACCTGCATATTATTATGCAGATTAAGTAACATTCTCGGAATTTCCCCCGTTCGCCGGCGGAACAATGTATTAACCCCACCATTAGCGAAAATTAGATGTCAAGTCACTGTAGCTATTGTGATGGTGTGTAAAAAATGCGGCATGGCCTTGGCGTTACCTACCTGCTTGATTAAAATGCGATTAACTTACTATGTAGAGTAGAACTAGTGTAACTTTACTAAGGGATCGTTCAACAATTACGTGATCACCGGAAGGGGGGGGGGGGTCGGGTGCTTGTATATACATCGGATTATTTGAGGGGGGGGGGGGGGGGGAGAATCCATGATTACGTCATCTGCGCTTCGTTTCCGAAAATAAATTATATTTAAATATTTACGTCCAATTTTGAAGTTTATTACTGGTAACACTCTGGATGTTGAGTGGGTTCCGGCGCCTCCCGACGACTCCGGATCAGAAGAGGATCCCGAGGATGACCTACCTCTTATTCACCTCATCAAAGATGTAGCTGAATGGTCTGCGTTTCCATTTAACCAGGAATAGTCTGTATTCTTAGTCTTCTTAATAATTTTATTTAAAAATGACTGACGTAAATAAATATTAAGGGGGTTCGATTGCCATACAAAACGTTATTTGACATTCGTAGGCTAACGGCGTGATATTTTAAGAAACTTACGTAACAAACTTTCATAAATTGGCTTCCCATTTGCGCCAAATTCCCCCTTTCCTAGAATAAACTTACATAAACTAGATTAATTTGGGAAATTGGTTTGTCACGTGATATTTTGGGAAAACTATTTTTCTCAAATTAATCTAGTTTATACAAGTTTATACTAGGAAAGGGGGAATTTGGCGCAAATGGGAAGCCAATTGATGAAAGTTTGTTACATAAGTTTCTTAAAATATCACGCCGTTAGCCTGCGAATGTCAAATAACGCTTTGTATGGCAATCGAACCACCTTAAAGTGTGTAAGTAGGTACATGTTCCTGTCAAACGTAAATTTACGTTCCTGTTTAATTTGTTCCTGTTAAACGTAGATTTAGATTTAGAATAATACTACAATATGTAATAATAACTTGTTAAACGTAACTTAGTGAGAAAGAGTTGATTTTATTTCGTCGTTTGAATAAAGACTAATGAAAGTATCTATTTTATTGATTTAACTTTATAGTTCTTACCTTATGCATTTTGACAAAATGACACACCCTCTTCCCAAATTTAGGTAATTTAAGACCCTAGAAACATGACATACGCGTCAGTGCTAATAAACAGCAAAAATATTAAGCACGGACGAAGATTACGTAATCAAGGCGGGGGGGGGGGGGGGGGGGGTTTAAAAACAAAAGATTACGCTGTGATCACATAGAAGGGGGGGGGGGGTGTTAAAAAAACGGCCCAAAATGATCACGTAATTGTTGAACGATCCCTAAAATACCTACTCAATTTCGGTGCAAGTAAAATGCGCACTGGAAAGTTGTACATGTCACCTCACACATGTTACTAAACTTTATGGCTTATGAATTATGATCCTTAAATGCAGGCTTTAACTTCACCTAGCTTTACGGTCCATTTACTTCAGAGTTACTAATTTCACAATTTAAGACCTATTAAGCGACTGTTAGCCTAGCGAAGTGGGGCGATCAGCCGATACTGTAAATGGGTCATCCATAAACACCAAGAATGAAAGCCGGCCAATAATTTTAGACCCAAAATGTAGGTTAGTGGTGGCACCAGTAGTGGCACGCAATTACACATGAATTATACTTTTATTAGGTGGCGTGCGTTCTGGAAATGGTCGTCGAAATTGATAGACAGTGGGCATATCAATTAGAGTTAGGTGCCTACATGCATGAAGTAAAGGGTTGTAAAATACGTAGAAATGTCGATGAATGTATAGTTTTATAAAAACTACTTACCTTGATATTACTTTACGACCATACAACGCAGATATGGAATTATATATGTGCAACTATGAAGAATAACGTTATTCCGTTTCGGCCCCTATAATATAATACCCGTTGGAACCTACAAGGTATTTACATTTTCAGGAAATGACGTCATAAATAGAAATATTACTTTGCCGTGGCCGTAAAAAGGCTTGAACGTTGACATTTCTTGGAGGCCAAATTTTTACGCAGTTTCTTTGGATTCTTCGGCCTCGAAGCCGTTTTCCCGACATTCGTCATAATTACTTGTATCGATTAACGGGACTGAAATGGGGGTGAGTGACTCGAGTCGGTGTAATTGGCATGGTAATTTGTGTGCCAGTTTCATAGCGATAACCATCGATACTCCAAACACACAACAAATACTTGTTCCCATTCGAATCCCCGTTAATTAAAATTCTCGGTCACGAGAATGGAAGTCACGGTTCGCGAAAAAAATGTTGCTTAAGTAGTCTAGACATCACGGTGCGCTCTTGATATCAGATCTAGGTACAGCTGCAGTGTGCCCTAAATGTGAAAGTGCACGTCAGTAGAGAAAACGTCTCTTTTTGTTTAGAAACATACAAGTAAACATCAAGATAAACACGAAGGTACCTAACTAATACTGATAGATAATTATTATTTTACCAAATTAACTGACACTAGATATATGTACTAGGTAGTACATACATACATATACATACATATAATCACGCCTCTTTCCCAGAGGGGTAGGCAGAGATCACGGATCTCCATTTGCTACGATCCTGACAAACCACTTTCGCTTCACTCACTTTCATAACATTTCTCATACATGCTCGTCGTTTTAGGGCACTTTTGACCTGGCCTTTTTGTAAGATTTCTCCAATTTGATCGGAGAAAGTTCGCCTAGGTCTTTCCCTTCCAACTTGCCCTTCCACTCTTTTTATATACACTCTCTTCGTTAATCTTCTTTCATCCATCCTCTCTACATGCCCAAACCACCTTAACATACCCTTCTCAATGTTCGTGACTATATCTCCATCCATAGGTAGTAGCACAGTCTAACTACATACAGTCTGCAAGCTCAGGGCCACGCGGGTTTACGAGAGGGGAGGAACGCGGGGAAGCGGGAGACGAGGAAGTTTAGCGCAAACTCATTGAGTTTGCGCTAACTATTCTGAAGGGGTGTCAAGTTTGACTTTTTATAAAACCTACTTTAAATATCGGTAAGGTTTAGGTGTTTTTTTTATGATGTCACTTAAATTGTGTTCCAAATTGATATCTGAGGGCCCGAGGTCTTTTAATATAAGTCGAAGTTCTTTAAATACAGTCTCACTTCGTTCAAATTGAATTGCCTCCATCTTGAAATTCTTGAAATACTGTCCGATTTGGTTCAAAATCTATATCTGAGGGTCCGCGGGGCCTCTTAATATGAATCCGAGCTTGGATTGTAAAAAAGTGGCCGCCATCTTGAAATTCTTGAAAAACAGTCTGATTTGGTTCAAAATCGATATCTGAGGGTCCGCGGGGCCTTTTTATATGAATCCGAGCTTGGATTGTAAAATAGTGGCAGCCATCTTGAAATTCTTGAAAAGCAGTCCGATTTGGTTCAAAATCGATATCTAAGGGTCCGCGGGGCCTCTCAATATGAATCCCAGCTTGGATTGTAAATAAGTTGCCACCATTTTGAAATTCTTTATTACAGTCCAATTTGGTTCAAAATCGATATCTGGGGATTCGCGGGGCCTCTTAATATGAATCCGAGCTTGGATTGTAAAAAAGTTGCCGCCATCTTGAAATTCTTTTAATAAAGTCCGATTTGGTTCAAAAACGATATCTGAGGATCCACGGGGCCTCTCAATGTGAATCCAAGCTTGGATTGTATATCAGTTGCCACCATCTTGAAATTCTTTAAATACAGTTCGATTTGGTTCAAAATCGATATCAGAGTGTACAATCTCCCTCGAGCAGGGAAATTGCGTATTTTGCGAAAACAAAGCTACAATGTTCTACAAAAAATGCCAGTGAAAGTACATCGAAAATGAAGGCCAACTCACCCCGGCGTGCCCGGCGAAAAGATGAGTCGATACCGACTGTCTGCACACTTCCGAAGTCACGAGCTGATGAAGCACTGGTTGATGCGAAGGTTTTGGACTTATTTCACCACATTGCGATTTTGGGCGCGATGACATAGGCTTGCGTGGCGCGAGGAACCGTGGTCAGCCATCAAACGATATACCCTCAACTCGCGTTTTACTAATGTCAAAAAAACTAGACAGCTACCCTTCGCAACTGTCGCTAATGAACGCGTTCCTTTTCACGAAATAGAACTAACAAAGGGTCTGACGGGCCCGAGGGCGATAAAACTTGAAATTTTAAAATTATTTTTCCCCGATATTAGACCTAGATCGATTTATCGCCCTCTCTTGTGTGTATGTACCAAGTCTCATAGAAATCGTTACACCCGTTTTCGAGAACTCGATTACATATAAGTATATACCATCATCATATCAGCCGAAAGACGTCCACTGCTGGACATAGGCCTCCCCCAAAGAGTGCTACAATGACCGTTCCTGGTCATCAGTCCACCTTGGGGGGGGGGGGGGGGGGGCTTTCAGTACGTGGTCGCCACTAAAGAACCTTTCCGTCCTAACGGCCATCAGTTCTACGTGCAAAGTGCCCCCGCCCACTGCCACTTTAGTTTAGCGATTCGGAGGGTTATACGAGGGCGACACTGAAAGTCTTTAGAACTGGCCACTTGTAATAAATATAATAAAAAAATAAGTTCAAAATTTGAAAATGGAACTCTTTCTTAATATTTTTGTGTACGAATTCCACTTGATTGTCATTTGTTTTACGATTTGGCGGCAAATTGAAAATTGTGTGTACTACGTGAGCATGAATTTAACGCGAGAAAATTTTCGAGCAATGATTTTTTACGACTTTCGATGTAATTTAAGTCAACAAGAAAGTTATGATAGACTTCGATTGGCCTTTCACGATGAAGCCCCATCTCGTGCTACTATTTACAACTGGTTTAATGAATTTAAACGTGGCCGCACTGATCTCACTGATGATCTGCGTGAGGGCCGGCCTTCTACGGCGACTACTGAAGATAACATCAGTGTTGTGCGGCGTATGATAGAGACTGACAAAAGAGTAACCTATCAGCAGATTCGTACAAGCTTAGCCATTGGTATGAGTCAAGTCCACAAAATCCTCCATGAACATTTAGCGGTGAGGAAGCTTTGTGCCCGGTGGATACCTCATAATTTGACAGAAGCCCAAAAAGTCCGTCGTGTTGATTGGTGCCGTGAAATGGGTCAAAGATTCAACGGAGGTGACTCAAATGCTGTGTTCGACGTAGTTACGGGTGACGAAAGCTGGATTTACTGTTATGATCCTGAAACTAAAAGACAGTCTGCTGAGTGGGTGTTTCCTTCCGAGGAGTTGCCTACTAAAGTGAAGAGAGGTCGAAGTGTGGGAAAAAAGATGGTGGCCTCGTTCTTCGGAAGGACTGGTCATTACGCAACAATTATTTTAGAGGATCAAAAAACAGTTACTGCGAAGTGGTACACTAACAATTGTTTACCACTTGTCTTGGAAAAAGTTCGAGAAAAACGGCCTCGCAGTAGGATCCTGCTTCACCACGACAACGCCTCATCGCACACCGCCAAGCAAACGATCGACTATTTGGCGACGGCAAACGTGGAATTACTGGGTCACCCACCTTATAGCCCCGACCTTGCACCTTGTGATTTTTATTTATTCCCAAAAATTAAAGAAAAACTTCGAGGAAAACGTTTTATGGACGCCGACGAAGCAGTGGCTGCGTTTCAAAAGGCCGTCGAAGAGACCCCTAAGGACGAGTGGGCAAAGTGCTTTTCTCAGTGGTTCTATCGAATGCAGCGATGTATTGATGTGAAGGGAGGCTATTTTGAAAAGATATAATAAAAGTAATAAGTTGCTTGATTGCTCAGTTTTTGATTTTCTAAGAACTTTCAGTTTGACCCTTATCGGTTACCTTGGTTCTGCTGAGGATAGCCTCATTTCTGATGCGATCACGCAGAGAAACTCCCAACATAATAGCCCGTTGGGTAACTTTGACCCTTCTTATGAGGCCCATTGTAAGCGGCCACGTTTCAGTGCCATATGTTATCACTGGCAACACACACTGGTCAAAGACTTTCGTCTTGAGACTCTGCGGAATATTGGACGAAAAGATGTGCCGTAGCTTCCAGAACGCTGCACAGCCGAGTCAGATTCGACGATTGACCTCTTTTTCTACGTTGGAACTACCTAACTGGACAGTCTGTCCTAGGTATACCTAATCATCTACAACTTCGAGTATAAATTGTCTGATCGTAATGGGAGTTGGTACTACATGGGCATTTGACATGATCTTCGTCTTATCCATGTTCATTCTTAGAGCACCTCGCTCGGAAGCTTTACTGAGGTCATCGAGCATCGTACTTAAGTCCCCCATGGTCTCAGCTAAGACCACTATATCGTCCGCAAACCAAAGGTGAGTGATGTACTCGCCGTTGATGTTGATGCCTAGCCTTCTCCAGTCCATAGTCTTGAAAACATCCTCCAGTGCAACGGTGAACAGTTTTGAAGAAATAACAGCTCCTTGCCTGACTCCCCGCTGCAGCGGAATAGGTTTCGAGAGCCGGTCCTGATGCGGACAGGATCGGGCGGAATCGAGCAGAATTTAAAAAATTCCAAGATGGTGGCCACTTTTTTACAATCTGAGCTCGGATTCATATTAGGAGGCCCCGCGGACCATCAGATATCGATTTTGAACCAAATTGGATTTTTTTTAAATGATTTAATGATGGCGGCAACTATATTACAATCTAAGCTCGGATTCATATTGTGAGGCCCCGCGGACCCTCAGATTTCGATTTTGAACCAAATCGGACTGTTTTTCAAGAATTTCAAGATGGCGGCCACTTTTGTACAATCCAAGCTCGGATTCATATTAAGAGGCCCCGCGGACCCTCAGATATCGATTTTGAACCAAATCGGACTGTTTTTCAAGCATTTCAAGATGGCGGCCACTTTTTTACAATCCAAGCTCGGATTCATATTAAGAGGCCCCGCGGACCATCAGATATCGATTTTGAACCAAATCGGACTGTTTTTCAAGAATTTCAAGATGGCGGCCACTTTTTGAAAATCCAATATTGGATGCTTATTAAAAAGCCCCTCGGAAGCAATAACGATTTTAAAAAAGTAAAAAAATGGCCGCCTTTTCGAAACTTCTATATTTCTATTTAAAGATCTGAGTGAATAGGTACGTACTTTTGAAATGATTGAAAATGAATCAAGTAATCTCCACTTATAATAAATCTCTAAATTAAAAAAAGAATCAGCCAGTTTGAAACTAAGCTTTGCGCGGTTCGAATGTTCTCAGCATCCCATGAACGGAAAAATATGAAACATTTTATATAGGTACATTATTATTCTAGCTGCAACTTAGGATAGTTTTTATCCGACTGCGACAGTTAATTAATTTTCCGAAATATACGACTTCATTTAATTTTTCATTTATTTTTATTGAAATCAAACGCTGCTCCAACTGTCAGCTATAAGAACCGTCAAATTTTCGTCAAAATGGCGGAATTGCTTTGCCTTTCACTTATTAATAATTTAAATCCCGTCTACGATAGACCTTTACGAGACAAATGCTAAAATATACACCATAAAAAAATATTCGATTCTGATATGAGAACTTATATGCGCAAATGTCGTTTTATGTCGTAATTTCAATAAATGAAATCAACAAATTTGAACAATTAAAAAAGCGTTCGATACAGTCTCTGTCCCTATACTAATTACCAAGATGGAAAGCATAGGTATACGTGGCCTACCGTTACAACTTTTCACTAGCTACTTAAATAAAAGGAAACAATCAGTAAGAGTTGGCGATTTGTATAGTACGGAGAGTGAAGTTGAGTATGGTGTGCCTCAGGGTAGTGTCTTAGGGCCTACCCTGTTTCTTATTTATATTGATGATCTGTGTCGCATAACTAACTCACACGCCGATATTATAGCTTTTGCTGATGACACTGTTTTATTGTCTTACGGGGATTCATGGGAGGAGGTCGCTAATCAAGCACAAACTGAATTTAATCACATAAATGCGTGGCTTTCCAGCAATCTCCTTACGCTAAATTTGGCAAAAACTAAATTTATGGCATTTTGCTTGAGGAATACCCCACAGACACTGCATAGAAACATATCAATTAAATTGCATAACTGCCAGAGTGATAATGTATGCACGTGTCCATATATAGCCGAAACTGCTTCTATTAGGTACCTAGGTGTCCTACTTGATAAAAATCTCTGTTGGCGCGAACACATTTTAAATCTAACGTCAAAAGTAAGAAAATTGATATATGTCTTCAAAAAACTCAGACACGTATGCGACAAAAAACTGTTATTATCAATGTACTATGCACTATGTCAGTCGGTAACTTCCTATTGTATCACAGCCTGGGGAGGTGCCTCTAAAACATTGATGATTACACTAGAGAGAGCTCAAAGGTCGGTACTTAAGGTTATGACATTCAATAAATTTAGATTTCCTACACACTTACTTTACCGTGAAACCATGGTACTCACGGTTAGGCAACTATTTATTAAGTTATTATTACTAAGACAACACAAATGCATTCCTAATTACCCTGCGACCAAGAGAAGAAATGATCTGGTATATTATATTCCGACTCACAAAACTACGTTTTCAAAAAAATTCATAAGTGTACTTGGCCCAACGTTATACAACAAACTAAGCAAACAAATTCACCTACGGTCACTTAATCTGCATTCCTGCAAAAAAACGGTGGAACAGTACATACAGAACTTGAGTTATGAAAATACTGAACAACTACTTAAACACATGGTGTAACACACACACGCACACACATAAACATACACACACACGCACATCACACACATATACACACACACACGCGCATACATACACACGCATACTCACACACACGCATCCATATATAAACTATATTACTACGGTTGTACAACATTATTTAAACCCCGATACGTTATTACAGTGTAAAATTATGTTAAGTTTTTAAATATACTACTTGTTTACTTCTCGACTCGTCACAGCGCTCGCTTAGGAGTCGTTGCTAGGCTATTGTTCACCAATCTTTTGTAAATGTACCCACATTTAACAAGTTTGCTACCATTTAAATATATATGTTTTTATGGGTATTAATAGTTAAGGAAAGTGAATCCTGATCCACCGTTATACAGTTCACACTAGTACGGGGATCAGTTGAAGCTTACTTGGCTCATACTTAGTTACCTTCTTGTACTAATATTAAAATGTAAGCATAAATATGTACACGTATTACTTTAATAAACGTTGTTTGTTTGTTTGTTTGTTTGATATAATTAACACGAATTTGTTTTTTTTGAATGACAATGGCACGCGCTCGGCGCATTCAGCCAAAGTACCTGCGGCGCTACCACGAAAACCGATACTCAATGTTCATATATTTGCATCCCTGTCACTCGAGTATGGTTAGTGCGATAGAGATAGAGATACCCGAATATTTTCGAATTCCGAAGTTCGTGGTTATAGCTCAGGAATCGAAAATATGGTAAATAATCATAATGTATTTTCTCGAAAAAGAATTTAAAATAAATATAGTCAAATGGAGAAAAAAACAAAGCAAGAGGTTATATAGGTAATGATTAAGTTATAAGAGTCCAAAGTTTTAAGAGGGGGTATGTTCTGTCCCTTTTCCGCAAAACGCACCTTCATATGAAACGATTGTTTTTTACTATGACGCTCGAGTATATTGACGTCACAGTCCCTCATCGTTTTCTCACTCTAACAAGCGACATTAAAACGGATGTAGCTTCATAATTTTTTGAGATATTTGAATGGGAGTTTCATTATCTTCTATCTATTTATACATAATAAATGCCTATGTCCTGACTGACTTATTCACTCAATCACTCACTCACTCACTCATCAACGCACAGCCGAAACTACTAATCTTAGAGAGTTGATTTTTGCACAGTATGTTGCTTTTATAACGTGGGCTAGGGATAAAAAGGGATTTTTGAAAATTCTACCCCTAAGGGGGTAAAATGGGGGTGCAAAGTTTGTATGGGAGAACCTTTTTTTTTTGAGCTATAGACTTAAACTTTGTAGAAAAATTAGTTATTAGAATACAAATGAAACACTTTCAGCGTTTTGGAAAATTCCACCCCTACGGGGGTAAAATAGGGGTGCAAGGTTTGTATGGGGGAAACATTTTTTTTTTAAATAGAGACTTAAAACTTTGTAGAAAGATCAGTCATTAGAATACAAATAAAGAACTTTCAGGGTTTTAGAAAATTCTACCCCTAAAGGGGTAAAATAGAGTGCAAAGTTTGTATGGGAAAAACGACTTTTTTTTAAATAGAGACTTAAAACTTTGTAGAGAAATTATTCATTAGAATACAAATAAAGTACCTAGATTCAGTGTTTTAAAAAAATCTACCCCCAAAGGGGTAAAATAGGGGTGCAAATTTTGTATGGGGGAAACAATATTTTTTTTAAATAGAGACTTAAAACTTTGTAGAAAGATTAGTCATCAGAATACAAATTAAGTACTTTCAGCGTTTTAGAAAATTCTACCCCTAAAAATAGGGGGCTAAAATAGGGGTGCAAAGTTTGTATGTGGGAAACTACTTTTTTTAGCTAGAGTCCTAAAACTTTGTAGAAAGATTATTTAAATACAAAGAAAGTACTTTCAGCGTTTTGGAAAATTTCACCCCTAAGGGGGTAAAATAGGGTGCAAAGTTTGTATGGGAAAAACATATTTTTTTTTAATAGAGACTTAAAATTTTGACGAAAAATTACTTATTAAAACATGAAAAATACTACATTCGGCGTTTTACAAAAATCATTCCCTAAGGGGGTTAAAAAAGGGTGCAAGGTTTGTATGGGGAACACTTTTACTGAGCTAGACACTTAAAACTTTGTAGAAAGATTACTTATAAAAATACAAAAAAAAAGACTTTCAGCGTTTTGAAAAAATCTATCCCTAAGGGGGATAAAAAGGGGTGCAAAGTTTTTATCAGGGAAAGTTTATGTTTTTGAGTTAGAGACTTGAAACTTTGTAGAAAGATTACTTATTAAAATACAAAAAAAGAACACAAATCGTTTTAGAAAATTCCACCCCTAATAGGGTTAAAAAGGAGAGCAAGCTTTGCATGGGCAACACTTTTTTTTGAGTTAGACTTAAAACTTTGCAAAAAGATTACTTATTAGAATACTAAAAAAGAACTTTCAGCGTTTTAGAAAACTCCATCCCTAAGGGGATCCTTAAGATCCTTAAGAAGGGTAGCCAGTGTTGTGTGGGAAAAACTTTTTTTTTTACTAGACTTAAAACTATTCAAAATGTTACTTATTAAAATTAATAATAAAGTACTTTCAGAGTTTTAGAAAATTCCACCCCTAAGGGGGTTAAGAAAGCTTTGTATGGGCAACACTTTTTTTGAGCTAGAGACTTAAAAGTTTACGAAAAAAGTTCTTTCAGCGATTAGAAAAATTCAACCTCTAAGTGGGTTTAAAAGGGGGTTAAAATTTTAAATGGCGAGCAATAAAATTTTAAAGTGTGAGTAAGAGATTTTTAACTTCGGTCTTATTCTGTACGTTAAAAGACTACAAAACTGATTTCAGAGTTTTTCCAAATTCATCCCCTAAGAGTGTTAAAATTGGTTCAAAGTTTGAGTATTTCAAGGAATTTTTAAAGTATGAGATTTTTAACTTTGGTTTTAGACTGTTTGTTCACAAACTAGAAAATGAACATCAACTTTTTTTTTAATTATCCCCTAAAAGAGGGTTCAAATTTTGTATTGAGAGAAATCATTTTCTAAGACGATAAAAAGTTCTACGCGGACGAAGTCGCGGGCAACAGCTAGTTATAAATAAATTAATATCTCTCCAAACATATTTTTGACAACCCTGACTCTTGAGCGGTTACGCTAAGCGCGTGCGTAAATTCGTAGATGAATGAAGCTTGCCTACTGGTTGTAGTTCTTTATACTGTGGTAGTAGGGTACTTAATATTCTGCAGAATAGATTTTTACTCTTGTAGGTACAGAGACATTAAATATTTCCTACAGTTGAGGCATAAAAAGGCGACGAGTTCCTTTGAGTGTGGTGTCCGTCAATCAAATATGTCAGTCGGCAAGATGAGGCTGGGTTACTTTTTAACCCACGACGCAAAAAGAGGGAAGTTTGACGTGTCTGTGGCATTTGAATGCGGTTTTTTTTTATCCGAAAGCAGACGTGATCGAGATGGTTCCTAGCTACGTTTCGGTTCGGTTCAGCCGTTTTTGAGATATTGAACTTTGAAATGAAAATATCGGGGGGTTTTTCAGCTTTTCTAAGTTGTTAATTATTCACAAAGTCCTGAAGGATAACGTGCCCAATTGCTTGTCAGACATAACGAAGACAAGCCGATGGTGATCGAGCTTTATACTTAGGCTAAAGAATAATACCTAATAGTTAAATAGACGTATATCTAGTAACATACCTATTTGCAATATGGTACAGAAAGATATCTACTAACGTGGAAAACAGAAGAGGACAAAATTATAGGTGGTGGTTATCGACTTAGACGTTCTAAATCGATGGTGGTGGTAGGTTAGTGATAGGAAAACTACGAATATGTAGGTGGATGGGTCGACCGCCCCGAATAGGTACCTATAGACTATTCTTAAGGCGGTCCGCCACCTGAAATATTTCCCAAGACGGCAAGGTCAATATCCAAGTTATTAAACAAGGGATTATGGAGTCAATTTTAAATGAGCACTACAGATAATTGGTTTCAACATTTGAAGGAGATTCCTGCTATCGTGGTATTGAACTACAAGATAGTGACCCTGGCGTAGGTAGCCTATTGGAAATTAATGTAAGGCATTGACATTAAAACACTGGTGCTTAAAAGGCTTCTAGATACTTACTTGTCACTTAATGGAATTGGTGTCAAAGGTTTTGACGCTCCACTGCATTGTGAAATACCTATTGATAGAAAAAAAGTAAGTAAGAACAGTTTACAATTTACAGGCAAATAAATAGCTCCCGAATAAAGCGCAGCGCAGACGGAAGAACATAATTCATTTAATCGTTTAAGGCGTATCCCCACGGGGGCATAGCAGTCCGCCGCGTGATTTCAGACTGTCCGTCCGTGTGGAACGTGTCACACCGTACCGTACTAGGTCGCAAGTTTTACCATCCTCGGCATTCCGCCATGCTCGCCCGTGCGGATGCCTCTACCAAGCAAGAGTCCAATTGTATTGTTTTTTTTAGGGTTCCGTACTCAAAGAGTAAAACGGGACCCTATTATACTGAGACTTCGCTATCCGTCCGTCTGTCTGTCACCAGGCAAGAACCGTGATAGCTAGAGAGTTGAAATTTTCACAGATTATGTATTTCTGCTGCCGCCATAACAACAAATACTAAAAACAAATTTTTTTTTTAAGGGGGGCTCCCATACAAAAAACGTAATTTTTTTGCCGTTTTTATTGATAATCTGTCACCAGGCTGTATCTCACGTGCAGTCTATGGATGAGGCATACAAAGCGAGCCTACAATGCGTTACGTGTGCAATTCAACAATATCTTCAGGATGCTGTTTAAGCTGCCTCGTCACTGCAGTGCGTCAGGCATGTTTGCCGAAGCGCACACTGATGGCTTCCATGCCATCATATGCAAGAGGGTCGCCTCGCTGCTGAGACGAGTGCGAGGAAGTGAGAACAGCATTCTGAGGATATTGGAAGGACGTTGGGATTGCCCTATGTTAGGGCACTGGGTTGGCATTGTGACGGGGAGGGTAAAATAACTCTTGAGTTTTGCCCTGAACGACACAGTGCCTCTCAGCGTACAAATTATACTTTTCTTTTCTTTTCTGTTTTGCCTACTAACATTTAGCTTTAAAATTATTTTATGTACTAACAAACTTATGGATTCTATGAGTCTGAAATAAATGATTTTTATTTTTTTTATTTTATAACAACAAATACTAAAAACAAAATAAAATATTTTTTTAAGGGGGGCTCCCAAACAACAAACGTGATTTTTTTGCCGTTTTTATAGATAATGGTACGGAACCCTTCGTGCGCGAGTCCAACTCGCACTTGGCAGGTTTTTTTATAATGGTTGTGCTTACTTGGCAAAGGTGCAGAATCTGGTAAGGGCCTTAGTCGTCTTGGGGGCAGCGGCGCCGCTGGCGAAGGCGTGGACCGAGCGCGTCGACGCACCGGCACAGGTAAAAGGGAACTCCTGAATCAAAACAATGAATGCGATCATTCGTTTATTTAATTCACTTTTGTTTAGTTCCCGAGGGTGCGCTACCGCGACCGGGCGGGACCTGCATTCTCTGCTTGTCAAGACAACGAATCCTCAATCAGTGTAGGCTCGGCAACGCGCTTGTGATCGATAGGGCGATAAAGTCTTGTTGAAAGATGTTTTAAATTACCTTGCAATGTGGCTGGCTCTGTTCTCTACAGGTTTGCTGAGTCGCTCTCTTAACTGAAATAAAAATATTATATCAGCAAATGTATAGGGTAAAGGTTCCTTTGCTGTTTTAAAAATATATACGTTACGCAAATCCTAAGTAACTACCTACTTATTGACTTAATCAATCCAACACCAAAGCAACGTTTTTGTAGATATCTCCTATTTTGAAAGCAGCGAACTAAGGAAATCAAAGATTTGATAAAAAGGAGGTTATCGTAACCTTATTGCAAAACACATCAGCCCTGGCGGTGTCGGCAAGTCTTCTCCGGACTGCTGTCAGCACAGCCGCGGGCCCGGCTGCCCTCGCCAGGCACAGCGCAGCACGCAATTGTGAGCCTTGCGTACGCTCCGTGTCTCCTGACGCCTGAACAAAATAGCATAGCTTCACTAGAATTGTGTAAACATCAAGTAGAAGTAAAAAAAAAACCACGATTGCCTAGAGGTTCAGGCATACGTCTGTCAAGCGGCGGTCGTGGGTTCGAATCCCGGCTCGTACCAATGAGTTTTTCGGAACTTATGTACGGAATATTTACCGTTAGCTTTTCGGTGAAGGAAAACATCGTGAGGAAAGCGGTCTAATCCCAGTAAGGTCTAGTTTTCCTTCTGGGTTGGAAGGTCAGATGGCAGTCGCTTTCGTAAAACTAGTGCATATACGAAAACTTGGGATTAGGTGTCAAAGCGGACCCCGGGCTCATTTAGGGGCACAACCGGGAATAACGCTAGGAGGATGATGATGATCACGTCGAAGTATAGACACCAACACAGTTAGAGCCGCCGCACATTGAGCCACTAATACGGACGAGTTCTTGCATACATTTTGTAAAGCATTTAGTGGCTTGGCCGCGTCTGAGCCACAAGCTGCGGGAGTGGCTTGCGCTCGCTGACCAATGGTCGCGGCTGGTGGCGGCCACTAGTGGCTGTAATGTGCGGGCGGTCTTGCAGATTTTTATTCATTTCGGTCGTTCAATTCGCGACAGTATTACCTTCACATAAAATTTGAAAAAAAGATCCCTGTCAGTATTCAATCCCTGAAATAAGATTGAATTTCACCTAACATGTGATCGCAAAGGTCCGCGCAAACATGTGCTTGCCTATACACCAGGACCTCGACACACTAAAGATCCTCAGACTCAAGTCCCGAAAACCCCCCGCATTAAAGTTTCACGACTCAGTGCCAACTGAAAACTCACTTTCTTCGTGGATTAGAGAATGGGAAGCCAGGCCAGTTTCTGGGGACTTGTTTGAGCTTGATGCTGGGGCCCGGCCTGTGGGTTTTGAGGAATCTCGACGGGTCTGGTGTGTCCTAAACCGGATCAGAACAGGGGTCGGAATTTGCGCATCTCTTTGGTGCAAATGGGGATGGTGCCAGTCAGCGGAATGCCGGTATGGCTGCCCAGATCAGACGGTACAACATATCATTTTTGAGTGTCCCATCACCAAATTTAGCGGGAATTCGGCTGATTTCAAGACTCTCGACGGATGCAGTTGCTTACCTTAAATCTTATATCATAAACATTTAAGTAGAGACATTTTATGCCATACGATAAATAAATAAATAAACCTAACATGTGGAAAAGGTTTTCCCACTATACCTGTATTGAATCCCTTGGTACGACTCTACGACTCCCTACCGCTAGTTAGGTGATCAGTAAGGGAGTATGTAGATACAGAGCGCATCTTAAAGTCGGTGGTTTTCCTCACATACAAAATAAGTCTTTAGAAAGAGAAGGTTACTTACGCTGATTATCGTTGGGTCGAAGATTATGTCGATAAGATTGTGCAAAGGTATGATCTGCAGCATTGCATGTGGCAACGCGGTGGGGGGCGGTTCTCGGCCCATTCTGGCCACTAGGGCTGGTAGGAGCTGCCGCACGCAGTCTTTACTGGCTCCCCTCAGTAGAGCGCAAACCGCTCCTTCCGCTGGGGCTCTCGCTGCAGACACCTGCGTCAAAATAAGATGAACCTAATGTCAGTTTCAAGAACCACTATTAGGTACCTATTACTATTACCTTTTCTCAGATTGTGTGGTGTACTTTAGAGACTCATAGCAGGGCCGACTCGGCGTGCGAGATATTAACATATCCATGCATAAGGACTACTTACTTACCTATTAGAAAAGGGCGTTCAAATATATTAATAGAAATAAGCCCTTAGGAAGAGGGCTCTTTCCCATTATTTTAGAGTGAGTGCCCAAAAAGAATTGGATAAAGCCTGATTCCTTTATTTTTATAGGGTAAGTGCACCAGTGAATGAACGCTTAAGGATATTTTTGACTTCAAAAATTGTTTTATGTAAGATAGCTATACTTAATATCGGCCATGACTGTTTGTACAGCTCAAACAAGTATTCTAGTTTGCTTAAATTACTTTGCTTTTGCAATTAGTTTCCATAATTTTAAGTTATATGACCTTTTAGGTAGAAAAATGGAAAATCACCAGTGAATGAACCCGGTTTTCTAGTAAATGAACAACTAAACACCAGTGAATGAACTACTGTTATAGTTATGGTTTATTGGTTTAAATTGCTGTTTAGCGATTTTTTTTGGAGTATCTCGATATACCAACACACGGGATAGTAGTTAATTGTTTACTATTTTTAAAAACAATTAGAAAACTGTAACAAATGGTCGTTCATTAACTGGTTCCAAAAACCAATAAATGAACTAGGTAATTATCGGTCGATGTTCATTTACTGGAAATCTATACACCAGTGAATGAACTACCTTTATGTTCGAAAATGAGGTGTGTTCGAACACTGGACCAACGATGAACAAACCATTGGTGGTTATGTTACTAAAAACTAAATCTTATTACAATCACTAGAACATATTTAAGATTTTGCGTAAACATTAAAACAGGCATTGCCAGTGAATGAACACTCCATTTCATTCATTGGATTTAGGCGGTTTTTAATTCTAGTTATAGAACACCTTCTAAAAAACGAGAATCTAAACTTAAAAAACTTAAAACGATGTTTGAATAGCACAATTTCGCTCTCATGATTTCCAAAAACCACACACCATAAGTTTCAAGTTTATAAAACTAGTACAATGGCATATCAAATAAAAGGTGACAATCTTGTCCCCTTATTACCGGCTCATACAAAAAATCCACGCCCATAGCCCGTAAACTTTAAGCATCGCTCATTTAGTAACTGTTGCGACTGAGTTGATATAAATATTACAAAACCCTTAAGTACAGTGAATGATTCTAATAGAGAAAAATATACCCGGTATGCTAGAAATATACATAACTCTTAAATTAAGCAAATAAGCAGGTTTTCGTTTATTCACTGGATCCGTTCATTCACTGGTGCTCTCACCCTAGCCTGTTTCTTTTAAACGAGTTTATGCAAATAAGATCGTTGATATAAAGTTTGGGCGGTCCAGAAGTACGCCGTCGCATATATTTGGCGCACGTGGCGCACCTCGTAAACTTCCGTATGCTGAAAACGTCCGATTCTCAGAACAATATATACTTAATGATAAATGTATATAGGTAGCCTTTCAATGGAAGTTCGGTGTGAAACTATTCATACTCAGGATCCGAGGTGTCCCATACCTATCTACTCTAGTGGTACTTAAATACGGAACACCTTCTTTTCTCAACTAACGTTTGGCAAACTGATTCATTTCGCAACTTTTCATTTCCCAAACTATTAAACTGTAAATATTTCAGGATTTATTTCATGGCAATCGTGTAGAACCCTATAGGTTAGGTTAGGTTTATAAAGATCCTGAAATGTTTAACAGTTTCAGAAATATTAAGAGGTTAGGAAATGAAAAGATGCGAAATGAATCAGGTTGCCAAACGTAAGTTGGGAAACACTTGTGAACCCTTAAATACCTGTAGATAACTGAAGAATGCTCTGCGGTCGTTCTTAAACATTTTCAGTTCCAGGAACCCGTTAGGTAGGCAGAGGCACTGAGCTCGTAGGCGCTTTACCTACATAGTTCCTCACGTTGTCGGCTACGAACGTAGCACTACGAAATCTTTGGCACTGAATGATTCGATTTAAGTACCAGTTATTTTGGGGCATTGAAACATTTTACGTGTGTGTTACCTCTTCGCTCAAAGCCCACATGTGCTGGACTAGGGAGAGCGCGGCCGGCTCCGCGCGCCGCACGGTTTCTGCATCAAGCAATGCGCTGTGAAGTTGGTCCGCCGCTTTTACTGCTGCTATCCAGTTCTCCTACACATAGGAGATCAATTCTAATGAAGCAGGGCATGCAGAATCAATCACCATAAAAGGAGTGACCACACCGGTGCGTAACGCTGCGTATAGGCGCTGACGTGTCGTACCTATGCGTCACGTCTTCTTCTTACATTTTGCTGCATTTTGGTATTCGCATTTTGGTATGTTGAGCAGCAACATATATAAAGTATTATATTTCGTCTAGTGCAGCAGTGTGCTCGCTCCCTTATAAATAAGTGTAATGAAACTCGGTATCATTCATACTCAACACATCCCACAAAAACTGTTTTATGGAATTGATCATAAGATTCAGCTCTACTTAAGAGGGCGCTCGTTTTTTGGTCAGGAATAAGCGAGAATGACGGATTTTTGACGTTGTAATTCTAAGAAACGGAGAGCTTTTTTTAGATCCCGATTACTTATTTGCATAGGTAAACTCCTCATATTGGTCCTAGCCGCCTCCAATTTACGAAGAACTGAATACTTTAACCGAAAATACCCGATTACCGACAGTAGTTTTCTGAAGAGAGCGCAGAGTCATAAGTTTGAGCCCCTAATATTCCATGATGTTATATGAGAACCTACTTGTTTTATTCTATTTTCACTAGCGTAATATGTTGCCATTGCTACTAGCCGCCTCGAATTTTCCTTATTCTGCACGTATATATATGTAAACTGTTCTCAATTACACCATATTTGTCAACAAAATCTTACTGAAAACTCGAGGATTTTCTCATTATTGTTGAATTATTTGTGTATTGAATCTTACACAACATTAAAGTTCATGCTTGTTCCAACAAGATCCAGTCCAAAAAATATAAATTTAGTCAACATTTATATTTATAAATAATTATTCAAAACTAGTATAAATTTACCGTCGCGCGGGAATATATCTCAGTACCGGCTGAATAGCCCTCCGAGACAGACGTGTACTCTGTTTATTTGTGGCTATTCACGAAGCTAACCGGCCACTCTTCAGATAAAATAATATTATTTTGATCTCCGACTAGGCATAGTTGTTACAAACCTCGGGGTCAAACTATACTGGGGATACATTCGTGAGGCAAATCGAGACAAGTTATGAATTGCATAGCTATCAGATATGACGTAGTGTAGCGAAAAGGCTCAAACCCACAGGATATGTAACATTTAAAATTGAACCTTCTACCTAAAACAAAAGTCATACATTTCAATGGTGATATCTTGTGGGTTGGATCCTTTTGTCTAAACTACGCGTTCTATAGTCAATTATTATTGTACGAGTGATCGTGATACTTGATAGATTTAATTTATTTACTTGTTACTATCAGTCCACCTTGTGGAGGGTCCGCTGCAGTTTCCGGTACGTAGTCGCCTCTCGAGAACCTCCCCGCCCCAACGGCCATTATGATTAGTTAGTATGTATGTATGTATGTTAGTTTGGGCGAAATCTTCAAATTAGGTACAATTGCGTATCTTCGGTGACAATGCCATAATATCATAGAGCTGGTCTGATGATGGAGTCGGAAGGTGGCCATAGCAACTCCTAAACTCAACAAGATAAAGCCATCGAATTTGGGCTCATTAATTTGGTCATGGCACGGCAAGACTTTGGTGCTGGATGATTTCCAGAGTCTGATAATGGAGCTGGAAGGTGGTCATGGAACTCCTAAACTAAACTAGATAAACCCATCTAGTTTGGGCTCATCTGTTTTGTCTTGGTAAACACTTTGGTGATGGATGATTTCCAGGATCTGATGATGGAAGTTGGTCATGGGAACTCCTAAACTAAAATAGATAGACCTATCTTGTTTGGGTTTGTGTGATTTGTCTGTACAAGTACCCACGAACCAGCGACATAATATGCAGGGTTATTGAAAATAACAGGATGAATAAAAAACATTTTAAAAAACAAGCTTATATGGCGTTTGTTAAGTACAGCACGATCCTACCTTGCATTTAGTTATTATTTTCGTTTATATATAATAATAACACACACCGGGGGTTTACACTGGAAAGGGAGATTTTTACGTGGTTTTATTACATTTCCGAGTAATCATCATCATCATCATCATATCAGCCGAAAGACGTCCACTGCTGGACATAGGCATCCCCCAAAGAGTGCCACAATGGCCGTTCCTGCGCCACCCGCATCCAGCGGACTCCCGCGACCTTTACCAGGTCATCAGTCCACCTTGCGGGGGGCCTACCCACGCTGCGCCTTCCGGTACGTGGTTGCCACTCCAGAACCTTTCCGCCCCAACGGCCATCGGTTCTACGTGCAATGTGCCCCGCCCACTGCCACTTAAGTTTAGCAATTCGGAGGGATATATCGGTTCCCTTGGTTCTGCTGCGGATAGCCTCATTTCTGATGCGATCGCGCAGGGAAACTCCCAGCATAGCCCTCTCCATTGCCCTTTGAGTGACTTTGAGCCTTCTTATGAGGCCTATAGTAAGCAACCACGTTTCCGTGCCATATGTCATCACTGGCAACACACTGGTCAAAGACTCTCGTCTTGAGACACTGCGGAATATTGGACGAAAAGATGTGCCGTAGCTTCCCGAATGCTGCCCAGCCGAGTCGGATTCGACGATTGACCTTCCCTTCGACATTTCCGAGTATCACTCTTTATTTCGAAATAAATGTTAAAAAAACCGGCCAAGTGCGAGTCGGACTCGCGCACGAAGGGTACCGTACCATTATCTATATCTAAAAACGGCAAAATATCTATATCTAAAATCACGTTTGTTGTATAGGAGCCCCCTGTAGCCTAGTTAGTAACTTGGTAGTGACTCTGCCTACGAAGCTGGAGGTCCCGGGTTCGAATCCTGGTAAGGGCATTTATTTGTGTGATGACCATAAATATTTGTTCCTGAGTCATGGATGTTTTCTATGTATTTAAGTATTTATTTATCTATATAAGTATGTTTATCGTCGTCTAGTACCCATAGTACAAGCTTTGCTTAGTTTGGGGCAAAGTCGATTTGTGTAAGATTGTAAAAGAAAAAGAAACAAATAAAAACTAAAATAAAAATAAAAAGATGTATTCTGTTTTTTAGTATTTTTTGTTATAAATAGCGACAACAGAAATACATCATCTGTGAAAATCTCTATCTTTCACGGTTCATGAGATACAGCCTGGTGACAGAAGGACAGACAGGCATTCAGACAGACAGACGGACAGCGGAGTCTTAGTAATAGGGTCCCGTTTTACTCTTTGAGTACGGAATCCTAATAAGTGACATAGGTTTTAGGCTCAGAACATAAAAAAAGGGAGAAGTGCCGTACTGCTTAATTCCAACCAAAACCGATGTCCCCAGTTTTCTCCCACCGCAGCGCCCATAGGCACACACATTGAACCGTGTAAAAACAAAGACTCGGGCGTTGCCAGTGAGTCTACGGCAACATGCAAACAAGGGCTGTGATTGGCTTAAACGCACTACACTAGGGGGGCGACAAACGTTAAAATTATGTTTTATCGACATTGATATTAAAATTAATATTATGTTATGATATTGATAGGTAACAACTTCAACAACATGGTAAGTTTATGTGGTGGTATTTAAACTTTTAGCTACAAGTTTAAATAACACGGATTGTTAACTTACCATAAATCGCAAAAGTAAAAAATATTGACGAATACCTACAGAGTAACATAAACGGCTTTTTATAAGTTCGTGTTCACATACATTTAAAACTCTGGTCACATCGATATTTTTGACCTGTAGGTACCAGGCCGATCCGTATCGCATTTTGGCGCGAAATAATATGTCCATTACTCATATTACGAGATTTAAGGCTAAGGGCGAGTATCCACCAAAGATGTGCGGAGATGTGTTACCATACATTTTACACCTAGGTTTCAAGCAAGCGAGGTGTCAAATATTCGAAAAGTGTACGGCTCTTATTAAGTGGTTGGAAACATTTTTCTTGAAAATGTTACGAACACATTAACTCTTCTCTGTACAGGAAACCAGTTAGGACCTCTGCCAGTAGCATCTATCCATTTTTTTAGTACCTACTCGGATTCTTTGGAAAACTGTAATAAGAAACCGAGATTTCTTCTTCAATTATCACATTTCAAATGAAAGTAAAAAATACTCATTTAAAATAAATTATTGGTAATAATATCACATTTTAAGTTGTTCTGAAGCCATTTGCAACTAAATTATATACTTGTATATACAATTTTAATATGTCTATTTACCGTTCATACTGCAACTTAGTGAAAATCTTATTAGTAGGTACCGTAAACATTTTGTGCCTTTTAATCTTATAAGTATGTTATTAGTTACCTTTAAGATAGGCACCCAACCAAAACAAGTAATTAAATAAAATAAAACAGCGAAAGTAGTCGAAATAAAATAACTAGTATGATATCGTACTTCTATTTTATCGATTACGCGTAAATTGTAACTGCACTTTGGCACCGCTCTAGTTTGCGACGCCAAGCAGCGGCCGTACCACTAAAAAATTCAAGCATCGTCCATATCCATAGTGGTTTAATACATTGCGCCGTGGTTTACTGTATTGAACATTCAATGTACAACGCATAGAACAAAAATATGCTTTTTCGTTCGATATGTTAGTTCGATCCCGAGAAATGAGGCGGCGTTGCGTTTATTTATTAAAATATTAGTTTTTACTGACTTAAGTGAAAATACTAATACTCACATGTGGTGCGTGACTCCTCCATTTATGTAGGTTTTAGATTCATTCCTATTTTTGCATGTAACCACGCTACAATTCGGCATTTTGAGTAAACGTGGAAAAACATTTCAGATTCACGGCAAATTGCGACTAACATGCGGTGGGCAGTGACATGCCCATTTGGCCATGTCGCACCGACACGCGCCAAGCCCCCGTTTCATATCTATTCCTTTTTATCATCTGAGGTTTTAGGCTTTTGAATAAAATCACGCATTAATTAATTGTATTCTAGATAAAAAGCTGTGTTTGTATAATTTATAATTTTCAGTTCCTTTGGTAAGAAACGGACATAGCAATTTCTATGAAGGGCAGTTTTTTTTTACTGTCCATAACAAAAAAAAAATTCTTCAAGAAATGAATACGTCAGTACCCAGTAATTTCCTAGTAGTGGGTCGACTGGTATAATTTCATTACATTACTATATATAAATAAGACTCAGATAACATGCAAACTATTAATATCCGTAAAACAAATCATTATTCTTATTACTGACAACTTTAAAACTCGTTAGTTTATTTTATACTAAAAAAACGAAACTAAATATACTTTGTCATATCATAGTATTTTAATACAAATAGAAAACTTGTGCTCAAAAATCAAATACTTACTTTATTCAAGTTATCTAACTTCGCTAACATGATGTTCTAGAACATCATGTTAGCGAAGTAATACTTACCACTTTTTAGTGCAAGTATCAATATCGGTCACGGAGTGAATTCCAACGGTGCGCTATACAGCTATTTGCATCGGCAAGCTCCGTGGTTAGTTCTATCCCGATCGCACTTACATATAGCTAGAAAGGGACGGCACCCGCGGCTGGTGCGATCTCGCTGTGCATGTGGGGGTTAGGTACGTTTGTGTGGGTGGTAGTAGTATTTACACACACAAACGCACTACGCGTGTCAAAATACCGAATTCTGAGCGAGCGCTTTTTTGAAGAGCACTCTTAAGAATGATTCAATCGCGTATAATGCGATAACAATTCTAAGAACGAAAGCTATGATTCCATTGAATCGCGAAGAATTTCAATGAGTCATCCAGTTAATGGCCTTTTGAAACAAGCGATAGTGCTTTGGCTAACAAATTGATCTCGACACGCACGCTTGTTTTGGACTACTAGAACGTCTAGAACAATTGGTAAGTGCGAAAGTTAATCACTTGCCAAGACTAAAATTATCTAACTAGGTATATTGTTAAGTGAGGCAGGCATTATTAACTCGTTCGGTCTTACTGGCACACGCGTGTGACCAAGAAAAAAACTTGATCCCATATAGGTGACAATAAGGCTTGCGTGTTAACTAGGTAGGAGGAATATTTGACCACTTTACTTAGGTAATAGGTAAATCATAGCGATAGGTTTTGGTGAATTGGTGCTGGCAGAAAATTTGTTAACATTTTACCTATGAAAGAAAGATATCGTAATAGGTACCTACGCATTTGCAAGTAAAAACATTTCCGTACCGTATTGTGTAATTGATCCGAAACATGTTTAGGGACTACTCCTAATTCTTCCCATTGGTAGTGGCCGCGAAGAGGCGAAGGGCCACGCGGAGAAAGGTAGTCCTCTTCTTTGGGCGGTGATGATGCTAGAAGGCTCAGCACAAATCTAATCAAAATGTTGAATTAGTATCAATACCTAAGCTGCCAATATAATAATTTCTAGAAATTGTTATCAACCTTACCCGTCCTGTTCTAGATGCAAACGCGTTGATCTCCGGCGGGGTGACACCGATGGGCTGCGCTGCAAGTTATGAAGTACCTCTACCTCTCTGTGCGGTTCCACTGGGCTGGGCAGTTTGTCTGGGGTTCGTATCTCAGTTAAAGTCAAAGTGAATCCAGAATCTCCTCCTCCTCCTCTTAAACTGTCCTCTGGTGCTTCGTTCTTGGATCTAAAGTAATCATATAATTCACTCAATGATTTAGATTTTAATTTGACTTTACTGTACGTTGCTTCTACAGTGGGATTTCGAACTTTACTGTTAATAACTGGTAATGGAATTCCACTCTTTTTGGGTTTCGCTTGCGATTCTCTTTCAAACGCCTCCCGTTTTATTTCGTTCATTCTACTCACAATCAATGGTGTAACTTGCATAGAAGCTTCTTCGATGTGTGAATGTTGTATGACGGCTAGTTTGTTTTGAGCACTATCGTCTTCACTCGTTGCTATGTTTTCGCTATCAGGAGTGCGAATTTTAACACTTTCTCCCCCGAAACGCACTTTTTTTACTACAACATCCATGTCTTCAGACTCACCATCGCTATATTTCAACATGTTCCGATCGGAACTATCACAATCTTCTTCGCTACCTGTATTCTTCTCAGATTCAGTCTCATTCTCCTCTAAAACGGTCATCGTAATGGCAGTGTCTGAATCGAATTTTATTTCAGTTTCAATTATGACTTTTGCATAATTATTTCCATAATATGGCACATGGCTATATTGGCTATATGAGTCATCGGATGATGTATCGCACGTCGACAATTTGATTGTATTAGGCAGAGGACTATTAAAAACATGATTGATTTTGACCAGTTGATGGCTACTTTTATCCCTATATGTAGTTTTCCTTGGAGCATAGTACACGTCCAATGAATCTTCATCATACACTTCACACAAAATCCGGAATTTATCTTGCACTTTTGGTTCTAATCTTGACAAGTATATCATGTAATCCCTCGGACCGCAAACTCTTCTTAGCTTAATAAGTGACCGTAACGCCACATCCCTGTGCACGTGATCAAACAGTTTATCTCCTAAAGTCTGGAAAATAGGAAACGTATCCAACGTAGGGTGTCTTCTTTTTAGTATTGCCATGACAGAGGGTATGGATAGTATTAAGCCTGTTATAACATTAACTTTGGTATCAAAATCAGCTGAATGTGGTCTAATGTTATGATACGAACACTTGTCTAAAATAGCTCGAGCCGCGCACTCTGGGTCCTCACAATGAGAGCAAAACACTTTCAAGGCATCAAGCGCCGCTTTTCTTACATTCGGGGAGCCGTGTCCCAAGTTGTCTATAACTTGGTCGAAAGGGAACGTGAGTGCGTTTCCAGAGAGCGGCAGAAGATCAGCGAGCACGCGGAGAGCATGGAGGCGGACTTCCCATTCTGGGTGCGAGAGGCGATCTCTTATAGCGACGTAGAGAAGTTCCACGTCGAGGTCCGGCGGCAGCGCCCGGGCGCGCAGCACGCGGTCCCAGAGCGGAGCGAGGGGCGGAGGCGCCGTCTCCGGCAGTTGCATGGTGTTGGAATGAGCGGCGAGCCGGCCGGTCGCGTGCCCGGCGGCGCCGCGTCGCGAACACAACTGGGTTAATGATCGGACGGTACGCCACGCCGGCCCTGACCAATCGATGGCTCACACATGCACACTTTACCCCGACAACTAAATATCTTAACCCCATAACGTCCCCAGACCAGACGGAACTTTACCTACTTATAGTTTTGCTTATTGATTAGGCAAGTAGGTATTTATTTATATTGTTCAATGGGTGGTCGCTTATAAAGGTTGGAAATAAAATACGAGTATATAACATATAAATTCAAAGAGCCTAAGACACTAAGTAAGTAATTGAAATACGAGTATATTGTCCTTCCTTCTGCAGCAATTCGTTAAAAGGACGCAAACTGCGTACCTAAAGGCTATGTATTCTCTACAGTCCGCACTACAAACTACCTAAGTACCTACATATAGTTTTTTTTCTCCAGGTTGGGCTCATGCACTGGCTGCACTGCGTAGCCTACCTAATGCTGCGACCTAACGACATTTTTTCTGCAAAGTACTGAGAGCTTTTTTCTAAGTACCTAGCCCACACTCTCAACCAGGGTTGTCACGGATGCCATTTTTTAGACATCCGCGGATGCAGATGCGGATATTTTAAGGCTCACATCCGCGGATGCGATTTTTTTTTTTTTTTTATTAAATTTTTTCATTTATTAACCAAAGATATAAAAAACTTATTCTAAAACATGTCCCTGCAAAACTGTTTGAACAGTTTGCCTGCAGGTAAGTCTCTTTTATGCATAATAATAACATCGTTTTTAATCCTATTTTATACTTAAATGCTAACTTATTAATCTTATTATAAACATGAGTGTGATAACGCTTGCTTGCAAAATAAGCAAACGTTACTTAAGTGTATTCAGTAGGTGTTTTTTTAGTGCTTTTTAGGGTTCCGTAGCCAAATGGCAAAAAACGGAACCCTTATAGATTCGTCATGTCCGTCTGTCTGTCTGTCCGTCCGTATGTCACAGCCATTTTTTTCCGAAACCATAAGAACTATAATGTTGAAACTTGGTATGTAGATGTATTTTGTGAACCGCATTAAGATTTTTACACAAAAATCGAAAAAAAACATTAAGTTTTAGGGGTCCCCATACACAAAACTGAAACTCAAAAATTTTTTTTTCATCAAACCCATACGTGTGGGGTATCATTGGATAGGTCTTCAAAAATTATATTAAGGTTTCTAAGATCATTTTTTTCTAAACTGAATAGTTTGCGCGAGAGACACTTCCAAAGTGGTAAAATGTGTGCCCCTCCCCCCTGTAACTTCTAAAATAAGAGAATGATAAAACTCAAAAAAATATATGATGTACATTACCATGCAAACTTCCACCGAAAATTGGTTTGAACAAGATCTGGTAGGTAGTTTTTTTTAATACGTCATAAATCGTAAACTGCAATTTATTTAACGGAACCCTTCATGTGCGAGTCCGACTCGCACTTGGCTTGGCCGCTTTTTTAAATTTATGTTTATTTGGTTCATGTCGGATGTCTTCAGGTAAAGTATTTAAGAAGTACGGAAGTCTCTTGGCTAAAGTACGGTCTCCAAAATAGTTATCAACCCGAGGTACTTCATACTTACCCGCGGACCCCGACCTTGTGCTATGTTTGTGTTCTATCGGTATTGGGCTATGTACTCTATTGCTATGATTGTTAACTGTATGGTCAAGCAGTACTCAAACACATTGCGAGTATTGCGAATGATTTACAATCGTTGCAAACCTTACACGCGCTTAGGGCTTCCAATCCCAGGATCCCGCCTTTTTTAGGACCTTTTTCAATACCGGTATTTACAACTACAATACCGGCTAATTTGGCTCCGCCACGGAGTTAAAAGTCGCTTGTGCATGTGTCTAGTCTAGAATATCTAGATAGAGGTTTCGCTTTTGTGTATAAGCCAGCAATTTTATCTGTAAGTCAACAGCTAGACGTGCTTTCCAAAGTACCTACGTTGCGCAAACATGGTCGCTCAGAGAGTCAGAAGTCCAAATTGAAGGTATGCCAACGCGCGATGGAGCGCGGTATTTTAGGTGTTAAAAGTATGGATCGGTTCGGGTCCAAAATTACCCTGGACTCCAAAACAAACACAACTGACGTGAGTGCAAAAACTGCCAGGCGCAAGTGGGACTGGGCCAGCCACGTCTGCCGGATGCATCCAGACAGGTGGGCTAATATAGCTACTAAGTGGGTATAACGGGCGACGCAGACGGGCCCGACCTAGACAAAGACGGCGGTACGGTCTGGAGGCATTCCTCATCGATTGGGCAGAAAAAGCACATAGTACGGACTCATGGAAATCACGGTAAGAACTTTGCACAGCAGTGGGACACTGAATACTTATGCACAGAAAAAAATCTTACATGCATATTCATTTGTCAAATTAGGGTACAGCGACATCACTAATCCTGTTATAATCGTTTTGATGAATAGATTTTTGTCAACTAAATGTGCAAAGAAACTAAATTTTGAATGAAACTTTTTTTGTACCATCCAATCCCAGGATCCCGGGATCCCAGGATTGATGAAGACCAATCCCGTTTTAATACCGGAATCACGAAAGGTCCGGTATTTTGAAGCCCTACGCGCTACGCGACGTTGCATGGTCCCTTTCTCTTGTCGCGACTTGGACTAGGTACATCCGTATCCGCAAAAACTCCGCATCGATTTTTGCGGATGCGGATGCAGATGTTGTAAATTATGCGGAACATAACAAATTTCTGCAACATCCCTGCTCTCGACCCCGTGCGAGTGCGGTCTAGTCTAGTAATCATTTATTGTCACATAATATGTTTACAGTGCGGGTAGGTACTGTGGGAACGGCCTGCCTTAAGAGAGGGCAAGACGGCGCGCATTCGCCCTCGATTTTTCTCGCAAGTCTCTTTCTAAGTTTTCTAATAAGAGAGAGACGGATAAAGCGAGAAAAATCGAGAGAGCTCGCGTGCCGTCTTGTGATAGCCGTGCTTTTTTTTTTGGTCTATAACGCTGGCATGGCACAAAGAAAGCTCTGGAAAAGTTATAAATGAACTGGAAGAGGAAGAGTGTATTTTGTGAAATTTAGGAGGAAATCTGGGAAGACAGACGACGGTTTTATATATCCTCAAGTGGATATCGAGCAGTTAGTAATTTAGTATATCCAAAAGATGAAGTCTCTCCACTTAAAGTTTTGAGAGGGAGACACACATTCCCATAATTTATTATATTCGTGTTTGTAAATTGTGACACTGAGATTTTTTGCAGAATATTTTTTCTAGAAAAATTGTGGTTATTGTTGATTTTTTGATATTTTCTAGACAAATAAGTTTAACTTGTGATTTTCTAAATAGTAAGCACAGAAAAAATCTGATTTAATTATTATCTCAATTATTAATTACGTTTGAAAGTAACTAAAGATGATTATTTTAGGTTTTGAAGATTTTTTTATAAACGTGTTCAATGTGGACGCAGCTTTACTAAAATGCCTTTGTAATTTTTTTAAAAGACTAAAGGCGTCCTAAGTTGCCTATTTAGCAGTGTAACTTCGATGTACGTCACGAAAACGTTGTTGTCTTAAATTACCCCATTCTACGGTCTAACTTGGGACAGCCAGTAGAAAAACAAAAACAATTGACAATAGTAGTTTATGTGACTGTACATAATGAAGGGCATTAAACACGAGTGTGGGTTTATGAAACGAGCCGAAGACGAGTTTCATAATAACATCACACGAGTGTTTTAATGCCTAATTATGTACAGTTACATACACTGCTTTATCTATCCACATATCATAAGCCTCCATGATGCGTTCAGGAGCCGCATATTAACCCGGCATGGCGGCGTGGTTTTCTGGCAGCTGTCATAGTTTTTTTTTTAATTCAGAAACAAACTTAGAGTCAGCTCTAACTATCATATCGTTCGATATCTTACTTACGTGCGAGATTTGTCAAATTTGTATGCAACTTGACAATTCATTTCGAACTAAACGTCATCTCGATTGATATTAGAATAGACGTCAAATCAAATGTTCGAAATTTAATCGAAATAATATTATCGAAATCGAAGTTATTATTTAGCAATAATAACATTTTCACAGATAAGAAATTTGTTCTAACAAAACGGTCAGTTTTTATGGTGGTCATAATGTGCGGTTCTTGAACGCATCATGGAGGGTGTCGCGAACGCCCTCTCTTTATATAGGAATGTAACCGGTACAAATACAGTTAGACTGCGCAATATTAGAGGGCGCCGCGAAAGGGTTTATTTATGGACATAGGAAGGATAATCTGAATCCTACCTTGAATCATCTCTGCAGTCCACGGATATCTGCTTCGCTTTTCTAGACGATGACGCTCGCGGCACTCGCACGGTGACGCTCGCGTCTACCATCTGTGGTTATAAAGATAACCATGACACACCTGTCACGTAGGCCTTAGAAACTTAGCACATATAAGTTCTACCTACTGAACAACTGGAGTTGTACCACGTCTTCTCCTAAATATACGAATAGTCGTTCCTTCACTAGGGTTAGCCACATAAGGTGTGTACACTATATTACTGTATCTAGTTCTCGCCCTTCGACCGAGAAACTATGGAGGTACCTCCCCTATATACTGTCATCATGACTAGGGCATACTATCTATCAGAAGTAACTATGTTCTCAGGCTACTGGTAGCGTGTTATCGCGATGGTTATAATTATCATTAAGTAACACAGGATTCAGGAAACAGTTCTAGTATAATACCTTTAGAATATGTAGATTGTAGCACACAATTATATCAGAGCAAATAATCTTCATAGAACAAATAAAGTACCAAGAAACTAAGACACTTAGCTTTCAGAGACCACCTGCGTAGCCCCCGGCTCCTTGGCGAGAACTCCGTAGACTTCTTCGACCTTCGCTGCCGCTCCATGATAAAATGAGGCTTTTTCCACGGAACAAACGATTAATGCTCCAAAACTCCCACTTTAGTCTACCCACAGTCACAACTATATCATAACCTTGCCAGTGCAAATAATCTTAAGGCGTCACTACACGTTCCGACCACGAGTTAAAGTCTTCGCGATATCAACTGCCAGATGTCGCGACACTCCCCACTCCAAAAGAAGTGAAGTCATCTCGAAGTGGTTGGCCGCAACACTGGAAAGCCAAAAGAAGCTACGTCACAGGACGTCATCCTTTAAGACCCTCCTGACGACCATTAGAGATAAGACTAGGCAAACAACTTCCCAAGTTGGCACAGTTGTGCTTAGATCTAGAACACTCATTTCCCATTCCTTGACCTTATTTTTCCCACTCACTACAAGGTTTTCTTTCAATTCATTTACTAAGTTACGGATAAAAAACTTCAAACTTGCACGCTATTAGCTTATGTGGCAAATAAACTTATTCCGATACTAGCTTATTAGCGTGGGTCTCGCTTATTACGGTAGGTACTGAAACTGAGCCTCTCTTA
The DNA here is from genome assembly GCA_963854355.1 of Epinotia brunnichana. Lineage (NCBI taxonomy): Eukaryota > Metazoa > Arthropoda > Insecta > Lepidoptera > Tortricidae > Epinotia > Epinotia brunnichana. Next base: position 41,565,138 of record OY977936.1, on the reverse strand, counting down.
GGTCTGTACAAGAAAGCTTCTCAAAAGCACGGGGAGCGCATCAATTAAACACAGAGATCCAACGTCAAGCACTTAGTAGGACTTTGTTGACAATCTCACGGCACTGTTCTCCCACTACATGTAAATATATTCATCTGTATCTCTTCGGGTTTCTTATTCAGTTCACAGGCCTTGGAATATATTCTGAACCCCCTTTTCCACTTCTCTCAGGATTCACACAAATCACCCAACGTCATATTCGTCACATTTTCACAACGGAGGTGTAAGCACGGACTCTATTATTCTTTAACTCCAATTATATTCTTATTTTTTCTTATCTTATTATATCTATATCCAAATATATTCAATTGTCTTAAATTTTGTTTGTTCATGTTTTAATCACCTTACCGACTGCGCCATTTTCGTAACAAGCTCTACAAGTATGGCATTCATATTCATATATTCATTCAATTTATTCATAAATCCTGTTTACATGTTATTTAGTTAAGTAAATATTTCCCCGACAATCAAATCTTCCATCTACTTACTTTCTCTACTATCAAGAGTTCTCTACTATCGAGAGTTCTTTACTATCAAGAGTTCTCTACTATCGAGAGTTCTTTACTATCAAGAGTTCTCTACTATCGAGAGGAGCATCACCTAGGTCTGTGCTAGCAATCTTCATAAGTATAGTACTCTCCAAACAATCTCATTATTTCTCTACTATCGAGAGGAGCATCATCTTACTCGGCCGGACAAAGGTAAACATCACTATGCGGGCAGGGTCCCGAAAAGATGGTGAAGTACACGGAGGCCGAAACCAACCGCACTTCGATAAGCGAGCAGTGTCTCGCAACAGAACGTGAGATCACCACAGCCAAAGCTGCAGCACCTCGGTAAGCTTTACTATGCGGGCAGGGTCCCGAAAAGATGGTGAAGTACACGGAGGTCGAAACCAGCCGCACTTCGATAAGCGAGCAGGGTCTCGCAACTGAACGGGAGATCACGGCAGCCGAAGCCGCCGCACCTCGACAAGATGTACCTTGTCAGCCTTATCCAAGATGAGCCCAGACATACCCGGCCTCATCCCACCTAAGGTAGACACAAGTAAACATCGCTATGCGGGCAGGGTCCCGAAAAGATGGTGAAGTACACGGAGGCCGAAGCCAGCCGCACTTCGATAAGCGAGCAGGGTCTCACAACTGAACGGGAGATCACAGCGGCCAACGCCGCTGCACCTCGATAAGCTTATACTATGCGGGCAGGGTCCCGAAAAGATGGTGAAGTACACGGAGGCCGAAGCCAGCCGCACTTCGATAAGCGAGCAGGGTCTCGCAACTGAACGGGAGATCACGGCAGCCGCAGCCGCCGCACCTCGATAAGATGTACCATTTCCGCCTTACCTAAGATGAGCTCAGATTTTACATTCACAACATGGATCTCATCACGTATATCACGTGGCAATCCCTATATGTATATACATTAATTGTTTAGAGAAATCCATAAACCCATTGTGAGCTTTACTAAGATCTATAAATATACTTAGCTTTCGATGTTTCTGTATAATTGCAGGCCATCATGGCAAATTCTCTCTTAACTCATTGTTACAGTCATTCATTGTCAATGACGTCATCCATATCATTACGAAGCTTCATCTCAAATTATATCCCTTCGCAACATCAATAATTATTCTCACTTCTCGAAGTCCAAATCAACAAATCAAATCTCGTTCATTTTATTTCATTCGCTGTTAAGTCATGTACATACATTATAATTAAGGTGTTCAAATTCAGTACCTCCGAACAAACAGACCAAAAGAAATTAATTTATTACTTAAAGGGAACCAAGGCTATTTCTGTGCCTTTCTAGTATTCCCAAAATCAATGCTAAGTATGTAGTTTACTTTCACAATCTTAACACCCTCACTCTCCGATCTCTGGTAATGAAATGACAGGCTCAACATATTCGATAGACCCTCCCCAACCAAAAGAAAAACTGCCTTTTCCGACGATAACTACAACAGGTTAGGATGGTTATACCAGCTATCGATCTCTCATTTCTGTCCAAACTGATACGGTCTTATAGACATCAACAATTTTGAGTGGTAGGTATCTATCGAACCTTCATCCTTCTGTTTCTATCTATTGTTACCAAATACTTAAGACACTTTGATCAGTTGAGTTACATCCCCTGAAAAAAAATCGTGTAATATAAGACACGACCTGTAATAATTTCAAGAAACTATATATTAATCTATGTACCTTCAGCATCTCTTATTCTTTAACGACGGAAGTTGTCTTGTCTACCCTGAAACAATAATCTCCTTCCATCACTCCTTCTAGTACAACTGACGACCAGTATATTCCCACGTATCTCTCTTTAGATTAGATCAGAGGTTATTCGAACGCTGAGGACGACTAACCGATTCTTTCGAAGCTTTTGCAAATGTTAAACAACCTTAACTTCCACATACCCCGACATACCAACACTTCAACTCTTACTGGTACGTTACGATATACTGATACGTCAACTTTTATTCGAATTCAAAACCACCTTCTAATTACTCGTTAGTTTTTGAACAAGTCACCGACTCCTTCTCGCTACTAATACCCGGTACCACATTATCAATAATTCAATACATATCTCATAAAACAGCATGTCACATGTAGATTCAATACATGTCTCCTATACTCTTAATGCCAAATGATTAACTAAATCGGCTATATGTGTTTCGCATATATTCTAAACTAGAATCCATGAGTATTGACTTCGAATGTATATCTGAAACGAACAAGCAATGATACTCCCGAGCACCGAATCAGCGACCTAAATCGGTTGAATGATAATCGGGCCTCCTACAAGGATAAATAGTGTTATGATCTTCTATTTAGAAACCACTATCTAGGTATTAAACCATTTCTCATCGTGAGTGCAGAATTCTACTGCAAGAGCTGACTTTCGACTAAGTTCCTATGTCTGAACATCATTCGAACTATAATACCTAAGTATTGGATAAGACTTACATAAATCATTACAGAACTACACTAATAGCTTCACCATAGCTACTGGCTAAACAACCAAGTGTCAAATCAAGATTTCGATATACTAGATACCATGTAGGTCTACTACTTATTTCAGCGACCAAATATCTTTCTCAATAAGGTAACTGTATCTTTTCTTTGTATTGTTAGTTACCAGACGTTTCAAATTTCAATACAATGTCTCTCAGAGAAAATTCTAGATTAATGTAAGCTTTACATCTAAATTTTGCAAACAAGTAACTGTCAATTCATTCAAATAGTCCTATTTATTAAGTCCGCCCGACCAATACTTGACATATTTAAACTCTTTACTTTATCAATGCTGGCTCAAATCTTTGACTTTATAGTAAACTTCAACAAGAAAAAATATTCAATATCAACCAAAATAGGAAAATTTATGTAAGTGATGGTACCGTCTACATCTACAAGTATTACTTAAGTAATGACCCGTCATTACCTATATGTTAAATTGAAACTATTTAGTCATCCATGTCCATACTTTGGATACTTAGGTATTGAGCACGATCTGAGGCCTATGGCCTATGTCCAGTACTTTGGATACTTAGGTATTGAGCACGATCTGAGGCCTATGGCCTATGTCCAGTACTGGACGTCTTTCGGCTGGTATGATGATGATGAGCACGATTTAAGATAATCTGTGATATTATGCATTAAACGTCATTGACAAGTTAAACGAACTCGTAGTACCTAAGTACTTGAATGTATATACAAATCTCTATTGATATATACTACCTATGTCTAATATTCAGGGGTTATAGAATTATTTCCATTTCGCGTGTAACATCTAAATTGATTCGAACAATTCTTTCATCCTTTCCCACATTTCTTTTTATTCCTTTTCGTTGGATGCGGGTGGCGCAGGACCGGCCACTCCGGCACTCTTTGGGGGAGGCCCATGTTCAGCAGTGTACGCCCCTCGGCTGATATGATGATGATGACGAATCCTTTCATTTTCAGTACTGAACCTATTCATATAGAATATCAATTACTCATTTAGGTACTTCAACTGGTTGTGATCAAACGTAGCTAACGACACACTAGCTTTCTCTTATTATTCAAATAATTGCCATAATCAATAAATTTAGACTATTCCATTAAGTAAGAAGATGAAAACATTTAATAACATTTTACTGTACCTACAGTTCGCGTAGATATTACGATCAATACAGTACATGATGATGATGTCTTCCCAGTCGTATCCGGTATAGTATACATAACTATTACAATAACAGTGGTAAGGCTTATTATTTGAAATAACTAGTCGAGTAGGTATTGAGCTTAAGACTCACAAAACTTCACACAACTACACACGGTTATGCACACAATACCTACCAATTCATACTTGAAATGCTCAAATCTATCCCGATGATATAACTAGGTACACATATGTGAAAACCACATTAACTTCACGTGACTACATCATGAGTTGGTTAGGTACGTCCTAGACTGACAAACGTAACCAAAGACTATTAATTAATTTTAACGCCTACATATTGAAGTATGTTCAATGAATAACTCAGTAACTTTTACACCATTATTCACCTGCCTATATATTACATGTAGGTTAGTAACTACATACCCTACGTATTCCCATCTGTCTATGAAAATAATCGAGTACCATAGTACGTAACTATGCCATAAACAATTAATCAACAGTTGTATCAACACCACTACAATCACGCTGCAACGAGAAATGAGATTATAGACGAAGAACTCTGTTAAAAAGAAAAACATTTGATTGATCTCGTACGTAGACATATTATACTACCCAATCATTATCTCATTCGTCTATAAATCACTACATTGAAAACTGTTTCGCTAGTGTATCAGAAAACTTTTAACCCGATTATTATTAAGTACCTACTTAGAAGAAACTATCACGTCATGTTGGAAAATCACATTATTTTCACTCAGAAGGCAGCAGTCGTTCTCAGAAATCTGAAACAAATTTTTGAGCCGTCTTCGGTTGCTCACTATCAGAATTATTATATACAATAGGTATCATGAAATTTATTTTTCGGCATTCATCTCCTTATACACTTACACTGAAATAAATTATTTTCTTCTTCTTATATGTACGCACACGACGAACCAAAGAGACGGCACTAAGTAATAGAAACTTTAACAACAAGAGTGGAATCCAACGGCGTGAAATAAACTGCTCGATTAGAACGTAAATCATTACTAGAATCGTTCACGAAGGCACGAGTGATAGGTACGTACACTGTTCCAAGTAGTTCCAACAACACGCCCATCCTGCAATGGAATTTGTAGACCGAAACATTTCTATGATCTGTATATAGGCTGGACACATACTCATAAAACGCGGTCTTATATTTCGAAGTTGTATGAAACCTTCCCTTAACAATACTGTTACTCGCATGTACCTATGCTTCTGAAGTAAAACATGAAACTGGATAAATATCTCGAACGTATACGCACTGAAAAATAATTAATACTAGATAGGCATACTATGCATCATAGCTTGTTCAAGCTTAATATGTACGACCGTTATTAATCTGCGTCAAAATGTATGTACTATTGGGTACCGGAATAATATATATCTATTCCTAATTAATCTATGTAATCATTACTACTATGCTAGTCTGTGCACTAGGTACATTGATTCTAAGTTCTTCCTTTAACCAAGTTTACTTACTTTAATATTTTTATCCACATAATTTGGCACTATAAATAGCAATAGTCAATTATCACATTAGTAGGTATTTAAATAATATGACTCTAAAATAAGTTGAAAGCAATAAGTCAAAGTCGCATTGAATTTAATTGTAAAGACAAAAATGATTTTTCCGTTTTAAATCCATACTCATCCGCTCTCCGTCTGATTATTTCCATGATTAAACGTACCCTATATGCATAACTATAGTGATTCTTTCAATTTTCACACGTATTTTTACTTTCTATTGCTATTTGATGATGATCTGATGATGATGTATAAAAAATACTAGGCCGACATTGGAAACGAAATCCATAATTGTAAATGATCCATGAGAATCCCGCTATAATTGCGCATGAAATAAAATATCGACTGATATGATTTTCACAAAAGCTATTGCTTTACCACAAAATATGACTGACCACTCTGACTCAAAAGTCTGGCAAGTTCTTTTGCTTTTACTTATACCCAACATACATACATAAATACTCCTACTATACACCTATGTATAGTCGTTCGTACGCATGATTATTAGAATAGAATACTGGTTAATCCTACGAGATCTCATACTCATTACCAAGTTAATATAGTCCAAGAAAAATACTGGTAAATTAATTTGTTCCATAACATGTTATGTTTTATGTAAATATGCTAGTGCTACCTCTAACCTTCTCAAAAATACTTCTTCTGACTCATTAAGTTCATTGAAATCTCTTTATTGCACTGAAATGCTGGACACGAGTATACAATGCACTGAGTAACTGCAAATATTACCGTTGAATGTAAATATGTTATGGATACTTGCCATAAACGTTAACTGTAAGGACTCGTACATAACTGAAACGACATTACAACATAATTACGCAATAGGCAGCAAGTCAATCACTCCTGGAATAATAATAATGTACGTATGAAACTGAAGTTGTGTGACCTAGTTAAATTCACTTCCCTTGCGTTTTGTTGTTTTTACCCGACTGCCGAAGGAGAGAGGGTTATGTTTTTATGTCTGTAAATAAATGCTGCGTCTAACCTCACGCCTTTAATATTTTACACGGCTACACAGTTGCAACAAGCACCCACAACAAACAAAATTCGACGGCACTAGGAACCACCCAGACACGATAAACAGGTAACAATTTCTCCTCCAACACCATAACCACTGGAAGTCAACCTGTCGATCTACAATCAAAGAGCTATTTTCGTGTATTAGCTAAAATTACGTACTCACAAGTAGCACCTTTCTTTATACTCAAATACCCTAAAATCGATTCACATATGCACGTTTGTAATCGCTCGGGGACAATAAATACTGCTGTACCTTAACATCACCACAGCTAACAATAATTGGAGCTCACAAGCTAGATCAAACCATTAGCATCAAATTGAACTGTCAAATAATTCAGCAACAACTATGACGACACTCATATGCGTTGGCAGCAAAAACTAACGAATTTCACTTCGTACAGAAATCAAACTGCAACGCGCTACGACGTAGTGCTACTAGTTACTTTTGCAGATCCTGTAGGAATCACATCCTGGAAAGAAATGTTCTAGCATTTAACAAAAACAGTACCTATGCGATCATATCTCGTACTACTGCTGTTACAAACATTGTTGAAGGAAACAATCGATTCTAAACTTCAAGATAATCCTCTCAAACTGAATTTAACCCCGAGATCCTCGTACTTATTTAAGCCAACTTTCTTACCGTTAACTATCCAAAGGTAATGCGCTGCATCTCTCACAAATTAACGGCTCTTTCCAAATCATGATTTTTCTAAATCCTTTCCAACACTTAAGAGCGTAGTCGGTCTGCGACAAAATTGAGAAATAGGTATTTGTACAAACTATTGCCGTCGCGTTGCCCCAAGCGACCGCGTGCGATGCGCGATAGGGACAACCGCAGCTTAGACCGATTTTCACAACAAATTCTTGACAAGATCGATGCTTTGTATGGAAAAATGCTGCTAGGCTACCCTCTTAACTCGACTCACTTGTAGAAATATTTCGTCTCATCGCCACGACTCTTTTCAACTACCCTCTTTTTTTTTTCTTTTATTATTATATAATTAGATATAGAAGTACTTCCACCAATATCTGAATGCAATGCAAGCACAAATCCTTGATACTCATTAAAATATGGTATCCGACATAATATAGAACAGCTTTTCAATCTTTCGCTTTTATATCATATTAGACTGAAAAAATCTGTGATGCAATATGATACGCAAATTTATGATGAAAACAGTTAATCCGTTGCTTTTCCGTCTTATTTTATACGGTAACTGTTTCTTAGCTTCTGTAAACTGTACGTGTTCTCAAAATGTTCAAAATAGCAACGTACCAACATTAATTTTATTCAAAAACATGGAAGAACTTTAAAAGGAACCTTCATTACAACATTGAAGCACTGATCGAGAAGCAACTAGCCGGGGCCCTCGGCTGAATTGACATCACCATTAGTGTTCCATAGAAGCTCTAATTTATTGTATCATTATTCAACTGGTATTGTATGTAATACATTCTATACCATGTATAATTTAGCTTAAATTTACATTATTCTCAAACAAATGTAAAATTGGGACAAATAAATTCATACCGCTGTTAGCGTGTTTCAGTCAATCAAGGAATTGTATGTGCATCGATAAATAATTGAAGTATGCTACACCATACTCCACCACAACACTAAATCGCCAAACCAAGGGTTAAGATAAAACTGCCTGAAACAAACTGGCTAATCCGACTGCCTACCAGCTCAATATAACCGATATAGGCACGGATTCAAATATCCCAGCACCATTCACCATGTCGCGAACGCCCTCTCTTTATATAGGAATGTAACCGGTACAAATACAGTTAGACTGCGCAATATTAGAGGGCGCCGCGAAAGGGTTTATATGTGGACATAGGAAGGATAATCTGAATCCTACCTTGAATCATCTCTGCAGTCCACGGATATCTGCTTCGCTTTTCTAGACGATGACGCTCGCGGCACTCGCACGGTGACGCTCGCGTCTACCATCTGTGGTTATAAAGATAACCATGACACACCTGTCACGTAGGCCTTAGAAACTTAGCACATATAAGTTCTACCTACTGAACAACTGGAGTTGTACCACGTCTTCTCCTAAATATACGAATAGTCGTTCCTTCACTAGGGTTAGCCACATAAGGTGTGTACACTATATTACTGTATCTAGTTCTCGCCCTTCGACCGAGAAACTATGGAGGTACCTCCCCTATATACTGTCATCATGACTAGGGCATACTATCTATCAGAAGTAACTATGTTCTCAGGCTACTGGTAGCGTGTTATCGCGATGGTTATAATTATCATTAAGTAACACAGGATTCAGGAAACAGTTCTAGTATAATACCTTTAGAATATGTAGATTGTAGCACACAATTATATCAGAGCAAATAATCTTCATAGAACAAATAAAGTACCAAGAAACTAAGACACTTAGCTTTCAGAGACCACCTGCGTAGCCCCCGGCTCCTTGGCGAGAACTCCGTAGACTTCTTCGACCTTCGCTGCCGCTCCATGATAAAATGAGGCTTTTTCCACGGAACAAACGATTAATGCTCCAAAACTCCCACTTTAGTCTACCCACAGTCACAACTATATCATAACCTTGCCAGTGCAAATAATCTTAAGGCGTCACTACACGTTCCGACCACGAGTTAAAGTCTTCGCGATATCAACTGCCAGATGTCGCGACAGAGGGTTTATGATATTTGGATAGATAAAAGTGTTAAGAGGGCGCTCGTTTTTTGGTCCGGAATAAGCGAGAATGACGGATTTTTGACGTTGTAATTCTAAGAAACGGAGAGCTTTTTCTAGATCCTGATTACTTATTTGCATAGGTAAACTCCTCATATTGGTCCTAGCCGCCTCCAATTTACGAATTACTGAATACTTTAACCGAAAATACCCGATTACCGACAGTAGTTTTCTGAAGAGAGCGCAGAGTCATAAGTTTGAGCCCCTAATACTCTATGATGTTATATGAGAACCTACTTGTTTTATTCTATTTTCACTAGCGTAATATGTTGCCATTGCGCCTAGCCGCCTCGAATTTTCCTTATTCTGCACGTATATATATGTAAACTGTTCTCAATTACACCATATTTGTCAACAAAATCTTACTGAAAACTCAAGGATTTTCTCATTATTGTTGAATTATTTGTGTATTGAATCTTACACAACATTGAAGTTTATGCTTGTACCAACAAGATCCAGTCCAAAAAATATAACTTTCGTCAAAATTTATATTTATAAATAATTATTCAAAACTAGTATAAATTTACCGTCGCGCGGGAATATATCTCAGTACCGGCTGAATAGCCCTCCGAGACAGACGTGTACTGTGTTTATTTGTGGCTATTCACGAAGCTAACTGGCCACTCTTCAGATAAAATAATATTATTTTGATCTCCGACTAGGCATAGTTGTTACCAACCTCGGGGTCAAACTATACTGGGGATACATTCGTGAGGCTAATCGAGACAAGTTATGAATTGCATAGCTGCCAGATAAGACGTAGTGTAGCGAAAAGGCTCAAACCCACAGTATACGTAACATTTAAAATTGAACCTTCTACCTAAAACAAAAGTCATACATTTCAATGGTGATGTCTTGTGGGTTGGATCCTTTTGTCTAAACTACGCGTTCTATAGTCAATTATTATTGTACGAGTGATCGTGATACTTGATAGATTTAATTTATTTACTTGTTACTATCAGTCCACCTTGTGGAGGGTCCGCTGCAGTTTCCGGTACGTAGTCGCCTCTCGAGAACCTCCCCGCCCCAACGGCCATTATGATTAGTTAGTATGTATGTATGTATGTTAATTTGGGCGAAATCTTCAAATTAGGTACTATTATCTTCTTATATTAAGTATCTTCGGTGACAATGCCATAATATCATAGAGCTGGTCTGATGATGGAGTCGGAAGGTGGCCATAGCAACTCCTAAACTCAACAAGATAAAGCCATCGAATTTTGGCTCATTTATTTGGTCATGGCACGGCAAGACTTGGATGCTGGATGATTTCCAGAGTCTGATGATGGAGCTGGAAGGTGGTCATGGAACTCCTAAACTAAACTAGATAAACCCATCTAGTTTGGGCTCATCTGTTTTGTCTTGGTAAACACTTTGGTGATGGATGATTTCCAGGATCTGATGATGGAAGGTGGTCATGGGAACTCCTAAACTAAAATAGATAGACCTATCTTGTTTGGGTTTGTGTGATTTGTCTGTACAAGTACCCACGAACCAGCGACATAATATGCAGGGTTATTGAAAATAACAAGATGAATAAAAAACTTTTTAAAAAATAAGCTTATATGGCGTTTGTTAAGTACAGCACGATCCTACCTTGCATTTAGTTATTATTTTCGTTTATATATAATAATAACACACACCGGGGGTTTACACTGGAAAGGGAGATTTTTACGTGGTTTTATTACATTTCCGAGTCATCATCATCATCATCATCATATCAGCCGAAAGACGTCCACTGCTGGACATAGGCCTCCCCCAAAGAGTGCCACAATGGCCGTTCCTGCGCCACCCGCATCCAGCGGACTCCCGCGACCTTTACCAGGTCATCAGTCCACCTTGCGGGGGGCCTACCCACACTGCGCCTTCCGGTACGTGGTTGCCCTCAAGAACCTTTCCACCCCAACGGCCATCGGTTCTACGTGCAATGTGCCCCGCCCACTGCCACTTAAGTTTAGCAATTCGGAGGGATATATCGGTTACCTTGGTTCTGCTGCGGATAGCCTCATTTCTGATGCGATCGCGCAGAGAAACTCCCAGCATAGCCCTCTCCATTGCCCTTTGAGTGACTTTGAGCCTTCTTATGAGGCCTATAGTAAGCAACCACGTTTCCGTGCCATATGTCATCACTGGCAACGCACACTGGTCAAAGACTCTCGTCTTGAGACACTGCGGAATATTGGACGAAAAGATGTGCCGTAGCTTCCCGAATGCTGCCCAGCCGAGTCGGATTCGACGATTGACCTTCCCTTCGACATTTCCGAGTATCACTCTTTATTTCGAAATAAATGTTAAAAAAACCGGCCAAGTGCGAGTCGGACTCGCGCACGAAGGGTTCCGTACCATTATCTATATCTAAAAACGCCAAAATATCTATATCTAAAATCACGTTTGTTGTATAGGAGCCCCCTGTAGCCTAGTTAGTAACTTGGAAGTGACTCTGCCTACGAAGCTGGAGGTCCCGGGTTCGAATCCCGGTAAGGGCATTTATTTGTGTGATGACCACAAATATTTGTTCCTGAGTCATGGATGTTTTATATGTATTTAAGTATTTATTTATCTATATAAGTATGTTTATCATCGTCTAGTACCCATAGTACAAGCTTTGCTTAGTTTGGGGCAAGGTCGATTTGTGTAAGATTGTAAAAGAAAAAGAAACAAATAAAAACTAAAATAAAAATAAAAAGATGTATTCTGTTTTTAATTTAGTATTTATTGTTATAAATAGCGACAACAGAAATACATCATCTATGAAAATCTCTATCTATCACGGTTCATGAGATACAGCCTGGTGACAGAAGGACAGACAGACATTCAGACAGACAGACGGACAGCGGAGTCTTAGTAATAGGGTCCCGTTTTACTCTTTGAGTACAGAATCCTAATAAGTGACATAGGTTTTAGGCTCAGAACATAAAAAAAGGGAGAAGTGCCGTACTGCTTAATTTCAACCAAAACCGATGTCCCCAGTTTTCTCCCACCGCAGCGCCCACAGGCACACACATTGAACCGTGTAAAAACAAAGACTCGGGCGTTGCCAGTTGCTACGGCAACATGCAAACAAGGGCTGTGATTGGCTTAAACGCACTACACTAGGGGGGGCGACAAACGTTAAAATTATGTTGTATCGACATTGATATTAAAATTAATATTATGTTATGATATTGATGGGTAACAACTTCAACAACATGGTAAGTTTATGTGGTGGTATTTAAACTTCTAGCTACAAGTTTAAATAACACGTGTTGTTAACTTACCATAAATCGCAAAAGTAAAAAATATTGACGAATACCTACAGAGTAACATAAACGGCTTTTTATAAGTTCGTGTTCACATACATTTAAAACTCTGGTCACATCGATATTTTTGACCTGTAGGTACCAGGCCGATCCGACTCGCATTTTGGCGCGAAATAATATGTCAATTATTCATATTACGATATTTAAGGCTAAGGGCGAGTATCCACCAAAGATGTGCGAAGATGTGTTACCATACATTTTACACCTAGGTTTCAAGCAAGCGAGGTGTCAAATATTCGAAAAGTGTACGGCTCTTATTAAGTGGTTGGAAACATTTTTCTTGAAAATGTTACGAACACATTAACTCTTCTCTGTACAGGAAACCAGTTAGGACCTCTGCCAGTAGCATCTATCCATTTTTTTAGAACCTAATCGGATTCTTTGGAAAACTGTAATAAGAAACCGAGATTTCTTCTTCAATTATCACATTTGAAATGAAAGTAAAAAATACTCATTTAAAAAAAAATATTGGTAATAATATCACATTTTAAGTTGTTCTGAAGCCATTTGCAACTAAATTATATACTTGTATATACAATTTTAATATGTCTATTTACCGTTCATACTGCAAATTAGTGAAAATCTTATTAGTAGGTACCGTAAACATTTTGTGCCTTTTAATATTATTAGTTACCTTTAAGATAGGCACCCAACCAAAACAAGTAATTAAATAAAATAAAACAGCGAAAGTAGTCGAAATAAAATAACTAGTATAAAAAAAAATATATATATATTTACGCGTAAATTGTAACTGCACTTTGGCACCGCTCTAGTTTAGTAGTACCACTAAAAAATTCAAGCATCGTCCGTATCCATAGTGGTTTAATACATTGCGCCGTGGTTTACTGTATTGAACGATCAATGTACAACGCATAGAACAAAAATATGCATTTTCGTTCGATATGTTAGTTCGATCCCGAGAAATGATGCGGCGTTGCGTTTATTTATTAAAATATTAGTTTTTACTGACTTAAGTGAAAATACTAATACTCACATGTGGTGCGTGACTCCACCATTCATGTAGGTTTTAGTTTCATTCCTATTTTTGCATGTAACCACGCTACAATTCGGCATTTTGAGTAAACGTGGAATAACATTTCAGATTCACGGCAAATTGCGACTAACATGCGGTGGGCAGTGACATGCCCATTTGGCCATGTCGCACCGACACGCGCCAAGCCCCCGTTTCATATCTATTCCTTTTTATCATCTGAGGTTTTAGGCTTTTGAATAAAATCACGCATTAATTAATTGCATTCAAGATAAAAAGCTGTGTTTGTATAATTTATAATTTTCAGTTCCTTTGGTAAGAAACGGACATAGCAATTTCTATGAAGGGTTTTTTTTTACTGTCCATAACAAAAAAAAATTCTTCAAGAAATGAATACGTAAGTACCCAGTAATTTCCTAGTAGTGGGTCTACTGGTATAATTTCATTACATTACTATATATAAATAAGACTCAGATAACATGCACACTATTAATATCCGTAAAACAAATTATTATTCTTATTACTGACAACTTTAAAACTCGTTAGTTTATTTTATACTAAAAAAATGAAACTAAATATACTTTGTCATATCATAGTATTTTAATACAAATAGAAAACTTGTGCTCAAAAATCAAATACTTACTTTATTCAAGTTATCTAACTTCGCTAACATGATGTTCTAGAACATCATGTTAGCGAAGTAATACTTACCACTTTTTAGTGCAAGTATCAATATCGGTCACGGAGTGAATTCCAACGGTGCGCTATACAGCTATTTGCATCGGCAAGCTCCGCGGTTAGTTCTATCCCGATCGCACTTACATATAGCTAGAAAGGGACGGCACCCGCGGCTGGTGCGATCTCGCTGTGCATGTGGGGGTTAGGTACGTTTGTGTGGGTGGTAGTAGTATTTACACACACAAACGCACTACGCGTGTCAAAATACCGAATTCTGAGCGAGCGCTTTTTTGAAGAGCACTCTTAATATAATGTGCAAAAGAAAAGTATAAGTATACTTAGACTGCAACTTGAGACCACAAATCAGATTGCTAACTCTATTATAATTACCTATGTTTTTTTTGCCCGTGAATTCGCAACTCGTCTCATTTTCCCCCATTTGACGGTATATAATTTACAAATGATAAATATACCTAATAATAAATAAAGATTTCTTATTAAAACTCGTCCGCTAGGAAAGAAAGCAAGAAAGAAAGAAGACATTTATTCACTACACAATACTACACAACAGCTGAACAGCTACAGCTTTAATCAAGCCCGAACGAAACGCAAACCGCCATGTTTTATCAAATGTCATAAAAGTGGAGCAGTGAGGAAAACAAGCTCCGTGTTTGTTTTATTATTTTTGTTACAATCGTCTATTTGTTCACAATAATATCAGAAACGTATTATTCTCTTCACTTCTATTTATATTATGAGAACTATTAACGGTGTTTTTAAGATGTGTTCCTGTAAAGAAAGTACCAATCGAGTGTGACGCGGATCAAATAGAATGCCGACAAGATGAAGCTTTTATCGCTGTTATTTACGATTATCACAAGTTGCTACGTTCCGACCGCCTTCGCTCAGAATGAAAACTGCACGAGGCCATATAATCGATGCGACTACAAGCAGTCGGTGGCGAAACTCTCCGAGACTTTGGGAACCAAAATGAACGAGATACTCGCAACGGAACTCAGCAGCGACTATAACACGCAGCTCGAGGAACGCACGTTAAAAGTCAGCCATCCCTCTGATAATGACATGCTGCTCCCTATAGCTCGCAAATTAAGTTACAAGCTCTCTTCTGCGGCTACGATACTTAAAAACATGAGCACGGCGATAAAGGGCAAATATACTCCGTCCTTTACGTATCCCTGTCCGTTCAATTCTATACGTAAGTCAGTTTTTATTAAAAATGTTGAACTATTTGAAAATATGCCAAAGTCTCAAATGTTAGAGCACTTCAAAGATTTGAAAGTGAAGAGACAGTATTATCTTTCACATATTGACTATGCAACTGATAAAGACTGTGTGACCATGTCAAACACCAACTTGAGGTATTTATATCACAAGGTTGTAAATCCAGACTCAAAGTTAGTTGTTTTTATTATTGATAATAATATGAGCTCAGGATCGCTACAGCATGCAGTGACAGTAGCTAGAGAGATGGTATATTCTCTACAAAGTACAGATGTCATTGCATTGAAGATGACCAACACTACAGACTTCCTAAAATTTGATGACACATGCAGTAAGGATGGGGTGTCTAGCCTAGGAAATGCTACAGATAGCAATAAACTTCTGCTGCGGGATTACTTATCATCACTGGACATCGCTCCTTCAAATGTTTCACCACAAACTATAAATAAGGAATTAAATGCTCTAATTGCTGGGAAATCTTTACCTGCCAACAAGTTGTTCATATTTTTGACCGATACAAAAATTTTAAAGAATGGAACTTGGCTTAAAGTTTTTCCTGACCCAGCAAATGAAAACATGATGTGTGCTATTGGTCTGATACGTGAAAATGATGCAGATAAAAATAGTACAATAGAAATATTTCACATGGATAAGTGGCATAATCACTCCAGCAACCACTCTGTGCTCAGGATGCACATAAACAACAGTGGGGTGGTTGGGCAAGTGGCTTCAGCATTTATCTCATTATTACCTGATAAATATCAAAACAATTTGATCATAACTGAAGGCCCCCTGTGGGAAGCGACTGAGAGAGACTTTATGGTATCTATGATGCTGCCTGTTTCTTCTGGGATACTGGGATTGGATTTGTATTGGTCTGATCTTGCAGAAGATATTATATATTTTAAGGTGTCAAATCTAAAAAAGAGAGCATTTGTGATGGATTTTTCTGGTAAAGTCCTTATGCACACATACTTCCCAAGACCTGAAACAGCTTCTGAAAAAATTAAATTCACTAATTTGGAGAGTATTGAGGATTATGATTTTATTCATACTGTAAGAGAGGAAATGTTATCAAAAAGCTCTGGTAACTTTACTGTCACCAATCAGAGTTCAAGTAAGTCCATTGTGTATTCCTGGAGATGGGTTGAAAAGTTGTATATTGTGTGTATAGTGTCAGAAACAGTTGAAAAAAGTGTTCTAAACAAAACCCACATCCACCTTGCCAGAAGTAACAAAGAAATATTATTTCACAGATTAGACTTGTTCCCTCCAAAAAATGGTAAAATATGCAGACATTTCAAACAAATAGCCACAATTGACCAAGGTACAGTTTATTTAAGTCCATCTAGCTTTCAATCCCCATTTACTTATTTGTATGATATGGGCAATGGCCATGAGGCAGTTACCTACATGCAAAACTATTTGGCTTATTTGAAAAGTGTTTATCATGGGTTGCTCGCTAATCCAGGTTTGAAAAATGAAATTCAGCAAGATGTAGGGTTTCTAAACTCTCTTTTGAATTTCTATAAAAATAAACATTTGCTTGGAAGCTACTCTAAATATGTGGTTAGAAGGTATGCAGTAACTGAAAGTGGTGTTCTGGTCATGTATCCTGGCACTGTTTTGGAATATGATTATGAACCTGTCCGAAGGCCCTGGTTTACCTATGCCTTAGAAAATCCAGAAAAAATTGTTCTTACCCCTCCCAATCTAGATGTGGGTGGTGCAGGGTATGTGGTGTCAATTTCTTATGCTGTAAAAAATATCCGTTACCCGACTATGGTAGTCGCAATGGATGTCACCATGGGTTTTCTTTATAAGATCCTAATTGATAGTATGCCTTTATGTGAAAAACCATATATTAAGTGCTTCATTATGAATAACAGAGGGTATTTAGTGTCTCACCCTGGATTAATGGACCCCAACAGTTCTGGCCCTATAGAACAGCAGCATATCACCCACAAAGAATCCATGATCGCAACAGATATGCTTAATCACAAAGGTTTTGTTACAAAAAGACTATGCAGTAATTTCTATGATAAGACTATACAGCGATTTTACGAATTTAATACTTCTCTCCCAAATGTTCTTTCAAACGCGGTGTCTGGAGATCACTGTGTCCATTACTACATAGCAGCGATTCCCGGTACGAATGCGTTTATAGGTCTTGTTAACGCGTCTTGTGTAGGAGCTTCTTTTTGTCCCTGCAGCATGGTAGACCGGCTCTGCCTAAATTGTAATCGCATGGAACAAACGGATTGCGAATGTCCTTGTGAGTGCGCATCTGAAATTTATGAATGTCCGAACACAAACTTTACTAAGTTCAATCAAGAGATTCCGTTGTGTGGAATGATGCCAGAAAATAATAACCACAAGTCACATTACTTTCACAATTTCGCGGAAACTTTGAAGTCCTGCTTCGATTTTCAATGCGAAACTTATTTAACACGTTCATCTTGCTTGGGAGTGTTAGGTTGTGAATGGTGCCAGCTAGATATAGATGGGCATTCTCAACTTTCTACGCCATATTGCACTGCTCAGTCTTCATGTTTTAATGGAGTTCTTGGTGCCGTCACTCCGTATGGCGAGGGCACATTAGGCCACGTCAGTCGAGACGCGTCAGGAAACTATTTAGGTCCGATTGCAGGTTGTATTGTTACTATAAGTTTAGTAATAGCCGTTGCCATATATTGCTATAAACAAAATGTCACTACAGCCAGTTGCCATAATTTATATATAGATGGTCCCGCTGAAACTTGGCCGGATGCCGATCTACAAATGAGCCACTTACAGTCTGATGACACCCATGATCTTTCTGGACAAGATAAATTATTGCCAGCCATGGAAATAGAAGCACCTATTTCACCATACAGAGTAGTGACAGGGTACCGACGTCCTCATACGGCTGGAGGTTCTGACCACGGCTACTCTACGATGACACCGCACGAAGACTCTGAAGCGACCGGATTTTCGGTCAATGATCCTATAGTTCTGTCAGATGATACCAAATCAGACATAAGCTGTCCACTTCCGGCTAAAATTAAGCCTAGATTAAAAGCTGGTGATCTAAGTGTGACCGTTCTTCCCTGTGGCAAAAATAGTGTAATAGCTCCCGTGACAGTACATAGGCATATGGAAGCGTCATAATACTTTTATGATTGATAATCTACCTCTGTTGTAAATAGCATTAGGTGTTAATAAGGTAAAGCAGCTTCATTTTATTAAATGTGATAATATACATATTTGCGAACAATGTTAGTAAATTTAGTTAATGATTTAAATATCAGAATTTTTGTTAGGTACTTAAATAAATGGTGCTCTTCCTTTATTCTGAATTGTGTCATGTACTTGCTCCTTACAATTTTTTTATATGTTTGTCAAGTGAAACGGAATACTATGTAAAGTATTTTGTCAACTGATCAAACGCTTGCATTTAGCAAGGTGCATGTGTCTCCTGCTTCATGAAGATAGATTTTGTTTATGAAGAAAGTTCCATGCATCAAATAATATGTAAAATATTCGCGCACAATAAAAAAATATCTTATTGGTTGTAATTGTACCTATTTTATGAATATATTGACTTGCCCCTTATGTGTTATTTGTAGTAGTAGATAAATTGTCTTTATTTCATTTAATTTTATGCCAATTTTCTTTTAAGAATACCTATTGTCTATAGGTACATGAAAGAGGACTAAGGTAGCCCAAATAGGTAAATTGTCAGTATACATACAGGTCTAATTGTATGTAAGTTTTATATTTTTATCTCTTTGTATTAGCATTTAAGATACAGTAATTAGTTTCGAGAATGTGCCAGTGCCTCCTGTATTATTAAATTTAAGCAGACATATTTTTAAGACTGAACTGGATGTTGCATTTACGTGATGTATAAATAAATTTTCTTTTGTACTTCTTGATTTCATTTATTATTATTACATGGGCCAAGTTAAAATTAATAAACCGCTCACATTATAAAGTTCTATTGTTAATTAGCTGGAGTAAATTGACTATTACATTATTTACACATAGGTAATGAAAACACATAAACTTAAACTAACAAAATTCGTTGATAAACAGTGAACTAAACTAAATCACCGTAATCACATGAAATATGTGCACGTAAACGTCAGATTACTTCAGCGAATTATTAATACGACTAGCGGCCGGCGCTTGTATTGTATACCGTGTGAACCTACCTAGCATTCGAATAAAATTTAGCACAAAAAATGTTTATAATTGGTCGTTTACGAGAGATTGACAAGGTTTGGTCATGGGTTATTTTCTAATATACCCTTATGGTAGTTTGCGAAAGAAGCTTCCTGGCAGCGTCACCAAATTTGGTCTAATTCTCTTAAAAAAAACAATGTTTTTTTAACTACAGACGCAAAATTATCGACATTTGTTGTGATATTACATTTAAATCTGATGGTTTTTGTGGCGCTTGCAGGTAGGGTCACACACGTCAACGATCTTGCGAGTAAGTAAGGTTCGGCGAGGCCTGGTCAGTTTCACGGGTAACCGCTTTGACTGATAATACATCTTGAAATATGCCATCATTATCGGAATATGGACTTGGAAGACCCTTTATTTTTTATGGTAAATATGTGATAGTCTTAGGAATTACTTATAATAGTAGACTACGGATTTTTTTAAATCTAAGGAAAAATTGTTTGGTCAGGAAAATAATTTGAGGCGGTCCCCCATACTGCGTCGAACCCTAACGGCTCAAATAAAAGGTGAATCGGCAATAATAGCCACAGAATCAAGAAGCACATTACGGCCGTCCAGATTTGCTTAACCAATCAGATCATCACATACAAGCTCATTAGGTACTCCCTTGGGACCATTATTTCCCGCGGGAACAATTTAGGCCATTGTCCTTCTGTATACAGGCATGGAATAACACCATTTATCAGCAAGTGTGATGAAATAGTATATTACTTACCTAGGGTGGTAAAACAAAGAGGTATTTGACGCCCGAGCCGAAAGCAAGGGTTATAAATATGCGGTTTGGGGCTTTTTTTATTACCGCCCGTAGTCAGTACACAATTTTAGGTCTCTCCCTGGCCAGGAAGTGGGATTTTCCGCAAGCGTAGTGTGCGGTAATTGCTACTTTATGGCCAGGTATGACTTAAAATGTATAAAAAACTCGTTCGCACCTTGTGGCGGTCACTAGTGGCGCAATGTGCCCCCACTCATAAGGAACCTTATACTAATATTCCACTCGACTTAGACTAAAGCAGTTGCATTCCACGAGCTGTCCCGTACTAACGCGTGTATATCTCTGTCTATAGAGTTATCTTTGCAATTTTAATTGGAATATTATAATTCTGACCATAATTTGACTCTATTGTCGCAGAAAAGGAAACTCCAAAACTTACCATATTTCTGAAAATTTGTGTTCGTACGGGACAACGGTGGAGTTTTCCGTGGAATGGTCCGGCAGCGTTCAGTCTACTCGTCATCGAATCTGATGTGCGTGTGCGTGGGCTGCGGCTCGGCGGGCTCGGCGCGCGGTGCGCCGACGCCGGCGCCGACGAGCGCGAGGCGCGCGCGCAGCCGCTCGCGCCCGCGCGGCCGCACCACCGCCCGCCCCGCCGCGGCGCGACTCCACTGCTGCTCCTCCTCCGCGCCACTGAGCATGCTGGCGCGGTTGCTCGAGTTGGCGCAGTACTGGAAATTTAACGCGAAATCTGTAGCTCTACTATAAGTTTTATCGATACATATACGTTTGCGTTTACTTTCAATAGGCTAGAAGCTACGGTAGCCTAGTGGTGCATGCGGCTGTCAAGCGGCAGTCGTGGGTTCGAATCCCGGCTCGTACCAATGAGTTTTTCGGAACTTATGTACGGAGTATTTACTGTTAGCTTTTCAGTGAAGGAAAACCTCGTGAGGAAACCGGTCTAATCCCAATAAGGTCTAATTTTCCCTCTGGGTTGGAAGGTCAGATGGCAGTCGCTTTCATAAAACTAGTGCCTATGCCAAATCTTGGGATTAGGTGTCAAAGCGGACCCCGGGCTCCTTTAGGGGCACAAAAAAAATAACGCTAGGAGGATGATGATTACGTTTGCGTCTAGTTTCAATAGGCTTGTGACCGAAGATTTATTTACGATGCCATTCGAACCAGTTTTTGGAGAGGAACAAATGTTTGTATGAGAGCAACTACAATTTAAAGAACGTAAATACCCAAAAAAATGTGTTGAAGACGGACCTCGCTGGCGGCAGGCGAAACGCTTCATACTAACGACGTTGAAGTATGACGTCAGTCACACGTTGCAATTCATACTTATCGTCGTATGGAAAATCAAGTAAATTGCTGTTTCAGTAGCGAAATACTGCGTTTAGTATCGTCCATAGTTGTCATACAAATTTGTTTCTATATAAAAGCGTAAGGATTCTATTGATAGCTTTAAATTTACTCCCGGACAATAAAAAAAATGCATATTTTTCTAAACTTTCACGGTCCATATCTTTTTACAATTTTAATTATATTTTGTAATTAATACTTTATGTACGATCCAAGCATCGCACATTTCACGTGTCAGCGTTAAATATAATGAAGTTGTATTAATTAAGGTAAGTGTACCATATTCCGTGAGTGAACATAATCCCGTGAATTCGTTTTTAAAACCATAGAATAAAATAGTTATAAATGATTTTAAGCAATTTTACCCACATGTGTAAACTATATTATTTGAAGATTTGAATAAATAGATTGATAAAATATTTATTTTGTTTTATACGGTTTTACACGCAATTTTAACGGAATTATGTTCACTTACGGAATTTGGTACACTTACCTTACTGTATCGGCGATTACGCCACTTATGAATCAGTCTACGTTTATACGTGCTCCTAGCTAGTACCTATACATTTACCTTGGTTATCAATAAAATCATTAAACTTCATCAGTGTTTCCATCGAGTCTACAATCAACTATCAAGAATCAAATCATCTCAGTTGTACAACCCATACACTTTATTACAATAATTTGATGGTTGTCAATTTTAACATCACGTAACTACCCTATTTGTATGGCAACGCGTAGTTCCTAATAGTTACCACCAGAGGCGCTGTTCGCGTTGCCATACAAATTAAAACAAACTCAAACGCGCTCGAAAACGTACTGTATCGATAAAACTTATACTAGAGCCTCTGTTCAGAAAACTACGATCATCAAACTGCGATCAGAATGGTATTGGAGCTGCTCTTCCAGTCCCAAACTCATCGCGATTGAATAATTCAAGGCGGTAGAATGGGGCTTAGAGTTTGGAACATTATTACATGAAAACTCTATACTTAGAGCAATGTTTTCTCTTATTTCTTTATGATATGTGCTACAATTCTAAGATTAATTTGCCTGGATATAATAACTTAGCAAAGTTAAGTACGAGGTTAGACATCGTTACCAATAGCGAACCAGAGTCGATTTAGGGTAAATCGCCAGTAGCTGGCTCCCTCATACTGAAAAAACCGGCCAAAAGCGTGTCGGGCCACGGCTCAGTGTAGGGTTCCGTAGTTTTTCGTCCGTCACAGTAAGTGTGTGAAATTATTTTGTAATTTTATTCAAAAACTATTCAACCTATCAAGTTCAAAATAATTTTCCTAGAAAGTTTTTATAAAGTGCTACTTTTGAGATTTTTTTCATATTCTTAAAACTTTAGGTTCAAAAGTTAGAGGGGGGGGGACATATTTTTTTTTACTTCTGGAGCGATTATCTTTGAAAATATTAACATTATCAAAAAATGATTTTAGCAAACCCCTATTCATTTTTAAATACCTATCCAACAATATATCACACGTTAAAGTTGAAATGAAAAAAAAACACTCCCCACGTTACGTATAGGGGAGGTACCCTAATAAAAATATAACTTTTTATTTTACCACTTTGTCGGCGTGATTGATATACATATTAGTACCAAATGTCAGCTTTCTAGTGCTAACGGTTACTGAGATTATCCGCGGACGGACGGACAGACAAAGCGAAACTATAAGGGTTCCTAGTCGACTACGGAACCCTATTGAACTCTGTTCCCCTACAAACATAATTCAGTTTAGTATGACGTGGCCAGTTATTTAAGGGTGGCCAGTAATTGAAACCTTATCTTAAAATTAACTTTATTATTGGTGAATAGAGTTCATTTTTAACCGACTTCAAAAAAAGGAGGAGGTTCTCAATTCGGATGTATTTTTTTTTAATGTTTGTTACTTCAGAACTCCGTCATTTATGAACCGATTCGTACAATTATTTTTTTAACTGAAAGTATATGCTTCCAGATTGGTCCCATTGTTTCCAAAACCCCAGTTGGATAATGGGAACCATGAGGAATTGAGGGAACTCCTCAAATATATTAGGCACGTGTGTAGTAATTTCGGTATTTTCTATTATAACTCGTGTATTTACACCCGGAAATCATAAATTTGGTGAAGTGGAAGTGATGATGAAGACCACAGATGGCTTGTGGAACTTCTCAATGATGTACTTCAAACTATATAAGTACGTCACAGATTCTGATATTATTCCGTTGAAATAGCAAACAATGAAGTGCCAAAGGTAATTCTGAGATCCTTGAGGAATCGACGGAAGTCCTCAAATATTATCGGCCCACATACAGCGATTTGGTTTATTGGTCTAAAAATCAACGCTTTTGTTCTCGAAAATCAGTTCATGTCGTAAATTGGAAAAAAAATGTGGAAATGTTAATGTGGCTTGGTGGAGTACTGAATTGAAGTCGGTTAAAACTTTGTTTTGAAAGTAAATTATTTAATATGAGGTGGCCAGTTATTGAACAGTGGCCACCTACAAACGATTTACCCAATATTCTTATTACTTACTTCGTCAGCTGCTTTCGCGGAATCGAAACGAATGATTATCTCAGACTGGCCCTCTTTTGCATCCACGTGCAGGGCGTGGATGTTGCTTCGCACCTGTAAAAAGGATTTACGTACATTTGAGAAAAATCTGTAAATTAATATGTAAAACGAAAAGCTGACTTAATATAAATAAATAAATAAATATTTGCGGACAGTCTTACACAAATCAACCTAGTCCTAAACTAAGCAAAGCTTGTACTATGGGTACTAGACGACGATATAGATACTTATATAGAGAAAAAAATACTTTAAATACATAGAAA
Source organism: Epinotia brunnichana (assembly GCA_963854355.1). Classification (NCBI taxonomy): domain Eukaryota; kingdom Metazoa; phylum Arthropoda; class Insecta; order Lepidoptera; family Tortricidae; genus Epinotia; species Epinotia brunnichana. Next base: position 41,540,289 of record OY977936.1, on the reverse strand, counting down.
ACATCCATGACTCAGGAACAAATATTCGTGCTCATTACACAAATAAATGCCCTTACCGGGATTCGAACCCAGGACCTCTTGCTTCGTAGGCAGGGTCACTACCAACTAGGCTAAACGGTCGTAACAAAATACTATGTCTAAAGCGGCCTTTAGACCTGGCTAAATGCAGTGCACTAACTAACGCTAACTGGGGGAGGGGAGATAAACCATCTTGCCCTAAATACTCTAATCAGTGACTATGTAGTGCACTGCATTTAGACAGGTCTAAAGGCCGCTTAAGTCTCACATGTGGCTTGGCGACCATCAAATTTGATTTTTTATGACATATGAGCATCAATTTAAAAAAGGAAAGCTAAAATGGTTCCAGCTTGCCTAGGGATATTTTCCGCCAAAATCCCAGCTTTACCACTAACACGTTAGTGGATTTTTAATATTAGGTATTGCAAGCGAATTCCATGACCATTCAATTTTACCCTTCGCGCTGTTAGATACTGCTTATATAAATTGAACTTACCGTTCGTTTAGTGTGCCTCACGTCGCAGCAAGGCTCTGGCAGCACCTCTCTAACAAAAACTCCTGGAATTTTCTCAAGGGGCGCTACATTCTTACTGTTTGGTTTACCAGGGTTTAAAGCTGTAACAAATAAGTCACCGAGTTAGTATTCACACAAAAATTGTGTGGTTTCAACGCAACGTTTTCCTTTACCAAAAAGCTTGTGGTAACTATCAAATTATAATTCACTGAGGGCAGCTAGTGGATTATAATTTGATAGTTACCACTACTGCGCCCGCGCATTGCAAATAATGCAGGCAAACCCGTGACTTAAATATAGTCCATGTCCACCGAGAAAGCGCACTCTATACTCAGGTGTAAGAATTATTGAAATCGGATAAGTGGTTCCGGATATTATCCCCTAAATCTAAACTTACAATCTCATAGACTTTTCCGCTTATTAGTAGTAGGTAGAGAAACTCATTAGTACGAGCTAAGATTTGAGCCCAGGGCTCTCTGTTATGGATGCTATGCTAAGACACTGTTGTAAGTGTAACTGAACCATTAGTATATTATATTCTGTAAGTGTAAAACAACAAAAGGCAAATACTTTAACACTTTTATCTAAATAAATAAATACTCTATAATGTGTTCGGAAACCATATATAATGACCACCATTATTGCAACCAGTAACGTAACATTGGCGTTTTATCTGTGCCAGTGTTATTATAATGTATGAAAAATCATAATGACATCGACTTGGTCATGATTTGAAATCTAGTCAACCATGGCGGTGCAATGTCTAACTAAATGGTTCCCGAACACATTATTGAGTAGTTATAAATATGTGGGTACATAAAGTAGTGTATGTAATTGTACATAATTAGGCATTAAAGCACTCGTGTGATCCTATTATAAACCCACAATTGTATTTATTGCCCTTCATTATGTACACATAAAGTATAGGTGTCTTGTGAATATCAGACAAGTATTTCCTGTACCACTTTGTGTATACTGGGTCAAACAGCCACCTGGGATGTAAATGGGAAGGTCAATAGCATTTATTGTTATGGACAACTTAATAAGAACAAGCCATGGCTCATGAGTTGGACTCCCTGAGGCACACAAATGCTGACAACGCTGAAACCTGTCCCTGTAATCCATACTAATATTATAAATGCGAAAGTGTATCGGTTTATCTGTTACCTCTTCAAGCTTAAACCGCTGAACCGAAATTCTGAATGAAATTTGGTATACAGAGTTTTGAGTCCTGGGGAAATCATCCCCTAAGGGGGTGGAAAGTTTGTACGGAGCTACGATATCACGACACGACGCGGGCAGAAACTACTAATAATTATAATTTTAATTACCTGTGTCAGCTTCCATAGAAGGTGTTGCAGGTTCGGGTATAGCAGAATAGGCACTCTTTCTGTTATACAGGTTAAACTTTACTTTTTTCATATAATTTCTTTGCAAGGTTAAATACTTATTCCTTAATGCTTTCCATTCTGCTCTCGGGAGCACTTGGAGGCCCCATAGAGCTCCCTTAGGAGCTTCTTTTGCACTCAAACCATTTGGAGGTTTGGTTTTAGTGTTTGCTGTTTTTTTGCGGTTTTTCTTCTTAGTTGGATCTGCATCATCCTTGGATTCATCATGGCTAGTCAAGTCGTCTTTCAGCTCTGCACATATCTGTGTAAAATGTAGCAAAGGTATATTGTCTGGGTGAATCAATTTTCTTCTGTTCCCTAGATGCCATGGGTACATCGTCTGAGTCACTTTTTCACACTGTGATTACAATGTTAGGGTTTTGTTGTAATTTTTTCTAAGGAAGCCTCCTATATCCTGGCTTATGGGACAAAATAACAACAAGACATAACGGATAAGATTAGTACCAATCATCAATATTGCGAAGAAAATAATACTTACATCTGTTGGAGTTGTAATACTTTTACACTCATCCTGAAACAATAATCAAGTTTAAAGGGCATCAAAAAAGCAATTTGGGATACAAAGGTTGGGTACAATGAAAATTTAATAATGGGTGATTACAGTCAGGCCAGGGTGGGATTGAACCGATGTCTATGGATTACAGGTGGTAATGATAGCCTAAGTTTAAACTTGAAACTTACACTAGGAGTGTCCCTTTTCTCTGAATCCGAGTCTTGGCCAGGCTTCAGTTCCAAGTTCTTTGGTCTTTTATCTTTATTTTTCCTAGATTTCTTCCTAGGTGGTTCATCCTCATCTTTTCCTTTAGTTTCTGCTTCTTCTCTCACTTTAACATCTGTTTCCTTGAACTTGTCTGCTTCCTCTTTTGACCTAATGTCTGGTTTTTCTTTCTTGATGTCTGCCTCTTTTTTCCCCTTAATGTCTGTATCATCTGAATCTTCCACAGAGAACAATTTGACAGAGGACAGCTCCTCGGGCGGCATGCTGGTTGGCAATCTGCAGCCCATTTTGGTGAATGCCATTATGCATTCATGTGCATCCTCAGCTTTATCAAATTCTATGAAGGCGTAGCCCTGGAACACACATTTACGGTGTCAAAAAATGACAAGCAATTTTACATATAATAAAGTAGGTAATAGTTTGAATAGGCATTTGCCTGATTTTGTCCCAGTGAACTCCCATCCCCAATTTCTTCCCTTATGGAGTGATTTTCAGGATATGAAGTATCCTATGTTATAATCCAGGTAACAAACAGTTACAAACATTTCTGTGTGATTGATTAAAAATATCCAAACTTTCTTATTTATACATAAAACATAACATTAGTAGACTATTTACCCAACTTGACCTAAAATTACTAATAATGCAGAGAAAATCTGCTTGTTAAGCTGCTTTTCATGGCTAAACCAATGAAATCTGGTTAGAATCATGTAGGATCCCCTATAGGGGTTCCAAAAAAAGGGGAGGGGGATGTATTAATGAGTTGAGAGGATACACATGGGTAGAGCCATAGGTCCAATCCAAGTAATGAATAGTGAGAAATACAAATAAATGCACCTTGATTCTCTGTGAAATTTTAAACTTGGGCAGAGAAATGTAAGCAACATGTCCATAATCTGAGAACACACTCTCAAGCCACTCCCGGCTTGCAGTGACTGGTATGGACTCCACATACACTGTCCTCGATTCTGCATCATATGGTTCCACTGGATTTTTTCTTCGTATCTGTAAAATAAGCAATACTTACTTAATGAATTGTCCCAAATTTTTATTGAAAATACCGTAATGTTCATACTAATAACCCAAAAATAAGGAAATCGGATCTGGTAACCTTAATCCTGTAGGTCCATTCTTTACACTGGTGAAACACTTTTTGAAATTGGATGAGTACTTCCAGAGAATACCCCACATCACCACATTATTACTATACAACAAACGTGATAAATCACACTGATAGTAAAACTTCATTACCTTCTGCCTATCCTCTGATAACTCCAAAATTGTAGAAAACTTCATGGCTTTCGCTATATCAATGACATCCTGGGTCAGGGCGCGAATCTTATTAAATTTGAGAAATACCTCGATAGGCACAAACGGGTCGGCTTTTACTAATTCACCGAGAAATCTGTCTTTAGTGACATTAGCGTCACTGAAGTAAAACTCCATTTGTTTCAATATTTTATCATATAAAAGTTTTTTACGATGTCGAACTCTCTTCCTACCGTGGCTCTCATGTTTTGTCGTACTATCAGTAGTTACTGGCGTTTCTGACTCAGACATATCTACACACTGGTTATAATAAGTATTTATAATATGAGATTAACAATAAAATGACGTAGAATAAATTGAATGCCAGTTTATTCGGTTCCGAACACAAGTGCAAAGCAACACGGACCAAATCTGAAAAAATCAAGGTGAAATTAAAAACCATCATCTGTCAATTTGACATGTGATAATAATTGCCATCTTGCAATATCCAAAATTGAAAGGATGGGAGTGCGGGTAGGGATAGAACGGTTTGGATATCTCTCCTGGTAAATTTATTAATTTTATTATAATAATTGTTTTTAGTGCCTCATTGTGGTAAGTTTATGTATTTTATTAGTTTAGCTGTAGTTAATAGTCATATTTTCTTAGCCTGAGAGTTGTAAAGTGCTGCCCGAATGAGCCCGTTGGGCTGGCGCGATGGCGGGTAACCATGACCCGTTATTGGGGCCGGCCGGCGTTAACATTCAGCCAGCATCTAACTCACCTATTAGCCCTCCAATGGAAGACCAGCAGGCCACCATAAATCCAGAATCAGATATCGTAGATTCAGATTCAGATTATTCTCTAGTAAAATCGAAAGGCCAGAAAAGGCTCGCCTCCAATTCACCCCCGAAAGATTTGAATAAGAATAAATTATCTAAAACGAGTAATCCCACGCAACCACCTCAGGCCGCACAGCCATCTCAGGCCGCGCAGCCACCTCAGTCCTCTCAGCCACCCCCGAGTAGGCAGTGCTACACCCACAAAGACTCTGGCCCCTTCGTGATTCATGTCCAACTGAATAAAACCTCTCCGGGTGAAGGTACCTCCCTGAACCCAGTTAAATTTGGACAATATTTATGCTCGCACAACATAACCGGTTTAAAACAGGGTGGAGTAGCCAAAATAGGCAGAAATCGTATCAGCCTGGACTTTGTGAGTGCCAATGCGGCGAACAAATTTCTAGACTCTCATAAACTGGAGAATACGGAATATTTAGCATTCGTCCCATCTTTTAATGTCCAGAGGATGTGTATCATCCGCAGGGTACCAAAAGACTTGTCCAACGAAGAAATCGCGTCATGTGTCATGACTCCAGAAGGTTTTGGTAAAGTAACGAAAGCCAGGCGACTAAGCGTTAAAAAGAAAATCAACGATATTCAGGAATGGATCCCTATTGAGACGGTGGCTCTTACCATCGACGGGCAAAAGCTTCCTCAACGCGTCTTTCTATTTCACAACTCTTTCGTTACTGAAAAGTATAACTTCCCAGTAATTCAATGTTTTCAATGCTGCAGATTCGGCCATGTTAAGGCGAACTGCAGATCGCAACCGCGCTGCTCGAAATGCGGCCAATCCCACCCAACTAATGAGTGCTCATCACACAACGATGCTTCATGCTTGTTCTGCTCTGGGTCCCACCTTGCCACAGACAAGGCCTGCCCCGAATATGATCGTCAACATAGGATTAAATCGGCCATGACCGAAGAGGCCATTTCCTTCATGGAAGCCTCGCAACGATTCCCCTCAACCAGACGATCGTTCGCCGAAGTTTTAGGCCCGAAACCGCCTCCCTCAGTCACGTACAAAAAAACGGTCACTCTATCGAGAAAACCCCGATCTCCTCCCCCGCAGGGATATGACAGGAAAGCCCATCAAGCGATTCTTGATAGTTATCGCATCCCCCCCCCTAGGGACGGGTGCGCCCTCCCGGTGACGGGTTGGGGTACGGAACTAGGCCAGCCCGGTTCAACCCACGACGATATATCATACGCGTCCCCAGCCATCATCGAATCTCAATATAATACCACGCCTTCTGAGGAGGGCCTTGTAAATGACAGGGTGCTCGATTCTCTATTGTCCACTGTTGTAATGCTTCTCAGCATAGATAGAATACCGTCCAACGTTGCTTCCAAAATTCAAACACTCTGTGATATACTAAATAAACGACTCATCAATGTATACGGCGGTTCAATGGAATGCGCGTAGTGTCTCAAACAAAAAAGCTGAATTACTCTATCTCTCCAAAAAACATAATACCATCCTATTTGCATTAGCCGAAACGTGGTTAAAACCACAACAACAATTTAAATTGTCAGGTTACCACTCGATAAGAGACGACAGAGCAGATGGTTGGGATGGGTCTGCCCTAATTATTAAAAATAATGTCCCCTTTTCGCATATACCACTCCCGGTCCACTCTACAGATATATTCGTTGTTGCTGCTAGGGTTTTCAATGTGTCCTATGTTTCGGTGTACATCCCCCGTCCTTCGAGGAGAACTTTGTTTGAATTTCAGGCTATAATTAAAGATATTCCTAAGCCGATCGTTATTATGGGGGATCTCAATTGTCACCATGTGTGTTGGGGATCAGGATCATCGGACAGCAATGGCAGACTTATCCTAGAGTTGGCAGATAGATTTAACCTTTGCTGCCTAAATGATGGCAGGCCGACTAGGCGCACGGCCCCTGGTCAAAATTTGTCCGCGGTAGACTTATCTTTATGTTCCACCGAACTAGCCTCGGAGATATTATGGGATATCTCGCCACTGTCCCATAACAGTGACCATTTTCCGATATTTATTAATTTCCCTCGGAAATCGTTCTCCCCTGGCTCTTTGCCTCCCTTGCAGAAATATCAGCTGAGAAAAGCAGATTGGGATAAATATTCTTCTTCTATGGATTCGGAAATCCGCACTCTTGCCCTGAACAGTAATCAAAATTTAAAAATAGCTCACGAGTCCTTTGTCGACGTCATCCACAAATCTGCGGAGGAATCCATCCCTCTTAAAAGGGTCAGTTCAAAGCATGCCCCATCCCAACCGTGGTGGGATTCAGAGTGTTCTAAGGCGGTGAAGGAGCGCAATGAGGCTGAAATGATTTACGCTAGTGATATGAGTCTGGATAACTTCATCTCTTTCAAAAAAGTAAGGGCAAAGTGCCGTAAAACCTTAGCGTCAAAAAAAGCTGAGGGTTGGAATACATTCTGTGAATCTATTTCACCCACTACTCCCCCCACTCTTGTGTGGAAGAATATTCGCAGGTTCCGCAGAGGAACAGCACCCCCAACAGTTGCGAGTTCATCTTTTGCTTGGACGAATGATTTTATAAATAAATTGGCTCCTCCTACTGCCCCCAACTGCTACGACATCCCAGTCCCATACTCTCCTAATAATTCAGATCATTTCCTTGATAGGGAATTCTCTTTGGATGAACTTAAGATAGCCCTTGCAGCCACAAAAGACTCCTCTCCAGGACTGGATGGCATCGTTTACTCTTTTTTAAAGAAAGCTGGCCAATTGAGCCAGGAGTACTTTTTGGACCTTGTGAATAGAATCTTCGAATCTGGTGATATACCAGACTCATGGAAACACCAAATCATCCTACCAATTCTAAAGCCGGGCAAAGACCCTGAGCTTGCCAATTCTTACCGTCCTATTGCCCTGTCATCCGTCTTATGTAAAGTAGTTGAGCACATGATTAAAAATAGACTAGAGTGGTATGTAGAAAGCTCAGGGTACATCTCGGAAACCCAATTCGGCTTCCGAAAGGGAAGAAGTGTAACGGATAGTCATGCGTTGTTATTTACAGAAGTCAGACTAGCATTCTTGCAAAAACAATCAGTAGTGGGGGTCTTCTTAGATATATCGTCAGCTTATGACAACGTCTTGATATCTGTGCTATGTGAAAAGTTGAGAAGTATTAGCGTTCCCCAGAAATTAACCCGTTTCGTAAATAACCTCTTGTCCGGTAGAAAGATCTCGTTAAGGGCCAATAATAATCAAGATCACACTAAACTCGTTTGGAAGGGCTTACCTCAGGGCTCAGTCTTGAGCCCCTTATTATATAGTATCTACACTTCTGATCTGGATCAGGCTATAAACCAACACTGTAAGGTTCTACAATTTGCTGATGACATAGCTCTATATTGCGTCCATCAAAACATCTGTTTAGCTGTCGGCTTTATCAACAGAGCTCTGAACTCTCTGGGGCTTTGGCTAGATTCTCATGGCTTAGATCTGTCTCCCTCTAAGTGCACGGCACTGGTTTTCACAAAAAGTCGATCACGCCCGTCCATTGACATCAAGTTTAGGTCTCATTCTATCCCTGTACATGATAAAACCAAATTCTTGGGTGTTATTTTGGACTCCAAATTATCCTCGTCTGAACATATAAATAGTGTCGTAGCAAAATGTGAAAAGAACCTTAACGTCATCCGAGCCCTATCCGGTGCATGGTGGGGAGCCCATCCCTACTCGCAAAAATTGGTTTATAACGCTCTAATCAGGTCTCATTTGGATTTTGGCTCCATATTGAGTGAACCTTGTAATAAATCAGACCTCAAAAAACTGGATTCAATACAAAACAAGGCTCTTAGAATAGTTACGGGATCCATGAAATCTTCTCCCATCAGAGCTCTCCAAGTGGAATGCGTTGATCCCCCCCTCACGGTCCGACGCCAATACCTGGCAGACAGATACTTGTTCCGGAGCGCTCAACTTGAGCACCACCCCATTTTTCCTAAGTTGAATATGCTGAGAGACCACGTTGAAGCCAACCGGACCGCTCCGGGCAAACCGATTCCAAATTTGCTGACTAGCCTAATCAGATTAAATAACATTGAGACCGAGTCTCCCTTAACAAGATTCCCTAAGATGCCTATATACTCAATCCCGTTTGATGCAATTACGTTCCAACCGAAATCAGTGAACATAGGAGTCGATAGGTCCTCTTCTTCAGCTAACAAAAAATTCCTAGCCTCGGTTGGTGAAAGGTGGCAAAATTGGGACCGTCTCTATACAGATGCCTCTAAGTTCAATGATGGGCCCATAGGATGTGCTTTCATTCACGATAACCTTAACTCAGTACACAAATTCCAATTGCCCAATATCTGCTCTATATATACTGGGGAATGCTTTGCCATTCTGAAGGCGGTTAAATATGTTAAAGAACACAAACTGGCAAACGCAGTAATTTTTTCAGACAGCCTTAGCTCTATCCAAGCCATTACAAACAACTCAATTAAAAACTGGGCCAAATCACCGTTGGTTTGCCTCATCAAGGAGGGTCTCCTATCCTGTCGACTTCTGAACTTGGAAGTAATCTTATCTTGGATCCCCAGCCACAAGGGTATACATGGAAATGAATTAGCGGATAAAGCTGCAAAGGAAGCAGCAGAAAACGGTGATAGAACTTTCTTTCAAAGCTTTAGCAAAGACTTGGACGCGATCTCATCGTTAAAACTATTTTCATCATGGTCGGCTTTATGGGCTACCGATAACAAGTTGCAGTTTTACGAACTGCAAAGAAATATTCCGGCTTCTCCCTGGTTTTTTAAATTCAAATTTAAAAAAAGAGTAACTAGTTGCATCATACGCCTCAGGCTGGGACATTTGTGCTCCCCTGAATTTTTATTTAAAATCAAAGTCATAAATAGTGCGGAATGTCTGTGCGGGCATGATGTAGGTTCAATTGATCACATTTTTCTCGAGTGTCCTTCAACTCTTTTCTCTCTTTATGACCTACTAACAAAACTTAAAGTCCAACTCCCTACTAATGTTAAAACTCTCTTGGCTAGTTTTGAGCCCAAAGTCGCTAAGGCTTTGGCTTATTTTATAGATAAAAATAATATCAAATTATAACTATTTATGAATATATATAAGCACTCTTTTATCCACTTATTACCAATATTCAAATATGGTCGTTACGTACAATTAGTCCCTGGGGCAAAATTATTAGGTGCACTCCACGGAACCGTAAAGCCAAAACTTCCCCCACTTGACATTGGCAAAGTGCCTAAGCAGCAAAAAGCCACAACACGGAAAAAAAAAAAAAAAAAAATTGAAAGGCATGAATTTAAGTTTTATTGCGGTAAGGTAAAAATTATATCTACTGAATTTGGTAAAGAAATTGTATAGAAACGGATTAAATTGTTTAAAAATGCAACTATTTAATGGCTGCCCTTAAACATAGGTGACGCTACACGAGCGAAATCGGCCGGCCTGCACTCCTGCAGCATGATTCGGTACGTGTGGATACGTGTCGGAACGTAGATAGAAGATATAATAGATGCCGTCCTACCCGGCTAGCACACTAGCAAAATGACGACTTTTATGCACATGTTTTATGTCCACAACCGACGTATAAAATTTTACCGTCATGAGCTAACATGCTATACCATCATTTACGTAAAATGTGACCATTTATATGTCTTGCACATTAAACTATTTGTTTTACGTCAAATGCTAACATGGTCTTGATTTTGGCACATAAAACTTGAAGATATGAGCCGTTGACGGACGAAATTTTATGTAGGTCACTCGAGACCTCGGATAAATTTTAACACTATGAAAACAATATAATTTTCGCAGGATTTCTCCGATTTCTGTCACGATTTTAGCTATATCAGCCCGGCTAGCACACTAGCAAAATGACGACTTTTATGCACATGTTTTATGTCCACAACCGACGTATAAAATTTTACCGTCATGAGCTAACATGCTATACCATCATTTACGTAAAATGTGACCATTTATATGTATTGCACATAAAACTATTTGTTTTACGTCAAATGCTAACATGCTCTTGATTTTGGCACATAAAACTTGACGATATGAGCCGTTGACGGACGAAATTTTATGTAGGTCACTCGAGACCCCGGATAAATTTTAACACTATGAAAACAATATAATTTTCGCAGGATTTCTCCGATTTCTGTCACGACACATACGGTTTCAGTTTCAAAACTCCTATCGTCTCCTGAAACAATGATCTAGTATTTTTAATTTTAGCTAGATCATGATTACTAACTATAAATTAGTATAAATAACGCAATGATTATGATTTTTTGCTTGTGTTGTAATAAAGTATATTACACAAATTTACAAATATTATTGATTCAATTATAAACTAACATGTGTTTTGGTACTCGCTAAATTACTTAAAACCACTACGTAAAACTTTTAGTGGGGTGGGGGAGTAACGTAAATAAAAACAAAAAACTATTATAACACAACTTAATACAGGAGAACAACTGTTTAGTAAACTGTGCAGTGCTTATCATTACTCTTTAATTAGGTAGTATTATAATAGGCTTCTAACCATAGACTACTATTGAACGAATGAAATGAATGTAATAATTTTGCTACGTATATTTTACGCTATGGCATAAATATATGCTGCGTGATTACCATGTTAGCTAAGTAACGTAAAAATGGGCACAATCGTAAAGTTATACGTCAGAACGTAAATATATGTCCGATTAGTGTGCTAGCTGGGCTAGTGTATGCTTGGCGTATACCCGAAAGCATAGAGGTAGAATAGAATAGAGGGACTCACTCACGCATTCACACTTGAGTGACAGGGGATGTATGCATAGACAATACCGCAATATTTTCTGTCCCTCATCGCGTACACGGATTTTTTGTCTGCCACCAGAGGGCCTACCGCGAAAGGCATTCGTAGTTTTCCCTCTCTGTCATACTTGCGAGTTCGTACGCAAGTGCGACAGAGAGGGAAAACTTCGAAAGCCGTTCGCGGTAGACCCTCAGAGTGCCTACTGCGAAAGGCATTTGAAGTTTCCCCTCTCTGTCATACTTACGAGTTCGTACGTAAGTGCGACAGAGAGGGAAAACTTTGAATGCCGTTCGCGGTTGGCCCTCAGCTTGTCTACCACTACCTTTAAAAAAAAATTTGCTGAAACTCGCGTGACCATGACGTCACCAAAATAACACGACTAAATTGTAAACGACATAAGACGTCAAGAATATCTTGGTCTCCTGTTACTTCTTAATTTTGTATGGTTAATTTGGGTATAAGCTAGGACGTTATCTATAAATCCTCTATCTACGCCCAAAAGGGACGATGGTCAATTAACGTTACTAAATTAGGAAGTATCAGAAGACTAATACATTCTTTACGTCTAATGTCATTTATAACTTAGTCGTGTGATTATCGGGGACGTCATGGTGGTGTCAGCCCGGCTAGCACACTAGCAAAATGACGACTTTTATGCACATGTTTTATGTCCACAACCGACGTATAAAATTTTACCGTCATGAGCTAACATGCTATACCATCATTTACGTAAAATGTGACCATTTATATGTATTGCACATAAAACTATTTGTTTTACGTCAAATGCTAACATGCTCTTGATTTTGGCACATAAAACTTGACGATATGAGCCGTTGACGGACGAAATTTTATGTAGGTCACTCGAGACCCCGGATAAATTTTAACACTATGAAAACAATATAATTTTCGCAGGATTTCTCCGATTTCTGTCACGACACATACGGTTTCAGTTTCAAAACTCCTATCGTCTCCTGAAACAATGATCTAGCATTTTCAATTTTAGCTAGATCATGATTACTAACTATAAATTAGTATAAATAACGCAATGATTATGATTTTTTGCTTGTGTTGTAATAAAGTATATTACACAAATTTACAAATATTATTGATTCAATTATAAACTAACATATAACAAGACAGTGCTGGGTGCTTAGGCTGGAGTACTCCAGATGGGATGGCGGCGAAAGAGCTCATACTGAGCCAACGGCGGCGCCCGCACTCGGAGAGGGTGACAGCCTTAGCGTCAGGTGGCAACCGGCTGTAAAACCACTGCCAACACAAACAATCTCCTAGTATGAAAGCACACCATAAGAGAAATAGTATAACTGCTAGGGCGTCCCCCGCAAGCGACGGACAGATGCGACCACATGTGAAAAATGCTAAGGCGTCCCCTGTAAGCGACGAAACAAGACGCAGCGCAAACAATTTGCGCATAGCCACATGGAACATCGGTTCCCTGACCGGGCGCAGTCAAGAACTGGCAAGCACACTTCATAGAAGAAATATTAACATTTGTTGTGTACAGGAACTCAAATGGAAAGGGTCTAAGTCCAGGGACATTGGTAGGAACTATCAACTACTATATAACGGCACAACAACTACAAGGAACGGAATTGGCATCATTCTCGATGAAACACTGAAACAAAGAATTATTAAAGTAGAAAGAATTAGCGATAGAATTATGATGGTTAAACTAGCTCTAGATAATCAACCCACCCTAAATGTGATCTCAGTGTATGCCCCTCAAGTTGGTTGCGACAACGACGAAAAAGATTTATTTTGGGGAAATCTAGAAGACCTTTTACAAAACATACCTTTGGAGGAAAGGAAACTAATAGCAGGTGATTTGAACGGCCACGTAGGATCGAAAGCACCAGAGAAGTCAGCGATACACGGAAACTTTGGGTACGGCACTCCTAACAGCCAAGGCCATGACATAATGAATATAGCGACCCAGTTTGACCTCCCAATCGTTAATACCTATTTCCAAAAAAAGGAGGAACATCTCATAACCTACAAAAGTGGTGGACGGGCCTCACAAATAGACTATTTTCTGTGTGACAGGGCAATTCTACGAAATTTCAAGAACTGCAAAGTTATACCGGGGGAACCCCTAACTACCCAACACCGACTTCTTGTGGCCTGTTTGAGAATCCCGAATTGGAACCAAAAACCGAAATATCAGAACCAAGCACCCCGCATAAAATGGTACAATATACCCAAGTCAGAAGGCGTGATATTTGTTGAGCAGGTCGATGCATACTTGAAAGAAACCTTACAAGACCACAAAGATAGCAACACTCTCTGGAACGACTTCCACATGTTTTGCCTAAAAACCGCCAAAACAACTTTAGGCGTCACCAAAGGAAAATTAAGGATTAATAAGGATCCGTCCTGGTGGGATGAGAATGTAAAGTCTCATTTAAAGGAAAAGAAAGAATCTTTCAAGAAATGGCAAGAAACTAAAATGGATAACGATCGCCTACAATATAACGTAATTAAAAAGAGCGCTAAGAAATGTGTCGCAGTAACAAGAGCTCTATCGAACGATCACTTTTACAAACAATTAGAGGACGCAAAAACTGACGAAGATATTTTTAAACTGGCAAAATGTAGACATAACCAAACAAAAGATATTAAACATAACAAATACATTAAAGATTCATCCGGCAAATTATTAACCACAGATAAAGAAATCTCCAAAAGGTGGCAAGAATACTATCAAACACTTCTTAACGAGGAGTTTCCGCAGGAGCCGATAACGATGTTGCCATGCACGGAAGGACCGGCTGACGCAATTCTACCACAGGAAGTTAAAGCGGCCATTCAAAAAATGAAAAATAAGAAAGCAGCCGGACCTGATGAGCTTACAGCTGAGTTGTGGAAAAGTTTAGGTGATACAGGAGTAGCATGGCTCACAAAACTGTTTAACGTAATCCTCAAAAGCACAAAAATACCAGATATGTGGATATTAAGCAATATGACACCTTTCTACAAAAATAAAGGTGATGTCGCGGACTGCGGAAACTATAGAGGAATAAAACTAACATCCCATACCCTTAAAATCTGGGAATGTGTCCTCGTAAAGAGATTAACAAAAATAACTAAAATCACACCGAACCAGTGCGGGTTCACCAGCGGCGTAAGTACTACGGACGCTATTCACTCAGTAAAAATACTAATGGAAAAGTACAAGTCTCGCAAACATGACCTCCATCTAATATTCATCGACCTTGAAAAGGCGTTCGACCGCGTCCCGAGAGAGCTTATCTGGCAAGCATTGAGAGCACATCTGGTACAAGAGCAATATATAGAGCTACTCAAAGATCTATACCACGATGTAACCACAAGAGTGGTGAGCCCAGCAGGAACAAGTGAACCATTCGAGGTCAAAGTAGGTGTTCATCAGGGCTCAACTCTGAGCCCTCTTCTGTTCAATCTGGTAATGGACTTTATTACTGCAGACATACAAAAACCAGCTCCGTGGTCAATACTGTACGCCGATGACGTGGTTCTTATAGCCGAATCGTTGGCAGAAGTGCAATCAGACTTGACATCATGGCAGGAGTCACTGGAGCGAAGAGGGTTAAGAATCAACAGACAAAAGACCGAGTACATGTATTGTAATTTTTCCGGAAGCAACCTGGACGTCATCTCATGTCCATCCATTGAAAACAGATGTCTTAACAGAGTTGAAGAGTTTAAGTACCTTGGATCCATCGTAGCGCCTAGGGCCTGTGTAGAGAAAGACATACAAAACCGAATCCAAACAGCTTGGTTGAAATGGAGATCTCTGTCTGGCATCCTATGTGATTCTCGCATGCCGGTCAAAATCAAAGGCAATGTGTATAAAAGAGCAGTAAGACCAGCTCTACTTTACGGCTCAGAGTGCTGGCCCATGAGAAAAGCAGATACACAGAAGATGCACGTCACAGAGATGAAGATGCTACGGTGGTCAGGCGGAGTAACTAGAATGGATAAAATAAGAAATGAATATATCCGTGGCACTCTTAAAGTTGCCCCGATACACGAAAAACTGCGAGAGAATCGCCTACGCTGGTACGGACACGTAATGAGACGAGACGATGACCATATGACCAAAAGAGTTCTAAATATAGAAGAAAAGAAGAGGGGCCGCGGACGACCACAAATGACCTGGCTACAAACAATAGACAATGACATGAGAGATACTGACACACACAAAGAGACAACCTACAATCGCACGATGTGGCGCAAGAATACTAGGAGGGCTGACCCCAAATAAATTGGGACAATAGCCAGGAGAAAGAAAGAAGAAGATAAACTAACATGTGTTTTGGTACTCGCTAATAGTACATTATGATACAAGTGTGCTATGTTGGTCATTACACTCGAGTCGGTGTTTAAGCCTGAGCCGAAGGCGAAGGCTTAATGGAGACGAGAAGTGTAATGACCAATGCTCACGTGTTTCATACGACGTTTTTCAACACATTTGCGAGGAAAAAAAAAATAAATAAAAAATGAAAATGTTAAAAGATATGTAATGAAAAGGCACTAGTGCGATAATGTAATGTAAAAGTCACGGCATGGGTAATATTCTGCATTATTTTGCTAATATTTAAAAAGATATGTAATGAAAAGGCACTAGTGCGATAATGTAATGTAAAAGGCACGGCATGGGTAATATTCTACATTATCAGTGTAAATACGCTGTAATAAGACCTACTTTACGAGCAGCCCGGCTAGCACACTAGCAAAATGACGACTTTTATGCACATGTTTTATGTCCACAACCGACGTATAAAATTTTACCGTCATGAGCTAACATGCTGTACCATCATCTACGTAAAATGTGACCATTTATATGTCTTGCACATAAAACTATTTGTTTTACGTCAAATGCTAACATGCTCTTGATTTTGGCACATAAAACTTGACGATATGAGCCGTTGACGGACGAAATTTTATGTAGG
Organism: Epinotia brunnichana; assembly: GCA_963854355.1. NCBI lineage: Eukaryota > Metazoa > Arthropoda > Insecta > Lepidoptera > Tortricidae > Epinotia > Epinotia brunnichana. The sequence goes on along the minus strand of OY977936.1, from coordinate 41,523,793 downwards.
TCACTTGAGACCCCGCATAAATTTTAACACTATGAAAACAATATAATTTTCGCAGGATTTCTCCGATTTCTGTCACAACACATACGGTTTCAGTCTCAAAACTCCTATCGTCTCCTGAAACAATGATCTAGCATTTTTAATTTTAGCTAGATCATGATTACTAACTATAAATTAGTATAAATAACGCAATGATTATGATTTTTTGCTTGTGTTGTAATAAAGTATATTACACAAATTTACAAATATTATTGATTCAATTATAAACTAACATGTGTTTTGGTACTCGCTAAATTACTTAAAACCACTACGTATAACTTTTTGTGGGGTGGGAGTAACGTAAATGAAAACAAAAAAACTATTATAACACAACTTAATACAGGAGAACAACTGTTTAGTAAACTGTGCAGTGCTTATCATTACTCTTTAATTAGGTAGTATTATAATAGGCTTCTAACCATAGACTACTATTGAACGAATGAAATGAATGTAATAATTTTGCTACGTATATTTTACGCTATGGCATAAATATATGATGCGTGATTACCATGTTAGCTAAGTAACGTAAAAATGGGCACAATCGTAAAGTTATACGTCAGAACGTAAATATATGTCCGATTAGTGTGCTAGCTGGGCAGCATTCGAAGTTTTCCTTCTCTGTCAGACTTGCGAGTTTGTACGTAAAAGCGACAGAGAGGGAAAACTTCGAATGCTGTTCGCGGTAGGCCCTCAGTTTCAGTACAATATTTTGACAGGTGGTGACAAACAAGCTGAGGCCCTAGCACACTAGGTTTTATGTTAAGTTTTACGTTTCAATTTCAGTACAAAAAAAAAAGTGACTGACAAAAATTCCGTATACGCGATGAGGGACAGAAAATATGACATTGTATCTCGTTCCCACTTGCGGTTTTGTCTATGCATACATCCTTGGAACACATATGTGTATGTGTGCCTGAGACCCTCTATTCTGTTCTACCTCTATGTGTCGGAAGCACGGCTTCCAACCAAATCAAGGCCATTCCATACTAGATTTTAGTGACCTTGCTTGGCAGTCCTGCCGATTTCGCTCGTGTAGCGTCTCCTTAAATATGTTTTTCTCTTTGTCACTTTTTAAAACTTCTATTCATGTGTTTTCGTAAATTAATCATACCGGATTACCGGACCTCATCGGACCGTCAGGCAAAACGCGAGTGTATAGTCGTATAGCCGCACCTTTAGATAAAAATACTGATAACCAATCTGTGGATGCAGTGCAGTGGACCAGTGTACGTTTGACATTCTGAGTTTTTGGTGGTTTAGCGGAGTATATATATGGGAGAAATCATTTTAAGTTAGTTATTTTATTAGGAAGGTGTTAAATCATGAATACCGTTTTCAAGCCCTAGTCTTAATTGGTTTAGTGTAATATTGTGGTTTCGCCTTCATTTCTATGATGTGCCTTTGCCTTGTGTACCGCCGATAAATCTCGTACACATCTCGTAGATAGGTTTGTGCTCGAGAGGAAGATGACGGTTTTCATCTGCTACCGTGTTATTATTTCCGCTTAATTCCACGATAACAGTGTTCAAGATGACTACAAGTACAAAATCTGCCAATGTTACGTTGAAGCCGATTATCGTACCGAAGGCTTTGCAGGATGGAGAGAAATTCATGAAATGGGATGAGGTATTTCTTATAAATTATTACGAAAAATAATTTAAATAGGTATTACAGTATAATATTTTACTAACATGGTTGTCCTTTGTTTAATAGGATTCAGGCCAGACAGGCTTGCCAGTCACCCTCAGGGTGGATGCCAAGGGGTATTTCCTGTTTTGGACTGACCAGAACATGGAAGTGGAGATGCTGGACATTGCCACTATCCGGGATGTGAGGACAGGAATGCATGCTAAAGTTCCAAAAGTAAGTAATCAGTAGTAACTATCATTTAATTAATTGTCACCATTTTATATATCTCATTAGGCTGCAAGAATTTACCTGATAAAACTGTAAAGGCCAGTTGTAAAAAAAATCCTGAAACCCTTTAAAAAGTAGTAACTTTATTTGTTTAGTATGAATGTTAGAGAAAACTTGGTATTGCAAAATCAAACCATTGAACTGTTTGTTTTGTTTATTTGGAGCAGCTGGTAAACTACACCAGTAAACAAGTTTTTACTGTATACTTACCCATAATCATTTGATTTTAATTAAGAATAAAAGTCATTTGATTTTAATTAAGAATAAAAGTAATGTCCCCTGCCATTCCCTATAGTACCTATTTGTTTTTATAAACATAAAATTACATCAGATTTCTCTACAGATTTTTTTATTTTTTTTAAGTAGTTATTAATAGGAATCTAAAAAATATCCTTTCAGTTCTTCAACTAAAACATTCTACAAGCGGTTCCATTCTGTCTGCTGTCAAAGCCCTTATATCACTGCGACCATCGCTGATCTATTGTGATCATAAAAAGCGGTCCCATACTGGCACACTAAATTAGGTCACTAACCAGCACAATGACCCCTATCCTACAGACTGTTAAACTGTTTCAAACAAAATTATGCAAACTTTAAATTCTAAAAAGCCTTTTTATTGTTAGCCAAATCCAAAATTAAGGACTTGATAAAAAAAAGATTTACCATTGCCATGGAAAAAATGATTTCCCAACTGTCAAGAAAGGTAATGTTTTTTGTGTGTATCTTAAGCAGTCCTATTTTTACGATATCTTATATACTTGCTTGTTGTCTTATTATATACCTAATAATTACAGTTCATCATAATTATTTTATGTTCATTATTATTTGCATGCCATAACAATCACAAAGTAATATGAGTCAAATGTTCTGAAGTATCTGAAAATTTTACACTAAGATAATTAAACTAAACATCGTAAAACATCATACACCGGGATCTGAAGCAATTCTAGCTAGGGATGCAACAAGGATTAAGGTTTGACACAAAAATAAAAGACATTCATTGTAAAATAATAATGATATACTGCCAGTCGAACTGAACTCTTGCAATCCACTTTTATGTACAAGCAGATACATGAGTAATCCTAGGAGATCTTCCATTTCAGTTAAAGCATTTATGATTAGGTATTGAAAAAAGAAAAAAAAGTCCTTGAGGCCTACTTCCAGAATAAATAGGTGTTTTCGTAACTTTCGTGAGACATGTTTAAAATAATAGTTATAATTTTTTTCAAGTTTAAACACCCATATTATTTAATTTTCACTACTGGCGACATGTTTCGAACTCTTCGGGAGGTCTTCTTCATGTTAAGTGTTTTCGCGGCAGTGTCGCTTGAAGCACTGCCTGCGCGCGGTAATATTGATACACCAATTTTTTCATTTCTCCAAATGTTGAGTATGACCATACCATCGGTTTTTTATAGTGTTCGCCAGTGCTCATCAACCGGTATGTCAGTTGACTCAGTTGCTCATTTGCATATAATTAGAAAGAAAGAAAAATAATTAATGACATTTAAAAGCAAACTGATATAAAAGCAGGGACTGCATAACAGAAAAATACCGGTATTCTATTTAAAACGGTATGACGTCTTATCGGTTGTCAAATAGCGGTTTCGGTAGCGGAACCTTTATGTTTCGCTATCGAAATATAAAGGTACCTTTATTTTTTCCGGTACCGTAACCGCTTTTTAAAGGTAACGATATATCGACTTTGGCCTGGAGTTGTTGCCAACCCGCCGGCAAAGGCGCTGCCGTTTTGTTTTTAAATGTTTAGTAGCCAATGCTTACTCTGTAGAGTGCCAGCTCGCTTACTTTTTTCGGTCACCTTTATAATACCGGTATTATAAAGGTTTCGGTATCTTTTAAAACTGATACCGCTAACCGTTATTTCAAAACTGTTACGGTACCGTTATGTTCGCGTGGCGCGCATAACCTTTACGACATAACGTTACCGTAACGGAATACCGGTTTCATACCGGTATTACCGTAACGTAAATCAGTCCCTGTATAAAAGTGAACAAGAAAAAAAAAAGAAATAAAACATAATGTCTGCTAGTGTCACGAAAAGGTGTAATTGTAACTGAAATTACAATATGTACAACAACCGGGCGAATGCGAGTCAAGAATGTATCTTCAGTAGGTAACTCATGTCATCTATTGTCGTTTCTTTTTTACTAAGGGTAAAAGTTATGGCCGAAAAATCGGTCAACCATAACTTTAATAGTACTACATTACTTACATAGGGCGGTAAATTAAAGAATGTCACAGATCGCAGGTATTTCACGTCCGAGCCGAAGGCAAGGGCGATAAATATGTGATCTGAGGCTTTCTTTATTACCGCCCGTGGGGAGTACAAAATTTTACGTCTCTCCCTAGCCAGGAAGTGGGATTTTCCGAACGCGTGCTGCTTTCTGGCCAGGTATGACGTAAAAAAAATTACCTAAAAATCGTACAAAATAATTTTCGTTTAATCTATTTATCCTGTACTATTCACTTGATTATTTTCAACTTTTGAGAACTGGACACTATTTTTGCGAATTGAGCGACAGACAGGCAGATGGACGGACATGACGAAACTAGAAATCTCGGGATACATGTACCTATGTATCCGGAATCGCTGCCCAACCAAATAAGTTAACGAGCAAGACAATAATTCAAATAAGTGATCGAAAAATTCGAAAAACTCTTATTTTCGTTATTTAATCCATTCGTTGCCGAGGCGCAAAAATACAATTAGAACTTATTAGTTAAGTAGTTGTTCCCTAACCTGAGCTGAATGAACCTACCGTCTTATTACGTGTCAGTACTAAATCACGAAAAACTTTTTCACGAAAACTTTTTCACGAACGACTTTATCACGAAAAACGATGATTTCCGAGTTTAAAACCATCCTTTGTCCTTCCCCGGGACTTAAGCTATCTCAATACCAAATCTCATCTGAATGGGTTCCATCCAAATTTTCACCCCCATTTCACCGTGGGGGATGATTTCCGGGATAAAATATATCCTTAGTCCTTCCCCGAGACTCAAACTATCTCTATACCAAATTTCATCGAAATCGGTGCAGCGGTTTAAGTAGCTCCATACAAATTTTAACCCCCATTTCAGGATTTCCAGGTTTTCGTGATAAAGTCTACTCGTGGTAAAGTTTTCGTGATTAAGATTTTTCGTGATAAAGTCTATTCGTGATAAAGTCTTTTCGTGATAAAGATTTCGTGATTAAGATTTTTCGTGATATAGTATTTTCGTGATAAAGTCTTTTCGTGGTTTAGTCTATTCGTGATAAAGTTTTCCATCCATTCGTTTAGTAGCTACGATGTCACAGACAGGCACACACAACACACAGACACGTCAAACTTATAACACCCCTCTTTTTCCGTAGGGGGTTTAAAATGTGTTACCTACAACGTGGCACTAGTTGATGTTGTTTGTTGGTCAGGATCGTCAGATTTGTTGCTATGCATGAAAACCATGAACCGAATTTCTACGGAATCAGAACCCCTCGTAGTTATACCTTGTTCTAGATTTGAAATGAAAAGAAAAAGACGATCCTTTATTAGGTACATCACTTTCCATGTCTTTATGCTCATTCGTCCGGCCCCGTAGCATGGATAAGATAAGAACGTCATCTCGTTCTATCGAACGGTGTCAGCCAGTGACGGATGCTCTATTTTGTCACTTATCGCGTGATAATAATACTGTTCATCCATAATCCATGCTACGGGGCCTGAGCGCAATTTACAGAAACATTGAAAGAAATTTTAATTATAGCTTGGACTTAGACTGACAGCTTGGGGGTTTTCCTAATACGGCTATTCACGTTAAAAAGACGAACGAATGTAAGATATATTTCATATTATATATTTAGGGATGCGATTGTCGAGTCTGAGGTCTGAAGGTCTAGGCAGCTCAACTGTCAGAAAAGCGTGCGACACGTCACCCGATTTGTCGAGTCTGAGGTCTGAAGGTCTAGGCAGCTCAACTGTCAGAAAAGCGTGCGACACGTCACCCAATTTGTCGAGTCTGAGGTCTGAAGGTCTAGGCAGCTCAACTGTCAAAAAAGCGTGCGACACGTCACTCGATTTGTCGAGTCTGAGGTCTGAAGGTCTAGGCAGCTCAACTGTCAGAAATGCGTGCGACGCGTCACCCGATTTGTCGAGTCTGAGGTCTGAAGGTCTCGGCAGCTCAACTGTCAAAAAAGCGTGCGACACGTCACCCGATTTGTCGAGTCTGAGGTCTGAAGGTCTAGGCAGCTCAACTGTGTTAAAAGAACAACTCAAACATTTCTCTTCCTATGTAGTCTGTGGCAACACTCTGACACAGACGCGGTCTATGCTCAACTATGGCTGATATACGGTGTGTGTGATTCTAAAGAGTTATGATAAATAATAACATAAATGTGATGTCGTGTCGTTTACTTAAAAGACTAATAAACTATTCTTATTAACAGAGCGCCTATAATTTATAACAATAGTTATGGGCCCAGTCATAGTGCCCAGTGCGTAAAACTGCTAAAAGTGATAAAAGGCGAATTTGGTGTGTTTTGACAAAAATGGCGGTGAAGGACAGTCGATATAATATTATGCAGTTTAACGGAGAAGGGTTTAGTGTATGGTCATTTAGAATCAAAAGTATTTTGAAAGAAAATTCATGTTTGGAAGCCATACAGACACATGATTTCAACTCGAAAACAGAAAATAAAGCTTTGGAGGCACGGGCTCAAGCCATAATTATTTCCGCTGTGGCAGACAGCCACCTAGAATATATAAGAAAAGAAACGGCGTTCAAAATGTTTCATAACTTAGAAGAATGTTTTAAAGAGAAAGGAACCCGGAGCAAATTGTTTTTGAGAAGGCAACTAAGTGAAATGAAGTTCAATGGCAAAAGTAGTTTGAAAGAACACTTTACGAAAATCCAAGAAATTTGTACACAATTAGAAGAAGCGGGGACAGAGTTGAGTGAAGAAGAAAAAGTAAACTACATACTTTTATCCATGCCGAAGTCATATGAATCGGTGGTGACTGCGCTAGAAACGATTGGAGATTTAACGTTAAACTTAATCCGAGACAGACTATTGGCAGAAGAAGAAAAACAAAATAGATTTGGGGAAGAGAGGTATGAGAATAGCAGCATGGGTAATGCTTTTAATTGTTTTTAATGTGGAAGGCCTGGACATAAGAGATACCAGTGTCGACAAGGATATAATACCGGACGAGGACATCGCTTTAATGCAGGAGTTAGTAATGAACAAGGAATTAATACCGGACAAGGCTTTAATACTGGACGAGGTTACCAGACAGGACGAGGTTACCAGACAGGACGAGGTTATCAGACAGGACGAGGTTATCAGACAGGACGAGGATGGAATCAAGGACGTGGTAGAGTTTTTAACAGTGGATATAATTCAGGACGTAGACAGAGTCAAGGACGAGGCGCTGGGTGGAATAATAGGCAAGGACAAGGGAGTACCAACTACGCAGAGGAAAGTGAACATGAAGCGAGTGCATTCTTTAGTGGGCAAGTGAATCAAGTAAGTGGAAATTCAGTTCTCGAGTTTTGTGTGGACTCTGGTTGTTCAGACCATCTAATTAACACTAAAGATCACTTCACAGACTATATTGAATTAAAAACACCTATAATTATTGCTGCGGCAAAGAATGGTGTATCTCTAAAGGCTATTGGTGTTGGAAATATAAATGCAGTATTTAAAGTTGGTAAGAAGGAAAATAAATGTGGAATAAAAAATGTGTATTATGTTCCAGATTTAAGGAAAAATCTGCTGTCTGTGTCAAAAATGGAGAATGCTGGCCTAAGAGTTGAATTTTCTGAGGGTAAAGTGAGAATTTTTGAATATAATTATATGTTGATTATTGGAAATAGTACAGGCACTCTATACACTGTCAGCGGGCAAAGTGAGGTTAACTCTTGCAACCTTACCAACATAAGCAGCAACTCTGATTTGTGGCACAGACGATTCGGTCATTTGGGTATAAATAATTTAAATTTACTTGTGCGCAACAATATGGTTGATGGCTTATCAGAATTAAAAAATAAAACAATAAATAACTATTTGTGTGAACCGTGTATTTTAGCTAAAAGTTGTCGACAGCCATTCAACAAACCAGGTGTTAGAGCCAGAAAACCACTAGAGATTGTTCACACTGACGTCTGCGGACCAGTGTCACCTGTAACTTGGGACGGTAATAATTACTTTGTAACATTTATAGATGATTTTACCCATTTTACCATGGTGTACTTGATTAAACATAAGGCAGAGGTTTTCAAAAAGTTTGAATCATATTACAATCTTGTAACAAATCATTTTAACTCAAATTTATTAAAGTTGAGAATGGATAACGGGGGTGAGTATATGTCAGATCAGTTTAAGGAATTTTGTAACCGGAATGGGATCATCAAGCAACATACAGTTCCGTATAGCCCACAAATGAACGGGGTGGCCGAAAGAATGAACCGGACCCTAATGGACAAAGCTAGAGCAATATTAAAAGATTCAGGAATGAAAAAAGAATTTTGGGGCGAGGCTGTTTTGTTTTCAGCATATGTCACTAACCGAAGCCCAGTTTCAGGAAGAGATAAAACTCCTAGTGAGCTATGGGAAGGCCGTAAACCAGATGTATCAAATCTACGTGTTTTTGGGTGCACGGCTTACAATCATGTACCAAAAGAAATCAGAAAGAAATTAGATGATAAAGGAAAGAAGATGATCATGATTGGATATAACATAGGTGGGTATAAACTATTTGATGAAGAGAAACGGAAGGCCATTACAGCCAGAAATGTAGTTTTTGATGAGGAGCCTAATAAACTGGACAAAAGAGCATATGTACCTGACTATGACAATTTAGAGGATGAGAAAGAAGAACAAGAAAGTGATGAAGGCAAAGAAAAGGAAGAGGATGAATCAAATGATGAAACTAGTGTACAGAAGGAAGAACAGGAAAGGGAATCAGAAACAGGAAGAGGAAAGCGGACAATAAATAAACCAAAATGGCAGGATGACTATGTATTAGATCAAGATAAAGATGATGATGAAGCACTATTTGCCTTGCTGAGCAGTTACCATGAAGATGTGCCAATGATATATAGTGACATAAAAGACAGAGAGGACAAAAAGGACTGGGAAAAGGCAGTATATGATGAACTCCAAGTATTAGAAGAAAGTGAAACCTTTCAAATAATCCCAGAGCCAGCGAATAAAAAGATGTTAGATAGCAAATGGGTTTTTACACGAAAGGAAACTGGCAATGGAACTATTTGCAAGGCTAGACTTGTTGTTAGAGGTTTTCAGCAGGAAGAGAAGTTTGAAGATGTGTACTCACCTGTCTTAAGGCTTCAGACCTTAAGAACCTTATTGTCAGTCGCTGCTAAGAGGGAATACCATATCCATCAAATGGATGTGAAAGGAGCATTTTTATATGGGAGAATAGAAGAAGATGTTTACCTGAAAGCTCCAGAGGGAATGAAAGTACCGGAGGGTAATGTGCTAAAGCTGCAGAAATCTTTGTACGGACTTAAAAAATCACCTAAATATTGGTACGAAAAATTTAATGAGACGATAACTTCATATGGTTTTAAACGATCTGACAATGACTACTGCTTGTATAGTAAAGGGGATTTATATTTGCTACTGTATGTGGACGACTTATTAATACTCAGTTCAAATTTAAAAGAGATTGAATCTGTGAAAAAATTTTTGAAAGCCAAATTTCGTATGAAGGATATGGGAGATAATAATTTGATGTACTTGGGTATTTCTATTAAAAGGAGTTTAGAAGGCATTTCAATAGATCAGTCTAGATATTTAGAAAATGTACTCAAAAAATTTAATATGGAAAATTGTAAGGGCTGTGATACACCCATGGATGCTAATTACAAATATGATGAAAATGTGACTATTGACATGTCTTATGAACACCAATGCAGATCTTTGATAGGATCACTTATGTATGCAACGGTAGGCACTCGGCCTGACCTTGCTGTTTCTGTATATTATTTGAGCCGATTCCAATCGAAACCTAATGCTGAATTATGGAGAGCATTAAAACGATTATTGAGATATGTAAAAAAGACTGTACATTTGTCATTGTTGTACACTAAGTATGACACTAGCAAGCCTTTATTGGGATATGCAGATGCTGACTGGGCGAGGACTGGTGATAGAAAGTCAACATCTGGATATTTATTTAAAGTTTATAATAATACTGTTGTATGGAGGTCTAAGAAACAGAATACAGTTGCGCTCAGCACAACTGAGGCGGAATTTGTTGCCCTGTGTGAGTCTATTATGGAGGCTTGCTGGATGTTGAAAATGTTAGCTGATTTAAATATTAAAGTGGAAACTGTTACTATATTTGAAGATAATCAAAGCACTATTAAGTCTATAAGAAATCCAGAACAAAAGAGGATGAAACATGTTGATATAAAATATAACTACTTAAAGCAGAAAGTAGAAGAAAATATTGTATGTGTTAAGTACATTAGTACTACAGAACAATTGGCAGATATTTTCACGAAGCCTCTTGGTAAAAATATGTTTTTGAATATAGTGCAGAAGTTGGGCTTCATACAGAGAAATGTATGTGTTGAGGAAGAGTGTTAAAAGAACAACTCAAACATTTCTCTTCCTATGTAGTCTGTGGCAACACTATGACACAGACGCGGTCTATGCTCAACTATGGCTGATATACGGTGTGTGTGATTCTAAAGAGTTATGATAAATAATAACATAAATGTGATGTCGTGTCGTTTACTTAAAAGACTAATAAACTATTCTTATTAACAGAGCGCCTATAATTTATAACAATAAACTGTACGAAAAGCGTGCGACACGTCACCCAATTTGTCGAGTCTGAGGTCTGAAGGTCTAGGCAGCTCAACTGTCAAAAAAGCGTGCGACACGTCACCCGATTTGTCGAGTCTGAGGTCTGAAGGTCTAGGCAGCTCAACTGTCAGAAAAGCGTGCGACGCGTCACCCGATTTGTCGAGTCTGAGGTCTGAAGGTCTAGGCAGCTCAACTGTCAAAAAAGCGTGCGACACGTCACCCGATTTTCGTATTGTTTCTATTTACTAGAAATAATTAGATTTAATATCTATGAAAGTAGTATTGTTGCTACGAATGTCACGATCCATTGAACAGGCAGCCGTAGAGTTATTACGCTTCGGGAACCTTAGTACTAAATTACCGACAGGGTAAAGCTTGTGTAGATAATTTTGAACATATTATTCTGCGCTGTTACTTTTCCTTCGGTCTACACGTGCGGACCTTGATGCGCGTGTAGAGTCCTTACGGGACCATAACTCTTCACTAGGTACTATTTACCTTTATGGAATATGGAACCATAATGTGAACTACTGCAATATTAATTAGTCTTCATTCCCATGATGAACTGTTTCATGATACGAAGCCATTAAGTGTCCATATTGTATTGCCTATTTCACGACATGGCCGAGGCGTGGAAATTGCGGGGCGCGGTGGGCTATAATACTTATAATTTATGTGTCATTCCATAACTGAGGGCTAAGTAAACAGTGGCTACTGTGGGTTGATGCCATTTTTGTGATCTACATACATATTTAAGTATTAACGTTAAGCGTTGTCTGCTCGCTTATTTATTATGGTGGTCGTATGTCGTATTATTTCATATTATGTTTATGATATAGGGAATAGCATTGATGTCCGACGATTGAAAGCTGTGGCATCAATGGATCTGTCAAAACTTTTTTCGATTCGATTTACATATTTAAAATAATGTTTCATCCAGGTCTAACGCACGGTTGATTTACATACCCTTATATTTTGGGTAAATTAAAAGGGTATTGTGAGACAACCCATTACGCTTCACATAACGCGTGATGTAAATGGTTTTGTTTTGTTCTGATTAAATAAATTACTGCTGTAAGAATATTACTGTTTGCCAGATTTTTCGTCTTATTCGACTTCAATTTTTAGCGTCATTTCACAAAATAAGACAATCATAACGAGGTGATATTATTGACTATGCTTCACAACAAAAAAACGCTTAATTGAATTAATGCAAACCGATCGATCCTAAAATTTGTTCAGATTTCTTGGCATGTACGTTCCCCAACTTTCCTTTAAAAAAATCCTAATTATACACATTTACCTACAGAAAAAGACGCCGTTTTTGATCAACTTTGTTACCCAAATGTCGCGACGGTGTTAGTTTTCGCTTTAGTTCAGGCGGTAAACCAGTCTCAACAAAACAAATAAAGTCGTAAATTTGACTAAAACTTTTATACCTAGTTTGCGTGTAGGGCGGCCCATTAGGGAACCCATAAACTTGGCTGAAGATAGCTGACGCAAGCAGCGGAGCTACCACTCTCTTTAAAAGAAGTGGTTTTAAACACATTTTTCGTCGTGAGTCGTGACATATTAATAACATGAAAAGGCAAGGTAGTTATTAACTAAGGGTTTTAAATGACATATTACTAATTGTTTTTACAAGCATTATATTAACTTGCACTGTTCGTATGTAAGTATGTAAATATGTAAGTATGTAAGTTGTCCGTCAAAATTTGCAATCGATTTTTCAGTCACTTCCCGTTATCCAATTGAGCTGAGATTTTGATGACTTGGAGCTGATCTGATGCTGGAGCTGGAAGATGGCCATAGGAACTCCGCAATAAAACGACACAACCCCATTGTGTTTGGGCTCGTTAGAATCGTCTCAATGAGTAGTTGATGATGGTATGCAGAAAAGTACAGTCGGCAATAAAAGCTTGTACCAAAAATGAAATTTTTGACAGAAACTTATTCATCCTTTTCTCACAACGAATGGATGACTTCATGGTCATGGACGTAGGCAGGTACGGGTAGATGTAGATGCTCTCCCATCCTGATGGTTGGGTACGAGATTCGAAGATTCTTATCCTCCCGCCTCTGAACAAAATCCTGGCTACGCCCTTGTTATTCATCAGTATTTTGCTAACACCAAGATTTTTATTTCAGTACATTCATGTAGCTCATGTAGGTCGACGGGAAGTACCCTTGTTTGCGAGTATACGTGACATAAATGGTCGTATCCACTGATTGTGTTTGTTGACTTATATACCTACTACGGTTGCGGAAATTTAGGGTTGTTTATAATTGATATACCAACCATAATATTTAATTGAAAAGCATTCGCAGTGTAAATGGCGATTTACCTATATAATACTAGATTAGATTAAATCTGCAGCTCCAGACCGCGGCAGATTTAATCTAATAACCGGTCGACCGGTTACATCGGATACCAACCTACACACGTAATATTTAAGATTTATTCTTCAACTGCAACTTTCGTTACATCTTCTTGCTACATGAAATGAGCGGCCTCTTTGTGATTCTTATAAGGCTATTGATTTTCTTCACAAATAAATTACACATTGTTCAATTTTGAAAGGCCGAAAAGCGAGTGTTATTCAGAATGCCAGCCACTCGTTGTATAGGGCAGCTACGGGGAACGCGATACACAAACCATCGGCTTAATAAAACCGCACGGACGGACAAAAGCAAACACTCCAGACAGGTGATTGCTAACGGAATACCCGGAATTTTCGAAATGTAAGGCTTTATGTATAATCTACACATATATGCTATTAAATAATTCGTCTGGGTTTTGCGGCTCAACCGACCGACTTATTTATTAAACGGACAAAATATGTTTCAGCCGCCCTTGAAAATAGAGGTATTGTGATGTATTAAACTAATAAATTGTAGAGACTAACCTAATCTCCCACACTATACATTAATATATTTTGGCTGGAACGTCTAGTTTGAAATCGTTAGCATCTAATTGCTAACTGGATAGTCAGATAAGCAGGTATCCACTAATGTGGGCGTAGTAATGCTTGCAATGTTGACTTAATTGTATTATTAGTTTGCATAATAATATTATCCACAGATACAGGCTTATTTTGTTTTAAAGTCAAGTTTCTTAATACAGTTACACGTCTGTACAACTGACTAGCAAAGAACCACAAAGCAAACTTCGGCGAACAAGGTATCCAATGAAGGGTAGACTATAAAGTTATCTTGTTAGTAAAATTCCAAGAAAGTTCTCGTGTCAGTTACAATAACACCAGAGGCGATTCATTAGATTATATTATTGTGCATGCAAAGAAAGTATGGAGTCCGGCTAAAATTAACGCTCGCTCCGTTCAATATCGATTTTGGTATGTATGTGTATTATGGGAAAACGTATGCACGGTTTTCACGGTAATGTGGGTTCCATCGATGCAGGCTGGTTCATTTGTGTCGAGTTTCCATTGGTTCTGCTTCGCGAATTTTCCAGTTTATGTTCCGTACCGTACCTGTCAATTGACAATTAGTAATGAATTACCTCGGTTTGTCTGTCTGCCAGTTTGTTACATATCGCGTTTTCTTAAATATTAACAACTTAGAAAAGTTGAAAAACCCCCGACATTTTCATTTCAAAGTTCAATATCTCGAAACTGGCTGAACCGATTTTGTTGAAACGTAACTAAGAATCATCACGATCACGTCAGCTTTCGGAAAAAAAAGTCGCATTATAATCGGTCCATTCGCTTAGGAGCTGCGATGCCACAGACAGACACACAGACACACAGACACGTCCAACTTATAACACTCCTCTTTTTGCGTCGGGGGTTAAAAATTACTAGCAATCATAATAATCACATTAATTGAAATTAACTATGGAGGAGGAAACCGGTCTAATCCCAATAAGATCTAGTTTTCCCTCTGGGTTGGATTGGAAGGTCAGATGGCAGTCGCTTTAATAATCATCCCAAAAGGCTCCCAAAAGTTAAGCACACCTCCTGGGATGGTGCAAACTCGGATTACATGCATTTAGGGCCAATTGAAGGTATAAAACGGTTTCCAGCTTTATGGGAATTAATTCTTCGAAGAATTCTAATTTTCTTGGCCTAAGAGCCGAATTAAGGGATATGATTTTAGCAGGTCTGTGTTTGTATTTACGTGTGTTCCACCGCAGCGTTTAAGATACTGAACCGATTTTGATTAATGAGTTATCAATCGATTCGAAATTATGCTCCGAGTAGATAAGCTGATTTTTTTTTACATAACCGCTCAGGATTTATAACGATTTAAAGTAGAAAAAAGCAAATTTGGGTTTTTTGAATTTTTTTTTGATTTTATTTGTAATTGTTTACGTGTTATTTTACGTGTTAAGTTTTCCGTAGTGCAGATACAGCTTTTTGAACTTTTTATACTTGTTTGAAATAATGATTTTTTTTACCAAATATGAAGCGAAGAGCACAACGTACCAACCTAATATTAGCGAGCGAGCGAGACAAAATTTTGGCGGCTGCACAGCCTTAAAGTACCTAGGACCTAGCTATACCCGTTTTGGAACCTCGAGGAACCTGCGACCGTCTCATCTCCGCTTATAATTACCGCTTCAAAGGTACGCTCCGTACACGTATTATGACGAAAGCGTTTTACTTTATGACTAGCAATTTATTGCCAGCTTTTATTATTTGGGACACCAGTTACGTTAAACTTATAGATATGTTAACTTCCCCGTGATCCGCAGGTCCGTTTTTCATTTAAATTAAAACAATTTTGCCGCATTTCGGAGTTTATATTTAAAGGTAACGTTTTTAACGGGCCGCTTCGAGGGCTTCATACGTGAAATGTACTCGCTTACGTTAACCTCAACTTTAATATAATTACCGTGGTAACAATTAATTCTTCATAACGCGTTTCTGGAAATTAGCTCGCTGAAATATTAAAGAACCGCGAGCGAGACCGCCATTACTTAATGAATCCTTGTACGAGCAGCACTCGCACAATGGAAAGTCGAGCTGTAAAACCGTTTAAGTACTTGCCTACGAATAAATGGAAATATTTTTTATAATTTGTACGAGCTTTTATTCAACTTGCACTATTCGTATGTAGGTAAGTGTGTAGGTGGTCCTTCGAAATTTTGCTGTGAGCTGAAATTTACGGTATTCTATTGAGAGGCATAAAATCATTAATACTAATATAGTTACGCATAATTACTTTACGCCGAAAATAAGATATGCATAAGTCACATTTCGCATAATTTTATGCATAATATTAAAAAGCATAAATACAGAAAGCATAACCCTCATTAAAACTAATAACAAAAAGCATAAACATGAATGAATACCCATAATAATCAATTGACATCATATCAAAATGCATAACGCTATTATCATATTAAAAGGGGTAGGTACGTATCACAATGTCTAAAATTAAAAAAAACTAACGTTAAATAACCTACGTTCAAAATCCCTAAAATCTAAAAATTTAGATTTTAGTGATTTTAGCCTATGGTTTACTTAGTAGTTAATTGCCTAATTGTCATTAGTAGTAAGTTTTAATAAAAGTTTTTTCCGTTCTTTTATAAAAAAAATAACCTCGAAGACGAAAGCGGGAGTTTTGCTCCCGCTTCCGTCTTCTAACCTATCCGCGATCCGAGTCGGTTTTGCCAAATAAATATTTGATGCCCACCCAGCTTTGCTCCCGCTTTCGTATTCGAGATTTTTTTTTTATAAAATAGCGGAAAAACTAATAATATCATTTTAGGTATTTTGACCAGCTTCATTCATTTAGACAACTGAAATTATGGAAAATGACAGATATACCAACTAATTATTATTAGCCCAAACAATAGTATGCCTAATGTATATTCGGCCAATACACATTAGTCTAGCTAAAATTATGCTAATAGCGTAGTATGCCAGAAAAACAGTAGGCCAAAATATTACTATGCGAAAGTACTATTATGTCACAAATAATTATGCCAAACCAATTATGCGAAACTGCATTAGTCTAAAAACCATTATGCGATCCAAGGGGATACCGAAATTTACTCATGTAAATTCGGTGACCGCGCAATATTATGGCAACACCGAGCCGATCTGATGATGGAGACAGAAGGTGGCCATAGCAACTCTTAAGCTAGGTTTAGACGAAGCTAGTGTTGGCTGCCAGTGTCCAGCGCTGGCTTGCTATTGGCCTCGTATAAACAGTCTCAAGACAAGCCAGCGCTGCATGGCTGCCAGCACTGGCGAGAATAAAGCGCCGGCCTTAAGCTAGGTTTAGAAGAAGCCACCACAGGTCCTCGAGTTGGAGAGCATGCTAGGTGTTCGGGTACGCTCCTTACGATGGTTTACTGGGGGCGGGTACTTACGCCTCCCCCACGTGACGGGTCCCATATAGAGACAGCTGCTGGCGGAGTCGCGGAAGTGTGCGCAAGCGTTCCCATGGCTCCGCCAAAGAGCAGCGCGCAGAACACCGTGGGGTTTTAGACGGTAGTCCGGGCGGTTCCCGGGAGTCCGTCATACCCGTCCTGGTTCCCCAGCCAGGCGGAATGCGTAAAGCATTGCCCAACGAATAAAAAAAAAAGTTTAGAAGAAGCCAGTGCTGGCTCACTGGCTTGAAAAATAGTCCGGCGCTCTATTCCCGCCCGCCAGCGCTGGCAGCCAGTGCTTTACATACAATAACAAGCCAGCACTGGCTTCGTCTAAACCGTGCTTTATTTTTCAAGCCAGTGACTGGCGCCAGCGTTACTGGCTTCGTCTAAACCGGGCTTTATTTTTCAAGCCAGTGACTGGCGCCAGCGTTACTGGCTTCGTCTAAACCGGGCATTATTTTTCAAGCCAGTGACTGGCGCCAGCGTTACTGGCTTCGTCTAAACCGGGCTTTATTTTTCAAGCCAGTGACTGGCGTCAGCTTTACTGGCTTCGTCTAAACCGGGCTTTATTTTTCAAGCCAGTGACTGGCGCCAGCGTTACTGGCTTCGTCTAAACCGGGCTTTATTTTTCAAGCCAGTGACTGGCGTCAGCGTTACTGGCTTCGTCTAAACCGGGCTTTATTTTTCAAGCCAGTGACGTGCGCCAGCGTTACTGGCTTCGTCTAAACCTTGCTTTAAACTGCACAAGATAATCCCGCCGTGTCTAGGCTCACTAGAACCCTCTCAACGAGTAGGTAGTTGATGACTTTTTTTTCACGGAAACTTATGTTATGTATGAGACCTATGTAGTTTCGCAGTTGCTGTTCGGTCGAATTATGTATGCAAGTATTTTATTACCCGCGCATTTTTTTGGACCCCCGGCCAAAAAGAGGGGTGTTATAAGTTTGACGTGTCTGTGTGTCTGTGTATCATTGTGCCTGTGTGTGGCATCGGTTGCTAAACGAATGGACCGATTTAAATGCCGTTTTTTTGTCCGAAAGATGACGTGATCCATCTCGGGTTCTTAGCTACGTTTCAACAAAATCGGTTCAGCCGGTTTTGAGATATTGAACTTTGAAATGAAAATGTCAAAGGTTTTTCAACTTTTCAAAGTTGTTATATTATGTCGTATAATATCTACGGGGTAATGTAAATGTGCTTGTTCTTTTTCAGTCTTTTAGTCAGTTTACCCCAGCGTATTAAAAATACGTACGACTGGTTTGGGATTTTGCCTGAAATCATCGATATGTTTCATCACATCACGCTGCCTACATTCCTGTTCGCATGCACTCCGACACCGCAGAGATCGTGCAACTCACTCGTATTTTTTAGGGGATGTACAGTCGCCATCACATACATCGGAGCAAACAAGCACGTCACAAACATCGGAACACACCTCTATTTTCAAGGCGTTAGGGTGCATGTGCCGATATTTTTGAACACCTATAGTGTACCTATTTATGTGATGGCGACTGTACATGCAGGTTTTCACTACAATATCGACTTTCTACAGATAGTAGTAATAACTAACCTCAAAGGAATAATGACTGATATTCAAATCAGCAACTGCTTATGGAACGGTCTGTTAGTTGGTAGGGATTTTTTTTTAAATTTATTATTAAAAAAAGTAATTACTAGCGTACGGACTGGCGGTGGCATTGTGGACAGAGTGAGAAATGGAGTCGGTATTATCTACTAACTTCGTATGATTGAATGAATAAATTCAAATATTAAATGGTTTTTCTTATAAAATCCATTTCTCTTCTTACATTAATTTAACCAATATCTTTTACAAACTCAACATTAGCCATATACAACCGGTATCGGTAGATGGTGAACGATCATTTTCGGCACACAAATGGGTTTTTAATAAATTAAGGAACAGATTTACCGCCAAGAATATGGAGCAAGTTGCTATAGTACATTCATTTTATAACATGAACACCGATTTAAATGAGCACGATGAAGAAGATTTTGAATCTCTTATCCCAGCCTGTTAAACATTGCAATGGGCACTGTAATTATGCACAAAAACATGTAATTAAATTTTTCGGTCTAAAAAAAATTTTAAACTAAGACTTTAAATGAAGAAAAATCATTTAATCATTATTCACTCAATCATAAAATGTAGCTTTGCGACTCCATTTTTCACTCTGTCCACAATGCCACCGCCAGTCCGTACGCTAGAATTACACTTTACAAGTTTCATTAAACTCGCCAAACTGTGACGTTTGATGGCGAGAATCAAATAAATATTTACTGACAATTTGACCTAGTCCCGAACTAAGCAAAGCTTGTACTGTGGATACTAGACGACGTTAAACATTCTTATATAGATCACTTACATAGAAATCATCCATGGCTCAGGAACAAATATTCGTGCTCATCACACAAATAAATGCCCTTACCGGGATTAGAACCCAGGACCTCTAGCTTCGTAGGAACCTCTACCAACTAGGCTAAACCGGTCCTAAATAAGAACACGTGAAGTCACAATTTTTCTTAAGAATTAAGAATAGCAAAAATAAATCATGATCCGTTATCTTTTGCGAGTATTTTTGTGAGTTGTGTTTATTTATTGGTACAGACAGGGGTATTAATATACACCGTGGCCGTGAATAACCCGAAAGATTTAAGCTAACGATACTAGAGCCTAATTAGAGTATATAAAGTTATGTAACATATAGTCCAAAAACTCATAATGAATTAAGGAGATATTAATTATTTGAAACAAATCAAAAGTTAAAAAATCTCCAGTCTAACACACCCTTAAAGGCTTGAGCATAACTTGACACTTCTTGTCATGGAACACAAGTCACGGCATTCGCCGTTCGTCGTATGATTTCGGAGCGATTCGTGAAGTGTTATGCTCGCTCTCTGTTCTTCAACTTGAGTTTCTCAACTAAAGAGTTGTTCACAAAGAAGCGGGCAATTAATAAGATTTAATTTGTACTGAAATAGTAATTTAATTAAGACACATAATTAGACCCATGTTGATACAACATTATTTAATCGTACTGTCGTCAAAAATACGTGGTTTAAATCTTTCGGGTTATTCACGGCCACGGTGTATACTACTCAAAAGAAAATAAGGGCCACTTACATATTTTTGTTTTTGAGTAAATTTTTAGATGTAAACTAATTAATAAGTGACTAATTAATGATGTCCGGCCTCCTTCAGTATCCAACCTCTTTAATGCTGGTGTTCAAGTCTTACAGCTGGCCAGAAATTGAAGCAAATAAAAAAAACGAGTTTCAGGTCAAATTCCTTTCAGATGGAATCACAATTTTATTCTGTTAAAAAACTATTTCTGTCCATCTTTTGCTTCTTTTAACATCTTTTGTTAATAATGCCACGTCAACGAAGGCATATGGATACCATTACTGCCACCAGAGCCGTTACATTGATTGCTGAAGGTCATTCACAGCGGTCTGTAGCTTTTTCGTTGGGTTTCTCTCGCCGAGCCATCCAAAATGTGTGGGATCGGTTCCAAGAGACTGGCAGTGTTGCAAGAAGGCCTGGATCGGGCAGGGTGCGAGCGACTACGGCACAAGAGGATCGCTACATCCGATTGAGTGCCCGTCGAGAGCGCTCTGTGACGGCACGTAAGTTACAAAATCGCCTACGGTTGACAACGGGGACTCGTGTTAGTGACCAAACGATACGTACTCGACTGCATGAAGACCAGCAAAGGTCCAGACGCCGAGTAGTAAGAATTTCTTTATCTAGGGTTCAACGTGGAAATCGTTTAAGTTTTTGCCGCGAACATTCAGATTGGAGCATGAATCAATGGGGTATGGTGCTCTTCACAGATGAGTGTAAAGTGAAGCTTTGTAGTGATGATCGGCGGATTAGAGATGGAGACCACAGGGTGAGAGATTTTCCGATGTCTGCATCAAGGAAATTGACCGCTTTGGAGGTCCTAGTGTGATGGTTTGGGCTGGGATTAGCTTACAAGGCAAAACAGAGCTGGTTTTCTTAAATCAAGGCACAGTAACTGCACAACGGTACATCGATGAAGTCATCAGGCCTCATGTGATTCCATTCTCACAGAGAGTGGGGCCAGGGTTCTGGTTAATGCATGACAATGAATCACAGCTCGGGCCACTCAGACTGTACTGGATGACTCCCATATTCGTGTCCTACCATGGCCAGCGTATAGTCCGGATTTAAATCCAATAGAGCATAAGTGGGACCAATTAAAACGAAGGGTTAGGGAGCATGAGCAAGAGGTTCACAACCAGCAACAGCTTATGGATGCTCTGAAACGTGCGTGGGAAGAGATACCTGATGAAAACATCAGAAACTTAATCGAGAGTATGCATTCAAGGCTCCAGGAGTGTGAAAACAGGAGAGGAGGACACATCCGTTACTAAACCATTAAAAAAACAGCTTGTGTCAGTTTTTGTTTTGTTTTGCAAAGAGTTTCTGTTTAGTTTTTGCTGTTGACAATGGACTAATTTCATGTTAATTGAAATAAGTGAAACAATTGACTACACAATTAAATGGTTATTAGCATAAGTTAAAACAAAAGCCTTGTTACATGTTATTTTAATAATACATTACTGTTTACTATATTTTTCACGTAGCAATCAAAATACTTAGTGGCCCCTATTTTCTTTTGAGTAGTATACGTACATAAATAAGGTCATAAATATCTGTACATGCCTATATGACATGGACAATATTATAGTCCTGTACACATATTTGTGTCCTTATTTACGTATATTAATACCCCGGCTTGTACCTAGTGTAAGAACAATTTTTTTTTCTGTTGTGATGTGAACTACCATATTGCCTTATTCAGTACAGTACCTTATTCTAACTGTGAGAGATAGATAAGCAATCGTTTCATCTCTATATTTTTCCTTCACAGATTTCTAATCTTTTAAGCTCAAAGAGCTCAGTTTTGGGTAAAACAATTAAACTAAAGTCGAACCGGCGGCTGTCAAAGCCAGGATGCTCGGGGCGGCGGCCTGGCTTTAGTATTCAGTGCCACGGTGGAGGCAATGCCTAAGCGAACCAATTTACCGCTAACTACCTTACATAATAGGGTATTTTCGGTTGTATCTGAATCACTAAATTTCATTTCCCAACTGTATCGTTTGTCCGAATTTTCATTTGTTCTAATAAGCCATTTTTAGGGTTCCGTAGCCAAATGGCAAAAAACGGAACCCTTATGGATTCGTCATGTCTGTCTGTCCGTCCGTCCGTCCGTATGTCACAGCCACTTTTTCCGAAACCATAAGAGCTATACTGTTGAAACTTGGTAAGTAAATGTATTCTGTGAACCGCATTAAGATTATCACACAAAAATAGACAAAAAAAAACAATTATTTTTTTTTGTCAAACGTGTTGAATAGTTTGCGCGAGAGACACTTCCAAAGTGGTAAAATGTGTCCCCCCCCCCGTAGTTTCTAAAATAAGAGAATGATAAAACTAAAAAATATATATGATGCAGGGCACCGGCATCAATATATAATGAATCAAAGGCCGCAAAAATATCTGACACGCTCTTACGGCTCTAGGAATAGAGTTGTCATCAAATATTTTTGCGGCCTTTATTCCATCATACATATATGCCGGTGACTGTACCATGCAAACTTCCACCGAAAATTGGTTTGAACGAGATCTAGTAGGTAAGTTTAAATCGTAAACCGCAATTTATTTTACGGAACCCTTCATGTGCGAGTCCGACTCGCACTTGGCCGCTTTTTTCTGTGAAGCATTTTCAGGATGATTATAAAACAAACCTAACCTAACCTAATGAGTTCTACGCGATAAGTATTTAAAAAATTTAAAAGCTTTTGGGTTTTCGAGATAATTGGCTTTTTGTCCAAATGAAAATTCGGACAAAGGATACAGCTAGGAAATGAAATTTAGTGATTGATAGGTTACCGATATTTTCATCTATCAAAATGTAATTATCAAGGTATTTTGTTTATAAAGAACTTCCATTAAGAAATACGAATATAATACTATTTTGTTATAACTATAACAACATAAGATTTTTAATTTTATTTGAAATATAAATTCGTAGTTTTTAATCTGGATATCACGTGACCGAAAACGCCGACCGCCATTGTCTTCTGTGACGTCAGAATAGCAAATGAAAAAAAGGGCACGCACATTTGACGTTTATTTCTAGAGATGCGCCGAATATGGGTTTTACCGAATACGAATATTCGGCCGAATTTTCGGTCCAGCTTTTGCCGAACCGAATATTCGGCCGAATAATTCGGTTCAAAGGAATGCCTTATGCCTTAATCAGCCGTTCCAAAACAGACTCATTTTTCAGTGGTAAAAATCTTATTGATTTTTAAGTGAAACATTTATACTAAAGGTAGTTAAATAACAATAAGAATCCGTTTTAGAATAATAATTTCACAGGACAATGACTATGTTACATTCTTACAACTTGCAGACAAAAAACCTGCAAAATTATTCGGTAAATATTCGGCATTTGAACCGAATAATTCGGCCGAATAACGAACATTGAAAAACGTGCCGAATATGCCGAATACCGAATATTTACCGAATATTCGGCGCATCTCTATTTATTTCTATGTGTATTTCTATTTATGACGTCACGATATTGGCAAGTGCCTTTTTGGCGCGAATATAAGTATAACGTTAAAACTTCAACCATTATTTATTTGCATAAAGCGATATTATAGGAAGTAAAAATACTAGTTGACTATCGAACATTTTAAAATATATTTAAAAAAATATTGCATCAAACATACTCTGACAGTATCTACTAATGTAGTTAGTGTACCTACGTATATGTGTTTGCAAACGATTGTTTTGATCCGTATTAGGTATATACAATTGCATGAGATGTTTTCTCGAAGGATCATTCTATATACTTACTGTTCATGAAATATAGTCAATGTCTATACTCCAGGCAAAATACGGTTTTGAAAAACATTAATTTATAATAGCCTTTTAATTCTTAATATAATTTTAAAACATTGATCTATGATGCTTTATTCAAGAATCCAACAAACTTTCCATCCGGAAGTATATATATAGATTAAAAAAAATAAAATTGTTTTTTTTTAATTATTTTTCTTGAATATTATAGGGCAAATGTAAATGAACCAAAATAAAGATAAAACCATTTATTAATATTTTTTCTGACTTCTCAGAAGCTAGTCAAGTAATAATTTTTTTGATGTCTGAAATTTTGTTGGATTTTGTCACTAAGTAACTATTTAAATGATAATATATCCATTACATAAAAAAATCTCCTATTATAAATTATTTCCAAATTTGACATATTTTCCATACAAGCTGTCAGTTCATTGCCTGGACTACTAACCCGAGAAGGTTCATTCTATATACCTACCGATGAAACATTTTTTGAAATCGGTTGAGTTTTTCCGGAGATCCACCTACATACAAACTTACAAAGCAACACAATAACAACTTTACCTCTTTATAATATTAGTATAGATACAGACTGTTCAAGTTTCAAGATCAGAGATGTTTATTCTATTAGGCTGTCGGGAAACTAGGATTTTTTATTCTATTTTCATAGAGTAATCGATACGGCTTTGTGTAAGCTATAAAAATAGCTTATGGCTGTAATAGAAACTATTCCGACCGAAATCGCGGGTGTAATATATTTCTTTAATGGCATTCGCCCTCGTTTCTAAAAACTTATATTTAATGGAAACATGTTTTCGGTAGATTTGGTCGGTCATTCCGTCATTCGTAATGTTAAAACGCGATTCTTACCCTTACAGTAATCTTATGAATCTAATCTAGACGTTGTATTTACATCATAATAAACTGTAAGATGCTGGAGAGCTATGTTGTATTGGAATTGATAGTAAAACAATACGCATAAACTTCCTAAGAATTTGTCAGTTGCCTCAGACAATAAGGTTTGATAAAAACCAACATGCGGCACGCTTCGCTGTGATTAAACATTAGGTGAATCATTACATTATTGTTCATTATCTTTAGAGTTTACGTGTCTTTATTTGATAGAACGTGAAAAGAGACAATAGGCTATAACCGTCAGGCGTTAGTCCTCCGTTGACACCGTCACTTTATACTCATTCCAAAAGCTTTGTCATATATGTTTTAAACCTAAAACTGGAGATGAAACTATTTTTTTTTTCAAAAATGGTTACTATGCCTTTGCCCAGTCTTCATGTTCTTCAAACACATATCGTGTCCTTCATCAGACGAGCTCTTAACCATAATAATGCATTGTCATTTGTCATCCACAGAGATGTACCCTAGTCGTGCCTATTTTATGAACAACCACACAAACGAACTATTTAGTATCTGCACAATTACACAATTAGAAGGAGTAGGGCGCGTCCTCGCGTATTAAATGAAACGATACGTTATATTAATATGTCTTGTAAAGCAAGTCCCTATAGTAGCCACATTAAAGTGAATTGGTTTATTTACCTCATTGAGGTTTCCCGAAATTTCGGATGTGTCAATTAGACGCGATTAAATCCCGTTTAGTAAACATAATGTGTGAGAATCGTGAAAATTTAAATCAAATTAAAGTTAATTTGTTTGTCTCAGGACCAGAAGATCAGGAACGTGGTGTTGTTCGGCTCGCAGGGCTCGCTGGAAGAGAAGACCGTCACGGTGTGCTACGGGGCCGATTTCGTCAACGTCACATTCATCAACTTCTGCTGCACGAGGAAGGAGATCGCTCAGGTCTGTACACAAACATATCATTAATTACTTATCTTTTGCTAGGATTCCGTCTGCGCAAAACGAAGTTAAAGACCCCGTCGCAGCCCCTCAGAATGTTTGCCGTGGTGAAAAGTATTCTTCAAGAGCAATGGGGAATGGATGAAAATTTTAGAATTGCCTGATTTTTATTTTGGTGTTCGGAATAACCTTCCTTAACACCAGAAAAAAATGCAAACTTTTCAGGTGCGTCAATTATTTTTGAAAAATATAAACAGTCTCCTCACTTACGTTTTAGGTTTAGGACGGCGAATGAGACATTTTCCTTGATTCGTCTTATATTACAAAAAATATCTTAAAAATCCGTGGTAAACTGACACTGGCAATGATATTGACAGCTGCAGCAGCTATATTTGTCATTACCAGGGTCAGATATTCAAAGTATTTTTTGTAATATGAGACGGATCAAAGAAAATGTCTCATTCGCCGTCCTAACCCCAAAACGTAAGTGAAGAAACTGTTTATATTTTTCAAAAATTATTGACACCGCTGAAAAATGTGCAGCTTTTTTCTGGTGCTAAGGAAGGTTATTCCTATCACCAAAAAAAAAATCAGGCATTTCTAAAATTTTCATCCATTCCCCATTATAACTACAACTTAGAAAAGTTGAAAAACCCCCGACATTTTCATTTCAAAGTTCAATATCTCAAAAAACGGGTGAACCGTTTTTGTCGAAACGTTGCTAAGAACCACCTCGATCACGTCAGCTTTCGGATAAAAAAAACCGCATTCAAATCGGTCCATTCGTTTAG
Source organism: Epinotia brunnichana (assembly GCA_963854355.1). Lineage (NCBI taxonomy): Eukaryota > Metazoa > Arthropoda > Insecta > Lepidoptera > Tortricidae > Epinotia > Epinotia brunnichana. Next base: position 41,497,142 of record OY977936.1, on the reverse strand, counting down.
GAGCTACGATACCACAGACAGGCACACACACACACAGACACGTCAAACTTATAACACCCTTCTTTTTCCGTGGGGGGTTAATAAAAGGGTACAGATTGCAATTTCTGTACAAGATGTAGCTCATCATTTGTTTGTCGGATTTAGAAATATTGGCGAAATGTTACCATATTTCTTGTTGATAATGTATCTATAATTTCCTGTAAGTTCAACATATACTTTACGATAAAATTAATATGTACATCAATTGCGTGCCGTCTACATCTATGTGTGGCCGATCGTTAGATTTCAGTATGGTGACCGCTGAAATGGCTTGTGTGTTTCGTAGTCATTTTCCACTTTTTAGGCATTGCATTAAATATCATCATGGTGTTGTTACACACAATGCAATATATTTCCTTCTGCATATTTTAATTAAGAAAATACAAAAGAGCACAATGCAAATAATCTAAATTGTTTGCAAACTCTCCCCAAGGGCGCAGAAGATTAAAATGTAAAGTGCATTATTTTTAATGTAGGTCAGTAGTTTCACGCTCCTTAGACAAAGGCTACTCCACGCGGGCCTACGCGACGCGACCATGTGCTCTGTTCCCCGTTTATACTCGCTCCCAGAACACCGATGTTATTACGACGGGATTGTATTTCATTAGATCAGCATAAAGACGAGTAAAATATCCATTCTACGAAGTTTCGGCGCTTGATATTATGTTGTTTACGTGAACCGGTAAAAAATCTAGGACGCAACTTTGGTTTTTTCTATCGAGGAAATTTTAAGCAATCGTGTATCGATCAAACGTGCACAAAGATCATACTAGTATAATCAAGATTCATATATCTGAAAATCAAGCCTCATTGTTTCCTAGTATGGTCAGAACGGAATGCCTTTTCAAGCAACTCGATATTTTTCAAGACAGCCCCGTAAGGAACACTTTTCGGACCAGTTTCCATACAAAAATTTGGACTTTACAAAAGTACAGTACATTATAATGTTAATATTATTTTAATTGCCGCAAAGTATTAAAATATCATGCGCAATTGGTACTCACTTTATCTTTTTATGATTTTTAACCCCCGACGCAAAAAAAGGGGTGTTATAAGTTTGACGTGTCTGTCTGTCTGTCTGTGTGTCTGTCTGTGGCCTCGTAGCGCCTAAACGAATGGACCGATTTTAATGCGGTTTTTTTAATCCGAAAGCTAACGGGATCGAGATGGTTCTTAGCTACGTTTAATCGAAATCGGTTCAGCCGTTTTTGAGACATTGAACTTTGAAATGAAAATGTCGAGGATTTTCAAATTTTCTGAGTTGTTCGTTAGACAAAACGACACTAATAAAAATATTCGTAAGTAAGAACATTGCTTTAATAAGCTTAAAGCAATTTTTACAAAAAAATACTTCGTTACTCATCTAGGGCGGTAAAAAAAAAATATCTCAGATCGCAGGCATTCCACACCCGAGCCAAAGCCAAGGGCGATAAATATGCCATTTGAGGCTTCATTACCGTCCGTAGTGAATACAAAATTTTACGTCTTCCCTTCCCTGTGCTGGAAGTAGGACTTTCCGCACGCGTAGCTTGTGATAATTGCGACTTAATCGACAAAGTCATAGTAAAAGGAGGGAAGTATGTTATCTTCATACAAACGCACCGCGCGCGGCTTGTATGTGTGCGCCACAGTATCTGTCGCACACTCAAACAAAATCTCGACCCGTTTCTCAGTGCGCCAGTCGAGGCTAACACCGTAACACCGCACAAAGTTCGCGCGGCACGGCTTTTTGGCACCGCTAAATAAATGAAAAAAATTTGTGATAATCGACGGAGAACTTATTGCTGTGTGTTTGGGTGTCTAAATAATACATCGATTCTAGAGTTGTCTGTTTAGATCACCTACTGAACAGGAAAGGTAAGCAAGTCACTTATTCTAGCATTTAATTTTTACTTGATAAGGAGATACCTACTTATGTTTTTGTTGTCAGACAGACGAAGTAGGCAGGCCTATTGTCCCACTACTAGTAAAATGTGTTAGGTACTGTTGATATGCCGCTATTGCTTTGTTTACGATTAGTCATGCCGATTTCTCAGTATTGTAGGTAGGTATAGTAACTAAGTACCTAGATATAGTTATAAAATCGTAATTTAAAATAATTGACGAATTGTGAATCAGATAAATAGAGCAAAGTTCGATGCATAACCATTCGTAACAACAACAGCACAAACATTAATTATAGCCTAAGATACGGGCGTTGGTTTTATTAGGTTGTATTACGACGTTTTTTTTTATTCAAAATCCCTGACAATACAAGTAAAAAATACAACTTCCCGGCCCTTGCCAATTTCTAGGCACTGAATTAAAATTTTGCTAAAAGTGACAACCCTGAGACAGGCAAGTACGGTAGGCAATAATATCGCGGATTGGGCCGGAGATAGCCTACTGCCTTCTTTCCTTTTACTATGATAAAGTGTATTTAAAAAAATATGCGGCAGCCAATAACGTATTTGATTAAATATAAAGCAACATGCGATGATGTAGTTAGGCAAATTCGTACTAAAAACTCATGGAAAGTGCACCGAAACGTTTCACCTTTACGCGGGAAATTAACCGTTTCAATCTCTGAAATGGAACACAAATTATTGCTCCCTGCACGGCTATCACAAGACGGCCGCGACATACTCTCGAGCTCTCTCGCACTATCCGTCTCTTGTTAAGTGCTCTAATAAGAGAGAGATGGATAGTGCGAGAGAGCTCGAGAGTATGTCGCGGCCGTCTTGTGATAGCCGTGCAGTGCGACGAAACATTTGGCATTAGACGTAACAAGTTTCTGCGAATTTATTTATGGATGTAGGGTATCTTTGTCTCATAAATTAACAGTTTTATGATATATAAAAACGTTACAATGACAATTCTGTGACAGCCAACCAGACTTGTTTTTTTTATTTTGTATTTATTTATTTATTGATTAACCAAAGACGTGGGTAGGCTGTTTTTATTATATTAACTATAATAAAAACAGTGCAAGTTAATATAAAGCTTGAAATAAAAAGCAAAAAACCCAAGTGGGACCCCTGAGGCACTCCAGAGCTAGACTCTGCTCCGACAAGGTAGACCGTGGTCCACGTACCACCATAGGGCTGCCATCTCGAAATTCGCCAAACCCGGACCAAAATTCAAAAAAACCCGGACATTTGGCGTAAATCGCATTTTTTTCCCCGGACGAGTCCGAAAATAATATAATAGCAAGACAAGGGCGGTCAACCGTTGTTATTTTACCGTGTTACACTGAATGAAGCTAGTGCCTTGATTGCGTTTTGTATTATTTATACGGTTTTTACCTACTTCTACACAATAATGCCGGTAAATACTTAAATTCAATGAGGTGTTTCCTCACATGAAAAGTGTCCGGGTTTTCCCCGGACGCTTTTTGAAAACCCCCCCGGACGGCCCCCTGACGGCCCCCGGACGGCCTCCAAACTAGGACAAATCCGGGGAAACCCGGACGGATGGCAGCCCTTAACCGTGGATGACCTGGTAAAGGTCGCGGGAGTCCGCTGGATGCGGGTGGCGCAGGACCGGCCATTGTGGCACTCTTTGGGGGAGGCCTATGTCCAGCAGTGGAAGTCTTTCGGCTGATATGATGATGATGATGAACCAAAGATATAAAAAACTTATTCTAAAACATATCCCTGCAAAACTGTTTGGTACAGAAGTTTAAGAATTATGTTATTCCTGTTAATTTTAATTACCCGTAAATATTTCCTACCTGGGTGTTGTCACGTCTATAACGTCAAGTAAAGGTTAATCGTCAGCACCCTTAGCGTGGGATTGAAGTGAGTCGCGTTTACTACTGACGCTATCGCCTATCGTTAAGATTTAGTATGAAATGTCTATACACCGCCCCTGGTGGTCACTCATAGAACTAAAAATCCAAACTGTAACGTGAGTCACTTATACATTACTTAATTCGCAATCGACTTCACGTTCGTTCGTATAGTTTAATCGATTTTCCAATATTCAACTTTATACCACTAGCATTTATCTTTTTATTTAATTTAAATGCTAGCGTTTGTCGGTTATGACATTACAGAATACGCGGATCGCGATGTCGACAGTGTCGATACAATATGGCGGCGCGTGGGCCATTTATTTGCATTTTTAAATACAAAATACGCGACAATCCGAATTTTGCGGATATATGTTGTCAATTCAAAACCTTTATTTTTATAAGTTCTTTAATTTGAGATAAATTTCGATCGGATCTACGGTAACTCTTGACGGAATAATACGATATCACGGGCCATTTTGCAAGTAAACTACAGTCGCGACGGTATTCTTCGATTCGAAATGTCTCACACTACCGATTGGTAGTACGAATCGAACGTTAAATTACGCATCGAAAACTAAACGCTAGAGCCTAACGTTTTGCAGTTGGTTTCGTAGGACAACGGCATTGTGAGTTACGAGTTTGACGGGTCGAATCGAAGAATACCGAAGCGAAATCGAAATCTTATCGAAGCGCGTTTATTCGATCTCGTATGTAGTTACGTATCGTAAGGTTACGATATGATTGAGACTCACGTTAGCCGTACAGTAGCCCTAGTATACGTTTTATCGTTACAATACCTTTTCAAACGCGTTAGCGTTTAGTTTCAATTTGTATGACAACGCGTAGTTCCTTATAGTTACCACCAGAGGCGCTGTTCGCGTTGCCATACATATTGAAACTAAACGCAAACGCGTTCGAAAACGTATTGTATGGTTAAAACTTATACTAGAGCCTCAGGTAACGTACCTAACGTTCGTCAAAATCGAATTGTATTATAGTTTTCTATATAGGACATCAGCTGTTTTCTAGTTAACGTTTTCTGTGTCCCTTAGCTGTCAAACAAGCGAGGTGTCAAATGTATGGAAACACAGCTGAGCAAATTTCTGGTGGAAACGCAGGTTTAAGGTGCTGCTGCTGATAAACTTAAGCATTCGCTTATAATGAGCATTCCAGCGAAAGTTACATTACACGTAAAAGCTCACAAAATAAACAGGAGCGTTTTAGCGAGCATTCTAGAGCTTTTTTTGCTTTCTGCCGCCGACCGACCCTCCGCCCGCACCTCACGAGCATTTACTAGAATGATCGTAAAAATAGGTATTCCCACCGGTTACCACCAAATTGTTACCAGTGGTAAATAGCTGGGATTTTTTCTCTCTATCTTTTACCAGTGGGAACTACTGGGAATATTTTCCCATCTTTTAAGTACTTGCCACCGAGTACTTTTAGTGGTAAAAGATGGGAAAAATATTCCCAGTAGTTACCACCGAGTACTTTAGTGGTAAAAGAAGGAAAAAAGAAGCGGGTTGTGTCGGAGATATAACCGTTAATTAAGTTTAAGTGGATACTTTTTTGTTGGGTATGGAACCCTAATATATCTGAATGAATTCACTAAAATCTGTATAAGTACAGTATACTTATATATGGCAACATTGACTGACGTAGCTCATTTGACTCGCGACTCGCGATACATTGAAAATGGCGGTCATTTCAGCATTATTTTCATGTCCGCCACACACACACAAACTAAATAACATTTTGTGATTAACAACTAATGGCAAATAAAGAAGGATTAAAACATGTAACAAACAATTATTTTAAATCAGATTAGGCTTCTGTACAAAAAGTTATTCCGGAAGCCACGTGATACATTTTGAACTGTACCCCTATATACAAGAACGCGAGCAAAGAAGTATCCACTTCAAAAAATCCCAGCTGTTACCACTGGTAACAAATTGGTGGTAACAGTTGGGAATAACACGTAAAAATGATGGTAGCGATGTTCTGTTTCATGTGAATGCTCAAGTCAATGAGCACCTTTACATACCACGAATTGAACTGCTTCCTATAGCTATTCTAATTATAACGCCATGTTATGTCGCTGGTAGGTATTTCAGGAAACCACATCTATTAAACTATTGAGCCAACCGCGTTCCAGGTTGTCTGGCAAGCCTACAGAACGCAGTCGCTGCGCGTGACACATTTCAGGGCGGAATATCGGTGTAGTGAACGACTAAGAATGTAGATATATCTATAATTCTGGGCTGAATGCGATATGGCGTCCAAATACCGTCTGAGTGAAAAACTACGTCGGTGATGACGTTTAGATTTGGCTTTACTGGCGTTACATTACCGCTTCGGCTGTGCTGATCATAAATATGCGCTTGATATTTATCACAATCATTTGAATAATCAGATTCAGGTTGAAAAAAATGTTTAAGTACCTATATTAAACCCTGTCACCTTCGAGATAAAGTCATTATTCCAGTCTTATACTAGGTATACTAGCTGCCCGCGCGGCTTCCCCGCATATTGCAAAGACCGCCGGCAAACCCGCGGCATATTATAGTCTATAACCATCCAGAAAGTGCATTCTACACACAGGTGAAAGAGTTTTTGAAATCGGATAATACAAGCGGTTCCGGAGATTACCCAAAACATACAAACTTAATATATAAACCTATACAAAGCTACAATCTCACAGATACATCATCTTTATAATATTAGTAGGTATAGATTAAACGAATAACAATTCAATATTTATTTATTTATTGTACAGTCACAAACTTTAAATTTGGGACCCACTTAAGGTTGACAATCCTGTCAAATTGTACCTATAGGAATACAATAGAACCTAGGGCAGTAAAACAAACAATGTCTCAGATCCCAGGTATTTTATCGATAAATATGCGATCTGAGGCTTTCTTTATTACTGCCCGTGGCGAGTACACAATTTTACTCCTCTCCCTGGCCAGGAAGTAGGATTTTCCGCACGCGTAGCCTATGCGTAGCTTTATGGCCAGGTATGACGTAATAGTACATTACTATAGAGGCCGGGAAACGAAGGGTTGCAGGCCAAGTAGATATAGGGATACGCGGCCGGCAACCCCGTTTCTCGCCGAGATTTGTATAGTGCTTTCCTCAAACTTGCAATGAAATAAAAAGTACTAGTCAATTTGTTTTATTCGTACAACTAAATAATACGTTTCTGATAGCTGTCAGTGCTGTCACATCATAACTTATAATTGTGTCCCACATTTCTTACTAACAAATATTCCGCTTATTCCCTAAATTAAGTATTACTTTATAGTTACATGAACTTATTTCTAACTATATAGACGAGGCACTACAACAAAGAAAACACTTAAATTTTTATGAAATCTTCATACGCCGTCATGTACCTAACTTTTGATTTCGGGGGCAGTAAATTATTCATGGCTACTTCTGCTCGCAATTCCGGACGCGTACAGTTCAATTCCATATCATTTTCGTCCGAACTTATTTCGAAATTGATGGCTTTTATTAGAAAGTTTCAAAATAATTACGAACTATTGACAAATCCGGCCAACAAGAAAAGAAAATTTTTCAATTTACGCGCCAAATTTTTTTTTAACCTGTTTGAAGCAACATTTTACCCGGTGACATTAACATTAGTCCTAATCTTTTTTTTTTTTTTGGTGAAGACGTTCTGTCACAATTTGACGTTTACAAACAAAAGACGGTTGCTTTGCAGGCCTAGGTGTGTAAGGTTGTATGAAATTCCTTTACATATCATCTTCACTAGTCGCACCGGATACGTAGTATTTCCGGACCTAATTTGAAGTAAGTCATGTCAACATTTCATTGCAAGTTTGAGAAAAGAATATTTTTGCGAAAAGGGTCCTAAATAAAAGAACGCGACTGTAACATGTAACACGCATATGCCTTACGAACATGCTTAAGAGCCGTACTATACGTTGTTCCTCCACGTATATATAAATACGTAACGGCTCTTACGTTACGAACATTCGTAAGGCATATCAATCGTGTGTCACAACATCATGGCGATCAGCCATAAAAAAAAACTTTGAGGTTTTTATTATGCAACCTCGGCGTGAAAAGGAAGTATTAGCCTCGTATCCCTATCCTACTTGCATCCCTCTATATCTACTCGGCCGGCAATGCCTATTTTCCCGGCCTCTGCAGTAATGTACTACTACATTCATTGTGCTCATTCATTGATCGCGCTAAGCCCCATTTTTCTGCATGGCGGTCTCTCCAACATGCGCAGCTATGCACGCGTCCTACATACGTGTGATACGATTGTGTTGTTATTTAGGTCGTTAATACCGATGCAAACGGTACACATGTCTCAGGGTGTGTACAGGGCATATCGGGGTTGTCTTGTTGAAGTATACCTAATTATTGAAAGTACTGGGTGCGGTTATGATGATGACGACTGCTTGTCCACGCAATTGATAGTAAATATAATAGTCAGCTTTCCTACTTTAGTTATTAGGTACATAGTTTATTACTTTAATGGAAAATTACAACACGCTTTGTTTGAATAATGACGCTAATGAATAGCAATAGCAGTATAAAAACGCTCGGTACGGTATAGGTTGACAAGCAACATAATGGCCATGATAATAGCATTGTTTTAGTCTTTTCATATATGACTTCCACGCTTGAAGGACTACTGTCACTATTGTAACGCTAATGCTATGATTTAACGGTAAAGCTAGCAATTCTGTTAAGCATCCTACATATATAATAATTTACTTTAAAAACAAAGTTTTAACCGACTTCAAATCAGTAGCCAAATTGCTTCAAGTTTGTCTATAAAATTTGAAGAGTTCCCTCGATTTCTCCAGGATCCCATCATCAGAACTGGATTTTGGACAACGGGACCAATCTAGAAGTATATGCTTTCAAACAAAGAAACAACATTTCTAATAGGTTCATAAATTTCCGAGTTATCGCGTAACAAACACACACACAAAAAAAATAAAACTGATGAATTGAGTACCTCCTCCTTTTTTTAAGTCGGTTAATAATCTACTAATCATTTTATAGTTAGCGCTGGATGCCTTGTCGTTCATACAAATTGTTTACTTGTAGCGTCTTTGTTTAGAATTCTGTCGTTCCACACAATCTGATGAAGGATGAGCGTGACGAGCTTGATCACCAACGTCTTTCCTTGTGATCAACTACATTTTAACAAAAGGTCGACGGTTTATTTACGCCAGCTCTGTAGACTGCTCCGGATTTGACAAGGGAGACAGTTACTTGGCATGTGTTTGGTATTTGATATATTTTTAGGAATTATGATATACGGATCCTTCAGTATGCACTATGTTTAACACTAACAGGACAAATTGTATTATACGCTTTCTGTCTATATTTATAACCGCAACCGCGTAAAGGTCCATGGCTTATATACGCAAAATGGAACGCTTATGAACTCACCGTGCGTACACAGTTGTACGTAGGCCGTAGGGCATAATTTGAATTTCAGAAATTTCTATACAGTCATGCAAAAATCGAAGAATAAATCTATGATTATTATGTAAAATCGTTTGTGCTGACTGACTGACTCATCAACGCCGTGCCAAGGCGAAACCATTCAAGCTAGGAAATTGATATTTTCAGAGTAGGTTATTTTAATAGCTCATGAGTTTGAATTGACAACTTGTGAAAAACTTAAGAAAGTTGTACGAAGTTGTAACCATTGTCATGAAGCCCCGTGGACGTCAGCTGCGACTTCGTTGGTGGGTCGAACAGCGACAGCCTCCCAAACGCGTAAATAAAACGTAATCTCCCCCGATTGATTTTATCATCAAACGATAGTTGTTGGATTAACTATCATTTGATAAAATCAATCTTGACGAAATTAAATCGTCAGCTGACTGTACAGCGGTGGAAAGTCCGTAAGCTGGTCACACTGGTCAGCCATCCAACGGAGCCGCAGCTAAAGTCGACGGGGCTTCATGATACAACTTTTTTAAGCTTCTCAAAAGTTGTCGCCCGGGGGGACGTGACAGACAAAAAATTGCACGTAGCTCGCGGGTAACAAGCAATAAGAGATTTTTACAAAATTCAACTGTTAAAAAGGCGTTGAAAGCTCGTTAGAACACAATTCATTAGGGTTCCGTAGTAGACTAGGATAGGAACCCTTATAGTTTCGATTAATCTGTCCGTCCGTCCGCGGATAATCTCAGTAACCGTTAGCACTAGAAAGCTGAAATTTGGTACTAATATGTATATCAAACACGCCGACAAAGTGGTAAAATAAAAAGTGTATTTTTTTATTAGGGTACCTCCCCTATACGTAACGTGGGGAGTTTTTTTTTTCATTTCAACTTTAACGTGTGATATATTGTTGGATAGGTATTTAAAAATGAATAGGGGTTTGCTAAAATAATTTTTTGATAATGTTAATATTTTCGGAGATAATCGCTCCAGAAGTAAAAACAAATATGTCCCCCCCCCCCTCTAACTTTTGAACCATAAGTTTTAAAAATACTCGTATGAAAAAAATCTCAAAAGTAGAACTTTATATAAACTTTCTAGGAAAATTGTTTTGAACTTGATAGGTTGAATAGTTTTTGAAAAAAATTACAAAATAATTTCACACACTTACTGTGACGGACGAAAAACTACGGAACCCTACACTGAGCGTGGCCCGACACGCTTTTGGCCGGTTTTTTTTTTAAACTGAGACTATTGAAACTTCGGTAATCGTCATTTTTGTTAAAATAAATAAAACTAATTTTAATGAGCTGGCGGCTTTCTCGCGCATCGCATCAGCATTGCAATTCAGCGAGGAAATGCCGGCAGCATCCTCGGACCTCGGTGGCCTTTTTACAAGCTTTATATTAACTTGCACTGTTCGTATGTATGTAAATATGTAAGTATGTAAGTTGTCCGTCAAAATTTGCAATCCATTTTTCAGTCACTTCCCGTTATCCAATTGAGCTGAAATTTTGCAAGCATATGTTTATTGCATGACAATGCAATATTATGATGACTTGGAGCTGATCTGATGCTGGAGCTGGAAGGTGGCCATAGGAACTCCGCAATAAAACGACACAACCCCATCGAGTTTAAGCTCGTTAGAATCGTCTCAATGAGTACTTGATGATGGTATGCAGAAAAGTACAGTCGGCAGTAAAAGTTTGTACCAAAAATGAAATTTTTGACACAAACTTTTTAGTTTTAATTTAATTTATTTAATGTTAATATTTATCATCTTGTATATACTTAAGAAAATAAATGTACTTTTTAGGGTTCCGTAGCCAAATGGCAAAAAACGGAACCCTTATAGATTCGTCATGTCCGTCTGTCTGTCTGTCCGTCCGTATGTCACAGCCACTTTTTTCCGAAACCATAAAAAGTATAGCTTGACTTGAAACTTGGTAAGTAGATGTATTCTGTGAACCGCATTAAAATTTTCACACAAAAATTGAAAAAAAAACATTAAGTTTTAGGGGTCCCCATACTCAGAACTGAAACTAAAAAAAAAATTTTTCATCAAACCCATACGTGTCTATGGATAGGTCTTCAAAAATGATATTGAGGTTTCTAAGATATTTTTTTACTAAACTGAATAGTTTGCGCGAGAGACATTTTTTTTTGCCAAGACATTTCCTTAAAAAAAATCCCTTAGGAGGGCCTAAGGGATTTTTTTAAGGAAACTGCGGGTCAAAAATATTGTTTTGACCTCTAGTATGCGTGTGCCAAATGGCTAAACTGTAGATAGATTTGCGGTTTTTTTAACCGACTTCAAAAAAGGAGGTGTTTATATGTTCCACTGTATGTTTTTGTTGATTTTTATGTATTACGATTTTTCCGTCAATTGTGGACCGATTTCCAAAATTATTTTTTTACTCGAAAAAGTATTCTCCCGAGGTGGTCCCATTGTCACCAATTAGAGATCCACGCCGCAGCCACAAACCCCGGCGGCGGTGCGCTGGGTTTTGAACCCGGCGCGGCGCGGCGACGCCGGCGTGAGGACATTTTTTAGGAGGAATAATTAAAGGAAACATAACCATGCTAAGAATAAACATTTATTTCTTATCTCCAATCACTGACTAAAAATTGTTTACAGTACAGCAATTATTTTGTTCACCATTGCCGGATTTAAGCGCGATCGCTTAGCAGTCAAAACCATCCCAGCTACACAGAAAACACCGTTTCACTGGGTGTACTTATAGCTGGAATGCTTAAAAGTGACCGCGCCAACCCTGCAAGCCAAAGAAACATTTTTTTTTGTTCCCAATACTTCAGAACATCATTATCTAAGCTTTCCATATCGGATGGACTAGCAGTGGCTTGGTATTTCCAGCACTCTTGGGAAACTTCTTCACTATCGTCGAAAAAGCTGCTGGAACGCTTTTTTGCCATTTTTTGGAGGAGATTTTCTTGCGATTGCGAAGAAGGACCTGGTTGTGGCAATTCCTTGTCAGCATCTTTTACAAATTTTCTCGCAGTCTGATAAAAAACTAGTATTTGTTGTTTGCTTTTAAATTAGCAAAACGAGAGTCGAGAAGAGATGCTGCAATTAAATTTTCAGTAAGGGGAATCCTCTTGTCCATATTCAGCATCATTTGGTTTGAATAATTAATGACTCGGCTGGCATCGACTGAAGGACCTCTTTTATTTCTGACCTAAAAACCAGCGTCAAATTCAAAGAACACATCTTTTGTAAAGACAACATTTCTACAGCTTCTTTAAAAATCCTCAGAAACTTTATCAAATCTTCCAAAATATTCCGTTCTTCGGCTTGAATTTTCAAGTCACTTTGCCCAATTTTTGTCAACATCTTGTTTATCGGAGTACGATTACAGCAATGCGCTAAGCTTTCAAGCATTGTAAAAACGCTGTGCCAGCGTGTTGGCGACGCAGTCTTTATGCTCGGCACATGCAGTGGGTTTCCAAACAGCTCACGGTCACAAGTGGATGCAAGTTCTTCGATTTCATTAGGTGTTTGTTTTGGTCGGTTTGGTTAAATATTTATTTGAATTTCGAGGTCGGCGCGAAATTTTGAACGACCCGGCGGCGGCGGCGGCGGCGCGCTGAGGTTGCTCGGCGGCGGCACGCCGGCGCGGCGTGGACCTCTTATCACCAATTCAGGATCTGATGATGGGATCCCAGGGAAATTGAGGGCAACCCTCATATTTTATACGCACGCGTGTCGTGATTTCGGTATTTTCTATTATAACTCGTGTATTTACCCTCGGAAATCGCAATTTTGGTCAAGTGAAACTGATAATGAAGAACACAGATGACTTATGGAACTCCTCAAAGATGTAAAGATAAGTAGCAACTGATGAAGTGTTAATTCTGAGATCCTTGAGGAATCGACAGAACTCCTAAAATATTATCAGCCCACAGATAGCGACTTGGGTTTTTTCAGTAATAAATAATCAACGCATTTGCTCTCGGAAAGCAGTTCATATGGTAAATTGGAAAGGAAATGTGGAAATGTTCATGTACCTAGTGGCTTGGCAAAGTACTGATTGAAGTCGGTTTAACATTTGTTTTTAATGTAAATTATAGTTTTTCCTAACCTACCAAAATTGGTCCATCAGGGGACCTAGATTACGATCACTCGTTGTCGACTGTCGACGTGTCCGCCACAGGCACTTTTTAGGGTTCCGTACTCAAAGAGTAAAACGGGACCTTATTACTATACTTCGCTGTCCGTCCGTCCGTCTGTCTGTCACCAGGCTGTATCTCAAGAACCGTGATAGCTAGAGAGTTGAAATTTTCACAGATTATGTATTTCTGTTGCCGCCATAACAACAAATACTAAAAACAAAATAACTTATTTATTTAAGGTGGTTCGATTGCCATACAAAGCGTTATTTGACATTCGCATGCTAACAGCGTGATATTTTAAGACACTTAGTTATGTAAAACTTTCATAAATTGACTTCCCATTTGCGCCAAATTCCTCCTTTCGTAGAATAAACTTGTATAAACTAGATTAATTTGAGAAATTGGTTTGGGACGTGTTATTTTGTGAAAACGATTTTTCTCAAATTAATCTAGTTTATGCAAGTTTATTCTACGGAAAGGGGGAATTTGGCGCAAATGGGAAGCCAATTGGTGAAAGTTTGTTACATAAGTTTCTTAAAATATCACGCCGTTAGCCTACGAATGTCAAATAACGTTTTGTATGGCAATCGAACCACTTTAAGGGGGGCTCCCATACAACAAACGTGATTTTTTTGCCGTTTTTATAGATAATGGTACGGAACCCTTCGTGCGCGAGTCCAACTCGCACTTGGCCGGTTTTTTAATGATGAACTGTGTATAGAGTACTTCTATACTTAATTTAGCATATTAGGTACATTATAGATCGGTTGGCTGTTCGTTAAAATCGAACGGATCTCTCCTTGTTTTTGTTGGTATAGCACGTGTGGATATTGAAAACAACCTATAATCGTGCGTATGACGCAATCAAAAATTCGTAAGCTTTTGGCGTATTGAGGTAATATAAAACACAGCGTATTTCACTTTTTTTTTTATTTTTTTTATTTATTGACCAATATAACCTGAGTAGTAGGAACATTTTAGTATACACTTTTTTCACCAGCGGATACCTCTGGGGTTTATATGCTGATGAATAGTTCGCTATGGTACATTAATTTACTTTCTAAGGGAACGCCGGTTTTTTTGAAGCTACTCTACCCTGCCTAAATATTGTATGTCGCTTTGGGCGTCGTTTCGCGCCATGAAAAAATGTAACCTGTTGCATTTATTAAGTATTCAATTTTAAGGGTCCACTAATGGCGTCACAGAAAAAATACAATATGGAAATATGCCGCTGTTAGTAAGCAATAGATGCTGAAACCAGTCATATTAAAGTACGTATCACGAAATAAGAAATGAGCTCATGCGATAAGATAATTTGCGCCAACAACGTTGAATGACACTTTTTCGCTTTTAGTTCCATACATTATTAGAATTTTACTACCTACTCGTGTAGAAATATAGCTGCATACAACTTGCTCATAAACATGTCCCATCGCCAACGGATTAAGGTTTCGGTACATATTTATGAGAGGATTAAATCGATACATATTTTTACACTTGACAGTACAGCGCGATGCTGTGAAGATAGACCGAACTAAACAGAATATGTGAGCAATTGTTATTTCGCGTCTAAATGTAGTATGCACTTTGCCTGTAGTTACTTGTACCTACACCGTGTCCAATAAGTTTGGATACAATATGTTTCGATCTGGTATAAAATACATGAAGCTGAAAATAGATTGTTCTATTTATTAAATTTAAATATATATTTACAGAAACAAAATACAGCCATTTCAATGATCTACCATATTTCATTCATGTGTAAAACACGATGAAGCAATTTTGAGAAGTAATCGTTACCAAATACCGTAACGGCGAGTGCGCTAGTGACATTTTCAAAGCGATGAAATCTCTTGGGGTCACACGTGATTTTGTTTATAAACATTAAAACGATTTAAAGAGACCTCCTCAACAGAAGATCAAAAGAGATCTGGTCGGCCGCGATCAGCGAGAACCTCAGAGCATAGAATACTAGAGAGAGGACAAGCCGCCGGCGGCTGCGTCGCAGTTGTTAGCACGCGTGCTGATCGCAGAGAATATTACGTTTCTTCCCAAAATGCCTGATATGATGCGCGTGTATTGTCCAATAAGAGCGTAGGTATACAAATGTGTGTGTTTTAGATGTGTGCGTGCTTTGTCTTGTCAATTACTTGGGCTTTGTGTGGGTTAATGTACTTAATACAGGCGGCGTACTCAATACAAATCGGCCGGCATGTCCGATCTCCTTATATATTCATAGATCTGTGGTGAGAACAGATAGGGTAGTTAAATTGTGATGGAGCGAATTAGACGTAAAAACCATCGCTCTATTCGAAAACTAGCAGCCGAGTAGAAAATTTCAAGGGGATCTGCCCATAACATTTTGAGACATGATCTCGGGTGTTACGCATACAAGAAACGTAAAGTTCATGGACTTTCCCAGGCGCCTAAGCAGAAGAGGGTCGAGCGATCAAAAACGACACTTACGTGGCACGCTGGGGATGAGTTTGTTTTCTCATTGTGTGGTTGCTCTAAAACTATTTGTTTTAGAGCAACCCCACAATGCTCAAATCGATCGGTTGTGGGCGGCAAAGATGGCAGACATTCCAGAGAATCAGAAATACGTTCCAAGATTTCAGGATGCCCCCTCTGCATTTGCTTTGCAGGATGCAGGAGGTAATGGTTTGGGGAGCAGTGTGTAAGCGGGGCAAACTTCCTTTGATATTCATCGATAAGGGTGTTAAAATCAATTCTGAGAATCATGTTTGGAGATGACTATTATATTTTTCAACAGGATGGAGCTTCTTCCCATAACGCAAACAGCGTTCAAGCCTGGTGTAAGGCAAATTGAACTGATTTCTTACCCAATAATGAATGGCCTCCCAGCTCTCCGGATTTAAATCCTTTGGATTTTTTTGTATGGTCGTATCTAAACTGAATAATTATAAAATATCAAAGTTGGACCAATTAATAAAATATATCGAGCGTATTTGGGATGAAATGCCTATGGAGGTAGTGCGTGCCGCATCAGACGGGTTTGAGAAACGTTTAAGCCTGGTTCGGAAACTTAAAGGCGGAGTAATTCCAAAACATTTATTGTAATTATTTGTTATTGGTTGTATTTTAATATAATATAGTTTTTATGTCATTTGGAATCGCGTAGTTATTTTCATAATATTTTATAGTTGTATGCAAATATATTGGACACGGTGTAATTGATCGCCTTCTTGAAAGAACATTCGTTTCACAAATTGTTTTTTTTAATACTGACTGTAATAGGACATTTTTGCAGAGGCCGGGAAATTGCAATTCGTGGATGAGTTGATTTTGTCGGATGAAGCGAAGCTGAATCCGACGATAGAGACTAATCCACGAATTGCCATTCCCGCCGAGGCAGATATAGTGCTTTTCTCCAAAAATGCGAGGATATCAAATAATATTTTCAATAATCTTAAAACAGCGAATATGTCAATAACCTATCAAGTCAAGTCCCCACCCAACTTATTTTTTAACCGCCTTCAAAAAAACAAGAAGGTTCTCAGTTTGACCCGTATGTTTGTATGTATGTTTGTCCGCGATTGATGCGGTTTTCTGAAAAGTATTTGTTACATTCTGGAGAAAGTTTTTAGTGGTTTTTAGAAGGTTTTTTCAGTGGGTAGGTGTTTTGAAGGCTAAAAAAAAAGTTATTTAAAGTATGTGCACGGCATGACTCGTAGTGCCAGTTTCAATTTACAAATTTAAAATAATTAAAAACATAAGAGTCTATCACAATTTTAAATCCTTATTTATTAAAGATTAAACGGGATTGAAATCTAAACGTATTTAAAGTTCGTTATGAATTCTATATCGATAAATATTTTTAAATCTTCGTTTCAAACCATCTGAGTCATTCTTAAAAACGTCATATCGATCACTTACAAAGGTAAGAGTTTTGTCTAGATGACAATTAAAAAAAAAAAGAAAACTCGGGAAAATAATAATTATTAATTCAATTAATGAAGTTTTTAATTGAAATTCTTTCAATTACAATAGGTATAAATCTATGATTAGCCTCACTTTAGCTACACTACCAAACGGGCGCAATTTGTCACACCAACTTGCGAAAGAGACAGCCATACATCCCTTTCATTTCCAACAATATCAAGTTGTTGTGATAAATTGATAGGCCTTGAAACGTATGAGCATTTGGCTGTTTGCAGTGATTTGTCTTAGTCAAAACATATGGTTAAAAGGTAAAAAACTATACAGTAATGGAATTTCATACAGTTTCCTGGCCGCTGAAACTGTACAATAATGACCCGCAAAGTGAACATAACTCGCTACATATTGGAAGGTAAAGTGGATAGTTTAAGACCAGATCAAAATTAAAAAATAAAAAACATTGCAGGCCGCCTGGAATCACTATATAAGCCTCAGCCGGAATGGCAATTGCAGGCTTCGTATTATAATTAAACGGACTCGCAAGCTCGTCCGTTTAAACAAATACTCAGCCTGCAATTGCCTCCTTCCCGGCCACGGCAATAATGTACTATTAATTTTTATAAATTGGCGCTCGGCAGTAACGAGAATTTTCACGGACTATTTTTGCTAGAGTTCCGAGCATATTGGAGAAAAGTACCATTATCAGCGACTGGCCGCCTTGTTCTGAAAATACTCGGCGTTCATGTTCTTCAGACCCTTCATATTAAATAATTTTAAAGTGCTAATCAATTCGCACACTTTACGCACTATTAATTTCGGATAGATTAATCGTGCACTAAAATCTGTATTTTCTTAACAGGCCCCGTAGCATGGATGGCGTTATCACGCGACAAGTGACAGGATAAGCGCGTCGTCTCGTTCTATCGAACGGTGTCAGCCAGGGACGGATGCTCTATCCTGTCACTTATCGCGTGATCCATGCTACGGGGCCAGGATACGAGTAATACAAGATGATAGTCTTAAAATTAGTTAAAATGTATTGTAATTCTAGACTCTATAGGTACAGAATAAAACTTATTTGACTATTTCTAAGACTAGAGTCTCAGGCAATTTGTAATATGGTCTAACTAATGTTGTCATAGAATTTTAAAATAAATGCGAAGGGTATTCAGCGTTTTCTTCGTCATTATGGTATCAGTAAATACAAGTAAAGTGAATACTATTAAAAAACAGTCAACTTTTGATGACTATGTAAGCCAATACCGGTGTTTAGTATGTTGATCAATGTTCTTGCAGTTTGTCATAACTCTGTGGAAATAATCGTGATCCTACAATATCAATCCTAATCCTAATGACATTCGAACTTAGAATCGAGCGTTTCAAATGGTCGGAGATTTGCCCGGCTAACTTATCTGACATACCTATTGCGCTGTTATGATTTATGATAAACCAATTTTTTTGCTATAACGTCTCTTATACAATTACTTTATCTATACATCAATTTAACCATCTATACAATACTCTTTTTTGCACACCTCAATAGGAATTCGAAACAGTAGTAGTACCTACATGTAACAGCGAATCAACATAAGTACCTATGTACCTACAAATGCAAAATATCTGCCGGCGTCCGTCGGCGTGCGATATATTCTAAAACTACTTGACCGATTCTAATGTGGTTTTTACTAACGTAGCTCTATTCTAGCTGGTAGTGTTTATGTATGTTTCTTGTAAACTTGCTTCTTGTTACCCTTAACGTCATGCCTCTATGAGCGATTTCAGCTGCAGAGCGAAAAAACGCTGCTACGCGCTACGGCGTAATACACGTAGCGATGCTTGCCCTCGAATCGGTTAAGGTCCAGATTCAAATGGCTCTCCTCCGTTATTCATTGACGACAATAATCAAACTTTTATGGACTAATTCTAAATCTGGCTTACTCCGTGTTTGAAATGGGCGTAATGGCAAGTTGTTGTTGAGACGTACGTACGTTTATCGGACATCTAATAACGTGACTGAAATGTTACCTAGATATTTTGTATGGATGCCGCGCGAGAGGTATTAAGGAAAAATGCGGAGTACACACCACAGTATTGTGTCATGTCAGTGATAAATTGCGCACGGCCATGTCTTTAGTGCGATGTGACAGACATGAAAAGGCAAATCCGATGCGTTACGATACACACGGGCCAAGGACAGGAGTCACTAGATCTATTGTACAGTCATCACAAATATGTCGTTATAATTTTTTTGGAGTTATTCCATTGTGAAAAGGTGACTTACTTTCATGTCGACTATACCTACTTACAGTGACAATGAGTAATTTTGGATACCTATTTATAATAATGTTAACAGATTACCTACCTAATACACGTGACTCGGTCACATTTAACCAATGTTACCTATATAATATAACCACAGATTAAATAAACATAATTGGTTGATTGACCGAGTTTCAAATCTTTCACTATAGACCGGGGGCCATTCGAATATGTCCATAAAAAATACGACATGCCACTACGAACACAGATAAAGCAGATTTAGGTTCAGTTTATACAACCTTGACCTTTGTCGCCAGGTAATAGAATAGGTATAACGGGTCTCTGCGATAAGGATTCGGACCTAGATGGTTCCGAATGTTCCGAATAAACTTATAAATATAACTAGCTTTCATTCATTCATGAAACACATGCATACATTTTAATTTTTATGCAAATACCCAGTAGAAAACTGCTACATAATCGGTCAGGCGTCAGGCCTTAAGTTTCAGAGTTTGTAATTAATTGTTGTGATATTACCTAAAAATTACTTGTATAGAGGTGTAAATGTAAAAAAGGAAAGCCAAGTTCAATACAAAAATTATGCTTGGCTGTGGGCTTCGCCGCAAAAAGAATGGAGATCTAAATGAGTGCCAAGTTCTATGCAAATCCAAATATGTATTTATAGGAACAAAATACATTATGAACAAGTATTAAACTCTATGTATTTGCTTTATTAGATACCTACCTATAACAATTGCTAATATTTAAAAATGTGAGATCTTAAAGTAGGTCAGATTTGACTTGGCCAGTTTTCATTTTATTAAGTTATTCAATATATATATATATATTTAATTCTGATAAAAACTGGCCAAGTCAAATCTAACCTACGCCGACGACACACCGTTGGTTTTTTGTATGGGGACACCGCTTATTTTTTGACTTTTATATTTCGTAGCAAATATAATAATACATATATTGGGAAAGTTTCAAATATCTGCTTGTAACGGTTCGAAAGCTAAATTTTTTTTTTGTATGGGGACCCCCCTCCCCTATTTTTAACTTTTTTTTTATTTTTAGATTTTTTCCTACGCTTACACACAATTGCCGAGCTGGATTCCAAATTTCATTCTTCTAGGTCATCTGGAAGTAAGTTAGGTTTAGGTACTATACTTATATGTCAGTCAGTCAGTGCTAAAATTTACGACTTTTTGACCTTCATATCTTTATAACCGTTTGAGCTAGCTTCATGAAATTTGGGCTTCTAGATGTACTTATCGATATAATTAAACACACGTAGTTTTATGTGTTTACGTTAAAGAGGTTTTGAGTTATAGAAGGGTCAAAAGTGGCACCAAGTGGTTCATGAATTTGAATTACACTTGGCGCTGGCTAGCCAGTTACTTTGCTTGAACTTGGCTTGACACGCTGCCACTTGTCTAGATCTGTCATAACAGCGCAACCTGGTTGATAAGTTAGTCTTATTTATGGGCATTTTTAAAAATTCGTGTACCCAATTAGCGTGAGTTGTTAAATAAAAATTAACTCAGTGTCAGTTTTGTAACGAAAGTTAAGCATACAAATGATGTCAAACTGAACTTTGATCGCATTTAAATAAGATCTATATGCATATGATATATATATTGAAAAGAAAAAGTAAATTTTTATACAAACTAAATACTTAATTGTCGTTACAAAACTGACACGGAGTTAATTTTTGTTTAACAAATTATGCTAATTGGGTGCACGAATTATTGAAAATGCCCTTATTACTCTTGTTCCATTTAGTCTCTGCGTCTGCGTTAAAATCTTTATCACTTGTGGGAAAAAGTACACAAAAAAAATTGTGCACTATAATTTGGTGTAAAAATATAAATATATTTGAACGTGGACTGTACCTACTTTATCCGCCCGATCTATGAGACAACAGCTTCAAAATACACGTTCTCAAACAACTGTAGATCATACAAACGCTTTATTAGGCCACCTATCGATTTACTGCCTCTAATTTCAGCTTTACCTGTCGGAGGCAGCGCGAGTACCATGAATATTTAGTTTTGCATCGAACAAAGCTTTTGAGTTATTTGCTCGTTTTGCACTTTGATATTATTCGCTGTTATCGTTATATAGGACGAGCAGTACAAATAGGCCAGTGGTATTAGTGAAAATAGCATATTTGTACTTAGAAAAGAGCATTTCAAATCTTTGCGATTTTGAAGAAACCCTCATATACCACCCATGATCGGTGGACAAATCTCTAACCCTGTATCTACGGTAAAATAACTGCTACATTTCGTAATGTTATACATATCGATGGTGGAAAGGCAAAACCACTGAAGCGATATTTTGGTCAAAATAGAGTTATATATATCGTTGAAATCAGCGTTTTTTTAAACTCAAGTGTTTCTTCGTAAATGTTGAGAATAACGGTTGTCGGTTAAATTCTTAAGACCAAAGTCGTGGCGCACGACTTTGATCTTAAGCGACCTGCGGCAGCGGTTTTTCTAATTCATTGCGCGTGATCCGAACTAACCACAGTGTGTTGCGCGTCTCGACCGCGCAATGAACAGATAAAACGCTGCCGCAGGTCGCTTAAGACCAAAGCCGTGGCCAAGGCGTTAACTTTGCCGAAGTTGTCGCTTCATGTATTTTCTAAATCCACAAATAGGTCGGTTGAGTGAAAATCGTAAGAGGTGTTACAGTGCGCTTTAATTGAATCATTTTTAGCATGATATACCCGCGAAAGCTAATTAAGTCCGCCTTTTGTACTCTTTGTTTGTGCAATAAAGTGTAAATAAATAAATAAATGATGTTTTTATAAACGCAGTGTAACGGAGACGGTCGCTTCAGTTAGCGACAAGCATTGGAGGGAGGTGGTTGTCTCGCCGTTCGCTGCCTTAATCGACGGATTGTATCCTATTTCATGATCAAACTAGCGCAATTGTTCAAGTTTTAGCTATAATAATTAGTGATTTGTAAGACACCAGTCTGCAGTTTTTACAAGTATAATTGAAATATTAGGTTCCCAGATTTTTTTTTAGCTTTTTGGCTAGGGCATATTACGTTTCCCGCCGTGGTATCTGATTTCCCCAGTCTCCCCTATCTCAAAACAAGTGTAGCATAGTTTGGTTAAACATATTTTTTAATACTTTAATAGATATTTTAAAAATTGGGTAGACAACCTACGTCCAATGTTTAAAAAAGATTAAACAATTTTTTCTTATTGTGTTTTCATGCTTATTTAAACTTTATACCTATTCTATTTTTTTAAAGACCTCTTTAGAATAAATAAAAAAACAATAAAGTTGTAGTTATTTATGCTTGAAAGAATTTTGCCAATTTGAAATACTGGTTTTTTTTATTTATTACAAAGTAGTTCCTCTTACTATAGTAACCAGACTATCAAGGAACAAATTAAATATTGGTGGTTGCTTCATTCGATTTTCTAGGGAATCTAGGGCCTGTCTACTGCATGATGAAAATTTTTTTTTCACTTAAGCGTCGTTTATTTTTGAATCTGCGGTGTTTTGGGGTATAACATAATTTTTATTAAATAGCTATAAAAAACTCTCGAAGTCAATAAAAAAAATGTTATGATTTTTTTAGTCAAAATAATACTTTATCTATGCAAATATCATAAACCCTCCATGATGCGTTCAAGAACCGCACATTATGGCCACCATAAAAATAGACTGATTTGTTAGAACAAATATCTTATCTGTGAAAATGTTATTATTGCTAAATAATAACATCGATTTCGACAATATTATTTCATTCAAATTTCGAACATCTCTGAAATCAAAGAAATTTGATTTGACCTCTACCTATATTCTAATATCAGTCAAGATGACGTTTAGTTCGAAATGAATTGTCAATTTGCACGCAAATTTGACAGATGTCGCACGAAAGTAAGATATCGAACGATCCTAGTTGGATCCGACTCTAGTTTGTCTCTGAATTAAGAGAAAACTATGACAGCTGCCAGAAAACCACGCCGCGATGCCGGTCATAATATGCGGGCTCCTGAATGCATCGTGGAGGCTTATGATATGTGAATAGATAAAGTAGTGTATGTAACTGTACATAATTACTATAATTAGGCATTAAGACACTCGTGTAATGTTATTATGAAAACCCACACTCGTCTTTAATGCCCTTCATTATGTACAGTCACATAAACTACTATTAAAACACTCACTGTAAAATATAAAAATGTCGCTTCAGTGATTTTGCCTTTCCACTGTCGATATATTGAAAAGGGGCCGGTCAGGTCATGTGTAGTGTATAAAGCATTGACAGACACTAACCAGGCTCGATACACGAAATAACAATAGAATTACGGTCTCAGGTGTGTTTAGTGTCCATCAATCTATTAAAGAGTCGAAGCAATGAATATAGTTTTTCATTGCTTTTTCAGTACACATTCCCTCATATAAATTCGAACCTCCCCATCCCATACATATATCAGATGGGTTGCGTATTGAATATTAGATAGACTGATTGTACGATTAAACTTATTATCGTCGGCCGATTTCGATAAAATCTGTCCTGAGTGGAATGAAAGCTGATTTAACTTCTCTGTTCCTATAAATTGCAGGAAGACAGTGATGATAGCGGGAATCCTATTTTAGTCTACTTAACACAATAAACGTATCGTTTTAGTAATCATAAGTCTGCCTACGCGCCGTTCGAATAATTTACGGAACTTATTTATTACCCGGCTGCATCAACTTTACGTCGCCGTGGAACATTTTATTTATTTTCATCACACTTGCTCATAAATGGTGTTATTCCATGCCTGTATACAGATGGACAATGGCCTAAATTGTTCCCGCGGGAATAATTGATATTTTACAGGTCCCAAGGGAAGTAATGAGCTTGTGTGTGATCTGATTGGTTAAGCAAATCTAGACGGCCGCGCGCTACACGATTTCTGCTCTGTGATTGGTTGTAAAATAAAATCGAGTAGGCCATGCGCTGCAAGAATACTGCTCTGTGATTGGTTGAAATATTGAAGCTGTGCGCTCCACTCGCACTGATCTGGAAGTGTAGTTGTCAATTTCGTCAATATTTGATTGGTGCGCTTGTATGAAACATAGATTTTTCTGTATTTTGTAGTTATTTATTTCCTCGCAAATGTGATTAAAAACACAAATGTGTAAACACAATATTCTCATACGCCCCTTGTTAAACAATGTACTATTAAACTTTATTGCACAAATATAAGAATAAAAGTACAATTGGCGGACTTAATGCCTTCAGGCATTCTCTACCAGTCAACCATTGGGCTTAACAGAAACTTTAGTGGTGCATGGATCCCAAATACTGAGACTGAAATGGAAACACAAATCAATAAATAACATTAATATACATATTTACATACATGCAATATAAACGTACTTATACATACTTAAATACATACAATTAAATGTACTTATTTTTGACGTTACCTGCGCTGTGGATATTTAACTTTGTGGATGGTTATGCTTTGAATAAATTATTAATTAATGAATGCATGATTAAATGTACCCGTACAAAGGTATCATGAGGATCATCAATCTTAAATAGTTGCAAAGAGATGCTTACGCAACTTGCGTTTAAAGGAGAATTTGCTCTGAGCTTGCCTGACGGTAAGAGGGAGATCGTTCCACAGACGAATAGCAGCGAGGAATACTGAGAAGAGAGAGAATTTGAGAGGAATACTGGTTTCCTCTCAAATTCCTGAAATGAAAAATGTGAAATAGAACAGCGAGTTTAAGACTCCTGAATGTACGCAGCTCGCAACCAGGACGGGGTGTAACAAATTGAAATGTAGATTTAAGATATTCAAGTGCTGCTGGGTCAAGTAGGAAAAATAAAGTAAAGAAAAAGGATAAAGTGTGGACAGAATCCTGAAAGACCTGCGCTCGTGAATGGGAAGCTAGTTTAGTTGACGACGGAAGGCGGATATATATATGGTCATATTTTCGAAGGCCGAAAACAAAACGAACACAGTTATTCAGAAGCCTGTCCAGGCTACTTAGGAGCTGCTGGGTAATGTTGGAGTAACACACATCAGCATAATCAATAACAGGTAAATACTAACAATTGAATTAGCAGAGTTTTCGTGCTGACTGGAAGAAAGTTCTTAAACATATAAAAGGATCTCAGCATATTGGTGACCTTGCGACTAACGCCAGACACCTGAGGTGCCCAGGTGAAACCGCTATCCATAATCAAGCCCAGATTTCTCACTTCCGCTGCGAGAGGAACTATTATATTTTCGTACATTACTGAGGGTAAGTGTTGTGTGTCAACAAGTGTCAGTAGATGGGGGTTAAGGTGACCTGACACTTGGTAGGATTGCCATTAATACCAAAACTACGAGACCAGTTGGAGATACAGTCCAGATTATTCATTTTACCTATAGCAATATCATAACTATCGGGGCTGGCTTGTGTGATTGTGTGTAAATAAGAAGACCATCAGCATATAGATGGTGATAGCATGTAATTCTAGAAGTACCTAATGAGATTAATAAAGAAAGAACATTTTGTCATCACAATTTTGTTCTTTGTCATACTTGGGGATTGAATAACTTTTGTATCGCTCCATCATTCTTAGTATGCGAGTTTTGGACGTTTAATCGATATGTCACGTAACTTAGGTGTCACGCGTCCGGCTCCACCAATCACGCCGTGCTCCACAAAACAATCCAAACTTCAGTCTGAAGTTTCGTTAAGTCAGAGTTTTACCATGTCTAAATCGACTTAATAAGTGAGAAGTTTTTATGTTCACTATTGTTTTAGATTAAAGTCAAGTAATAATTCCACTCCAATGTAAGTCTGTCATATTTTTTGCCATATTACTTCCTTTCATATCTATTTTCTCTTAGCCTTTCCGTTCCGGAGTGCTCTCGGCGGCAAAAGAGTAAAGTTCACCGCTTGTCACGGGGCGAAGACAATCGTACGTGACAGGATGAAAGTAAAGAGTACAAAGTCAACGTTGCCTTTGGTCCCGTGCTGTAGCCTCCAGCCTCCGGTCCACTCGAGTACGATTTATTTTAACGTCTAATGGAGGTATTATTGCAATCTCAAATAATACTTATCATTCAAATAATCATTCGCTGGGGAGTGTGAGCGGCAATTACTATCTTGGGGGTTGGTACTCGCAGTCAACCGCTGATGACATACGTACAAGTTTGTGACATCATGTTGAGAAAGAGCATGGTATATCTTTTTTATAAGGTAACATCACAACGATACTAAATTCAAATTAATATTCATCACGCAACTTTAATGTTGACTGTGCATTGCACTCAACAACTGAGTAGATGAAACATTTGTTAGTACGAGTCCGAGAATGTGCGCATAAATAACGGTGCAAAATAACTATTAAAACACGCGTAAAGTCTGCACTATTTAGGTCATAAAACATACATAATGCGACATATTTTTAACAATGGTGCCTCTTGCCGGCGCCCTGTAAATCTAGTGCTCCGCAGCTCGCAGAGGCGTAATGAGCGACTTCAAACTCTAGTATATTCGGATTCACCTGCGTCCCGTTTTTCCTTTTATTCGTTCAGCGTGTCACAAATATTATTTTTGGCACCGGATCAGGTGCAAATCCGATTTTGATATACCACGCTTTTAACTGACGTCGGCGGTTGTATATGCCGCTACTGCCGCGATATCAACAATTAAAATGAATAATAAAGGTGGATTGTTTCTTGAGCTTGAGATGCTAATTGAACTCGTGCGTAGATTTGTGAAAACGTTAGTTAGTTAAACAAATCTTGCTTCTATAATTGTACTTTATGCAATATATACAAGTGTATGTTTATATTGCCCATTCCATCAGTTTCATGTATGTTGAATCATTAAAACAAGTCAATATTGTAATGAAATAAATAGTAGGTATATTAAAAAATGTGATAACATTAGATTAGGTACTTTATTGTGATCTGGTTGATCCGTTAATGTAATTTTTACATTGACGATAATCATCTAATATCTACTGACAAAACTGAAATTAATGAGAGTACTCATGATTAATTAAAAAAAACACACACACGGGTACGCGTTAAGCGTTGCGTTAGATAAGGCTTTCCAGTTTTTCCGCATTCAAGGACATTTATACTGGACTTTGTGATTTTAAAAGAGTTTTTGTTCACAGATGTGGACTGAAGAGCTTTTCGCATTGGCATACAACCTCAACCAGCTCAACAATCCCTCCATTAAGTTTCTCGAAAAAATGCACACCAAGATCATCCTTAAAGCCGACAAGTCTGGGAAAATACTCGTCAAAAAGTAAGTGATCCTGGTATTTTTTTTTATTATGAATCAGTACTTGAGAGCGGACTGGCGTTTTAGCCAAACAAAAACTCGAGGTCGTCACTTTTCCCATCCACCTCAGCATTACATTTTTCATAAATAAACTAAAACATAATGGAAGGCATTTGTTCGCTAGAGTCTAGTGAATAAACAGAACTTTTGGACATTTTATGGAGGGCTTTTGAATAAAGGTAAAGTCTAGAAAATGTTACTAATTACCACTAAACCAGCCCGGTTAATCGTTTGCAATAACCGAGTTCACTCGTCGAGTCATAGCAAAAATACTGAACTAAGGCCCGTATCTATGAAAGAATTCAATACTTGTAAATCGTAATTGACAGTACTACACATGCGTGGATATTTTCGTGCTTATCAGTTGTTTTTATGCCCTGCACTTTAACATAGTTAAATAAATTGATGCAAATATACTGGATCCGGGTGGCCATCTAGTTGCATAACAACTATTGTCATAATATCGATTGTCATAATCATAACACTTTACGCTTAAAGTTGATGCTCATTTTTTTTTGGCATAAATTGTTTTATGGCATATTTTTTCCCTGTCATAATTATCATTAAGAAATTGGTTTAACCATAATGTAGAATGGCATACATTTATTTAGTCATAATATTTATATTTATAATTATTTTTAGTAATAATTGTTATTGTCATACATCAAGCAATAATATTGTTTATTATAATTTTAATCATAACGATCGTTTTGCATAAATTATGATGATGGGGGTTTTTTTTTAAAAAGCAACTAACTATTTATTTTAACTAAGTATTTTTAATATATAACAAATAAACTTTTATTAAAGATCAACCAATGCCACGATAGTGGTGTATAAAGTTCAAGTTTTCACGTAGGCAGTAAGGGAACAGGGACTTACTGGCAAAACCGACTCGGATCGCGGATAGGTTAGAAGACGAAAGCGGGAGCTTGCTCTCGCGTGTTATGCGCAATACACATTATGTTCTTAAACATTATGGTTCAAAACGTTATGCGCATAAATGAGAATGACGAATCCACGTATGCCTATCATTAATATGACTTTTAAACTTCATGCAACCGGACCCCTAATACCAACTGGATCCAATACCTGGGAACTGTGTCTCTAAATGTATCCTAAGATGAGAGTACTATATACGTTGTTGGTAGATTTGACAAAGATTAATCTGTCAGCACCGTGGAGATACGTGGATATATGATATTTGCGCAGGAACGGCGGACAGGTTGACGTGAGTGCATTCCGTGTTGAGACTTGAGAGGCTATCTTGACGGGAAAGCGGGCGATACTTTTTGTAAGGGCGTTGGTTGACGGATATGAAGACGATCGCCTACAACATTTTATTTAAAATTAAAATAGCATCAGTTTGAAGCCGTGAGCTGTGACGTGAGATTGATTGACAGTTTTTAAAATGTGCCGTAATGACATGAGTTAAGATTGATTTCTTATTCGCTGGGGATTATAAATGGTTACTACACTGTGCCTATCTATAATTAGGACATTGAATTAGTTTTGACTGATTTACCTTTTGCAATAAGCGGTATCGTTTATTTTGAAATAGGTAGGTGATTTAATATTTTTTTGCAGGTTTTTCAAGGTTTGACGACGTTGTGTTTTTTTCACGATGGCATATAACCGGATTTAATTGGGAAATAGCGTCTTTCCTATGAAAGTTCATCGTCAAAAAACATGAATGCAAACTAAATACAAAGCTTCGCATTGATTAATGGAAAGATGGATACTTAAATTATTTTGAAAGTTTGATGAAAGATTCATTTCGTTGGTGCCCAAATATCTGCAATAGCACAGTCGCTCTAACCAAACATTTGCACTATAAGCCGGTGTTTTAAAAACAACCCGTACTGGGCAGCGCGATACCGCTCTATTCACCACATAAGTATTGGAAACTCGAACTCGTAATATCTGCCAACGAATGTGGAAAAGTTGAGGTGTTCACTCTGACTTTACTCCTTGATCTGTCTTTGTATATTTAAAGTAACTACATATTGTATAGAAATTGTTGCCCTTAAACAGTATTTGTTTTGCTAACTTGATGTGACTGAATGAGGTTTTCATTCAATAGCTTTATTTTTAAACATTGAAATCAGTGACTAGTGTCGGCGTAACGTAATATCGTAGAAGGTCGAATGCTACAACAAACTTGCTTATTATATACATTGGTAATGCGTTTTGTAGGTAATTGGTTAAATATGTAAGCATATAACCTGAATTTGTTTAAAAAAATATATATAAATGTCTTGATGGTGGTCTTTTCTGTGTGTGTTTATTCGATGGTCATTGGACGTATTTGCACGCTCTTTAAATTTCAACTCAATTAGTGTTAGTACTACTATTTTCATAATAGTATTAATCTGTAAAAGGCAGTATTTTCAACCTGTTTACGAAAAAATATGATGTTATTCGCCATCATTTTGTACACAACATCTAAATAGGTATAATTTGCTTCTCCAGTCCGATACTTAGGTACACCAATGTTCAAATTTTTACGCCTCACAAACCAGTGCCAAAATATCCTACCATTAAGTGGACGGCTAATCATTCTGAGTGGAGTCCATTTTGACAACGTTACTGTAGTATAATTCAAGGAATTTTGTTAAAATGTTGCGTCTGCAAACTTGGCGTTCAATGTTGCCGGCTACTGGGTCTCAATGCCAACCAAGATGGATTGCTGGGAATATTATTCGTCGTATGTACGGCGAAGTCTGGTTTTAAAATGTTGCGCAGGAAAAACTTTGCAGTGCTACCGGACCACCTCAGGACTCACGACTTAAGGCGGGTTGGCACCAACTTACGATTACAGACAGATCAACGTTAAATATGGCGCCAGCAGCTGTCATTCCATACAAACTTGTCAAACTTCCCATACCTTCAGATTATAACTAGCACCGCTTACAATTACAGACGGTTTGGTGCAACCCCACACATAATGTGGAAAGGTGTGTCGGTTTCCTATCGGGCTTTACAGCCATCAGAGACGATTTAGATCACCACCCAAATAACCTCTTAGTATGAGATACTGCAAGAATCAAATCAATACAGGGTGACTGGTAATTCGACCTATTCCTTGAAAGGGGTTATACTAGAGCTAATTTGCAACAATTTATGTCCAGTCAACCAGGGGTTAAAACACGTTTTTTTTTTAATTTTTCGAGTTTTTAGTTTGTTGGAAAAAAAAATCGCCTTGCAGCCTTAAAGTGCTGATTGTGACAAAAATGTTTTTTTACCATCCAAATGGAAGTACTTTTGTCACAATCACCAGCTTAAGGCTGCAAGGAGAATTTTTTTCATACAAACTAAAAACTCGAATATCTCGGAAACCAGCGAGTTTCGACCCCTGGTTGACTGGACATAAATTGTTGCAAATTAGCTCTAGTATAACCCCTTTCAAGGAATAGGTCGAATTACCAGTCACCCTGTATAAATGATGTTAACAATGATGATGACGAGTAGGTACACTACCAATTTTATTGTGTAGGTATGTCATTTGTGAAAATTCACTTCACGGTAAACACAGTATGTGATGCTTGCACGTGCCATTATACCATTAAGACTTATATTCAAGTTTGCTCCTTTTATTTTATGTGAGTTCTCCGTGAACC
This sequence comes from Epinotia brunnichana, assembly GCA_963854355.1. Taxonomy (NCBI): domain Eukaryota; kingdom Metazoa; phylum Arthropoda; class Insecta; order Lepidoptera; family Tortricidae; genus Epinotia; species Epinotia brunnichana. The sequence goes on along the minus strand of OY977936.1, from coordinate 41,465,649 downwards.
TTGAACTGTAGTTTATTAAGTAGTAAAATAGTTTTTATGTATTCCTAGTTTGCAAAAAATTACCGTCCACATCATTGACTGTTACAAAATGACTGTTTGTTCAGTTGCTCTTTGCATTGATAAGAAATATGTACCTTTTATAGACTGAAAAAACCGGCCAAGTGCGAGTCGGACTGCCGCACGAAGGGTTCCGTACCATTATCTATAAAAACGGCAAAAAAAACACGTATGTTGTATGGGAGCCCCCTTTAATATTAATTTTATTCAGTTTTTTAGTATTTGTTGTTATAGCGGCAACAGAAATACACCATCTGTAAAAAATTCAACTGTCTAACTATCACGGTTCATGAAATGCAGCCTGGTGGAAGCCGGACAGACAGACAGACATACGGACGGACAGTGGAGTCTTAGAAATAGGATCCCATTTTACCCTGTGGGTACTGAACCCTAAAAAATGCCTATTAGTATGCATAATAGTACATTATGATACAAGTGAGGTATGTTGATCATTACATCAGAGGCGGAATTGTCACGCGAACCGCAGGTGAGTGTGATAATAGAGCCGAGGATGTAATTATCAAAGCTCACGCGTGTCACACGACGTTTTTCAACACATTTGCGAGGAAAAAATCCTTTTCATAAACTGAACATGTTACATGCTCCTTAGTTGTTTCCTTTAGTTATTGATGACAGCAGGTTTTTACTCACATATTTGTACATCTCCAAGAATGTACAGTGGTGTCAATTCTATTTATCACTTTTCTAATCACTCCGAGTCAACATTTTTAACAATAACCAAACACGCATCATCAATGTTTACAAATATTTATAAAATTACCTATATTGGCGCGCAACTATTTTTTTTCGTGAAGTTCGCGCCGCGCAGTGCGCCCGCAGCGTGGCTTAGATGAAATCTCTAAACAGCCAATACAAAATAAAATAAATATTTTCTTATTCAATATAAATTCATGTAAAATGTTATCAAAAGTAAATAGTTTTACTAAATGAATCGTTTCTATATCATATCCAACAAGAAATAATCAATTAATCCACAAGAAGGATTTAATTTGTTTAGTGTGTTCGAGTAAGAATCCATTTGCCGAGAATTAAAAACAAACCTGTATAACCCGGTCAATTTAAGAATGCACCGAGTCCATACATACACCTTGCTTCAAGGTGCCAACGTGTCTTGATCGGGATATAAACATAACTACACGAGTGTCGTAATGTTATTAAACACGCGTGTTTAATACCCAGGATTATGAGCCCAAAAGCGGCACAATAAGAGGCACGTTACGAGCAAATGTGTTGAAAAATACTATTAATACATAGAATTGATTCCTTCTTATGTCTTTTTTTAGCCAATATGTAGGTCCTTTGAATTCTTAAGAAATAATTAATACAGCGTGCGTGACTTTAAAAAACCATATCAGAAAACTAAACAAAATATTTAGTATGTAATGTCCACTAATATTCATTGCTTAAAAACAATTCAATTGATTACTTCCTGTGAAATATTATCGCGTATTTGCTACTTGTAATCAAATCACAGCCTTCATTAATTAATCTTAATTAACTTTATTTCGCTTGCCAACGAAACCGTAACAACAGAACAGCGATAACAGTTTTCCTCGTTTGATGGATCACGAAATAAGCTTAATGAAACTTTTGACGCTGAAGTGATTTCTGGCTCCCTTAGGCCTACGTATATGTATTAGCGTGTTAAAAATAGGCCCTACTCCGATGTAATTCTTCTTAGAAATATAGGCTAGGCACCTGCATCTGAGGGGACAGGGCGCTCAAAGCAAAGTTACCTACCAGAATTCAATTTGGCTGTTAGAGCGTGTTTGTTATTTTAAGCACTTTGCCATGTCTGTTAAATATTGCCGTTAACTATACCGTCAAATGTAGTGTATTTTATTTATATTTCACATTACAATGCAATGAAATTTGGTCGAAGGAAGTGATTTCCGGGTGGCATAAACTGCGTAGTTTTATCGCTAGGTGCATGGTGTGATGACCGAGCATCGGCCATAACCTAATTTTCCGACCCTGACCGTATGCAATCGGAATTTGTCAAAAGTTATCATTTGCGGACTAGTTTTGCTAGTAAAAAAGTTAGCTAGTTGGACATTGATAGTTTAGATATTTTTTTGTAATATGAGACGGATCAAGCAAAGTGTCTCATGCGCCGTCTTAAACCCAAAACGTAAGTGAGGAAACTGTTTTTATTTTTCAAAAATAATTGACGCATCTGAAAAGTCTGTAACATTTTTCTGGTGCTAATGAAGATTATTCCTATCACCAAAAAAATGGTTTATCATCAAATTGTCGACACTCATTTCGTCGAATTTCACTTCAAAGTCAACGTTTCATGTATTTTCATTTCGTCGACAATTCAGTTCGTGGAATGGTCATTACAAGTGATTTTACATCGTGTAATTTTACTTGTCGGATGATTCATTCAATAGTTGTATTATGTCATGGAAAACGTTTTGTGATTTATTGTTTCAAATATTTTCAATTAACATACAAATGATTACAAGGATTATTATTTAAATTTAAGATAGTAAGGCATGTACACAGTTATCTATGACATTATGTGGAGAACGGAACGCAATGCAATCGGGATCCACGTGCTGAATGAGGGTACTTGAGATTTTAAGTTGTTTATCTTGGCACATAACTAAGGCCCGATTCGTAACGGATCTGCCAAATTGAAAAAGCTGTAACTGTAAGCCAAGTGGTTTATTTGTCTAAATTGTATGATTTTATTAAAAAAAAACTGTAAAATTATCATTTTACGTCTATAATTAAGATTTCTACTTTTTCTCCAATTCTTGCCGTCATTTTTGTCGAATGCCCTCCATCAGCCCTGCGACAGTGTCATTAGCAACTTTCTTGCAAGCTGAGTTCCACTTTCTCAGGAAGTCTTGCTGGTTGCTGGCAGTCTTACCTGTCTTACGCAAGATTCCTTTGACGAGAGCCCAATATCTTTCTATAGGACGGCACTGTGGAATATTCGGCGGATTCAGTGCTTTAGGCACGATCTGGATATAATTTTGTTTGAGGAAGTTAAGGGTTTTATTGTTTCAAATATTTGCAATTAACATACAAATGATTACAAGGATTATTATTTAAATTTAAGATAGTAAGGCATGTATACAGTTATCTATGACATTATGTGGAGAACGGAACGCAATGCAATCGGGATCCACGTGCTGAATGAGGGTACTTGAGATTTTAAGTTGTTTATCTTGGCACATAACTAAGGCCCGATTCGTAACGGATCTGCCAAATTGAAAAAGCTGTAACTGTAAGCCAAGTGGTTTATTTGTCTAAATTGTATGATTTTATTAAAAAAAACTGTAAAATTATCATTTTACGTCTATAATTAAGATTTCTACTTTTTCTCCCATTCTTGCCGTCATTTTTGTCGAATGCCCTCCATCAGCCCTGCGACAGTGTTTTTAGCAACTTTCTTGCAAGCTGAGTTCCACTTTCTCAGGAAGTCTTGCTGGTTGCTGGCAGTCTTACCTGTCTTACGCAAGATTCCTTTGACGAGAGCCCAATATCTTTCTATAGGACGGCACTGTGGAATATTCGGCGGATTCAGTGCTTTAGGCACGATCTGGATATCATTTTGTTTGAGGAAGTTAAGGGTATTAATTGTGCCAGTTGTAACATATGTACGGCTGCGATCATCGCATGGGCAAATTGCCTGCCAAACCAGATACTTGGAGCCGAATTTCTCCATTCCTATGGTGGTTTCCGAATCTGGAAGAGTTTCTCCATCAGCTATTCACCAGGAAGTGTCGAAAAGTCTGCCTTCACATAGGTTTCGTCATCCAGAATCAAATGAAAATTTTCGGTACCCAGTAAGTCATACAGCTTTCGAGCCCTGGTTTTGATAGTGCATCTTTGTTGTTCCGAAGTTTTCGGCACCTTCCGTTTCTTCTTTGTCTTCATACTAGCCCGTTCCTTTGCACGTCTCACCATTGACTGACTTGTAGAATTTTTTTTAGCTATATGTGTCGCTCCGACATGCTGCGGTTTTTGCAAATCGTCTTAATGATTTTCCTATCTAGCCCAGGATCACGAGCACCACCATGTTCTACAGTTCGAGGCTTCTGAGCGGTAGACAAGGTCTCTAAGCATCGTTTCAGGACCGTATCAACGGTTCTTTTTGGGATTTTTAAATCTCTTGCGATGAAATGGTTAGGACGCTGTGTATTTTCCATCCATTTGGCGACTATCTGCTCACGGCGTTCACGTTCATTCATTTTTATTTCGTTTTACCAGCTTTTACACATAAAGAAACGATGCCTACATAATTTGGTGACATTGGCAATGTCAATGCTATAAACAAAAACGAGATAAGTTTCATGACTGCTAGGTGCCAGCATTTTGAATTTGGCAAATCTGTTACGAATCAGGCCTTATTCATACTGTCATTACTAAGAACATGTTTCAATTCAACTCATAATTTTTACCGCACGGCAATTATTTTAACCTAACCTAACCGCCAGCGTGTCGACGTCACCCCGCTTCGCGGAGTGCCTATTTCCGCTCTGAGGGACACAAGTGAACCCTAACCTAACCTACTTATAATACAATTGTTACGGTTGTTTGTTTTTTTACTGCTGCGCAGCCCCCCGAGCCCCCCTTGTGGGGTGCTCCGCCCCATCCCCCCTATTTCTGACTGCCTTAATCTAGTTAAACACCTGTAGGTAATCCGTTTGATTTGATTGTTTTGTAATGTTGTAATTAAATTTCGAACAAATGAAATTCGTTGTTTTGTTATTCTGCCATTTAAAATTCATACAAAATGAATCATTTGAAAATGAAAATGAAAATGAAAAATTATTTATTCGTTTTCTGAAGTACCTACTAATTTAACATGTTCTGGTGTCCCTTTTTAAGTAAAAGTAATACCTGTGCTAAGGGGCACCGCTCTTCCATATGCAGGTATCGATGCAAGTAGTTAATATATATTAATGATTACTTAATTAATTCTATAATATGTTCTAGGGGTACACAATTTATATAAAGTTAGAAACAAGAAGAATTGAAGGAGTCTGTAATTGAATGTGGGTAATATATGTATGTGTGTGTGTGTGTGTGTGTGTGTGTGTGTGTGTGTGTGTGTGTGTGTGTGTGTGTGTGTGTGTGTGTGTGTGTGTGCATTTATAGGTGCTTGTAAGTATTTAGTATAATGTTTTCCAGGTCGCCGTAGGTTTTCGTTTTCAGCCACGCAGTCACTCTAGTTCTACACTTATGTGCTGTGGTAGGGTAGATATCAATTTCTTTATTTATTAAGTTGTAGAGTTTGCCAGATAGGGTGGCATATTGTCTTCGCGCAAAAGCAGTTTTCACTGTCGGTATTGAGATGACATTTATCCTTTTCCTCCTTTTCAGCTTATTTGCCAAATAATATTCCCTGAACAGTTATTCTATAAAATAATAAAAATTGGAATGATCTGGTCATGAAATAAAATTACACCAAACAATAATTCGTGAACTTTACTTGAAACGTTTTCGTTGAAATGAAATTCGATGAAAAGTTTGTCGACAAAACAAGGGATACCTATATAAAATAATCAGGCACTTCTAAAATTTTCATCCATTCCCCATTATACTTTACTTCCTAGAATATACTACTGATATTATTTGGCGTGGGTCACGTATAATATATTCCTATAAATTCTTCTAGTCAGTATGCGAAACAATTATGTTACAAAATATTATCGCGAAGAATGGCGTTGTCTTGTGCCTGGTAGTTAAAATAATTTAGTCTTTGGCTAGTTGTGTCAGTGTAGTCACTGAGTTATAAATGTTTATAACTACTTCTCAATACAAAACCATATGACGAAATTATTGGACCGTATCAAAATGAACACGTAATATTTGCGTATCCAACGCGAAGACTGTTTTCCTCGATATTTGGTTGTATGCGATATTTATCTTTTAAATCAATCCTCAATAGTGTTAGCATACTTGGCGACCATAATGTCATAGCTATGTTTGCCGATGTCACACATTGGAATTATTTGTTTGTATTACCTAATCATCATTTATGAGGATATGACATAATCTACTGTTTCCTCGAAAGTCAAATCGTGATAAAATTGTGTTTTTACCTTACTATAAAACGTTTTCGTTCATTTAAAAATACACTTTCGTAGTTCTTTTTCATGTCGATGGTCACTCATAGAACAAATAAGACTATGATTGTTTGTACCAGTCATGTCTGAGTTTCGGTCAAATTTTCCGGGGGCGCCGCAGGCCGCGGTGCATCAGGCCGCGGTGCATCCAGTAATGCGATTTGGTCGACCTGCATTTGCGAAAAATTCCATATTGCCCTGCGGCGACGTTGCCATACTTTGAACTTTTACCGAAATTGAACTAGATATACATTTACGTTTAGTAAAGTTTAATACTAAAGTCATCTGACAAGTTTAAGTAGGTTAACTAGAAAAAATAACCGTTTTATTATGTTAAAGAAAGAGACATATCTGAAATTAGATATCAGTTTTTCTAGGGATAGATTGTATTTTGTTCGAATTGTGTAATTTATTATATGAATTGGGGTGTTTAATCCAATTGGAGTTCATTTGAAAATTTGCCAAAACTATTCATATAGCCCAAGTTAATGACTGTGTCATTTAGAATAATAAATCGTATGTGGGCATGCCTAGTCTTATTTAGCCATGCCAAAATCGAGATTTATAAATGCTGTAACAGTAGAGACTGGCCAAGGATTTAGAACGTACTTAAGTATATAATTCTGTTTAAAGTTCCCGAATATTAATTAACGTAATTGTTTTTTTCCATCAGCATCGTCCGCTTATTTGCGCAAAACAAGGACGACAAGAAGCGAGTTGAAAAGGCTCTTAGCGAATCAGGTTTGCCGACGGCCAAAAATGACACCATCGGCCAATCAAAGTTTCAGTTTGAGGACTTCTTCGCCTTCTACAAAAACCTTACGCAAAGGAGCGACGCGCAGAAGATATTCAACAGCCTGTGAGTTCCAGTGTTTTATTATTCAGTGATGTTTAATTGACATTTTATAGACAGCAAATCAGTCGGGAATTGAAATGGAGCGAGAAAGGAAGGGACGCCTAAACGATTGAAAGTCATTAGGTACTGTTAGAGGCATGCACACAATGATGTAATATAAAATATACGTAGATATGTTATAAGCGGTCCAAAAGTGGCACACTAAATTTTGGTCAAGTCACACAGCTTGCCATAGTTTTGCGTCGTCAATGGAAACGAATGCTGTCAGGATTTGGTGGCCTTTTTTAAACACAGAATTTCGTATAGACAACATATCTACCTATTTTTATATTACATCATTGCATTAAAATTTGTACATGGGCTAGTGATGTGCCGTTCTCGAGAACACTCCCAATTAGTATGGGGAATATTCCCACCTGTCGTATATTACTCAATATTCCCAGAACAAATTGTGAGTTTTTGTGAATATTCCCGAACTGTACCTACATCAAACATCACTAACGTGGGCCAACAATGTAAGCACGACCGATGTATGATTTACAACCGTGACTGGTCGTCAATAAACTGCGGTTGCGGTATAATCGTAACTCGAAGAATAATAATAATAGCTGTGGTCGTTTATAGGGCTGGGGACTCATTTTATTATTACTCCAAAAGAAAGAAGGCAAAACTATGGGTTATTCTCACCTTTTACCACCAATTTGTTACCAGTGGTAACAGCTGGGGTTTTCTTCCCCATCATTTACCACTGGGAACTAATGGGAATAGTAATTGATGGCAACTACTGGGTTTTTTCCCTGGTAGTTACCACCGAGTACTTTAGTGGTCAAAGATGGGAAAAATATTTCCAGTATTTACAACCTAGTACTTTAGTGGTTAAAGATGGGAAATAAAATCACAGCTGTCACCACTGGAAACAAAGTGGTGGTAACAGGTGGGAATAACCCAAAAAAATATGCCTAATGACGAAAATCCTGTTCAGGTATCTCAAAAAAATTACGAAGATAGGTACAACCGTTTTAATATTGCTTGAGCGATTGAGAAAACGCTTGAGATCCGTTACGTCACAGGTCTCGAGCGTCATAAATAAATGACTATCGTTTCATGTGAAGGTGCGTTTTGCGGAAAAGGGACAGAGTATACCTGCCTCTTAAAACTTTGGACACTCATAACATTAAATATAAAATATAAATATTTGCGGACAATCTTACACAAATCGACCTAGTCCCAAACTAAGCAAAGCTTGTACTATGGGTACTAGACGAAGACAAACATACTTATATAGATAAATAAATACTTAAATACATAGAAAACATCCATGACTCAGGAACAAATATTCGTGCTCATCACACAAATAAATGCCCTTACCGGGATTCGAACCCAGGACCTCTTGCTTCGTAGGCAGCGTCACTACCAACTAGGCTAAAGCGGTCGTCAACATTGTGATTATTTATTGTCTTGTGTTACTTTTTAATGCTATTTCGAGAAAATTGAACATTATAGATAATTTTATTTGGTGTCACCATCCCTATTCGTGCAGCACGGACGGCAAGCCGCACCTGTCAGCCGCGCAATTGGTAGACTTTCTCAACGAAGTGCAGAGGGACCCGCGCTTGAACGAGATCCTACATCCGTACGCCGACATGCAAAGGGCCAAAGATCTCATTACGGCGTACGAACATAACAAGTATCACCAGCAGAGGTCGCAGCTTACTTTCGACGGATTTTTGAGGTAACGTATTATTAACCCCCAACGCAATAAGAGGGGTGTTATAAGTTTTCAATGCGGTTTTTTGTCCGAAAGCTGACGTGATCGAGATGGTTCTTAGCTACCTTTCAAACAAAAACAAAGCTTTAACCGACTTCAAATCAGTACACAAATAGCTTAAAGTGTGCTTATAAGTATAACATTTCAAGAGTTCCCTCGATTTCTCCAGGATCCCGTCATCAGATACGAGGGCGACACTGAAAGTCTTTAGAACTGGCCACTTGTAATAAATATAATAAAAAAATAAGTTCAAAATTTGAAAATGGAACTCTTTCTTAATATTTTTGTGTACGAATTCCACTCGATTGTCATTTGTTTTACGATTTGGCGGCAAATTGAAAATTGTGTGTACTACGTGAGCATGAATTTAACGCGAGAAAATTTTCGAGCAATGATTTTTTACGACTTTCGATGTAATTTAAGTCAACAAGAAAGTTATGATAGACTTCGATTGGCCTTTCACGATGAAGCCCCATCTCGTGCTACTATTTACAACTGGTTTAATGAATTTAAACGTGGCCGCACTGATCTCACTGATGATCTGCGTGAGGGCCGGCCTTCTACGGCGACTACTGAAGATAACATCAGTGTTGTGCGGCGTATGATAGAGACTGACAAAAGAGTAACCTATCAGCAGATTCGTACAAGCTTAGCCATTGGTATGAGTCAAGTCCACAAAATCCTCCATGAACATTTAGCGGTGAGGAAGCTTTGTGCCCGGTGGATACCTCATAATTTGACAGAAGCCCAAAAAGTCCGTCGTGTTGATTGGTGCCGTGAAATGGGTCAAAGATTCAACGGAGGTGACTCAAATGCTGTGTTCGACGTAGTTACGGGTGACGAAAGCTGGATTTACTGTTATGATCCTGAAACTAAAAGACAGTCTGCTGAGTGGGTGTTTCCTTCCGAGGAGTTGCCTACTAAAGTGAAGAGAGGTCGAAGTGTGGGAAAAAAGATGGTGGCCTCGTTCTTCGGAAGGACTGGTCATTACGCAACAATTATTTTAGAGGATCAAAAAACAGTTACTGCGAAGTGGTACACTAACAATTGTTTACCACTTGTCTTGGAAAAAGTTCGAGAAAAACGGCCTCGCAGTAGGATCCTGCTTCACCACGACAACGCCTCATCGCACACCGCCAAGCAAACGATCGACTATTTGGCGACGGCAAACGTGGAATTACTGGGTCACCCACCTTATAGCCCCGACCTTGCACCTTGTGATTTTTATTTATTCCCAAAAATTAAAGAAAAACTTCGAGGAAAACGTTTTATGGACGCCGACGAAGCAGTGGCTGCGTTTCAAAAGGCCGTCGAAGAGACCCCTAAGGACGAGTGGGCAAAGTGCTTTTCTCAGTGGTTCTAGACAAGACTAAAGTCACGCCACCCTCCAGCGCTGAGATTCCATGATCCTGAACCAACTTCCAACCTACAGGAATCCTGGGCATCTGAATGGGAGTCAAGATATCTTCCTGATGATATCTTCAAGCCTAATCCCAAGGCACGACCTACTGGATTTGAAGAGCCCCGACGCGTTTGGTGCATGCTGAATCGGATAAGGACAGGAGTTGGGAACTGTGCTTACTTATGGCACAAATGGAACTGGTGCGAATCAGCAGTGTGCCGGTGTGGAGCTCCCGAGCAGACTGTTCACCACACGGTATTTGACTGCCCTCTAACCAAATACCACGGGCAAGTGGAGGATTTTAAAACTTTAACTAAAGACGCGGTAGCGTACTTGAAAACCGTAAATCTTTGAAGTAGAGATATAAAAAACAAGCCATACGATAAATAATAATATCGAATGCAGCGATGTATTGATGTGAAGGGAGGCTATTTTGAAAAGATATAATAAAAGTAATAAGTTGCTTGATTGCTCAGTTTTTGATTTTCTAAGAACTTTCAGTTTGACCCTCGTACTGACCTGATGACCATGGTACCACCTGTTTTTTTGTGTGAAAGGGTATCCCCTTTTAAACAAAAAAGACAATTTACCAAATCGGTCCAGGCATCTTCGAGTAATCGGGGAACATACTTACATAAAAATATTCCGACGAATTGAGATCCTCCTCCTTTTTAAAAATCGGTTCTGCCGGTGTTGAGATATTGAAGTTTGAAATGAAAATGTTATTAAACACAACAGAGCTGAATAACAGACGACTCTAAGGGATTTGCCACACTGGATGTGTTCTGTCGAATCCGATTCGGCTGGGCAGCGTTCGGGAAGCTACGGCACATCTTTTCGTCCAATATTCCGCAGTGTCTCAAGACGAGAGTCTTTGACCAGTGTGTTGCCAGTGATTATGGCACTGAAACGTGGTCGCTTACAATGGACCTCATAAGAAGGCTCATAATCAGCCAAAGGGAGAGGGCTATGTTGGGAGTTTCTCTGCGTGATCGCATCAGAAATGAGGCTATCCGCAGCAGAACCAAGGAACTGATATGATGATGATGATGATGATGATGATGATGATGATGATGATGATGCGGTCTGCGGTCAGGTCACCTTTGTTTTTGTTCAAAGGTGACCTGACCGCAGAACGCATCCACTGTGACAAATCCCTAATAGGTAGGCATTCAGGAATTATCCACGAAATGCCAGTGTTCTTACCAGAAAGCCACGAGGCCTGCTGTGGGGAACTCGCATGCTTCCCTTAGCATTTCAGTGAATAATACTTGGAATTGTTATTAATTTGCCTGGAAAACTTATCTTCCATAACAAGTTCTTCTTTGTTATGACAATTTAAACAACATAATGTTCGTTTTGATTTTTTCCATTACAATGGCCTCGTGTTAATTACTAGGATTATATATAGTTTTTTTTATATGTGTACTACGACGGTTACAAACAAGCATATGGTATGCATGATGGTGAGCAAACACCGTGGCCCATGGACGCTTGTGACTCTGAAAGAATCAAATGCGCGTTGCCGGCCCATTATCGATTTGTACCTACAGTTGTTACAACTACTTAAAATATTTGTTGCTTTATTTTAAACTCATCGGCCTATACGGTATCTTTCCATCTATTAATTTCAGTCCATTTATTAATGTATATTGTCACCAAGCCACATTAAATAGCACTTTCCACTCGACACTTGGGTGATGCTTTTACTTAATTCCCTTTTAAATTTTTTTCTTGTCTTATTATTTTATAATGATCCATGCTATAGTAAAATAATAAGGACACACACGGAAATTACAAAGATTATTTTCATCGGGACGAAAATGCAACGTTCGTTTTACAAACATACAACCTTTAAAAACACTAAAATATCGGATAACAAAGGGTTCACAGTCCCACCTCTGAAACCGCTAGCAGGCAGGTGATGTACAAATAGCATAATCGACCAAGCAAATGTAGCCTTTACGAATAAGAGATAATGTTTAAATTTACTAAACCAAAAATGGCACAAAGGTAGCCTCCATTTTTATTTAAAAATAGGTACATTTTTATTTAAAAGTAGGTACACAACCTCCACAACGTACGTTTCTTGTGTCTGTTTGACTCTTGTTTTTATTTGTATCTAATGCTAAAGGGTGTCCCAGTAGTCACTGACATTTTGAATCGGGCACTACTTTTGTTGTGACAAGCGTAGAGTAATAAATCTTTGACAGATGTCAACGCATGGAGGTTTAGTCATGTTACAATTCACTACCAAAATAATGAACCTTTTCCGAAGACAGTTCGCAAATCCCGCACACTTTACTAAATTTGAGTCCTGTGGTGGCCGTCCCTGTTCCGGCCGTTCGGATGAATTCGAAGGGAAGATTATCTCACTGATATGAATTGGTGTGAATATGATGTGAATTGGCCACCGAGATGTTGCGATTTGACGCCGTTCTTCCTTTGGGGCTTCCTCAAAGGGAAGATCTATGCCAATAAACCACATCTATGCCTATAAATTGAGCCACAATTATGCCAGAATGTCATCGAAAATTTCATGAATAGGGCTCGCGTGTGCATCGAGGCACCCATTTGAGCGATAACATCTTCCTTCAATAACCTCCTACCTGCTTTATAATTCAATAAAAACTCTCAAATATTTCAACAAGCCAAGGTGATTTCTTAAAAAAATAAAATGTGTGACTATTGGGACAGCCTGTAGTAGGCTGGCGTTTTCAAAAATTTTATTTTTTTACCAATTTTTGATTCAGCAGCAGTGAGCTTCCGAGTAGGCACCGAGTTAAAAAAGTAATTCATTATGTATTAAGCAGTAACTTGTGTGCTAACGAAACCTGAGTCTTCTAGGCAGATGTCGCTACACGCCTTCCTAAGGCGTTGTATGAGGTTGCAAATTTTTTCGACCAAGCAAGTTTGTTCTGATAGCTTAGTTGGCTAAGAGCTTTTCCCTTCAATTGCAAGAAAAAATATAATTTCCCAAAGAATCGATCTTCCAGCATAGCCCCGTTTTGCAGATTCCTGATGTCGGAGGACAATCCCATAGTGGCACCCAACAAGTTGGACCTGAGCGACGACATGGAGCAGCCAATGGCGCACTACTTCATCAACAGCTCGCACAACACCTACCTCACGGGCCACCAGATCACTGGCAAGTCCAGCGTCGAGATCTACCGCCAGAGCTTGCTCGCTGGCTGCAGGTAAACTTCTAATAGATATGTTAAAATATAATGAAACGGGTCACTCTCTTTAAGGTCAAATATCGCTCGACATGTTTCGGACCGATACGCTGTTCTTAGTCATGAGCGCTCGCGATGCCGGCGCGCTTAGCACGCTACAATATGTCTTATATGACTCTGGAGTAACGCAACGAGGATACCAGACAATACCCCTTGGTATTATAAAGTTCAAGTTAGCCGTGAATCTGGCTTCACATTGGAATAATCAGATTGAATGCGCTTTTTTTCTACCTACGCTATGTCTTATAATATATAAATCTTACAAGTCGTTCTTAGGTTTAAAAAAAGTATATTTTGACGTTTGATTATTTTTAAATAGTGTACCTACAATATGACGAATAGGGTTTCAAAGCTCAGCTTTTTACTTAATGGGCATATAAGAACTTACATTACTTATAAGAAAGTTTTTTTCATTAAGAGGTATTAAAACAATATAATTTATTAAAATAATAAACAGTGGCATGACTAAAACGTGTCTTTAATGTATCAATTAGGGTAGATATGTACCGGTTAGTAACGTGTGATTACTCTAATGATTTGCTTATCGAAAATATTTTTTTAAGAAAACTCTCCAAATTACATTAATGCATTTTTAATAACATTATAAATGTTACCCTACAATCGCAGTTGGTCGACCTTAATAGCGCAGATAAGTTCAGTGTAAATATATAGATGTGAAATATTTCCAAGAATACCTACACAATTTGAAGGACAAGATTCGAGGTTATTTTACGGTAAGAACGAATTAAGAATGTAAGACAATAGTCCAGTGTTAATATTGAATTAGCTTCGGCTCGCGGGGCGCATAAATTAACGAGCCAAAATCAAAACTTCTATTCATAAAAAGAAAAAGCAATCGGGGGAACATAACAAAATAGGCCGTTTCATTTGCGAATTAGTAGCTATTATTCGTTTGACACAGATGCGTGGAACTAGATTTCTGGAACGGGCGCACCGAGGAGCCCATTATTGTGCACGGCTACACGTTCGTGCCCGAGATCAGCGCCAAGGAGGTGCTGGAGGCCATCGCCGAGAGTGCCTTCAAGACTTCAGACTTGCCCGTCATACTCAGCTTCGAGAACCACTGCAACCCGCGCCAGCAGGCGAAGATCGCCAACTACTGCCGGGACATATTCGGCGACAAACTCCTAGATCGCCCTTTGGACTCACATCAGCTCGAACCAGGTAAGCCAATATTGGAACAACATTGACGTCACCAAGTGTTTAATTTATTTTGTGAGAGACCATTTTAACCTTGGTTTACTTTCGTCACGCAGTTTCACGCGTGTTTCGTTCAGCACTCTAATGTTTGACGTGTATTAAAACCAAGAATAAACTTGGACACTTAAAATACCACTCAATGAAAATTTAGGAGAAAGGGTGTGAATGTACGTTGACGTGGCATTTCCTGTGATCGCGCGGGCGGAAAGTTCGATTAAACTAATTGAAGCCCAGACACCTGATGTTTGACGCTGCCGGCGATCGCGCCGGGTAAACACTGTCTCGACCCGTTTATTCTACACTCCGTTCCGATTACATGTCACGCGCCCATCAAACCATTATGCAACAAAGAATCTTCACGACAAATAAAACGATTTAAATAAACGGATTTTATCGCGTGTATAATGTAATGAATATATAGGTACATCTCGACATTTGGTGGGCTACGGGAACTTGCTCTACCATCTGCTTTCACCTGATCAAAAAACGAATAAGACACCAGATTACAATAGCATGACGTCGAACAGTGTGGACATTTTTGCATATATACAAAACTTAACATACCTAGTATAGTAGGTACTTAAGACTATTTTGTAATTAAATCTTATTCTTTTCTTTGTCTACCCGCTTGACCATGAGCGGTGCAAGGGCTCGACACTTTGGGATGTGTTTAATATAACATACTCGATAAAATCTGTGTAGATCGTTTTATTTAATTTGTAATAGTCGCGGAAACCGAAACAATTTTCACGTTGTAGAAATAGGGAACATTACTGCAATGTTCTGCCGCCAGAGGCAGCACTACCACTAATAGTAGGTAAACCAGTATAGGAAAACAGTTACAAACAATTGTGCATGTGTGTGTGAATCCCTGCACACACCCATGCACAATTGTTTGTCAAATGAGTGACAAGGATGCTTGCATAGACAATACCGCAAGTGGGAACGGAGATACAATGTCAACGCTGCTAGTGTCGCCACCTACGAAGAGCTTTGCGTAATGTTCCCTATAGCCAAGAACTTTTCAGAGACTATATATTTTTTTAATATACTACAAATCATGATTTTGAAATCGAGGATAGTGACGTATCATCATCATCATCATCATATCAGCCGAAAGACGTCCACAGGTTTCGACCGAATCGAAGGCTTTCTCGTAGTCCACGAACGCTAAACAGAGGGGCAGGTTATACTCCTCAGTCTTCTGTATAACCTGGTGGAGCGTGTGGATGTGGTCTACGGTACTAAAGCCTCTTCGGAAACAGGCTTGTTCGGGAGGCTAGAAGTCATCAAGCCTGCGTGCGAGACGATTCGTAATGACTCTTGAAAACAGCTTATAGACATGGCTCAGAAGTGAGATGGGTCGGTAGTTCTTCAGCTGACATGACAGTTCTCCACCCTGCATTATGCAAAATGTTTAATAAACGAGATGGTGGCTTCCTGTGTTAACTAAACTGCGAAATTTACTACCTATATGTCTAATATTGGTATTTTTACGAGCAGCTGTGTTATCTTGAAAAGCCTGCTTCGTTTATAGAGGCAGGTAGTAAAATATTTCACGCGGTATCCTTGTCACATATGCGTAATGCCGGTCGACAGTTAGACACAAATTTATTGAGAAGACTGCTTAGTGAACATCAGAAGTAGGTACCTGATCTTTGGCATAGTCCTTATAAACACAACTTATAAAGTAATTAGTTACCTTTGTTAACTCGAATCGTGTTCAACAGTTTGAAAATTTAACACGCTACTTTTCGTTCTTTTGCCTTTCGATGTGGCTTCGGGAATAAAACTGCCGGTATAATTACCTTCATTTGCAATCTAGACCTAAAAAATTATAAACTGCCATAATAAAATGCAATATCTAAAACTAGTAGACATTGAAAGCTGACTGTAGGTACTAATATTACCGATGTGTTCAAAGTTTCAAACGTAGGCGGCATACTTTAACTAAAATATTTACTTTGAAACTAAATTACTTATTATGCGATCACTATTCATGAATCGGTCATAAAATATTCAACATCTAAGTGTTCACTTCAAAGGGACTTTTTCTGTTGAGATATCTTTAAATATTAAACGTTTCGTTGTTTTTCCGTAATAGCATTTTTATGATTGGGTAGTCACGTAATTGGAGGAAGAACCTCGGCGGGCATTGTTTGATGCTAACGTGAAATTCGCGTTTCAGGAAAGTTCCCGTACCGATTGCAGCGCGCTATTGAAATAGTTCATTTCTACGCTGATTCATTCGCGCTGCAGATCAATCTCACTAATGGGATGTTATGATTTATTTTTATGCAGCACTCGAGGACTGCTGTCATTTGTTGACGGTGTCGATTACTGCTTTTCTAACGATTATTTACATAATATTTTCGGACCGCGTTAGTATTCTTTTGTAATAAATATGAAAGGTGTCGATGTTATAGACGAGGTGGCATGTCTCCTATCACGTAAGCTTACGTTAACATTTAACAGTTAACGATATTATATCAGTTCGTTTTAATGTGGGTTTCCGGACTGCGTCGTGTCTTATTTGTAGTGATCATTTCATTTAACGAGGTACTAAACGTGTGGGAAACTATCTCATCGTAAGTTGTCGTTTTGAGTTGAAGATGCATCGCACCACCTACTCAATTAAGCAATAGTTTTCCGCCAGTAGGTCGGTGTAATTTTTCACCAAATTCAGAACGTTTACTTTATAAACACGAAACTGGGACTTCATTACTCCAGGCAGATATTAAGCCCGGCAAAACTATAAATGTTATTTAAAAGCGACATTGTTGGAATGAATTCTCGTGATAGCCACGTTATTCATTTTATGGAACGACACGACTCACTGAATAATTTACTAATTGAATTTCAAATTTCATTTTTTAAAAGGTTATTGATGAAAAGGCGCTGTTCCCCCTGGCATCTCTTTTGAAATAGCAAAACACTTCACTATTTTGTTATCGTTACGTCAGTGAGCAAATTGCTTATAATGTAATAAAATAAGTTTCTAACGTGTATCAATGAAGATTGAACCATAAATAAAACTGACTTGTCGCCACGCAGCATTCGCGCTGTTGTGTTTCGATGTGGCTGAAAGATTATCCCGATAATTTTAAGCTGGTGAAATTATTACTTGCAAAGTGATAACACTGATAACTGTCTATTAGTATATAAAGTTTTGCCAATGTTCAATTATCACTAAAGGACTGCTACTATTAGTAGACCGTTAGCCCACTCCCAGTACGCCTACGTCTCATGACAACACCGTCTGCCAAGCACTTCGGGCCATTTCAGGACTGACATACTAAGGTTTACTCTCTCTATACGATTTAAGAGCTAAATGATGCCATATGTCTCGGTACTGTTGTCACATGACTATACTCGTACTGTTTGAATATACCCTTACAATTTTGACCGGAAGTGAAGGATTTTTCAAACTTTCGGCCAATTTTAGGTGCGATTTTTTTTTAATTGTTGCTCATCACAACTTCCTCGACCTGCTGCCATGTATTTTATCGTGTTGTCATTTGACGTAGGCGTACTGGGAGTGGGCTTACGGTTATAGGTGTAGGTGGATTCTCTGTTCGAATGCGGTTTTCGCTACAAATCGGAAAACACAGGGCGCCTAGTGCGACGAAAAGTTTGTCTGTACATCTAGTACCTGGTCTACAGCTTGTTGCCAAGTCGCGCTCCCGTCGCACTCGCACTAAGCAAGCAAGAAAATAAACACACTTCTGCAAATATATACGATTGTAATTTAGCTATATAATTAAATCAAAAATAGCACTTTTTGCACGTAACGTGAAAACACATAACACTATTACTAGGCTGAGTAAAACGTTAAAACAGGGTACGGTTGTCACAATAGTTTACCACTAGATTTCCCGAAAACCTTCAGAGGACGCAAAGAAATGCGCTGGCTCACGCGCTATCCTGAACCCGACGAACAGAACCAACTTTGAAGGATCGCGTCTTAAAACTGGTATGGTGAAATAAACGGAATTGGGATGAATGAAATGGATGGATGGATGGATAAGTGGGTGAATGATATAACTAATAGGGAATGACGAATAAGACTACAGACGGTGGCGTACTACTGCCTTACTGAATTTAGGGGAAAACTGGTGACATGCGACTGATGGAGAACCTGTCAAGAGTTGAGACCTTCACACCGAGGTTCACTTGAGGTAAGGTAAAGCGTACAGACAATGCTAAGGGTAAAAATCTAGTTGCACACATTAAACAAAAGGTTTTTAAAATGAAATCCTAAACTTACTCACTACGGATAGCTAATTAAACACGAATTTAAGAAAGTAAAAAAAAAAGGTCACAGCATCCGAAGTTACCCAGCGGAGGTCCGCTCCCGAAGTGGAGTAAGCGCAAGGCGCGGGTCCTTGCACTCAGACATCAATAATCGTCTTAAAGGAACGGCCAGCGCACATCGCAGACTCCAGGGCTCAGGCACTGGCAGTGGCGGAGTCCAACGCGGTACACAGCGAGGCTGGAAAATCTCGTGGCCCGTTCCAAAAAGCTACGAAGTAAATACAGAAAAGGTAAAAACCCGGGCGCGGTTGACGTCACAACAAGCCAAATTCGTAAATAAACGAGCACAACTTACCCAGAACGCTATCAGCGTCTGGCCTTTCAAGAAAAATTCAGTAAAAGAGGAGACTGCCTTGTTCGCGGCGTAAACACAGCAGGGTAGCTCGACTCCTGCTTCGGAATAGAAGGAGTAGGTTTCCCCAACACCTGGATTCAGGAGAACCTGCGAACCGCTTCCTTCGCGGCGCAAATAACAGCACAATAACACGATTCCTGCTTCGAAAAAGAAGGAGGTTCCAAACACGGTTTCCTAAAACTGTTGTATGCTAGAAAATCTTCAACAAAACTGTTGACAAAAACTTGCAGGAAAAATATCACGTGTATTTGCCAAAATCCTCTAACAGAATGCCCGGCCTGTAAATTTTCTTTCCAAATTTGACAAGGTTCTAGAAGGATCTTCTATAAAATTCAAATTTGAATAATTTAAAAAGGTAATAGCCAACAATCGGCCAGAGTCCCCCACAAGGATATAGACGTGAAGCATAGAGGTTTGATTCTGCTAAAAAATAATGAACAAAATAAAATACAGATAGCGCAATAAGAGCGAATGCAGGGAGTTATCACTGCAGTTGCTGTTTGTTCTACAAAATAATATATACTTACTTTTCAATTTAATACTACAGAAAAAAGTGTATCTTATCAATTGTCAATTTAAGGAGGAGAGCTGCCGCCGCCATTACTGCTTCGTAACAAGATCATAATAAAGAACAAGAAGAAGCACCACCACCACCACAAGAAGGAGGACTCCGTGGCGTCCGAGGAGAGCGAGCAGCTGCCGGAGCCCCCCGTGCAGGGGAACGGAGACGTGTCGAATGCAAGTGTGAGTACATTATATTGGAGATTGTGTCACAAGAAGGAGGACTCCGTGGCGTCCGAGGAGAGCGAGCAGCTGCCGGAGCCCCCCGTGCAGGGGAACGGAGACGTGTCGAATGCAAGTGTGAGTACATTATATTGGAGATTGTGTCACAAGAAGGAGGACTCCGTGGCGTCCGAGGAGAGCGAGCAGCTGCCGGAGCCCCCCGTGCAGGGGAACGGAGACGTGTCGAATGCAAGTGTGAGTACATTATATTGGAGATTGTATCACAAGAAGGAGGATTCCGTGGCGTCCGAGGATTCCGTGGCGTCCGAGGAAAGCGAGCAGCTGCCGGAGCCCCCCGTGCAGGGGAACGGAGACGTGTCGAATGCAAGTCTGAGTACATTATATTGGAGATTGTGTCACAAGAAGGAGGATTCCGTGGCGTCCGAGGAAAGCGAGCAGCTGCCGGAGCCCCCCGTGCAGGGGAACGGAGACGTGTCGAATGCAAGTGTGAGTACATTATATTGGAGATTGTGTCACAAGAAGGAGGATTCCGTGGCGTCCGAGGAAAGCGAGCAGCTGCCGGAGCCCCCCGTGCAGGGAAACGGAGACGTGTCGAATGCAAGTGTGAGTACATTATATTGGAAATTGTGTCACAAGAAGGAGGATTCCGTGGCGTCCGAGGAAAGCGAGCAGCTGCCGGAGCCCCCCGTGCAGGGGAACGGAGACGTGTCGAATGCAAGTGTGAGTACATTATATTGGAGATTGTGTCACAAGAAGGAGGATTCCGTGGCGTCCGAGGAAAGCGAGCAGCTGCCGGAGCCCCCCGTGCAGGGGAACGGAGACGTGTCGCATGCAAGTGTGAGTATATTATATTGGAGATAGTGTCACAAGAAGGAGGACTCCGTGGCGTCCGAGGAAAGCGAGCAGCTGCCGGAGCCCCCCGTGCAGGGGAACGGAGACGTGTTGAATGCAAGTGTGAGTACATTATATTGGAGATTGTGTCACAAGAAGGAGGATTCCGTGGCGTCCGAGGAAAGCGAGCAGCTGCCGGAGCCCCCCGTGCAGGGGAACGGAGACGTGTCGCATGCAAGTGTGAGTATATTATATTGGAGATAGTGTCACAAGAAGGAGGACTCCGTGGCGTCCGAGGAAAGCGAGCAGCTGCCGGAGCCCCCCGTGCAGGGGAACGGAGACGTGTCGAATGCAAGTGTGAGTACATTATATTGGAGATTGTGTCACAAGAAGGAGGATTCCGTGGCGTCCGAGGAAAGCGAGCAGCTGCCGGAGCCCCCCGTGCAGGGGAACGGAGACGTGTCGCATGCAAGTGTGAGTATATTATATTGGAGATAGTGTCACAAGAAGGAGGACTCCGTGGCGTCCGAGGAAAGCGAGCAGCTGCCGGAGCCCCCCGTGCAGGGGAACGGAGACGTGTCGCATGCAAGTGTGAGTATATTATATTGGAGATAGTGTCACAAGAAGGAGGACTCCGTGGCGTCCGAGGAAAGCGAGCAGCTGCCGGAGCCCCCCGCGCAGGGGAACGGAGACGTGTCGCATGCAAGTGAGAGTACATTATATTGGAGCTTGTGGCACAAAACTGAAATTAGTAACAATATGGAAACACGATCAAAAAGGCTTAGGAAGGGATCCGCCGCCATTCTAAGGCAATCACTTTTACTAAGATGACCCGTAATTACTATTACTACTTAATATTACTTAAGTACTATTTGACGAAGTCCTCTAAGATCGGTTATTACACACGGCGACTTTATGCAGCGCTAAAATCGATACAGATGATTTTGACAGGTGAACTATGGCTAGTGGCGAGCAACAGTCGCGCGTTTGTATCGCCGCAAAAAATCTCTCTAATAAACACGTGGCAAAACTCGTCAGCACCAGGCTGATACGACCTGTAGCTTTATTGGTAAGGCAGTGGGTCCGGCATGTCATTGGCGTGGGTTCAAATCCTTGTGGCATTTTCTTTCATAAATTTTGGTATATTTGTCAATAATATCAAACTTAATATGGAACTTTGACACGAAAATCATTGTAGTAGCAGTACTTGTCTAAATCCATACAAATATTATAAATGCGTAAAAAAGTAACTCGGCCTGTCTGTCTGTAACCTTTCACGCCTAAGCTATTTAACAATTTTGATGAATTTTACTACTTTCTGTCGCAAATAATACTTGAAGGGGATGACCGAATGTTGGAACGTGTTGTTACAGCTGGTGCGTCAGAGCTCGAAGGAGTCCTTATCATCGTCGGACTCAGAGTCGTCGTCGGGCGAGGAGGAGGCGGGCGGAGCCGATGGCGCCGGCGAGGAGCGCGAGACGCACGCCGGGGCGGAGATCTCCGCACTAGTCAACTACGTGCAGCCCGTGCACTTCAGCTCCTTCGAGAGCGCGGAGAGTGAGTGTCCTTACATACCCTAGTCACTACACACACGGCGCCGGCGAGGAGCGCGAGACGCACGCCGGGGCGGAGATCTCCGCACTAGTCAACTACGTGCAGCCCGTGCACTTCAGCTCCTTCGAGAGCGCGGAGAGTGAGTGTCCTTACATACCCTAGTCACTACACACACGGAGCCGGCGAGGAGCGCGAGACGCACGCCGGGGCGGAGATCTCCGCACTAGTCAACTACGTGCAGCCCGTGCACTTCAGCTCCTTCGAGAGCGCGGAGAGTGAGTGTCCTTACATACCCTAGTCACTACACACACGGCGCCGGCGAGGAGCGCGAGACGCACGCCGGGGCGGAGATCTCCGCACTAGTCAACTACGTGCAGCCCGTGCACTTCAGCTCCTTCGAGAGCGCGGAGAGTGAGTGTCCTTACATACCCTAGTCACTACACACACGGAGCCGGCGAGGAGCGCGAGACGCACGCCGGGGCGGAGATCTCCGCACTAGTCAACTACGTGCAGCCCGTGCACTTCAGCTCCTTCGAGAGCGCGGAGAGTGAGTGTCCTTACATACCCTAGTCACTACACACACGGAGCCGGCGAGGAGCGCGAGACGCACGCCGGGGCGGAGATCTCCGCACTAGTCAACTACGTGTAGCCCGTGCACTTCAGCTCCTTCGAGAGCGCGGAGAGTGAGTGTCCTTACATACCCTAGTCACTACCCACACGGAGCCGGCGAGGAGCGCGAGACGCACGCCGGGGCGGAGATCTCCGCACTAGTCAACTACGTGTAGCCCGTGCACTTCAGCTCCTTCGGGAGCGCGGAGAGTGAGTGTCCTTACATACCCTAGTCACTACACACACGGAGCCGGCGAGGAGCGCGAGACGCACGCCGGGGCGGAGATCTCCGCACTAGTCAACTACGTGTAGCCCGTGCACTTCAGCTCCTTCGAGAGCGCGGAGAGTGAGTGTCCTTACATACCCTAGTCACTACACACACGGAGCCGGCGAGGAGCGCGAGACGCACGCCGGGGCGGAGATCTCCGCACTAGTCAACTACGTGTAGCCCGTGCACTTCAGCTCCTTCGAGAGCGCGGAGAGTGAGTGTCCTTACATACCCTAGTCACTACACACACGGAGCCGGCGAGGAGCGCGAGACGCACGCCGGGGCGGAGATCTCCGCACTAGTCAACTACTTGTAGCCCGTGCACTTCAGCTCCTTCGGGAGCGCGGAGAGTGAGTGTCCTTACATACCCTAGTCACTACACACACGGAGCCGGCGAGGAGCGCGAGACGCACGCCGGGGCGGAGATCTCCGCACTAGTCAACTACGTGCAGCCCGTGCACTTCAGCTCCTTCGAGAGCGCGGAGAGTGAGTGTCCTTACATACCCTAGTCACTACACATATATTATTACAATGTTCACTAGCGCAGAAAATAATCATGCACGCGGCAAAATTCATAGGTTACGTAACTATATAGCCGTCGTCGTCACCCAATAAAAGGTTCAATACGGTATTTGGCAACAGTAAAAATAAATTAGTGTACATTATTGCTAATAAATAAACCTTTCGAAAATACTAGGGACACATCAAGCTTCAACTTATTTTTGCCATTTTAAAGATTTTTAAATCGCAATGTAAATGTTTATAGTGAACATCTGTTTGCAGAAAAGGGCCGTTACTACGAAATGTCATCGTTCGATGAGAAGCAAGCCACCGCCTTACTGAAAGAGCGGCCGATCGAGTTCGTGAACTATAACAAAAATCAACTGTCCCGGGTATATCCCGCCGGAACCCGCTTCGACTCCTCAAATTTCATGCCGCAGGTACAGTTTCTTTTATTGAATATAGGCTAGCGTTTAATGGTGAGCGACAATTCGATCAGAGGTATAACACGTATGCGTAGAAGATACATACTCCCCTGTGACTTGAAGACCGTTAAGACTTCCTATCAGGGAACGCAGACGCGGGCACTCTCTTGGCAGTACGAATTATGATTTGAAGTTAGAAGCAAACGCCGGGTCGGATATCTGGAACATTCACCGTACAGCGGTGGCCTTAAGTGCTGAATTCAAGTTTGTGTCTATTTTAATAAGGTTTAAATTAGTATTAAATTTTCAATGAATGTGTTCGGGTACCTTTCACGTAGTCCAACGTTGGTGAAGAGCGGTGATTTGTTGGGTTCCCACGTTACATCATGTACCTCATCTAACCTCAGATCAGTGATTTTGGTCAAATGTGAACCTATTTTCCATTAGCAAACATATGATTGTGTTTAATTTTCCTTACTACATGAAATATTAAATTCAAGTGGTACCCCTGTACATGTAGATTGGTGGTCCCCAGGTGTTCTGGAACGCGGGCTGCCAGCTGGTCGCGCTCAACTACCAGACGTTGGACCTGGCGATGCAGCTGAACCTGGGCACCTTCGAATACAACCGCCGGTGTGGGTACCTACTCAAGCCTGAGTTCATGCGGCGGAAGGTACGGATTCTAAGTTGATATTTTGGGATTTTTACAAGCTTTTATTTACTTTTACCTGTCCCGTTGTCTGTCTGTTTGTAATCAAATCTTGCAAGTAAACATTGACCTACTTCCCGGTTTCCGATTGAGCTGAAATTTTGCATGGATAATGTATATCGCATGACAATGCAATATTATGATGACATGGAGTTGATTTGATGCTGGAGCTGGAAGGTGGCGATAGGAACTCCGCAATAAAACGACACAACCCCATCGAGTTTGGGCTCGTTAGAATATCTTAATGAGTAGTTGATGATGGTATGCAGAAAAGTACAGTTAGCAATAAAAGCTTGTACCAAAAATGAATTTTTTGACAGAAACTTGTTTTTAGTTACTACTAATATTACTTTATTTCCATGGATGGATGTAGATTTTCGAATTAATTCTTAATCTGACTCGACCTTTCGATGCTGTTCGATCTTCGCCTCTATTTTGTATTAAAAAAAAGCATGTTATTCAAACAAAATAATCCATAAATGTTAGTATTCCATTCTTCGTTTTATTCATGGTATTGATTGGCTTTGGATGGTTTTGGAGACAAAACAAACTGTAACGTAATATTGCTAGTGACTCTATGAGCTGTACAACACGCATATTCTTTTAAATTTTCGAATTTCTGAATCGACAAAAATTATATGTAATCATCGAACCTGCTCACCAAATTTCACGAAAATCGGTTGAGAAATGCCACTTGTAGACGAGAACAGCTGGACAGCCGGCTATACGAAAGAATTTTGGCCCATGTTGATACAGAGAACTTCGTTCGTTTCGCTCGCTGGTTCAATTAAGTAACAGTAGCAATACCAATGATAAAGTGGTTGACTTCACGGCATGTTTATCCGGTATTGAAATTCAAATTTTTACTTCGTAGTCCAAGTGTCAGTATTATTGGAGTCCAAACAATTTGCCTTATAACAAACCCGACCCGAACATCACTACCTGCAACTTATCAGTCTTAGACATTAACCCGAATATTAGTGTAATTTTATGCATATTATTGTTGTTTTATTTTCTTGAACTCCCCCTGAAATTGAAACCTGGCTACGCCCGTGATAATGTATTTTCACCTCACTAGCTCGGAAAGGCCTTTTTGTATGTTTGTTAACTATTGAGAAAATCGCTTTTTATCCACATGTGAAGAAAGTAGACGTATAACGTTAAAATTACTATGACGTAGAACGTTAAATGTTTATTTTTGTTTTTGTAGGTATATTTTATGACATATTTTTGTTTAACTTTTATTTTTAACTTTTTTAACTTTTTTTTAAACTTTTTTTTTACGTTTTTTATTTTTTTTTACTTTTTTTAATTTTTTTTTAAACTTTTTTTAAACTTAATTTTACTTTTTTTTGTTTTTTTTTTACCCTTTTTCTTATTTTCCTCGCTGTAGTGAGGTGAAAAGATTTGTGTTATACACGGGTGAAAAGTTATTTTACGTCTCGTGTGTTGAAACACTCGCTACGCTCAGGATTCTATTTTTGAACCACTCGCTTCGCTCGTGGTCAATCATAGAACCCTTTCGCTAGCTCGTGTTTCAAATGAACACTCGCAGGTAAAATACAACTTTCCCCCCTTGTATAACAATAGTAGATTGTTAACCAAGGGTTGAAAGTGTCCCATTTAACGCGAGATATTTCTGGCGCTCGAACGAAGTGAGAGCGCCAATTGTTCGAGGGTTAAATGGGTAATTTCACCCGAGTTAAACACTCTACTTTTCATTTCGACTGTGAGGAAAAATAATTTAATATCAACCTATAATCGTAATAAACAACTCGTTAATGCAGGTACCTATAGCTGAGTGTCGATTTGTGAAAAGTTTTTATTTTAATGATTTGACGTAACTCTATTATCTTCGACTCCGTGGCTGACCGTAACAATAAAAAAAAATACTTTCCACCCTAGGGGAGAAAAAGCTATTTTCCACCCGGCTATATGCCCATGAAAAATCAACTTTCAGAGCAGGAGAGATGAAAATAACTATTGTTGCAGGACCGTCGCCTGGACCCGTTCGCCGAGAGCACCGTGGACGGCATCATCGCCGGCTCCCTGGCCGTGACCGTGCTCTCCGGACAACTCCTCACCGACAAGCGCTGCGGCACCTACGTGGAGGTGGACATGTTCGGCCTGCCCGCGGACACCGTGCGCAAGAAGTTCCGCACCAGGGTCGCGCCCAACAACGGGATCAACCCTGTCTACGGGGAGGAGCCTTTCGTCTTCAAGAAGGTACGAGTCTATATTATATACCATACCGTCTGTAGCTCTTATGGTAAAGCGCTGCGGAACCCACCTATCCCAACTCAGATTCGTATTTAGAGATCTGTCGGACCCTCAGATGCCCATTCTAAATGAAGTCTGATGGCGTCCGGCTTTTTTTCCGTTTATTGTCAGATCTGTTTTGGAGATCTCTCGGACCCTCAGATATACATTTAAAAGAAATCGGATGATTAGCAAAAAGTTTGAAATGGCGGCCGGCATTTTTTCTGTTTCTAACCACAGATCTTATGGAGAATTTCCGGACCCTCAGATATCAATTCAGAAAGAAATCGGATGATAAACAAAAAAGTTCAGAGTGGCGGCCGGCACTTTTTTCCGTGTCTAACGACAAATCTGTTTTGGGGATCTCTCGGACCCTCAGATATCGTTTTTGAACAGAATCGGATGACAAATACAAAAGTCTAATATGGAATCCTTTTTTTCGATTTCAGCCGCTTTGTTGATTCGTTTTGTACTAAGTTATATACTGTTGTTCGTCAGGTGGTGCTACCGGAGCTGGCGATGATCCGCATCGCGGCGCACGAGGAGAGCGGGCGGCTGCTGGGGCACCGCGTGCTGCCGGTGGTGGGGCTGTGCCCGGGCTACCACCACGTTAACCTGCGCACCGAGCTGGGCCTGCCCCTGCCCGCCAGCCTCTTCCTGCTCGTCCGAGTCAAGGTCAGCGCTGACATGTCCCCACGAGGAGAGCGGGCGGCTGCTGGGGCACCGCGTGCTGCCGGTGGTGGGGCTGTGCCCGGGCTACCACCACGTCAACCAGCGCACCGAGCTGGGCCTGCCCCTGCCCGCCAGCCTCTTCCTGCTCGTCCGAGTCAAGGTCAGCGCTGACATGTCCCCACGAGGAGAGCGGGCGGCTGCTGGGGCACCGCGTGCTGCCGGTGGTGGGGCTGTGCCCGGGCTACCACCACGTCAACCAGCGCACCGAGCTGGGCCTGCCCCTGCCCGCCAGCCTCTTCCTGCTCGTAACCATGAAGCATTTCCCCACATTTTTACCTAGAAAACATTTTCCCAGAAAAATCTTGTAGTAATAGTAATGTATGTCCCTTTTATTTTTTATACTAACGCAATGTATAATTTCAGGACTACGTGCCCGACAAGCTTTCGGAGCTGGCGGAGGCGCTGGCCAACCCGATCAAGTACCAGAGCGAGCTGGACAAGCGCGAACACCAGCTCGCCGTGCTCACCGAGGGCACCGACGAGCCGCGCCGCCCCAGCACTTACCCGGTGACTATACACACCTGCCCAGTAGCGGATCAAGTACCAGAGCGAGCTGGACAAGCGCGAACACCAGCTCGCCGTGCTCACCGAGGGCACCGACGAGCCGCGCCGCCCCAGCACTTACCCGGTGACTATACACACCTGCCCAGTAGCGGATCAAGTACCAGAGCGAGCTGGACAAGCGCGAACACCAGCTCGCCGTGCTCACCGAGGGCACCGACGAGCCGCGCCGCCCCAGCACTTACCCGGTGACTATACACACCTGCCCAGTAGCGGATCAAGTACCAGAGCGAGCTGGACAAGCGCGAACACCAGCTCGCCGTGCTCACCGAGGGCACCGACGAGCCGCGCCGCCCCAGCACTTACCCGGTGACTATACACACTTGCCCAGTAGCGGATCAAGTACCAGAGCGAGCTGGACAAGCGCGAACACCAGCTCGCCGTGCTCACCGAGGGCACCGACGAGCCGCGCCGCCCCAGCACTTACCCGGTGACTATACACACCTGCCCAGTAGCGGATCAAGTACCAGAGCGAGCTGGACAAGCGCGAACACCAGCTCGCCGTGCTCACCGAGGGCACCGACGAGCCGCGCCGCCCCAGCACTTACCCGGTGACTATACACACCTGCCCAGTAGCGGATCAAGTACCAGAGCGAGCTGGACAAGCGCGAACACCAGCTCGCCGTGCTCACCGAGGGCACCGACGAGCCGCGCCGCCCCAGCACTTACCCGGTGACTATACACACCTGCCCAGTAGCGGATCAAGTACCAGAGCGAGCTGGACAAGCGCGAACACCAGCTCGCCGTGCTCACCGAGGGCACCGACGAGCCGCGCCGCCCCAGCACTTACCCGGTGACTATACACACTTGCCCAGTAGCGGATCAAGTACCAGAGCGAGCTGGACAAGCGCGAACACCAGCTCGCCGTGCTCACCGAGGGCACCGACGAGCCGCGCCGCCCCAGCACTTACCCGGTGACTATACACACCTGCCCAGTAGCGGATCAAGTACCAGAGCGAGCTGGACAAGCGCGAACACCAGCTCGCCGTGCTCACCGAGGGCACCGACGAGCCGCGCCGCCCCAGCACTTACCCGGTGACTATACACACTTGCCCAGTAGCGGATCAAGTACCAGAGCGAGCTGGACAAGCGCGAACACCAGCTCGCCGTGCTCACCGAGGGCACCGACGAGCCGCGCCGCCCCAGCACTTACCCGGTGACTATACACACTTGCCCAGTAGCGGATCAAGTACCAGAGCGAGCTGGACAAGCGCGAACACCAGCTCGCCGTGCTCACCGAGGGCACCGACGAGCCGCGCCGCCCCAGCACTTACCCGGTGACTATACACACTTGCCCAGTAGCGGATCAAGTACCAGAGCGAGCTGGACAAGCGCGAACACCAGCTCGCCGTGCTCACCGAGGGCACCGACGAGCCGCGCCGCCCCAGCACTTACCCGGTGACTATACACACTTGCCCAGTAGCGGATCAAGTACCAGAGCGAGCTGGACAAGCGCGAACACCAGCTCGCCGTGCTCACCGAGGGCACCGACGAGCCGCGCCGCCCCAGCACTTACCCGGTGACTATACACACTTGCCCAGTAGCGGATCAAGTACCAGAGCGAGCTGGACAAGCGCGAACACCAGCTCGCCGTGCTCACCGAGGGCACCGACGAGCCGCGCCGCCCCAGCACTTACCCGGTGACTATACACACTTGCCCAGTAGCGGATCAAGTACCACAGCGAGCTGGACAAGCGCGAACACCAGCTCGCCGTGCTCACCGAGGGCACCGACGAGCCGCGCCGCCCCAGCACTTACCCGGTGACTATACACACTTGCCCAGTAGCGGATCAAGTACCAGAGCGAGCTGGACAAGCGCGAACACCAGCTCGCCGTGCTCACCGAGGGCACCGACGAGCCGCGCCGCCCCAGCACTTACCCGGTGACTATACACACCTGCCCAGTAGCGGATCAAGTACCAGAGCGAGCTGGACAAGCGCGAACACCAGCTCGCCGTGCTCACCGAGGGCACCGACGAGCCGCGCCGCCCCAGCACTTACCCGGTGACTATACACACTTGCCCAGTAGCGGATCAAGTACCAGAGCGAGCTGGACAAGCGCGAACACCAGCTCGCCGTGCTCACCGAGGGCACCGACGAGCCGCGCCGCCCCAGCACTTACCCGGTGACTATACACACCTGCCCAGTAGCGGATCAAGTACCAGAGCGAGCTGGACAAGCGCGAACACCAGCTCGCCGTGCTCACCGAGGGCACCGACGAGCCGCGCCGCCCCAGCACTTACCCGGTGACTATACACACTTGCCCAGTAGCGGATCAAGTACCAGAGCGAGCTGGACAAGCGCGAACACCAGCTCGCCGTGCTCACCGAGGGCACCGACGAGCCGCGCCGCCCCAGCACTTACCCGGTGACTATACACACCTGCCCAGTAGCGGATCAAGTACCAGAGCGAGCTGGACAAGCGCGAACACCAGCTCGCCGTGCTCACCGAGGGCACCGACGAGCCGCGCCGCCCCAGCACTTACCCGGTGACTATACACACTTGCCCAGTAGCGGATCAAGTACCAGAGCGAGCTGGACAAGCGCGAACACCAGCTCGCCGTGCTCACCGAGGGCACCGACGAGCCGCGCCGCCCCAGCACTTACCCGGTGACTATACACACTTGCCCAGTAGCGGATCAAGTACCAGAGCGAGCTGGACAAGCGCGAACACCAGCTCGCCGTGCTCACCGAGGGCACCGACGAGCCGCGCCGCCCCAGCACTTACCCGGTGACTATACACACTTGCCCAGTAGCGGATCAAGTACCAGAGCGAGCTGGACAAGCGCGAACACCAGCTCGCCGTGCTCACCGAGGGCACCGACGAGCCGCGCCGCCCCAGCACTTACCCGGTGACTATACACACTTGCCCAGTAGCGGATCAAGTACCAGAGCGAGCTGGACAAGCGCGAACACCAGCTCGCCGTGCTCACCGAGGGCACCGACGAGCCGCGCCGCCCCAGCACTTACCCGGTGACTATACACACCTGCCCAGTAGCGGATCAAGTACCAGAGCGAGCTGGACAAGCGCGAACACCAGCTCGCCGTGCTCACCGAGGGCACCGACGAGCCGCGCCGCCCCAGCACTTACCCGGTGACTATACACACTTGCCCAGTAGCGGATCAAGTACCAGAGCGAGCTGGACAAGCGCGAACACCAGCTCGCCGTGCTCACCGAGGGCACCGACGAGCCGCGCCGCCCCAGCACTTACCCGGTGACTATACACACTTGCCCAGTAGCGGATCAAGTACCAGAGCGAGCTGGACAAGCGCGAACACCAGCTCGCCGTGCTCACCGAGGGCACCGACGAGCCGCGCCGCCCCAGCACTTACCCGGTGACTATACACACTTGCCCAGTAGCGGATCAAGTACCAGAGCGAGCTGGACAAGCGCGAACACCAGCTCGCCGTGCTCACCGAGGGCACCGACGAGCCGCGCCGCCCCAGCACTTACCCGGTGACTATACACACCTGCCCAGTAGCGGATCAAGTACCAGAGCGAGCTGGACAAGCGCGAACACCAGCTCGCCGTGCTCACCGAGGGCACCGACGAGCCGCGCCGCCCCAGCACTTACCCGGTGACTATACACACCTGCCCAGTAGCGGATCAAGTACCAGAGCGAGCTGGACAAGCGCGAACACCAGCTCGCCGTGCTCACCGAGGGCACCGACGAGCCGCGCCGCCCCAGCACTTACCCGGTGACTATACACACCTGCCCAGTAGCGGATCCACGGGCTAGGGGGCACCAGCCCCCCAAACCCATCTGATTCCTTCAGTAGCCTTTTAAACAAGTGACGGTCATACCCGCCGGTGGCTACTTCATGCCTGCCAGCAACCTTTTAAGCAAGTGACAGTCATATAGAGAAACGTGACCTTCTGCGTATAAACTTCCATAGTTGGTTGGTCAAGTTTCTCTGCAGCTGACTGTTCGTGCCGAAAATTTGCGGAGCTGGCCGAGACGCTACTACCCGCCGGTGACTATACATAGTATACATACATAATGACAACAGGAGCAGATTGTCAAAACGACAATAGTTTTAGATTTAGGGTGGGTTGCACCAAACCGTCTGTAATCGTAAAGAGTGTTTGTTAAAATCTGAATGTCTGGAAAGTTTAACACTTTCTTATGGAATGACACCGGCGCCATATTTAACTATGATCTGTCAGTGTTGTATTTGGGGCAGGTTGCACCAACTTACGATTACAGACCGATCAACGCTAAATATGGCGCCACCCTGTCAAACTTTCCACACATTGAAATGTTAGCCACCCTTAACACTTTCACTGCCAGGAGCCTGCCTAGCAGGCGCCTCCGTTACATACGCGTATTTTTCGGATACGTCGCCATGGGAACTACGCCAACCTAGTGACGGTGACTATACAGTTTACATACATACTGTAACAAGGTTTTTAACCAAGGACGAGCTCTAAAAATAGCAGTCGCTCTCAGGGTTTTTGGGAAATGGATTCCATTGACTTTTTCATGAAAGTCGCAATGGGAATAGCTTAGATTTTTGGCGGGAGAATCTTAAACGACGACCATTTTGGATTTCAATAAACACTTTCGCAATTCTCCTCATGGGCATCATTTACAGGGTTTTAAAGGAACGATAAAAAACACTTTTGAATTCCGCGGGGTTGTTTCTGGAGGTGCAAGGTTTTTAGGGTTCCGTAGGCGACTAGGAACCCTTATAGTTTCGCTTTGTCTGTCCGTCCGTCCGCGGATAATCTCAGTAACCGTTAGCACAAAGCCGAAATTTGGTACTAATATGTATATCAATCACGCCGACAAAGTGGCAAAATAAAAAGTGATTTATTTTATTTTATTAGGGTACCTCCCCTATACATAACGTGTGGAGTGTTTTTTGTTTTCATTTCAACCCTAACGTGTGATATATTGTTGGATAGGTTCCTCTCCCTGCAATCTGATGCTGGAAGGCCTGGAATTCCAACGACCCACATGTATGTCGGCAGGTGTAGTCCCATTGGTCCAGCAGTGGGACTTTGAAAATGAACCCTGGAGATCTTGTAATAAAATTCACATAAAAAAAAAATCGTGACCCACATGTGGGTCATTGGGATTCCAGAGTAATAAAAAGGACCCCCCAGTGGGACCTCCCGTGAGACCCACATGTGGGTCGCTGGGAGAGGAAGGGTTAAAAATGAATAGGGGTCTGCTAAAATCATTTTTTGATAATGTTAATATTTTCGGAGATAATCGCTCCAGAAGTAAAAAAAATGTGTCCCCCCCTCTAACTTTTGAACCATAAGTTTTAAAAATATGAAAAATATCTCAAGAGTAGAACTTTATAAAAACTTTCTAGGAAAATTATTTTGAACTTGATAGGTTGAATAGTTTTTGAAAAAAATTACAAAATAATTTCACACACTTACTGTGACGGACGAAACACTACGGAACCCTACACTGAGTACACTGAGCGTGGCCCGACACGCTCTTGGCCGGTTTTTTTATTGAAATCATTTTGTATTTTAATTTGGCGGGCATATACTTTTTGTAGGTGAAGCAACCAACAGTGGACAGCAGCCCAATCAAAGTCCCGCCCGTGTCCGAGCCCGAGCCCGAAGTGAACAGCGCGCCGCCGCCAGTCTTCGTGTGTGGCACGGAACCACCCGCAGGTATGGATACAGAAACGGAAAGCCTCGTTAGCAGAGTAGAACTAGTTCAAATGATACAGTATCCCCTCAATTCACCATATCAAAAACAAAAGATAAAAGTCATAGATGATCATGTGTGTTGTCCTGTATTTAATGTAATTATATGAAAGGTGAAATCTAACTTAGTTTTGAAGTACTAAATATTTTTTAAGGCCTATACTAACAATAATGAGATCAATGTTATATTGATAAGTAAACGGAAAGAGTCTAAAGAAGCTTTTCTTGTCAGTTTTTTACCGCATTAAATTACTCATCAAAACGATTTTAAAGAACTAAGTTGACTTATTATGTGTAATTTAGGAGTCCTTATGTACGCATGTCAAACATTTTCAGTGGAGTGCAAATCGAACGGCGGCGCCGAGGAGCCTGTATCAGAGACGCTGGATGCGTTACTATCATCCAAAGTGGTGCGGGAGAAGCGAGCAGAGCTGGCGCGCAAGCTCGACGCACTTCGGCGCAAGTTCGACAAGGAGAAGCGTCCGCTGTCCGCCTACGTCAGCACCAAACTAGTCAAAAAGCTGTCTTCCAAGAATATGTGAGTAATTATTGTTGAGACCTTTTGTCATCAAAAGTGCGGGCGAAGCGAGCGGAGCTGGCGCGCAAACTCGCCAGCAAGCTTGACAAGGAGAAGCGTTCGCTGTCCGCCTACGACAGCACCAAACTAGTCAAGAAGCTCTCCTCCAAGAATATGTGAGTAACTGTCGAGACCTGTTGTCATTTATAATGCTGCGGGAGAAACGCGTGGACTTGGGGGCCGATTTTTAACTTTCGAGCGCTCGAAAATTAAATCATAATCGATATATACGAGTATAAACGTAAAAGTCCTGACTGACTGACTCACTCACTTAAATCAACGCCCAGCCGAAACCGTTGAACCTAGAAAGCTGATTTTTTCACAATAGGTAGTTTATGTAACGTTGGTACCTGTAGTGTATCTGTGCTTATCTAGTGCGCATACGTCACGATGACGGCAGTCGTGGTCCGACCGTTGCCGGGGAATGGTGGTGCGTTGGCTAGCCAAGCTATACAGATATACCTTTAGAATCGGCAAATAAGTGAATACTACATGTGACGACGAGGATAAAAGTAAGTACTAAAAGTACTTTTACTAAAAAAAGAAAAAGGGTATGGGGATAATATAGGTTGTTGTTGGTTCGACATGCACTCCTATAGCAAAAGGGAAATGAAAATAACCCATTAAAGTCACAAGTAGGTACCTACTTAAAAAGGGACAAGCATAATTATAATTATGCATTATGTCAAGAAATTCCAGACTCGTCATGCAGTTTAGTATACGAGGTTAGTTTATTTAAAGTACAACGTACAGCGATTTACAGAACTGATAATGAATATTTAAACCGGTACTATTAACGGTCTTACATTGCTCCTTGTCCAAGTCGTTAGATTTAGGCTAACATCGGCAATGATTGTTACCAACCGAATGTGTTAAATAATGATAATAATATAATTTGTTTGCAGAAAAAGGCTAACGTTACATGCCTTAGAATAAAAACACTATTGTTCCACGTTCTCTCAGATGTTGTCAACAGCATGCAAATACATAAGACTTATGTTTATTATAGTGGTTGTTAATTATGTTTAATAACATTTACAACCAACTACTTGAATATTTAACTAATTAACACTTTAAATTGTAACATTTTATTATACCAGAATTCAAATAAAATTTGGTAAACAGAAAAAGTGAATACTAAGTACCAACTTAAATATTTTGGCGTTTAACGCCTTATCTAACAAATTTGTTCAACTACATTTGATTGACCCTAAAGATAATGCATCAGTGCTATTATTGAATGCGTGATTAATCCATACGGTGTATTGGGTGCTTACGGTGATATAATTCGTGAGCCTGATTAGGGAGTTGTAGGATGTTCACAAATTGGAACGTCGAAGTTTTGTATGTAACCTATGCGTATGCAAGGTATGTAACTAAACTGTACGGCAACAGCAGGAATGGCTTCAGCAGGAAAATTACCTGTAAACATTATAGTAGCAGTGTTTAAACTGGTCATTTAATTGATAATGTGGCAAGATTGTATTATTATGTATGTTTGCCACCCAATATAAATTAATGTTTATCGAGGCATAACATATTATTCAGTGTACTTATCTAATTATCTAAAATGTTGTTGTAGCCTAATACAACATAATAATCGAGTGCTAAAATACGTAAGTAACTACTTAAATGCGCTGCCTTTTTTATAATAAGAAAATATGATACAATTAATATTCGATCCTTAAATTGAGCTGAGCAGATTACTGAATCTGGACATTAAATTGTCACGTGTTTGTATATTAATGGTGGAATAAAAACCTGATTACTAAATCAATAAAAGCAGATAAACTTAACTGGTCATTAAATTGACATATATGTACAGACTTGCAGATCATCAAGTAAAGAGCAGTAGATATTAAATTGTCACGTGTTAATTACTTTTGAATTAACAAAACCTGATTACTGAATCAGTAAAAGCAGATAAACTTATCTGGTCATTAAATTGACATAACAGACTAATTCTGAAAGAAGCAGATTGCCGAATCTGGACATTACATTGTCACGTGTTAATTACTTCTGAATTAACAAAACCTGATTACTAAATCAATAAAAGCAGATAAACTTATCTGGTCATTAAATTGACA
This sequence comes from Epinotia brunnichana, assembly GCA_963854355.1. NCBI lineage: Eukaryota > Metazoa > Arthropoda > Insecta > Lepidoptera > Tortricidae > Epinotia > Epinotia brunnichana. The sequence goes on along the minus strand of OY977936.1, from coordinate 41,428,804 downwards.
TATATGTACAGAATTGCAGATCATCAAGTAAAGAGCAGCACATTGAATGTGGACATTAAATTGTCATGTGTTAATTAGTTTTGGAATAACAAAACCTGATTACTAAATCAGTTAAAGCAGATAGACTTATCTGGTCATTATATTGACACACTCGTAGCAGATAAATTTAGCTGGTCATTAAATTGACAAAACCTGCTGACAAAACCAATAAAAGCAGATAAAGTGATCTGGTCATTTAATTGGCACAACAGACTAATTCTGAAAGTAGCAGATTACCGAATCTGGACATTAAATTGTCACGTGTTAATTACTTTTGAATTAACAAAACCTGATTATTGAATCAGTAAAAGCAGATAAACTTATCTGGTCATTAAATTGACATAACAGACTAATTCTGAAAGAAGCAGACTGCCGAATCTGGACATTAAATTGTCACGTGTTAATTACTTTTGAATTAACAAAACCTGATTACTGAATCAGTAAAAGCAGATAAACTTATCTGGTCATTAGATTGACATAACAGACTAATTCTGAAAGAAGCAGATTACCGAATCTGGACATTAAATTGTCACGTGCTAATTACTTTTGAATTAACTAAACCTGATTACTGAATCAGTAAAAGCAGATTAACTTATCTGGTCATTAAATTGACTGAAGATTGAAAATTTAATCATATGATAATTTAAATGTCGCTTTTATTATTTAGTTAAAGTCACATTGTATAGGGCTTATTGCCAGACCTTCTACACCAGCAGCCTGTGGGTGAGTCATACGCAGCGCACGTACAATACGCTCAGGGTCCAATATAATAACATATTCAGGATGCTGATGAAACTGCCGCGACACTGTAGCGCGTCGGGTATGTTCGCAGAGGCGCACACTGATGGCTTCCACGCCATCAGAAGGAAGAGAGTTGCGTCTCTGTTGAGCAGAGTGCGCGGCAGTTCTAACACCATCCTGAATATGTTTGCTGAGCGCCTGGACTGCCCGATGACAAAACACTGGGTAAAGATCATCACTGGCCAAATAAGGTAATGATCTTTGCCCAGTGTTGCAAATATGCAAATATGTAATATTAAGTAAGTGTTTGTGTCGATTGTTTTATTATTATTATTGCTTTTGTTTCCTTGTGTTAAAATATGGGTCTTTGCCTGAAATAAATCAATTTTATTTTTTTTTTTTTTATTTATATAATTTACTTAAAAACGGACGATCACAAAACAGGCTCCTAAAAATTACTATGTGTAATTTTGAGTGATTCGTATATTGTGAATAGATGGTGAAATTATAATTAGCTAAATAGTCATTCTGCCCACATATCAAGTAAGCACTACATTTTCGGTTATCCATTGATTAGTGATAATGCATATACGAATATATTTCTCAACTATTGGACATAAATTACCTATAATTATATGCGACGCGACACAGAGATCACATTCGTTATGCTAGCTGCTGGATATGGTAACGCAGTTGAGTTGCACTGAATATACGTTCGAAGAGTGACAGCGATGACCTCTCGGGTCACAAAGTGAGGTCTTGGAACTACTTGCATTATAAAACTGATATGGTCACTACGTATTGGGTTAAACATAATATAACATATGGTGGTCAATACTTTATAAAAGGAACATTATCAAGTGCAAGTAATACTTGTGATGACTAATTAATTAATAACTTGGTGTTACGTTACGTTACATACAAAACATACCTTTCACATTATCAAGGAAGTTATTATGGCATTTACATTAATTTACAATGAGGAAGAGTAGTTCTGTGTTGTACATGTGTCGTCCGAGTAATTGAGTGATTCTATCACAAAGTACGGATGTTAATTCGGAAAGTAGTATAGTATTACAAACAAGTTACGAGATTGGGAAATAACGGATATATCTGGACTAAGCATCCACGCAAGGTTTCTGAATCAGCGTGTGACTTCACAATGTAGCACTATACCTAAACATATTATGTATCAAAGTAATTTGATCATGTAGATGATCACGATTTTCATTCAGTTTTGCCGTACTGATGTGGAGCTTTGCAAGTATCTTTGTATAAATTAGATGATAGTAAAATGATAAAGTAAGTAGTTACCTACATAGTATGTAGTTCTTGAAGGTGGGCAATGAAATAAAGTATTCTGGTTATGAAGTTCAACATATAGTGAAACGAGTGTTCCATTGGTGGGCGGAGAAGTGGCACATATTTGAAAAGAAATGTGCCAAGCATGGACAAGAATTAAATAACACTTCCTAACAGATTGTGAATTCCCAAGCGGGAAAAAAGGGAACTGATGTAATGGATACCTGAAGCGTATTTAATGTAACATGAAGATAAAAAATATATATATCGAGAACCCTTTATCAATTTATACCTTTAATAAATCTGCACAAAAATAAAAATAGATAAAAAAGAATTGCAGGGACAGTAAAAGCGATTGTAGCTTATTGAGATAAAGACAATGGCACTAGTAGCAGTCAACGTATTTAATTAATATGGCTATCCAAATTGCGAATACTGATGATGTTTATTTTGGCTGTTATAGAATATTTAGGGAACATGCTAAAGTAAGTCATGTGTCTTTATATTTCAGTAACATATCTGGATACTTCATCGCGTCAACGTTATGTGCCAATAATTGATGAGAATATGTTAATAAACACCAAGTCCACAAATTACTATTAGTTGAATACGAAAATGTAATAAACAACTTTTATAATCAATATTGATTATTGCCTTACCATTCTAGCTGGTCGTTAACTGATACTGTGTCTAGTTTAAAATATATTTTACAGAAAAAGTCATTATTTAAATTAATATGCTGGGTATTTAGAAATGAAATGAAATGAAATGAAAGTTTATTCACGAACATATGGTAAGTTCAGTAGATGTTATAAGTGTAGTTACATTGTTGACCCTTAATACATTCTGCCTCAAGGCATGTGAAAATAATTATTATGACATGACATAGTCAGTCATTCATGTCAAAATTAAAATTAAGTTTAAATAGCGTGTACTAAAATATAAATTAAATTAAATAACTGTCAATTGCCTAAGAACATGCTTAACATAAATACAAAAATTAGGGCAGTTGATATCTTCCGAAAAGGTTAAGGAAGAATTACTATCAGACAGCGTAAAATTGGAAGAAAGCCAAATCTGGAAACTGATAACAGACTGGTGTCAGAGTCGATAAGTAGAGTCGAAATGTAGTCGATATGTAGAGTCTATATGTAGAGTCAATATGTAGTCGATGTGTAGAGTCGATATGTAGAGTCGATATGTATAGTCGATATGTAGAGTCGATATGTAGAGTCGATATGTAGAGTCGATATGTAGAATCGATATGTAGAGTCGATATGTAGAGTCGATATGTAGAGTCGATATGTAGAGTCGATATGTATAGTCGATACGTATAGTCGATATGTAGAGTCGATATGTATAGTCGATACGTATAGTCGATATGTAGAGTCGATATGTAGAGTCTGATATATGTAGAGTCTCAAAACCACGAGTTTAAATTTAACCAGTACACAAGTGTGCCTAATTCAGTCATGTATGGCATTGTGTTGTTCAATTTATGTTGATATGTGTATAGAACAGAGGCTAAGTATAAATACCTACTATATTCGTTGCGCGTTCCTTCGAAGCATTAACGGAATCTACTATATGTAACGATGTGTCAAAAGAGGTGTGTAGGGCATACCTCTGTAAGATAAAGACAGACTGCTAAAAGTTGGATATGGAAAATAATATTTACATCAAATACCACAGGTAAAACTCTGGTGGCGGTGTAATTGATTCCTCTAATTAAAACTTCCCTGCATACTATTGGGGGTAATATTAAATCGGACATTGAAATACATCATGTTAGCATTATTGATGTTTTATTACTTCTATGAGTTAGGTACCTACCTTACATGAATGTACATTAAAATACATGTGTGACCTAGCGGGAAAAGTAAATAAATAGGTGTTCCTCAGTAGGATTGTAATTTTATAATATCGGAATAATGTCATTTATAAATTTTATAATAAACCGACAGACAGGTTCTTACACCGGGTTTTCTCGTGGCTGAGGTTCATTTTTAGAAACAGTGGTAATTACAGGTATATAAGTGCATAATATTATTAACATTGGGTTGAAAAAAAATGAACAAATAAAACAAGCTTAGGTTGGACTAAGTACGAGATAGGCACTTGCACTATTGAAAAGAGGAAAGGTGGTGATACTGGTGATGTCGAAGTCTGAAATGATAGTACTGGACAAATATATCGGACAAATGTCCTGCCTATGAAAAAGGGTGAAGGTCAATGGAAAGGTTGTTATCAAGAGACTAGAGAGCGAGAGGATTCAAATATGCAGGAATAAAGTAAAATACATTCACTAGTAAAATTCATAAATACGTAATAAATAAACATGATTCTATACTTAAATAGATAATTTAATTTACATAAATAGATTACATGAATAGGTTTCCTTTTCATTAAAACAAGAAAGGGATGTAGTGTATCTGTGCTTATCTAGTGCGCATACGTCACGATGACGGCAGTCGTGGTCCGACCAGACCGATACAGATATACCTTTAGAATCGGCAAATAAGTGAATACTACAGTACCCACTAAGAAGGGAGTTTTGAAAATTCCACCTTCAAGGGGGTAAAAAGGGGGTTGAAAGTTTGTATGGGGATGGAGTCAAATTTTAAGTGAGAGACTTGAAACTTTGTGTATAAACGCGTTATTACAAAACAAGAAAATAATTTTTAGGATTTTGGAAAATTCCACCCTCAAAGGGGTAAAAAGGGGGTTTAATGTTTGTATGGGGATGGAGTCAAATTTTAAGTGAGAGACTTGAAACTTTTTGTATGGACAAGAAAATTAATTTTAGGGTTTGGGGGGGAAAAATGGAGGTGAAAATTTGTATACATGTAGCTACTTAAACCGCTCCACCGATTTAAACGAAATTTGGTATAGAGATAACTTGAGTCCCGAGAAAGGACATAGGATAGATTTGATTGCAAAAATCATCCCCTAAGGGGGTGAAATGGGGGTTGAACACTTGGAACCCATTTAGATGAAGTTTGGTATAGAGATAGTCTGAGTCTCGGGAAAGGACATAGGATAGACTTCATCCCAAAAATTATCCCTTAAGGAGGTGAAAATTTGGAAAGAACCCATTTCGATGAAATTTGGCAGGGATAGAGATAGGTTGAGTTCCGGGGAACGACAAAGGATAGTTTTTATCGCAGAAATCAGCTGTTAAGGGAAAAAAGGAGTTGAAATTTTGTATGAAGCTACATAAACTGCTGGCGATATAGATGAAATTCGGTAAAGAGATTGTTTGAGTCCCAGTGAAGGTCAGGATATTATTTAATCATTCTCTAAGGGGAAGAATTGGGGGTTGCAGGGAGCTACGATATAAAAGAGTTCCATGCGGACGAAGTCGCGGGCAGAAGCTAGTCTATATATATAAACGTCAAAAGCCTGACTCACTCACTCACTTAAATCAACGCCCAGCCCAAACCGTTGAACCTAGAAACCTATTTTTTTCACAATAGGTAGTATAACGTAAGTACCCACTATGAAGGGATTTTTGAAAATTCCACCCTCAAGGGTGAGAAAAGTTTGTTTAAGGTTGGAGTAAAATTTTAAGCGAGACACTTGAAACTTTGTGTATGGACTCCTTATTACATTACAAGAAAAGAAATATTAGAGTTTTGGAAAAACCCACCCCTAAGCGGGTTAAATAGGGGTGCAAAGTTTGTATGGGGGAAACTTTTTTTGAGCTGCAAAATTAAAACTTTATGAAAAGATTCCTTATCTTATCAGAGTACAAAAAAATTTTTTTTGCGTTTTAGAAAAATACATACATATAGAGGGTTAAATATAATGGGGTTAAATAAATTTTGAGGGGATGTAAGTTTGTATGGACCAACGATATAAACGAGTTTCACGCGGACGTAGTCGCGGGCAGAAACTAGTAGTAAATACGATTGTAGTGTCAAAATTGTAGGATTTCCCTTTCTACCGATAGAATTGAAAACGAGTGGTCAATCAATACTTACCACTCGTTTTTATAGTTTCGTAATGTCCGTCTGTCCGTCTGTCCGTATGTAACAGGCATTTTACTCGAAAACTGTAAGTTGTATTTGAATGAATTTTGGAGTAAAGGTGTATTTTGATGGCCTCTATATAGTTATGCAATGAAATTACTAAAAAAATTTTTTACTTGTTACTCCATGTCAAAAAAAAATATTATACACTAGTCCATATGTGGCACATAAAACGATAGGTGTTTTAAAATAACTATAAGGTTACTCAGCACTTTTTTTGATTATGTGAATATACTCGGAGATAATCGCCACGAAAGGCACGAAAATTGTGTCCCCCCTCTCTAACTTTTGAATGGTGGAAGTGAAAATTTAGAAAAAAAATCATGGATATAGTGCTTGATAAATACTTTCACCGAAAAGTGTTTTGAAAAAGATCGGTTAAAAGGTTTTCGAGTAATTGCTGAAAAACTGACTTCCCTATAGAAACGGATGTAAGTGCCGTAAGGTTTGTATCACGATACGACCTTGTTAATATAATATAATGTCGTTCACTGATATGCATAATTACGACTATTACAAGCATACTGATTATCAGTGGCGTATTTCAATTACAATACATCAATCCATATCCATAGTTAATATCATATTATAAATGCGAAAGTTACTCTGTCTGTCTGTTGTACCTTTTCAATGAAATTAGGTATGTACATAGGTAGTTTTGAGAGCCTGAGAAGGACATAGGATAGTTTTTTTTCATCGCGGAAGTCATCTCTTAAAGGGATGGTAAGAGTTATTATGGAATTCATTGCGATAATTGAGGTTGCGCCTGTGCCGGCTGTGTCATGCTCATGTCTAATACTTAGCAGTACTAGCATATTTTTGCTCGTAGATTTTGTTTAGGCGTTTTACATAAAATACGTTTAAGGCTACTAACAGGTATAAGCGGACGAAGTCGCGGCTAAAAGTTTGTTTAGTTATACTTTTTTTTTTGAACGGTTTGAAATCGAAGATAATTATGCTGGACGAGTCAATTTTGAAACCGGCATTTTAACCTCTAATCATTAATTGTTGTTAACCAGCTCGAAGTTCTTTATTTTTATGCCACATGAAAATATTTAGACATCTATATACTGGTGTTCTGTATATAGATGTCTAAATACCCAAAGGAACAATGTTTTATCTTTTTTTTACCTGCCGACAAATTGTGAACGGTAAGTTTCTTTTTAGGGTTCCGTACTCAAAGAGTAAAACGGGACCCTATTACAAATACTTCGCTGTCCGTCCGTCCGTCCGTCCGTATGTCTGTCACCAGGCTGTATCTCAATAACCGTGATAGCTAGAGTGTTGAAATTTTCACAGATTATGTATTTCTGTTGCCGCTATAACAACAAATACTAAAAACAAAATAAAGTATTTTTTGCCGTTTTTATAGATAATGGTACGGAACCCTTCGTGCTCGAGTCCAACTCGCACTTGGCCGGTTTTTAATTATTTATTTAATAAGTAAGTACTTATTTATTATAACTTAGGTTCTTAATATTATGAAGTTGCAAGATACCTACAATGTACAACAACAATACGTAAATACATGTTACAATACGAACCGGCTGGTTAGGTACGTACTTACTTATTACTTCTAACGGGATACCTACAGTAATTTTCTTCAAAATGAAGCACGGGTTTGAAAATGTATTTTACTTAGCTAGGTATAATGGTTGTCCTGTCCTATTTTAATTAAATGAGAACGTGCTTATAACAAAATAGAACAATACATACATATACATATAGGTAAGTCGGTGCAGGGCTTCATCACTTTTTGCCAGCAGGCAAGTGTGACAGGGAAAAATGCTTACGTCGTCGAAAAACGCTCGTATATATATCTACTATGGGGCTTGTAATGTGTAGGTACAAACCAAATGTTAATAAACTTCTTTCTCAATCACAAATTTTGGCCCTCGTTGCTGTTTTCTTGGCGTGACAGCCCTAGCGCTACACGGGCCGTGCGTGAATGAATACAAGTTATACGATAGACAGAGAAGGAGAGAGTAGGCATGTTTCTTATGCCTAAACGCCGTTTTTGCTAGGGAGTGCAACTTTTGTACTTGTACTATTACTTATTCTGTGCTGAAACTGCCCAATAATAAACAAACAGCTTAAATACCTACGTCGGCAATATATTGGATAAGAAGAGAATTTTTAATAAGGTTAGCCTAGTTATGAATAAGTTACGATAGGACCCTGCAGTTCACTTTCGGTCTCTAATCAAATTACTGATGAATAGGTGATAAAGAGGTTCTCGATCAGACCTCGGTCTTCAACTTTTGCCATGGGATTTGGGTGCATCTTGACCCACAGGTATAGTACATTATTGCCGTGGCCGGGAAGGAGGCAATTGCAGGCTGAGTATTTTGTTTAAACGGACGAGCTTGCGAGTCCGTTTAATTATAATACGAAGCCTGCAATTGCCATTCCGGCTGAGGTTAATATAGTGCTTTTCTCAAAAATGGGGGAATAAAAAAGACTAAATTGAAATCAAGCGTTATTTTATTATTAAATACAAATTGAGAATACTGCAAATAACAGAAAATTAAACGTCATATATATTTTTTTAACAGAATCGCAGGTGTATTTTTCCACCGAAAAACGCAATCTTTTTATGACACATACAAAAATGTCGCGTTTGCAACAGAAAAATACGACTTGATTTGGCTGAATACTACCTGTGCCGTGTTTTATATGCCAGTTTCTACTTTTTTAAAAGTTTGGTACTCGACAAATAAAGGAATTCATATGTAACATTCCAGGCGGCCTGCAATGTTTTTTATTTTTTAATTTTGATCTGGCCTTCAACTATACACTTTACCTTCCAATATGTAGCGAGTTATGTTCACTTTGCGGGCCATTTTTGAGAAAAATATATTGTAATCTGCATTAAGACGTAGAATACTATTCCAGAAATCATTTACCAAGGGGATAGGTAGGTAGGGGGTAGGGGATCGTATAATCGTATTCCATAACTAGCTGTTGCCCGCGATTTCGTCCGCGTAGAATTTTTTATCGTTTTAGAAAATTATTTCTCTCAATAAGGAACCGAAGTTACAAATCTCTTACTCACACTTTAAAATTTTCTTGCTCTCCATTTAAAATTTGAACCCCCTTTTGGGTTCAAATTTTACCCCCCCCTTAGGGGTTGAATTTTTCTAATCGCTGAAAGAACTTTTTTCGTATTGTAGTAAGTAATCTTACTATTAACTTTTAAGTCTCTAGCTCAAAAATGTGTTGCCCATACAAAGCTTGCCCCCTTCTTAACCCCCCCCCCCTTAATTTATTTTTATTTTAATAAGTAAACTTTCTAATAGTTTTAAGTCTAGTTCAAAAAAAAGTGTTTCCCACACAACACTGGCTCCCCTTCTTAACCCCCTTAGGGGTGGAGTTTTCTAAAACGCTGAAAGTTCTTTTTTAGTATTCTAATAAGTAATCTTTTTGCAAAGTTTTATGTCTCTAACTCAAAAAAAGTGTTGCCCATGCAAAGCTTGCTCCCCTTTTTAACCCCCTTAGGGGTGGAATTTTCTAAAACGCTTTATGTTCTTTTTTTTGTATTTTAATAAGTAATCTTTCTACAAAGTTTCAAGTCTCTAACTCAAAAACATAAACTATCCCTCATACAAACTTTGCACCCCTTTTGGAAAAAAGTCTTAGCATGGGCAGAAACAAGTCTTCGACAATGTCCTAGAAATTATTATGAGCAAGCAAGCAACATAGCCGGACATGTTGAAGGAACACGCAAGCCCCCCACGACAACAAGGTGGCAGCACGTCGGGGGGGTGCCTAGGTGTGTAAGGCTGTATGAAATTCCTTTACATATCATCTTCACTCATCGCACTCAAGAATGAGAATAGTTTAGGTTTCTGTTTTTATTTATAGTTTCAACAATTCAATACTCATGTCCACGGCCACATACTACTAAGAGATACTAACGTATCAGACGCACAACTGTCATACAGCCATTTTAGCCAATAGGGTTCCACTGAAATTGACGAGACCTTTTCTTTTTTTTAATTTTGATGCATGTTTTGGCATGAGAACTGAAACGAACAGCCAGTGTATGGCACAGTGGCACAGAGTACCTATTTTTAATGTATTGTAATAGAGATCTATGTTGGCGGCCCAAATGGGTAGGAAGCAGTGTCGCCCTCCTGCAGGAAGGTTTGGAACTATTACGATGTGTATATATTTATGATCAGCAATGCCCCATTTATGTACAGTAGGCACAGCTCTGCCGAAAAAACTACGGACCAGCCGTAGTTTATTTTGCCGACCTGTACCTACCTATACGGGGATATCCTGCAGGGTACACCAGTTTTCTAAATAGACATATACATTTTCTAAGTTACAGCACGGTTATCACGAGACGGCCGCGACATACGTTCTCGCACTATCCGTCTCTCTCTTATTAGACCACTTAGAAAGAGACGGATAGTGCGAGAGAGCTCGAGAGTATGTCGCGGCCGTCTTGTGATAGCCGTGAGTTATGTTGAGATTGTAGAGGGATGAATTGTAGGTTCTAAGTAAAACCAGACATAGTTTCACCGAAGATGTTGTATTCTCGGTAGATGAAGTATAAAGAACAAGGTATACATTAGCTTATAGTACTTATAGATATTACTCAATTACGTGCGTCAGATGTTGCAGGGCGTAACGTTAAGTTACCGTTAATGTGTTAATTAGGCACATAGTACACCTTCCCCGGAAAGCTACTCTTCACCCCCGCAAACAAGAAAAAAAATGTGACAGACGTAATTGCGTTTAACATTTTTTTTTATAAACTACTTACTTCTAATACTTAGACTTAGGTAATTATTTATTTTCAAAATACAATTTAGTGTTATTCTTATGAGTTATATATATTTTATTGCATTTTATAATTTTAACATTTGGTGACATATCTTCTATCACCTTATAAGGTCCAGAATAAATAGGATCTAGTTTATTCCCTACTTGGTTCTTTAAAAGTACAAAGTCACCTGGTTTATATTTTATACAATTAACTTTCTTGTCATATGCTATTTTCCTATTAGTTTTACTTAACAATAAATTATTTTTTGCATCTAAATGAGCTCTTTGTAACCTATACTTAAATTCTTTAGGATAACTTTCGTAGTTATAGAGAGGGTCGACAGAAGAAATAAGATTATTTGGTAATGTACATATCTTGCCGAAAACTAGTTCATATGGCGTGTATTGTGTCTCTGAATGTACGGTTGTATTGTATGAAAAACACCAATAACCTAACCAACTGCTCCAGTCGGTACTATTATTACTACATTGAATCCGGAGGTACGCTCCTAGGCTCTTGTGCGTGTTTTCAAGCGCGCCTATAGTTTCGTGATGATAGGCTGTTGAGTGTAACTTATTTACTCCTAATAACCTACAGATTTCAGAAAATACACTAGACATAAATTCAGTGCCTTGATCCGTAATAATATCTTTCGGTACTCCATATCTTAGAATAAAATTATTTACAAACGCTCTACTTACAGATTCAGTGTCTTTTCTTTCCAAGGGGTATGCCTCGACGAACTTACTTAGTTCGCACTGAATTGTTAATACGTACTTATAGTTATAATTATCTACATCTAATGGTCCTACTATATCTAAAGATATCCTTTGGAACGAAGTATCTGGGGTACTAGTTATCGTCATTGGTTCCTTAATATATTTGTTAGTATGTTTATTGTATTGACAATGTGCACATTTCTTTACATATTTGATTACGTCATGGCTCATGTTTGGCCAGTAATAATATCGTTTAATATTATTAAGCATCCTGTTTACCCCCGCGTGGCCACTGGTGGGTAAAAGGTGAAAGTCATTTAAAATAACTCTAATTTCGTCTCTATCATATACTTTCGTGACACCTTTTGTTACTAGGATCCTAGGAATATCACATTTATAATTAGCTAAGAATGCATTCACTTCCTTTTCATTTTGTTTGTCTTTTATTAATATAACTTCCTTTATATTTATCTTCTTGCAAAATACTTCTAATTCCCTCGCTAACACGCCTACGGTAGATAACGATCGGGTTATTAGATAAATACACGATTTGCTTGGTACGTACACAAAATTTCCTTTATCGCTTATAATTTCATTTTGACTTATTTGAGTAAACTTGTAATTTGCGCTTAATACAAGTTCAACACAATCCTTAGGTGCTTTGATGATATCCACAATTCTAGGTTGATCAAGCCTATTAGTTGCGGGTACATCAGGCACAACATAATTTCCATCGCACTTTTGCTGTGCGTGCAGTTTCCGTGTTTGCGCTCTCGTCATGACTGATACAACGTGTGCTCTAAAATATTTTAATTCTTCACTATTCCTCGGTAAACGGCTCAATGCGTCTGCAGCTACATTGTGTCGTCCCGGGATATATTCAATATCAAAAGTAAATTCTTCTAATGATAACCTGAATTTGGTTAACCTACTCGTGGGATCAGTCATTCCGAAGAGATATATCAATGGTTTATGGTCAGTTACGATTTTAAAAGTTCTACCATATAAATACGGTCTAAAATGTTTTGTAGCCCATACAAAAGCCAAAAGTTCTAATTCAATAATTGGGTATCGAGTTTCGGCTGGCTTCAAATTGCGGCTGGCGTACGCAATTACTTTTCCGTTACTATTTGAGAGCACAGCTCCTAGACCAGTTTTGCAAGCGTCTGTGTGTAAGGTAAAAACGTTACTACTAGAAAAATCTGGATAATCTAAAACTTGTGGACTTGTAAGTGCTTCCTTTAACTTCAAAAATGACGTTTCACATTCTGGAGTCCAGTCAAAAATTGTGTTTTTCTTTGATAATTGATTCAATGGATAAGCGATATTCGCGAAATTAGAAATGAACCGTCTGTAATAATTGGCGAATGCAACAAACCTCTTGACTTCATCTGTATTTGTTGGTCTTGGGTATTTATTTAACGCTTCTACTTTTGCTGGGTCGGGTTCTACTCCTTTTGATGTAATTTTATGTCCTAAATACATTATATCCTTACGTAAAAATTCGCATTTTAAGGGATTAAGCTTGAGGTTAGTGCTCCGAAATCTTTCTAAAACTTTAGTAAGATTCTGATTATGTGACGTCATAGAATTCCCTATAACAATGCAATCATCTAAATAAATAAAACACTGTTTATAATTTAAACCTGACATGGCTATGGTCATCAGCCTGGAGAAGACACTGGGGCTAGTCCGGAGACCCATAGGAGTTCTCTTCATCTGGTACATCTTGTCAGTCGTGAAAGCTGTGTACTTTCGAGAATCCTTGTCTAAAGCAAGTTGATAATAACCTTGTGAAAGGTCAAGCTTTGAAAAATATATGCTACCTGCGAGAGAATCTAAAATTTCTGTAATATTTGGCAGCGGGAACTTGTCATCTTGAATTTTATTATTTAATTGCCTATAATCCACAACTAATCTCCACTTCTTTTCACCTGACTTGTCACTTTTCTTGGGAACAAGCAAAACGGGGCTGGACCACTCGGAAGTAGCCTCTTCAATAATGTCGTTGTCAAGCATATTTTGTATCTGAGTTTTGAGTTCCTTGCGTAAAGCATGTGGTATCCTGTACGGCTTGACGTACACGGGATTTACGTTATCTTTTAATTTAATCGTATGCTCTAGCAAGTTAGTGGTGCTGAGCTTATCACCTGGCAGATGGAAAACATCCGCGTATTTGGCACAAATTTGCTCTATGCTCAACTGTTCTTCTTCATTTAGGTAAGCTTTTAAATTTAGTAAACCTAGCAAAGTGGTTACCCTCTTGACACTATTTTTTCCTGAGTCAAAGTTGCAAATATCAAAACCACCTAAACTGTGCACCTTTAAACTTGATAAGTCTAGATCAACTGTCTCGTCAGTCATATTTAATATTCGTACTGGGATACGACCTTTTTCTGGTTTCGAAATTATACCTGCGACGTAGACACCAGTATGTATTTCTTCCGCCAATACTACGCAGTCTTCACGCAGTCGTGCAGGTACGCGCGTGACAATTTCACAACGCGGAGGAACGCTATGCACATAGTTGTACGAACTCCCTTCAATCGGTATTAAAACGGACTGTTCTCGTTCCTCCAAGGTCAAAATATTGTCTTTATAACTTATAGCTGCATTATAACGCTTAAAAAATGTTTGACCTAAAATTCCATCGGAGAAACACGTCATATTCCGAAAAACATAAAACTTTTCTTGGCAAATGAAATCGTCAAAGTTAAGAGTTAAATAAATAAATCCCTCTGAAACTAAATCTCCACATATGCCTTTGATGGTAATTTTATCTGTCTGTATTTGCCTAAGAAGGTCAAGCCTGTTTTGTAAACATTCGTACTTTATCGTGCATATACTCGCACCGCTGTCAATCAACAGACTTAATTTTTCCGTATTATCTATCCTACAGCTAACTGTACTAAAATTATTATAACTAAATATACCATTATTCATGTTATTCACGAAAAAACTGCATGTTATCATTATCGTTGTTATTCTCCGTCGTAGTAGGTGTAGGTGCAGTGTCATCGCATACGTGCTGTACACGTGCTCGCGGTCGCTGTCTGCCGCGCGCTGACCGCGCAAAATATTGCGGAGGACGTTGTACTGGATCGGGTTGCGAAACATACGGTATATTCGATCTATTTTTAGAATTTGAATAATACTGTGTTCCGTATGTATTCCTACCTCTATAAAACTTAAAATTACCTCTATAATGGGGATAACGGCCATTATTGTTCCTGTAATAATTAAGAGGCTGGTTACGTCCATAGTGCAAAATCTGATCATCTGGTGGTGATGAGGTTTGCTCATCAATGGCTGTCCTAATGGCTTCTGGCAGTGACGTAAACTGCCTAGAAGATATTATGGTACTCAACTTGGGATCTGAGAGTCCATCAGCGAAACGCTTGATAGCTGACTTCTCGTTTATTGGACGTAGTATGTCATACCTACTGTCGTTGCCATCACCTTGAGATATAGTCAAATTGACAAAAAGATCCTCTATCTCAGCTCCGTACGCTTCTACAGATCGCCGTCCTTGCCTAGCTCTATACAACTGAGACTGAATTGATTCGGCTGACTTTTTGGGCAACAAAAACTTACGCATGTCGATGACTAAGGCTTCTACGCTCAAGTATGACGTTTTTAATCGGAGTTTAGCGCTAGATGAAACTCTTGTTTTTATTACAAAATCAATGAGCGTTTTCTGAGATTCATCGTTAATTAAGGAACTGTACATTAATATACCATCTACTAATTGTTTGGTAACGTCTTCTTGTCCCGTCATGATGGGCAACAAGGCGATAGCCGTTTTGATATCGAACCCTGATTTAGCCATCTTATTCTCCGTTTGAGATTCCGTGTCAACAAAGGCTAATAACGTCTTGATCCTAATATAAATTTCATTAATCTCGTCTACTAATGAATTACTTAACTGTATTTCCGAAGGACTTAACTTTAATTTTTGTTCTTTTAATAGAGACACAATATCCGCAGCTTGGCTAACTAATTGACTTGACTCGTCTAATTTCTTTCTACCGATTTCTTTCTGTCGCCTCTCTGGGCCTAACTTAACAATATTCTCCTTTAATTTATTCAATTGATCACGTAAACTCAGTAGTTCTAGTAACATACTACAAGCCTACACTGCGAAATGGCTATAATATTAAATCTCGTATCTAAATAACTCAATTACATTACAATAATAATCTATATAAAAACTTACATTAAAAACGGGCAATGTACCGCGGTAAGTAGGTCATGCTGACGCTGCTCGACGACGTCGGCGCGGCCGGCACGTGTCGCTGGCTCGTGGAACTTGATGTGGCTGCATGTGGCTCCGAGGCTGCTACTGCTCTCGATGATGGGCCGGGCTTACCCTGGACACCCCGGAACATGGGCCGGGATAACCCTGGACACCGCTTGAAATGGGCCGGGATAACCCTGGACACCTCTTGTTTTGCGAGCCGGGAAACCCTGGACAACGCTCTTCTTTTTATACTGATCTTCGTAATATTTTTTCAAGTTTCTTCTTTAATAATTTTCTTGGATCTTCTTAATTTTCTTGCGTCTTCTTAATATGGGATCTTCTTTCTTCAAACAAAACTTGTTACGAAATTCTTCATTGATAATGAGATTAATGAGTCTTCATTATTTTATCTCTTCCAGTAACTTCATTCTTCTGTTCACTCGTTGTAGCTGTTTCAATTTTTCGTCTTAATTTCTCGCTTGACAGTATGCTTCATTTTCCTTGGTCCTCTGGTAGGGTCGCCATGAGTTATGTTGAGATTGTAGAGGGATGAATTGTAGGTTCTAAGTAAAACCAGACATAGTTTCACCGAAGATGTTGTATTCTCGGTAGATGAAGTATAAAGAACAAGGTATACATTAGCTTATAGTACTTATAGATATTACTCAATTACGTGCGTCAGATGTTGCAGGGCGTAACGTTAAGTTACCGTTAATGTGTTAATTAGGCACATAGTACACCGTGCAGAACAATTCTAAAAAAAAAACTTCAATTAAAAGGTATGTATTTTTATTTTAAAATTATGCAATAAGGATACGAATTCACTCAAAGACTTGGCAAGCCTATATTATAAACTAAAACTATAAAAAGTAAATGACCCCCAGGTCGCCGTCGTTGGCTATGGTGCCCAGAAGGCTGGCAGCGTTACCTCTTTGGATTGCAAGGCTAATCCTTCGGCCAAAATAGCTGCCAGCCCTTTCCGGATGTTTGGATGAGCCGCTCCGAAAGTTCCTTATACAGGGCCTTCACACCCGGTCCCCACGGCCCCAGGGTTTCCACTCCAAACAGCACTTTAGTTTAACTAAGTATAAAAGCTTAGGATTTATTCGTTCACACTATCCTAACTCGTTCACATAAGTACATACCTTAGGTAGGTAGGTACCTAAGGCGTCAACTTCCTGCATGGGGACAAATACATATAATATATGAATTATCCCTATTATGAGATCTGATATGGCAGGCTATACTTGCTTGATACGGCCAAAGTTGCTTTTAAATACTCTATTGCACTCTAGGATCACGAGGTTTGTGTCTTTCTCTTACACCACAAATTTTATCCTACTATTTCCACCCATAATGAGTCTCTATCTCTGGAATATTCTAACTCAACACGTTCACGAGTAGGTACACGAAGAGATCAAATCAAATCAAATCAAAATAATTTATTTCAGTAACTTATAAATACGTATACAAGTATCTGTGCTGGTGCCTCTTTTTAAGTATATAATATACTTGTGCTAAGAAGATCACCGTGTGTGTGTGTGTGTGTGTGTGTGTGTGTGTGTGTGTGTGTGTGTGTGTGTGTGTGTGTGTGTGTGTGTGTGTGTGTGTGTGTGTGTGTGTGTGTGTGTGTGTGTGTGTGTGTGTGTGTGTGTGTGTGT